>JAWDJD010000004.1:181466080-183866080 GCA_035047305.1 Bradypodion pumilum | reverse complement strand
CTCGTTCCTGCTGCTGCTGCTGCTGCAAGTGGTGGAAGCACCGAAAATGCACAGAAAATGCGGCAAAAACACACTTTTTCACACGAGAACTCATTGAAAACACACGTTTTTGCACAAGAATTAACAAAAAAATGCACAAATCCACCTAAAATGCACGAGAACTCACTGAAAATGCACAAATGCATGAGAATATGCGTGATAACTCACCCGGGACCATGTGACTGGCCCACTCAGCCGTTTGAGAGGGAGTGATCTGGCCCATGACCCGAAAACTTTGAGAAAGCCTGACTTAATTCATTTTCCCTTTTGTACTCTGAGATAGCTGACACTACCTGTTGTCCAGCTTTAATGGTCACTTTGCTGAGTGGATTTGCATCAAAAAGGGTAAAATATTCATTCAGTAAGTCAACAGTTTCATGCGTTAGACTTTGGATGTAGGAAGTCTCAGGGCTGCCATCAGAAATTTCTGGGCCCCATACTGAGCAATCCTATTCCCCCCCACACACACACACACACATAATTATGGCCACTAGTTGCAAGGCCCCTGTCGTCTCTGGGCCCTATACGGCAGTACTGGTAGTACTGCCCTGATGGTGACACTGGGAAGTTTTATCCTAGAGTTGGATACGACTCGCTTTTGAGCAAGGGTGACCTTTACCTTTATTAAGAATGAAATATCTCAGGGGTTATAAAAGGAGAGTCCAAAATTATGGCCACAGTAAGAGAACATTTAGGGGGCAGATGAAGAGGGTAGTCAAGTTCATGTTAGAGTCTATACCATAAATCAAAGTCATACAATTCATGCTCCAAAGAGGATGCAGGTAGAAATGTGGTCTATAGATTGTCCAGTTTGGATTATCAGGAACTCAGTCACACAAGAATGTAAGGAATGGTAAAAACAAGTAGCGAGTTAGCCAGTGTTGGACAGTTGTTTTCAGCTGTGGGTTGAGGTTTAAGCAGTGTAAATATGTTCCTGTGGCTTGGGTGTCTCCTGGGCAGACTTTCACCCACTGATGTAAAGTTCAATACCAGAAGCCCAAGTTAGTACAGCTGCTGATCAGGGCTTCTGAGAATTGAAGTGCAAGAACAGCTGGAGTGCCAAGATTTACCACCATGGAGCTAAGAAATACTCCATTGGGACTTGGCACTCTGTTTTTGCAGGGCATGGCTGTCATGCCCTATGTGATGCTTTCATTCCCCGGGGCCTGGGAGTTGTTCCTCTTTAGACGCTTCCTCCTTATCTGGAGGGGGTGGGTTGTCTTCAAAGGATCCATGTTCTGCCTCTGTCTCCAACATCTCTAGGGAGGGATTGACAGCTGGCCTTCCAGCCTCAATCAAGTCCTGCTGAGACATGCCCTCCTGGCTGCCATCCTGAGAGGAATAATCCTCCAGGTAGGGCAGGACAATGGATGGGAATGTGATACTTACTTAACTGATACACCAGCATGTACTGAATGAAAAACACAAATAATTACAGGATAGGACATTCTCAATAACTGTATGATTAGGAAGAACTTGGTTTAACAAACCATCATTAAGGTACCGTATAAATGGTCTTAGCCTGAGTTGCAGATGTTTTGACCAACCTGTCTATAAACCTGCTTATGCAAGGATTATGAAAAACACAACTGGGCCATATCTAAGGTCTTCAGTGTTCCATTTTCAACAATGGCCAAATCACTGAGATACTCCAAGTAGACCACAAGCACAGTATGAACGCAATGAACCTTCTGTGCTGTTATGCTAGCCACTGAGTAATTATTCTTTATAATTCCATCCGTGTAGACTACAAGCAGAGGGAACTGCACAATGAAAAGAATATATAGATAAATTTCAAGTGAATTTTAAAGGACATGTAAAATCACATTTCCTCTGTTCCTCTCTTTTACCTAGAGAACAGAAAGAGAACAGAAAGGGAATGAAAGATACATATACTTTATGATGTGGGCTCCACTGCTAAATAAAGGTAAAGATTTCCCTTGCTCGAAAGCCAGTCATATCTGACTCTAGGGTTCAGTGCTCATCTCTGTTTCAAAGGTGAGGAGCCGGCACTGCCTGCTTCTGCAGACTTTTCCATGGTCATGTGGCAGGCATGACTAGACACTGGAGTGCACGGGACTCTGTTTACCTTCCCACCAAAGTGGTCCCTATTCATCTACTTGCAATGTCTTGCTTTCGAACTGCTAGGTTGGCAGGAGCTGGGACAAAGATGAGAGCTCATTCTGTCCTGCAGTACAGTACCTGGGAATCGAACTGCTGACCTCCGAACCTTCCAGTCAGCATCTTAGCCACTTGAGCCACTGCAGTCCCCCCACTGCTAGATACCTAAACCCAAAAGATGTTTTCTGCATGCAGGCAATTCTGTGCATTTGGTCTTAGGTATGAATGCTGCCTGTGTGCATTCTGCTCCTGCATTCTGCACAACTTTTTGTGTCATTCCAGGAAACATTTTGTTAGTTGATGAACAAATAATGGGAGACAGAGGGGCACGTATGGCTATAGTAGCATGTGAGAAGCACAGTGAAGAGTAATGTATTGGTGTGGGGGAGGAAGCATATGTGATTAGGAAAGGGAGGTGGTTACCCACAGGAAAGAGGGAAATGACTAGGGGTGATTGAATGAGCAGGTCTGGATTGCATGTTTCACGATGAAATGTGTCATAGTAGCAGGCTGATTTTTTAAAACATCTATTAATATTAAAGACTAAAGTGTTAAAGAATAGTTTCTCTTATTGTGCCTTATTTTACTATAAGATGGGATATAAATGTAAGATGGTGTTAGTTAAATCTAATGTGCTTTATGTAAGTGGCTATAAACACATAAGAAGAATATTCCTGAAGTACCTGATAAACAGAAAATATATGAAGAACAAAAAATCAGCTAAATATAAAAGAATAGTGTTTTATATTTCACTGAATCTTCTGCAGCTTTGTTTTGAGCCTCTGGGTGTCGCTGTTTGCTAATAATGAATTTTCAAGGAAGAACTCTGACCAGCTCCGCGGCTTTGCATACAAAAACAAAACCAGCCTGTTTGACAGAGAAAGGAGTGAAGAAGTGACTCCTGTGCAGAGATATAAATTGGCTACAATACAGTTTAAACCACTACTGAAAGAAACAGAAGGGGAAGGGGAAGCCAATAATTGTGGACATCAGAGATTCTGAAGAAAACCCAGGATTCTTCATCCTGAAATACAATGGAGGAAATTCAGGGCTACAATAGCAGACGTTTGCAGTGCTTTATCATGATGTTTGCTTGGGTGACAGTTTCTGGACAGATCCATTATTCCATCCCTGAGGAAATGCACAAAGGCTCTTTCGTGGGGAATATTGTAAAAGACTTAGGAATGGACCAAAAGCAGATTTCAGAGCATGGACTCCGCATTGTATCTAGTAAAGGTATGATCCAATATTTTACTTTGAATGTCATCAGTGGCCATTTACAGGTGTCTGAGAGAATAGACAGAGAGGAGATTTGTGGAGAGGCAGAGAAATGCATGCTGACATTCCAGGTTCTCATTGAAAGTAGATTAAGGCTTATTAGAATTGAAGTGGAAGTCACAGACATCAATGATAATGCTCCACAGTTTTTACAAAAGGAATGGAAAATGAAAATCATTGAGACATCAATACTCAAAGAACAATTTCTTTTACCTAAAGCTGAAGATCCAGATCTGGGCATAAATTCAGTACAGAGCTATCAACTGACTGGCAGTGACCATTTCTCACTGGAGGTCCAAAGAGGTGAAAATAGTGAAGGACGTGCTGAGTTGGTGTTGGAGAAAGCCTTAGACAGGGAAGAACAATCAGTTTTTGATCTTGTCCTCACTGCTATTGATGGTGGTGATCCCATCAGGACTGGCACTATGCAAATCCACATCATTGTGCTAGATGCCAATGATAATGCACCCATTTTTAGCCAACCAATTTATGAAGTGAGTGTCAAGGAGAACATTCCCAAATGGGCCACAATAGCTACAGTAAGAGCAACTGATCTGGATGAAGGAATAAATGGAGAAATAAGATACTCTTTTGAACAAATCTCAAAGAAAGATTCCCAGATGTTTCTCTTAAATTCCACAACAGGAGAAATTATTCTTCTGGGAAGCATTGACTTTGAAACATCATCCTTATATGAATTTCAGGTGCAAGCAACTGATGGGGGTAATTTGAGTGACCGGTTAAAAGTTATGATCACTGTTACAGACCTGAATGACAATGCACCTGAAATAGCAATGAACTTCGTAGTCAGCTCCGTCCCTGAGAATTTGCCATCAGGAACTGTGATTGCCATTTTAAATGTTCAAGATCGAGATTCAGGAGTCAATGGGAAAGTTAAATGTTCCATTCCCAGCAACCTTCCTTTTCAACTGAAGAATACGATGGATGATTTTTACACCTTAGTGACTGACAGAGCCCTTGACAGGGAGCACGTGCCAACCTACAATGTTACTATTACAGCAACGGATGAGGGGACTCCACCACGCTCTACATTTCAGGTTATTTCCCTCCAGGTCTTAGACACAAATGACAACCCTCCCATCTTTAGCAAGCCAGCTTACACTTCTTATCTCTTGGAAAACAATCCAAGAGGAGCCGCAGTCTTTTCCCTCCAAGCAAGTGATCCAGACTGGGAAGAGAATGCCAGAATAAGCTACTCCATCACTGAAGGGCAAATTGGGGATTCTCCTCTTTCCTCCTACCTCTCCATTAATTCTGAAACTGGAGTGATCTATGCCTTAAACTCTTTTGATTATGAAGAGATCAGAGAGATTAACTTCCAGGTGAAGGCCCAAGATGGAGGTTCTCCACCACTCAGCTCCAATGTCTCTGTGACACTCTTCATCCTGGATCAGAATGACAATGCACCAGAAATCCTCTACCCCTCCCCTCCCACTGATGGTTCCACTGGGATAGAGCTGGCCCCTCGTTCCTTAGAGCCAGATTATCTAGTCACTAAAGTGGTGGCAGTGGATGCAGATTCTGGCCAGAATGCCTGGCTCTCCTACCAATTGACCAAGGCCACTGAACCAGGGCTGTTCACTGTGGGACTCCACACTGGAGAGATCAGGACAGCTCGGTTCTTCCTGGAAAAAGATGCCCTCAAGCAAAGCCTGGTTATTTTGGTCAAGGACAATGGACAACCAGCTCTTTCTGCCTCAGTCACAGTGACTGTGGTGTTGGCTGACAACATCCCTGAAGTCCTCTCAGATCTGAGCAGCATCTCCTCTCCAATAGATCCCCCATCAGATCTCACTTTCTACCTGGTGGTTTCAGTGGCTTTTGTCTCCTGTTTGTTCTTCACTTTCCTCCTTGTTTTGGTGGCCATGAAGTTGCACAGATGGAGAACCTCTCATCTGCTTGAGTCAAGGAGCATGGCTGTCAATGGTGTTCCTGTGCAACAATTTGTGGGGATTGATGGAGTCCGGGCTTTTCTTCACTCTTATTGTCAAGAGGTTTCGCTGACCAGAGACTCTAGAAAAAGCCAATTTAATATTTCTAAGACAAATTCTACAGGTACTTTGAAAAATCAACCAAGTTGTGAAGGGACAGATCCTATACTGTCTGGTGAGGATTTAGATTTGAACAATGACCATCTAATCATCATGCAGGTGGGCAAACACATTTTAAATGGCACTCTTTTTATTAGCATATATTATATTAAAATATAATTCCTGTGCTCTATACCTGAAATGTTTCCATTTTTCCTAATGTTCCTTTTGTTTTCTTATTTTTTGATTTGTGACTGAATATTGATCTGTGGGAGAGTATTCTTTCCGTTAATATATATCATGTTAGATCATGGGACAAACATTTTTTTTATGATGAACTAGTTCAAGCTGCTGAAGGAATATAATGTTTAGAGTCTTTTTCAGGTTTTTTTAACAAATGAAATGCTTTTGCATAGAGGAAACTTTCATATTAAAGAGACATTTTTTAGGCTGGCCTTTTCCTTGATATTCAGTTTTTATGTTATAGTTATCTGAGTAGGAAACATTTCATCCTTTCCCTGCCTTTCATCCACAGTGGTACATTTCATCCTGTTAGGCTCCATCAGCAACAATACCAGCAAGTCACAGATTTTAATTCCTCCCTGAAAACTAGTGCCTAGCTTTCTGTATTATGAGAAAGTGTTCCACACAATTGTGTAAATAAATGTAAAAATACAAAGCAAAGCAGAAAAAAATCCTGAAATCAAATTTACTCTTCCATTCTCATTTTCCCGTTTAAAACCGACAATACACTAGAAATTACCATGATTTTAGTGAGCTCATAGCTTTATAAAATAACATATACACTTCATATATTTAATTTACTTATTTCCATGCCTGTCTTACATCATAGGCAATGATGGTGAACCTTTTAGAGACAGAGTGCCCAAGCTGCAATGAAAAACCAACTTATTTATCGCAAAGTGCCAACGCAGCAACAGGGGAGGAAGGAAATGCTCCCATTGGGTTGCTGGGCAGAGGGGAGGGTTGAACTCTGTGCTGGGGAGGGAGGATGTGCTCCCATTGGGCTGCTGGGCAGAGGGGTGGGGCAAACTCTGTGCTGGGGTGACTGCACAAGTGCCCACAGAGAGAGCTCCAAGTGCCACCTCTGGCACACGTGCCATAGCTTCGGCAGCACTGATAGGGATTGCTGCTCAGACAGTAGCATTAGTTTCCCAACAATTCTTTGGTGTGTCCATATTGAATGTGTATTCCTTTCTGAGTTAATGTGGATCATAAAGCAGAAAAACAGCAGCAGAGAAAAAAGTGTGAGAGAGCAAAAACACATGTTCACCTTAAACCATTTCTTTCAATCTCCAGCACTTAAAATGATAAATGTCAACCTAAAAACAGCTTAAGTAGAAAAAAGCACTTTACCACTACAGTTCTGTTGTTCAGTTACAATTACAGAGATAAAAAAGGGGGAGAAATGCAGTCTCTATGTAGAGCAGTTATACTCCCAAGCAGGAATGGATGAGGAGAGGGATTTTTTCTGGCTACTTCTCTGGTTGCATGTTGGCAAGCAACTCACAAATAACAATGAGGGATGCACACAGCAAACAAGAAAAGGAAATGTGGAAGTTCATAGCTTTGCCTCAAGAGCCCGAGGCAAGAAAAAGAACTCTGCCAATTGGTTAGCATACAGGAAATTGCTCTCACTTTCACCCAGAATTAGCAAGCATGCAAGGTTGTCCTGATCACTCAACCTTCCATCCTTCTATGGTTGATAAAATGAGTACCCAGAATGTTGGGGGCATAATGCTAATTAACTTGTGAACCACCCGGAGAGTGCACTAAGCGCTTTGGGGCGGTATAGACATGTGATTGTTTTGCTTTGTTTATTTATTAATACTACCAAGAATAACAAGTAGTACACATTAACAAACAATAAAACAACAAGACCACTACTACTACTACTACAATATAAAATAATACTGTGTGCTCCCTTCACCCAGCAAGACAGTATATATGTTTATTTATCTGGACCCGATTCAGTCAGGATTCAGGCCCGGTTATGGTACCGAGACTGCATTGGTCGCACTCATGGATGATCTCTGGCAAGAGCAAGACAGTTTACAATAAACAGAAGCATACCTCCAAGCTCTGGCACATTGTCGGGCAAACGGGGGGGGGGGATTCCCCCACCAGAAATGGAGGCAGTAAGCACCTGGCGTGTGACAATTTAAAATATGCAAAAGATGCCACAATTTTACTGGCTGGGGACTATCCATAGAGTGCCTGGAAGTTATATACTGTATCTTAGTTGTAAGGTGGCACTCATTGTAGTCAGCCTGCCAGTGGCCTGCCAAGTAGCTAGCAAGTGCAGCACTGACTGGGGGCTGCATTACACTGGATGGCCAAAAGAGGCATGAGGTGGCAGAAATTCAAGAAAATAATTAAGGGAGGACAAGGGCTGATGCCTCCTGAAGTTCTGGTCATGCATTTGGGAGGCAATGACCTGGGCAAATTGAAGAGTAAGGAGTTGGCGATGTGCATCATCAGTGACTTTGCAGAGCTTTTGTAAGGGCAGTAGCCGGTCGCCTTCCCTTCCCCCACATCATGATCTCCTCTTTCTCCAGCAGTTCTCAAAATAACCAGATGGAGTGGGGAGAAAGGGGGGGGCTGGATGTGTCTGCGGGCTACACCCTTATCTGCTCCACATTCTAGAGAAGGAGGGGGGGTAACTGGAGAGTGGGAACAATAGGTGGAGGTGAAACTCTGTGATTGATATGTGTAATGGACCCCAGGATAGAGAGTAATTGGGTTACCTCATCAGGAGGCTGGAATTGAGGAGAGATGGGCTGGGAATAGAGAAATGCATTATATATTTCTCTGCACTAGTTTGAAAGAAGTTCCCTTCCCCCTTGCAAAATTCCTTTTTCCCTTGAGAATCTGCTTTTCGTTCCTCTATTGGGTGGATGGGTGAATCTCTCGCTCCCCCCACCATGGGGGCGAGAGGGGTAATCCAGGACGCTCTGTTGCTTTGATGATTCTGTATGGCTCTTTTGCAGCAAAAAAATTAACCATGCTGAAGAAAGTGGTGCCTGCTTGGTTTCTTTACAAAGGAAAGAAGGAGGTTCTCAGACTTGGGGAACAGAAAGCAATGTTCCCCCCCCCCCCCCAAGCTGAGTCTTTCATGGTGGCAGTCGCTGTGATCCTGAAGAACCCACGTTGTCCATGTCGGAGGAGTGGAACAAAGAATTTCCAGCATCCCATGTGTGATGCCTGATGCCTGCTTAGCATGTTGTCTGAAGCTTTTCCAGCACCCCAAGTGTGGTGTCTGATGAACAGTGGATCTGCCCTGCTTGTGTATATTCCGGCTGGTTTCCTCTGTCCCAGAGTGCAGAACCAGAATGTAAAGCACCAAGTGTGGCTTAGAAGGGACCTTGCCCCAGTGTGCAAGTCCAATTAAGTGTCTCCTGCCAACTGCCCCTGTGTGTAGTTTGGCTGAAGCTGACGTCTGTCTACCGCCCAAGTGTGTGGTTTTTAACCTATACAGAGCCATTATTGCAAAGAGTGGTGTTTATTGTTTTCTTAGTTAGTGTGACTATGGGATGGAGTACCCGGAGGATCTCTGGTGATTACCAGATAACCTGAATCTGAGCTTGCTGGCTGAGAGCACTCACTTGCCAGTGGGCACGGGGAAGAGATGAGGCCAGGACTTGCTATTGGATTCTGGCATTCTTGCTATAGAGGAGTTCTGTGCCAAGGCTGGTTGGCCTGCTGGTCTCACTGACGACTCGGAGATAGAGGAGAAGGCAGCAGCCAACCAGGTGGTGGCATCACCCGGCCCTGAGATTGGTGAGGCAGTGCAGCAGCTGGTCCAGGCACAGACAGAGTTCCTACGGGCCCAGGAGGTAAGAAGGAGGCCCCCAGAGACCCTGCACCAGGTGTACCACAGCCATTTGCCAACACTGCAGCCCAATCAAGAAATATGGTCTTTCTTGGCCCGCTTTGATGTGGTGTGTCGAGACTATGAAATACCCCCTCGCATGTGGGCCAGGCTTTTGGTGGGCCAGACCATCAAGCCATACTCTGCTTTCCTGGTCACCCTGGACCGGGCCCTGCCATGGGAGGAGGTTAGAGCCAGGATCAGATTGCAGTATGCCCTTACCCCTGATGCGGCACAGGCCAGATATTGGGCCGCCTAGAAGGGACAGGCTCAGTCCTACATGGAGTTCCTGGGTGACCTGACTCAGAAGCTTGACTTGTGGCTGGAAGCAGTGAATGTGGGGACTTTCCAGCAACTGCGGCAGATGTATTTACGGGAGCAGTTTATGGCTGACACCACGGTGCACCTTCACCATGTGTTGCTGCAATATGGAGACTGGTCAGTGTTGGAGCTAGCACGACTGGCAGACAGCCTGCAAGTTGCTGAGGAGGCCCAGATAAGGGGAGGGGAGGCCCCCTAGAAGAGCATCTCCTGAGAGATGGGTCAGTGGCCCGAGAGCCGCCCGGCTGCTCAACAGTCCAGTGGTAACCTGATGCCCCAATCATCATCCTGAGATGCCTGTTTTAGTCATCTGAAATACTAAACTTGGAAGTATCTTGGAATTAAAACATATTAGGGAAGAGTAAGGGGAATAAAAAAGTAAAGGAAATAAAATCATAAAAGGGAAAGAGAAACCACAATAAAATATTGAAAATATAAACAATGGAAAGAAAAGAAGATGCAGTAAATAGCAATTATGGGATAAAAGTGAAAATTCAATAAAATAAAACATAAAGGTAGAAATGAAGGCAAAATTTATGATGAGGAATAGCAAAATATAATGCTAGTGAAAATAGCAGTTAGGTTACATCTTGTTGCCCACCTTTTGTTCTGGCCCTGTCCATTTTGGCCCACATAAGTTGATTCATTGATTAATATGAAAAATAGCCCTTCACTCAAGTCAAACTGCCCACTTCTGGACTAGAGTGCTGTGTTTTTTCTTTCTTTGTTTCTTGCTTGCTTGCTTGCTTGCTTGCTTGCTTGCTTTCCAAATGGAGGAGACATGGACAGGAAATAAATTGACTGGAGAACATCTGGAAATGTTTGGGGAAATTAAAAAGTGGCAAAGAAATAATAGAAATGTTTGAAGTGGTAGCCACATTAGTCTGTGCAAGCATATCAGGAAATACTTTGGAAATATAATTACTGGACCTAACAATGTCAAACACAGCATTAGGGGTAGTTTCACTTGTGCCTGTACTAATGTGATCTATGCCATCTTCTGCCAAAAATGTGCCTCTGCCCTCTACATAGGTCATACAGGACAGTCTCTTCCCCAAAGAACTAATGGTCACAAATCTGACATCAGAAACGGCAACATACTGAAACCTGTTTCAAAACAGTTTAATTATCCTGGACATTGTATACTAGACCAAAAAGTTGCGATTCTGGAACAGGGAAATTACAAGACAATAATTCAGAGAGAGAGACAGAACAGATAAATATATATGCACATGCTGGACACTCACTGAAAGGGCTGAATATTAGCCAAGGCTTTCTGGGACATTATCAAATTTAAAAATGACACAACTAAGGGGTTAAATTCATTTTGTAGAACAGTCTCAAAAATGTGGGGTGGGAGAAGGGAAGGTGGTGGTGGTTGTTTGTTTCTCAGGACAGCGGACCTCTGCCTATGCCTTATTCCATAAAGCTTCCCCACTCCATTCAGTAAGATATACATAATATGTATATATGTTTATCTTGCAAACCCTACTCCTCAAACTGTTTTCCATCAGAGATTCACCTGACAAACTGATTGCATTTTATTACCAGTTGTAAATAACTCATAGATTTGAACATCCATCTCCTGAACCAATCAAATTCACCCTACCATCATATCTGGATCTCTATACCAGATATTTATAAATGTATGCCATGATATCCACTCTTATGTCTGATGAAGTGGACTGGATCTACAAAAACTAACATTAAAATACAGGAGTTAGTCTTTAAGGTACCACAGCATTTTTTGTTTTGTTTTGTTTGCTCTCTTAAAAAAAAGAATAACCATTTTATGCATACAGTACAGCCATTTCCAAGAATTACGTAAATAATACTCATAGAGCTAGATGTGCTGCAAAGTGAAAAGAGACTGGCACCATGCAACAACCCCCAAAAAAGTTAATGCATCACATTTTATATATTAATAGCCATGTCTTAGTGTTTTAACATTATTATTATTTTGCACATATGAGGTTTACATATCTCAGAAATCATTTATTTCTCTTGAATTGCTGAATATACACAGGAGTTCACGTACACTCTGAAAATCAAAAGCAGAAAAAGACTGCTAGTTTGCTACTCTGAAAATGAGACAGTTTTGGAATGTCATTGCTGAGAGCTGGAGAGACTTTTGTAATTAATTATATCAAGATAAAGGTCAGGCAGAGAGTATAAATACAGTATAGTATTACTGAAAGCAATGGGAACTGGCTTTGGACTGAGCTTTCACTCAAGAAATAATGATCGTCACAGTTAGATATTTGATGTACACATAATTTAGCAAATAGTAAAAGGAGATCAAGGTATAAAACTCCTGTTACACAAACATCATTGCATCTCATTTTAGATGCAGATCCCTTTTTGACACAGTGAGAAATGAGGGTTGTTCTTGCTGCTAGCTATTCCTCCCTGACACTTCCTGCCTTTCTCAAGTGAAACACTTATTTCCAAGAAAATTGAAAGGCCAAAAAGCAGTAAGGAGGCTGGGACAAAGATAGGACATTTTTGTGAAGCTTCTCCTGGTGGCAATCAACTAATGCTACCATGAATTTGACCCTTTGTCAGATGGCTTCTTACCCACCTATGATTTGCAAAATCAGTCAAAACATGTATCATTGTGTTGTTCAATGTTTAAATATTATTACTTGCAATAATACATAAGATGAATCTTCTGGCAAGCAAAATGAATTTGAAATCTCTACTCCCACGAGATTTATTGAAAATTCAGAAGAGCTGGTGTTGTAAAGTGAATAAAGTAAATGTACAGGATCTCCTCAGCAATCAGAAGGGAAAAGTAGCTGGAAAATTCATTGGAACATTACATTTAATCATAGTCTATATAGAGAGGCAAATAGATTTAATGAAAAGAAAATAGGAAAGAAATATTAGCAGGTGCAATTCCTCAATTAAACTCGGAGTGTCACTATTGGACAACAAGGGAGTTGTTGTGAATTAAATCTAAGGTTCCTGAAGCAAAATCCCTTCATTACATTCCAGCCGAAAGGAAAGGAAATACTACAAAAGGCTCTGTTTCCAAAGCTTTTTCTCAAAGAAAAGATCTCGCTTTCTCAAAAGTGACTGCATTTTGACTGCCTTACTGCAAAGAACTGGCTGACGTGAACTTGAGGGTAAGAAAAAGAGAAGACAAAATTCAGCAATGAAAGGAAGGGACATCAATGGAATCAAGGGAGCTACTCTGAGGCAAGTACTCTTTCTGTTCATAGTCTGGTCTGTGTTCTGCCATGTGGTGTCTGAGCAGGTTCACTATTCAGTTCCAGAGGAAACAGAGAAGGACTCCTTTGTGGGGAACCTTGCTAAAGATCTGGGGGTGGAAGTGAGAGCTTTGTCAAAGCGCAGGCTTGCGATCTCTTCAGAAAAGCAATATTTTTCCCTCAATGAACACAATGGTAACCTGTATGTGAAGGACAGGATAGACCGGGAAGAGATTTGTGGAAAATCACCCACTTGTGTCCTAAACTTAGAAGTTGTGGCACATAATCCTTTGAATATTTTCCATGTAAAGATTTTTATCCAGGATGTGAATGATAACACTCCACTTTTCCGGAAAGAAACAATTGAACTTAAAGTGAGTGAGTCTAATCTACCAGGAGCTCGATTTGCCCTTGGAAATGCTAAAGATGAAGATATTGGGATCAACTCTCTCCAGAATTATCAATTGAGTCCAAATCCATACTTCAATCTAGAAATTAAAGAGGCCAAAGATGGTGGGAAGTCTGCTGAATTAATACTTCAGAAACAACTGGATAGAGAATTAGAAGAAATGCACTCTTTGATCCTTACAGCTATTGATGGAGGTGAACCTAGAAAAACTGGGACTGTCAACATAAAAGTTATTGTTACTGATATAAATGACAATACCCCTATTTTCTCCCAGGAAACCTATAGGGTAAGTGTAAAAGAGAATTCCCCCATAGGAACGTCTGTGCTTCAAGTAAAAGCATCTGACAATGATAAAGGCTCAAATGCTGAAATCATTTATACTTTCAGTGACATTCCAGATAAAGCAGAGCAGAAATTTTATTTAGATCCTAGAGATGGAAAACTTACACTTACAGAAAGTGTTGATTTTGAGGACACCCAAAATTATTTGATGGTGATACAGGCAAGTGACGGAGGGGGATTAGTGGCACATTGCAATGTGGAGATTGAGATTCTTGATGAGAATGACAATGCTCCAGATGTGATCCTTAATTCCATGTCCAGCCCACTTCCTGAAGATCTTGAACCTGGAGCTGTGATTGCTCTCATCAAAGTTCTGGACAGAGATTCTGGAGAGAATGGGGAAGTCATCTGTCACCTGAAGGATTTTGTGCCTTTCCAGATAGTGTCGTCTTCCGATACGTACTTCAAGATCCTCACTGATGGCCCACTTGACAGAGAAAGGACTCCAGAATATAACATCACAATCATAGCTACAGACAAAGGGACACCTCCTCTCTCCACTCACAAAACCATCTCCATACAAATCTCAGATATCAACGATAATCCTCCACTCTTTGCTAAACCTTCTTATACTGCCTACATTCCTGAGAACAATCCATCTGGAGTGTCCATATTCCAGGTGAAAGCTTCTGATCCAGATCTGGACCGCAATGCCCAAATCACTTATTCCATTCGCAGGAGCAACATTGAGGACCTACCTCTCTCCTCTTATATCTCGATTAATTCAGAGACTGGGACGATCTATGCCCAGCGCTCCTTTGATTATGAACAATTCCGAGAGTTCCAGATTCAAGTGAAGGCCCAAGATGGAGGCTCCCCACCTCTTGATAGCAGTGTCCCAGTGACAGTTTGTGTGTTGGACAAGAATGATAATACCCCACAGATTTTGTATCCTTCTCAGGCCACTGAGAGTTCATCCCTCTTTGAGATGGTCCCTCGAACTGCAGAGCCTGGTTATTTGGTGACCAAGGTGGTGGCTGTGGATTCTGACTCTGGACACAATTCATGGCTCTCCTTCCATCTGTTACAGGCCACAGAGCCCTCCCTCTTTGTCATTGGCTCCCACACAGGAGAGATACAAACAGCCAGAGCATTGCTTGAAAGAGATGCTGTGAAGCAAAGGCTGGTCATCATGGTGAAGGATAATGGACATCCTCCTCTCTCAGCCACGGTAACTTTAAGCCTGGTGTTTGCTGAGAACTTTCAGGATGCTCTTCCAGAGATGAATTCCCAACCTCTTGACTCAGAGTCTCAGTCTGACCTGCAGCTTTATTTAGTGTTGGCCTTGGCTTTGGTGTCTTTCCTATTCCTGGTGACACTGATTTTGACCATTATGATGAAATTCCACAGATCAAGAAACCCTACATTCCTTCAGTGTTTTGTCCCTGACCCTTATTCAAAGACAGCAGCCATATTCCCCCCGAACTATGAGGAGGGCACTTTGCCTTATTCCTACCAGATTTGCCTTTCCTCTGAATCCAGGAGAAATGAGTTGACCTTTTTGCAACCCTCTGTCCAAATAGCAGAGAATATCCTTTGCAACGATAAACCCGATATTTCATTGATGTTTAGTGAAGGTAGTCATTTTAGTTCTCAACAGCAGACTGGAGAAATGGTGAGTTTCATTTTCTTTCTTCTACAGACTTTTTTGTCACAATAGCATTATCTTTTTCCTTCTGCAATGTAATTAGTAATAATAGCAGATTATCTTTTGTCCTTCATTCATGCAAATGACTCTTATTATTAAGCAATTAGAAAAGGTGCAGCAGTGTAGTTATGTGTAAGTGTTGATACTTTGACAAAACTACATTTCAAAAACAGCATTTTGTCAAGGGTTTTCTTAACCATGGCAAGCTTCTTCTCCTTTCATGTCCTGATCAAACCCTGGAGTGCCAAAATGAAGCCACTTTTTTGGCTTTGTCATTGGCCAAACTCAAGTCCCCACGTCTTTGGCAGGAAACGGCAGACCAGTAAATGAGACAGATTCTACCATGGCAAGCCAAATCTTATTTTGCTTCATCCATTGTATTTTCTTAGTATATTCGCAGTGTAGTGTCAAAGCTGGTCAGAAGGGGAAACCGAAGAGTATTATTTGGTGAAATTTTTTTGTTTGATATTTATTTTTCAGGGGTGGGGGTTTGACTCCTAACAATGACAACACAACACATTATTGTGCACTACTTGTGTAAATTGAACATTTTTACTAATTATCTCATTACCTCAAAGTAATAGAACATAACTGGTCATTTTTTAAAAAAAAAATTACGTTGCAAATTCTGTGTACATATATGGTTGAATGCTGATGGACAGAGGTGTTGTGCAGAGATTACATCCTGTCCAATATGTTGGGGAGCTGGTGTCCCCACATTTTTGTTGGTCATTTTATTTTATTTGGGGGAGGAATTGGGATATACAGTGAGTATAACAAAAATTGAAAAATAGCACTAGTTATTATAATGTTCTCTGTTTTAATCATCTTACAAAGAGTTTAAATGCCAAATAGTTTTTCACAGATGTGGTGTTGCTATCTGGTAAAGTTGGTAATTCCTTTTTAAAATATTCATTAATTGAGCTTAAATTAAGGGGATTGGGTTGAAATGAGATTTGTGGTTTTTAAATATATATAAATTAGATAACAGTTCGAAACTGGAAAAACCTAGTGAGTTGTCAAGCAATAAAACTATATAGGAAAAATAAATTGAAAGTAGTAGATAGGTTAAAAACAGGGATTCTCAACCTGTGGTCTGGGGGCCGGATGCAGCCCATGACACCATTTCTTGTGACCCCCCACCGCCTCCATCACACCAGGAAGTGCCATGTGGTGGAGGGAGGCCAAAATGGCCGTCCGGCCCCAGAAGCTTGTTTGAGGGAGCGTAACCTGGCCCCTGGCTTAAAAAGGTTGAGAAGTCCTTAAAAGAAAGAAAGAAAGTTATGCAGAGGCAGGAAAGGAAAGGAAGGCATGGCATCAGAGGGCCACAGTTCTGGAAAAGTGAACAAAAAGTGATTAAGCACATAATAGAAATTGAAGTATACACAGAAAGGAGAAGAATGAAAGTATCAGCAAATTAGTACAAATGGTCTGTACCTTGCGTGAATGATGGAGAAAAAATGGAGGATATATACACATACAGGAACATAATATAGAGATTTCATTTTACATTTCAAGGAACATAATATAGAGATTTTATTTTACATTTCAAGTCAATGAAAGCTATTAATACGACAGATGGGCTCTCTCTTAGTTATTTCTGAAGTACTGCAAAAGATGCCGTTATGCTGGTATGAAGAATTCAGGCAGCGTTAGTCTCGTGTCCTTTTTTAGTTTAATTTTCAAAATAAAATAAAGGTAAAGGTTTCCCTTGCTCGAAAGCCAGTCGTCTCTGACTCTAGGGTTCAGTGCTCATCTCTGTTTCAAAGCCAAAGAGACAGCGCTGTCTGCTTCTGCATACATTTCCTTGGTCATGTGGCAGGCATGACTAGACAATGGAGCACACGGAATGCTGTTTACCTTCCCACTGAAGTGGTCCCTATTTACCTACTTGCAATTTCTTGCTTTCGAACTGCTAGGTTGGCAGGAGTTGAGACAAAGACGGGATCTCATTCCATCCTGCAGTACTCAGGAATCGAACTGTTGACCTCCTGCCTTCCAGTCAGCGTCTTAGCCACTTGAGCCACTGCAGTCAAAATAGTTAGCAGAAATAACCTGTGTGAGCCATCCATAAAGTCAAACAAATGCAGGACGGAGGCGATACCTTTTATAGGGTCACTTAAAAAAATAAAGCATTGTAAGCCTTTATAACTCAAAGGTTACTTCTTCAGGCAGATGCTCTGGCATAGTGTTAAATCCAGGTTTGCTTTGCTTGGGTGTTACATGGCGAAAGCCACAGGTTGTATCTTTTTACAATCCAAATGCAGGAAGCCAGTGACCAGCACACTACACTTCCCAAATGGCCCTCTTTGAAACTGAGAGCGTTCCTCGTAGCCTGGAATAGTTATTCTTAATATTCCATTCTAAAGCAGTATTCTGGAGAAAAAGCAAAAGATCTTTTCGGGGCATTCCAGTAATGTGCAGAGACAACAAACATCATTCATTTATGCTCCCCGTTTCTTTTCAGTTAGTCTAATGCAGAAAAATAGCCAGGTCTTCAATATCTTTAGTAAATAAATTCTGAGCAAAATAAACAAACATAGATAAAATATATATGTGCCTTCTATCTATATTTATAATTTCATAAACATTTTTCTTATAAAGGATAGTGTATAAATTCACTCCCCCCCCCCCTCGCAACCTAAAAGGTAGAATAACTTTTGATATTTCAAAATTTCTGCATTTGGGGGCAGAGCCTCTGGGTGTCACTGTTCACCAACATGAACAGCAGAGAACATGCGTTCAAATCAGATTTCCTATTCCGTGCACAAACTTACTCATAGAACAGCCTGGCCGACCATGAAACAGACAAAAGAGAGACACATTTTGCATTAAATTCTAGAGGGGATACAGAATCTTTGGAACCAGAATCAGGAGCCTTTATTCTACTGCAAGAGAATGGAAGAAATCCAGAATGTGTGGAGTTGCAATAGAGGAATCCTGCAATGCCTTCTCATGTTGCTTGCTTGGAAGACTGTTGCTGGGCAGATCCACTATTCCATTCCTGAAGAGATGCAAAGAGGCTCTTTTGTGGGCAATATTGCTAAAGACCTTGGAATGGAGAGCCAGCAGGTGTCAAAGCAAGGGCTACGCATTGTTCCTAGTATAGGTAAGATTCAATATTTTATTTTGAATGGCAACA
The DNA here is from genome assembly GCA_035047305.1 of Bradypodion pumilum. Classification (NCBI taxonomy): domain Eukaryota; kingdom Metazoa; phylum Chordata; class Lepidosauria; order Squamata; family Chamaeleonidae; genus Bradypodion; species Bradypodion pumilum. The sequence goes on along the minus strand of JAWDJD010000004.1, from coordinate 183,847,625 downwards.
GTGGGCATTTGCAGACCTCTGAGAGAATTGACAGGGAGGAAATCTGTGGAAGGGCAGAGAAATGCATGATAAAATTCCAGGTTCTCAGTGAAAGTAAAATGAAGCTTTATGGAATTGAAGTGGAAATTACAGATATAAACGATAATGCTCCCCGTTTCCCTGTTGGAGAACAGGATCTGGAGATTAATGAGGCATCTACAGTAGGATTCCAGGTCTCTCTGCCTGAAGCTCAAGATCCCGATTTGGGATCTAATTCTGTACAGAACTATAAACTCACTGGCAGTGATCATTTCTTCCTGGATGTTCAAACAGGAGAAAATGATGTCAGGCACACTAAAATGGTGTTGGCAGAACATCTGGACAGAGAGAAGCAATCATTTTATGACCTAATCCTCACAGCTACTGATGGTGGCGAACCTGCGAGATCTGGGAGTACACAAATCAAAGTGAAAGTTCTGGATGCAAATGACAATGCACCAGTTTTCAGTCAACCAGTTTACGAATCAAGTGTGAATGAAAATATTCCTAAAGGATCCCTTGTTGCTACAGTAAGAGCATCTGATCTTGATGAAGGTATCTATGGAAAAGTAAAATATTCACTCAAAAGTATGAAACTTGATTCTACACTGTTTTTTCTTAATTCCACAACTGGTGAGATTATTCTCATAAGCGACCTGGATTATGAAGAATCATCTTTCTATGAGTTTGAGGTAGAAGCAAAAGATGGAGGAGGGCTGAGTGATAGAGCAAAGGTTATTATCATTGTTACAGATCTGAATGACAATCCACCTGAACTGGCAGTTACTTTTCTTATGAACACCATACTTGAAAATTCACCACCCAGAACTGTCATTGCCATTTTGAATATACAAGATCGAGATTCAGGAATAAATGGAGAAATGACCTGTTCGGTCCCCAATGACATCCCATTCCATCTAAAGAAGACAGTTGATAACTTTTACAGTCTGGAAACATATGGTATTCTTGACAGGGAACAAGTGTCAGCTTTCAATATTACTGTCACCATTACTGATCATGGAATCCCACCGCTTTCTACAACTACAGTAATTCCACTTCACATTTTAGACACAAATGACAACCCACCAGTATTTGAGAAATTTGATTATAGTTTCTACTGTGTTGAGAATAACAACAGAGGATCCTTGATGTTTTCATTAAGAGCAGATGATGCAGACTCAGAAGAGAATGCCAGGATCAGTTATTCCATCATGGAAGATCTGAAGGGAGACTCCCTTCTTTCTTCCTACCTCTCCATTAATTCTGAGACTGGAGTTGTTTATGCTCTACAACCTTTTGATTATGAATTGATAAAGAAGATTAATTTCCAGGTGAAGGCCCAGGATGGAGGCTCTCTACCACTCAGCTCCAATGTCTCTGTGACACTCTTCATCCTGGATCAGAATGACAATGCACCAGAAATCCTCTACCCCTCCCCTCCCACTGATGGTTCCACTGGGATAGAGCTGGCCCCACGTTCCTCAGAGCCAGGTTACTTGGTCACAAAAGTGGTGGCTGTGGATGGGGATTCTGGCCAGAATGCTTGGCTCTCCTACCAGCTGACTAAGGCCACAGAGCCAGGGCTGTTCACTGTGGGACTCCACACTGGAGAGATCAGGACAGCCAGGTTCTTCCTGGAGAAAGATGCCCTCAAACAAAGCCTGGTGATTTTGGTCAAGGACAATGGTCAGCCACCTCTCTCTGCCTTAGTCACGGTGACTGTGGTATTGGCTGACAACATCCCTGAAGTCCTGTCAGATCTGAGCAGCATCTCAGTTCCTGTAGAGCCCCCATCAGATCTCACCTTCTACCTGATGGTTGCAGTGGCTTTTGTCTCCTGCTTGTTCTTCACCTTCCTGCTTGTTTTAGTGGCCATGAAGTTACACAAATGGAGAACTTCTCAACTGCTTGAGTCAGGAAGTGTGGCTTTCGGTGGTGTTCCTGTATCACAGTTTGTGGGGATTGATGGAGTCCGGGCCTTTCTTCATTCTTATTGTCATGAAGTTTCTCTGACTAGAGACTCTAGGAAAAGCCAATTTAATATTTCAAAGCCAAACTATTCAGGTACTCTAAACAATCAAGAGACCTATGGTGGCAAGGATCCTATTTTATCTGATGTGGACTTAAATCAAAATGGTGCCATTCCAATCCAGGTGAGAAAACTAATTTGGATTAATCAAGTTTTCCTTTTATTTCATACATTATGATTAATCTTTACCCCAAAGCAACATGTATGTTGATGCAAAGAGCACCTTTACTTTGCTAATATTACACATGACATAATTTGTATTTTCATAGAGTCATAGAATAATGGAGTTGGAAGGAGCATAAAAGGACATTTTCTTTGCTCTTTCTTTATTCTTTTATTCTTTTCCTTTTAAACTTATTTTGTTTGATGAGATAGGTAAAGGTTTCCCTTGCTCAAAAGCCAGTCGTATCCGACTCTAGGGTGCAGTGCTCATCTCAGTTTCAAAGCCCAAGAGCCAGCGTTGTCTGCTTCTGCAGATGTTTCCATGGTCATGTAGCAGTCATGACTAGGCACCGGAGCACCGAAGTGGTCCCTATTTATCTACTTGCAATTACTTGCTTTCAATCTGCTAGGTTGGCAGGATACATACAGTATCTGAAGAAGTGCATAGTTTCCGTTTTACATCTGGTTTGTTGAAAGAGGACCATTTAACTGAGCTGTTATTCTTCTAAGTAAAGATGTGGATCATTTAAACTTTACTATCATTCTTATGGCAAATTTATTTTTACTTTAGTAAACTTGCAGGAAGCCCCCCCCCTCCCCCATAACATTTCTATTGTTGATGGGCGGGGGGGGGGGGAGTTAACTTCTTAATCTTCCACCAAAATTTGTGTAATTTAAGAATGGCTATGCTTCACTAATTATAGTATTGTCTATATATTTTGGCTTAATTTAGAATGTTAGACATTAATAGATAATTTAACATTATGCATTGGTAGAAATTATATAATAATAAGATGATATATCAACAGATTCCACAGATTGAGAATTAAGAATAATAAATAACAAGACAGACTTAGTAACACTTGAATTAAGAAGAATGTGGTTTAATATTGGTTTAAAACAGTGGCAAATGAGCTTCAACATTAGTAAGTGCAGAGTGATGCATGTTGGGGCAAAAAAAACCAATTACATTTATAAACTGATGGATTCTGAACTCTCTGCGACAAACCAGGAAAGGGACCTTGGTGTCCTGGTGGACAACTCAATGAAGGTGTCAACACAGTGTGCCTCAGCAGTGAAAAAAGCAAACTCAATGTTAGGGATCATTAGGAAGGGTATAGAAAATAAGTCAGCAAGTGTCATTTTGCCTCTTTATAAATCTATGGTGAGGCCCCATCTGGAATACTGTGTACAGTTCTGGTTTGCCATACCTCCAGAAGGATATTATGGAGTTGGAGAAAGTGCAGAGGAGGGCAACCAGAATGATTAGGGGACTGGAACACCTTCCTTACCATCTGAGGCTGCAATGGTTGGGCCTTTTCACTCTTGAACAATGGCGTCTAAGAGGTGACCTGATTGAAGTTTATAAAATCATGCACGGTGTGGACAAAGTAGATAAGGAAAAACTGTTTTCCCTATCACACAACACTAGAACTAGGGGACACTCGATGAAACTTTTGGGTACTAGTTCTCAAACAAATAAGAGAAAGTACTTTTCCACCCAGAGGATTACTGGTCTATGGAACTCCCTGCCAGAAGAAGTGGTGACAGCTGTCAGTCTTGACAGCTTTAAGAAAGGATTAGACAAGTTCATGGAGGACAAGGGTATCAATGGCTATAATTATGGATACTTAAGGACAACCTCGGGGTTGGAGAGATAGGCAGGATATCTCTCAATGCCATTTCCAGGGAATCCTAAGCAGGTGAAGGCATCTCCTTGGGAATACCCTGAAGGAAATGGTGAGCCACTGTGTGAGACAGAATGCTGGACTGGATGGGCTGTGGCCTGTTCCAGCAAGGCTGTTCTTATGTCCTTATGTAATATTAATATGGCAACCCTTGGCATTGTAAGATTATGGAAATTTCCACATTCTGTATCTTTGCTCTTGAAACAAGATGAGACAGCACATGCATTCCATCATTCCTGCTTTTCTCCCTTATTGTTGGGACTGATCAGTAAAAGTACACACACTTACCGTATTTTCCAGCGTATAAGACGACTGGGCGTATAAGACGACCCCCAACTTTTCCAGTTAAAATATAGAGTTTGGAATATACTTGCCGTATAAGACTACCTCTCTTCCAATGCACACCAAATAAAAATTAACCCTCACCCAACCCGAAGACGCGCAGCCCTCCGAGTCGAATGGGCAGGTTCTGGTGGAGAGCCAATCCACGCTCACGTTCTCCTCCTCGAGGTACAGGAAGATGTGTGCAGCTTGCTTCCCCTTGCTTCATACTCCCCGCACAGAGCAGGGACTCGGCCGCAGCACCCCCCACCATATGCGCCGGACATATGAAGCAAGGGGAAACAAGCTGCAGTTAAGTACCTGTCCTATAAGATGACCCCCGACTTTGGCACAGATTTTTCAGGGTTAAAAAGTAGTCTTATACACCAGAAAATACAGTAATCGCAAATTCCATTGAGAAGGCTCATATCTGTGAAGATCTCAGATCTTATACCGGGGTTATATACTGGTGATAGAAGTGAGAATATTTCAATCCTAAAAGCCAAGTCCCCCCTGCTTCTTGAATTCTCCCCCAAGCTGGTCACTGTGCCAGGTCAATGTCTTTCCCTTGATATGGACTCTGAACAAATGAAGGATGGAAAGGTAAAACACTGCTCCCACAACTGCCACCATACACACTTAGTGCCACAGAGTTGTTCTGTAAACAATGTGACATAAAGAATTACTTTATGTAACATTTTTGTAGTAAACCCAACATTGCTTTCGAAAACTTTGGGAGATTTCCCTAAATGGCTTACAGTTCTTCAGTTGCTTTAAAAGAATAATAATATGGTTATCAGTTTTATGCTGAGTAATACCATCAAATGTTATTATTATTATTGATGATGTTCATAATTTATGGATTTAAACAACAATTATTATTTTAAAAAAACTAAAATTTATTAGACCAAAGAACACACTGTAGCATTGTACCTACATTGTACCTGGCTGGCACAGCGGATGTGGGGTGCTGCGATAGGAGCAGCCCCTCCCAGCTGGCTCATATGACTATTCTAAATAACCTGCCATTTGGGGATTTTAGTCTAACCATTTAAAGATGTTTTAACAAGGTGTATATGGGCCGTTTAAGTTTACTGATTTTAGTCACAGTACTGTGTTTCGAATTTATACTGAGACTGTTGCTGCTTACTATAAGCTGCCCTGACAAATCGGCGACGATACAAGTCTAAATAAATAAATACTTCTTCTTCCATGTCTAGGCCAGACGTGAAACTGCAAAAATGAAGGCACCTTTTGGTGAGTTCATTCTGCATTTCCTTTCTCCTGACCTAGTGTGAGAAAAATTAGCCAGCAATGCAAGGTTGCCATTACCACAATCTTCAAAGAGGCTCTTTCTGTGTACCTCATTGTACCCACTGATGCATCTGTAATGATAATTTTTCAAAATGCTTCACATATATTAGCACACATTCTAGTAGTGCAAGTCTTTCTTTCTTTATTTGTGTCAGATGCACCACCAGCATTTAATAATGTACAAAGCCAAAATTAGCACATCTAAAACAAAATAGGATTAGAAGGGGCTAGATGACATCCGCCCAATATCGGGCCACCTCAACAGCATTTCCTCTTGCCAACATAAGGTTCTCCTCAGTGCACATTGAAGGGCATCATGTGCATTGTATCATATGGGAAATAGTTTGTTCTTCTCTGCATTCACACAGGCCATCATCTACAGGAAAATCCCACTTGATCTTCCTACCCCTGCACATAGTCTGTTTAAAGCTTTCCACATAGGCAATTGCTGTTCTTGGCCAGGCAGTAGAGAGTCATTTTAGTGTATGAGAGTCAAGACACAAGGCACAGCCAAAGGCTGGATTAACTCAGGTTTATTGCATGGTGGTCAGAGGGAACATGAGGTAATGGCGGACGAACAGCTCTATATATAGGGCAGTAACGTATTTGAATGTGGCTCCACGGTAGCCCGTTGGCTACTGGTCCGCGTGACGTCATGGCTGGTCACGCCCTTCTTGTCCAGGTGTAGGTAGCGGCGGGAAACTTCCCGCGCTGCGGTCCTTGATGGGTTTGAACCAAGAGAGCTTGGACGCTCGCTGCTGCCAGCTGGTGGTCATCCGCTCGCGTCCTATTACAGGGTTTATGTGATACAGCTGAAGGTTACATTGTTACTCATTGGCAAGGTTACATTGGTTCAGATACATTGATAACACATGTAGAAGGATACACTATTAGGACACAACACTCCTCCCCCCTAGGATGAGACGAAGTCTCTCAGCCAAGATGGCTTATTTCGAACACGCTGGGGTCTCGGCGCGGGCTGCCCTGCCCCGGCTTCGCTCCCTCCTCCTTGCTCCCTGGCTTCCTGCCCTGCAATCGGAGAGGATGACTTGTTAGTGGTTTGCCGCGGCTCTGCGGCTTTGTTGGGAGGTGTGTGCTTTGTTTGGGAAGAACCGGGGGCACTGGGGGCTAACGAAAAACCCCTCTTCTCGCTTGGACGGGTGGGGGAACACTCCGAAAAACCCCCCCGGCTCGCAAAATCAAAATCAAAATCGGATTCGGGGGAAGCGGCAGCGGCGGCCGCACACTCCTTTTCCCTCCCCCCGGGCTCGGATAGAACTGGGGTATCAAAAGGATATGAGTCGGGCTCGCTGCTTTCCCCCCTGTCTCCCCCTTGGGCTAAACGGGTGGGGGAGAACCCTATCGCTGAATCCTGTCGCTGTGCTCCACTGGTCGGTCCCTCGCTCACTCGGTGCCTCAGTTGATCAGCGTGCCTCCTCCAGAGGAGGCCGGTGCTCGTTTCCACCCGATAGGACACTGGCCCCGTCTGTTCTATTATCGTTCCTGGCACCCATGCTGGGCCTGCGTTGGCATAGTTCCTGCAATGTACAGGATCGCCTATGCCGAAACCTTTCGAGACCGCTAACCCTATGTTCTTCCCTTTGTCCTCGACCCTCGACGGGTCTAGCCTGGACAAAAGCGTGGTTAGTTTCCTCCGCATCAGCAGCTCGGCCGGCGAGTAACCAGACGCTAAGGGGGTCACTCTGTATGCTAATAGGAATTGACAAACCTGGTGATGTAGATCTCCCGAGCCCATGCGCCGCAGCGCATCTTTTGTGGTGCGCACCAACCGTTCCACCTGGCCATTCGTGGCCGGGTGAAACGGCGCGGATGTGACATGCCGAATTGCATTTGCCTCCATGAATGCCGCGAACTCAGCGGACGTGAAACAACTGGCGTTGTCGCTGACCAAAGTGTCGGGTAAACCGAACGTGGAAAAAACCCTCCTTAGCTGTCGAATGGTAGTGGCGGAGGAAGTGCTCTTTACCGGAATGACCTCCAGCCACTTAGAATATGCATCCACCACCAGGAGAAACATGGTTCCCCGGAATGGGCCAGCAAAATCTACGTGCACCCTGGACCACGGTCCCCTCGCTGCGTCCCATTCCCTATGTGGTAGGCGGGCCACCTCCGGTCGAGAACATTGACATGCTTCACAAGTGCCAACCATCTGCTCTATGTCGGCGTCCAGCTGGGGCCACCAGAAGTAACTCCGGGCCAACGCCTTGGAACGGACGATCCCCGGGTGGCTGACGTGCAACAGCTTAAGCACCCTCGGCCGCAGGGACGTAGGAACCACCACCCGTTGGCCCCACAACAGGCACCCCCTCTCTAAAGACAACTCCACTCGCTTTCGGAAGAATGGGTCGAATTCCGTGCCTGGGGATGACGCCGGCCACCCCTTCTGCACCCACGAGCATACCTTCTCTAGTGTTCTATCCTTTCCGGTCGCCCGGGCAATGTCGGCCGGTACTATCGGGGGCGACTCCAAAACCTCTATTAGCAATACCTGGCGGTCTCTTCTTACCCCCGCCTTCTGGTCGTCCGACAATGGTAACGGCGACCGCGAGAGTGCGTCTGCATGGCTGATTTCCTTCCCTGGCCGGTATTCTAATTCATGTTGATATGCGTTAAGAAAGATAGCCCACCGCAGCATCCTCGGGGACAGGATCTGTGGCGTGGGCTTATTTGCAGTGAAAATTCCTAACAGGGGCTTGTGATCAGTAACGATTTTGAATGGCCGACCATACAGAAAATCGTGAAATTTCTTGGTTCCCGCTACTATCGCTAGTGCCTCCCTATCGGTTTGTGCGTAATTCCGCTCTGCTTGGGACAGGGACCTTGAATAAAACGCTATCGGGGCCTCCCTTCCGTCGCCTAACACGTGGCAAAGCACCGCCCCCACCCCCACCGGGGATGCATCGCAGACCAAAACTATGGGCCGTTTGGGGTCGAAATGAGTCAGGATTGCCTCGGATGTGAGGAGTTGCTTTAACTCTGAGAACGCTCTTTCTTGCTCGTCACCCCACAGCCATTTTTCCTCTTTCTTAAGCAGCCGATGAAGCGGCTCGGCAACAGACGCCTTCCGTGGAAGGAAGGTATGGTAGAAATTGAGAAGCCCCAGAAATGACTGAAGCTCGGTTTTGGAAGTGGGGCGAGGGGCTTTCTTAATGGCGGCTACCTTAGATTTGGACGGCCTAATTCCCTCGGGTGTGACACGGAACCCTAAAAACTCAACCTCTGTTTCGTAAAATACACATTTGTCTTTTCTCAGTCGCAGCCCCGCTTTCTCGAACACGGCCAGGACCTTATCCAATCTACGGGCCAGCTCGGCCTTACTCCCCCCCGTTATCAACACGTCATCAAAATATGGCAACACCCCCTCCAGCCCCTTCAGGAGGCGTTCCACTAGCGACTGAAAAATGCCAGGTGCCGAGTTCACGCCGAACTGTAACCTCGACACCTGGAACGCCCCCTTATGTGTGACTATTGTTTGTGCCTCCGCTGTGGCGGGGGTTACTGGGAGTTGCTGGTAGGCCTGTGCTAAATCAAGTTTAGCGAAACACTTTCCCCCATTCAGCCTGGCCAGAAGGTGGCTGACCACTGGCACCGGGTATGCATTAGGGCGGATTGCCTTATTAATGGTACACTTATAATCAGCGCAAATGCGCACCTCCCCGTTAGCCTTCAGTGCTGTTACAATTGGAGTCTCCCACTCCGCGGAATCCACAGGAACGAGAATTCCTTGACCCACCAGTTTGTCCAGTTCCGCCTCTATTTTGTCCTTAAGCGCGAACGGTACCCTGCGCGGTTTAAGTCTTATCGGGCGGACCTCCAGGTCTAAGTCGAAGGCTACAGGGGGTCCCTTGAACTTTCCCAGTCCACTTTTAAAAACGGCGGGGTGTGCGTCACATACTGCTTGTATTGGGTCCTCGCCTACGGCATGCACCCCCCCTATGAACAGGCCTAAGGGCTGAAACCACTGTGTTCCGAGGAGGCTACAACTCCCCCCTTTTAGCACCACTAGGGGAAGTTCCGCAGAATGTCTCTTAAAGCGAACCCGGAACGTTCCGACCCCCAACACTGGAATGCTGTTCCCCTGAACGTCCCGTAGTGTGGCCCTCAACGCTTTAAGTTTGGGCCGCACGTGGGGGTCGATTTTCAAGAACTCTCTCTGGGGAATTATAGAATAGGAGGACCCCGAGTCAACTTCCATCCTAATAGGGGTCCCTTGTACTAGTACCTCAACAAAGTAATGGGGCTGTCCCGCAGACACGTTGAACACAGGAGCGTCGCCCTCGCTGTCGTCCGAGATGCGGCCCACGCCGTCCTGCTTCCTCGTGGCCCGGGCGCCATCTTTGGGCCTCGCTGGACGGTCCGGTCTGGCTGAACGGTCTTGCGAATGTCTCTGGCCCTCTTTCCATTTCCTGCACGCCTTGGCGATGTGCCCCCGACGTCCGCAGTTGAAACACTCGGCTTTCCTGAATGGGCACTTCACGCGCTCATGGGCCGCTCCGCAACCATCGCAGCGGCGCCCGCCTCTCCGGACCTTCTGGACCTCCTCGCCATCGCTACTCTCTGACGACGATTTCGAGGTCGGTCGGGTTGCATGCACCGACTGACCGGACTTCCCGTGCGATGAGTTTTCCGCCTTGCCGGCCCTCGGACGCCACTCACGCCACTTGTGCATCTCGTCTACTCCAGCGTTCGTGGACTCCGCGGCTTCCGCGGCCTCTACAACCTCTTCCAGTGTGGGTGGTGGCTCTCTGTTCATCAAGCTGCGCTGTACTTCCTTGTCCTTCAGGCCACACAGCACTCCGTCCCTGAGGGCCATCTCTAGGATGTGGTCCCATTTGCAGGGGGCGGCGGCTACCCTCATAGCCGTTACGAAGGCTTCTACCGACTCGTCCGGCGCTTGAACTCGCCTCCAAAACGCACTCCGAGCAGGAAACATTGCCCTCGAGGGTCGGAAACGCTCACGCAGCATTTTCATGATGTCACCGGCTTTGAAATCGCTCATCTTCTTCGGTGCAAGGATGCCCACCAGCGTCCGCTTGGTTTCCATCCCAAGCATGCGGGTGAGGATGGCCCTCTTCCTTTCCTCGTCGTCTTCTTTGACTTTGAGCTCCACCAGTGCCGCCTGGAAGTCCATCTCAAAGAGCTCCCAGTCTTGCGGTTTGGTGATGTTGAACCCGCTCTGTGTCCTGGCTCCGTGGGGATCCATCATCCCACCTTCGTCGCCAATTTAGTGTATGAGAGTCAAGACACAAGGCACAGCCAAAGGCTGGATTAACTCAGGTTTATTGCATGGTGGTCAGAGGGAACATGAGGTAATGGCGGACGAACAGCTCTATATATAGGGCAGTAACGTATTTGAATGTGGCTCCACGGTAGCCCGTTGGCTACTGGTCCGCGTGACGTCATGGCTGGTCACGCCCTTCTTGTCCAGGTGTAGGTAGCGGCGGGAAACTTCCCGCGCTGCGGTCCTTGATGGGTTTGAACCAAGAGAGCTTGGACGCTCGCTGCTGCCAGCTGGTGGTCATCCGCTCGCGTCCTATTACAGGGTTTATGTGATACAGCTGAAGGTTACATTGTTACTCATTGGCAAGGTTACATTGGTTCAGATACATTGATAACACATGTAGAAGGATACACTATTAGGACACAACAGTCATGTGGTTCTGCCCAGTTATCTGTTAGCTCCTTGCCTGTCTTCCATAGTTCTAAGGCAATCTGTGGGGGCTGGTTGTTCAGAGGGGCAGAAGTTGTGAAGAAGCTATGCTTTGATTTCAGTCTCTGCTTTGGTGGTTGATGATCAAATAGCAGGTGTGTTTCTAAGGATCTTGCTTTGACCCTCTCTTTCTGAGCAGCACTTTCTCAGTGGAATTTTGGTGGAAGGATGACAGCTGATTAATGTACTTTTTGTATCAGAGTTGGTTTTAGACATCTTGTGACCAATCTCGCTATTTCATTTAAGGCTGCATCCACCTGTTTTGCATGTTTTGATCTGTACCACACTGGACTAACATACTCTCCTACAGAGTAACATAAAGTTAGCACAGAAGTTCTTAATGCCTTTGGTTGTGCCTGTTATTTTCCTCAGAATATTGTTCCTAGTAAAAACCTTCTCTTTGGTATTAAGGCAGTGGGTCTTGAAAGTGAGAGTTCAATCCAAAGTAACTCCCAGGTGTTTTGGGTGATGCAGTGCTCGAGCCTGGTGTCATTCCAAGTCACCTGAAAGCTCCTTGATGCCTCATGGTTTTTCAAATGAAAAGCACAGAGTTGATTTTTAGGCAGTTTGGCTTCAGTTGGCTATCCCTATAATATATAGCCATTAAATTCAAGGCTTCAGTCAGTTTTTCCTCAACAGCCTCAAAGGTTGTGCACATGTGTGGCAACTGCCAGGTTGTCTGCATAAAGAAAGCTCCTAGTGACTTCTGGCAATAGTTGATCATTAGTATATATGTTAAACAGTGTGGGGGCTAGTAGTAGAACAAGTAGAATAAGTCTATAAAAGAGTGGAGTTACATCCACAGATACTGTTGGCTCCATCTACAAGCATGCAGAATAATGTATTCACAGATCCTTATAAAGTAAGGAATGTGTGCCAGGAATCCATGGTTTGTATAGGTGTAGAAACCAAATGTGCATGGAGTAATAGCAAAAGTCATATTCTAAGTCAGGGGTTCCCAACTATTTTACACTGTGGGCCTGACCACGCCCCTCAGTCAGCTGAGTGGGCCAGACTATGCCCCCAGAAGTGGAAGCATTTATGGTTATCATAAATGCACCAACCTCCGCATTTACAACAGCTGTGAGTGCATTTATGCATGTGCAGGTGCATTTTACAACTGACAGAAATGCATCCACTTCCACTTTCATGTGCGGTGGTGGCAGCGGTGGACCAGATGGAATGATGGCGTGGGCCGGGGCCGGACTGTGGGCTGTAGGTTGGGAACTCCTGATCTAAGTGAATAGTAACAGTGCAGACTGTAGTAAACCTACATATCATTACAACTTGTGCAGTGCCCTAAAATCGGAGACCTAATGCAGGCCAGAGGTTGGAAGTAACCAGTTAGTCTTCAAGGGGCTACGACAATATATGTGTGTGTGTGTGTGTGTGTGTGTGTGTGTGTATGCCCCGTATGCATTCCCACACCCTTGGACCAAACCCCCTGAAATTTGGCAGGCACATACCGTGGCACTCCCAGTTGGTTTTTGCCGGGGAACTGTGGCCAATGGCAGGCCCCCCATGAGAAATACAAAAAACAACAAGTCCCAGTGGCCACCGTGGCATGGCACGGCCAATCAGGGAGTCCAGCACGAGCGCGGGAGAGGTGGGACAATGGCACAGTCAATCAGGGTGGCCAGCATGAGCACGGGAGAGGCAGGGCAATGAACGCATAGCCAAAACCACAACGGATGCCAAACATGCAGAAGGCGGTCGTGAGGAGAAAACGCAGGCCCAGGGGTGACACAATGATGGGAACACAATGCTGGAGCCAGGAGGCAACACAGACAGGCCACACCGCCCACCACCCTGGGAGGAAACCCGCCACTGCGCCCCCTCGGGCAGATCATCAGCCCAGACAAGGGCCATGAGTAGCAGCGGTAAACGGCCAGCCTAAAGAGCCCCTGCAGACAACACTGGTTGTGGAGCCCAGGCTGAGGCCTGCTCAACTGCGGACAGGTCAGCACAAGACACAACACGAGGCATCCTACCTCGCCTCCATGGCTTGTGTAGCCATCAGTGGTGGGTCCTGGCATGGTCGCTGGCCACGCAGATCCTACACTCCTCTCCGGTGCAGAGAGGGCATCAGGAGGTGGTCCTGGTCGCTGCTGGCAGATGCACGGTGTTTTGCCTTGCCACCGGGACTTACAGGGCATCCGGGGTCGATCCCGGGCTATGGCAGCGAGAGCACGGCAAATTCACTCACCTCCGGGCCTTGGGCAGCAGCCGGGCATGCACCCCACAAACACATGGGGGTGAGGGGGGTGCACAATTAATCCACAGCAGGTGTATTAACAGATATCCTGCACATACCTGTCTTACCTCCATCACATTGACCTGAGGAGTGTAGAAGCAAGCTAATTATTATTTAACTATATTTGATAGCGCAGTCCAATGAGAGAAGAGACCTGCACCAGCATCCTTCTGATTAATCAGAATGGAAAGAGCAAACAATAGCAGCAGGAGGAGGATGAAAATGAAGGGTTAGGGCTATTATTTAAAGTCTGGCCAGGTTATCCTGCTATGGTAATAGAGTAGACCCTACTGCCAGTGTCTCAATACCATGTGTCAGGCAGCAGTTAACTAATACTGGCCTGGGGCTAATGAAGACTTTGTGTGCATAAAAAGCTCAGGAACAGAAAGTGACTGGCAGAACTGGATCAGTGGTATGGGTGTCATGCTGTGATGCAAAAGGCAGATAAAAGGCCACTGCATTATATTCTCAGGAGAGTCTTCATGGCTGATAACCATGATAATCGCCAATATTCAGATTTGGATATGGCAGAAGAAGAAAGGCTACTGTTATATTAAATACATTCATGGACATTAGACATTCCAGTAACAGACAGTGTGAGAAGACATGTTGCCTATCTCTGCTTAATATCAACTAAAAATCATAATGTAACAACCAGTACTGATTCCTGTCAGAAGGAACCTTGTGGTGGTTCCAAACAGACTGTGCCAGAAGCACACAAAAGTGCTTTCTGGGTTGAAAGGGTTTTTGCTGGAGGAACTCCGTTCAGGGGACGCCCGAATGAGGCTCCTTTCATGTCCCCAAGATCTTTTCCTACCGAAGTGGTCCCTATTTATCTACTTGCAATTTCTTGCTTTTGAACAGCTAGGTTCGCAGGAGCTGGGACAGAGACAGACATTCATTCTGTCATGCAGAACCTCTTTTTCCATGTGATTCTACCTTTCCTCTAAGGATAATATTTTATGCATTCTGCCTCCATCTGAGATCTACATGGTAGGCATGAATGAGCAGACTGTTATCAGGGCTACAAGGTAGCAAAGTTTTATCTGAGAAATATCTGGCTTCTTTATAGCACTTTTCTCTCTGCTGAGATGAAGACTTTTTCATTGTGGTAGGCATTAATACTGCCTTGTGTCTGGCTATCCCTTATGCCCATGTATGGATATTTTACAGCTTTACCTGCTGTTCTAGTTATTTTTAAACTGTGCTGTCATTGTGTTTACTTCAGTGCTAGGATAGTGGAAAATGTTTTGGCCAACATGACTTGTATAGACAAGGGACTCTGGGTGTGTGTAAAGAAAAATCATTACTGGACCATTTCACCCTCCTCTAGTCTATCTTGAGCTCAATTCCTGCCAAAGGCCCAGACCCTTTTACATTATCTTGGAAGACCCCAGTTAACTCCATCAGAGCTGGTGCAGTGCAAAATCTTGAGGTCCAGTTGGACTGACTCACACCTCTTGGCAATGGCTTCTGGGCAGCCATATTGTTCTCCTGGAGGCACCATTGTCTCTCTTTCTGGCACATGTGCCTTCAGCATCTCTCCTGAACTGGAAGAAGGGTTGGGTTACTGTCTTCAGTAGAACTCAGCTGAGGCTGGCAAGGGATCAGCATGAAAATCTTGCCGCAACCATTTCCTGTGTGGGAGACAAAGCTTGACAAGAATGCCAGTCCAAGGGTCTTTGACAAGGACATAATGGTAGACTGTTTTCCCTGACCAAATCCTCTTCCTGCTCCTCTACTACTCTCCCCCCCACCAGGTGCCCTTGTCCTCTGAGCCAGTAGGACATGGTCCTTATCCCTTGCTCCCACTTGCTTCCAACTCCTCCACATTGCAGGTCCCGATCTATTTCTCATCCTCTACCTTTATTGCCAGAAGCTAGCTGCCCCCATCTGCTTCCAAACCCAGGTGGCTCTCCTTACAGTGGTTTTCCTCTGGGCTAGACAGCTGGCCTTGGCATCTGCTTGAGGTCTGGCAGAAGAAAACTCTGATCAGCTGCCTAGGAGGCACAAGGCTAAAGCAGAAAGCCCCACCAGGGGCACTGAAGGTGACCCTCTCACGTAACTGTATCAAGTTAAAGTTTATTTTCAAATCCAGAATCTGGAACATAGGTAGAAAATAATTCTATGAATTAATTGTCACAAGTCCTGAAATTATGGTAGGAGGTGAATGTTATTTTATATTTAAAATTAGAGGCAAATTCACTATTTCATGTAGAATATTTATAATCCTGATCTTCATTCAGAAAATTTCTGCTAAATCCTTATTTACAGATAAGGGTACAGGACAGAAAGAAGTTGCTATCACTAGAATTATAGCAATAGGATTATAAGTGTTCTGGTATAGTTTCAGTGTCAGATATTTGTGGGAACTGGTAGGAGCACCCTTCCTTCTTTAATGTCTCCTTTGCAGCCCTCACTGCACATAATCACATGGTATAGAAGCATGATATATGAATTCATGCAGTTTCCCATAATGAAGATGTTCAAGTTCTCACTTCACCCTCTGTATGATAATATAGGGCTCTTTCCACAGCGCCTAGTCATGGAGGAACTGCTTTCCATGGGTGAACACTGAGAAGATAGTGTCACAAATCAATTTGAAGGAATGAGCAGGCCCGTAAACTTCACTTGACATGAGCTGCTTTGCTCTAATGCTGCAATTCCATGCATCTGGCAGCAATACAAATGCTGCTAGCATGCACCCTGACCCTCCAGTCTGGACAACATCTTGTGGCAGTCCAGGAAGCCCCTTTGCCACTTGGGAAAGAAACCATAGAGGGAAGAAAGTAGACATGGATTCCATAAAAGCAGGCATGGATTCTATTTCTTTTTCTGTGCTGGACAAAATCTTAAGCTGTTTTTTTTTCTTAGTCACAAGAACTGGTATAAAGAATAAAAAACAACTCATGTAAAAAAAGGTGTACAGTATTTTGAACATTGAAATAATGTTCCACGGCAGCCTCTGGGTGTCGCTGTTCACTGATAAGGAATTTGAAAAGAGCCACACAGTCCCAGCTTTGCTATTGCATCCAGGAGCAGGAAAACCCGAACGGACTGTGTGACAGCATAGGAGACGAAGTGCAGATATATTTTTCTTAGAAGCAGAAAGATTGAATATATTTTGAGCAGGAATCAGGAGCAAAAGAAAGTAAACAACTGGAAAGGAGCAACCATTATTGGCTTGAAAACTCTCTAATCTGAACTAGTGACAAATATTTTCCTATAACAGAATGGGAGAAACTCAGAGCTCATGGAGATGTAAAAGAGGAATTTTGCAATGCTTTTTTATGCTGATTGTTTGGAAGGTTGTTTCTGGGCAGATCAACTATTCTGTTCCTGAAGAGATGCACAAAGGCTCTTTTGTGGGAAATATCGCAAAGGACCTAGGAATGAATGGAAAGCAATTTTCAGATCATGGACTGCGCATTGTATCTAATAAAGGTATGGTGCAGTATTTTGCTTTGAATGTCAACAGTGGGCATTTACAGATTTCTGAGAGAATAGACAGAGAGGAGATTTGTGGAGAAGCAGAGAAATGTATTATTAAACTCCAGGTTCTTATTGAAAGTAAATTAAAACTTTATGGAATTGAAGTGGAAATCACAGATATAAATGATAATGCACCCCAATTTTTACCAAAAGAATGGAAAATGAAAATCAGTGAGACATCTGCACCCAAAGAACGATTTCTTTTACCTAAAGCTGAAGATCCAGATCTAGGCATAAATTCTGTTCAGAACTATCAGCTCACTGGTAGTGACTATTTTTCTCTGGAATCTAAAAAAGGAGACAATAATGAGTGGTATGTTGAGCTGGTTTTAGAGAAACCTCTGGACAGGGAAGAACAATCTTTTTATGACCTCATACTCACAGCAACTGATGGGGGAGATCCAGTGAGGACTGGCACCGCGGAAATCCACATCATTGTGCTAGATGCCAACGACAACGCACCTGTTTTTAGCCAACTAGTTTATGAAGTGAGTGTAAAGGAAAATATTCCCAAATGGTCCACTGTGGCTACAGTAAGAGCCACAGATCAGGATGAAGGAATTAATGCAGAAGTAAAATATTCTCCTGTGAAAATCACTGAGAAGAATTCCAAAATGTTTCTCTTAAATTCCACAACAGGAGAAATTATTCTTCTGGGAAGCCTTGACTTTGAAACATCATCCTTATATGAATTTGAGGTGCAAGCAACTGATGGGGGTGGTCTGAGTGACAGGTCAAAAGTTAGGATTACCGTTACAGACCTGAATGACAATGCACCTGAATTAGCAATGACCTTTGTAGTCAGCTCTGTCCCTGAGAATTCACCAACAGAAACTGTTATTGCCATTTTAAATGTTCAAGACCGAGATTCAGGAGTCAATGGGAAGGTTAAATGTTCCATTCCCAGCAACCTTCCTTTTCAACTGAAGAGCACGATGGACGATTTCTACACCTTAGTGACTGACAGAGCCCTTGACAGGGAGCATGTGCCAACCTACAATGTTACTATTACAGCAACGGATGAGGGGACTCCACCACTCTCTACATCTCAGGTTATTTCCCTCCAGGTCTTAGACACAAATGACAACCCTCCCATCTTTAGCAAGCCAATTTTCACCTCTTATCTCATGGAAAACAATCCAAGAGGAGCCTCAGTCTTTTCCCTCCAAGCAACTGATCCAGACTGGGAAGAGAATGCCAGAATAAGCTACTCCATCACTGAAGGGCAAATCAGGGATTCTCCCCTCTCTTCATACCTCTCCATTAATTCTGAAACTGGAGTGATCTATGCCTTGAACTCCTTTGATTATGAAGAGATCAGAGAGATTAATTTTCAGGTCAAAGCCCAAGATGCAGGATCTCCACCACTCAGCTCCAATGTCTCTGTGACCCTCTTCATCTTGGATCAGAATGACAATGTGCCAGAAATCCTGTATCCAGCCCCTCCTACTGATGGTTCCACTGGGATAGAGCTGGCCCCTCACTCCTCTGAGCCAGGTTACTTGGTCACTAAAGTGGTGGCTGTGGATGCAGACTCTGGCCAGAATGCCTGGCTCTCCTACCAGCTGATTAAGGCCACAGAGCCAGGACTGTTCACTGTGGGACTCCACACTGGAGAGATCAGGACAGCTCGGTTCTTCCTGGAGAAAGATGCCCTCAAGCAAAGCCTGGTGATTTTGGTCAAGGACAATGGGCAGCCCCCTCTATCTGCTTCAGTCACAGTGACTGTGGTGCTGGCTGACAACATCCCTAAAGTCCTGTCAGATCTGAGCAGCATCTCAGTTCCTGTAGATCCCCCATCAGATCTCACCTTCTACCTGGTGGTTGCAGTGGCTTTTGTCTCCTGTTTGTTCTTCACCTTCCTCCTTGTCTTGGTGGCCATAAAGTTGCACAGATGGAGAACTTCTCAACTGCTTGAGTCAGGAAGTGTGGCTTTCAATGGTGTTCCTGTGCAACAATTTGTGGGGATTGATGGAGTCAGGGCCTTTCTTCACTCTTATTGCCACGAGGTTTCTCTGACTAGAGATTCAAGGAAAAGCCAGTTTACTATTTCTAAGACAAATTCTACAGGTACTCTAAAAAATCAGCAAAATTGTGAAGGAATGGATCCTATCCTATCTGGTGGTGATTTAGATATGAACAGTGGAGATCTAGTCATTCTTGAGGTGAGCAAACTATTTTAGATTTAAAGAATTTTCCTTTCAATAGCATATAGTTATGTTATAGCCTCTCATTTCACTTCTAAATTGTAGCAGTGTTTATATTCTGACTGGTGTTTCTTTGAAAGCTAATTTTTGTGTAAATATTTTTGTTGTTGTTGCATGCTGTAATTGGAACTGATATATAACAACCCTACAGTTACACCCTCTCAGTGAACTTCCTTGGCTAAATTGCCATTCAAACCAAGGTCTTCCTGATATGCTACTCTATCTACTTAGTCTGTGTAAATATTAGATTTCTCCCCATACAGTATATGTGTTCTCTGGTATATTTCGAAACTGTGCTCTTGTTCCTTTGGGTTGTTTATTCTCTGGGTGTTAATTAGTTAAGGTTTTTTTTTTTTTTGCTAGTGTTCAACTTGTCAAGTGGTAACTTTTCTCCCAGAGCTTTGTTCATCCAAAATTGGGGATTAGGACTGAGAGTGCCACTTTAATTCTTTTCACATAGGAAAGTTCCAGATCAAGCAAAATGGTTCGCAACATGTTATCATTTATACATAGCTTCTTTCATGGGCAAAAAAGGTCAATTTGCTGCAGCATGTACTCTGCTCAGTTCCATTTCATGCTTTAGTTTGTGATTGGTCAGTAGAAGGTAAACACAAGCTTCATTTGCAAGTCTGAAGGTCTGAAACTCCATGCCTTCTTAGAACTCGCACTGTAAGGGGGGTGGGGGGACAAGCTAAGACAAAGTCTTAGTTTGACTCACAGATTTCCTGTATGATTGTCAACTAGTTTACCTGCAGCTGTTAAGAAATCACATAATTGTAAATTTTTGTGGAATTGGTATTTAACACCAGTTAGATTAAAGAAAATAGATCAGATGGCAGGAAAAGATAGGGACCTACATTCATATGTGGTGGGAATGTAAACATGTATGAGATTTATGGATTACTGCAGAATCAGAAATTAATAAAATAATGGGTAGATGTATAAAGATTACTCCTAAGGAAGCATTAATTATGGAAATGGAAGAAGTTAAATTAGATAAATATATGCATGACTTATTAACAATTTTCCTGAAGACCTCAAGACTATTAATAGCAAGGAACTGGAAATCCAATCATGCTTATAAAATCGAGGAATGGTACAAGGAACTTTGGGAAATTGCACTGAATAATAAATGAACAAGGGAATTGAAATGTAAAAAAGGGTTGATCAAAATTAACTGTTTTTGGGAAGTATGGACACCTTTTGTGGAATATGTATTTCAATCAATCAATCAAATGTTAATTTATACCCCGCCTTTCTCTGACCGAGGCCAACTCAAGGTGGCAACAACATCTCAAACAATACAATGTAATACAGTACAATTCAAAAAATCACATCTAGAAAATAACATACATTATAAAAAATTACATAATAAAAATTATTCTTTGTTGATAAAAAGGGTAGCAAACCTCCCCAAGAAGCAATGTCTTTCTGGAAAGTAAAGAGTTAATAAGTATGGGGTATTTAGTAATCCACCCACAATCATGGGTGTGGTTGCACCAGTTTATTTGTATTCGTATTACAGTATTATGAATGATATAATTTGATATAATTAGAGACTTGACACTGTATGGTTTTTTCTTTTTCTATATTGTTTATTGTTGTTTGGTATTTTTATTTGCTTTTAATCAATAAAAATTATTAATAAAAATAGAAATCACTCCAAATATTAGGCAGGAATGTATTTTTAAACTCAAAGAGAAAGGGCTTTTCACCCTCTCACATACATCCTTTTTGAAGCAGTCCTGAAGAATTAACATGATTTGTGCAGTGGACACAGATACGTTTTTAAAAAGTAAGTTGGGGGTGTGGCTGCACTGTTCAAATATGTTGTGCTCTGTGTTGGGTTCTTCTACGTTGATTTATAGTCACGTGGTATTTGTATTGGGTTGTGCGTCCCCCTAGAATGGGTCTTTTGTGGAGTGCAAAGGGAGTGGGGTTGAGGCTGTCATTGCTACTGTTATTTCTTGCCTTGTGGCAGCCACGGTTGCAGAGTGGGAAAGAAGAAGAAGAGGAAGCCTGAGAGGCAGATGTTAGCTCTGTTTGCTCACTGGACTTGCAGCTGTGGCTATAGAGGAGGGAGGAGTCGAGAGGAAAGGGGTGGAGCCCAGAAATGTTTCAGGAAGGAGAGAGTGAAGAACAGACCAACTTCACTTTATGTCTGCAAGTGTGCATGTCTAAAATTAAAATGGGGATAGCTTCAGTGCTTGGGCTTTCATATCAATCATAGGTTCAGTGTTTGAGGTTTTTTTTTTTTTAAATCAAGTTGAAATTGCAGTCCAAAATACATTATCTTGTCAGCGACACCTTGGCAAACCCCAGAAACAATATTTAATCCAACCCATGTGATCACACATGGAAAAGCCATTAAGAAAAATGGGAAGAGAATTGATTCAAAATAAACAACCCCCATGCCTGAGTGTTTTTTAAAAAGGTGTGCTTAACTGTATGTCGTATAATCTGATATTTTAAAATCAATTTCAATAGGAGTAAACCACACATAAATACAGGAATATTTCAAAGTGAAGATGAATGCTTAATATTCTTAGTGGATTTATTTGCAGTGTGAGAACACATCAGATAGTAGTAACCACATGTGTGCTTGTGCACATGTATTACATTGCATTTTTGTTATTTTACTCATTTTGTTCTGCACTTCCACCTATTTTGCAAACATTGGACATCAGAATCATAAGAATAATAGATTGTCACTGGCCAGTGGTGATAGAGAAGAATTACTTCTTTGCTACCACAGCTATCATAGAGTAGACTTCCAGTGGACTCTAAGCCACTAGAGTTTTTGTCATTGTTACTCTAGCTTCTATTTCATCACTACCAGCCCTGCAATATGAATTGAACTGGTAAACATTCTATGGAATGGATATCTGCATGGGGTGATAGATGTTCCTCTGTGTATTCATGTATAGGATGGGAAAGACAGAGGATGATGTACTTGATATACAGATATAGAGTTAGCAAAGAAAAAGGCCATATTTTCAAGGATTGAAAAGATACAGGAATCCCTTCTTCTCTTTCATGCCTTCATAACTAGAGAAGAAACATTTCCTTGCATGCATTAGACTACAATATTCAGTCCTATTTTGAGAAATTACCCCAGAATATTCCTTCCACCACAGATGATAACGAGTAGTGTGATTTAGGAAAATGTAACTAAACCACTTCCTCTAGAACAATACCCATCTCTATTTAATACCTCATGTCTATTTTTGTGAAAACTGCAAATTTGCAGTTATGAAAGATGAGGGAGTAAATCCCAATTCAAGTTATTTATGATTTATTTATCACATTTTTGCCCTGCTCTGCATCCCCAAAGGCTCCAAGCATGGCTTAAAATATGAGGAGAGATCATTTCCTGTAGGCTGGCAACTTGCAATGTATGGAAATAGACTGAAAAGGCAGATGGGGGAAAGTTGGAACGCCCACCCTACTGAATTTGTGGGCATCCCTGTCTTAGCACAGGGGTTCCCAACCTTATTATGCTGTGGGCCAGACCACACACCCAGAAGCGGAAGTAAATGCCACCGCGTCCGCATTTACGACAGCTGCGGGTGCATTTACGGCTGATGTAACTGCGTTTACATATGCGCATGCACATTTTACAGCTGACGTAAACACACCTGCTTCCACTACTGGGTGTGGCTGTGGGTCATATGAAATGATATCATGGGCCAGATCCAGCCTGTGGGCCATAGGTTGGGAACCCCTGCTCTAGCCAGCTTTCCTTGCCACTATTGTTACCAAAAAGAAAGCTTATATTTCAGAAGATGTAGGAGATAACAGGCAGGAGGAAAAGCTGCCTAGAAAACAAGAGAGCTTTTTGCAGCTCAGTTTGTTACTACTAGAAGCTGTCCATAATGGAGTAGTTAGGCAGTTAATTTAATCTGGTGTAAGGTAGCTTCCTGTTTACTAAGCACCTGTCATTAATTTTATTGGTTGGTTGGTGGGAAATCATCATTATCTTGGTCAATTTACAGTTATTACCAGCTGAATTATACAAATATGTATTTAAAAAACCATTGTCCTCTTGGCATAATATCTTGGGTTGTAAAAAAAAGATAAATGTAAAATTTATACACAAAGAAGAAATCTGACTCTCAGGCTCTGCTTCTGTGCATCTTTGAAGGGCATATCTAATAGAATGAACAGAGTATAAAGTCTACTAAAGTGTAGATGGAAAATAAACTTTTGAGTAGTTTTCTACATTTTGAAACAGCCTTGTAAACTTACTTAAATAAAATCATCAATTACAGTTCCTTAAATGAACTCTGAGTGTCACTGTTGGACAAGAAAGGAATAGTTGTGAATTAACATTTCATGTTCCTGACATGATATCCCTCCATTAAATTTCAACCGATCGGAAAGAAAACACAGCAGAAGGCTTTGTTTTAAAAGCTTCCCTCCTCAAGGATCAGCTCACAAGGACTGTATTTTTACTGCCTTACAACAAATAACTGGCTGACTTGCACTGGAAGGTAAGAAAAGGGGAAGAAAAAAAATTCAGCAATGAAACGAAGGGACATCAATGGAATCAAGGGAGCTACTCTGAGGCAAGTACTCTTACTGTTCATAGTCTGGTCTATGTTCTGCCATGGGGTGTCTGAGGAGGTTCACTATTCAGTTCCAGAAGAAACAGAGAAGGATTCCTTTGTGGGGAACCTTGCTAAAGATCTGGGGGTGGAGATGAGAGATTTGTCAAAGCGCAGGCTTACGATCTCTTCAGAAAAGCAATATTTTTCCCTCAATGAACACAATGGCATCCTGTATGTGAAGGACAGGATAGACCGAGAAAATATTTGTGGAAAATCACCCACTTGTGTGCTAAACTTAGAAGTTGTGGCACATAATCCCTTGAATATTTTTCATGCAAAGATTTTTATCCAGGATGTGAACGATAATGTCCCACATTTCTGGAAAGAAACAATTGAACTTAAAGTGAGTGAGTCTAATCTGCCAGGAGCTCGATTTGCCCTTGGAAATGCTGAAGATGAAGACATTGGGATCAACTCCCTTCAAGAGTATAATTTGAGTTCGACACTATATTTCAAACTAGAAATGCAGATGACTAATGATGGTGACAAATATGCAGAATTAATTTTGCAGAAACAACTGGACAGAGAAAAAGAACACATGCACTATTTGGTCCTTACAGCTATTGATGGCGGACAACCTAGGAAAACTGGGTCTGCCAACATACAAGTTATTGTTACGGATGTAAATGATAATGCACCTGTTTTTTCACAGGCAAACTACAAAATAAGTGTAAAAGAGAGTGCCCCCATAGGAACCTCTGTGCTTCATGTTAAAGCATCTGACAGTGATGAGGGATCAAATGCTGAAATCATTTATACTTTCAGTGACATCGCAGATAACGCAGAGCAGAAATTTTATCTAGATCCTAGAGATGGAACAATTACACTTACAAAAAGTGTTGATTTTGAGGAAAAACAAAATTATGCAATGATCATTCAAGCTAGTGATGGAGGTGGATTGGTGGCACATTGCAATGTAAAGATTGACGTTATTGATGAGAATGACAATGCTCCAGATGTAATCCTGACTTCCATGTCCAGCCCAGTTCCTGAAGATCTTGAACCTGGAGCTGTGATTGCTCTCATCAAAGTTCTGGACAGAGATTCTGGAGAGAATGGGGAAGTCACCTGTCACCTACAGGATTTTGTACCTTTCCAGATAGTCTCATCTTCAGATAAGTACTTCAAGCTCCTCACTGATGGCCCACTTGACAGAGAAAGGACTCCAGAATATAACATTATGATCATAGCCACGGACAAAGGGACACCTCCTTTCTCCACACGGAAAACTGTCTCCATAAAGATCTCAGATATCAACGATAATCCTCCACTCTTTGATAAACCTTCTTATACTGCCTACATTGCTGAGAACAACCCATCTGGAGCTTCCATATTCCAGGTGGAGGCTTCTGACTCAGATCTGGACCGCAATGCCCAGATTACTTATTCCATTCTCAGGAGCAACATTGAGGACCTACCTCTCTCCTCTTATATCTCCATTAATTCAGAGACTGGGACCATCTATGCCCAGCGCTCCTTTGATTATGAACAACTCCAAGAGTTCCAGATTCGAGTGAAGGCCCAAGATGGAGGCTCCCCACCTCTTGATAGCAGTGTCCCAGTGACAGTTTGTGTGTTGGACAAGAATGATAATACCCCACAGATTTTGTATCCTTCCCAGGCCACTGAGAGTTCATCTTTCTTTGAGATGGTGCCTCGGTCTGCAGAGCCTGGTTATCTGGTGACCAAGGTAGTGGCTGTGGATGCTGACTCTGGACACAATTCATGGCTCTCCTTCCACCTCCTACAGGCCACAGAGCCTTCTCTCTTTGTCATTGGCTCCCACACAGGAGAGGTACAAACAGCGCGAGCATTGCTTGAAAGAGATGCTGTGAAGCAAAGGCTGGTCGTCATAGTGAAGGATAACGGACATCCTCCTCTCTCAGCCACGGTAACTTTAAGCCTGGTGTTTGCTGAGAACTTTCAAGATGCTCTTCCAGAGATGAATTCCCAACCTCTTGACTCAGAGTCTCAGTCTGACCTGCAGTTTTATTTAGTATTGGCCTTGGCTTTGGTGTCCTTCCTGTTCCTGGTGACAGTGATTTTGACCATTATGATGAAATTTCACAGGTCAAGAAACCCTACATTCCTTCAGTGCTTTGTCCCTGATCCTTGTTCAAAGACTGGAGTCATATTTCCCCCGAACTATGAGGAGGGCACTTTGCCTTATTCCTACCAGATTTGTCTTTCCTCTGAATCCAGGAGAAATGAGTTGACCTTTTTGCAACCCAGTGCCCAAATAACAGAGAATATCTTTTGCAATGATAAACCTGATAGTTCGTTAATGTTCAGTGAAGGAAATCATTTGAGTTCTGAAAGAAAGACTGATGGCATGGTGAGTTCATCTTCTCTTGGCTATAATGTAAATTGAGATTGTACCATTTGATTTTGTAAACTCCCAGCATTATTATGTTCTTTAAATAATAGATATTTTTTCCAGAGAGAAATATCATGTCCATATATGAGAGATAAATATAGAGAAATCCATATATTTTTAGGGTACCATATCTTTCCCTATCAAAAACAGAGCATTGGGTACTTCAATCCCAGTATTTTAACAGACTTACACTGATGTAGTAACACAAGTCTCTTGAGATCCACAGAGCGTTAGCAGTGGAGATCAAGAAGTCAGGCAAAATCCAAGCCATGTACCTTACCTAAGTACAGTATCTGGTGTATAAGCCAAGATAACTTGGTGAAAGCAAGAGATTTCCTAAAACAAACAAAATAAGAGGAGGTGAATCATTGTAGTTTAGTACCTTAGCCATATCCACCTTGTTATTGTATGTTGTTCCTTGTTGAGGATGCTCCTTAACTCCATTTTCTAATTTGGTTTTGCTCTTGCGTACACTCAAGAATGTTTGTACTTGCTATAAAGCTCTTCCTGGATCTGAGACTGCGGACTTGAGACACATATTCATTCAGAGGATGTCAAGGGTCATTCTTTTTCTCAGTTCTCTCGGTGCCCTCTGCTACTTCTCTCCTTACCTTAGGTAGAACGATATCAACAAGAGGTTGTAGCTGTAAACCATTCTTTAAGTCTACATTTTACATTTCATGTAATCATAAGAGGGGAGGGACCGTCCTCTGTTTCTTGAAAATATTAATACTAATCACCCCTCAGTGAGGTTTTATTATCATTCCTGGGACACATTTTTTAAAAATATCACTGTTCATAACATTTAACTGATCTGTGTTTAATTACTGCAATTTTATTAAATACACTGCCTTGATATATTTTCTTGAATTTAATTGCTTGGCTTTAAAATAATAGTTGCTTTGGAGATATTGCATTGAAAATAAAGACTATTTTGGAGATGTTTCAAAAATATTGCCTTAGCATGATATTTTGTTGTTCAAAACATAGCAGTAAACTCTCTGAGGAAAAGTTGTGATTTTGGATCCTTTCCTCCAGGGTCTGCAAAAAGCCCTGCACTCCTGCCCCGCTGATAGCGAACTCCTAGAAGGGTGAAATGAGGTGGCCTCAGGAAACCAGATCTGAGGAAGTCCTGGGTGTTCCTTTTGGTGCTGAGTTCTAACCCCAAACAGACTTGTATTTTATGTCAGTCCTGGAGTATGTCTTTATTCCCCTCCTCCCAATTGATTTCACTAAGAGGAAATTGGTAGTGATTAGAAAAACACAGTTGGTTGAGAAAAAGAACATCTTTCTGGCATAAACCATTATATACTGTAGCATGGGGTCTTTCAGTGGCTTTGATATATTGGTACTCTCTGAGATAATACTTAGACCTGTTGGGTTTGGGTTTTAAAACAAATGAATAAAACCGCGAAGGAGATAGAGATGATCACATAAAAATAAGGAGAAATGGGAGCTGCTAGAAGGAGTTGACCTGATGAAATAAAAGACATAGCCAGGGAATGATTGAGCAGAGGATAAGAACATATAAGAACATAAGAACAGCCTTGCTGGAACAGGCCACAGCCCATCCAGTCCAGCATTCTGTCTCACACAGTGGCTCACCATTTCCTTCAGGGTATTCCCAAGCAGATGCCTTCACCTGCTTAGGATTCCCTGGAAATGGCATTGAGAGATATCCTGCCTATCTCTCCAACCCCGAGGTTGTCCTTAAGTATCCATAATTATAGCCATTGATACTCTTGTCCTCCATGAACTTGTCTAATCCTTTCTTAAAACTGTCAAGACTGACAGCTGTCACCTCTTCTTCTGGCAGGGAGTTCCATAGACCAGTAATCCTCTGGGTGAAAAAGTACTTTCTCTTATTTGTTTGAGAACTAGTACCCAAAAGTTTCGAGTGTCCCCTAGTTCTAGTGTTATGCGATAGGGAAAACAGTTTTTCCTTATCTACCTTGTCCACACCGTGCATGATTTTATAAACTTCAATCAGGTCACCTCTTAGACGTCGTCGTTCAAGAGTGAAGAGGCCCAACCGTTGCAGCCTCAGATGGTAAGGAAGGTGTTCCAGTCCCCTAATCATTCTGGTTGCCCTCCTCTGCACTTTTTCCAGCTCCATAATATCCTTCTGGAGGTTTGGCGACCAGAACTGTACACAGTATTCCAGATGGGGCCTCAACATAGATTTATAAAGAGGCAAAATGACACTTGCTGACTTATTTTCTATACCCTTCCTAATGATCCCTAGCATTGAGTTTGCTTTTTTCACTGCTGAGGCACACTGGGTTGACACCTTCATTGAGTTGTCCACTAGGACACCAAGGTCCCTTCCCTGGTTTGTCGCAGAGAGTTCAGACCCCATCAGTTTATAAATGTAATTGGGGTTCTTTGCCCCAACATGCATCACTCTGCACTTACTAATGTTGAAACTCATTTGCCACTGTTTTGCCCACTCCCCCAGTGTCAAGAGATCCCTCTGGAGCTCCTCACAATCTCTCACAGTTTTCACTACCCTGTATAATTTAGTGTCGTCAGCAAATTTGGCTACCTTGCTTTTTACTCCTACCTCTAGATCATTTATGAAGAGGTTGAAAAGCAGGGGTCCCAGTACTGAAACTTGAGGGACCCCACTCTTTACTTCCCTCCACTTGGAGAAGTGTCCATTGAGTGCTACCCTCTGTTTCCTGTCCCTTAGCTAGTTGCTGATCCAGGACAAGACCTGTCCCTTTATTCCATGACTGGTAAGTTTATTCAAGAGCCTTTGGTGTGGGACCTTGTCAAAAGCC
Organism: Bradypodion pumilum; assembly: GCA_035047305.1. NCBI lineage: Eukaryota > Metazoa > Chordata > Lepidosauria > Squamata > Chamaeleonidae > Bradypodion > Bradypodion pumilum. The sequence continues at coordinate 183,818,639 of JAWDJD010000004.1, read as the reverse complement.
TTCTGCAAGTCCAGATAAACAATGTCAACTGGATCCCCCTTATCCACATGCTTGTTGACACTCTCAAAAAATTCCAACAGATTAGTGAGGCATGATTTGCCCTTGTAAAAGCCATGTTGGCTCTCCTTTAGCAGCGCCTTCTCTTCTGTGTGCCTATTAATTCTATCTTTTAGGATGGTTTCCATCACTTTACCTGGGACACATGTCAAACTGACAGGTCGGTAATTTCCTGGCTCACCCCTGGATCCTTTTTTGAAAATTGGTGTTACATTCGCTACCTTCCAGTCATCAGGCACAAAGCCTGATTTGAGGGAAAGATTATATATTTTGGCTAGGAGATCAGCAATTTCATCTTTAAGTTCCCTGAGAACTCATGGATGGATGCCATCTGGTCTTGGTGATTTGTTAGTGTTTAGTTTAACAAGACATGCAAGGACCTCCTCCCTGGTTATTTCTATCTTGCTTAATTCTTCGGTTTCCCTCCCTACGAAGATAGGCTCTGTTTTGGGCATGTGGTCTCTGTCTTCTTCAGTGAATACTGAAGCAAAGAATTCATTGAGTCTCTCTGCAATCTCTGTTTCCTCTTTAATAACCCCTTGCCTTCCATTGTCATTTAATGGTCCAATGGCTTTCCTAGTTGGGTTCTTACTTCTAATGTACTTAAAGAAGTCTTTGTTTTTTCTCTGAGTATTTTTAGCTATACGCTCCTTAAAGTCTTGCTTTGCTTTCCTGATTGTTGCCTTGCATTTGTTCTGCCAGAATTTATGTTTCTGCCTGCTGTCCTCATTCAGACAAGCCTTCCATCTTCTAAAAGAGCTTTTCTTGCTCTTGATCACTTCCCGAACAGCTCCTGTAAGCCACATTGGAGTCCTCTTGGACCTGGCAGTGCCCTTTTTCCTTTTGGGTATGCATTCCAATTGGGCCTCTGTTATTGTTTTTGTAAACAGCCTCCATGCCTCTTGGAGTGTTTGGACTCTCTCAATTTTCCCTTTCAGCTTCTTTTTTACTAGTTTCTTCATCTTTGGGAAATTTCCTTTTTGAAAATTTAAGGTCTCTGTGTTAGATGTTATCAGTGACTTGCGGTCTATGATCAAGTTAAACATAATTGAGTTGTGGTCACTGTTCCCTATTGGATCAGTCACATTAACATCTTGCACCAGATCCTGAGTATTACTCAGGATCAAGTCAAGGATTCTTGTACCTCTAGTTGGGTCTTCAACCATCTGTCCCAGGGAACAATCATTTAGCATATCTAGGAACTTTATCTCTTTATCATGTGCTGAACAACAGTTCACCCAGTCTATGTGAGGGTAATTGAAGTCCCCCATTATAACCAGGCTTCCCTTCTTGGATGCCTCCTTTACAACATTCTCCAACTGCCAGTCTCCCTCAAGAGTTTGGGTCGGAGGTCGATAATATATGCCTACTGTTAGACCATCCTTGTGGCCTGGTACTCTTACCCACAGAGCTTCTAATGGTGACTCCAAATCACCTAGATATTCCAATTCATACAATTTTATCACTTCTTTGACATACAAGGCTACACCACCTCCCGTTTGCCCCTTCCTATCCTTCCTGTACAGTTTGTAGCCTGGGATAACTGTATCCCATTGGTTATCATCCGTCCACCAGGTTTCAGCTCCCCTATTTTGTTCCGGAGGCTTCTGGCATTTGTATACAAGCATTTATATATGCTTTCCTGATACAGTCTTTTGAGTCCAGTTGCATTGTTAGACTGCCTCTTGCATCCTTCTGCTATAGTGCTGGTGACTAGCTCCTTGCTCTGCTCAGTAATTTTTGCATCCTCCTCACTACTCAAGTACACACTTACCCGAACCGGATGCTGCCCAGCTCCTGTCGGCTTTCCCCCAGTTATCAGTTGAAAAGCTGCTCTGCAGCCTTTTTGATGTTGAGTGCCAGCAATCTGGTCCCATCATGGTTCAAATGCAACCCATCCCTCCTGAACAGATTTGGCTTGTCACAAAATGTTCTCCAGTTCCTGACAAATCTGAAACCCTCCTCTCGACACCACCGCCTCATCCACGCATTGAGGCTTCTGAGCTCTGCCTGCCTGGTAGGTCCTGCGCAAGGGACAGGCAGCACTTCTGAAAATGCTACCTTGGAAGTCCGGGACTTCAATCTTCTTCCTAACAACCTGAATTTCGCTTCCAGGACAGACTGCTTGGCCTTCCCAAAATCATTGGTACCAATGTGTACCATGACAACTGGCTCGTTCCCAGTTCTCTCTAACAATCTATCTAGATTTCTTGTAATCGAGGACACAGCTTGAATGAGTTTATAGAACTGTAAGATTGGATGGATGACAAATGAGATGAAAAGAGCTGCATAATTACAAAGAAAGGAAGGAGGTGCATTGAAGTATATGCAGTAATTTAAAACATGGAATTGGCTGGAACGCAGAACCAAAGCAGTATGACCACTCAACACCAAATTCTCCACTATTAAAAATTGAAACAAATCATCATCAAAAGTGAATATACTCCAAGAAAAAACAAATGAAAGTGGACCATGATATTACAGGAATATGTGGTCTGTTTCCTCAAACAAGCAAACTAAAAGTAGCCAAGTTGGTGGAAGCAGCTAGGACATCAGCATGATCAGCAATGTCTCTTCTACTCCCCTCTCTTAATAGCCAAATGAACTAGAAAGGGGTTCTCCTTCCTTTTGTCTCAGAAACAAATGTATAGTCCAAGCCAAACTCAGGATTGCCATAACAAGCAAACCCTGCCCCAGTAAACCAAACAAGGAATCTCACCAGCAGCAATCTCTTTTTCCCTACCTTCTCAACAAATCAACCAAAACAACTAGAAAAAGGGGGTTTCTGGCATTTTCCTCTTTCTCTCTCTCTCAGTCTTTCATACTCTCCTTCTCAAATAAATATTTGGGTTCAGTCTGAGGAACCAGGAGATGCAGAGCCTCCAATTGTTGTTGCCCTCATTTCTGGCAGCAGACCACATCTTCCTTATGAGTATGGGTGCCTTCAGAAGGAAACAGCCACCTTGGGTCCCCAGATGTTCTTGATCTAAAACTTCCAGAAGCCTTCACCATTGGCTGTGTTGGCCCAAGATTTCTGGAAGCTTTTGTCCAAGAACATCTGGGGACTCAAAGTTGGGAACCATTGGCTTTTAAATGCTTACTGCCCTTGTTTTCACTTCAGTTTTGAGTCCCTTGTTGGGGAGGGGAAATAATTACCTTAAAAGGAAGCTGCTGCTTTGGGGTCAACATTTTTCCCATATCTGGTTGCAACTGGGAGAGTGGCCTATCTCATTGCTTCTGAACTCAGCAGGAGGCAAACTGTTTGTGTCAACCAGGGACAGACATGCTAAGTAGCCAGCCTGGTGGCTTCTGAGAAGTCAGGAGTCAGGAATTAGAGCAATTGCAAGAATGGGACAGTGGGGCAGTCAATTCCCTCATGGAGCAGCCAATATTAATTCGAATGATTTAATCTGGTGGTGAGGAAATACTTTTATTTGATGGTCAATAAGACTTTAGGTCTAGTGATTTCTAAATTTTGATTGGAGGTGGCTAGCAGATCTCCTCTGAGTGCAGTTTTAACCAAGTACATAGAGGATGTGATGAGTACAGTAAAACCCCTACTTATGAAAAAAGTCTGTTCCATAGGCTTTTTCTTCAATCAATTTTTTATGTAACTCAAAGCAAACCCATAGGAAAAATAGAATTTTTATGTGAATCGAAGCATAGGAAAACCCATAGGAAAAAGAATCTTTATGTAACTCGAAGCAAACCCATAGGAAATTATGTAAATTGGGACATGGTTTTAGCACAAACATTTTGTAAGTTGAATTTTATGTAAATCAGGGCATTTGTACGTTGGGGTTTTACTGTACTCTTAGATTTTCTCATCCTCAGTGAAAAAGGATGCCTGGACATATTAAAGAGATCGTTCTTGAAAAAGCTGTCAGCTGCTTTTAGACCTTTAATTCTCTTACAAGAGTAAAATGAAACCAATCTCAGCAGCAGTGGCATTCACAAAAGAGAGTGTTCAAAAAAGTTTGTATTTCCACAAAACCTTTTTTTTTTTGCTTTGAAAAAAATACATTTCATTTTTTTAATTTTTATTGGTGCATTTTTAGAAACAGGAAGACTTACTACTTCAGATGTTGAGGGGGAAAATCAGATTCAAATATGTGAACCTTGGCATATGAGAGCAGCCATTCCTCAGGCATCAAATTGTTTGGGTGCTTGTCATAATACTTACTGGTATCTGAGGATTTCACAAAATGGGACCAGTTACCAACTGTATGGATCAAAGCTGTGCTTAAGATGCATGGCGTACATGCAGAAATCTGTTCATGATGGGAGGGAAATATAATATGAGTGTTGAGGGAAATATAATTTTGTCGTGTAGTCTTGTAATGTGCACTGGAGTTAAAATTTTCAATGTCTGATCACAAGCAAAAGAGCCTTGAAATGAGCAAAGGAAAAATGTAATAATAAAGAGCATGATCACAATGAAGCACCTGCATTTTCGTGTTGAGACTCTGGGTGTCGCTGTTCACCAGTCCATAAGAGAAAAGCCTACCAAAAGATTCCGCCTGCTCCTCTCTGCTGTTCAAATATGCAAAGACGAAGAGACCAGGCTTGAGCGGCCAATTTAGACCACAAAACACTTCAAAGATACGAATAGTCTGCTTTGCAACAGGGCTGCAGTAGAATGGGAGAGAGCCAAAGTCCTGGGAGATACAGAAGAGCATTCCTGCAATGTGTCATCCTGGCGTTTTCCTGGAAAGCTGTCTCTGGACAGATCCGTTATTCCATTCCAGAGGAGATGCACAGAGGCTTTTTTGTGGGGGAGATTGCAAAGGACCTTGGAATGGATGGCAAGCAGCTTTCAGACCATGGGCTCCGCATTGTTACTACTACAGGTACTATTCAGTATTTTTCTCTGAATGTGAATAATGGACATTTACAGATTTCTGAGAGGATAGATAGAGAAGAGATCTGTGGAAGAGCAGAGACCTGCATATTAAAGCTCCAGGTTATTTCTGAGAACAGCTTAAAGCTTTATATCATTGAAATAGAAATTCTGGATATCAACGATAATGCTCCTAGCTTTCTGTCAACGGGATGGGAATTGAAAATTAGTGAAACATCTATCCCTAGATCCCAGTTCCCTCTGCCAGAAGCTCAAGATCCAGATCTAGGCATAAATTCAGTACAGAGCTATCAACTCACTGGTAGTGATCATTTCTCACTGAAGTTTCAAACAAGAAAAAATGGTGACAGACGTGTTGAGTTGGTGTTGGAGAAAACTCTGGACAGGGAAGAGCAATCAGTTTATGATCTTGTCCTCATAGCTGTCGATGGGGGTGATCCCATCACGACTGGTACCCTGCAGATCCACATCATTGTTCTAGATGCCAATGACAATGCACCAATTTTTAACCAACCACTTTATGAAGTGAGTGTCAAGGAGAACATTCCCAAATGGGCCACAGTAGCTATAGTAGGAGCCACTGATCCTGATGAAGGAATAAATGGAGAAATAAAATACTCTTTTAAAAAAATTAACAGGAAAGACTCCCAGATGTTTCTATTAAATTCCACAACAGGAGAAATTGTTCTGCTTGGCAGCCTTGACTTTGAAGTATCATCCTTATATGAATTTGAGGTACAAGCAACTGATGGAGGCGGTCTGAGTGACATGTCAAAAGTTAGGATCACTGTCACAGACCTGAATGACAATCCACCTGAATTAGCTATGACCTTTGTAGTCAGCTCTGTCCCTGAAAATTCACCAACAGGAACTGTTATTGCCATTTTAAATGTACAAGACCGAGATTCAGGAGCAAATGGGAAAGTTAAATGTTCAATTCCCAGCAACCTTCCTTTCCAACTGAAGAACACAATGGAAGATTTTTACACCTTAGTGACCGACAGAGCCATTGACAGGGAGCACGTTCCAACATACATTGTTACTATTACAGCAATGGATGAGGGGACTCCACCACTCTCTACATCTCAGGTTATTTCCCTCCAGGTCTTAGACACAAATGACAACCCTCCCATCTTTAGCAAGCCAATTTTCACCTCTTATCTCATGGAAAACAATCCAAGAGGAGCCTCAGTCTTTTCCCTCCAAGCAAGTGATCCAGACTGGGAAGAGAATGCCAGAATAAGCTACTCCATCACTGAAGGGCAAATCAGGGATTCTCCCCTCTCTTCATACCTCTCCATTAATTCTGAAACTGGAGTGATCTATGCCTTGAACTCCTTTGATTATGAAGAGATCAGAGAGATTAATTTTCAGGTCAAAGCCCAAGATGCAGGATCTCCACTACTCAGCTCCAATGTCTCTGTGACCCTCTTCATCTTGGATCAGAATGACAATGTGCCAGAAATCCTGTATCCAGCCACTCCTACTGATGGTTCCACTGGGATAGAGCTGGCCCCTCACTCCTCTGAGCCAGGTTACTTGGTCACTAAAGTGGTGGCTGTGGATGCAGACTCTGGCCAGAATGCCTGGCTCTCCTACCAGCTGATTAAGGCCACAGAGCCAGGACTGTTCACTGTGGGACTCCACACTGGAGAGATCAGGACAGCTCGGTTCTTCCTGGAGAAAGATGCCCTGAAGCAAAGCCTGGTGATTTTAGTCAAGGACAATGGTCAGCCATCTCTATCTGCCTCAGTCATGGTGACTGTGGTGCTGGCTGACAACATCCTTGAAGTCCTGTCAGATCTGAGTAGCATCTCAGTTCCTGTAGAACCCCCATCAGATCTCACCTTCTACCTGGTGGTTGCAGTGGCTTTTGTCTCCTGCTTGTTCTTCACCTTCCTCCTTGTTTTGGTGGCCATGAAGTTGCACAGATGGAGAACTTCTCATCTGCTTGAGTCAGGGAGTGTGGCTTTCAATGGTGTTCCTGTGCAACAATTTGTGGGGATTGATGGAGTCAGGGCCTTTCTTCACTCTTATTGCCATGAAGTTTCTTTGACCAGAGATTGTAGGAAAAGTCAGCTTAATATTTCCAAACAAAATTTCTCCAATACATTGACTAATATGCCTCCTGCTTGTGATGCAATGGCCCCTATCCTATCTGGCGAAAATTTAAATTTGAATAATGAAGATGAAATCATAGCTGAGGTAAGCCATTTACTATAGCCAAATTGCATTCCCTTGATCATACAATACTTTGTTGTTACAAATATTTCTGATCTTCCTATACTATTGAGAATATTTTATTTTATATTATAGAATTTTTTTTGTTTGTTGTCTATTCCACTACAAGCCTTGGACAGGAATAGAGATTTTGTGTTTTTCCAAGTGCTGTTGTTATGTAGTTACTGCCTTTCTTGTCAGCAGAGCCATTGATGATGAGTAGTGCAGTCAATCAATTTCTGGGTCTTCAATTTTGTCTAGTAGATGAATCTTTGACCTTTATCTTTTCTTTTCTTTTTTGCCTATATCTAGGCTCCCATGATCAAGAAGCTAGAATACTGAATGTATAGTACACATCTCATTTACATTTATTATTTTAGATTTTGGTTTTTTGTCTGAAAGTAAAGGATGTAGTTGAAAAAAGTGTTGGTTTTTGTGACAGTCAGAAGAAAATGTGGTTTTGCTGTTACAATATATTATATATTATGCACCAGTAAAAAACCCAACAGTATTTGCTTTCAAATTATTTTTGTATCACATTTTGTTTCTATTCCGCAAGAAATAGATAATCATAGAGCTTACAGTGATTCATGCATTAACCAGGGTGTTCTCTTGTCCAAATATGATTACTGATTATGGATCTTGGCAGTCTCTGTGCCCCATATTTACCTCAGAAAACATCTTAGCGTATTAGTGCCCTTTTCAAGTATTTTACTGGTAAACAACAAACAGTGCCTGACCAACTACCTGTACTCAAATCTAGTAGGATATTCTTTATTTCTTCTTCTGCCATATCCAAATCTGAATATAGGAATATCATGGTGATCAGCCATGAAGACTGTCCTGAGAATATAATGCAGTGGCCTTTCATCTGCCTTCCGCATTGCAGCATGACCCCCGTATCATTGATCCTGCAGAAATGAGTCAATTTCTGATCCTGAGCCCTTTTGGCATGCAAAGTCCTCATCAGCCCCAGGCCAGGATTGATGAAGCTGCTGCCCTCCATCAAGATGGAGTCAAGTGGGATTTAATCCACTTGGGGACCATCACCCTTCCCTTTGGACTTTGCCATCCATGGCCATTAGTCCTCAGGATGGTCAGGTTAGTTAACCGTCACCTGACATTCAGCGTTGAGTCACAGGCAGTATGGTCTACTCTATTACCATAGCAGGGGCATAATTTTTGGCACTCAGATTAGTGGTTTGAATTGCCAGATGCTGGTGTTGTGGAGGTTCTTACATCAGAGTTCTTTGGAAAAAGAAGAAAACTCCGGAGTTATGCAGAAATTATTTTATTAACAATCATTGCATCAAGACCAACTCAGTTCTGGGAGAACAGGTACCACTCAATGTTCATGCACTTTATTTTATAGAAGTCTATTAACATGCATGCAAAATAAAGATGGTATATTAAGCATTCCATTGGATATTCTCCTCTAATCTTGTATTCAAGATCAGAGGCAGCCGATGTCAAATGAAATCTATGGTTAGATAACAGAGGATATGATTACAATGGGAAACCAAAGCAGAGTATTTTGGCCCATCTGTAGTATGAATCACAGGATGATAATCACAGTATATGCTTGCACATGGACTGTCGATGGATTTGTGAGTTCATTGTCCAGCCCAGAGCTCTCCCTCTTTCTTTCTTTCTTTCTTTTTTTCTTTCTTTCTTTCTTTCCTTCCTTCCTTCCTTTAGTCCTGCCTCTGGTTTTCCATTTACGGTTTGTTGTAAAGCAGCCTTGTTTTCAAATACACACATTCATTTCATCTGGCTTGCTTTTTCTGTTGCCTTTTTAATTATTACTTTTTTAATGTTCAGAGGTGATCCAGTGCTAAACTCAAAGGAAATAAAATAAAAACCAGAAGGTTGATCTGGAATATATATCAGCAAGAAGAGAGAGTACGGGTGGTGGTTGTAGAAATACACACCCTATGTTCTTTCCTCTCACTCACCACCCACCCATTTTTATTTTTTTTATTTTACTTCTTTTGAGTTCAGCACTGGATCTCCTCTGAACATATTTTAAACAGTGGAAAGAGAATGGAAAAAGAAACATACTAGATTGAAATGAAGGAGGATTTTATGGAATGTGTTGCTTTTACAACAGACCATAAAAGGAATGACAGAGGCAAGAGTAAGATAGAAGGAAGGATCAGCATCTACAAACATGCTCCCTATTGTCTAAAACTGACCATATTGGGGGGGGGGGGAAATCCTTTCAGAATGAAAAAGTACAAGGCTCCCAGCAGCACTACATTGGGATTAAAAAGCCCCAGACTGATTCAACTGAGCCTGTACATCATGTGGTCAGAAAATAATGTGCCAAATACACCCATTCTACAAGTCTCGCAAGTCTTGCTATATTTGATGGTGTAGTCAAACATTGAGTTCATTATTTTTTGTCTTGGGGAGGAAAAATAAAATGTATTCTACTGCAGTTCCCTGTATCAACAATGGAATAATGGTCACACTGGTAGATCTGTTTGATGCTCTGACACAGCAAATCTTTGAGATGCAGTCATCTCCTTTGCTCAGTGATCAGATAGATTGAGTGGAAATGTGTAAGAAATCTACACACTGTATCTTGAATTTTGAAACTTCATTCAAAAACCTTTGAATGTTTCAAAATATAATAGTTGAGGACATTAACAATACACCAGGTTTCTCTTAAGACAATAATGTTGCACCAGACAGGTGGTCAGCTGTTGGCTGACTTGGATTATCTGTTCACCAAGGTGATGGTTATGGAGGGAACCAGAAGCCAACTGCCCATGAATGTAAAATGGAAGCTAAAATTAACCCATACATAACTACAGAGAAAGAATATAATAGAGCAGTGATGGTGAACCTTGGCACTCCAGCTGTTATTGAGCTAAAATTACCAGAATCCTAAATCAGTACAAATGCTGATCAGGGCTTCTGGGAATTGAAGTCCAAGAACAGCTGCCATGCCAAGGTTCACCACCATGGTAATAGAGTAATCCCATAGAGAGTGTCAGATAGCATTAAGGTTTGTGGCTCTAACAAATCTATTGTCCCACAGCACCCCTCCTGACAGAATGAAAGGAAGGTGAAGGGTGAGTTTTTTTGGCTACTTTTCTTCCCATTAAAAAAAATCCCTTTTAAAGAAATACTGTAAGGGAAATAAGTGACAAATAGTAGCTGACACGTAGGATTTCAGCAGGAAAATGGTGCAGAACCCAAAACGGACTGGGAACATGTTCTACAATTCTTAAGCAATTTTCTTTTCAAAATACAGTGGAACCTCATACAACAACAAAATCGTATAACAATTAGTTTTTTTGGGGGGGAAATCATACAACAATTTTTCTATGGGAAAAACCACTTAGCAAAAAAAAAATTGTTGTACAATGCATCCCATAGGGAAAATTGCTATACGATGCATGCATCATATAGCAATTGTTTCGTGCAACAACGAGCTCCGTGGAACGGATTAAAATTGTTGTATGAGGTACCACTGTACAAAAATGGCCTATAAAGCACACTTTACCAAATACATGAATAATATGATGTGGAGTCTATCCTCAGTATAGCTACCAAGGACTATGCAAGACTAAGGAGAGGCCAGTGCTCTGTAACGGGGTGCAGGGGGCAGAATTAAGGAAGAATTTGATATGTAGATTTTCATATACATCAGCAGATTTTCTTGACAGTACTAGCCAAGACTCGCATGTCATTGACGTCTACTGCTTCTTTTTACTGCTGACAGCCTCTCAAGTCCTTCTCTAAAGTTTGCACAGCCTAGTTCACCTGACTGGAATTCAAGGATTGTGTCTGAGCCTTCTGTATTTGTGGTGTATATTTTGAGAGTAATATAAACCATCTTTGCAGAAATAGATACCTTTTAGAATCCCTTTGCAGGCGCACCCCCCAAAGAAAGACTCAGACACCGGTATATGGATAAAGGCATTGGGCCACTTTTATTGAATAATGCCCTAGTCCGAATTATAACTTTCAATTGGTGTATTCATCCAATTGTAATTCTTAAGGCAAGCAGGCCGCAGTAACACTGGTAAGGTTCCTCCCAAAAATTCCAATGATAATTGGCTACATAACTATGATATGCCGGCAACCAGTTGGCCCAGGTGCGCGGTGGCTTACGATGATGAGACAGCTCCTTGTCTCTGTCATCCTGCCCCTCTCTCTCTTCCTTAGTGGGCTCACGGTTCAATAGGGAGAATATATCCACGTACTCCCCTCGCCAAATCTTCTCCCTCGTGACCTGTGACAAATGATCACCAAGGGGCAAGGAATAACCAGCCGTCGGCAAAGCCGTCATCGCCACATTATGCATAGAGGGCATACGCAGCGGGACCTGGACAGCCCCTGCGATGCTCGGCACTGCCCCAGGGGCGGAAACCCCCGCCCTTAACGAGGTGCCATTTTGAAACCATGGGGCACTGGGATAGGCTGGTAACTGATGCCCACTCGCCTCAACTTGACGAGGCCAGGGCCACTGAACCCCACCACTGGAAGTGGGCTGTGATGTAGGTGCACTAAATTGAACCTGATACTCACTAGGTGCACCCCCGTGAGCCGCCCCCACCGGGGGTTCCGGCCCACGGTGGGCGTCGGAGCTCGCGACTGGAATCGAGCTCTGGGACCACACCTGACTACTCCCAGTCTGCAGATCTGGACGAACGGGGAGCTGCGAGACACCGGCTGGCGCCGGCCGGAGCATCTCAAGTAGCTCAACCCGGCTGGCCGCGCGTTGAAGCGTTGCGGCCGACAAGGTAGCCGGTGCCAACGAAGGGGCCCCAGTGGAAAGAGAAGCGCCCCCCTCCACAGGGGGTTGTGCAATGCCCAACGATGCTTCCAGCACTGCTAAACGTGCTATCAGAGCATCCACTGCCACAGAGCCCCCCAGCATAAGGCGGGCTGGGTGGGCTGGACAGCCCACTAGGCAGTTGAAAAGGTAACCCGAAAGGCGAGCCAGGGCCAGAATAGGGCCATGCCCAAAACTCCGGGCCATGAGGGGCCGGAGGAGGAACGGGTTGTATATCTGCACCAGGCCCCCCCCCATGCTGCCTTGACCCATGGCCGGTAATGGCGGGCCGAGGGCCGAAGCCCCTGAGGGGCCGGCCTGTAGCTGGCCAGCCACCGAGCTGGAGCCCGGCTGCCAAGTGCCAGCCTGAGTAGCCCCACCGGTATCAGTGGGCAAGGCTGGCACATTGCCCTGCTGCGGGGGCGCAGCCTTGGTCCTCCGACCCAATGGCTGGCCCCCGTCCGTCGCAGGGCCAGTGAAAGTTCTCCCCCTCGGCCGCGGCTTCATCGCCGGGGCCTTCTGCTTTGGATCCATGTCTCCCTAGGAGAAGAAAAGCAGGATCCCTATCCAGGGATCGAACTCCTAGCGCCTAAGCAACACGGTAGCCAAGCAAACCAAGGCTCTGCGTGCGCTAAGCCTTCTTTCCCAGCCGGGAAAGAACCGCAAGGGCTAAACAGCCGAAGACTAAAAGGACAAACAGCGACGGAAAAAACTTCTCCTCTCCGTTGCTATTTCTAAAATGGCAGCTCGTCTGCCTCGTGGCCACCCCTTTTATAGAGGGGTGGCCACGCCCCCTAACTCACCCGGATGTCTGAGTCCAGGTGGGGGGGGCGCAAAGAGCGCGGCGGCCATTTTGGCGCCGTGCTATCATTTGTTGCTGTCCTCAGGTGAAATTTACAAAAGTTGTTGTGAAAGCTTAGTAAGAATACCTTTTGTCGGACAAAAGTGAGAACATGCAGATAAGAAGGGAAATAAAATAGTCTCCAACAGATGAAAATCCTAGCATGTTACTGAAGCTGTAACCCTATGTTTAATTGTTGAATCTATGGAAATTGCTTCTGAGTACACATGCTTCGGTTCATATTGTAGAATATATTCCACAAAGAGGATGGCAAATCCCTCTGTGTGTGTTGTGTGTGTGTGTGTGTGTGTGTGTGTGTGTGTGTGTGTGTGTGTGCATGTGTGTGAGAGAAAGAGAGAGAGAGAGAAAGCAACCAGCGTAAAGATCTAGTTAATTATGGAAATGTGGAGTTACATGTGAGAACTAATGACACATAACATTTAAAAACCAAAGCTAAAATTTAGAAAATATATCCAGTCCAGTTTCTACAGCACTGACTTTATGTAAGTCTCCATCTCTGAGGCTCAGCCCCCAACTACCTTATGGGCTTGCTGACAATAAGCAGTTGTTGATATATTAAAGAGAACCATTGTAAAAATTACTGAAGTATAATATTCTGAGAAAGTACCTGAACACTTGAAAGCTTTATATATCAGCCAGTCATCATCACAATCATCATCATCAATCATCATAATTATTATCTTCATTTCCATTCAGTGCAAGGATCTTTGTGACCTTGCTTCCCTTGCTGAACTGTGCAATTTGGTGTGGATGCTGCTTTGTGAAGAGTGTTACAAAAATGCTTTCAACTCCATGTTTCCACTAAAAAGCTGATAATTTAAAATCAGGCTGTGGAGCTGGTAGATTTTAATCTCTGCATCAGCCAGATCAGTGATGAAATTCTTATCTGTAAATGGAGAAACACTATTTTCTTCTACTTGCGCTGCACATACAGAGACCCTAGATGTCGCCGTTCAACCATATGCCACACTAGCACGCACAGCTCCAGTTTACAAAAACCTGTCTGTTCTATGGAAACATCAAAATCAAATGCTCACCATAAGCATACAGTCGGAGCTTTGGTAATGCTGGTTAAGAAGAGGAAGTTTCTAATAAAACAGAATTAGAAGCATCTATCTGATCATATATAAAAATGGGAGAACCCTTGAGGCTGGGAAGTTGGAAACACCAAGCTTTGTTGAGTTTTCTTTTGATAACTGCTTGGGAGGCAGTTGCTGGGCAGATCCACTATTCCATTGCAGAGGAAATGCAGAAAGGTACTTCAGTCGGAAATATTGCCAAGGATCTGGGGCTTGATGTAAAAGAACTCTCTGACCAAGGTGTGCGTGTTCTCTCTGCTCATGATAAAAGTCAGTATTTTAACATGAATCTCAATACTGGACATCTACAGACCAAGGATCGAATAGACCGAGAAAAAATCTGCAGTGGAGATGGTAAGTGCCTGCTAAATTTCCAGATTGTGGTGGACAGTAAAATGAAGCTTTATGGAGTCGAAGTAGAAATTAGAGACATAAATGACAATGCTCCCTCTTTTAAAAAGGGGGAACAGACATTAAAAATCAGTGAGGCATCTATGGTGGGGTCACGATTTCCTCTTCTGGATGCTCAAGATCCAGATGTGGGCCTAAATTCAGTGCAAAGCTACCATCTCACAGGCAGTGACCATTTTTCTCTGGACATTCAAATGGGAGAAAATGGCATGAAGCATGCTGACCTGGTGTTGGACAAACCTCTGGATAGAGAGGAGAAATCAGTTTATGACCTAATCTTTACAGCTACTGATGGAGGTGATCCATTTCAGTCTGGCAGTGTACAAATTCAAGTCATCGTCCTAGATGCAAATGACAATGCTCCAGTTTTTAATCAACCTGTCTATGAAGTCAGAGTCAAAGAGAATATTCCCAAAGGATCAACAGTGTGCATAGTAAATGCCATTGATTTGGATGAAGGCATCAATGGAGAGGTAAAATACTCCTTCGGAAATATGGAAGAGGAAGCTTCCCAGACATTTCTCTTAGATTTCACTAAGGGAGAAATATCAGTTGCAAGAAATCTTGACTATGAAATATCACCCTCATATGAGATTGTGGTCCAAGCAGAAGATGGGGGAGGGCTCTTTGATAGAGCCAAAGTACTGGTTATGGTTAGTGATGTAAATGATAATGCACCTCAGGTGGAAATAGCTTCTCAAATCAATTCAATTCCAGAGGATTCACCGCCAGGAACAGTTGTTGCAATTTTAAGAGCAACAGACAAAGATTCTGGAACAAATGGGGAAGTCATCTATTCCATTGGTACCCAAACACCTTTCCAAGTGCAGAAGCTTTTGGACAATTTTTACAACTTGGTGACAACCAAAGTTCTAGACAGAGAACAGGTGGCTGCCTACAACATCACTGTCATGGTTGTGGATCACGGAACCCCACCATTTTCTACTACTGCTCTTATTCCTCTTCAGATTTTAGACATTAATGATAATCCTCCCCATTTCTTACAAACAGTCCATATTTCTTACATAATGGAAAATAACCCAAGAGGGGTTTCATTATTCTCTCTGAAAGCAGATGATCCTGACTGGGGAGAGAATGCCAGAATAACATACTCTGTTACAGAAAAATACAGCAGAGATGCCCTCTTTTCTTCATATCTCTCCATCAACTCTGAGACTGGTGTTGTCTTTGCCTTGAACTCTTTCGATTATGAAGAAGTCAAGAAGATTAACTTCCAGGTGAAAGCCCAAGATGGAGGCTCCCCACCACTCAGCTCCAATGTCACTGTGACACTCTTCATCCTGGATCAGAATGACAATGTGCCAGAAATCCTGTACCCTTCTCCTCCCAGTGATGGTTCCACTGGGATAGAGCTGGCCCCTCACTCCTCTGAGCCAGATTACCTGGTTACTAAAGTGGTGGCTGTAGATGCAGATTCTGGCCAGAATGCTTGGCTCTCCTACCAGCTGACAAAGGCCACAGAACCAGGGCTGTTCACTGTTGGACTCCACACAGGAGAGATCAGGACAGCTCGGTTCTTCCTGGAGAAAGATACCCTCAAGCAAAGCCTGGTGGTTTTGGTTAAGGACAATGGACAACCAGCTCTTTCTGCCTCGGTCACAGTGACTGTGGTGCTTGCTGACAACATCCCTGAAGTCCTGTCAGATCTAAGTAGCATCTCAGTTCCTGTAGATCCCCCATCAGACCTCACCTTCTACCTGATGGTTGCATTGGCTTTTGTCTCCTGTTTCTTCTTCACATTCCTCCTTGTTTTAATGGCCATGAAGTTGCACAGATGGAGAAATTCTCAACTGCTTGAGTCAGGGAGTGTGGCTTTCAATGGTGTTCCTGTGTCACAATTTGTGGGGATTGATGGTGTTCGAGCTTTTCTTCATTCTTATTGCCACGAAGTATCTCTGACCAGAGATTCTAGAAAAGACCATTACAGCTTTCCAAAGGGCAATTATACAGATTCAGTAATCAGCAAGCAGCACTGTGAAATAAATAATCCTGTCCTTGTTCCTTGTGATCTTAATAATGATAATATGAATTCAGTCACTCTTCAGGTAAGTCTATGTATGATTCCAACTACTACTACTACTACTACTACTACTACTACTACTACTACTACTACTAATAATAATAATAATAATAATAATAATAATAATAATAATAATAATAATAATAATAATAACTAAACATTGCATAATCTTAGTTGTTTTTAGTGATTAAAAGATGGTGTAAGTATTTCTAGGTAAATACATTTAGGAGTACAGTCACTTATACAAAAATATAAAGAAGGAGGAAATATGGCATTATGTATTCAACTACATTGGTTATTTCTGAGTCTAGAAGTGGTATTTTTTTAGCATTGCTTTTCAGTGCCTGTATTGGTAGTGAATTTATTTGCCATCTTCTTTGGTCAATGCGAAATATTTGAGCCCAGTATGCAATCCATCTAACCAGGTACGGGCACTTTGACTCGTGAATCCATATACTTAGATTTATTTGATTCTGTATGAATATATTAGATTTCAACAGGCTGCTGAACAAATTGTGTCTTAAATGTCCAGATTTGATAATGTATGAAAAAGCAAATACTTGCTTCCATAGCCTTGATGCTTCTGCATGTTAGCAGAAAGGTTTATGTTCAGATATGAAAAGATAGATTTACTTCCACATAATATTTTTCAGGGCTGTGTGCTGGGGCAGTGCTACTTGATACAGTGAGACAGCTCTTGATAGTGAATTCCACTGAAAACAGGGTCAGTTACTAAGATTCAATTAAAGGGAATGGTAAAGGCCGCCCTTGCTCAAAAGCCAGTCGTATCTGACTCTAGGGTTCAGTGCCCATCTCTGTTTATTGTCAAAGAGCCAGCGCTGTCTGCATCTGCAGCCATTTCCGTGGACATGTGGCAAGCATGCCTCAACACCAGAGTGCACGGAACGCTGTTTACCTTCCTACCAAAATGGTCCCTATTTATCTACTTGCAATTTCTTGCTTTCGGACTGCTAGATTAGCAGGAGCTGGGACAGAGACCGGAGCTCATTTCGTCATGCAGTACCTGGGAATCGAACTCTGACCTTCCAGTCAGCGATCCAATTAGCTATTAGCAATTACATTTTTATGCTGCCCCATGGCATTTAATGTACTCTCTGGGTAGTTCACAAGGTGATTTACATTTTGCCCCCAACATGCTAGGTATTCATTTTACCAACCTCAAAAGGATGGAAGGCTGAGTCAACCTTAAGCCAGGTCAAGATCGAACCTACAATGTCAGTAGTTTTGGCTGCAGTACAGCAGTTTAAACACTGAACTACCTTCAAGAGACATGTTTGACTTTGGAGAGCTACTTAAGTGACCTGAGTAACTGAAGGCAGTTGAATTTGGAAAAGCAACTAATGGGACAAAGCACTGGGCAAAGATCGCAAGAGGTATGAGGGAAAGTGGGGCAAAGTGAGCTGATGAAAAATATTTATTACGAGAGGTGAGGAGATAGGCAGATGAAAACAAAAAGAAGCAAGAAAATTAGTGAGTTGGGTTTGTATGCTGTTTATTAAGAGGGAGATAGAAAATCAGAAGCTTTTAGAGGTAGGGTACTTCTATGGCCAGAAGTGAAGTTATGGTGGGAAGAAGTGTAAAATACTTACAGTATGTGTATTAATTCCACTTTATTAGGCAAAACTCTGGTTGCATGTCTTTTACCTTAGAGCAGTGTTTCCCAACCTTTGGTTCTTGGACTTCAATTCCCAGAAGCCTAAGTCAATTCCCCAAAGCACTGATCAGCCAGTGTAATGACTTAGGGTTCTGGGAACTGAAGCCCCCTTGTGGGGCATGGGCCCCACATTGGGAACCACTGGAAGGTTTTATCCATGCAAAGCCAGATTTTATATTACACAACTCTCTTTCCCACATTGGGAACCACGATCTTAGAGTATCTGAACGGCATTAGACAATCCTTATTTTCATTCTAAAATTAAAAGACGTTTATTTACTTAAAAATAAAATTATATCTTATTTTTAGACCATCAGTGCCAATTGTACTTTTTATTGTGCAAACACTGTTGCGATTTTATAAGAAGCATGATGGCTGGTTCCAAGGACAGGTAACTGTACTATTGTGACTTGTGTATTGTGAATTGGATAACCATCTGTCATATCTACTTTGATTGAACAGTGGTGGGGTGGACTTGATGGCCTAAAAGGCCCCTTCCAAATCAGTTATTTTGTGATTCCATGATTAGACCCTTTGCATTATAAGTTTAACTTTCTACTATACTTTTGTATTCGCTTGCAGTCAACTCAGATGTAGTTCTTAAATTACTTGAGGAAGAAAGAGACGTTTGCTTTATGTTAGGGGTTCTAAAGATTTTTACGCCGTGGGCTCGACCATGCCCTCTCAGACAGCAGAGTGGGTCAGAATGGTGCCCCCCCCAATTGTAAACACTGCCGTAAAACTCATCCACGGCAGTCATAAATGTGTTTATGACAGCCATGGGTACATTTACAGTTGTTGTAAATGTGTCCATGTCAGGTGGTGGCAGTGAAATGGTGCCATGGACCAGGGCTGGGCCATGGGCCGTAGGTTGTGAATCCCTGCTTTATGTGATGGACCCTTAGCTATTGTTTTTAGAAGGTCATGTGTGCAAGCACTAAGAGGTTAGACAGCATTCTTGGGGGTGGGGGGCAAGGTCTGGAACCAATGGTTTTCCTAATGATCCTTTGTAACACACACACACACACACACACCAATATCAAACACTGGATGAAGGGGAAAGGAGTATTTCACTTTTGAGAAAAGCAGAACAAGACACTATGAGACATGTCAATTTTATTGGGTCCTGATGAGCCTGATCTTCCCATCTCATTTTTTCCATTTCTGACCATTACGTCAATGAAATTAAGCATTGTGGAATGGAGAACCAGTAGTTCAGTAATGCACCCCTCATTTGTTTCGTGTATGTTACTGGTAGAGGTAGGTATTCTTTTGCCAGACATCTGCTGTCATATCCAGGTTTGGCTGGAAATCAGTTATTCACAAGCTTGTGCTTTTTTAAAATCCTTCCAGTATATGAAATCTATGAATATATGATTTAATATTATTATCTGACCCTTTAGTTAAAGAAGCAAAATTGGGAAAATTTACAAACCCAGTGTTATGATGATTTGTTGACATATTTATCAAGAAACAAAGGGAAAGTAATTCTGTTTAGCCACATTCCATCTGGTTTTCCCAATAAGTGTGGTAGAAACAAAACTTGAATGTGACTAATTTTATATATATGATTTTCTGGTTTTATAGACAATGCCAAAGGGCATCAGAGTTTTACTTGAAGCATCACAGAAATCCTACTGGGAACCTGCAACACTAAGTTTTTCAGCACAGATAGCAAATGGCAGTAAGAGGAAAGGCATACTCAGAAAGGTGCTCTGTGTGCTGCATGTGAATCTTATTCCTAGTTCTGCAAGGAGGATCATCTATGAGCCAAATAAATAATAAAAAAACATATGTTTCCCCACTGTTTCTGGCATGTTCCTTTGTTTGTTCAGCTTTAATATGAATTTTTGCATCCCATTTCATGACTTGACTCCCAAGCACATATAAAAGAATAAAACTGGGCCTAAAATACATAAATACACATTATCTCTCCTTCAAATGGAACTGTTGCAGTTCTTTGTTTAAACCTCTTAGTGTCACTGTTGACCAGTCTACATGGAAATCCATCTCTGCTTCCTAGATGGTAACAGCTTTATGCTATACAGACATAGAAAAGAACATACAATAGAGACAGAGCAGTGTTACCGAGAAGGTGGAAACAGCTTTGAATGGATTAGGAAAAAGGGAATTTGTACTTTCTTACTAATATTGATTCTGATGAGAAATCTGTTCAAACCCAACTGAAGAGTGGCTGTTTGTCAGAGATCCACATGGGCAGAAGACAAAAAAAGAATGGCAGGACTCACACAAGGCAAGTACTGCTTCTCGTACTATTGTTTTGCTCCTGCTGGGCTACTCCTGAACAGATTCGTTATTCTATCCCGGAGGAAATGACAAAGGGCTCCATTGTGGGGAATGTCGCCAAGGATTTGGGACTGAATGTCAGAGAGCTAGCAAACCATAATCTGCATGCTGTTTCTGTGAATAAAATGCAGTATTTCACCATCAGTGCAGAAAATGGAAACCTGTATGTGAATGACATGATAGACAGAGAGAGAATATGTGACACAGCCTCAGTCTGCCTCATTAATTTTGAGGTGGTAATTGAAAATCCTTTAAATGTTGTTCATGTAACTGTAGAAATTCAGGATGTTAATGATAATGCTCCTATGTTTTTGAAGAACAACATCCATTTGGAGATAATTGAATCCAGTTTACCAGGAACCAGATTTCTTCTTGGGAAAGCTGATGATCCTGATATTGGAAAGAACAGTCTCCAGGATTATCATCTCAATCCCAATCCGTATTTCATTTTGGCTGTTAAGGAGAGTCAGGATGGAGACATATCTGCAGATCTAGTGCTACAGAAAACCCTGGATCGAGAAAGTGAACAGACATTGCATTTGCTTCTTACAGCCATAGATGGAGGTGAACCCAGAAAAACTGGTACTGCCCAGATATCAATTAATGTCACTGATGCCAATGACAATCCACCCATTTTCACTCAAGAGGTTTATAAAGTCAGTTTAAGAGAAAATAGTCCTGTTGGATCCTTTGTAGTTCAAGTTGCAGCTTCTGACCTTGATGAAGGTTCCAATGCCCAGATAAAGTATTATTTTAATAACATCCCAGTGACTGCAAGCAAGAAATTTAGCCTGTATGATAAAAATGGCACAATTATTCTTATTGATTCATTAGATTTTGAAGAAATATATATGTACACTATGTCAGTTGCAGCAAAAGATGGAGGTGGGTTAGAGACACACTGCAAAATTGAAATAAGGGTTATTGATGAGAATGATAATGCACCAGAAATAAACTTAGTTTCCTTATTTAGTCCAGTCTCCGAAGATTCTCAATCTGGTACTCTTATTGCACTGATTAATATAAATGACAAAGACACAGGAGATAATGGAAAAGTTACTTGTTATTTACAAGATGATTTACCTTTCAAGCTTCTTCCCTCATCTAATAGTTATTATAAGCTATTGACAGAAACTCCTCTGGACAGAGAAAGAATTCCTGATTATAATGTTACAGTCACAGCCAAGGACAAAGGTACACCTTCTCTTTCCACACACAAAATCATTCCATTAAGGATCTCTGATATCAATGACAATGGCCCTACTTTTGAGAAATCCTTGTATAATATCTATCTGCCTGAAAACAATCCTTCTGGTCTCTCCATTTTTGGTATTAAAGCTTCTGATCCAGACATGGGTCAGAATGCACGGATCACATACTCCATACTCCACAGCAACATTGAGGAACTTCCTATCTCTTCATACATCTCCATTAATTCAGAGACTGGCACCATGTATGCACAGCGATCCTTTGACTTTGAGCAGTTCAGGGAGTTCCATCTGCAGGTGAAGGCCCAAGATGGAGGATCTCCCTCTCTCAGCAGCAATGCTACCATCAGGGTGTTTATTCTGGATCAGAATGACAACAGTCCTCAAATCCTGTTCCCTTCCCAAGAAACCAAGGGCTCAGCCGCATTCGAGATGGTGCCTCGGTCAGCAGAAGGACATTATCTAGTGACCAAGGTGGTGGCCGTGGATGCTGACTCTGGACATAACGCTTGGCTCTCGTACCATCTGGTTCAAGCCACTGAGCCAGGCCTCTTCTCCATTGGTTCTCATACTGGTGAGCTCAGGACAGCCAGGACATTTATGGAGAGAGATTCTGTGAAGCACAGGTTGGTTGTGATGGTGAAGGATAATGGGCAGCCGGCTCTCTCAGCCACTGTTACTCTGAACCTGGTGTTTGCTGAGAACTTCCAGGAGGCCCTTCCAGAAATGAAGAAGCAGCCAAGCATCTCTGACTCTCAGTCTGACCTCCAGTTCTATCTGGTGCTGGCCTTAGCCTTTATTTCCTTTTTATTCCTCTTGGCAGTCATTCTGGCCATTACAATGAAACTTCGGGGTTCAGGGCATCCCAAATTCCTTCAGTGCTTTGGCCCCGTTCCCCATTCCAAGGCTGGTGCCGTATTTCCCCCTAATTTTGAAGATGGGACTTTGCCTTATTCCTACCAGCTTTGCCTTTCCTCAGAATCCAGGAAGAATGAGTTTACCTTCCTCGCTCCACATCTTCAGATTGCAGATCATATTCTTAGTTGTGAGAAACCAGATGAACTTTGCACAGTGAATGATGAAAGCAATTTAAATTCTCAGGTGGTGAATCTAGACAAGGTAAGGTTGTTTGGGGGAAATTACAGGCACTGTACAAGCCCAATTATTAATTGCAGCTACAGTCAAAATACTAACTATTATCATCAGCCTTTATGATGCTAACTATTCAGACTATAGGATATATTCTTAGTTGTCAGACATCTGTTATCAACCATAACAATATTTTAAATTCTGAAATAAGCAATAATTTCCAGGTAAGTTTTAAAAGGAAAATTTTAAATTCTAGTTTGTGGCAACACTGCAATATTTTCTTTTATAGTGTGACCCTTTTGTTTTCAAGATGTTAGTAGATTTTCCAATACTCTTATGATTTTTTTTTTGTCTTGTGAAGAATTCCTGAGTGCTTTTGCTTCAAAATCTATATAAATGATCCTCTTGTAGTGAGTTGGGATTGTTCTATCTATTTGCAAGTCTTTTGAGGCATAATTTTGGATAAAAGCAATGAAGAAGGAAAGGTCTTCCAGGTACAGTATTTGTTGTGCTTTAATGAGTCCTGACCTTTCCTGACATCCAAACCACATTCTCTTTATTTCCCTTTACACAGGTTTTTCCTGCTACAGTTTCCTATATCTTTTTGTTATTTCATTAATTGAGGTCAATTTTTGATCCATTTTATACCAATTAATTCAAGGCTTCTGTTTGCTGGTGTGCATCTTGCTACTGACTTCCTTCCTTTTATCATTGAAAGCAGTATATTTAGAGACGTGTGCAGTAATGTGGGAAGATAAGGGCATATGTATATAGAAGGTAAGAGGCGTAAAAAAACCAGAGTGAGAAATACATAATTTTAATATTGGTTGCACTCAATAACTGTGGGAATTTGCTCTACAATGTCAAGTACAGTTTTGTTACAATATTTTAAAGCTGCGCATACAGCACTAAAGCAATTTAACACTAGCCTGCTAACAATCTTGTTTTGTGTTTTTATAGTAATTGACAAGATGGCACAAAATAGGAGAAAAATCCATAAAAGCACACTAAATCCATGCTTAATTTGGAAACCAAATGCAAAAGGGCCAAAAGACGTAGTAAGGAAAACATGGTACATCACTGAAACCATTTAGCAATAGGCCATTAATAGGGTATTTTTTTAAAGTTAGCCTTCAAGAGTGTGGAAAAACAAGACAAAAAGGGAGACAGAAAATGGGGAATATTGGGGAAAGTTGCTACTCTTAACATCATGATATTATTGTACAATACTGTACTTACATACCTGTTCTGATAAATCTCATTATCTTCCATCAACAAACCAAAAAAGAGTGACTTAAAATGTATAATAACAAAGCAATGGTTATGCTCATTTTCTAACCACTGTGGAAAACCTTTGCGTGCTATTATTTATATACAGTTTGTGTCCTTATGTAAAGCTAGTCTCTTGTTCTTTTGAATCAGATGATCCAGTCAGTAATAGTGGCCAAAATTCTGTTGCTTAGCATAGTAAACCAGTCTATAGTAGACCTAATGAAGTGACAGGGATAAGGGAGTCATCTGTTCTACAAATTCCATCATTTCAGATGGGCATACTCTAATTGTTACTTACTTTAGCATATTAGGTTGCAATTACAGTAAGCCCATTTAAATTCATTCACTGGACCTGTAGTAGTGCAATTTACTATGATAAGCAACAAGATTTTTACTACTATAATGGCAAATTTGCATCCTTTTCTTCAACCAGAATGCCTTGCTCTTCTTTAAAGCATTTCAAATTACACAGTGGGATCTTTTTTTTTGTCCTAGTTAGCCTCTTTTATTCAAGACCCTGACACTGGGTTCTCATCATTCATTCAAGACTACCATACCTTCAAGCACAAGAATGATGATGGTTTGTGTGAAGAGCACTGGTCAATTACTTCTCTTTGCTTCGTGTATCTCTGCTATTGGGATGGCTAGTATCATTAAACCCTTCTCCTGTTTAAGTGTACTCAAAGGATCATACTCACACATAGGCACACAGAATTCCTGCATAGCCTCCACTCAAATATATATTAAATAAAGTTCTGGCTAAACATTCAACAGGCTCTTTTTCCCTTCCCATCCTTTTATTGGCTCGTAAAATAGATTAATATATATGGTCATGCAGTGGTGTAGTAGTTAAATTTGAAGTGTTGGCAAACATAAGTGTCCTGGGAGGCATACCCCTAAGGAGAGTTTAAATAGGTTCTAGCAGGTTTTATAAGCAAAATCAGATATCCCACTGTGAAGAGTTTACACTTTGAAGTTAATGTTGCTTAGATCCGCTATGACTTAGATCCTACAGTTGACACAGATTCTGCTGGTGTGAATTTGGCCCCTACCTGTCCTTTTTCAATGGGTACATTTCAGTTGATACACCTTGACAATGTAGACAGGATTTTTGGAGAGGTGAGAGCTATCACATGTGTGCTGGTCTTTTGCCTTTCCTGGCATATAAAAAAAAAGTGAGAAGGGAACTGGCTGAATTGATTAAGAGAGTGATGAATGCTTCCTTGCAGAAAGGCAGGGTGCCAGCATGTCTAAAGGAGGCAGCAGTGAGACGTTTGTTTAAAAAGCCTGCCATGAATCCCACTGTATTGAATAATTATTGGCCAGTCTCCAATATTCCATTTGGGCAAGATTTTGGAGCATGTAGCATACCAACCCCAAATGTACCTGGACAAAGCAGATTATCTAGATTCATTTCAGTCTAGCTTCAGCACTGCTTACGGAAGAAAGATAGTTTGAATTGTCCTGGTGGATTACGTATGCTCTTCAGTGGACATGAGGAGTGTGATGCTTTCCTAGCTTTCGATATCGTTGATCTTGGTATTCTTCTCAGGTGTCTTTCTGTGATGGGTCTTGGAGGTGCTGTGTTACAGTGGTTCCAATACTTCCTATGTGGTTAAACTTAGAAGGTGATGTTGGGAAATTCTTTTTGACACATTGGTCATTGGCCTGTGATATTCTCAGGATTCAGTTCTACAGAAGGATTTAGATAGCCATAAGGACATTTGCTGACTCCTGCAATTCCCACGGTCTCATTGGACAATCCTTCAGTACTGATGGGGGGTGGGGACCCTGTTACTTATTAAAAGTGAGAAGAAAACTGAGTAAATAATTTTTTTGATGAAAGGAACACATACTGTAATTTAAAACAATTCTATTATACATATTATCTCCTCTAATAATAAGTGCTAATGCTTTCAGTGACTTTGAGTGGGTTTACTTTAGTGTTGAGGGAAAAGCACAACATTGATGCAGTTCTGTTTCTTTGAGAATCAGAAAAGACTTCACATATTTTGCATATAGAAATGGTATATTTCTATATCTTCTCATAAACAAGAAAACAGTAAGTTATCCTCTCCATGCCAGTATGATGGGTGTTTGCCCCCTTCCTGCCTTGCTTTGCCAGTTCCCTTTTCCAGGCTCCTACTGGCAAGCATACAGGGTATCAGAAGTGGGGTAGCGAGTATGTGACCCTTCTATGCGTGGTCCAACCACTCTCAATTCCCAAATTAATAGACACAAAGGGTCTTGGAGTAGTTATATTTATTAAAGTAAGTTAAGAAAATAAGTATAGCATGAGGAATCAAACTTGCAATGCAGTCATTCAAAGTTACACACAAAAATAAGAAATTTAAAAAGGTTACCTAGGCCCTGGCCTTAGCTAATTCCGTACCAACATCACATGGGGCTCAGCTCAGGATAAGTCCATGATGAAGAGAATGAACATGATGTAACAAAGGGGAAACATGTCAGAGAAAAGCATGTTTCCTAAAGTCAATATTTCCAAGGTTGGGGTTCTGTTGGAGTCTTACCAAGTCATGCTGCATGCACAGAAATTGGGTGAACATGACCCGGAGTTCAGCATTAGGATCATCCGCTGCATGGTCTCGTGGGGGAATGTCCCCCCTGTTGCCTCAGACTCAATCTCTGCTCCTGCTGCAGCTGTGATTGCTGTCCCCTCTCTGCTTCAGTTCCCAGCACTGAGGGAGGGGGAAGGAAGGGAGGGGTCTCCTTGGCGTCAGCGCAGTTCTGGCCCCCATCTGCTCCAGTTGGGCCTTTGAAGTGCCTTTCCTTAGATCATCTGCATTAGAAAGGTCTCTCTAGCCATCCTCACAGTTTGTATAGCCTCTCCACAAGGCCAAGTTTGGCAGCCCTCCTTCCCATGGAGATAATTGCTCCATGAAGGCCGATCGTCCTGCTGTCTTTCTCAAAACTCTCCCCTGAGAGTCCAATTCCAGGGGGCCTGCGCTGAGCCAGAGGTCAGATGGACTATTACAGCTAGATTGATTCTCCAGCCTTCCTTACTTCACTCCACTATGTTCTAATGGCTACTAGCATTTCTGATTCCCAATGTTATATACCCATGCAAAAAAAACAAAACCTGCTCAATTCTTCTAGAGAGCTGACTGGCAAATCCCACCGCTGCCACTATATGATGGGTGCTTGCCCACACACTGTTTTTTTTTTACCCACCCTTCCTGCCTTGCTTTGCCAGTTCCCTTTTCCAGGCTCCTACCGGCAAGCATACAGGGTATCAGAAGTGGGGTAGCGAGTATGTGGCCCTTCTATGTGTGGTCTAGCCACTCTCAATTCCCAAATCAATAGACACAAAGGGTCTCAGAGTAATTATATTTATTAAAGTAAGTTAAGAAAATAAGTATAGCATGAGGAATCAAACTTGCAATGCAGTCATTCAAAGTTAAACACAAAAATAAGAAATTTAAAAAGGTTACCTATGCCCTGGCCTTAGCTAATTCCTTACCTACATTACATGGGGCTCAGCTCAGGATAAGTCCATGATGAAGAGAATGAACATGATGTAACAATGATTTAACCCAAAGGTCCAGGTACCCATAATTGGCTCAAAGGGGTCAGATGGCAATTTTATGAGCCTTCTGCTTCCCTGCAGCAAGTCACATACTCAATGCAGGACCATCAAAGGCATAGCCATAAATCATGCAATCAAACTTTCACATAGAATTCCCTGTAACCAGTGAATATGGGAATAGGGGAAAATGCGGAAAAGAGTTTTTCTCTGACAGCCAGTTGCTTAAGATCATGCAGCTCTCCATCTGAGCCAACTCACTGTCGGCCAACATAGTTCTCCTAGAAAAACTGGAAAAATGCTGGTGCTTCCTCCAGTTTGATTCAGGCTGCAGATATGGGATGCAGCAGGATACAGGGACATGCAAACCCTTTAGTTGAGAAAAGTCAATAAACAAAGTCCCAAAATCAGTGCAATTTTTACAAATAGTATGATATCGTTTTATCATACCTTTGGATCTCTATACTGTTATGGGAATTTAAGTGACTCACCAATGCAAGCAAAGAAAGAAAGAAAACAATTAATACACTGAGCAGATGAGATGGAAGGTAACAATAAAAAGATAGAACCTTTAAGAAGGCAAATACTTCTTGTTCTTGTCTTTGTTCAATGAGATTGCCTCAGAGCAGATTCATTACTTGATTCCAGAGGTAATGGAAGTGAGTTCCATGGTAGGGAATCATATGAAATAATTTAGAATGCCTCCTGGAGAATTAACAGACTACAATTTGCACATATCATGTCTTTAGGTTAAAAGCAGTATTTCAGTATCAGTGCAAAAATGGTAATTTGTATGTAAATAACAAGGTAGATGGAGAGGAACTATGTGGGGCAAATGCATTCTGCCTTATTAATTTGGAGGTCATGGTTGAAAATCCAATGCATATTTTCTCATAACTGTGGAGATGGAAGACATTGATGACAATGCACCATATTTCTTAAATGAGGATATCAGGCTAGAGATAGGGGAATTAACTTTGCCAGAAGAATGGTTTGATCCAGTTGTTGGAATGAATTCTCTCCAGAACTACCATCTTGTGCTTAATCAGTATTTCACACTGGAACTGAAGGAGAGAGATGATGGAAATAAGTATACAGAACTAGTACTTAACAAGTAGTTGGACTGAGAAAATGAAAGCAGTTTCCATTTAATCCTGATCGCGCTGGATAGAGGGAAGCCCTCAAAAAATGGGACAGCCGAAATATGGATTAATGTCATTGAGGGCAATGACTGCTCACCAGTGTTCACTGGAGAAGTATACAAAGTCAGCTCGAAAGAGAATGTCCCCAGAGGCCACCGATAAAGATCAGGGTTTGCATAGCCAGCTTAGCTATAATTTTAATAATATATTTGAAACTGCTCATTAGAAGTTCAGTGGGACTGCGGTGTCTCAAGTGGTTAAGATGCTGAACTTGAAGACTGGAAAGTCTTCAATACCCAAGTTCGATTCCCAAGTACTGCAGGACGGAATGAGCTCCCGTCTTTGTCCCAACTCCTGCCAACCTAGCAGTTTGAAAGCAAGACATTTCAAGTAGATAAATAGGGACCACTTCAGGGGGAGGTAAACAGTGTTCCGTGCAATCAATGCATGCCTGCCACATGTCCACGGACATGTCTGCAAATGCAGATAGCGCTGGCTCTTTGTCAAAAACAGAGATGAGCACTGAACTCTAGAGTCGGATACGAGTGGCTTTATCTATCAATCCAGTCAATAGGGAAATTATAGTTATAGACACTTTGCATTTTGATGAAGCATAGAAATACACTGTAACAGTAGAAGCAAGAGATCATGGTGGATTAGTATCACACTGTCATGTGAAATAAAGCTGTGACAATGGCAATGCCCCAGAAGTATTCCTTGTCACTTCATCTAGTCCAATACCTGAAGATTCAGCAGTAAGAATTTTTGTAGCTCGCATCAACACTATCTGGTGACTCTTGACTTTCTGGGGGCGACGCTTCATCGTAGGGAGGCAGGGCCTATTAAAATGGTCCGCCCTTGGCGATTAATGGATCCAGTTGGATTCCAGAGGGAACTGGGGGATGTTCCTCTGGATCGGCTACACGATTCACCCGAGCGCTTGTCGACCTGTGGAACAGGACGGCAACAGCAGCCTTGGATGAAATCGTGCCGCTGCAGCCTCTCCGAGCCCGTGGGGCTAGGTCATCCCCGTGGTTCACAGATGAACTGCGGGAACTCAAACGGGCAAAGAGACACCTAGAGCGCTGCTGGGTGAACACCCGAGATGACTCCGATTGCACACTGGCTAGAGCTGCTATTAGGGCCTACCTAGTGGTGATGGGGGTGGTGAGGCGGCAATACTTCACCACCCTTATTGCCTCCACTGATAATCACCCAGCTGCCCTGTTCCGAGTAACCAGGTCCCTCCTTGGTAGGGTGGGATCGGTGCCCGGTTGGCAGGGCTCAGCTGAGGACTTTGCTGACTATCTGGTGGAGAAAATCAATCGGATTCGTTCAGGGCTGAATCCCGGCGTGGATGGGGAGGGTCGGGGAGGGACAGGAGCACAGTCTTGCTGTACGATCTGGGATCAGTTTGATCCTGTTGTTCCTGATGAAGTGGACAGGCTCCTTGCAGCTGTGCGTGCCACTACATGTCCTTTGGACCCCTGTCCCACCTGGTTGGTGAAAGCCTCCAAGGTGGTGACAGGTGGCTGGGTCGGGGCGATAATAAATGCATCATTACGGGAGGGGGTGTTTCCTGCACCGCTAAAACATGCTTTGGTGCACCCCCTCCTGAAGAAGATATCCCTTGACCCAGTTCTGTTGGCAGGAGGTTCCAACTACAGGCCGGTTTCCAACCTTCCCTTTCTGGGTATGGTATTGGAGAAGGCGGTGGCGCGCCAGCTGCAGAGTGTCCTGGAGGAAGCGGATTATCTAGACCCCTTTCAATCAGGATTCAGGCCCAGGTATGGTACAGAGACGGCATTGGTCACACTGATGGATGATCTCTGGCGGGAACGAGACGGGGGTTATCCATCCGTCCTTGCTCTTCTTGACCTCTCAGCGGCTTTCGATACCATCGACCACGGTATCCTTCCGGAAGGGCTCAAAGGACTGGGGATCCAGGGCACTGTGTTGTCCTGGTTTTCCTCTTTTCTGGAGGGCCATACTCAGTCAGTGTGGTTGGAGAGTCAGAGGTCCAGCCCTAGGCTTCTCAAGTATGGGGTGCCTCAGGGTTCGGTGCTCTCTCCTCTCCTATTTAACATCTACATGAAGCCACTGGGTGACATCATTTGTTCCCATGGGGTGCGGTACCATCAGTACGCGGATGACACTCAGTTGTACATCTCGGCCTGTGGGGACCCCAGTGATGCCGTTGAAATCCTATCCGGATGCCTGGAGGCTGTTGGGGTCTGGATGGGGGCAAATGGGCTTCGGCTGAATCCCAGCAAGACAGAGTGGCTATGGATAGGGGGGGGGGCGTGTTATCCAGGGAATTACCATCTTTGGTACTGGATAGTACTGGACAGACCCGGTGCACAATCTGGGGGTCCTTCTGGACTCGCTGCTGCTGCTAGAAGAACAGGTAGCGGCTGTGGCCAGGAAGGCTTTTGTCCAACTTTGGGTGATTCGTCAGTTGCGCACGCTCCTGGATCGGGACTCCTTGCTTATGGTCACTCACGCTCTGGTCACTTCCCAACTAGATTACTGTAATGCGCTCTACATGGGGCTGCCCTTGATGACCATTCGGAGGCTGCAGTTGGTCCAGAATGCGGCAGCCCGGGTCGTGATGGGGTGTGGATGATATGCCCGCGCTCACCGCTACTTCGGGAGCTGCACTGGTTACCAGTTTGTCTCCGGGTGCAATTAAAGGTGCTGGTTTTGACCTTTAAAGCCCTATATGGCAGTGGGCCAGGATACCTTAGAGACCGCATCGTCCCAAGAGTGTCTGGCCATCCAACCAGAGCGGACCAGAGGGGCTCTCTGATGGTGCTATCAGCTAGGGGTGCACATCTATCCAGCACACGAAGGAGGGCCTTCTCCGTGTCCGCACCAACCCTCTGGAACCTCCTGCCAACAGAACTAAGACTTGAAAGAGAATTGCTGCCCTTCAGGAAAGAATTGAAGACCTGGCTGGCGGGGCAGGTGTGGGGCCCTAATGGGAACACAGGCCCTGCCTGCTGGCTTATATAAACAACTAAGAACTCTCTCTTCTTTTTAAAGTGGGTGGGATGGGTGGGTCTTTTAAAGTGGGTGGGATATGGTTTTTTTTAAGTGTTTTATCTGTTTTAGAACTTGTTGTAATGCCGCCCTGAGTCGGGTTCTACCTGAGTGGGTGGCATATATAAATATGACTAATAAATAAAATAAATTAAATAAATAAACACAGATGATCAGATTCTGGAGACAATGGATGTTACTTGTGTTTTATAAGACAAATTGCCATTGAAAATATTATCAATATCTAATAACTGCTACAGGATACCTACAGATGGTCCCCTGGACAGAAAAAGCACTCCAGAATACAATGTCACAATCATAGCAACACCCCCTCACTCAACAGAGAAGATCATCTCCCTACAGATCTCCGAAATCAATGATAACTCCCCAGTCTTCAATAAACCCTTTTACATTGCCTATATGGCAGAGATCAATTCCCTCAGATGCCTCCATTTTCAGAGTGCAAGCCTCAGACCCAGATCTGGACCTCAATGCTTGAATCACTTTCTCCATTTCCCAAAGTAACACTGAGAAGCTTCCTCTCTCACCTCTCAATTAACTCTGAGACAGGCCCCATCTATGTTCAGTACTCCTTTGACTATGAGTAACCTAGCGAGTTTCAGGTGGAGGTGGGAGCCCAGGATGGAGGCTCACAACCACTCATGATTAATACAGCATTAATGGTATTTATTCTTGATCGGAATGATAAGATCTCCCATAACCTCTACCCAATACAAGGAGTTGAAAGCTTACACTTATTTGAGATGCCATCTTGCTCAGCAGAGGAGAGCTATCTGGTGGCCGAGGTAGTTGCAGTGGATACTGACTCTGGCCATAATGCTTGGTTGTCTTACCATCTCCTCCAGGCCACAGAACCTGGATTTTTCAAAATTGGGATCCATAATAGAGAGATTAAGATATCATGGGCATTTTTGGAAAGGGATGCTATAAATTAGGGATACACAACCTGTGGTCCGGGGGTCAGATGTGGCCATTTCATGTGGCCCCTCACCGCCTCCACCACACCTGGAAGTGCCATGTGGTGGAGTAAGGGCAAAATGGCCATCCAGCCCCTGAAGCTGTCTGAGCGTGACTCAGCCCCCAGCTTAAAAAGGTTGAGAACTCCTGCTATAAAGCAAAGTACAAAGTAATCGTTTTGATGCAACAAATTGAAAATAAAATTTCAAAGTACACAGCACAATGATATATTCTAAATATCTCAGGTGCTGCCATGATACTTTTAGAATGTTTTATTTACCTGGGCTTCTTTGGTATGGATATACTCCAGCATGGACTCCCATGGATAGCATGGCTGTAATCAGTTGAAAATATGTATTATTTTAATTGAATATATACATTTTATTAATTATTTTCTTTTTTGCTAAAAGAAAAAGAGGCATCAAAAGGTAAAGTGCCCAGAGAGTGATAGCCCTAGTGGGGCAGAATAGAAATGTAAATAATAAATAAATAAAATACTTCTATATATCTTCTTTATATTAGTTATATGTGACACATAAAATGTAGGGCAGGATTCTACACTACACATCTGCTAATGTACCACTAGCTGTATTAGCAGAGGCAACCTTCCTTTGCTACGGCAACCACACACACAACCATGGATAAACATTTTCTGCTTTTTTATGTGTGTGTGTGATTGTGTGGAACAGAGTGGAGTTATTTGGAATAAAAAGAGAAAACATGGTTGTGATTTCTGCTCTGTGATGCTCAGAAGTCTTGTTGGTTACTATTTTTCCAATCAATGATGATGATGTGCTGTCAAGTCAGTTCTGACTTATCATGACCCTTTCCAGGGTTTCTAAGTAGAGAGTACTCTCCAGTGATTTACCATTCCCTTCTTCTGGGGGCTCCTTGGAACTGTGCAGATTGCCCAAGGCTGTAGGCTGGCTCTTCTGCTAGGAGACACAGTGGGGAATTGAATGCCTAACATCTGGCTCTACAGCCAGATCTGGCTCTACAGCCAGATACCCAAACTATTGAGCTATCAAGCTAGCTAGTTGCTTTTCAGATATGTTGTTCAGTCGCAGAGTCGATTCTGACTCTTCGTGACCCCATGGACCACCACATGCCAGGCACCCCTATCCTCCACCATCCTCCTCAACCCACCCAGCTTTGTGCCCATTGTGTCAACAAATGCCATGTAGCTATCTCATTCTCTGCCGCCCCCTTCTTCTTTTACCCTCGACCTTTCCCAGCATTATGGCTTTCTCAAGTGAATCTTCTCTTCTCATTTGATGTCCAAAGTATGAATTTCACAGTTTCCATCCTAGTTCATGAAAAAATTGTTGTTGGCTACACTAGCACTGATTTCAAGGCACCTGAGATGTTCAAGTCATAGTTTTCCTTAATCCAAGTCTAACAATCTTTCCGCTAAACCATTGTTCTGTAATAAATACACTTGAGAATTTAAAGAGAAACCAGTTGGCTGCAATCCTGTGCTTATTTATATAGGCCTCATCACATAAGCTTCATTTGACACAACAGAACTTCACCCCAAGTAAACGTGCTGTAACATATCAAAAGGCCTTGACACAAATAAAAACAAGAGATACACAACAATTATTAAACAATATAAAGAAGAGGAAAGCAAAATTTGTAGAAATAGACGCTTAACAATGTGTTTATCCTGAAGACAACATATGCACGACTCCGTAGATTATAAAGAGCAAGAATTACTTGCAGTTGTCTGCCAAATCCTCACGGTGTCACTCTTAAGCCAGAATGGAAGCCAAAGCTGGAGGAAACCCACTAATGCATTCCACTGTATGGTTTCTTCAGCTCTGCTGAGTTTATCAGGAAAGCAGCGGATCACAAAGACAAAGCAGCCTAGCTACAACAAGGAAACAAAGCTTGCCACAGCCTGCAAAAATTCAGGAGAAAGGCCTCTCTTTCTTATACAGCTTACTTCTACCCTTTGAAGAATCCATAGTGATTTTTTAAAAGGAAAGATAATTTATTGTATCCCTGGATGGAGAGAAGACAGAACGAGAATGGCAGAGAAGGCAGAAGGCAAGTACGGCTCCTCTTACTATTGTCTTTCCCATGCTGGGCTGCCTCAGAGCAGATCCGGTACTCAATCCCTGAGGAGATGGCAAAGGGCTCCATTGTGGGGAATCTTGCCAAAGATTTGGGGCTAAATGTCAGGGAATTAGCAAGACTAAACCTGCATGTTGTCTCTGTGGCTAAAATGCAGTATTTCAGGGTCAGTCCAGAGAATGGAAACCTTTATGTGAATGACAGGATAGATAGGGAGGAAATATGTGACACAGTTCCCCTCTGCCTTCTTAATTTTGAGGTGGTGGTTGAAAATCCATTAAATGTTTTCCATGTAAATATAGTGATAGAAGATATTAATGACAATGTCCCACGTTTCCTCAATGATGTAATCAACTTGGAGATAATTGAATCAACGCTAGCAGGCACACAGTTTCTCCTTGGGAAAGCAGAAGATCCTGACATTGGGATGAATTCCATTCAGAATTATCACCTGAGCACCAATCCATATTTCAATTTAGATATTAAAGAGAGTCAGGATGGAAACAAATTTGCCGATTTAGTGCTTCAGAAACCACTGGACCGAGAGAGTGAGCAGACACATCATCTGATACTTACAGCTGTGGATGGGGGTGAGCCGAGAAAAACTGGGACTGCCCAGATATGGATCAATGTCACTGATGCCAATGACAACCCACCCATTTTTGCTCAAAACATCTATACAGTTAGTATGGAAGAAAATGTCCCAGTAGGATCTACTATAGTCCAGCTTATAGCTTTTGATAATGATGAGGGTTCATATGCCCAAATCAGGTACCATTTTAGCAATATACCAGTAAATGCAAATAAGAAATTCAGTCTGGATCCAAAGAGTGGCACAATTATACTTATTGGGGATTTGGATTTTGAGGAAAACAAAAAATATACCATTACAGTAGCAGCAAAAGATGGCGGTGGATCAGTGACACATTGCAAAGTTGAAATAAATGTTATTGATGAGAATGATAATGCACCAGAAATAACATTAGCCTCTATCTTCAGCCCAATTCCTGAAGATGCACCATCTGGAACAATGATTGCTCTAATCAATGTAAATGACAAAGACAGTGGCGAAAATGGAAAAGTTACTTGTTATTTACAGGATGATCTGCCCTTCAAAATATTTCCCTCATCTAATAGTTATTATAAGCTATTGACAGAAACTCCTCTGGACAGAGAAAGAACTCCCGAGTATAATGTTACGATCGTAGCCAAGGACAAAGGCACTCCTCCTCTTTCTACACAAAAAATCATACTATTAAGGATCTCTGATATCAATGACAATGGCCCTATTTTTGAGAAATCCTTGTACAACATCTATGTGCCAGAAAACAATCCTTCTGGTGTCTCCATTTTTGGTATTAAAGCTTCTGATCCAGACATGGGTCAGAATGCACGGATCACATACTCCATCCTCCACAGCAACATTGAGGAACTTCCCATCTCTTCTTACATCTCCATTAATTCAGAGACTGGCACCATGTATGCACAGCGATCCTTTGACTTTGAGCAGTTCAGGGAGTTCCATCTGCAGGTGAAGGCCCAAGATGGAGGCTCTCCCCCTTTCATCAGCAATGCCACCATCAGGGTGTTTATTCTGGATCGGAATGACAACAGTCCTCAAATCCTGTCTCCTTCCCAAGAAACCAAAGGCTCAGCCTCCTTCGAGATGGTGCCTCGGTCAGCAGAAGGAGATTATCTAGTGACCAAGGTGGTGGCCGTGGATGCTGATTCTGGACATAATGCCTGGCTCTCGTACCATCTGGTTCAAGCCACTGAGCCAGGCCTCTTCTCCGTTGGTTCTCATACTGGGGAAATCAGGACAATCAGGGCATTTATGGAGAGAGATTCTGTGAAGCAGAGGCTGGTTGTGATGGTGAAGGATAATGGGCAGCCGGCTCTCTCAGCCACTGTTACTCTGAACCTGGTGTTTGCTGAGAACTTCCAGGAGGCCCTTCCAGAAATGAAGAAGCAGCCAAGCATCTCTGACTCTCAGTCTGACCTCCAGTTCTATCTGGTGCTGGCCTTAGCCTTAATCTCCTTCTTATTCCTCTTGACAGTCATTCTGGCCATTACGATGAAGGTTCGGCATTCAGGGCATCCCAAATTCCTTCAGTGCTTTGGCCCGGTTCCCCATTCTAAGGCTGGTGCCATATTTCCCCCTAATTTTGAAGATGGGACTTTGCCTTATTCCTACCAGCTTTGCCTTTCCTCAGAATCCAAGAAGAATGAGTTTACTTTTGTGACACCCCATGTTCAGATTTCTGACAATATTCTTAATTATGAGAAATCTGATGTGACTTTAACAAGCAACACTGAAAATAAGTCAACATCTGACCTGAACAATGATGATAAGGTGAGTGTGTCTCACAGTTACTCATATTACACCTTTTGCTAACACTGCTGTACTAACTTTCATTGTATGACTGAAGATGTTTGTGTTTTTACAGAAGCCTTGGAATAGATAGAATGAATGTAAATTTTAGTCTTCTTCTGTGGTATATGACCATTTCTGATGACATATATTATTGAGGTCATGTCCATCAAACCTGTTTGAGGAACAACCTTCCAAAATTACCTCGTTAGGTGTCTTGGGGATGTCTCACTTTAAAAAGTGATTTATTATAAAATATTAATTTTTTTAAAAAAAATACCATAAATAGTTATATTGTAATAGGAAGTTATGACACTACAAAAGGCTTTTTGAGCACTTTGTTCTGGTCTTTTGAGATGTAAACTTTGAATTATCCAATGTAGGGTAAGAGATACAAAGTGACCAATCTCCTCATAAATTCTACATAAGATCTTCCCATAGTACCAATGTGATACTGAGTGCCTTTTTTAGTAGATGTAATTCCTAGGTCTTATGAGACCGGATATCTAAGTGAATAATGTTATGCGGCAGATTTAGATGATCATCAATATACACTCCATCTCTCCACTCCACTGTGAGTTTGCATGGTCAAGCAGAGATTTGAAACCACTATCCACTACACCAAACCCTCTGAAATAAGGATCTACATAATTGTAAGTCCTACCAAGAGTAATCCCATTGAAATACTGTATATGGTTCTGAGGTTAGCTGTGAATAATATTTAGCAGAAGGTCTACTCAAAGTAGAATAGCACTGAATTTAGCCCCCTGAGAAATATTTTCAATATGCAGTTCATAATCTTTTACTATAAGTAGAAGCAATATTAATAGTCTGTCACTAATTTAGCTGGTCAGTTATTATTATTCTTTCATGCCCAGATCAAACTTTGGATTGCCAAAATGAAACCACTTTCTTGATTTTTTTTCATTGACCAAAATTAAATCTTCATCAGTGCATTTTTCTGGTAGTAATCGGCAGACCAGTAAATGAGCTGGATTCTGTATCTTTCCATGTTTGTGTAGCGTCTTGTTATCTGCCAACAGCCCCCACTAGAGCATGTTGGTCTTGCATTTAAGGATTCCAACCCTCAGCCAATTCAGGGTTAATTTAATTTAATTTAATTTAATTGTCACATTTATATACCGCTCACTCGGCCAAAGCCAACTCAGGGCGGTTCACAATAAAAATTAAAAAACACATGTTAAAAACAGTTAAAACTACCCACCCCCTATCCAGGTGATGTAGGAAAGGTTGAGTTCCTCAGCTGTATCCTTTAATGTTATTCCTTATCCTCTGAACTCCTTCCTCCATCCCCTAATTTAGTTTTGATGTTGCGCATCTTCATGAATATTTGTTCTTCCCATAAAGCTCTTCCTGGATCTGAGCTGGTGGACTCATTCAGAGGATGTGCAGGGTCATTTTCTTGCTTAGTTCTCTCAGCATCCACTGCTACTTCTCTCCTTATCTTAGGTGGATCAATACCAACAAGAGAATATATTTTCTCAACCAATGTAGGTTTGAGGCATCCTGTCACTATATGCATGGCTTCATTAACTGCCATATCAACTTGCTTTGCATGTGTGGATGTGCTCCATACTGGGTCAGCATACTCTGCCATGGAAAAACTCTAGTCCAGTGATGGCAAACCTTTTAGAGACCAAGTGCCCAAACTGCAACCCAAAACCAGATGAGGCAGAGGAGGTTGAGGTGGTGCATGGGAAGGCACCACACGTGAGCCACTCAAGGCATGCCGGTGACATCACATGGGTGTGTGCACACATTCTCTCCATAGGACAACATACACGATTGGAAGTATCGGTGTGTGGGGTGTCTGGTCACCTCACTTTGTTGGGGCAATGGCATGCATGCCCATAGAGAGGGCTCTGACTGATTGTCCCCTCTGGCACACATGCCATAGGTTCGCCACCACTGCTCTAGTCAATAACTGAGGAATTACAGTTAGGGTGGCTATTATTTTGAGGTTCATTTAAGTGTTTGAGGCTTTATCTCCTGTAGCAAGTCTTGCTATTCCACCATCTGGAGGAATCAGGTGTGGTTAACTTGATATCCAAGAAGCTGGTAATAATAATTGTGTTCTGTGAATTCAATTCTGACTTATAGATGACATCAACTTAATGACACATAATTATAATTAATAACCACAGGCAGTAAAAGGCTGTAGGTCATGAACTTTAGAGCAAAATAATTATTTCCTTGGAAGGAAAAAAGCACATTGATTGAAAAAATGTATAGATGTTGTAACTTGAGCCAACTCAAACCACAGCACAAACAATTACAAAAGTATGATGTTTCAGAATTAAAATAAGACATGGTCCATGCTCGCATCTGGTGAGATTTATATGTGTATATGAATCTAATGGCCTAAGTTTGTGTGTATAAACATACAAAGCAACCTTGTGCCCAGTATAGTATTCTTCTTCTTTTGTGTCCAGATCAAACTCTGAACTGCCAAAATGAAGCTTTGTCATTGCCCAAAATTAAATCCTCATCAGTACATGTTTCTAGTAGTAATCGCCAGCCCAGCAGATGAGCCAGATTCTGCATCTTTCCACATTCACACAGCATGTTGTTGTCCACCACCAGCAGCCCCCACTTGAGCATGTTGGTCTTACATTTAGGCACTCTGACCCTCAGCCTATTCAGGATACTACAAGTGATGTAGGGGAGGTTTAGTTCCTCAGCCATAACCTCTTTTAATGTTATTCTTTGTTCAGTGAACTCCTTTATCTTCTAATTTCATTTTGCTCTTGCGTGGTGCTCAAGAATGTTTGTTCTTGCCATAAAGTTCATCCTGGATCTCAGCTGGTAGACTTGAGGCACATATCTATTCAGAGGATGTTGAGGGTCATTCTCTTGCTTTGTTCTCTTAGCGTCTGCTGCTACTTTTCTCCTGATCTTATGTGGAGCGATCCCAACATAAGGCTATATTTTCTCAACTGGTGTGGGTTTGAGGCATCCTATCACTATACCACATTGTTTCATTAACAGCAATGTCAACTTGTTTTGCGTGTGCAGATGAGCTCCATACTAGAGCAGCATACTCTGCTGCAGACTCTCAGGTTAAAGCTGATGTATGCAGCATGGATGGTTGAGCATAGTTTGTCAATTATCTGATGATATTGTCCCTTGTGTTGACTTTAGCCTTGATATTCAAGCAGTGGTGCTTAAAAGAAAGTGTCCTGTCAAGTATCACACCAAGGTATTTCGGTGCAGAACAATGCTGTTATCGATTCCTTTGCCATGTAACATCCAGCTCAACCTCTGCCTCTCTATTTCAAAGGAGGAAAGCGCACACTTGAGTCTTGCTTGGGTTAGGCTTCAGGTGTAATACTGACCTATTTTTTTAAGTGCTATCATAAATTTTGAAGCTATCTCATAAAAACTTGATCTTTGTACAGACATTGCTGTGCCATCCGTATAGATGAACAATTTCATATTGACAGGAACTGGTTGATTAGTCATGTTTATATCATTGTTGGAGACAATACACTTCGTTGTGGCTATCCATTCTTCCGCAACCTCCATCTACTGTTCTTTCCATTCATCATCACATAGAATCTCCGGTTCTGGAGGAAGCTGCCAATGACCTTAGTAAATTTGTTATCTCTTGTAAGATTATTTATTTTACAGAGCATGGTATTGATTGTTGGTCTGTCTAGCTGTGTACTCTATTCGTTAAATGAAGCAGATAACTGGGATCTCAGGTAAAGGCATTTCCAAACCTTGCTGTCCAAAATATATTCATTTGAAAGAGTAGAAAATGGGACTTTGTGCATTTAATGCAAAATCTCATTTGTTATATATGTTTGATTTCAATAACAAAAAATTTCATATGTATACCATGCAAATGTACTTATACATCAACTTTCATAAGAACATAAGAACAGCCTTGCTGGAACAGGCCACAGCCCATCCAGTCCAGCATTCTGTCTCACACAGTGGTCCACCATTTCCTTCAGGGTATTCCCAAGCAGATGCCTACACCAGCTTAGGATTCCCTGGAAATGGCATTGAGAGATATCCTGCCTATCTCTCCAACACGGAGGTTGTTCTTAAGTATCCATAATTATAGCAATTGATACCCTTGTCCTCCATGAACTTGTCTAATCCTTTCTTAAAGCTGTCAAGACTGACAGCTGTCACCACTTCTTCTGGCAGGGAGTTCCATAGACCAGTAATCCTCTGGGTGAAAAAGTACTTTCTCTTATTTGTTTGAGAACTAGTACCTAAAAGTTTCATCGAGTGTCCCCTAGTTCTAGTGTTATGTGATAGGGAAAACAGTTTTTCCTTATCTACTTTGTCCACACCGTGCATGATTTTATAAACTTCAATCAGGTCACCTGTTGCAGCCTCAGATGGTAAGGAAGTCAACCGTTACAGCCTCAGATGGTAAGGAAGGTGTTCCAGTCCCCTAATCATTCTGGTTGCCCTCCTCTGCACTTTTTCCAGCTCCATAATATCCTTCTGGAGGTATGGCGACCAGAACTGTACACAGTATTCCAGATGGGGCCTCAACATAGATTTATAAAGAGGCAAAATGACACTTGCTGACTTATTTTCTAAACCCTTCCTAATGATCCCTAGCATTGAGTTTGCTTTTTTCACTGCTGAGGCACACTGGGTTGACACCTTCATTGAGTTGTCCACCAGGACACCAAGGTCCCTTTCCTGGTTTGTCACAGAGAGTTCAGACCCCATCAGTTTATAAATGTAATTGGGGTTCTTTGCCCCAACATGCATCACTCTGCACTTACTAATGTTGAAGCTCATTTGCCACTGTTTTGCCCACTCCCCCAGTGTCAAGAGATCCCTCTGGAGCTCCTCACAATCTCTCACAGTTTTCACTACCCTGTATAATTTGGTGTCGTCAGCAAATTTGGCTACCTTGCTTTTTACTCCTACCTCTAGATCATTTATGAAGAGGTTGAAAAGCAGGGGTCCCAGTACTGAACCTTGGGGGACCCCACTCTTTACTTCCCGCCACTTGGAGAAGTGTCCATTGAGTGCTACCCTCTGTTTCCTGTCCCTTAGCCAGTTGCTGATCCAGGACAAGACCTGTCCCTTTATTCCATGACTGGTAAGTTTATTCAAGAGCCTTTGGTGTGGGACCTTGTCAAAAGCCTTCTGAAAGTCCAGATAAACAATGTCAACTGGATCCCTCTTATCCACATGCTTGTTGACACACTCAAAAAATTCCAACAGATTAGTGAGGCATAATTTGCCCTTGTAAAAGCCATGTTGGCTCTCCTTTAGCAGGGCCTTCTCTTCTATGTGCCTATTAATTCTATCTTTTAGGATGGTTTCCATCACTTTACCTGGGACACATGTCAAACTGACAGGTCGGTAATTTCCTGGATCACCCCTGGATCCTTTTTTGAAAATTGGTGTTACATTCGCTATCTTCCAGTCATCAGGCACAAAGCCTGATTTGAGGGAAAGATTATATATTTTGGCTAGGAGATCAGCAATTTCATCTTTAAGTTCCCTGAGAACTCGTGGATGGATGCCATCTGGTCCGGGTGATTTGTTAGTGTTTAGTTTAACAAGACATGCAAGGACCTCCTCCCTGATTGTTTCTATCTGGCTTAATTCTTTGGTTTCCCTCCCTATGAAGATAGGCTTTGTTTTGGGCATGTGGTCTCTGTCTTCTTCAGTGAATACTGAAGCAAAAGAATTCATTGAGTCTCTCTGCAATCTCTGTTTCCTCTTTAATAACCCCTTGCCTTCCATTGTCATCTAAGGTCCAATGGCCTTCCTAGTTGGGTTCTTACCTCTAATGTACTTAAAGAAGTCTTTGTTATTTCTCTGAGTATTTTTTTATACGCTCCTCAAAGTCTTGCTTTGCTTTCCTGATTGTTGCCTTGCATTTGTTCTGCCAGAATTTATGTTTCTGCCTGCTGTCCTCATTCGGACAAGCCTTCCATCTTCTAAATGAGCTTTTCTTGCTCTTGATCACTTCCCGAACAGCTCCTGTAAGCCACATTGGAGTCCTCTTGGACCTGGCAGTGCCCTTTTTCCTTTTTGGTATGCATTCCAATTGGGCCTCTGTTATTGTTTTTGTAAACAGCCTCCATGCCTCTTGGAGTGTTTGGACTCTCTCAATTTTCCCTTTCAGCTTCTTTTTTACTAGTTTTCTCATCTTTGGGAAATTTCCTTTTTGAAAATTTAAGGTCTCTGTGTTAGATTTTATCAGTGTCTTGCAGCCAATGATCAAGTTAAACATAATTGAGTTGTGGTCACTGTTCCCTATTGGATAAGTCACAATGACATCTTGCACCAGATCCTGAGTATTACTCAGGATCAAGTCAAGGATTCTTGTACCTCTAGTTGGGTCTTCAACCATCTGTCCCAGGGAACAATCATTTAGCATATCTAGGAACTTTATCTCTTTATCATGTGCTGAACAACAGTTCACCCAGTCTATGTGAGGGTAATTGAAGTCTCCCATTATAACCAGGCTTCCCTTCTTGGATGCCTCCTTTACAACATTCTCCAACTGCCAGTCTCCCTCAAGAGTTTGGGTCGGAGGCCGATAGTATATGCCTACTGTTAGACCATCCTTGTGGCCTGGTACTCTTACCCACAGAGCTTCTAATGGTGACTCCAAATCACCTAGATATTCCAATTCATACGATTTTATCACTTCTTTGACATACAAGGCTACACCACCTCCTGTTTGCCCCTTCCTATCCTTCCTGTACAGTTTGTAGCCTGGGATAACTGTATCCCATTGGTTATCATCCGTCCACCAGGTTTCAGTGATACCAATAATATCAATATTCTTATCTATTGCTAAGTATTCCAGCTCCCCTATTTTG
The DNA here is from genome assembly GCA_035047305.1 of Bradypodion pumilum. NCBI lineage: Eukaryota > Metazoa > Chordata > Lepidosauria > Squamata > Chamaeleonidae > Bradypodion > Bradypodion pumilum. The sequence goes on along the minus strand of JAWDJD010000004.1, from coordinate 183,774,776 downwards.
TTCCGGAGGCTTCTGGCATTTGTATACAAGCATTTATATATGCTTTCCTGATGCAGTCTTTTGATTCTAGTTGCATTGTTAGACTGCCTCTTGCATCCTTCTGCTAAAATGTTGGTGACTAGCTCCTCGCTCTGCTCAGTAATTTTTGCATCCTCCTCTCTACTCAAGTACACACTTACCCGAACCGGATGCTGCCCAGCTCCTGTCAGCTTTCCCCCAGTTATCAGTTTAAAAGCTGCTCTGCAGCCTTTTTGATGTTGAGTGCCAGCAATCTGGTCCCATCATGGTTCAAATGCAACCCATCCCTCCTGAACAGATTTGGCTTGTCCCAAAATGTTCTCCAGTTCCTGACAAATCTGAAGCCCTCCTCTCGACACCACCACCTCATCCACCATTGAGGCTTCTGAGCTCTGCCTGCCTGGTAGGTCCTGCGCGAGGGACAGGCAGCACTTCTGAAAATGCTACCTTGGAAGTCCGGGACTTCAATCTTCTTCCTAACAACCTGAATTTGGCTTCCAGGATAGACCGCTTGGCCTTCCCAACATCATTGGTACCAACGTGTACCATGACAACTGGCTCGTTCCCAGTTCTCTCTAACAATCTATCTAGATTTCTTGTGATGTCTGCAACTTTTGCACCTGGCAGGCAAGTCACCATACGGTTATCATGTGCATCACAAATCTATTTCTCTGTATTTCTAATTATTGAATCGCCTAGTACAAGGAGCCTCTCTCCTGCAATCTGTTCATCTACATGCACCTCATTAACCATATTAAGGGAGAGAAACTCAGTTTGTTCCTGTTGTTTATCTTCCTGGATCTCATCAAGTGTGATGAAGGAGAGATCATCAGGTGGAACCAGTTGTTCCTCTGTGTGTTCCTCATCAGGTGTGATGAGGGAAAGAACCTCAAATTTATTCTGTAATTTCAGACTCTCAGAGTGATCCCCTATTCTTCTCCTCCTTTGAGTCACATTCCTCCAAACATCTCCCTCCTGAGTTAGTGAAGGGCCTTCTCCCTCAGAACTGTGCCCTGTCTCTTCTTTGTCCAGCATAGTCTGCTCCGCTCTGTCCAAGAACAGCTCAAGCTCCTTAATTTGTTGCTGGTTAGATATGCGGGCCTCTGGCTGCTGGACCTTCTCTTCTAGTAGTGCAACCAGCTTGCACTTGCTGCAAGTGTAGTTCTCCATATGCTTTGGCAAGAACACAAACATGGCACAAGTATTGCAGGTAACTACAGCTGTTCCCTCAGAATCCATTTTAACAACTGCAGTATTCTGGGCCTCAAAAATGTACACGTTTACTACCTTTCTACCTAGTAAGACTATATTCTTCCTTTGTCCTCTGTTTGAACAGGGGTGGCTCTCAGCAGTTTAAATTATCAATTTAAATTAGTGGAGGCCTCTAAAGCAGTTCTACTCCAACTGCAAAACTTACCAGTGCTCACTTCCTTTGTTTGGCTCTCCTCAGCAGCAGCTCTACTTAAGAGCACATGCAGAATCAAAAGGGCTGACCCCGAAAGAGCTCAGAGCTTTTAAAGGCTAGTTTGGCTCCGCCCCTATGAGTCACAGTTCAGGGAAGGGCCTGGTGTGGCTCTGCCCCCCTGCTTCTGGAAGCTTCTAACTGCTTCCTCTGTTTGAACAGAGGTGGCTCTCAGCAGTTTAAATTATCAATTTAAATTAGTGGAGGCCTCTAAAGCATCTCTACTCCAACTGCAAAACTTACTTGTTTGGCTCTCCTCAGCAGCAGCTCTGCTTAAGAGCAGATACAGAGTCAAAAAGGTGGTCTGTTTCAAAACAGACCACTTTATAGAAATGGGAAGATATATACAATACTGCGTAATGTCCTATATGGCTCTGAAAAGTTCAAAACGGACAATAATAATTTTATACACAATTCTTATTCTAAAACAGTAGTGACCCTTATTTGTCCTAAATGTATAACACCAAAGTTATCTGAAAAGAGTCCCTCAAATTTTTGTGTACGTTCAGCTCCCTGTGAAAAGTTCCTTGTAAAATTTAAATAGAAATTAAAGACTTGCATTACTACTTATGCTATTTTTAAAATTAATTAATTGCTTTAGAACAATGTTTCTTAATACAAAGAGGAAAATACAGTATTCATTATAATTTATAGGTAGTGTATCTGAGGCAAAGAAACAAAATGTATACACCTCCATATATCATATGCAAGTGCATATGTATGCACACACAGAGAGAGAGAGACCATTATATATATTTAAAATATTTCCTTTTACAGTGTGTCCAGTAAGACACCAGTTTGTATTGTACCATCAGGCTCTTGTTCTAGGGCATGATTTAAAAAAAAAATCAGTTTCATTTAGGAAAAGGGATATGCCTTCCTCCTTTTGTTATTCCATCTGTGTTAAGCTGATGTTTCTTAATAATGGGACAGATATCCTAAAGAAGGGCAGACACCACTGGTGATACCGACAAAACACAAAAACAAAAATCTTATTTGTCCCCTAGATCAGAACAGCCTTCACATTTTATATTTCACAACTACATACAAAAGCTTATTACATGCAAGTAACCCTTCCCCAATTGTTTGGGGATAAATTCAAGAGGATGAACACACTTGAACATGAAGACATCACTTGGAGTTCTCCATCTGAGCCTCAGGGTGCCGCTGTTGCCCAACATTGTTTTCACAAACGTGCTAGCCAAACCATCTCTGGGAAATGACAGGACAAGGGGACATGGAAATAGTTTTGATGAGGAAACCAAATCCTCTGCATTGAAGAAAATTTCAGCACATTGTTTCAACCTTAGTGAGTATTCTACCTGCTCAGCTTATTCAGCACAGAGACCCAACAATAAAGCACCTTTCACAGCAAGTAAGATGGACAGAAGGCACAAAGCTAACAACATATCAGAAAGAAGGCAAGTACCTCTCTTCTTCTTATGGCTTTTGTTTTGTGCATCTGCCTCAGAACATATTCAGTATTCAGTTCCAGAGGAAATGGAGAAGGGTTATGTTGTAGGGAACCTTGCTAACGATTTAAGACTGAATTCTAAAGAAATAGCTAATCGAAATCTGCATGTTCTTTCCCTGAGCAAAAAGCAATATTTTACTGTTAATGCAGACAATGGGAATCTTTATGTAAGTGACAGGGTTGATAGAGAAGAAATATGCAGGGAAACTGCACACTGTCTCATCAATTTGGAAGTGATGGTTGAAAAACCTATGAATATTTTCCATGTAATTGTGGAGATCCAGGACATTAATGACAATGCACCCCATTTTGTGCATGGTGATATCAAGCTAGAGATAAGTGAATTAACCCTTCCAGGAGCTACATTTCTCCTTGAGCAAGCTGAAGACTTTGATATAGGGGAGAATTCTCTTCAGGATTACTATCTTAACACAAATCAGTATTTCAATCTGGAAGTTAGAGAAAGAGAAGATGGAAAGAAACATGTAAAATTAGTGCTCACCAAACAGTTGGACCGTGAAAGTGAAAGCAGCTTTTATTTAATACTTGTAGGCCTAGATGGAGGGAAGCCACCCAAGTCTGGAACTGCCAAAATATGGATTAATGTCATTGATGTTAATGACAATTCACCCATTTTCACTCAAGAAATATATAAAGTGAACCTGAGAGAGAATGCTCCAAGTGGATCTTCTGTGGTCCAGGTGAAAGCCACAGACAGAGATGAAGGTACCAATGGTCACATTTATTATGCTTTTAGAAATATCCCTGAACATATTGTCCCAAAATTCTACTTGGATCCACAAGAAGGGTTAATTACAGTTAAGGAGCCTGTAGATTTTGAGGAAACACAGAAATATATGATAGCAGTAGAAGCAAGAGATGGAGGTGGATTAATGGCTCATTGCAATGTGGAGATAAAAGTATTAGATGAAAATGATAATGCCCCAGAAGTGACTCTGGTCTCCTTATCCAACCCAATACCTGAAGATTCACCTCTAGATACTTTGGTTGCCATCATCAACCTAAACGACAATGATTCTGAAGAGAATGGGCAAGCTACTTGCAATTTAAAAACTGCTTTCCCATTCAAAGTAGTCTCTACGTCTAGTACCTTCTATAAGCTTCTTACAGATGGTCCACTGGACAGAGAAAGCTCTCCAGAGTACAGTGTCACAATCATAGCAACAGACAATGGTACACCCTCTCTCTCAACTGAGAAGACCATCTCCCTTCAGATCTCAGATATCAACGATAACTCCCCTGTCTTTGAGAAACCCTTTTACACTACCTATGTGACAGAGAACAACCCCTCAGGCTCTTCACTTTTCAGGGTGCAAGCCTCAGACCCAGATCTAGACCTTAATGCTCGAATCATTTACTCTATTCTCCATGGCAACATTGAGAAGCTTCCTCTCTCTTCTTACCTCTCAATTAACTCTGAAACAGGCATAATCTATGCTCAGCGCTCCTTCGACTATGAGCAGATGAGGGAGTTTCAGGTAGAGGTGAGGGCCCAAGATGGAGGCTCTCCACCTCTCAGCAGCACTGCCAAAGTGAAAGTACTTATCCTGGACCAGAATGACAAAAGCCCTCAAATTCTTTATCCATCTCCAGGAGTGGAGGGGTCAGGCATGTTTGACATGGTGCCTCTTTCAGCAGAGGAAGGCTATCTGGTAACCAAAGTGGTGGCAGTGGATGCTGACTCTGGACACAATGCTTGGCTCTCTTACCATCTCCTCCAAGCAACAGAGCCTGGGCTGTTCACCATTGGAGCCCATAATGGTGAGATCAGGACATCGCGGACCTTTTCGGAAAGAGATGCTGTGAAGCAGAAGCTGGTGGTCTTAGTGAAAGACAACGGTCAACCCCCCTTGTCCAGTACTGTGAGTCTGAACTTGGTGTTTGCTGAAAATTTCCAAGAGGCAATACCAGAAATCAGTAGCCAGTCCAACGACCCAGAGTATCAGTCAGATCTCCAGTTCTATTTGGTGCTGGCCTTGGCTTTGATCTCATTCTTATTCCTTTTGACAGTGACTCTGGTTATTATGATGAAGCTTCAGAGATCAGGGATCCCTAAATTCCTGCCATGCTTTGCTCCTGTTCCCCATTCAAATAATGCTATCATATTCCCACCAAACTATGAAGAAGGGACATTGCCTTATTCTTATCAACTCTGCTTATCATCTGAGTCCAGGATACAGAAAGTGACTTTTCCAACACCTAGTGTTCAAACTGCAGAAGACATTTCATGTAATATTAAGCCCGATGTTTTTTTGACGACCAAAGGAGACAGCCTGCTGAATATAGAGATGGATAATGCTGACGTGGTGAGTTTTTTGTTGATAGATTTTTTAATATTGTTTGTGGCTGTTGATATTTTATGAATAGTCCTGCTGAGAAATCCTGTTTGGAAGATGATCCAGCACTCACATTCACATCTCAATGTTTTTAAATGCCAATTTATATAGTTCACAAACAAATAAACATTTTTTCAAAACAGAAGCAAAAAACCCCACATAGTTATCTAGTTAATAAAATACAAGTTCCCGCATTTGCTTCCACTTGTAATGAATCATGCCCTACTTTAAATGGTCATATATTTAAAAAATATATGTAAGTGCAAAGTTAGTTAACAATAAACATATTCTGTCTTCAGAAATATATATATATATATATATATATATATATATATATATATATATATATATATATATATATATATATATATATATATATATATATATATATATATATATATATATATATATATATATATATATATATATATATATATATATATATATATATATATATATATATATATATATATATATATATATATATATATATATATATATATATATATATATATATATATATATATATATATATGCGCGCTATTTCTGATAAAAATTATTCTTCTTTTTTTCTTACTACAATATGATTAAAGATTAGCAATCTCTCTCTGGCCCCAATACTGTTACTTACCATTTAGATATCTCACAATTTTTCCCTTGGATAAAAATCTCTTCAAACAATTGACAGTCATGAATCTAACCCAAAAATATAACCCAGAAAATGCAATGTCATTCATTCATTCATTCCAGGCTGGTACACTATATAGAGCAGTTGTTTGGCACCAATGTTAGCAATAGGATAAAGCCATAGAATTGGTAAATATTGAGCTGACTCAAGTCCGTTTGCCATGTTTCCCCGCTCACAAACTGTTTGGTTACAACCTTACTGCTACAATAAGAACATAAGAACATAAGAACAGCCTTGCTGGAACAGGCCACAGCCCATCCAGTCCAGCATTCTGTCTCACACAGTGGCTCACCATTTCCTTCAGGGTATTCCCAAGCAGATGCCTTCACCTGCTTAGGATTCCCTGGAAATGGCATTGAGAGATATCCTGCCTATCTCTCCAACCCCGAGGTTGTCTTTAAGTATCCATAATTATAGCCATTGATACCCTTGTCCTCCATGAACTTGTCTAATCCTTTCTTAAAGCTGTCAAGATTGACAGCTGTCACCACTTCTTCTGGCAGGGAGTTCCATAGACCAGTAATCCTCTGGGTGAAAAAGTACTTTCTCTTATTTGTTTGAGAACTAGTACCCAAAAGTTTCATCGAGTGTCCCCTAGTTCTAGTGTTATGCGATAGGGAAAACAGTTTTTCCTTATCTACTTTGTCCACACCATGCATGATTTTATAAACTTCAATCAGGTCACCTCTTAGACGTCGTCGTTCAAGAGTGAAGAGGCCCAACTGTTGCAGTCTCAGATGGTAAGGAAGGTGTTTCAGTCCCCTAATCATTCTGGTTGCCCTCCTCTGCACCTTTTCCAGCTCCATAATATCCTTCTGGAGGTATGGCGACCAGAACTGTACACAGTATTCCAGATGGGGCCTCAACATAGATTTATAAAGAGGCAAAATGACACTTGCTGACTTATTTTCTATACCCTTCCTAATGATCCCTAGCATTGAGTTTGCTCTTTTCACTGCTGAGGCACACTGGGTTGACACCTTCATTGAGTTGTCCACCAGGACACCAAGGTCCCTTTCCTGGTTTGTCGCAGAGAGTTCAGACCCCATCAGTTTATAAATGTAATTGGGGTTCTTTGCCCCAACATGCATCACTCTGCACTTACTAATGTTGAAGCTCATTTGCCACTGTTTTACAATATGTTGCTCCTCTCCAGTCAAAAGTTTTAAAGTATTCTGGATCTTCCTGAACAGTAGGACTAAAACAGTAGTATCAGTATCACTAAGTCAACCTGAGCTTTATTTTCATTGAGTCTGTTCTACTTCCTTGTGACGTAGACTGGTGCTCTCAAGAGTTTCATGTCCCCTCTTATCCATTTTCTTTTTTTCCCCTCACCTTCCTGCTATTTTTTCATCCTGTAGCAAGATAGTGGAGTAACCCAAGTAACCTTCCTATCCACAAAGGAGTCCTTAGGACAAAACATAATGACTTTCATTTAACATAAAGTTGATTTCCTTACTTCTTAATGTGATCCCTGCACTTTTACAATGTTATAATGCAGAGCCTAGATCGCATCTATATATTGTGACACATAGAAGGGCAAGAGAGTGTGCCTCATTTCTACATTTCTATTAAGTGATAAGGAGCATCAGTCATCAGTAATCTGGTAACTATCTTTATACAGTACCAATGTGCAAAAAAGGACTGAACCAGAAATATTTGTGCAATGATGGAGCAAAAGTGGGGGCAAAGCAAGGAGCTGCTGTTCAACTCCAGGGTGGAGCAACATTGCAACGTATTTTTCATATCTTGTTGGTGTTTTGTCGGATTAAAAAGATGGTCAGCAATTTGGACTGAGGAAAGGAAAACTTGAAAAGGCTAAAACAGACTGAATTGGTTGGTATCAAACGAGAACACACACACACAGAGAGAGAGAGAGAGTTATGGCTGGCAGCAACAGGGCCCCTGTCAGCTCCGGGCCCTATACGGCAGTACTGGTAGTACTGCCCTGATGGTGGCCCTGCACCACCCAATAAAGCCTACGATTTCCCCTGGACATTCCAATCACGGAGGCACAAGGGAAGGCTCAGACTTTATATCTTCTCATGTAGCTGCTCTTTCAGTGTTTGGAGAAAGAAATATTTGTGTTCCTGCTTAGATAGCTTTTTGCATACTAAAATATTATTTCACCAAATGTTGTGTGTGTATTGCATGCTGTCAAATCAGAATTAAGTTTGCAGAGATCCTAATGAGGCTTCTAAGGTGAATGAGGTTTTTGAAGAGTGGTTTTACCTGTTCCACACACCATGCCTCCCATTAATGAATTTCCATTGCTGGATGGAGATTTCAATTCCGATCTTATGGGTCTTAGTCTGGCATTCTATCCACTACATCTCAGTAGGCCTGCAACATTTTACTGGAAGATCATTATACTTACATATATGAGTTTGGGAGAATGATTGTTGTATGCAGTGACAAGCTGCAATTTTTTTTACTACCCACACCCTGGGCATGGCTAACTCTGTGGGTGTGGCTAACTCTGTGGGCGTGGACGTGGCCTGGGGGAATTTTCACTACCAGTCCCCGGGATCAGGTGGAAACCTGGAGCAGCACATCACTAGTTGTGTGAGCTTTCACACAATTGAGACCTGAGGGCCTGTCTCTCTTCCTCACACCTAGCAGTTTCCTTTCTATCACTTTTTGGTGTGGCCATGCGAATACTAGCTAGTACCTGTTGTATAGTGCCAGAGAGGAGTTAGGGAAGCCAACCTTCCTCTACCACTGGGCTTTCCTATCACACAACTGGCTGTCTCACTGTTCTATCACACTCTTGATATTGATTTGGTTCTTTTGGTTGCTGCAGTTCTTGTACCATTTATTTTACTTGTGTAGTCATGTATAATCATAATTATTTCTGATTGATAGTGATACTTTCCAAGGTTTTCTAGTCACAAAATACTCAGAATTACTATTCCCTTCTTCTGGGGGCACCCTGGGACTGTGCAGCTTCACATGTTGTCAAGCCTGAACAATTCTTACTTCATGTTTTAGGAGTGCTTTGCCTTCTTTCTTTCATTCATTCCCCTTACTACATTTTGTTGGTACTTTCCAAACGTAAAAAGAGTAATATCCCATGGTTATATTGAGATGGTTCGACATGAATGTGAACATTTTGAATAAAATGATGAAGTTATTCAGTAAGACAAAAGAAGAAAAGGTAGGAGACACTCCAGGGAAAATACCTTTCTAAACACAGTGGCTCAAAGGAAACACACATCAACACACTCAAGTTGTTCTCTTTGAAGCTGAATAGGAAAAAAGAAATATTTGCAATTCTCTGCCATGTCCTCATGGTGTCACTGTTAGGCCAGCACTGAAGCCAAAGAAGGAAGGAAAAGAGGAGATCATCAGATGTTTCTCAAAGCGGGTTTGCTTCATCTTTGCTGTGCAGATCAGAACAGAACAGAAGGAGACAAAGCCACTTTGCTGAAAAGGAAAGAAGAATAGATTAGGGGGAAAGCCAGCTACTTTGATATAGAAGCTTTTTGCAGCCTGGGTTTTCTTTTAAAAGGAGGGATAATTTCTTGCATCCTTGGATGGAGAGAAGACACAAAGAGAATGGCAGAGAAGGCAGAAGGCAAGTATGGCTTCTCTTACTGTTGTCTTTCCCCTGCTGGGCTGCCTCGGAGCAGATCCGGTACTCGATCCCTGAGGAGATGGCAAAGGGCTCCATTGTGGGGAATCTTGCCAAAGATTTGGGGATGAATGTTAGGGAATTAGCAAGGCGAAATCTGCATGCTATCTCTGCAGCTAAAATGCAGTATTTCAGTATTAGCACAGAGAATGGAAACCTCTATGTGAATGAAAGACTGGATAGAGAGCAACTGTGTGATTTAGCTCCCCTTTGCTTTGTGAATTTTGAAGTGGTGATTGAAAACCCCCTAAATATATTCCATCTAACAGTTGAAATTCAGGACATTAATGATAATGCACCCCAGTTCCTCAGTGGCAATATAAATTTGGAAATAAGTGAATTAGCTATACCAGGCACCAGGTTTCTCCTTGGGAAAGCTGATGATCCTGACATTGGGATGAATTCTCTCCAAAACTACCAACTGAGCTCTAACCAGTATTTCACTTTAGAAGTGAGAGATAGAAAAGATGCAAATAAATATGCAGAACTGGTGCTTCAGAAACCACTTGACAGAGAAAAAGAACAAATTATCTCCTTGCAACTTACAGCCCTAGATGGAGGTCAACCAATAAAATCTGGTACCACCCAGGTGTGGATTAATGTTACTGATGCCAATGACAACCTACCAATTTTCACTCAAGATGTCTACAAAGTGAGCTTGCAGGAAAATATTCCTATTGGTTCTCTTGTACTCCAGGTTCAAGCCTCTGATAAAGATGATGGTATAAATGCCCAAATCAGATATGAATTTAGCAACATACCAGTCAATGGACAACATAAATTCAGCCTGGATCCCATTGATGGCATAATCTCTCTTAAGGAGCAACTGGATTTTGAGGAAGTCAAACAGTACACTATGACAGTAGCAGCTAGAGATGGTGGAGGGTTAGTGACAAACTGCAATATTGAAGTAACTGTACTTGATATGAATGATAATGCACCAGAAGTGATGTTAGCATCTATTTCCAAGGCAGTTCCTGAAGATGCTCTGTCTGGAACAGTGATTGCTCTGATCAATGTCAATGACAAAGATGCTGGTGAAAATGGAGAGGTCACATGCCATTTAAAAGATGGCCTACCATTCAAAATTCTTCCTTCATCTAATAATTATTTCAAGCTCCTGACAGAGGGTCCCCTGGACAGAGAAAGAATCCCTGAGTATAACATTACGATCATTGCCACTGATAAAGGAAACCCTTCACTTTCCACACACAAAATCATTCCACTACAGGTATCTGATGTCAATGATAATGTCCCTATATTTGGGAAATCTGCCTACAGCATTTATGTGCCTGAAAATAATCCCTCTGGTGCCTCCATTTTCACTATTAAAGCTTCTGATCCAGACATGGGCCAGAATGCCCGGATCACATACTCCATACTCCGCAGCAACATTGAGGAACTTCCCATCTCTTCATACATCTCCATTAACTCTGAGACTGGCACAATATATGCCCAGAGATCCTTTGACTATGAGCAGTTCAGGGAGTTTCATCTGCAGGTGAAGGCCCAAGATGACGGATCTCCCTCTCTCAGCAGCAATGCCACCATAACGGTGTTTATTCTGGATCGGAATGACAACAGTCCTCAAATCCTGTTTCCTTCCCAAGAAACCAAAGGCTCAGCCTCCTTTGAGATGGTGCCTCGCTCAGCAGAAGGAGATTATCTAGTGACCAAGGTGGTGGCCGTGGATGCTGACTCTGGACATAATGCCTGGCTCTCATACCATCTGGTTCAAGCCACTGAGCCAGGACTCTTCTCAGTTGGTTCTCATACTGGGGAAATCAGGACAACCAGGGCTTTTATGGAGAGAGATTCTGCGAAGCAGAGGTTGGTTGTGATGGTGAAGGATAACGGACAGCCAGCTCTTTCAGCCACTGTTACTCTGAACCTGGTGTTTGCTGAGAACTTCCAGGAAGCCCTTCCAGAAATGAAGAAGCAGCCAAGCATCTCTGACTCTCAATCTGACCTCCAGTTCTATTTGGTGATGGCCTTAGCCTTAATCTCCTTCTTATTCCTCTTGACAGTCATTCTTGCCATTACGATGAAGCTTCGGGGATCAGGACATCCCAAATTCCTTCAGTGCTTTGGCCCTATTCCCCATTCCAAGGGTGGTGCCATATTTCCCCCAAATTTTGAAGATGGGACTTTGCCTTATTCCTACCAGCTTTGCCTGTCCGAATCACAAAAAAAGGAATTTACTTTTGTAACTCCTCATGTTCAGATTGCAGACCATGTTCTTAATTTGGAGAATACTGATGGGCCTTTCACAGGTAACAGTGGAAATAATATGAATTCACAGATAAACAGTGATGCCAAGGTGAGTTTTGCAGGGTCTTTTTATGATACACCTTTTACTTGCATTATACTACACATTTGTATACATTTTTACTGTGTTCATCCTTGTATGTATATTGTTTCTTCTTTCTTTATATATTATTCTCAGGGGCCGGTTGGTTAACTTTTTTGAAAACAATCTAATAATTCTCTGGTATTCATTTTTGTTCTTTCCATCTGGTCTTTTGAGATAAGGAGGATAAGGATTATACCAATGATTTGGTATAATCTGTTTTCAGAATATCCTTTGCAAGCCTACATGTACTTGAAGTACATTTCAGTTTCCTCTCTATTCAACAAGATTGTGGTACAAATTCAGACTTCAGTATTTATCCAAAATATTTTTGTTCTACAAAACCTAGTTACAGTACACTTTTCACTAATGTCAATGGTACGTGCTTAGACCAGGGATTCTCAACCTGAGGCCCGCGGGTCGGATGCAGCCAACAGCACCATTTCATATCCCCCACACTGCTTCCACCACACCAGGAAGTGCCATGTGGTGGAGGAATGGCAAAATGGCCATCCGGACCCCTAAGCTGTCTGAGGGTGTGTTACCCGCCCCCGGCTTTAAAAGGTTGAGAACTCCTGACATAGACTCAGAAATGAGAGGTGCTGCCAAGGAGGATGAACCTACCAATAGTAAACCCGTTGAAACTGGTGGTCATGAAGTTAGTTCTGATTTATGAGTCCTATTTTGAATCCACTCTAAGTACAACTTATGTTGAATTGAGTCCATTGTAAGCATACCTCTATCTAGGAGTTATTTGATAGCTATAATCCGTAAACTTTCATCATAATTTAAAGTTGCAATTAGAGTAGTATTAATCTAATTTAGCTAGTCATTGTAATTTTTAAATTAAATAGATGGCAGAGTGGACTTAATTTTGTTCTTCCTTGAGGGTCTTTGTAAGTTCAATTTTCTTGCTTATGGACATTTTCCTATTCTATTTCCAACCTCTATGTGGCATCTTCAGTAATGGAGGTTAATTACCTTGATACTAAATAAAATATGGAGTTTGTGTGTGGAGTAAGGACAATACATACAATGCATTTCATAGGGACAGGGCAACTACCCAAAAGAGCTGATTCCTGTTTACATACTTCTGCAAACTCTCAGAGCAGAAACCCTCAGCCCAAGCGTTTATGAGGATCAAGTCAGATAGGCAGTAGAACTCTGGTCAGAGATTGGTTAGGAACTATGCTGGGCAACTAAAGTGTATACAGTTGTGAACAAAAATCCAATACAGTTTTGAATGGACAAAGCCTGACCTGATTCTCATTTTCACTGAAGGTATTCATCAGTGTAGGTAAAAAAAAACACTACAGAGTGTTCGTTGGCTAACACCATCTCAGAACTATATAGGACAGTTGCATGCACCAGTTTCCTGAAAATATGGAGATGAGAGAAGGCAAAGACTTTCAAAATAGTTTAGGATTTCTCACTTATCCCTCCAGTGCATCATATGCCAACTTCACTAACCATGTGAACAATCCATAAAAGATGATAAGATGAAGAGAACGTTGGCATATGTACAAACAGACCTGAGTCTTCAGTGTATGTTTAGGGAACATGAGGTTGCCTTATACCAAGTCAGGACATTCGTCCACCTAGCTTGCTGTTGTGTTGGTACTGACAGCTGCTCCCTTGTGCCTCAGCTAACCTAGCTACCCCAAACCCTTTGTATTAAAATGACATAAGGTTAAGGTATATCTTAATTTAAAATAGTAAAAAGTGTCATTCTTAGTCATCACTAAGTTGTAAATGTATAGAATAGCAAGGGCATTACAATTATCTGAAGTAAGGTCATAAATGTAGGAAATTTTTAATATCGGTTCTGCTCCATATGAAAAACTCCTCTATCATTATTTATTTATTTTATTTATTTATTGTTAAATTTTTATACCGCCCACTCAGCCAAAGCCGACTCCGGGCAGTTCACAATAGTGGGTAAAAACAGATAAAAACAAATAAAACAGATAAAAACCAGCAATAAGAACCCACCCCTAAAAAGAGAGGGGTGCAGGAACTGAAGAAACCGTGGAGCAGGCATCCTCCCCTATATTAACCACCCAACGGAAGCCACGCCTCCACCTGCACCCCTAACTTGGCCCGCCAGCCAGGTTTTTAGTTCTTTTCTAAAGGGCAACAACTCTGTCTGGAGACGCAGTTCCACAGGCAGGAGGTTCCAAAGGGCAGGTGCAGACACAGAGAAGGCTCTCCTCCTTGTGCCAGAGAGGCAAGCCCCCCTGGCCGATGGCACTATTAGAGAGCCCCTCCGGTCCGCAATGGTTGGACGGACAGACGTCCTTAGGGCGATGCGGTCTCTAAGGTAACCTGGCCCACTACCATATAGGGCTTTAAAGGTCAAAACCAGCACCTTGAATTGCACCCGGAGGCAAACGGGTAACCAGTGCAGCTCCCGCAGCAGTGGTGAGGCATGGGCATAATGTCCACACCCCATCACCACCCGGTGCAGCCTCCGAATGGTCATCAAGGGCAGCCCCATGTAGAGCGTATTACAATAATCTAGTCTGGAGGTCACCAGAGCATGAGTGACCATGAGCAAAGAGCCCTGGTCCAGGAGCGTGCGCAACTGGCGAATCACCCGAAGGCCCTCCTGGCCACAGCACCACCTGTTCGTCTAGCAGCAGCTGCGAATCCAGGAGGACCTCCAGGTTGCGCACCGGGTCGGTCTGGGGCAAAATAGCCCCATCCAAAACCAAAGATGGTAGCTCCCGGGATAACACAGGACCCCCCATCCACAGCCACTCAGTCTTACTAGGATTCAGCTGTAACCCATTTGCCCCCATCCAGACCCCAACCGCCTCCAGACAACTGGAAAGGACTTTGACTGAATCACTAGGGTCCCCACGGGCCGAGATGTACAACTGTGTATCATCCGCGTACTGATGGTACCGCACCCCGTGGGAACGGATGATCTCACCCAGCGACTTCATGTAGATGTTCAATAGGAGATGAGAGAGTACCGAGCCCTGAGGCACCCCATATTTTAGGGACCTAGGACTGGACTTCTCACTCTCCAACCACACCGACTGGGTCCGGCCCCTCAGAAATGAGGAAAACCAGGACCACACGGTGCCCTGGATCCCCAATCCTCGGAGCCGTTCCAGAAGGATACCATGGTCGACGGTATCGAAAGCCGCTGAGAGGTCAAGAAGAGCAAGGACGGACGGATGTCCTCCATCCCGCTCTCGCCAGAGATCATCCATCAGTGCAACCAATGCAGTCTCAGTACCATATCCAGGTCTGAATCCTGACTGGAAGGGGTCCAGATATTCCGCTTCATCCAGTACCCCCTGCAACTGACGCGCCACTTACTTTTCCAATACTTTCTTCAAAAAGGGGAGGTTGGAAACAGGTCTGTAGTTGGTTATGACTGCTGGATCGAGGGATGGCTTCTTCAGGAGGGAGCGCACCAAAGCATGTTTCGACAGTGCAGGAAATATCCCCTCCCGAAAAGACGCATTAATTATAGCCCTGTCCCAGCCACCTGTCACCGTCTTGGAGGCTTTTACCAGCCAGGCGGGACAGGGATCCAATGGACAATTAGTGGCGCAGACCGCTGCAAGGAGCCTGTCCACTTCATCTGGGGCAACAGGATCAAACCGATCCCAGATAACACAGCAAGACTGTGCACATTAGATTCCCCATCAAAGACTGGTATAAAATTTACAGTGCAAGACCTAACCACGGACCTACAAACTGTTAAGGTAACATATAAGTATATAGGCAATTCCTTGTAAAGCTGTTGTTGTTGTTGTTACTACTGTTGAGATTTCATAGTCAGGGATGATTTAATTTTGATTCATTATTTTATTTACTTAATGCCTAGTGTGCCTTATAATTAATCCATCTTTATTCTGTTAAAAATGTTTAGCTTTAATTAGTTTAAACAGATCCATTTTGGAAGGTTGCTGTGCACAGAAGCCAACTTCTGCCCAATTAGAAACTGCAGGTCAGCCTGCTCCCTGTTCTCAGACAGTGGACCTGGGAAAGTGTCTGCTCTCAGACGAAACACCTGTGAGCCACACGCTTCCCAGACTCACCACCTGTGGGTAGACGTGAGAAGCACATCTTTCTGATGGGAACGCTGATTAAATGTGCTGTCTCACACTGGACTTCAATAAACAGGTGTCTTGTCAATCAGAACATCATGGCACGCGTTCTCACCAAAAGCAGTATAAATATTGTGGCGATTAAGGGTGAGTATCAGAGGGATTATCAGAGGGATAGGGCAGTAATCTCAGATGCCATCAAGATGCTGCTCTCCGCCTTCCAGAACCGATCCGACCCCTTACCTGGATGTGCTGTTCTCTCAGCCACACTCTTTTAGATACGTATTTCTTTTCTGAAATGCTTTCTTATTTTCTAGAACCATGTATTTTGTTTAGCATAGTTTAGAGAGAATTTTTATATGTTGGAATTCTTTATTTTTATTCCAATAAACATTTTAAATGATTTCTTTATCAAGAAGAGTTATTCTGTCTCCTTCCAGCCATGAAGGAGCAGAAGGGGAATTTTACAGATAAGGCCTTGTTACTGAAGCCAATAATCAAAGAGAGCTAGAGGGGAGAGACTTCAGGAGTCTAAGCTTCCCAGGACTGCGCCTTACTCCCCCTCACCTAAGCTGCAACATCGAAGGCCAAATTCCCACCATACAGTATTATTTTAATAAGAGGGTGCTAGTTCTAATGGGCAAAGATGCTACCAGTCCCAGAGGTCTTTGCAGAGTTTTACAAACTGTGACACTTTTTAAGGCACTGCCATTACCCATTAGAACATCATTTTTCTCGCTGGTTTTCCCTGCCCAGGTTTACCCAGTCGGCACCCTTTCACAACACTACCAAAAGTCCACCTTGCTTTCCCTCCCTGAGTCGGCAAACCGTCCCAACATCCTGGGGACGAGGTGACCAGACCAGCCGCTCAGCAGGAGAGAGTAAAGGAACAGCCGGGTTGGGACCGGGTCCCGTGTTTGCAGGTGGCGCAGCAGACAGGGGCCTAGTCACACGAGCCCGATAACAACAACAACAACAACAACTACTACTACTACTACTACTACTACTACTACTACTACTACTACTACTACTACTACTACAGGGCCAAGACTAAAAATTAGGAATCAAGCCCTACAAATTCATGGATGAGGACATTTTGAAAAATTACCGAGTTTTTTATTTTATTTCAGCAAGTAAATCAGTAAATATTGGCAATTGTTTAAAATTGGTAATCGACATTTTTGGAAGGGCTCCAGTTGCTGAAATTAGGACAGGGAGGAGGATGACATAATATCGCTTCCGTAATCTTTTAAATACTTTCCTTAATGTATGGTACTCTGCAATTTCTATACTTTCTGCACAAAAATCTTCTTTAAAAATATGACATTTTTGTACTTTTGAGATTACTTCTTAATGGAACTCCTAACTTTCATAAAGCATGTTTTTCTGTGTTGTTTATTATAGAATTATAATATCTGATGTACTAATATCAAACTGTTTTATCAATGACAATTCGCTTATATCAACATAATAACAGTAATAGTAACAGTAGTTCCCTCTCATGCTGCACATGCCTGTCTCCATCACTTCAACATATTGGGCAATGAGGCTCCTAATTGCTTCTTTAGCAATAAACAATTATAGTTTACTTTTATAAAGCAGGAGGTGACTATGAGAGTTAGACATTTAGAATATAGATTTAAAAATGGAAGTAATATGTAAAATTTAGCAAATTGCTAAAAATGACCTTTGCAATTTGGTGCAAATATAATCTGTTGATCCTAGGTTAAGGCATCCAGCTGTGATATGATAAATTGTTTCTTTGGTTTTGTGACTATCCATATGTAAGTCACTTGCACTTTATTTTATAATTATTTTCTGGAAATGCCTAGTACAAATAACTTGGTCTTGAAATGTGCATATGATTTCCTGAGTTTCAACATGAAGATGGCCTAATTTAAGCCATAAACTCAGTTGCTGCTTATTAACATTAACTTCCAGGATATAACTAGAGCTCTGTCCATATAATGGTTTCTCAAGGCATGAATACATGTACTGGGGATCTTTCATAGGTTGGTTCTCATTTTCAAGTTTTAATACTTCAGTCCTACATAGTTTTTTTACTATATTTTTTATTATCATAAAACAAGAAATGGAGGTGGATTGGTGGCAATTTGAAATGGGACTCTACTTGAACGTACATAGTTTTGAAGTTGATTAGATCCATATAGCAATTCTTGAGGACAAGCCTACACCCACCCATGCACTGTGGCAAATAAAGACACTCCATACATGTATTTGGATCATGGCACCAGTATTTTAAATATCAGTACTGTATGTTTTTTGCATTTAAATTACCAATATCACTGTATTCCCATTCCACTATTCAAAATGAATAAATTAATATTGGTGGAATGGAGGAGAAATGCAAAGACAACAGCAGCTCCTTAAGAAGGCAAGTACCTCTGATTTTACTGTTGTCTTTATTCTGCCAGATTGCCTCAGGGCAAATTCGCTATTCAATCCCTGAGGAAATGGAGAAGGGCTCTATTATAGGGAACCTTGCCAAAGATTTAAGACTCAGCAGTGGAGAAATAGCAAATCGTAATCTGCATGTCATTTCTCAGGGTGAAAAACAATATTTTATTACTGGTGCAGAAAATGGAAATCTGTATATAAATGACAGAATTGATAGAGAGGAAATATGTGGGAAAGCCGCATCTTGCCAAATCAGTTTTGAAGTGATGGTTGAAAAACCCATGAATATTTTCCTCATAATTGTAGAGATCCAGGACATTAATGATAATGCACCCCATTTTGTGGGTGGTGATATGAAACTTGAGATAAGTGAATTAACCCTACCAGGAGCCACATTTCTCCTTGAGCAAGCTGAAGACCTTGACATTGGGGAGAATTCTCTCCAGGATTACTACCTTAAAACAAATCAGTATTTCATTTTAGAAGTAAGAGAAGGAGAAGAGGGAAAGAAATATACAAAATTAGTTCTGGACAAACGGTTGGATCGTGAAAGTGAAAGTAGCTTATATTTAATACTAGAGGCTGTAGATGGAGCGAAGCCATCTAAAACTGGGACAGCCAAAATATGGATTAATGTCATTGATGCTAATGACAACTCACCCATCTTCACTCAAGAAATATATAAAGTGAACCTGAAAGAGAACACACCAAGTGGATCTTCAGTGGTGCAGGTGAAAGCCACAGATGGAGATGAAGGTTCATATGGCCAGATCAAGTATGGCTTTAGGAATATTGCTAAATATACTCACCAGAAATTCTACTTGGATCCTCAAGAAGGGTTAATTACAGTTAAGGAATCTGTAGATTTTGAAGAAACAGACAAATATGTAATGACAGTGGAAGCAAGAGATGGTGGTGGATTGGTGGCTCATTGTAGTGTTGTAATAAAGTTACTAGATGAGAATGACAATGACCCAGAAATGATCCTTCTTTCCTTATCCAGTCCAATGCCTGAAAATTCACCACTAGGAACTCTGGTAGCACTTTTTAGCATAAAGGACAAAGATTCTGGGGAGAATGGGGAAATTATGTGCCATTTAAAAAGTGCTTTCCCATTCAAAGTAGTTTCTTCTTCCAATAACTTCTGTAAACTTTTTACAGATGGTACAATGGACCGAGAAAGCACTCCAGAGTACGATGTTACAATCATAGCAACAGACAAAGGAATACCACCTCTCTCAACACAGAAGACTATCTCCCTACAGATCTCAGATATCAATGATAACCCTTCAGCTTTTGAGAAAGCCTTTTACGCTCTCTATGTGACAGAGAACAATCCTTCAGGTTCTTCCATTTTCAGGGTTCAAGCCTCAGACCCAGATCTGGACCGCAATTCTCAAATCACTTACTCTATTCTCAATGACAACATTGAGGAAATTCCGCTCTCCTCTTACCTCTCTATTAACTCTGAATCAGGCATCATCTATGCTCAGCGCTCCTTCGACTATGAGCACATGAGGGAGTTTCAGGTAGAGGTAAGGGCCCAAGATGGAGGTTCTCCACCTCTCAGCAGCACTACCAAAGTGAAAGTACTTATCCTGGAGCAGAATGACAAAAGCCCTCAAATTCTTTATCCATCTCCAGGAATGGAGAGGTCGGGCTTATTTGAGATGGTGCCTCTTTCAGCAGATGAGGGCTATCTAGTGACCAAAGTGGTGGCAGTGGATGCTGACTCTGGACACAATGCTTGGCTCTCTTTCCATCTCATCCAAGCAAAAGAGCCTGGGCTCTTCACCATTGGAGCCCATAATGGTGAGATTAGGACATCGCAGACATTTTCAGAAAGAGATGCTGTGAAGCAGAAGCTGGTGGTCTTAGTGAAAGACAACGGTCAACCCCCCTTGTCCAGTACTGTGAGTCTGAACTTGGTGTTTGCTGAAAATTTCCCAAGAGGCAATACCAGAAATCAATAGCCAGTTCAACGACCCAGAGTATCAGTCAGATCTCCAGTTCTATTTGGTGCTGGCCTTGGCTTTGATCTCATTCTTATTCCTTTTGACAGTGACTCTGGTTATTATGATGAAGCTTCAGAGATCAGGGATCCCTAAATTCCTGCCATGCTTTGCTCCTGTTCCCCATTCAAACAATGCTATCATATTCCCACCAAACTATGAAGAAGGGACGTTGCCTTATTCTTATCAACTCTGCTTATCATCTGAGTCCAGGATACAGAAAGTGACTTTTCCAACACCTACTGTTCAAACTGAAGAGGATATTTCATGTAATATTAAGCCTGATGTTTTTATGATGACCAAGGGAGACAACCTTCTGAATAGGTAAAGGTAAAGGTTTCCCTTGCTCGAAAGCCAGTCGTATCCGACTCTAGGGTGCAGTGCTCATCTCTGTTTCTAAGCCAAAGAGCCAGCGCTGTCTGCTTCTGCAGACGTTTCCGTGGTCATGTGGCAGGCATGACTAGACACCGGAGCGCACGGAACGCTGTTACCTTCCCACCGAAGTGGTCCCTATTTATCTACTTGCAATTGCTTTCGAACTGCTAGGTTGGCAGGAGCTGGGACGAAGACGGGAGCTCATTTCCGTCCTACAGTACTCGGGAATCGAACTGCTGACCTTCCGCTTCCCAGTCAGCGTCTTAGCGACTTGAGCCACTGCAGTACCCACCTTCTGAATATAGAGATGGATAAAGCAGATGTGGTGAGTTTTTATTTGATGATCAAATCTTAGTTAGAATTGGCTGTCATTTATGATGTGTATGACATGATTTGGCATGTCATGCCTCAATGAATGATTCTTTGTAAGAAGACTAATGAGCCCTCTAGGGGCAAGAAGAAATATGTGCCTTTATGAGAGTCCATTGCTGATCCATCTTATTGAGAAGTATGAACAAACAAGGCCACATTTTACAGCTACCTGTTCCTCAACCTTAGTAATTCCCCAAAGCTCACATGCCATTGAGTGAGGTAGAAATGCCACCCATATGCCATATTCTAAATCTACTCTGCAAGTAAGAGTCAAACCACTGTAATAGTATGCCTGTTACACCCAGTCTTCCTTATTGGTTCAGCAAGAGGCTACAGTCAAAGGCCATCAGGAAGGAGAATCCATAGGGTCATTTTCCCCTTCTCTCTCTCCTTATAGAGATCCAGGGTTAACGGAACAAATCAAAAAGGCCCACAGAGTATTAAGAATGCTGAGTGAATGGAATATTAGAATAAAGTTAACTAAGTGGAACAGTGGTGGGCATCAGCATGTTTGCACCAGTTCGCCAGAAGTGGTAGCAGGAATTATGGCTGGCCCCTCCCATCCAAGTTTTGAAATAAAGTAGTCCTAATTTTGGTGCAACACGGGGCTTTCCCCCTGGACACGCCCACCAAACCACGCTCACAGTGTGGTAGTAAATTTTTTTGAGCCCACCACTGAAGTGGGATATAATGAAAGAAAGTGTGGCTAGCTAGCTGAGCTCTGTCAGAACCATTTATGGGTGCAGGTTCCATACATGAAAATTAATAATTTAGAACTGATAGTTGTAAGTTACAAAAACTAAAATAACTTCAGGCAGTCAGATAAATGTTTCAATTTTAATTTATACCCCGCCTTTCTTGACCAAGGCCGACTCAAGGCGGCAACAACATATCAATACAATATAACAACAGTATGTTATTCTGGTATCATGCCTTCCTCACCATCCACATAAAGGTAGCAGTATCTGAGACAAAAAGATCTTTGTATGTAGACCTCTTTACACAGTTTCTCCTAAAAACCTGGTTATCTCAGCGGATGTGGGTTGCTGCCAGCATAACACACACCCACCCGGCTGGCTTATATAAATAAGGCTGTCCTGTTTTTAATTTTATAGGTATAGTAATTTAAATGGTTTTTAATAGTTTTTAAAATTTTAAGTGTTCCTGTAACTTTATGTTATGTGGATGTTTTTATATGTTGAATGTTCTGTTCTTAACTGTGAGCGTAGAGAGGCGGCCGGGGTGTAACAATAGCGAGAAAGCAGCGAAAAACACTCCCGAAAAATTGGCAAAATATTAAATTTTAATAACAACTGATTGCGAAACTCTGTCAGTGGTTCGCTAAACTACTAACTGAGGGGTCTGATAATATCATTATATATACATATACAAAAACACATAAAGTGTATAGCATGAATATCTGTAACGAACGGGGTCACCCTCCCTCTCCCAAAAGTTCCTGAGTGAGCCGAAAAAGTTCATAAGAAAGTTCATGAACAAAGATAGATATCCACGTGTGTCCGGCTCCTATCAGCAGACCATGGGGGTGCTGTGCCGCAGCGAGTAATTGTAAAGTACTCGAAAGTTCAGTAGCTGCGCGGCCTGGACCATGAATTAATTGTATGAAGTGTTGACGAGGCGACTCAACCCAGAACAAGAGAGTACGATGTTCACTGAGTTCTGATGTCCCTCCGGTAAGACGACATTTCGAAGACTTCCTCAGAGTCTATTAGTGTACATCATTTGGCGCGTAAACCTCCTCGGTTGATTCTTATTGTGTTCTCGCCTATTTATGTCCCTCCGGTAAGACGACATTTCGAAGACTTCCTCAGAGTCTAAAGCATATAATGACAAAAAGAACACACATACAATACTCACAACTAATACCTTACCACATGTAAGCATCATGACCATCACTTAAACATATATAAAGACATGTAAATACACAGATACAGAAGGAAGAACGGACAGGGACGTACCTATTAGTGTACATCATTTGGCGCGTAAACCTCCTCGGTTGATTCTTATTGTGTTCTCGCGTTAAATTACCCTAATGAGTACTGGTTTAAATACCTTGGACGGAAGGCTGTACTGCATCATGTTCCTCAGCTGAGTGATTGCACATGCAATTATTAAAGGCGAAAAGCACAGATGGCGCTGACAGAGCTACTTGTAGAACCCTCACGGAAGACCTCATGATGAAAGAATCCTTAAAGAACTCACAGGAAAGCGGATAGGTCCCAATCCGTATTCAGCCCAAGAGGAGACAGCGTTTTGAAATGGTGAATGTAAAACGCTTCCCTCTGTAGGAGGAAGCGTTCGATGTCAGTTATCTGATGTTTTGTCTGCGAGTACGTTTCAAGTATCACCAGTTTCAAGTCTTTGTGGCTGTGTTTACTTTCTAAAAAATGATTGACCAAGGGGGCGTTTGGGACGCAATTTTTGATCCTAGAAATGTGTTCGCCCAAGCGCACCCTGATAGGTCTGCTAGATTGCCCAATGTAGGCTAACCGATATGCACATATGATCATGTATATGGACTGCCTTGTACTGCAACTAGAAAATGATTTTAAGTCCAACGAGAAATTACTAGAGGGTAGCTGTACGCAATTGGTCTGCCACATGTAAGTGCAGTACTTACAGTGTCCGCATACAAAATGACCTATGGGGGAACTGGAGCTGACAGAGCGGGGAGAAATGTCCGCTCGAGAAACATAATTGGCAATGGAACTGGTTCTGCGGAAGCCAATAATTGGAGGTTGTTGACACCCAGGTGTGGTGTCCAAGATATGCCAGTGTCTAAATATGATGTTCTTAATTTTGTTGGCAAGAGGGGTGTAATCAAGAGACCAGAATAACCTGGAATTATTCTGCGGAGCTCTGACATTCTCTTTAAGCAAGGTATGCCTCGGGCGAAAATTGACCCTGTTTCGTGCTGCTTCGATGATGCTAGAAGGGTAACCTCTTTTTCTTAGGGTTCCGGAGATTTTATCAGCTGCTATATCGAAGTCTTGTGGATTAGTAGAATTCCGTTTCGCTCTAATGAAAAGACTGTAAGGAATGTTAGCCTTAAGATGGTGAGGATGAAAAGAATTAAATTGAAGATATGGAAAACGGTCCGTGGGTTTATGAAACAGTTTTGTTTGAATTCTCCCATGGGTGATGAAGACTGTGAGATCAAGAAATGATAAAGAGGTAGGTTGCATGGTATATGTGAATCTTAACTGAGGATGTTGGCGATTGATCCACTGAACACAATAAGAATCAACCGAGGAGGTTTACGCGCCAAATGATGTACACTAATAGACTCTGAGGAAGTCTTCGAAATGTCGTCTTACCGGAGGGACATCAGAACTCAGTGAACATCGTACTCTCTTGTTCTGGGTTGAGTCGCCTCGTCAACACTTCATACAATTAATTCATGGTCCAGGCCGCGCAGCTACTGAACTTTCGAGTACTTTACAATTACTCGCTGCGGCACAGCACCCCCATGGTCTGCTGATAGGAGCCGGACACACGTGGATATCTATCTTTGTTCATGAACTTTCTTATGAACTTTTTCGGCTCACTCAGGAACTTTTGGGAGAGGGAGGGTGATCCCGTTCGTTACAGATATTCATGCTATACACTTTACGTGTTTTTGTATATGTATATATAATGATATTATCAGACCCCTCAGTTAGTAGTTTAGCGAACCACTGACAGAGTTTCACAATCAGTTGTTATTAAAATTTAATATTTTGCCAATTTTTCGGGAGTGTTTTTCGCTGCTTTCTCGCTTAACTGTGAGCGGCCTGGAGTCGCTTCGGAGAGGGAGGCGGCAATATAAATGCCTTCTGGAACGGCTCAAAGGACTGGGGATCCAGGGCACTGTGTTGTCCTGGTTTTCCTCTTTTCTGGAGGGCCGTACCCAGTCAGTGTGGTTGGAGAGTGAGAGGTCCAGCCCTAGGCTTCTCAAGTATGGGGTGCCTCAGGGTTCGGTGCTCTCTCCTCACCTATTTAACATCTACATGAAGCCACTGGGTGAGATCATTCGCTCCCACGGGGTGCGGTACCATCAGTACGCGGATGACAGTTGTACATCTCGGCCCGTGGGGACCCCAGTGATGCTGTTGAAATCCTATCCAGATGCCTGGAGGCCATTGGGGTCTGAATGGGGGCCAATGGGCTTCGGCTGAATCCCAGCAAGACAGAGTGGCTGTGGATAAGGGGCCCCGTGTTATCCAGGGAGTTACCATCTTTGGTACTGGATGGGGCTGTTTTGCCCCAGACAGACCCAGTGCGCAACTTGGGGGTCCTTCTGGACTCACGGCTGCTGCTAGAAGAACAGGTAGCGGCTGTGGCCAGGAGGGCCTTTGCCCAACTTCGGGTGATTCGCCAGTTGCGCACGCTCCTGGACCGGGGCTCCTTGCTTATGGTCACCCATGCTCTGGTCACTTCCCAACTAGATTATTGTAATGCGCTCTACATGGGGCTGCCCTTGACGAACATTCGGAGGCTGCAGCTGGTCCAGAATGCGGCAGCCCGGGTGGTGATGGGATTTGGGCGATATGCCCATGCCTCACTGCTACTTCGGGAGCTGCACTGGTTACCAGTTTGTCTCCGGGTGCAATTCAAGGTGCTGGTTTTGACCTTTAAAGCCCTATATGGCAGTGGGCCAGGATACCTTAGAGACCGCATCATCCCAAGAGTGTCTGCCCGTCCAACCAGAGCGGACCGGAGGGGCTCTCTAATGGTGCCATCAGTTAGGGGTGCACATCTGTCCAGCACCCAAAGGAGGGCCTTCTCCGTGTCCGCACCAACTCTCTGGAACCTCCTGCCAACAGATCTAAGACTTCAAAGAGAATTGTTGCCCTTCAGGAAAGGATTGAAGACCTGGCTGGCAGGGCAGGTGTGGGGGGCCCCGAATGGGAACACGGTCCCCTCCTGCTGGCTTATGTAAAGAATTAAGAACTCTCTCTTCTTCTTTTTATAGTGGGTGGGATGGGTGGGTGGGATATGGGTCTTTTAAAGTGGGTGGGATGTGGGTCTTTTAAAGTGTTTTTATGTGTTTTTAAAACTTGTTGTAATGCTGCCCTGAGTCGGGTTCTGCCTGAGTGGGCGGCATATATAAATATGACTATTAAATTAAAATTAAATTAAATAAATAATAAATAAATAAATAATTCCTTTGAATTTGATCACACAGAGTTTCAGGACCCAAGGAAAAACCCATTCACAGCCTTTCCTGTTTCCTACATCCAAATTCATATATCTGATATGCATCTCCTAGACATAATGCAAAAGCAGTGTCAGTAGCTATAGGATCCACATGTTCTTGGAGGTGTGACCCTCTGATCTCATTCACCTGAATCGGCTGCTTATGTGATGCATGAAAGAAGCCAATGGTGCCTGCCTTTGGTGTGTGTGGTTTTTTTGTCTTGAAGAAGCAACTCCTACTGATAAGAAAGCTATGTTTGAGACTTTAGTCCTTGTTCATGCACCAATGCGTTGAGTGGTGAGGCATATCCCTGATTCATGGGGGTAGGTGTATCATTCAGTGGAAGCCATGGCAGCTAATCTAACTATTATGTTCTAAAGACATATTCCTCCAAATGCTAACTGCTAAAGCATACCTGTCAAGTAACCTGTTTTGGCCTGGAAATCCCATAGTTTACCCCTCTTTCCCCCTCTTTCCCCCCGCCATCCCGAATTCGGAGCGGCCAGAGGTGGGGTTACTGCAGATGCATGCCCATCAGAGGAGGCAGTGTGCATGCGTGAGAGGTAGATGTGCATGCGCGATGGGGTTACTACACATATGCGTCGTCAGAGGCAGCAGTGTGCATGTACGAAGGGGTTACTGTGCATGCACAAAGGGGTTACTGTGCATGCATGGAGAAGTTACTGCACATGTGCGGTTGCCGGAGGCGATGGGCGCCTGCGCCCGGAAAATTTCCCTTAGTTTTGCAGCCGGAACTTGACAGGTATGTGCTAGAGAAGATGCCTTATTGCAGGGGAGGGTAACAATATCATTATGTCCTGCTTGCTTATAGGTCTTCTGAAAATATCCGTCTGGTCATAGGTGGAGATAGAGCCTATGGTCCAAAATAGCAAGGACTTTCTTGGTGTTTGTGACATAAAAGATCTCTCAAAAAGCCAGGTTTGCAGTGAACGCTTTCTATGTCTGGCAGCCTGGGTTGAATCAACATTATCCCAATACAAATTAGAAAACATCAGCAATACAAATTAGAAATAATAAATAATAAAAATAAATCCCTAACAAACAGGGATGGGCACAGCTAAATTCCTTTGATATCAAAATCAAGAGAACAGACTAGAAAGCAAATCTAAGTACTGTACCGTGTGTTGTTAGCTGAAGAGGAAATGTATCTGAAGTTATTGTTGAGCACAAGATATACAGATCAGGGCATCAATCAATCATTTTAATTTATACCCCACCCTATTCAGCACAGGCCAACTCAGGGCGGCATCCAACATATCAATACAGGTACAGCATGGCAACACAACAATACAAAAAGATAAATCCAATGCAATAATACAATGCAACATAACAATACAAAAAGATAAATCCAATACAATAATACATCATATGTTAACCAAACAAACAATATACAATACAAATCAAAGTTCATGATGAAAACCAGCCATCGGAATGACCATCACATGTGCCTCCACCTCCCATGGCTGACCGGGCCAAAGAAGGGGTCGGGATGGTGACAACTGGAGGAGGGTCGGCAGTGGCTCTTGAAGCCGAAACTCCCTCAAGCAGTGCCAGCCTCCCTCATGCTGGTGCAGGCGAGAGGGTACGAGCACTCGGTGTCCTTGGTGGCAGTGGCGCCGGCCCTAATCCTGAAGCCGCCCGCCGAAACTCCCTCCCGCTATTCCTCACCAAGGAGCCCGGACAGGGCACAGGCTGAGACCGTCAGGGCAGGCGAAGCCCAGGAAGGAGGGGCGGGAGCGAGCCTCCACCGTCCGTGGCCACAGCTGCCGGCGTCCTCTGTTAGTATGTCTTAGACATCCCACAGTGGTTTGCAAGACGTGTAGTGTGTCTGTAGCTTTAAGAGATAGCTTGGAAATCACACAGGTGTTATTCATTGTCTAGACTGTTCTACATCACCTGTATTTATAGCTCTAAGCAAAATCAACTGCTTTGCTTACTGCTTACTGCTTACTGCTCTGCTTTCTGCTTACTACTGATTCTCCTACTGATGATGGACTGCTGGAATTGTTGGCTTCATTATAGCTTCTGAGCATACCTCAACTGCTTTCTTCTACTTGCATGTTTTGTGGACTGTAATGACTGCAAGAAGTATTTGTTGCTCTTTGGAGTTTCTACAGTACAAGGACTACTTGCAGAAGACTCAAGTTTTGGTGAGACTGTTTCTGTTTTTCCTCCTGTCCTCTGTGGAGTATTATTATTCATCTCAACTTGTTTGTTTGGCATATACTGGCTTCTCTCTGTTTGAAGCCCAAACATGCCAGACTCTATGTTCATGTTATTTGTCTTTTTGTCTTCACTGCAATCACTTTAAATAATTGCACCAGCCAACATGAGTAAACTTTTTCTACTTTTGCAATATATACTGAGTGGTCTAGTCATTTCACTGTGCCCAGAATTCATGGACCCTTTGTATCTGCCGAATCTGCTGAATGCTACTCTGCTAACCAAGATGTGCAGCAAAGGGGTCCTCTCATCCTTCACCCTTGGCATAGACAGGGCTGAAGGTGCTTGGCGGGAGCGCCCTGGTCCAGGGCTGTGGTGGCTTTTCACCCCTCCGGGCGAATGGAGCCCAGGGAGGGACGGGTGGGAGCAAGCCTCCACCGCCCAAGTGGCCACAGCTGCCAGCGTCCTCCTCCACCCTTGGAGTTGACGGGTGCTTGACAGGAGTGTCCTGGTCCAGGGCTGCTGCGGCTTTTGACCTCTCCAGGTGAACGGAGCCCAGGGAGGAGCAGACAGGAGGGAGCCTCCACTGCCCAAGCGGTCACAGCTGCCGGAGTCCTCCTCCACCCTCGGCATTGACGGGGCCAAAGCTGCTTGGCGGGAGTGTCCTGGTCCAGGGCTGCAGTGGTTTTTGACCCCTCCTGGCGAACAGAGCCCAGGGAGCGAGAGGCAGTAGTGAGCCTCCACCGCCCAAGCAGCCACAGCTGCTGGCGTCCTCCTCCACCATTGGTGTTGATGGGGCCGATGGTGCTTGGTGGGAACAATTGCTTATTAAAGGGCAGGTAACATACACTCCTTGTTTATCCATTAAATGATGTTGTATAGGTGGGAAAACACTGATGATTGGTTTTTCCAATCATGGGCCTGTGAGTTGTTATGCGTCATCAAGTTATAGCTGACTTATAGTGACCCTAACAGGACTTTCAAGATAAGTGAGGTATTGCAGGAGTGGCTTACCAGTTTTGCTCCTCCAGCTGGTTTCTATGGCTAACCAGAATCTTGAATCCTAATCCACCACTTTTATCAATTTCACCACAGTATCTTGGGGTGAGGGAGTGGCGACCATACTATAAAACTTTTCCAAGATTAGTTGGGAAATATGATAAAGAAACAGGGTTGTTCAAAACTCAAGAAGAATCCCTTCCAAATGGAAAATGAATTTTCAACTTGAAGAAACAGGCTTAGGAGGATGAAATGACAATACTGTATGTAATCCTCTTTGAGCTCCAATGTCTGTTTCTGTCAGTGTCTCATTTATTTTAGTTATTTGGTCATAGTGTATCATTGCTGAAAATTTCCAAGAGGCAATACCAGAAATCAATAGCCAGTCCAATGACCCAGAGTATCAGTCAGATCTCCAGTTCTATTTGGTGCTAGCCTTGGCTTTGATCTCATTCATGTGTCTCTGAAATATCGTGAATTCCCAGAGAGAACTGATGGGAAGTAATTGTGTTCAGTCATATGATCTGATGCTGGACAGTGTTTTACAATTTGCAGGAGATAATAAATAAATCAGTTTTTTTAAAAAAAAAACCTGGTCTATTTAGCTCATATCCAAGTATAGCTAATGTATTCAGAAAAATCAGTAAAATCCTAGTTAACATTATTCAGTTATGACATATGCAAAGAAACATGCTACCATATTTAATCAATTGCACACTAGCCATTTACTTAGCCATGTGGCTGAGGTGCAATAGGAAATGCCTTGGCCAATTTTTAAACTTTTGGACATTTCCTACTGGAAGCTACACTAATTACATTATGGCAGTACAAAATACAGACAGGATTTTGGTCTTTGTTGATCTTTAATTTGATCCTTTCTTTTTCAAATAATGTGCCTTCCTTAGGGACTGGGAAAGTTAGGGGCCCACAAATGTATGTGGGTGTACATTCAAATGTCTGTTGATAATAAATATACTATTCTGGAGTCACCTTTTTATTTTCAAAAGTATATAAGTAGTTGCCATTTTGAAAAGAAAGGAACATAGTTTTACTATAACAATAAAGGATTGCTTATATTTCCTCTGATATTGTCACAATTTAAAAACCTTTTCCCATGGGCAAAAATCTCTAAAATACATTGAAAATATGAAAGAGAGTCTTGTGAAGGAAGGAATATATCCCAGTAAAAGCTACTCCCTTTGGTTGGTTGGTTGGTTGGTTGTGTAGAAAGTAGATCCTGGATCCAGGATTTATTACGAAACATAGAGGAATAAGAGTGTACATTTTCCTCCGTTTCTATAAAAGAACGAGAAATAATATTATGGCAAATGTGGAATAAATGTACCTGCTTCAATAGGGAAGATAAGACATTGATTTCACCCATGCCAAATTTGGCCAAACACAATCTGTGAGGAGTCATTAAATGCTGGAAATGATATGCCAAGGAGGTAAGATGTTTTACTTATGCATCAGAACTTCTCATGCTTTGAGAGGGTAGAAGGGGCACATAAACTGGGGAGACAATAAGAGAATGCTGATCAAATGATATATGCACCATAAACCTTTAGCATTTGTTGCTGTTTGTGTATCGATGAGTACTTTATAGTTAGTAGTCCAAAGACCTGCTTCCTAAAACGGTTTGGCCCATTGTTCCTACTTGTTTCTTTTGTTGAAACTCCCTTTATAAATAAATGTGACACCACTTCTTTCAGATATTAAGTAACTTACATTAAGGCTCTGTCCTCCTTAGTATTTTTGCATTGCTGAAAATATGCTTAAGTTATATGTATGGGCATGTTCATCTCCATGTTTATTGTGTCCATTGTCTTCTGTGCCTTCTGTTGCCTCCTCCTGTGTTAAACTTTGCACTGCAAACTTTACAGGATAGGTATCTGTTCGGTCTGCTGCTTGATAAAGTATCCTGGGTTTTGAGCATCATTATTAAAAGGAAGTGTATTTTGTTAAAGAAAGCTTTAGATACAAGTCAAGGCTACTGACAGTGTGTTATAGATTATAAATTAGATAAAAGTTGTGGAACAATTATAGGAGTACAAATTTCTGGCACACTTGCTAGAAAGGAATGCTTGGTCTCTCTGGTACCCTCCTAAATATTTTGCTTCTCAAGTACTTTTTTCACCCATGTGTGATCAGTGTGGGACAGTACAAACACAGTGAGAAAATGTTCACACAAAAAACAACAATCTAACAACTCCATAGTTTGGGAGATAATATGAGAGAGTGTTGAGAGGCAGGGTCTCCCAGCTGCAGAGCATTTGCACCAACATGAGTTTGGCCATCTGATATCCTCTCCATCCATATCAAGAACAGGAGTTTGGAGGGAGGGGGAGCAATGTCTAAATAAGCCTATGTGAGCATTTTAAGAGAATGCTAACAATAACACCATGATATGAAGTCTTCTTCACATTTGTGTCCAAATTGTTATGTGCTGTTAAATCATCTCCAGCATGTAGTGACCCTGTGAATGAGAAATCTCCTTAATGTCCTTTCCTCCACAACCCTACTCAGCTCTTCCAAACACAAATCTGTGAGATGGGAGTCAATCCATCTCATATTTGGTCTCCCTCTTTTTCTGCTACCTTATATCTTCCCTAGCATTATAGTCTTTTCCAGAAAGCCTTTCCTTTTCATGATGTGCCCAAAACAAGAACAGCCTCAGTTTCATCATTTTTGTCACCAGAGATAGTTCAGGCTTGACCTGCTCTAGAATCCATGTGTTCGTCTTTCTGGTAGTCTGGGGATCTGCAGAGCTCTTCTCCAGCACTAAATTTCAATTGAATCAATTTTTCCCTACAAGCTTTCTTTACTACCCAGCTTTGTCATCATATGTGGTGATGGGGAACATAAAAGGTGAATGATCTTGGTCATGGTCTCCATTGAAATATCTTTAAACTTGATAATATTTTCTAATTCCTTCATTGTTACACTTCCAAGGCTCAGTATTCTTCTGACTTCTTGTTTGCAGTCCCTGTTTGCATTGATAATTGAACCAAAGTATACAAAAAAATCCACTCTCTCAATTTCTTCATTACCAAATTTAAAGTTGTGTAGTTCTCTTGAAATTGTGAAGTTTTGAGGGAAATAATGATAGGTTGTGGAGAAATAGAAATTTCCATGCCATCTATTTCTCTAATTGAAGCAGAAAATGAAAGAAGCCCTTGCAGTTCTCCAGCAGGTCCTCATGGTGTCACTCTTCAGCCAGAGTGGAAGCCAAAGTTGGATTGAAAATCCACTGATGCTTCCCATTGTGCAGCTCCTTCAGTTCTGCTGAGCTTATCAGGAAAGCAGAGGATCACAAAGACAAAGCAGCCTAACTACAGTGAAGAAATAAAGATTGCCAAAGCCTGCAAAAATTCAAAAGAAAGGCCACTGTTTCTTATACAGATTAATTCTACCCTTTGGAAAATCTGTAGTGATTTTTTTTAAAAAAAAAAAAAAGAAGGGATAATTTCTTGCATCCCTGGATGGAGAGAAGTCAGAAAGAGAATGGCAGAGGAGGCAGAAGGCAAGTACGGCTTCTCTTATTGTTGTCTTTTCCCTGCTGGGCTGTTTCAGAGCAGATCCGGTATTCAATCCCTGAGGAGATGGCAAAGGGCTCCATTGTGGGGAATCTTGCTAAAGATTTGGGGATGAACATCAGGGAATCAGCAAGGCGAAATCTGCATGCTATCTCTGCAGCTAAAATGCAGTATTTCAGTATAAATCCAGAGAATGGAAATCTTTATGTGAATGACAGGATAGATAGAGAGCAACTGTGTCATTTAGCTCCACTTTGCTTTGTGAATTTAGAGGTGGTAGTGGAGAGCCCTCTTAATATTTTCCATTTAACTGTAGCAATTCAGGACATTAATGATAATGCTCCAAGATTTCTAAATGAACAGATCAATTTGGAGACAAGTGAGCTCACTTTGACTGGCACTCGATTTCTCCTTGGGAAAGCAGAGGATCCTGACATTGGAGTGAACTCACTCCAGAGTTACCAGCTGAGCTCCAGTCAATACTTCACTTTGGATGTTAGACAGAGAAAAGATGGCAATAAATATGCAGAACTGGTACTACAGAAACCACTTGACCGAGAAAGTGAACAAGCCATTCATTTAATCCTCACTGCTCTGGATGGGGGTGAGCCCAGAAGAAGTGGGACTGCCCAGATATGGATTAATGTCACTGATGCCAATGACAACCCACCCCTCTTTACGCAGGAGGTATACAAGGTTAGTTTGCATGAAAATGCTCCAGTTGGTTCTCTTGTGCTCCAGGTTGTAGCCAGTGATAAAGACGATGGTACAAATGCCCAAATTAGATATGAATTCAGCAACATTCCGTCAAATGGACAAAGTAAATTCAGCCTCCATCCAGTTGATGGCAGAATCTCACTTACAGAGCAACTGGATTTTGAGGAAACAGTAGAATATACCATGACAGTTGCTGCGAAGGATGGTGGGGGATTAGTGACCCATTGCAATATTGAAGTAACTATTCTTGATGTGAATGATAATGCACCAGAAGTTACATTAGCTTCCATTTTCAGCCCAGTTTCTGAAGATGGTCCGCCTGGAACAGTGATTGCCCTAATCAATGTTAATGACAAAGATAGTAGTAAAAATGGAAATGTTTCCTGCTATTTACAAGATGATTTGCCATTCAGGATTTTCCCCTCATCCAATAATTATTATAAACTCCTGACAGACAGTCTCCTGGACAGAGAAAGGGTTCCTGAGTACAATGTTACAATTACAGCCACTGATAAAGGAACCCCTCCACTTTCCACACACAAAATTATCACGTTACAGATCTCTGATGTCAATGATAATGCCCCTACATTTGGGAAATCGATTTACAACATCTATGTTCCAGAAAATAATCCTTCTGGTGCCTCCATTTTCACTATTAAAGCCTCTGATCCAGACATGGGTCAGAATGCACGGATCATATACTCCATACTCCACAGCAACATCGAGGAGCTTCCCTTCTCTTCATGCATCTCCATTAATTCAGAGACTGGCACAATCTATGCCCAGAGATCCTTTGACTATGAGCAGTTCAGGGAGTTCACATTGCAGGTGAAGGCCCAAGATGGCGGTTCTCCCCCTCTCAGCAGCAATGCCACCATCAGGGTGTTTATTCTGGATCGGAATGACAACAGTCCTCGAATCCTGTCTCCTTCCCAGGAAAGCAAGGACTCAGCCTCCTTTGAGATGGTGCCTCGGTCAGCAGAAGGAGATTATCTAGTGACCAAGGTGGTGGCCGTGGATGCTGATTCTGGACATAATGCCTGGCTCTCGTACCATATGGTTCAAGCCACTGAGCCAGGCCTCTTCTCGGTTGGTTCTCATACCGGTGAGATCAGGACAACCAGGGCTTTTATGGAGAGAGATTCCGTAAAGCAGAGGTTGGTTGTGATGGTGAAGGATAATGGGCAGCCAGCTCTTTCAGCCACTGTTACTTTGAACCTGGTGTTTGCTGAGAACTTCCAGGAGGCCCTTCCAGAAATGAAGAAGCAGCCAAGCATCTCTGACTTTCAGTCGGACCTCCAGTTCTATCTGGTGCTGGCCTTAGCCTTGATCTCCTTCTTATTCCTCTTGACGGTCATTCTGGCCATTACAATGAAGCTTCGGCATTCAGGTCATCCCAAATTCCTTCCGTGCTTTGGCCCTGTTCCCCATTCCAAGGCTGGTGCCGTATTTCCACCCAATTTTGAAGATGGGACTTTGCCTTATTCCTACCAGCTTTGCCTTTCCTCAGAATCCAGGAGGAATGAGCTTACCTTCATGGCTCCACAAGTTCAAATTGCAGACCATATTCTTAGTTGTGAGAAACCTGATGTGCCTTTCACAGGCAATGGAGAATATAGTGTAAATTCTCACATGGAGAATGTTGACAAGGTAAGCTGATATTAAATTACCAAATTACCAAGACCAGTTTAAAAGCTTTGAGATGACAATATTTCCTTTAAATATAGCATTTTAAAAAAAATGTATATTGGGCACTTCTACTGGTAAGTGAAGAAAGTAAAATGGCTTTTTTGCCTGGTCTCTTTTTGTTGCAGATAGTACAGTACTGTACATATTTCAGACCAGGAGATTTTTAAATTCTCATATAACAGGATTTAAATGACTCCAATTAGACTTGCAATGCACTGAGGTTTTCATGTATACATTTTGTGATGCCTCATCTTTGTATTAAGTCAAATGACACCACCATTACTTTCCTCTCTCTGCACTAGGATCCATTAAGTAATGCCCTGGATATCTCCCTACCCTCAATAGACTGAGACAAAAAAGATGTATCCTAATGGCAAACATCAATAGTTGTTTTTTGTGTGGTCTTTCCGTGTGGGGAGATGTTTTTGTTCTGGCTGCTTTTTTGGGAGGTGGCGGTTAGAGGGTGAACTACATTGAAAATGGCTGGAGCAGTGAGAGATTTTTTTTACAATTGTTCTAGTGTAGAATGCATTTGGTAGGTGTATATCTGTATGCATTGTGAAACACAGCCTGCATCTCAGCATTCTCTTTTAGTGCATTAATGTTATGCATGATGTTCTACATTTGCCCTAATAGACTATGGTGCTACCCTCAAAGAAATATGATTCTTTGGATACTGATACTTGACTTGGAAACAGTATTTCTTTGTGTTGTTATTATTAATTATTAATATTCAGGTTTTATGGACGTTTATTAAGAAGCAAGTCTCAAGGAAGCCAGAAAGATTTTTTTCCCGTTAGTAAAATATCCCTAGATTGTGCTGGATGCCTAGATTTCAACATTTTGGTGAAAGCTAAGCATTTCCTCCAAAATTACAGGTTTCCCCTCTGTTCTAAGTCTTCTTCCATTGTTTCATATTTAATGAATTGCACCAATATCTATAATATTAATAAGTTTAGTGATTGAGTTCTTCCCTATCTTTGCTTCCTGGAAGAGATTTAGCTAAATGGCAGCTAATCAATAAATTAGACAATCTAGGTATGTCATTCGAAGGACCTATCAATGAACATGGCCCAACTGTTTAAACGATGGCCTGAATTCAGTCCTTAGTCACAATTCGAGTAAAGCCAGAGAATCAATGTGAAGTTAAGTCTTTATTTAAAATCAGTTGATTTAGTGGGTCTGTCCTAGCTTTACTAAGATATGGAGTTAAGTTTCTGCCACTATCATATATTGCCAGAATTTGGTAATATAGTCAACCCTCACATAACAACGCATTCGGATAGCATCATTTTCGCTTAACAACTCATCCTTATGAACCACGGGTTCCCCCGCATAACAACGTTTTTAGTGTCATTGTTTGGACAACAACGCTAAAATAACTGTCATTATCCGGACAAAACGTCACTTTGCGGGAAACTCTATAGAAACCCGCATAACAACAAAAATTGCTTAGCAATGCTACTTGGGGAACCAAGTAACATCGTTATGCGAGGGTCTAACTGTATGAATACAGTTTCATTCTAGTACAATCTCCCATCTGTACAATAAAGAAATTAACTTAGGCCTCCCCAGACAAGGTAATTACAGTAGGAGCAGCCTATTGTTTATTGTGCTGAAAAGGTTCTTATCTTCATTGTGATCTAGTTTATCTGTCAACTAAGAAATCCTTCCATCCACACTGAATATTTCTTTTCTCCCATGGTAATATTTACTTTAGAAAGCTTCAATTTGTTCAATTGGTGACACTTCCCTTCCCACTTTTTTGTGGCCATCATTCAGCAGGCTACAACAAGTTTCCTGGTTTTTTTTGTTGTAAAATAAGTGGCCTAGTGCTACAGCAGCGTCAGGAAAGAAGTCCATGCAAACCAGAAGCAGGAAAGCATCAGAACTTTGAAAGGACCACTATCTTGAACTTTTCTTCTGACTATTCTGCATTATGCTGCATCAGATGCAATACAAGTGCCAAAGGGCATCTCCAGTGTAAGTAGATTTGTACTGCATCAGTTAGGGAAATATTTTAAAAGTAGAGAAGGTGAATTTGAAGGAAAATAAACAAAGGGGTGTTTATGTCATCTGTAAGGGCAGAAGCCAGTCGCCTTCCCTTCTCCTACTTCGTGAGCTCTTCTTTCTCCCTCAGTTCTCAAAAAAACTGGAGGAAAGGGGGGAGAAGGGAGGTGGGGGTTAGAGATGTCTGCGGGCAGCCCTGTTATCTGCTCCACATTCCAGAGAGGGGGGGCTGGCTGTGGGAAGAATGGGTGGAGATGAAGCCCCATGATTGATATGTGTAATTGACACCAGAGGAGTGAGTAATTGAGACACCTCATCAAGAGGCTGGGACTAGGAGGAGAGAGGCTGGAAGCAGGGAAATGCAATATATAATTCCGTGCACTAGTTTTTGAGGTTGGTTCCCCTCCCCCTTGAAAAATTCCTTTTTCTTGAGAGTCTGCTTTCCTATTCCTCTCTTTTTGGATGGGGGAATACTCTCGCTGGCGGGGCAGGAAGAAAAACTGTAAAGAGAATGCTCTTTTGCTTTAATGCTTCTGTGTGGCTCTTTTTGCTGCAATAAAAGTTAACCACACTGAAGAAATTGGTGCCGGTTGGTTTCTTTCCAGGGGAGCTCAGGCTTGGGGAACTCCGGGCCATGTTATGACTTCAAGCTGACTCCTACATCATCCATTTAAATGTCACAATTCACTGTGTACGTCACAAGGTTGTCACCTCAGATAACACCACCCTTACCTGTATTTCAGTGAACAAACTGTCTGCACAGGCTACAAAGCAGGATTACCAGGAGGGCTCTGAAAATAATGAAATTTTAGCATTGTGTAAGAAAGGAATGTAGGGAAAACCTTAAATGGGAGGATCAGAGTGTTCTTTGTCAGAATACAGATGGATACCATAGTTTAAAGTAAACCCACCAGCAACAAAAACAATCCTAATAGTAAGCTATATGCTTTTCCAGACAGTATCTGAACCTATTTCTTCCTCTAACTTGACTCATAATACAAGTGCAAGAAATATATATTTCAATATTTTCTTCTCCTGTTGATCTTCTTCTTTCATGGCCAGTTCAAACTCTGGACTGCCAAAATGAAGCCACTTTCTTGGTTTTGTCATTGGCCAAAATTGAATCTTGCTCAGTACATGTCTTCGGTAGTAATCAGCAAACCAGTAAATGAGCTGGATTCTATATATCTCCACATTCACACCGAGTGTTGTTGTCAGCCAGCAGCCCCCACTTGAGCTTGTTGGTCTTGCATTTAGGGACTCCAACCCTCAGCCTATTCAGGGTCTTCCAAGTGATATAGGAGAAATTGGGTTCCTCAGCTATATCCTCCTTTAATGTTATTCCTTTATTGATTGATTGATTGATTGATTGATTGATTGATTGATTGATTGATTGATTGATTGATTGATTGATTGATTGATTGATTGATTGATTGATTTTTACCCCGCCCTACTCAGCGCAAGGCTGACTCAGGGCGGCAATCACAACATAATAAATACAATATAACACTACAAAAATGCAATACAAAAAAAGTTACACATCAGGAAAAAAAGACAATAATCCAAGGGGGGCTCAACAACCTTAAAAAGAGTTAACAAGGAGTGGGCTCAACAACCACATCGGAGCCCAGCTCCAAGTCCTTAGTAGCATCAAAGAGCGAGGCAACAGAGCGGTGTTACAAGCTCGGACTCCCGCGACAAACGCCGGACTGGAGAAAAGGGCTGAGGCAAGGCAACAACAGCAACCAACTTCAAACTCCTTTGCTTTGCCGGGAGCTCAGGTGCTCACTCTCCCCCATGGCAAATGCCAGACTGGGGAAGAGGGCTCAGGCCAGGCCAGGCCAGGCCGGAAGGAGGCAGAGCCGGTGGCCGCAGGTGGCTCACATCCTGGGCCGATGGCGGGGGCCTGGGAGAGCTTCGGTGCTGCTTCCTGGCTGCAGCTCAAGCGTCCTTTTATCCCTCCTGTCAGGACAGAGCCAGAGGGAGGCGGGGCCAGTGGCCGCAGGTGTCTCCCATCCCGGGCCAATGGTGGGGGCCCGGGAGAGCTTTGGTGCGACTTCCTGGCTGCAGCTCGGGCGTCCTCTTATCCTTCCTGTCAGGGAAGGGCCAAAGGAAGGCGGGGCCGGTGGCCACTGGTGGCTCCCATCCTGGGCCAATGGCGGGGCCCCGGGAGAGCTTCCTTGTCCATTGAGCTCCTTCCTTCATCTTCTAATTTGGTTTTGCTCTTGCATACCTCAAGAGTGTTTGTTCTTTATTTTATTTATTGTTAGATTTTATCCCACCTTACTCATGCAAGCACGACTCAAGGCGGCCATACAACAGAAATAAATACATAATACAATACAATACATAATACAATACTGTTACAAATAAATACAAATTCTACAGTACAATATATAAGACAAATATAATAGCAACAAATTTTTGCCTTAAAGCTTTTCCTGGATCTGAGCTGGTGGACTTGAGGCTCATATCCATTCAGCGGATGTTGAGGGTTATTCTTCTCTGAGTCGCCTTTGGGCGAGTGGAGCGGTATATAAATTAAAGTTTTTTATTATTATTATTATTATTATTATTATTATTATTATTATTATTATTATTATTATTATTATTATTATTATTATTATTATTATTATTATTATTATTATTATTATTATTGTTTAGTTCTCTCAGCATCCACTGCTACTTCTCTCCTTATCTTAGGTAGAGCGATACCAACAAGAGAGTATGTTTTCTTAACTGGTGTAGGTTTGAGGCATCCTGTCACTTTACACATGGCTTCATTAACAGCGATGTCAACTTCTTTTGTGTGTGTGTATGTGCTTCATACTGTAGCAGCATACTCTACTGCTGAGATGCTCAGGGCCAAAGCTGATGTATACAGGATGGACGGTTGAGTTCCCCATTTATACTTTGTGAGTTTCCTGATGATATTTTTCCTTGTACTAACATTGGCTTTGGTATTCAGGCAGTGCTTCTTAAAAGAGAGTATCCTGTCAAGCATCACGCTGGGATATCTTGGTGCTGAACAATGCTGTAATCGGTTCCCTTGCCACGTAACATCCAACTCAACCCTTGCCTCACAATTTTGAAGGAGTTCTACATTCTATCCATGCAGGAAATGTTTTAGGTTGTGAAAGTACTCAAAATATTAATCCACCCATCATGGGAGTGCTGTAATGTTTGTCTTCTCCGCAGATTGCTCCCGCGCCCTGAAATGAAGATAGTAGAGAATAAATGGGTTTAAGGGCCTCTACTTTTATTATCCTGTAACAAGGATCTGCAACAAGTTATCTTAGGGGATATCCAGACAGACATTAAGTCTGCATTTCCAGTCATCACCCCAACACATGATTTTTGAACTCCCATAAGGGGGTTCAGCTTTTCAGCACACTACCCATATCTGTCAAGTGTCCCGCATTGGCTGGGAAATCCCATATTTTACCCCTCTTTCCTTCCATCATCCCAAATTTGGAGCGGCCAGAGGGGGGTTACTGTCCATGTACGCCCATCAGAGGCGACATGCACATGCATTAAGGG
Source organism: Bradypodion pumilum (assembly GCA_035047305.1). NCBI lineage: Eukaryota > Metazoa > Chordata > Lepidosauria > Squamata > Chamaeleonidae > Bradypodion > Bradypodion pumilum. The sequence continues at coordinate 183,733,674 of JAWDJD010000004.1, read as the reverse complement.
ATTAATGCACATGTGCAGGGGTTTGCTGCGCATGCATGCCCATTGGAGATGGTGTGCGCATGCACAAAGGAGTTAATGCACATGCATGGAGGGTTTGCTGTGCATGCATGCCTGTTGGAGGTGGTGTATTCATGTGCAGGCGCCCCACCCAGAAAATGTCCCTTATTGTCACGGCCGGAACTTGATAGGTATGACACTACCATATATGCAGTTCCTAGTACTGTACTTGTGGAAACTTGGAATTATCTATATGGGAGGCTTGCCACTGTGGAAGCTGCTTCTCTTATAAACATCCAAGATGGCAAAGGTGCTTATGATATACCAGATATTAAACACTCCCCCTGATTGTCCAAGAATGATCAGGGAAGTAAGCAATTTTTTACATCTTCTAGACCAGGGGCCAGCAAACTTGGCTCTCTGGATGTTCTTGGACTTCAATTCCCAAATGCCCTGATCAGCATGTGTACTGACTTGGGCTTCTGGTAATTGAAGTCCAAGAACACCTGGAGAGCCAGGTTTGCTGGCCCCTTTTCTAGATCATTGCTGGTGTGATATATCACTTCTTTTAAAAAAATTTGTTTCAAAGTCTTTGTATATTGCTGGTTTACAGTTTACAGTTTTTTTAAAAAAATCTTTGTGTATATTGCCAGTAAAAACTGCCCTCACAGGTGTAGTTTCAATCAGCAATATATGCAAATAATTTTTTTTTAAAATTACCAAAGTAATGCTTTGCATCGGTAATGATATAGAAGACATTTTTAAAACCCCTTCCTAAGACCATTCAAAGATGATCAGGGGAAGTATTCAGTTGCAGTGAAAGCGTTGGCTCCAGTTCAGACAAGGGGAGAGCACTGAATAGCACATTGCTCCCCACTGCCAAAAGGAAACTGATGCTCTTCTGGCCAATCTAGGTACATGTTTAGCAGACAGTTTGGATAAACCCTTAGATATTTTTTTCTTCCTGGTGGAGATCCCAGGGCAATCTAAGGAAACAACTGTGGAAGAATGTCTATTCCCTTCGCTCTGGCACCTAGCATTAGATCAGTTAATTAATTGATCCATGGGTTTCTTTGCATAGTTTCAAAGTCATACTCTTAGGGTATGAGGCTGAGGAGGAGGAACTACTCCTTTATAAATCCCATTATACCTTCTCATCATGGCTTGCATTATTCCATCACAACACAACACAACCTTCCTCTTCTGCTCACTCTTAAAAGGGTTAGAATCTTCTGGAAATATGTACTCTCAATACAATTCTGGATAGGGGACATTGAATGAGTAATAAAATATGCTCTTTTGACATATACTGCTCTAGTATGTTAAATATGATTGCACTGTTCGGTGTTCCAATGATTATACTGTATATTCAAATACTTCATTTGTATTTCAGTTTTTAATCTGGAGATGAGGATGAACTCTATATGTGTACAACAACAAATGTCAATTGATATCCAGAATCCTGTCTGTAAAATTCACTATTTGAAAAGGTGAAAAGAACGTTCACACTCAGATGCAACTAAACTGTAAAACATTAGCTAAGAAATTTCAGTTTACATAGCAATTACAATATCTTCTGGAAAGAATTCAGTCACACCTTTCAGAAAGTATCTTGTGATGTCAAACTTCATATGACACAGTTTTATATGTAGACATCAGATCTTCCAAAAATTACTTTTTAGGTTCCTTCTCACATACTTACTATAGTAGTACACATATGAATAAATAGGGCTGTAAAATTTCAGTACCATGAAACAAATGTGTTAATAAGTATGTTTTAAGGCAGCATCTTTGTTATTTATTGTAGTTTGTTATGACTCAGTCTTCCATCCTTCTGAGGTCAGTAACATATCCAGTATGTTGGGGCAAAATTATTATTAACTTAGGAACCGTCCAGATAATACACTAAGCGTTTATATGGGGCAGTATATAAGTGTAATTGCTTTGCTTTGCTGTGAAGTGTAAAAAACCAGGGAATAATGAATAGAAAAACTTTTTCCAGATGGAGATGTTTTATTTGAAAATCACCGTTTCTGGAGTTTGAAAGGCATTAGTCATAGAAGGGGGGAAAACAGGTTCAACAAGATGCCAAAGTTGTCTGGAAGAAGATTCAGAGAAATGTCTTCTAGCCTGATCTCTAGCAAAGATTTGTCTAATGAAGATGATTTCTATTCATTTTCCTGAGAGATTCACTTACTTGCCCTCTCACTGGCTATGTGTATGACTAGATCAAAATCCCTATCCATGTCCTTTGCATAAGACATGGCTCGCAGTTCTCCATGTGTGACTCAGGGTGTCGCTGTTGGCCAACCTTTCTCTCAAAGAGGACCTGGCAGTCTAAAGATGCTTCATGTGGTGAAACTGCACTGCTCCTTTACAGACTGGAGAAAGAAGAGCAGAACGGGGGATGTACAAGTGTTTCTGCCAAGGGGAAAAAAGAATACTACTGTAGTCTGTACAAACAGAAAACAACAACAGTATTCCTTATTAAGTATTTCTGCATCTTGATGGGAATTTGAAACACTTCAGTTTATGTGATCAGGAAAAAAGGATAAATCTCAAGAAGTGCCATGGACCACAGGCACAAAGACAACAGCAACTCAGTAAGAAGGCAAGTAGTTCTTTTATTACTATTTTTGATTGGTAAAGCTAACTCAGAGCACATTCAGTACTCAATTCCAGAAGAAATGGAAAAGGGCTCCATTGTGGGAAATCTTGCCAAAGATTTGAGACTGAATACTGGAGAAATAGCAAATCGCAATCTCCATATACTTTCCATAGATAAAAAATATTTCACCATCAGTGTGCAAAATGGGAACCTGAATGTGAATGAGAGGATTGATAGAGATAAAATATGTGGGCAGACTGTATCCTGCATGATTGATTTTGAAGTGATGGCTGAAAACCCTATGGATATTTTCCATATAAATGTAGAAATCCAGGACATTAATGACAATGCACCACATTTTATGAATAGTGATATCAAGTTAGAGATAATTGAATCTTCATTACCAGGAACCACCTTTCTCCTTGGACAAGCTGAAGATCCAGACAGTGGGGTGAATTCCCTCCAGGATTACCAGCTAAGCATAAATCAGTACTTTCTGCTGGAGGTGAGAGAGAGTGTGGATGGAAATAAATATGCAGAGTTAGTATTAAACAAGCAATTGGATCATGAAACTGAAAGTCATTTCCATTTAATCTTGGTGGCTCTGGATGGAGGGACACCTCCAAAATCTGGAACTACAAAACTATGGGTTAATGTAATTGATGCCAATGACAACCCACCAGTCTTCACTCAGAAGGTTTACACAGTGAAACTGAAAGAGAACACACCAAGTGGATTTTCTGTGGTCCAGGTGAAAGCCACAGACAGAGATGAAGGTACAAATGGCCTGATCAAGTATAGTTTTAGCAACATCCCAGAACATACTTCCTGGAAATTCTATTTAGATTCACGAGATGGGACAATCACAGTTAAGGAGGATCTAGACTTTGAGGAAACAGAAAAATATGTGATGGCAATAGAAGCCAGAGATGGAGGTGGATTAGTGGCTCATTGCAATGTGGAGATAAATCTATTAGATGTAAATGACAATGCTCCAGAAGTGATTCTTGTCTCCTTGTCCAGTACTATTTCTGAAGATTTGGCATTAGATTTTTTGGTAGCCATTATCAACATAAAAGACAAAGATTCTGGGGAGAATGGACAAACTACTTGCCATTTAAAAGGTACTTTCCCTTTCAAAGTAGTTTCTGCTTCCAGCAACTTCTACAAGCTTCTTACAGATGGTACAATGGACCGAGAAAGTACCCCAGAGTACAATGTCACAATCATAGCAACAGACAAGGGAACACCCCCTCTCTCAACAGAGAAGACCATCTCGCTTCAGATCTCAGATGTCAATGATAACTCTCCAGCTTTTGAGAAAGCCTTTTACACTGTTTATGTGGCAGAGAACAATCCCTCAGGTGCTTCCATTTTCAGGGTTCAAGCCTCAGACCCAGATCTGGACCGCAATTCTCAAATCACTTACTCTATTCTCAATGACAACATTGAGGAAATTCCTCTCTCCTCTTACCTCTCTATTAACTCTGAATCAGGCATCATCTATGCTCAGCGCTCCTTCGACTATGAGCACATGAGGGAGTTTCAGGTAGAGGTAAGGGCCCAAGATGGAGGTTCTCCACCTCTCAGCAGCACTACCAAAGTGAAAGTGCATGTCCTGGACCAGAATGACAAAAGCCCTCAAATTCTTTATCCATCTCCAGGAATGGAGGGGTCGGGCTTATTTGAGATGGTGCCTCTTTCAGCAGATGAGGGCTATCTAGTGACCAAAGTGGTGGCAGTGGATGCTGACTCTGGTCACAATGCCTGGCTTTCTTTCCATCTCATCCAGGCAACAGAGCCTGGGCTCTTCACCATTGGAGCCCATAATGGTGAGATCAGGACATCACGAACATTTTCAGAAAGAGATGCTGTGAAGCAGAAGCTGGTGGTCTTAGTGAAAGACAATGGTCAACCCCCCTTGTCCAGTACTGTGAGTCTGAACTTGGTGTTTGCTGAAAATTTCCAAGAGGCAATACCAGAAATCAATAGCCAGGCCAATGACCCAGAGTATCAATCAGATCTCCAGTTCTATTTGGTGCTGGCCTTGGCTTTGATCTCATTCTTATTCCTTTTGACAGTGAGTCTGGTTATTATGATGAAGCTTCAGAGATCAGGAATCCCTAAATTCCTGCCATGCTTTGCTCCTGTTCCCCATTCAAATAATGCTATCATATTCCCACCAAACTATGAAGAAGGGACATTGCCTTATTCTTATCAACTCTGCTTATCATCTGAGTCCAGGATACATGAGTTTGCTTTTCCAACACCGAGAGTTCAAACCGCAGAAGACATTTCAAATAACCATAAGCATGATATGCTTTTGACAGCCAATGGAGACACTGGCTTAAACAGAGAGATGGATAAATATGAAGTGGTGAGTCTTCATTCAAATGTTGCTATTTACTGTAAGTTGCTGCTGTTCTTGTTAAATATAAAGGTTTCCCTTGCTCGAAAGCCAGTTGTATCTGACTCTAGGGTTCAGTGCTCATCTCTGTTTAATTTTGTACTATTTGTTGGCTTCCAATATATAATGCCCAATATATAAAAATATTTTAATATAATGGCCAACCCCACAAGCAGGAGCTAGTTGTGATGATGTTATTTTACACTGACAACATAATGGTAGTGAATTGACAGCGAATTGCTGCCAGGAATGAAGTGGATCACAATGAATTACTGCCAGTAACCAAATATTCATAAACATTCATTGTTGTGCTTCAAGTTGTGAGACTGAGCACAGAATTGACAGTATGTATATTGACTTCATAACCTCTGGCAATTTGCCACCCAAAGTCATTGCTTTTCCCTTAAACTCAGACAGGAACCTCATAGGCTTTTGGTATTTTATTACTGTACTAGTGTTCAGTGTTTCCCCCCACTAGGTGAGAACCTTGTCGGGGTGTGGGGGCTTGAGTGGTCTAACTAGGCAATGTTGCCCATCTCTTATCTTATCAATGATGTTAGGCCAGGACTAAAACTCACCAAAGTGTCCTCCGTTGGATCCCTTGGTCAAGGTGAAAGTGGAGGGCATATGTCATGGTCTGCCTAGCCAGCAGGTGATGTGATATTCAAATGGCTAAAAAAACCACATGCAAATGGACTTGATTTTTCAAGCCCATTTGCATGTGTGGAATATCATCATGGAGACATCTACCAATACGTTGATTCCTCACTCCAAGGTATTCAAGGTTTAATGTTTTATGTTTGGAATACCATTCCTTAGGTCAGGAGAACTGTAGTCCAAAGGCACAAGTCTGTACACCACTATAATATATATGTTCTATTATGAATTAAGTATGTGGGGCCTCTCACCTCCTCCCCTCAGCAGCTTTCCATCCACTCCTATAGGGGATGTTGGGGAATTCTATTCAATTGGGTAAACTGTGGCACAACCAGGAAAGAGAACAGCACAAATGGGGCAGAGGCACCTTTATATTGTAGAATCCATGGAGGTCAGTGAGTCGGCATAGAGCAGGAGTTTGGAACTGATGGTCCCTTCCAACTCAGTTATTTTGTGATTCTATGAATCTATTGAATGGAGATCAAAGTTCTGCCCTCTACCCAATTTAAAATCGACTACATTTCAAAAGGTGACATCCAACGTCAGTTCAAATGGCCAATTTATATTGTATTTTTAATTATGTTGGAAGCTGCCCTGAGTCGGCCTACGAGGTGAGTAGGGCGGGGTACACATTAAAAATCTAATGTAATCTAATAATAAATCAGCTGGAAATACCAGAACAAGTGCATTTCAGCTGACGGTTAAACAGTATTCCCATTCTCCTTTACTTCCTTTTCCCTCCATCTCCACCACAAGCAGCTGTGGGCCACTGTTCTTTTTATTCAACTCCTTTGTAACATCCATTTTGGGAAAGGTTTTGACTTAAATAGCAATTATACAGTACTTATAAGCTGCCCCATAGCACTTGGAGCACCCTCTGGGTAGTTCACAAGTTAATTACCATCCCCCCCCCAACACATTGTGTAGTCATTTTACCAGCCTTGGTAAGATGGAAGGTTGAGTTGACCTTGAGCCCGTGAGGAACAAACTCAGATCATGAGCAGAATCTTGGCTGTACTGTGGTTTACCATTGCACCACAGGGGCTTAACATGAATCTGCTGAAAGCAAGGGGAAGGATGTGTGAACTACATGTATTTTTCTCAGTTTCTAATTGTCTGTATAGTTCTTTGCCCTCTGTTTTCTTCTCCCACATTGAAATTTAGATTGTAATCTCTGCAAGGTAGAATAGCTTGGCAGTTAAGGTTGCCACATACAATATCAGCAGCAAATTTGGAAGAAAAAAACATCTAGCATTTGTATCTAAAACATCAAGAACTTACTGGATGTTAACAGTTGTAAATTCAAGAAAGGGAGCAATTCTAGATCTATAAATGAAGATTAAAATAGTTGTCAGTTGAAACTGCTGGATTACTAGCCTTCTTTTGTATTGTATACTAGGCTATATTTGCTTCAGTTTTTTTAGCATCTTTGTACTTTAAGTACTTTTTATTGCCTTATTGCTCCTTAGGATGACTGGCTGTACAGACAGCAGAAAGCTGGTAAGAAGATGTTCATGTCACAACCATTTTATCATTGATAACAAGTGGCAAAGAAACCCAGGAGTGAGACACTGATGTTTCACCAGCCAAACAGACCTTATAATGTCTTTCCCCCAATTGGCCAAAAAATCATTTCCTGTCAAGGAGGAGACAGTGGGTCTTTGCTGTCAGAACAGGAGCTTTCTGTCACCTATCCCAAAGTAACTGTTCCATGGTTACATTTAAAGACGGAGAAGAGAACAAGGAATAGTAGCTATATTAGTTTGTTGGAGTGATTTATTGCTTGTATTATTGGTAAATTAGTACCATTTGTCAGTCTAATCTGTTTTGGGTATACATAGGAGGGTCATAAATTTGCCTAAACATATATTTATTCTGTTCCTGGAATGCTTCAGCCAACAAAGAAACTAGCCAAGATGGCGAAGAAATTCTTGGACTTAATAATTTCATGTCAGAGATGGCTTAGTGGTTAAGACTCTGAGCTTGGAGACTGGAAGGACGGGTTTCAATACCCGAGGGCAGCACTTGGGGACATGAAAGGCGCCTCATTTGGGCATCCCATGAGTGGAGTTTCTCCAGCAAAAATCCTTTCAACCCAGAGTAATCTCTGACAGGAAATTATTATTAGTAAGAGGTGATGTTTGATTATAACTAGAAGTACATAGAAACTGATTAGCACCAAAGTACAAATCACATCCATTACAGGTAGCCATCAAACAGCGGAAATTATGGTACAAAACATAATATAACAATGCTACAGTTTGGGATTTTTTCCGCTCAAAGACTATGAGACTTTTGCTTTGGCACAAAACAGAACAGTACATAACATCTGTAGTAGTAATATATATAATATATAAATTCAGTGACATTGATAAAATAATGTCCTTAAATATACTGAAGAAGAAATACAGTGACAAAAGCAGGAGGTAATTCATGATGAAACAAAATTTCCATGCAAGGTCCCTAACATTGAACTCTGAATACAGAACTGTTTCTGTAATTGAAGCTGAAAATGAAAGAAGCCCTTGCAGTTCTCCATCAGGTCCTCATGGTGTCACTCTTAAGCCAGCATGGAAGCCAAAGTGAGAGCCGCTGGAAGAAGTCCACTTATGCTCCCCACATTATAGTTCTTTCGGCAATGCTGAGCTTATCAGGAAAGCAGCGGATCAGAAAGACAAAGCACCCTAACTACAGTGAAGAAATAAAGATTGCCACAGCCTGCAAAAATTCAGGAGAAAGGCTACTCTTTCTTACACAGATTACTTCTACCCTTTGGAGAATCTTTAGTGATTTTTTAAAAAGCAAGGATAATTTCTTTCATCCCTGGATGGAGAGAAGACAGAAAGAAAATGGCAGAGGAGGCAGAAGGCAAGTACGGCTTCTCTTACTGTTGTCTTTTCCCTGCTGGGCTGCTTCAGAGCAGATCCGATATTCAATCCCTGAGGAGATGGCAAAGGGCTCCATTGTGGGGAATCTTGCTAAAGATTTGGGGATGAACATCAGGGAATCAGCAAGGCGAAATCTGCATGCTATCTCTGGAGAGAATATGCAGTATTTCAGTATAAATCCAGATAATGGAAATCTTTATGTGAATGACAGGATAGATAGAGAGCAACTGTGTCATTTAGCTCCACTTTGCTTTGTGAATTTAGAGGTGGTAGTGGAGAACCCTCTTAATATTTTCCATTTAACAGTAGCAATTCAGGACATTAATGATAATGCACCACGATTTCTAAATGAACAGATCAATTTGGAGACAAGTGAGTTCACTTTGACTGGAACTCGGTTTCTCCTTGGGAAAGCAGAGGATCCTGACATTGGAGTGAACTCACTCCAGAGTTACCAGCTGAGCTCCAGTCAATACTTCACTTTGGATGTGAGACAGAGAAAAGATGGCAATAAATATGCAGAACTGGTACTACAGAAACCACTTGACCGAGAAAGTGAACAAGCCATTCATTTAATCCTTACTGCTCTGGATGGGGGTGAACCCAGAAGAAGTGGGACTGCCCAGATATGGATTAATGTCACTGATGCCAATGACAACCCACCCCTCTTCACGCAGGAGGTATACAAGGTTAGCTTGCAGGAAAATGCTCCAGTTGGTTCTCTTGTGCTCCAGGTTGTAGCCAGTGATAAAGATGATGGTACAAACGCCCAAATTAGATACGAATTCAGCAACATACCCTCAAATGGACAAAGTAAATTCAGCCTCCATCCAGTTGATGGCATAATCTCACTTACAGAGCAATTGGATTTTGAGGAAACAGTAGAATATACCATGACAGTTGCTGCGAAGGATGGTGGGGGATTAGTGACACATTGCAACATTGAAGTAACTGTTCTTGATGTGAATGATAATGCACCAGAAGTGAAGCTGGCATCTGTTTTCAGCCCAGTTCCTGAGGATTCTTTCTCTGGGACAGTGATTGCTTTGGTCAAGGTCAATGACAAAGATACTGGTGAAAATGGAAATGTTTCTTGCTATTTACAAGATGATTTGCCATTCAGGATTCTTCCCTCACCCAATAATTATTACAAACTCCTGACAGACAGTCCCCTGGACAGAGAAAGAATTTCGGAGTACAATATAACAGTTGTAGCCAAAGACAAAGGCACTCCTTCTCTTTCCACACAAAAAATCATCCCATTAAGGATCTCTGATATCAATGACAATGCCCCTACATTCAAAAAATCCTTGTACAACATCTATGTGCCAGAAAACAATCCTTCAGGTGCCTCCATTTTCACTATTAAAGCTGCTGATCCAGATGTTGGTCAGAATGCACAGATCACATACTCCATACTCCACAGCAACATCGAGGAGCTTCCCATCTCTTCGTACATCTCCATTAACTCTGAGACTGGCACAATATATGCCCAGAGATCCTTTGACTATGAGCAGTTCAGGGAGTTCAAGTTGCGAGTAAAGGCCCAAGATGGAGCCTCTCCCCCTCTCAGCAGCAATGCCACCATCAGGGTGTTTATTTTGGACCGGAATGACAACAGTCCTCGAATCCTGTCTCCTTCCCAAGAAAGCAAGGACTCGGCCTCCTTTGAAATGGTGCCTCGGTCAGCAGAAGGAGATTATCTAGTGACCAAGGTGGTAGCTGTGGATGCTGATTCTGGACATAATGCCTGGCTCTCGTACCATATGGTTCAAGCCACTGAGGCTGGCCTCTTCTCAGTTGGTTCTCATACTGGTGAGATCAGGACTACCAGGGCGTTTATGGAGACAGATTCTGTGAAGCAGAGGTTGGTTGTGATGGTGAAGGATAATGGGCAGCCAGCTCTTTCAGCCACTGTTACTCTGAACCTGGTGTTTGCGGAGAACTTCCAGGATGCCCTTCCAGAAATGAAGAAGCAGCCAAGCATCTCTGACTCTCAGTCTGACCTCCAGTTCTATCTGGTCCTGGCCTTAGCCTTAATCTCCTTCTTATTCCTCTTGACAGTCATTCTGGCCATTACAATGAAGCTTCAGGGTTCAGGGCAACCCAAATTCCTTCAGTGCTTTGGCCCTGTTCCCCATTCCAAGGCTGGTGCCATATTTCCCCCCAATTTTGAAGATGGGACTTTGCCTTATTCCTACCAGCTTTGCCTTTCCTCAGAATCCAGGAAGAATGAGCTTACCTTCATGCCTCCCAGTATTCAGTTTGCAGACCATATTCTTAGTTGTGATAAACCTGATGCACCTTTCTCAGGCAATGGAGAAAACAGTGTAAATTGTCAGATGGAGAATGTTGACAAGGTAAGGCTTCTGTTGGAGAGCTACTGGCATTGCAAAATCCAGAATCACTTAGCAAAAATGAAATAATTTTTTTTTTACAATATTAAATGTATTTTAATTGTCCAGTCCAAGATAAGCAAAGTCTAGTCAATGAAAAAACCATAGATTGGCTTGGTTTTTGTTTTGTTTTTGATAGAGATACACATTTGAAGTTGGTAACAATATTGTAGTGGGAATGAGCCATCATGTCATCAGCCATAGCATCTTGCTGCTAATTAAAGAGTCCCTGCTTCAGTTCCAGGTTGTATTTGTTTATGTGAATGAGGCAGATGTGCAATGAACTGGAAGTCAAAGCAAGAACTCTATAAGTGGAGCTTGTCTGCAGCTGTCATTATGTCATTCCCTCCGCACTGGTGGAGTTACACATCTTTTACTGGCCACAGTAAAAGAAAGATGCCTTTATTCCACATTGGAATTTAGCATCGTATCATCAATAGGGTACAGTTCTTTGGGCCTGCTATTCAAGGTTTAGAAATTATTTTCCTGACTTCTGGTTTATTATTAAGATTCCCAGTACTACATGCACTTACATCTGAGGAAGAATGCATTGTGTGTGCTGCACCACAAGATGCCAGGCATTTTGTGAAAATTAACATTAACCAGAAAGTGTTGCTTGTGTGCCCCTAGTAATCTTTTCTTATTATCTAAGCACTTAAATCAGGAGTTATCAACCTTTTAAAGCTGGGGGCCGGGTCACGCTCCCTCAGACAGCTTTGAGGGCTGGACTGCCATTTTGCCCTTCCTCCACCACATGGAACTTCCTGGTGTGGTGGAGGCGAGGGGGCGCCACGGGCCACAGATTGAGAATCTCTGATTTAAATTTCTTAAATTAGCTGAATAAAGATACAGCAGTTCTCATATGTTCCTGCTTTAACACTTCCAAACGGCCTCAGGATAGAGCCGTCAGTGTCATTCTATGAATATAAAGTCCTGAAAATAGTCATTAATTTTTTGTCGTCTTGTATCTTAACTAATATTTTCTAACAAAGATTTGTTCTTACTTACTATTGGGCGGGACACACACACACACAATATTAAACTTATGTTACTTTGTGTTATTGTAAAAGATTTTAGCTGGACCGGAGAAGTTTGACTTTCTTGGTTTCAGAATGGATATGCATGAATAGGAAAACTGGATCTACACCTTTCCCTGTCCTTTGCTTAAGACATGAGTTGCAGTTCCCCATTGGTGACTCTGGGTGCCGCTGTTGGCCAACCTTATTCTCATAGAGGAATTGGAGATCTAGAGATGCTTCATGCAGTGAAGCTGCTCCTTTATATACTAAAGATCAGAGAAACAGCAGCACAGGAGGCTGTGCAAATGTTTCTACTGAGAACAAAAAAGGCTGCATACTACTGAAGAAGAAAATACTGATGGTGCTCATGATACATGATTAAGTATTTCTACATCCTGATGGGAATTTGAAACTCCTCAGCTTTTCAGACTACATAAAACAAAGAAAAAAGCTCATTTCTCAGCAAGTGAAATGGACAGCAGGCACAAGAGAAACAGCAAATCAGAAAGAAGGCAAGTATTTTTCTTATTAATGTTTTTTATTAGCAAATCTGTCACTGAGCACATTCAGTATTCAATTCCAGAAGAAATGGAAAAGGGTTCTGTTGTGGGAAATCTTGCCAAAGATTTGAGACTGAATACCGGAGGAACAGCAAATCAAAAACTGAATCTCCTTTCCCTGGGTGAAAACAAATATTTTACTGTCAGGACAGAAAATGGGAATCTGTACGTGAATAACAGGATTGATAGAGAGGAGATATGTGGGGAAACTGCAGCCTGCCTGATCAATTTTGAGGTGATGGTTGAAAATACTATGCATATTTTTCATGTAACTGTAGAGATCCAGGATATTAATGACAATGCACCACATTTTGTGCATGGAGATATCAAGCTAGAGATAAGTGAATTAACCTTTCCAGGAGCCATATTTCTCCTTGAGCAAGCGGAAGACCTTGATATTGGGGAGAATTCTCTCCAGGATTATCACCTTAGCACAAATCAGTATTTTGTTCTAGAGGTGAGAGAAAGAGAAGATGGAAAGAAATATGCAGAATTGGAACTGAATAGACAGTTAGATCATGAAAGTGAAAGTAGTTTCCATTTAATCCTAACCGCTGTAGATGGAGGGAAGCCACCCAAATCTGGAACTGCCAAAATATGGATTAATGTAATTGATGCCAATGACAACCCACCAGTCTTCACTCAGAAAGTTTATACAGTGAATCTGAAAGAGAACACACCAAGCGGATCTTTGGTGACCCAAGTGAAGGCCACAGACAGAGATGAAGGTTCAAATGGCCAGATCAAATATGGCTTTAGAAACACTGCTGAACGTGCTCGCCAGAAATTTTACTTGGATCCTCAAGAAGGGGTAATTACAGTTAAGGAGGCACTAGACTTTGAGGAAACAGAGAAATATGTGATGGCAGTAGAAGCAAGAGATGGAGGGGGATTAATGGCTCATTGCAATGTGGAGATAAAGTTAGTAGATGAAAATGACAATGCCCCAGAAGTTATCTTTGTTTCTGTGTCCAATCCAATGCCTGAAGATTCACCACTAGGAACTCTGGTAGCACTTTTCAATGTGAAGGACAAAGATTCTGAGGAGAATGGGCAAACTACTTGCCATTTAAAAAGTACTTTTCCATTCCAAGTAGTTTCCACTTCCAGTACCTTCTATAAGCTTCTTACAGATGGTCTTCTGGACAGAGAAAGCACTCCAGAATACAATATTACAATCATAGCAACAGACAAAGGAACACCTCCTCTCTCAACAGAGAAGACAATCTCTCTACAGATCTCAGATATCAACGATAACCCTCCCGCTTTTGAGAAAGCCTTTTACACTGCCTATGTCACAGAGAACAATCCCTCAGGTGCTTCCATTTTCAGAGTTCAATCCTCAGACCCAGATCTGGACCACAATGCTCAAATCACTTATTCTATTCTCACTGACAACATCGAGAATATTCCTCTCTCCTCTTACCTCTCTATTAACTCTGAGTCAGGCATTATCTATGCTCAGCGCTCCTTTGATTATGAGCAAATGAGGGAGTTTCAAGTAGAGGTGAGGGCCCAAGATGGAGGTACTCCACCTCTCAGCAGCACTGCCAAAATGCAAGTGTTAATCCTGGACCAGAATGACAAAAGTCCTCACATTCTTTATCCATCTCCAGGAATGGAGGGGTCGAGCTTATTTGAGATGGTGCCTCTTTCAGCAGAGGAAGGCTATCTGGTGACCAAGGTAGTAGCAGTGGATGCTGACTCTGGACATAACTCTTGGCTCTCATTCCATCTCATCCAGGCAACAGAGCCTGGGCTCTTCACCATTGGAGTCCATAATGGTGAGATCAGGACATCACGGACATTGTTGGAAAGAGATGCAGTGAAGCAGAAACTGGTGGTCTTAGTGAAAGACAATGGCCAACCCCCCTTGTCCAGTACTGTGAGTCTGAACTTGGTGTTTGCTGAAAATTTCCAAGAGGCAATACCAGAAATCAATAGCCAGGCCAATGACCCAGAGTATCAGTCAGATCTCCAGTTCTATTTGGTGCTGGCCTTGGCTTTGATCTCATTCTTATTCCTTTTGACAGTGACTCTGGTTATTATGATGAAGCTTCAGAGATCAGGGACCCCTAAATTTATGCCATGCTTTGCTCCTGTTCCCCATTCAAACAATGCTATCATATTCCCACCAAACTATGAAGAAGGGACATTGCCTTATTCTTATCAACTCTGCTTATCTTCTGAGTCCAGGATACATGAGAATGCTTTCCCAACACCTACTGTTCAAATTGCAGAGAACGTTTCAAATAACCATAAGCCTGATATACTTTTGACTGCCGATGGAGGCAATGTCCTAATTCCTGAGATTGACCAAATTGATGTGGTGAGTTTTTATTTTAGTAGTCAGCATTTTTCCTTTGCATCTTTTCACTATCTGACTCTTCTTTTGGAGCTGCTATTTCCACTACATAATAAGGCTCTGTTATTATTAGAATTATGTGACATCTAGTTGATTCAAATATATGGTGTTCCATGCGGAATGTATGTTAGGTATAAAGTGCTCGGACATGCTTTAAAAGTCTCTCCTTCCAGTGGTGCCTTGAGACCTTGCAGCTTGCCCAAAGATGTGCAGCTTGGCTTCTCTCTTCCAAAAGGCACAATGGGGAATTAGTTTTACAACCCTTGGTTGTATAGTCTGTATATTGCAACATACTGAACAATCAAGACAAAAAGCCAAACCTAAAAGGACAAAATTACATTTAGAGGGCTAACCTTGTTATTTTCAGTAGTCAGTAGTGAGAGGAATTGTGTAGATCATAAATGTCCAGGACAGGCAAAAATGGCCATAGGACTCTCAGAGGTTTTTCATCCCTATAATTGATAAATGGCTGTAGAAAAATAGTAGGTTTTCATTTCTTTCTGATTTATAACCAGTTTGTTTCTACAATTATTTTTGGATGATCATTTGAGTTTGAATGCCCCATTTTTTTCATAATTGAGAGTCTGGTTTAATTGTTTCAGAAGATTTATTTTCAATAGTCTCCTTTCTAATAGAAGATATCTACATAACCAAGGTTCAAGTATTCGGGGTGTGTGTGTTAATTTACTGTGCCCTGGTGATTTACTGTCCTTTGGCCTAAGCAGAAGTATTAGCATGGATGTGATCTAGTCTGGTAGGGATCCATGATTATGCCAAGATTTAAGTAAACTGTTTCTATTTTCCAAATTATGATAGATTTGCTAGAGACATTCAAAAGTAATGGATGTGTGGGTCAAGCAACATGTTAAAGTCATTTGTCTTGGGTTGGGCTGTTTTGTTTTGTTTTGCTGTTCATCCAAAACTTATACAATGAAACCTCAGTTAATGTAATTAATGTGTTCTCCGGGACGTTTCTTGCAGCAAAAATTACTTTAACTGAATTTCCCATAGGAATGCATTGAATTAAATTTCCCATAGGGATGCATTGAAAACCAATTAATCCATTCGGGAAAAAAATACGTAAACCAAGCCACTGTTTTCCATGGATTTCCTTTTGGTATGCATTTTTATGTTAGCTGAGCCGTTTGTTAGCCGAGTAGTTTCAAAGAGGGAAATATTGGTACTTCTATATGCTATACACTTTCTTAAGAACTATCAGTCTTGGCCCAAGCCCATTATTAAATGTTGAAATATGTCATTATTGCAGAAACAGGTTTAAGCAAACTTTTATGACACTGCAATCATACTTTCAAACAAAGCTCCTGTTGAGGTGAAGGAGACTTCTGTAATCACAAAACAAAGCAAGCTAATTTTAATTTTTTGGGAGATATGGAAAACTGCCAGTATGAGAGTCACATATCCTTCAACACTTGAGGAATTTCATCTTTTTAAAAAATAAAGTTTGGAACTCAGATTTCCTTTTGCATAATCAGGTGAAATAGATTTTGGAAAGGCCAAACCCTCATAATAGTTTGCATTTTTGGTACTGAGTACAATAGCAACCTACTCTATTGACAAAATGTCCAAGTTGAAAATAGGTATGGGTATAGTTATTCAAATAGGTATAGTTATTCAACTCATGACTGTTGGCATATGTCCTGGTTTTCCAGGATTTTCCCGGATTCAAGCTATCCAAGCCGGTTCAAGAAAAAACATGTAAAAGTCCCGGATTTTTAAATTTGAACAAAGGAAGCAAGATCACCCCTCACCAAGGGATTTTTTTAAAGACTTAACTCACTGCCTCCTTTCAATTATCCTGCTTGAAGTGGAGAAGGCAAAACAGCACCCTGAGAGGCCCGCCGGGTAGGGGAGACACTTGCAAGAGAGATAACTGAAATAAAGGCATGGAGGCAGTGAAATAACTCTTTGCAAAAATCTCTTGGCTCACCTTGAAGTTTGGGAGACAAGGAGTCATCTACAGCCCTTTTCCTCAAAAGCCGGGAGGGAGGAAGAAATACCCATATCTAAGAAGACAATTTTCCACCATACAGAGGATTCCTTCTTCATGTGACTGCAAAGGGTTAATTGCATAGGATTAGTATTCTTAGAGAGGAAGGGAACAGTGTGGGCAGAAAGTGAATAGTCCTCCATCGGAAAGGTCCTCCTCCAAGATAAGTCCCTCCCTGTCTCCTGCTTTTCTCCTTCCGGAGGGAAACGGAGACACCATGGACTGCATTGCCATTCCAGGCCCTTCTTTATAACTTTTTTCCAAGGGATCCTTGTGTGGCGTTTGAGGGTGATTCTACTTCAGTGGGGTGTGTGTGAACGGGAGGGTGGGGTGACCTCAGGGGGTGAAAGGGCAGTTTCAAGAGTGGCCGACAAAATTTTATTCAAAAAAATAAAAACAGAAACATCAAGAATAGTTTTTGGCAAGGAGAATCACACTGGGGAAAACCTCTTGACTACACTTTATTTTAAACTGGTGAAGGTTTAAACTACTTAGGGTTTTTTAATATCAAGTTTGAACTTGCCAGAGAAATTGAGATTGAGTAGCTAAGTCATCATTTTGCAGTGAAGGGGCCCAAAAAATCAAAAATTTAAAGGCATTGGGTTTACATATATTTGCCGTTACTGTGTATCAGTTGTGTAAAACACATCCACAGCTGTCACAAATGTGTTTACGATGGCCCTGGGCTCATTTATGGCTGTAGTAAACATGTTTACGACAGCCCTGGACTCATTTATGGCTGTAGTAAATGCATGTGGCTGGAGCAAAGCGGGGTAGGTTATTTGGTGCTGCAGGCTGGATCAGACATGTGGGCCATAGGTTGCAAACCCCTGGTTTAGAATAAAATATACTAAAACCTCAGTACTTTTATTAAGTTCAGTCAAATAGCTGCCAAATAGTCATCAGGCCATGTATGATTCTTGTTCATGCTTCATGTCGTTCAGCAAAAATATCGAAAGTATGAGGTGGGTATGTATAATTTCAAAAATGGTGTGGGAGATGACTTCAGAAGCTCACAGCTCATACTTTAGCAACTATACAAATTAGGTCATTTACTGTATACAGTATTTATTTAATTTTAATGTTTTAATGTAATAAACTAGCTTGAGGTAACTTTTCTTTCAAAGGATGGCTTGGGAGGTTGTGAAGTCAGTGGGGACTCCTTTAATACAGAAACTGGATGGCTCAGCAGGAAGGAACCAGTGTGGGTACAATAAACAGGGCTCTGTGTAGCTCAGAACTCTCCTCACTTTGGGCTGGGAGATTGCTACTTTACATAGTGTTCTATATATTTTGCTTACATATTTCAGACTGAATAGCATAACTCTTGATAGGTGCTAGGTTTATCTCCTCGTAGAACCACTGTGACATGTCCTGAAATACAATATCAGTAATGTGCATCTAACAACCATAGAAGAAAACCTAGGCGAAGCTTTCTAAGATCATCATATTGAAAGTCATCATATTGAAAGTTAGCATTTCAAAACCCCATTGAACTACAGTAGTTCCCATATACAGAAGCTTGTGATTAAATTAAGAAGGGGTCCAATTTTATACATGTATGCCAAAGACTACACATTTCTATCTTTCCATAATTGACATGTTGTGGCTGGAATCAGTTAGGTCAATACCTAAAGGACTCCCTAGATATTTGGAAATTTTGGACCTATCGGACTTGAACATCCTAAATCTCAATCTCAAAAAATAAAAATAACCCAACTCTACTAGGAATTGCATATATTTTCAGACTGTTACCTTAAAAGTTCTTAGGTTCTTGGTTAGGGCTTGAATTGTTTGTTTTTCCCCAAACCTCAACTGTGAATCAAATGGTAGATTTGTATATGGTTATAAAAATAATAATTGGAAGAAATCTGTTGTTGTACCCATAGTGATCGGAGCACTTGGAGCAATACCTAAAGGACTCTCTAGGTCAGCGGTGGCGAACCTATGGCACACGTGCCAGAAGGGACACACAGACTCCTCTCTGTCGGCACACAGAAAGTCACACCAGCACAGCGTTCGCCCCCCTGCCCAGCAGCCTAATGGGAGACCTCCCTCCCTCCCCCAGCACAGAATTCACCATGCCCCTCTGCCCAGCAGCCCAATGGGAGTGCTTCTTTCCTCCTCCAGCACAGAATTCACCCTGCCCCTCTGCCCAGCAGCCCAAAGGGAGTGCTTCCTCTCTCCCACCCAGCACAGAGTTTGCCCTGCTCCTTTGGCACATGGTCTCTAAAAGATTCACCACCACTGCCCTAGATATTTGGAAATTTTAGATCTATTGCACTTGAATATCCTAACTCTTTAAAAAAAACCAACTCTACTAGGAACTGCATATATACTTAGACGTTACCTTAACAGTTCTTAGGTCATTGGTTAGGGATTGAACTGTTAATTTCATACCAGTCCTTGACTGTGAATCGAATGGTAGATTTGTATTATAATAATAATAAACAACTAATTCAAGCAGTTATTTTTGCATTGTGACCTAGTGATGCTTAAGTATGTGCTGAAAGAAGTGGGTGTGTGGGAGTACTTACATAGCCTTGAAATATTTCATTCCACAACAACTGATGTTTAGAAATGCATCCAGGTGTTGACATCCTCCTGTTACATCTCATTCAGGGTGAGCTGCAATGCTACTACTATATAGTACTCTCCAATTATTTACTTTAACTATTCCATTAACAACAGATATTTTTCTGAACAGCAGAACTGTATTGTATTTAATCATTTAAGGTTTAATAAATTATGTGGGCACTTTATTACAAGATATGTTGTATTGGATGGTAAAAATGGGGAAGTAACTATACCTGGGATTGTTTTTGGGACACACATTTTTATTGATTACATGCCATTCTATTCACTGTTAACTATCACTAAAGTTCTGGAACAAAGCATAAAAATACTCACAAACTGTGGGGAGTGTACACCATGGCAGTGGATTTTTGTTTCACATAAATGATTTAGTCCATCTTTCAGATTATAACTGGATATAACAGGAACATTTTATTTTTATTTTTTAAAAGGCCAGGCACAGACATCTAGCCATGATTTCTTTTAACTCTAGAGTTTTTTCTGCATCATCTACAGATGAATGATGCCTAGCCTGGTGATGACCTATACTGGATAAGAGATAGCATTTATTTGTGATATTTTTTTTAGTTGTCTAAGAAAGATGTCACCCACCTTGCCTTTTGACTGGGTATACAGTGAACCTTTAGAGAAAATTAAAATAGAGAATGTACAATGTACTGGCTGGGTTGGCTCCTAGAATGGCTTGAGGAGTACTTACTGTCAGGAAGGCCACAGGGATACTATTACCTGTTATATTTTTTAAAAATTGACAATAAATAGAAGATAATCATTCTAAAACCATAAAGTCCCCAAATCATTTCACTCATATTCTGTGTAAAAATGGGTCCTCATATTATAGTAGTAAATTTCCGAAGGTCTCAGAACAGCATTACATCTGGTCTGGGTTTTCTTTGAAATTGCAAGAAAGCAAACATATTCCTTGCAGTTCTCTTTCTGAGCCTCAGAGTGGCAATATTGACCCATCTCCTAGCATGACTGTGGTAGAAATCGGTTGGTGCTACTGTGAGGTTGCTTCAGGATTGCTGTGCAGATCGGCAAACAAAGAAAGAAGGAGAAAGAACATTGCTGTGGATAGAAGGAAAATGCCTTTGATCCAAACACAATAAAGAGATATTTTATGGGGTTTTCCCTGTGTTCTGAGGAAAAAAATTGATCTTATCTGAAGAAAAGAAAAAAGAATTTCTCAGATAGCCATATGGAGAGAAGGCACAGAAAGAATGAGAAAGTACTCACAAGGCAAGTATTGCTTCTTTTACTGCTTTCATTCTGCTGCTGGGGTGCTGCAGAGCATATTCGTTATTCTGTTCCTGAGGAGATGCCCAAGGGCTCCATTGTGGGAAATCTTGCCAAGGATTTGGGCCTCAATACCAAAGAACTGGCAAAATGCAACTTGCATGTGGTCTCAGTGGATGAAATGAAATATTTTGCTATCAGTGTAGAGAGTGGAAACCTTTATGTAAATGGAAGGATAGATCGGGAGCAACTGTGTGGCAAAAATCCACTTTGCTTTGTTAGTCTTGAAGTAGTGATTGAAAATCCTCTTGATATTTTTCATACAACTGTAGCAATCCAGGATGTTAATGACAATGTACCACATTTTGTGGATGGTGATATCTACATAGAGACAAGTGAATTTACTTCACCTGGCACCCGATTTCTCCTTGGGAAAGCTGAAGATCCTGACATTGGGACGAATTCTCTCCAAAGCTACCAGCTCAGCCCAAACCCATATTTTACTCTAGAAGTAAAAGAAAGCCAAGTAGGGAATAAATTTGCAGATTTAGTGCTGCAGAAATCATTAGACCGTGAAAGTGAACATACTGTTCACTTGGTCCTTGCAGCCATAGATGGAGGTGACCCTAAACAGACTGGGACTGTCCAAATATGGATTAATGTTACTGATGCCAATGATAACCCACCTGTTTTCACCCAAGATGTTTACAAGGTGAGTCTAAAGGAAAATGCCCCTGTTGGATCCCTTGTGCTTCACGTTGCAGCTTCTGACAATGACGAAGGTTCAAATGCTCAAGTCAGCTATCATTTTACTACCATACCAGCAAATGCCAGACAGAAGTTTGTAATAGATTCATCCAATGGTACAATTATTCTTAAGGGGACACTGGATTTTGAAGATGCCAAAGAATACATTATGACAGTTGCAGCAAAAGATGGTGGAGGATTGGTAACACATTGCAAAGTAGAAATTCAAGTCATCGATGAGAATGATAACCCTCCTGAGATAACCTTGGTTTCTTTATTTAGCCCAGTTCCTGAAGATTCTCTTCCTGGAACTTTAATTGCATTCATCAATGTTAATGATAAAGATACTAGTGAAAATGGAAAAGTAACTTGCTATTTAGAAGACAATATGCCCTTCAGGATTCTTACCTCACCCAATAATTATTACAAACTGTTGACAGACATTCCTCTGGACAGAGAAAGAACTCCTGAATATAACATCACAATCATAGCCCTTGACAAAGGAAATCCTCCTCTTTCGACACAAAAAAATATCCCATTACAAATCTCGGATGTCAATGACAATCCCCCTGCTTTTCAAAAATCTACCTACAGTATTTATGTGCCTGAAAACAATCCTTCTGGTGCCTCCATTTTCACAATTAAAGCCTCTGATCCAGATGTGGGCCAGAATGCACAAATCACATACTCCATCATCCACAGCAACATTAAGGAACTTCCTATCTCTTCATACATCTCCATTAACTCTGAGACTGGCACTGTGTATGCCCAGCGAACCTTTGACTATGAGCAGTTCAGGGAGTTCCAGCTTCAGATGAAGGCCCAAGATGGGGGGTCTCCCCCTCTCAACAGCAATGCCACAATCAGGGTGTTTATTCTGGATCGGAATGACAACAGTCCTCAAATCCTGTTCCCTTCCCAAGAAACCAAGGGCTTGGCCTCCTTTGAGATGGTGCCTCGCTCAGCAGAAGGAGATTATCTAGTGACCAAGGTGGTGGCCGTGGATGCTGATTCCGGACACAATGCCTGGCTCTCGTACCATCTGGTTCAAGCCACTGAGCCTGGCCTCTTCTCAGTTGGTTCTCATACTGGGGAAATCAGGACAACCAGAGCATTCATGGAGAGAGATTCTGTGAAGCAGAGGCTGGTGGTGATGGTGAAAGATAATGGGCAGCCAGCTCTGTCAGCCACTGTTACTCTGAACATGGTGTTTGCTGAGAACTTCCAGGAGGCCCTTCCAGAAATGAAGAAGCAGCCAAGCATCTCTGATTCTCAGTCTGACCTCCAGTTCTATCTGGTGCTGGCCTTAGCCTTAATATCCTTCTTATTTCTCTTGACGGTCATTTTGGCTATTACGATAAAGCTTCGGCATTCAGGGCATCCCAAATTCCTTCAGTGCTTTGGCCCTGTTCCCCATTCCAAGGCTGGTGCCGTATTTCCCCCCAATTTTGAAGATGGGACTTTGCCTTATTCCTACCACCTTTGCCTTTCCTCAGAATCCAGGAAGAATGAATTTACTTTTCTAACGCCCAATGTACACATTGGGGAAAATATTCTGTGTGCTGAAAAATCTGGTTCACCTTTCATAAGCAATGAAGAAAACAATGTACATTTAGAGACGGATAATACTGATAAGGTAAAATTTGTTTTTATTACACACTACATATTAATGCAACTGCAATGTCCCATCGTGTTTTCCTCAGAACATGCCCTTACCGTATTCAGTGGGGCTTACATTTATTCTCTAATTGAAGCCAAACACCTGGTTGTTGATTTTTTTTCTGTGAAGCAAATCAACTCATCCAGATTACACATTTAAAAGTGGTGTAGGAGTTTCTGAGAGTTTGGCCAGGTTATCCTGCTATGGTAATAGAGTAGACCATGCTGCCAGTGACTCAACGCTGAGTGTCAGGCGGTGGTTAACTAACCTGACCACTCTGAGGACTAGCAGCCTTGGGTGGCAAAGACCACAGGGAAGGGTGATAGTCCCCAAGTGGATTAAATCCCACTTGAATCCAACTTGATGGAGGGCAACAGCTTCATCAATATTGGCTTGGGGCTGAGGAGGTTTTTGCATGCCAAAAGGGCTCAGGGCCAGAAAGTGACTCACGGAACTTGATTGGTGGTACAGGTGTCATGCTGCGATGAGAAAGGCAGATGAAAGGCCAATGCATTATATTCTCAGGACAGTCTTCGTGGCTGATCACCATGACAATTGCCAATATTCAGATATGGATACGGCAGGAAGAGGAGGAGGAAGAGTTTCTCCTGCACAGATTATGCTAGGAATGAAAAATTAAAGAGGAGGAAATTTGTCATTCTTCCTCTCCGTCCACTATTTCACAACATACAGAGGCCACCCTGAGAATAAAGTACAGGTGAGACTGCCTGAAACACTACAACATCAACATAAAACCATCATTGTTTCTGTTGTTTTATTGCAACAATATGAACAAGCCATTCTACTGTTTCGTAAGCAAAAGCTAGCACATGCAAGGTTCCAAGGATCTACAGATATAGTTTTTAAAAAATGCCTTTCCCTCTAGAGCAGGAATTCTTAACCTGCAGCCCATGGGCCGGATGCAGCCCATGGCACTATTTCTTGGGGGGGGGGGGGCACCGCCTGCACTACACCAGGAAGTGCCATGTGTTGGAGGAAAGGCAAAATGGCTATCCAGCCCCCGAAGCTGTCTGACGGAGTGTGACCTGGCCCCCAACTTTAAAAAGGTTCAGAACTCCTGCTCTAGAGCACCCAGTACTGTAAACCCCTTCTGGCCAAGAGACTCAGGACGCTTGTGGCCAGGTCACAGGGACAAGCCAGAGTAGCCTGCAGGAGGAGGGGCATTAATGGGTGTGGGGAGATGCAGATCTCCAAAGTCAGAATCCCAATGAGTTATGTGTAAATAGAAAGATAAAATGGTCTGACCCCAAATGGAGTCCAAATGAAATAAAACTCTCAGACTGTGCAATTAAATCATGTAGTAGCCGGATCAAGTCTCTGGCATCTTGTTCCTCCCTCCCAGCTTCCTTGACCCCATTATATATAATACATCATAGTTAAGTCTTAGGAACACCCTATTTATGCAGCAAAAATGAAGGAATCCTCAAATAATTAATTTTGGTATGCTACCCTACAATTTTAGGATTTCTTAATGATGTATTTAGGTCTACTCCCGTATGACCAAGATGGAATGTCAGCTATGCAACTTTTAAGTCTTTTAAATATATTTTGTTGTTTTCAGTCGCACAGTCGAATCCGACCCTTTGCAACCCCATGGACCATGGCACGCCAGGCTCCTCTTTCATATACCATCCACTGCACCCCACCCAGATCAATGATAACATCCAGTCACCTCATCCTTTGCTGCCCCCTTCTCCTTTTGCCTTCGATCATCAAGGCCTTCTCAAGTGTTACTCTGAGTTAAAACTATGGGCCAACCTTATACAGTTTAATCTTAATTAATTTTTAGTCATGTTGCAGTATATCATTGTATTTGCAGATATCTTCACAAATATTTGGATTACATTTTGCAACATTCAACAATTTTTAAAATCATCCATCCCAATCAACCCAGGCTGATGTTTTAGTAAAAAAAGTATGATTAGTCCTTCCTGCAAAGGCTGTATGAATTTATCCCGGGTCAACTAATGCTATGCTGAATCCAAGCCCTCTCACTTGATGAATGCTTTCTATCTGGGGTAGAAGAAGTTGAGGCCAGTCGTACCTTAGTACTTCCCTTACTTACTCCGTCCCTTCTCCATCCTTGTGTTGCTCTTTTGCTTGTTCTGCTAGCAGATTGCTCAATCAGCAGATCTCAGAGATCAGCTGACAGAAGATCAGATGGATTAAGTTTGTGCCTAATCCAAATTCTTTACAACCCACATGGCTGTAAATTCAAACTGTACAAAATGTACATCAATTGTTTTAAAAATATAAGATATATTTGCATACAAAATTAAACATTATTTTCATGAATATTTGGAAAGTTTTCTATAATTCGGATTTTTTTGCTTTTACAATCTAGTTAAGTGTTGAAAGACTATATATGTTGTTCTATCTACCATAACCACACAGTAATAGTAATACTTAAACATTAAGAAATGTCTCCTTTTTAGAAGAGCTCACTTTCTGTAGTTATCTCTCTAATTTCACCTTAATAATTTTTCTGATATCAAAACAGCAATCTTCCTTACTTTGAGGAACATGGAGCAGATGGCAAAGTATTGTGGCTTTGTTTTATTTCCAGTGTAGTTGGATTTAATGCAGTGGTTTGCTGCTTTCTTCTTCTTCTTCAACTGCCATTTCCGATTCCAAATATTAGCAATCCTCATGGCGATCAGCAATGAAGACTGTCCTGGGAGCAATATAGTGTAGTGGCTTTCCATTTGCCTTCCACATTGCAGTGTGACACCCAAACCACTGATCCCATTCTGTGTGTCACTTTCTGGTCCTGAGCCCTTTTGGCACACAAAGTCCGCATCGGCCCCAGGCCAGTATTGATTAAGCTCTTGCCCTCCATCAAGATGGATTCAAGTGGGATTTAATCTTCTTGGGGACCATCACCCTTTCCCTGTGGATTTCACAACCAAAGTCTACAGGGTTGTCAGGCTAATTAACCACTGTCTGACAATCAGCGCTGAGTTGCTGGCAATATGGTCTACTCTATTACCATAGCAGGATAAGATACATTAGTGGATTAATTTGAAATGGTAGCTGTGTTAGTCTGTGCAAGCATATCCTGCTGTTCATAACCTGCGGTTCTGTAAAAGCAAATCTACACTCATACGGATTTAGAAAAAGAAACATTTTCTAATACAGCATTTCTGTATGTCAGAAATAGGAAACAGAAAGAAATATGTTGGGATAATAAATTCTGTCACTTTAATTTTGAATAGATTATAGTGGAACTTCTGTCAATGTTACCA
This sequence comes from Bradypodion pumilum, assembly GCA_035047305.1. Lineage (NCBI taxonomy): Eukaryota > Metazoa > Chordata > Lepidosauria > Squamata > Chamaeleonidae > Bradypodion > Bradypodion pumilum. Next base: position 183,707,268 of record JAWDJD010000004.1, on the reverse strand, counting down.
AAAAAAAATAGAGGGATCCAGGACATTAATGACAGTAGCTTGATGACCAGAAGCTCAGCAGTTTGAGACCTGAGTGCTGTGTGACAGAATGAGCTCCCATCATCTGTTCCACCTCCTGCTAACCTAGCAGTTTGAAGGCAAGAAATTGCAAGTAGATAAATAAGTACTGCTTTGGCAGGAATTGTAACAGCATTCTGTGCGCTCTGGTGTCTAGTCACGTCTGCCTCATGATGACCACAGAAACATCTCCAGACACAGACAGCGCTGGCTCTTTGGCTGAAAACAGAGTTGAGCACCACCCCATAAAGTTGGATACAACTCGCTTTCGAGCAAGGGAGACCTTTACCTTATCACATCTTCAGTGAGTGAAAGGCAAGAGAGCAGTGGACTAACTTTACCAGAAGCCTGGTTTCTTATTGGGTATGCTGCATGTCCATATGTCAGAATCATTCTTCAGAGTTACCATGTCATACCTAATCTTAATCTCTTACTGAAAGTTAGAGAAAGAGCAAATGGAAATAAATGTGCAGAATTAGTACAGAATATGTACAGATTAGGATAACCGTACAGAGAAAGTGAAAGCAATTTCCAGTTCCTCCTGATTATTTTGGTTCAAGAAAAGCCTGCCAAAACTGGGATAGCCAAAATACGTACTGATAGCATTGAGGCCGGTGACAGATCACTGTTCTTCAGTCTTCAGGCAAGAAGAAATAAATAGCTAAAAAGAGAATGTCCCCAGTGGTTCTTCAGCCAGGCAGATTAGAGCCACAAATACAAATCAAGGTTAAGATGCAACATTAAGTGCAATTCTGAAAACATCTCTGAAAATAACCCTCCAAAACCTCCCTAAATCCAGAAAATGAAACCATTATGATTAAGGCAGATCTGCACTTTGAAGAGTTGTGGAAATGTATGATAATAGAAGAAGCAAGAGATGAAAGTGGATTAGTGCCTCCTTGTAATGTTGAACTAAAGTTTATTGGATGAAAATTCTTTAGTCCATTAGGTGAACATTCTGTAACAGGATCTCTGGTACTCTTTATCAATGTAAATTCTAAATACTGTTGAGCAAAATGGAAACATGAATAATGATAATTGTGTGTCACCAAGTCAATTCCCCAGATTTAGATAATAAACCAAACAGTTGTCCAGTGCACCTTCAGGACCTCCACATTGTCAGGCCTTGGCATGATAAGAGGAGTGTAACCCCTCCTCACACCCACCCACCCAGAAAGTCTAAGTGCATATCACATCATGTAACTTTTAGTGACAATATTGGGGGAAAGTCTGAATTATCTACACACATCTTTTCCACCACCAATCATAATGATCCAGATTAGAACATCTCATGCAACATAGCCATGAATGAACATTTATAGGAATGTTCTGTTTTCTTCTGTTAGATATGTACCCTAATATTTTTTTTCATGTTTGGTGTAGAAGCTGTTTTGAAGATAATATAGGTTTTTTTTTTGTTAGTTCTAATTTATGGACACATTCCTTCTTCTTGCCAGTCATTGATACATTCTGAGATACAAGCTGAAATATTTTGAAAATGTATTTTAATATTATTTTATTCCCATAACTTTTAGAACCATGATTCAAATGTTATTTACACTTAAGATATTCTCTTTTTCCTAAATAGCAGAGATTCTGATTTGATTACATGACATGTAAAATCTGATCAGGGAAAGCTTATTGCCAACATAAGTATTAGGAAGTCACATACCGTGACACTTAAAATCAGACCTTTGCAGTTCCTGTTACAGCGCTACTCCTCTAAGCTATTCATTTGAACCAGAAAAGGAAATAATTTAATGCAGAAAAAATAGTTTTCATGGATATAGAAATGGACACAATCGTAAACCAGGATAAGATTTAAAAAAACATACTATTTCTCAAAATAAATACAGTATATGAAAGTAAATCCAGGGAGCCACTGTATGACCAACTTTAATTGTGTAGAACTTTGAACCAATCAAGACTGAGCAGTGTGATACCAGAACCAGCTCCTTCACTCCACAAAGCAACAAAGATCACACAAACAAAATCTGTGCCTGATATTTAGTAATTTCATCAGAAAACCTGAAGTTCATCCTTAATGGTGAGGCAGAACTGGCAGTGACATTATTTTCCTACAATTCCAAAAAAATAGGAGCTGGTTTATGTTTACTTTTGGTTAAGCTTTGACAAGCAGTTTTTGGACAGATTTATCATTCCATTATGGAAGAGGATTATTTGGTGAGAAATATTACCCAAAAAAATCTCCAGCTGGAAGCAAAAAAATATATACTGTGGAAGGATTCCGTAGGACTTGTTAACATCCCTCTTGTTATTATTATTATTATTGGAGAGTAAATTAGTAGTTCTTGGCATTTGTTTAAAATTGATTATAATTAATGATTATCTTTAAGGTATTTGAAGACTGCTGTTATATCCCCTCTCAGGTTCCTTTTCTCAAGGCTAAACATGCCCAGTTCCTTCAGTCTTTTCCCCTATGGCTTGGTTTCCAGTCATCCTGGTTGCCCTTTTCTGTACTTGTTCTAAAATGTATGCATCTTTCTTAAAATGTGGGGCCCAGAATTGAACACAGTACTCTAGATGTGGTCTAACCAGGGCTGAATAGAGGGGTACTAGTACCTTACAGGTTTTGGAAGACTATACTTCTGTTATTGCAGCCTAAAACCATGTTGACCATTTTTGTAGCTACATCGTACTGTTGACTTATATTTAGCTTATCATCTACAACAATTCCAAGATCCTTCTTGCTTGTAGTATTAATGAGCCAAGTATCCCCCATCTTGTAACAATGCATCCGTTTTTCCCCCAGGTGTAAAACTTTGCACTTATCTTTGTTAAATTTCATTATGTTGGTTCATTGTTCAAGCCTATTTAGATCTTTTTGAATTCTGCTTCTGTCTTCCAAGGTATTAGCTATTCTACCCAGTTTTGTGTCATCTGCAAATTTGATTAGAATCCCCTGCACTCCCTCATCCAAGTCATTTATAAAAATGTTGAAGAGCACAGGGCCCTGGACTAAACCCTGTGTTACTCCACTTGTTACCCCTACCAGCTTGAGAAGGAGCCATTAATAAGAACTCTCTGAGTATGATTATGTAACCAACTGTGTATCTATCTAACACTTGTGCTATCCAGGTCACACCCAACTACCTTGCTAATCAAAATATCATGGGACATTTTGTCAAAGGCTTCACTGAAGTCAAGATATATTATATCAACAACATTCCCACTATCCACCATGGAAGTTACCCAATCAAAATGTGGCAGGATTTGTTTTTGATAAATCTATGTTGACTTCAAGTTATTACCTCATTGTTTTCTAATGGCTTGCAGAGTGACCTCTTTATAATAGTCTCCAGAATTTTCCCTCAGAATATTTGGTATTTTGCTTTTTTTAACTTTCTGTATTTTTGAGGTTGCTTGTTGATGGAATTTCATCATCTATATAGTATGTTTTCTTTGTTGCTTATTCAGAATAATAATATCTGGCTTATTAAAATCACCTGTTTTATCAGTGGTGGGCATCAACAGGTTCGCACCAGTTCACCAGAACTGGTAGCAGAAATTCTGGCTGTTTTGAAATAAAGTAGTCCTAAGTAGTCCAAGTTTTGAAATAAAGTAGTCCTAATTTGGGTGGCCACGCCCACCATACCATTCCCACAGTGTGATAGTAATGTTTTTTTTTAAATCCACTACGGGTGTAGTGTAGGTTTAGTGGTGTGAGGAAGCTCAGATGATCATGTCCCAACAAGTTTATTTTGTTTGAAGCAAAAGGTGAACATATCCAGGAATCTTACTGGCTGGGTTGAGCATGTTTTGACATGTTCTCTGGGGTATTATAAATGAGTATAAACATGCCTACTGTCAGATTTGATCATGTTTCAACATGCTAAATACGTTCAGGATCTTGGTTGCTGTATAAGCCACAGTCAGTTTACATCCTGCATTCAAATGTGACTGTGCTCATTTTTAGTTCTGTATTATGGCTCCAAGAGGTTGTGTTATTTCTCTGGAGAACTTTTGTTTTATTTGTGGTGAATACACTATTATTACACTACTGTTAAAAGTCAACAAAGAAACATAAGTGATTTTGTGAAGAAAGTGTATTTTGGTTTTTTTCCAAGTTGAAACTTGGGGATCAAGACAAAGCATGGGCTCCTCATAAGGTGCAGAAGGTGGGAAGAAGATCTTTGTTTGTGGTTTAAAGGTAAGAAAACCTCGTTCCGTTTTGGAATTCCTATGATGTTGTATGAACAGCAAAACCACACTACCGACTGCTATTTTTGTTCGGTAGATGTGAAAGGCTTTAATACAAAAATAAAAAGAAGATATCTTACCCAAACCTTAATTCAGCTATTCATCCAGTCCTTCATAGCTCTGAAATACCAGTTCCACTCCCACCTTCCAGTTTGGATAATACCCTGAGCAATTCAGAGGACAAGAGAAATACAGCTCAGATTTTTCTGTTGATGAGGTACCTCAACTTTTTTTCTCAGAGCGAGCTCAATGACCTAGTTAGAGATTTAGGCCTTTCCAAAGATTCAGCCAAATTGCTGGGGTCAAGAATATTAAATAAAAAACTGCTATCACCTGGAATATCATTTTCGTGGTACAGGCACCGAGAGAAAGAATTCACTCAGTTTTTCTCCAAAGATAGAAATCTCATTTATTGTAGTGATGCTCAAGGGCTAATGAAGTGCTTTGAAATAGAATATGATTCATCTGAGTGGCACCTATTCATTGATTCATCTAAAAGAAGCCTCAAAGCAGTCTTGCTGCATAATGGAAATACATTTGCATCACTTCCTATAGAACACTCAGTGCATTTGGATGAAAACTATAATGATTTAACTGTGATTCTTGACAAAATCAAATATCAAAAACATCTCTGAATGGTTTGTGGAGACTTTAAAATACTAACCATGTTGTTAGGCCAGCAGGCAGATAATACAAAATATCCCTGCTTCCTATGTTTGTGGGACAGTCAAGGCAGAGACCTCCATTGGACAGAAACGGACTAGCCACTTCAAGACGCCTTAATCCCCAGCAAAAAAAAACGTCATTAATGCGCCCTTGGTTCCAACAGAAAAGGTTTTATTGCTACTTCTTCATATTAAATTAGGGCTTATGAAGCAGTTTGTTAAATCACTGCCAAAAGATGGGGAATGTTTCAGATATCCATGATCCAAATTCCCAAAACTGTCTGAAGCCAAGTTGAAAGAGGGAGAATTTACTGGCCCCGAGATACGAAAACTGTTATCCGATTCCCTCTTTTTAGAAACAATGAAAGAAAAAGATAAGGAAGCTTTGGACTCTTTCAAAGACGTAGTTCACAAGTTTTTACAGAATACTAAGGACCCTCACTACAAAAGCATTGTACGATGCATGTTGAATGGGTATAAAGCTCAAGGATGCAAGATGAGCTTAAAAGTTCATTTCTTACACTCCCATGTCAACTATTTTCCTGAAAACGTGGGAGCCTACAGTGAAGAGCAGGGTGAAAGATTTCACCAGGACGTCCATGAAATTGAGAGACGCTACCAAGGAACATGGATCATCAATATGCCAGCTGAATACTGTTGGATGCTCAAACAGGAAACAGGAAATGGAAAGTGAAAGCATGTTCAGAGGAGCAGAAAAGAGAAGAAGGAAAGGTTTCACAGACAAAGAGAGTGAACACTGAATGTTAAGTATACAGGTATAGGAAGTAGATTGAACTGCTATAACATTGAGCTCCACTCTTGAGCTAAGACTGATCCATCAACAGTCAACCCTTTAGAATTTCATTCCATAGTATATTATGTGTGGCAGCAGGATTATTGTGTGCTGGGAACCCAGTGATTTTAATTAGGCAACTCTCCCTTACCTGTTACAATATAAGATGAAGAATATTAACAGTGATTATCTTTACAAGTTGTCAGAGAAAAACTCTTTTCTGTGTTTTTCCCTCTTCTCCTATTCCCTGGTTGCAGTGAAGTCTATGTGAAGGTTTGATTGCATGGTTTATGGCTATGCCTTTGATGGTCCTGCATTGAGTATGTGACTTGCTGCAGGGAAGCAGGGGGCTCATAAAATGGCCATCTGACCCCTTTGAGCCAATCAGGGGCACCTGGACCTTTGGGTTACATCATTGTTACATCAGCTATAAAACTGGGCAATCAGAAGATCTTCTTTCTCTTCATCATGGACTGATGCTGTGCCCCACGAGAGGTAGGTAAGGAACTAGATAAGGCCAGGGGCCTAGGGAATTAAGTTTCTTATTTTTGTATTTCCTTTTGAATGACTGCATTGCAAGTTTGATTTTTCATGCTATACCCATTTCCTTAGCTTACTTTAATAAATATAATTACTCTGAGACCCTTTGTGTCTATTGATTTGGGAATTGAGAGTGACTGGACCATGCATATAAAGGGCCACATCACGCTACCCAACTTCTGATACCCTGTATGCTTGTCAGTAGGAGCCTGGAAAAGGGAACTGGCAAAGCAAGGCAGGAAGGGTGGGCAAAAAAACAAACCCTTCTATACCCTTCCTAATGATCCCTAGCATTGAATTTGACCTGATTGAAGTTTATAAAATCATGCACGGTGTGGACAAAGTAGATAAGGAAAAACCGTTTTCCCTATCACATAACACTAGAACTAGGGGACACTCCATGAAACTTTTGGGTACTAGTTCTCAAACAAATAAGAGAAAGTACTTTTTCACCCAGAGGATCACTGGTCTATGGAACTCCCTGCCAGAAGAAGTGGTGACAGCTGTCAGTCTTGACAACTTTAAGAAAGGATTAGACAAGTTCATGGAGGACAAGGGTATCAATGGCTATAATTATGGATACTTAAGGAAAACCTCCGGGTTGGAGAGATAGGCAGAATATCTCTCAATGCCATTTCTTTACTCCCCTTGCTCTCAGAACATTGATACTGGATTAATATGGTCAGGCTGAAATGTATTGGTAGAAAAACAAAGAAACAAGTACTGGATTTAGTTTGAGTCAAATGCTAACTTTACATAATATGCCATTAAGGATATAACTTGAATCGTATGTGGATTGTGGTACATTAGACTGGCAAATTGGAGTGTGGCATCCATCACATGAATGAAAGAACACTTTGCATGTTTAAATGACTCTGTAGTTATGGGTTTATTACTTCACTAGGAACTATACCATAATGGTTGTGGAGATGCATCCAGTTAAGCTATAACCGCTTCTCACACTCCACTAAATAACTTGCTGTGTCACACTCTGGTCTGTGGTTGGTTGAGACATCTGACTGCTCATCCTTCAGTGAAATGTTAGGCACCCTAGTTTTTGGCTCCTTCTACCCATGCAGTGTATAAGTCAAGCTTCACTATATGAACTTTGAAAGATTTTGTTGAACCGAGTAACTATTAAAAATACAGACATAATTTAGCAGAATACAACAATCTGGCTGTATCTATACATACAACAAATTTGTATTATTATTTTTATGCCAGTTTATAAGTAACGGCGTAATTAAGGAATGCCTTGAAGTGTAGTTTGGTGTGGGTGTTTAAAATGCTTCAGTATGCATTCTTAACCTATTTGCCTTTATTTCACATAAAGTTTATGGGCAGGGATGGGGGGGCAGTGCAAGCAGTGGGATATTCTTGACATTATAAAAATAAAGCCACCAAAATAAAGTCGTTCTTTTCTTAAGTAAACTGACATTGCTTGGCCCTATGTGCTTCGCCCCCCGTCTTTCCATCTGTGTTGCTTCTGTATTAAGGCAGGTTGTTAGCTTTACGTCTGAGCCTTTTGGGTTGCACATGGAGAAGACGGCTGAATACAAAGCAATCTTACAAAATGGTTTGTTACTGTGTGCCATCAAGTCACATTCTACTTTTCACAGCATTATGAGTTAGTGACCTTGAAAAGGTCTTGCCATGTATAATCCTGCTAGCTAAAATCTGTAGTTCCTTTTTTTGTGTGTCTTGATTTTTGAGTTCCTCTTTTTCTACTGCATTTGATTAATTTATTTTAACAAATTCAAATATGAGCTCGAAAAGATTGTTTCTTTATAGCACAGGATGGACTATCAGTGTCTTAAAATGGAACGACCCTTTGCGTTGACTGCATACATTATGAATGGTGCTAATGTGTCATGTATTTATTCTGGCCCTAAATGAGTCTTTATTGCAGGTAATTAAGAGATGCATATGCAACATTTTTCCTTGAAAACTTCCAGGAAAGTCTAGGAGATGTTTCTTTGACTGAAGAACTGGTCTTGGGTTTGGGTAGATCTTTTTCATGTTTTACAGGAATCATCCTCTATGTAGTTTACACTCACTGATCAGGACCCTAACAGATTTGTGCATTGTAAGTCCAGTATCTCATTAATGGTGTTTTGGTTGTCTCTCATGCACTCAGATACACTCAGGTCATGCATTTGGTTGTGCACTTGATTGTGTGCCTGGTGTATGACAGATGGCCAGGAAGTTAAGTAATGGCATTATTACTTAATGCAATTTCTCTTAACATATAAGGGATTCTGCAGCAGGATTTTGGCCACTATTCCTCTTCCTGTTCACAGTGTTTATATGGTATATTTGTTATTTATTTTATTCTTAGATTTTTATGCCAACCACTCAGGGAAACCCGACTCAGGGCGGTGCATAACGGTAAAAACAGGTAAAATATAACAAAACAGATTAAAACCCTCACTCGACCACCCACCAACCCATGAAGGGTGTACCTTCTTTCCATGATTTCCCACAGTGTTGAAAAACTACTGGCATTTTCTCTAATCATCCCTTTTATCATGCTATATGTGCATGGCCACTTTAGCCATTCCGGACATAATATATCTTCCAAACTACCTGTGAGCCTCCTATAATATAAAAATACTCTGTTTCTTTAGCACTGACATGCAAAGCTAACAAAAGTAAACTATGACTTCCTCCTTCAGTTACCTCCAAAAGTATAAATGGTTTACACCAGGGATTCTCAACCTGCAGCCCATGGGCCAGATGCAGCCCGCGGCACCATTTCATTTGCCCACATACACACTGCCTCCACCACACCAGGAAGTGCCATGAGGTGGAGGGAGGGCGAAATGGCCATCAGGGCCCTGAAGCCACCTGAGGGAGTGTGACCTGGCCCCCGGCTTTAAAAGGTTGGGAACTCTTGATTTACACAGATTACTTTCAGCAATAATATAGATATTTTTGTACAGTATTGTTCACATTGAGACTTCAGACAAGAGAAGAGTTCATTTCAGCCCTTACTGCTAGACTGAGATAAGAAGTATTAACTGTCCCATATTGGGAGTCTGGGGATGACAGGAAACAAACAAAATAAGTCAACATTCTACTTCAGTACCATTATTATTACCTTTTAAACAGCTCAGGTGAACCTTATCAATAGTAATCTTACATGCAGATTTAAAAAGTGAATGTTCATCTGAGGCAAAAAACAAGGGAGGCAAGGACACTAACAAAATAAATGAAAATTGAAGCAAAAAAAGGAAGGAAGAAGAATTGGAAAAGCAGACCTTGAGACAAACAATACAAATATCATTATATAAGTTGGGAGCAATAAAGTTCCGGGTCAGTATTAAAGATATTTCTTTCTGGACCTGAGTCCCAAAATCCTGTGTGGCAGATATAGAGAAATTCTTATCACATCATTGTTCAGATTTTGTTAAAAGAATGACTATATTATTTCCAATATTGCAGAATGATAAATGTCACAGAATATGGTAAGCAGAATTATCACAGTGCTGGAGTACCATCTTGTTTAAGAATGGCCAGATCATTTGATACTTCTGATATTAAAAAAAAAAAAGCTGAGGATGCATGCAGTAAATATTTGTAAAATTATGTATGGTCTACTCTAGAAAAAGTATATGCAGAGAACGTCATTTATGGATCATTTTCCTTCTACAATCAGCTGTATGAATTGCACAGTGCTGGGGCATAAACAGCAGCTGTAAACCAGCAATAAAGTGCCATGGAAAGTACTTATTGGAAATTGTGGGAAGGAGAAGGAAACCGGTTTTAAGCAGGGAAAACTCTGTACCCAGATAATAATCTTCATCTGTATATATGAACCATTTTTCCTTAGAGCTGCAGAAGCCATTAGAGAAGCATGTACTGTACATTAAAAAATACAAGCATGGACAATGAATATAGAAAAGCATTCATGGGTAGTACTCTTGCAGTCACTTATGAATGCAACACATATTTCAGGAATACTGTACTTACATTTTTCTACAAATCATACAGTATTTACATTTTGAACACTTTCTGTTTCAAATGAAAGACAGTTCTCCATGCAGTTCTCACAGTCAGCCTCTAAGTGCCACTGTTGGCCAATATGATAGCTGAGAGAAAACAGTTATCCACTTCTGAAGCGTCCAATAATGCAATAGCTCACAGTGCTGTTCATAGACAGAAGGAAAGAGCACTGAGGTAGAGCTGCCTCGAAAAGAAACTGCAGCAGTGAAGGAGAGAGAGGTATTTTGTTCTTCCTCGCTAGGATTTCCTCCATCTTCATGAGAACTTGATCTGATTTTAATAAGCTAAACAAAGAAAAGAAAGGTGATTGTCTTCAAGGAAGACAGATGGACAAGAGACACCCAGAGAAAGGCAGGGCCCTCAAATGGCAAGTACTACTTATCTCATTTTCTTTCTTCTGCTTGGGTGCTTCAGAGCAAGTTCGTTACTCAATCCCTGAAGAGATGGTGAAGGGATCAATTGTGGGGAACCTTGCCAAAGATTTGGGACTGAATGCCAAGGAACTAGCAAAGCACATTCTGCATGCTATCTCTGAGAATGAAATGCATTATTTCAGTTTCAGTGCAGAGAGTGGAAACTTCTATGTCAATGACAGGATAGATAGAGAGGTAATATGTGGCAAGAATACACATTGTCTACTTGATTTTGAAGTTGTGATAGAAAATCCTTTGAATTTTTTCCATATAAGCATAACAATAGAAGATATTAATGATAATGGACCATACTTCCTAACTGACAATATAAAATTAGAAATGATTGAATCAACTTTTCCGGGCACCCGATTTCTTCTTGAGAAAGCTGAAGATCCTGATATTGGGATAAATTCCCTCCAGAACTATGAGTTGAGTGCCAACCAATATGTCACTTTGGAAATTAGAGATAGCCAGGATGGTATCAAATATCCAGAACTAGTAGTTAGTAAACCCTTGGATCGTGAAAGTGAACAGGTTCTGCACTTGATCCTCACAGCACTGGATGGAGGTGAGCCCAGAAGAAGTGGGACAGCCCACATATGGATTAATGTCACTGATGCCAATGACAACCCACCCATCTTCACACAGGAGGTCTACAAGGTTAGTTTGCAGGAAAATACTCCAGTTGGTTCTCTTGTGCTCCAGGTTTTAGCCACCGATAAAGATGATGGTACAAACGCCCAAATCAGATATGAATTCAACAACAAACCAGCAAATGTCCATCCCAAATTCCAAATGAATCCAGTCAGTGGTATAATAACTCTGACTGAGCAATTGAACTTTGAAGAAACAGAAAAATATACAATAATGGTAGCAGCAAAAGATGGTGGTGGATTAGAGACACACTGCAATATTGAAATAAAGGTTCTTGATGAGAATGACAATTTTCCTGAAGTAAAATTAGTTTCTTTATTTAGCCCAGTTTCTGAACAGTCTCCATCTGGAACAGTGATTGCTATCATCAGTGTAAATGACAAAGATACAGGAGAGAATGGACAAGTTACTTGTTATTTACAAGATGGAGTGCCATTCAAGATTCATCCCGCATCTAATAGTTATTATAAGCTCCTGACAGACAATCAGCTGGACAGAGAAAGAGTTCCTGAATATAATATTACAATCATAGCCACAGACAAAGGGAATCCTCCTCTTTCCACACACAAAAGCATCCCATTACAGGTCTCTGATGTCAATGACAATGCCCCTGCTTTTCAGAAATCTACCTACAGTATTTATGTGCCTGAAAACAATCCTTCTGGTGCCTCCATTTTCACTATTGAAGCTTCTGATCCAGACGTGGCCCAGAATGCACGGATCACATACTCAATCCTCCACAGCAACATCAAGGAGCTTCCCATCTCTTCGTACATCTCCATTAACTCTGAGACTGGCACAATATATGCCCAGAGATCCTTTGACTATGAGCAGTACAGGGAGTTCCAGTTGCAGGTAAAGGCTCAAGATGGAGGATCTCCCCCTCTTAGCAGGAATGCCACCATCAGGGTGTTTATTTTGGACCGGAATGACAACAGTCCTCGAATCCTGTCTCCTTCCCAGGAAAGCAAGAGCTCGACCTCCTTTGAAATGGTGCCTCGGTCATCAGAAGGAGATTATCTAGTGACCAAGGTGGTGGCCGTGGATGCTGATTCTGGACATAATGCCTGGCTCTCGTACCACCTGGTTCAAGCCACTGAGCCAGGCCTCTTCTCAGTTGGTACTCATACTGGGGAAATCAGGACAACCAGAGCTTTTATGGACAAAGATTCTGTGAAGCAGAGGCTGGTTGTGATGGTGAAAGATAATGGGCAGCCAGCTCTGTCAGCCACTGTTACCCTGAACCTGGTGTTTGCTGAGAACTTCCAGGAGGCCCTTCCAGAAATGAAGAAGCAGCCAAGCATCTCTGACTCTCAGTCTGACCTCCAGTTCTATCTGGTGCTGGCTTTAGCCTTAATCTCCTTCTTATTCCTCTTGACGGTCATTCTGGCCATTACGATGAAGCTTCGGCGTTCAGGACATCCCAAATTCCTTCAGTGCTTTGGTCCCGTTCCCCATTCCAAGGCTGGTGCCGTATTTCCCCCCAATTTTGAAGATGGGACTTTGCCTTATTCCTACCAGCTTTGCCTTTCCTCAGAATCCAGGAAGAATGAGTTTACCTTCATGGCTCCCAGTTTTCAGATTGCAGACAATATTGCTGGTAAAGATAATTTTGGTATTCCCTTCACTGAAAATAGTGGAAACCTCATAAATTCCGAGGTGGAAAATGGTAATAAGGTAAGTTTTGTTGTCAAGTTTTTCTGACATTTCATATCTGGTGAACTTTTGCAGGTATATTTTGCGACCATGAAGGATAATCACATTTGTATTAATATTTACAATGCATTAGCATCCTGCATCAGATTACTAAAAAGAAAACCATTGTTCCTCAAGGTTGCCTCAATTTTCCCCATCACTATCTAAAAATTCCCAGGTTAGCTGTTTCTGTGTATTAAAAATAATATAATTATAAAAAATAGATTATATCTCCTTATTCAAATCTCTGGAGATTGTTAGTGCCAAAAGACTGAGCAGAAAGTCGATGAAAAAAAATTTTTTTTGTCAAGTCCTTGATCATCCACCATCTGCTAGCCAAGGAGCTCAAAAAAGACAATTCCATACTGTTATGCATAATTTCCTTTTACTTAGCTCACATGAAGTCTAATTCTTATTTAAACTCTGAAATGCTATCTTGAAGTGTAACCCCATGAAATTTAGGAGTTGTTTTTTTATTATTATTATTATTATTATTATTATTATTATTATTATTATTATTATTATTATTATTATTATTATTATTATTATTATTATTATTATTATTATTATTATTATTATTATTATTATTATTATTATTATTAATTTATATCTCACTCTACTTGGCACAGGCCGACTCAGGGCAGCTTACAACACAAATACAGTAAGAAATACAGTACAATTACAGTTACAAATCAAAATACAATAATCGTTCCACTAATACATAGTACAACATACACAGTAACTCACCCCGCCCCCCAAAAAAAGTCCTGAAATGGGAAATGATGGTCCTACTGCCACTATGGCCTTTAAGTCCTGGCAGGGGGCGGGGGTCCCGGGACGTTGGAGAATATGGTCTGCGGCTGCTCCCACCTGCCTCCCCTCCCTGGGCCCATGGCGTGGGCTCCGGGGGGAGGCAGGAAGCACTTGAGGGTCGTGGCGGCGGCAGTCTTTTCAGCTCTCCAAGTGGGCAAGGCTCAGAGGGCAGAGACAGCGGCAGCAGTGGCTCCCACCTGCCTCCCCTCCCCGGGCCAATGGCGTGGGCTCTGGGTGTGTGTGGAGGGAGCACTTGAGGGCGTCATCGTTATCATCCTTTTCAGCCCTCTGTGCGGGCGAGGCTCCGAGGGCGGAGACAGCGACGGTGGCATGGGAACCCACAGATGAAATAGTTACACTTCGGCCCCCGACGTTACTTCAAGAACAGCCTTAATAGTGACTGAGTACACTTAGTATCTTTGCCACGGACTATGATATATGGGACATAGACTTACTTTCGTTGCTATACACCAACTTCGAGACAAACCGTGGTGCTTTTTCGGGCGATTGCCAACACGTGTATGATTGTATAATTTGCAGTTTATGGGTTCACATGTATGCGTTTTGTATGGTAGAGGTTTATCGTATGTTGTTGCACTTTAGGTTTAGGGATGTAGTATATTGTGTTGTATACACATGCTGATATATGACATACTAGAAATGACCATGTCGGGTTGATACACCCTAACCTGCTTCTCAGATACCTCGCCATAGGACTAGTATGTGAATACTTTCTTTTATTAAAGACACATTCCTGGTTTTCTTCATATAAAAAAGACTTCCTCTAATTTCCTATTGGGAGTGTTGCTGCTTCCCGTGCTTATTACCACACCCCAGCCGTCACACCTCATTGTTGTTTCTGTATAGGCTGCCATGAAATCCATTTGTAGTTCTGTAAATATTTGAATACTGGGACTGTGGTGAATTAGTGGTTAAGATGCTGAACTTGATGACTGGAAGGGTGGTAGGTCAGCAGTTTGAGACCTGGGTACTAGATGACAGAGTGAGCTCCCATCTCTGTCCCAGCTCCTGCCAACCTAGCAGTTTGAAAGCAAGACATTGCAAATAGATAAATAGATACCACTTCGGTGGGATGGTAAAGAGTGTTCCGTGCACTCTGGTATTGAGGCATGCCTGCCACGTGTCCATGGAAACATCTGCAGATACAGACAGCACTGGCTCTTTGGCTATAAACAGAGATGAACACTGAACCCTAGAGCTGGATACAACTGGTTTTCAAGCAAAGGCAACCTTTACCTTTTCCTAAATATTTAAATATCTCATGCTTAGGTGATTTCTTCTTAATTAGCAGTACCCTCCAAAAATATAATGGACAAATCTAAGGATCCAAACCTCAAGATTTTAAAACTGCAGGTTTCTCCACAGCGGAACCCTCCTGCTTTGTTCTTCTTAGAACATCTTTGAAATCCTGTATAGTTTCCTTTATTTAAAATTTTCATTCACATCATTTATATTGAAATCATGTGTAAATTGGTTAATATGTATGCAACCAAACTGGATGGGCTTTCTAAGTTACTTTTGTGATAGAAAAGTGAAAGCCATGAATGAATGCAGATCGACAAATGTTCAAGAAGTATTGTGTGCTATTACTGGATGAGGCTCTGGGTGTCACTGTTCACTAAGAAAGGGTAAAATGCAGTGAGAAGTTCAGCCTGCCCACATCAGCAGCTTTGAAGCAGACATGCTGAGAGAATCATACACTGAACTTTTCAGCCCTGGGAATCCCAGCTGCAAGACAGCATCCATTGAAACAGAATTCTCCTGTAGTTTCTGACAACATTCACTCGTACTCTTGAAAGGCAGACCTCCTCAGTGGCTTCTCATCAGATCCGGAATGGCAAGAACAAAGCATCTCCAAGATTGCAAGAGGGAAGTTGTCGTTTTCTGCCTATTTGCTAGCATCTCCCAAGCCATTTCCAGGCAAATCCATTATTCTATTCCTGAGGAAATAGAGAAAGGCTCTTTAGTGGGGAATATTGCAAGGGATTTGGGACTGGACGCAAAGAAGCTCTCAGAACGTGGGATCCGCCTTGTTTCCCCAGGTAGGACTCCACACTTTGCTTTGAATTATAAGAGCGGCAATTTGCTCACAACAGGGAGGATAGATAGAGAGGTGATCTGTGGTGAAATAGAGAAATGCATTTTGAATTTTGAGATTATAGTGGGGGATTCCATGAAAATTTATGGAGTTGAGGTGGAAATCACTGATGTTAATGATCATGCCCCTACTTTCCCATCAGAGAAAATAGCAATAAACATTAGTGAGCTTACAGCTCTGGGATCTCAATTTTCTCTCATGGAGGCTCAAGATCCTGATTTAGGAAAAAATTCTCTGCAAGGGTATACCCTCAGCAGCAATAGTCATTTCTCTCTTAATGTGCAAGCAACTGTTGATGGGAAGAAGTATACTAAATTAGTGCTGGAAAGCCCACTTGATCGTGAAAAAGCAGCTATGCATAGTCTTGTCCTCACAGCATATGATGGTGGAGATCCTGTTAGGACAGGATCAGTGCCACTTATTGTTACTGTAGTGGATGGCAATGACAATGAACCCATTTTTAGCCAACCTTTCTACAAAGTAAATGTGAGGGAAGATATCCCCATGGGATCTACAGTAGTCACGTTAAAAGCCACTGACCTGGATGAAGGAACTAACAAAGATGTGAAGTATTCATTCAGGAAAATCTCACCCAAAGCTTCTCAAATGTTCCACTTGGATGCAAACACAGGAGAAATAGCTCTTGTGGGAAGCTTGGACTATGAAGACTCAGCACACTATGAAATTGAGGTCCAGGTCCAAGATGGTGGAGGTCTACTGGATAGATCAACCCTTGTGATATTTGTTATTGATGTGAATGATAATGCGCCCAAACTGGAAATAACGTCACTCGTCCAGTCCATCCCTGAAAACACACCACCAGCAACTGCAATCGCCCTCATCAATGTACAAGATCAAGATTCAGGAGAGAATGCAGAAATCACATGTTCAATTCCCAGCAGCCTCCCCTTCCAACTGACAAAATCCTATGGCAATTATTACAGCTTGATGACAACAAGAGCCCTGGACAGGGAGCAGGTGGCAGCCTACAACATCACTGTCACTGTCATGGACCATGGGACCCCTCCTCTTTCCACATCTACTGTCATTCCACTTGAGATTTTAGACATAAATGACAGTCCTCCCCACTTCCAGCAACCAATTTATACTGCTTACCTAATGGAAAATAACCCAAGAGGAGCTTCCGTCTTGTCCCTGAAGGCAGATGATCCAGACTCTGGAGAAAACTCCAGAGTAATTTATTCCATAATTGATGGAAATATTAGTGATTATCCTACATCATTCTACATCTCTATTAATTCTGAAACTGGAGTAATCTATGCCTTGAGCTCTTTTGATTATGAAGCGATCAGACAAATTAACTTCAAGGCAAAAGCCCAGGATGGAGGCTCCCCACCTCTCAGCTCCAATGTCTCGGTGACCATCTTCATCCTCGATCAGAATGACAATGCTCCAGAAATCCTCTACCCTTCCCCTCCCACTGATGGTTCCACTGGGATAGAGCTGGCCCCTCGCTCCTCTGAACCAGGTTACCTGGTCACTAAGGTGGTGGCTGTGGATGAAGATTCTGGCCAGAATGCTTGGCTGTCCTACCAGCTGACCAAGGCCACAGAACCAGGGCTGTTCACTGTGGGACTCCACACTGGAGAGATCAGGACAGCTCGATTCTTACTTGAGAAGGACACCCTCAGGCAAAGCCTGGTGATTTTAGTCAAGGACAATGGACAACTACCTCTTTCTGCTTCAGTCACGGTGACTGTGGTGCTTGCTGACAACATTCCTGAAATCCTCTCAGATCTGAGCAGCATCTCCTCCCCAATAGATCCCCCATCAGATATCACCTTCTACCTGGTGGTTGCAGTGGCTTTTGTCTCCTGCTTGTTCTTTACTTTCCTCCTTGTTTTGGTGGCCACAAAGTTGCACAGATGGAGAACCTCTCGTCTGCTTGAGTCAGGAAATGTGGCTTTCAATGGTGTTCCTGTGCAACAATTTGTGGGAGTTGATGGAGTCCGGGCCTTTCTTCACTCTTATTGTCATGAAGTTTCTCTGACCAGAGATTCTAGAAAAAGTCAGTCCGATACTTCTAAATCATATTATTCTGATACTTTAACCAATAAACAGAATAGCGAAATACAGGATCCCTTCCTCATTGGTGAAGATATCAATATCAGCAATGAGGATTCAGCCAGTAAACAGGTAAGCTATTCTTGCCAGTCTGGGTCTGACATATACATTCCTTGTTGTACATTGTTTATTTTTATTGACTGTGTCAAAAGTAGGAATGAAATGTAATTTTCCCTTTCATATGTGTCATAAGAACATAAGAACATAAGAACAGCCTTGCTGGAACAGGCCACAGTCCATCCAGTCCAGCATTCTGTCTCACACAGTGGCTCACCATTTCCTTCAGGGTATTCCCAAGCAGATGCCTTCACCTGCTTAGGGTTCCCTGGAAATGGCATTGAGAGATATCCTGCCTATCTCTCCAACCCGGAGGTTGTCCTTAAGTAGCCATAATTAAGTAGCCTTAAGTAGCCATGTCTTCCACATTTTCCATATAATTCCTGACACACGAAGATTGCTACACTGACAAAGACATATTGAGGGGAAAGGGTCAATAACCAAAAAGAAGGTTAGGTAAATATCAGGCCACTAAAATCTCAAAAACAGGTAAGTTCCGATGTCCTGCAGGAATTTTCATCAGCTTCTATAGTCTATAATCTGAAAGCCCCACTTGATCAACAGCCCTGCAATACTTGAAAACTCACATTGTATTATCCACCCTTTTTGGATATCAGATGGTCTGGTCACAGATCTGACAAATGCATGTTTTGGCAACCCCATTTCATTTTGCATGTGAATATATTTCATATTTTAATTCACCTCACTAGAGAACTAGACATGTTGTGAGAGAACAAGTTGCACTGGAAATGACTATAATGCCTGGAAGAGTGGAAGGCAATAGAAAAAGACCCAGTATGAGGTGGTACAATTCAAAATGAGGAACCACAGCCTTTAGCCTGCAAGCTCTGAGCTGACTGTTAATAATAGGATCTTTTGAACAAAATCCTAAAGAACATAAGAACAGCCTTGCTGGAACAGGCCACAGCCCATCCAGTCCAGCATTCTGTCTCACACAGTGGCTCACCATTTCCTTCAGGGTATTCCCAAGGAGATGCCTTCACCTGCTTAGGATTCCCTGGAAATGGCATTGAGAGATATCCTGCCTATCTCTCCAACCCGGAGGTTGTCCTTAGGTAGCCATAATTATAGCCATTGATGCACTTGTCCTCCATGAACTTGTCTAATCCTTTCTTAAAGCTGTCAAGTCTGACAGCTGTCACCACTTCTTCTGGCAGGGAGTTCCATAGACCAGTAATCCTCTGGGTGAAAAAGTACTTTCTCTTATTTGTTTGAGAACTAGTACCCAAAAGTTTCATCGAGTGTCCCCTAGTTCTAGTGTTGTGCGATAGGGAAAACAGTTTTTCCTTATCTACTTTGTCCACACCGTGCATGATTTTATAAACTTCAATCAGGTCACCTCTTAGACGCCGTCGTTCAAGAGTGAAAAGGCCCAACCGTTGCAGCCTCAGATGGTAAGGAAGGTGTTCCAGTCCCCTAATCATTCTGGTTGCGCTCCTCTGTACTTTCTCCAACTCCATAATATCCTTCTGGAGGTATGGCGACCAGAACTGTACACAATATTCCAGATGGGGCCTCACCATAGATTTATAAAGAGGCAAAATGACACTTGCTGACTTATTTTCTATACCCTTCCTAATGATCCCTAACATTGAGTTTGCTTTTTTCACTGCTGAGGCACACTGGGTTGACATCTTCATTGAGCTGTCCACCAGGACACCAAGGTCCCTTTCCTGGTTTGTCGCAGAGAGTTCAGACCCCATCAGTTTATAAATGTAATTGGGGTTTTTTGCCCCAACATGCATTACTCTGCACTTACTGATGTTGAAGCTCATTTGCCACTGTTTTGCCCACTCCCCCAGTGTCAAGAGATCCCTCTGGAGCTCTTCACAATCTCTCACAGTTTTCACTACCCTGTATAATTTAGTGTCGTCAGCAAATTTGGCTACCTTGCTTTTTACTCCTACCTCTAAATCATTTATGAAGAGGTTGAAAAGCAGGGGTCCCAGTACTGAACCTTGGGGGACCCCACTCTTTACTTCCCTCCACTTGGAGAAGTGTCCATTTAGTGCTACCCTCTGTTTCCTGTCCCTTAGCCAGTTGCTGATCCAGGACAAGACTTGTCCCTTTATTCCATGGCTAGTAAGTTTATTCAAGAGCCTTTGGTGTGGGACCTTGTCAAAAGCCTTCTGAAAGTCCAGATAAACAATGTCAACTGGATCCCCCTTATCCACATGCTTGTTGACACTCTCAAAAAATTCCAACAGATTAGTGAGGCATGATTTGCCCTTGTAAAAGCCATGTTGGCTCTCCTTTAGCAGCGCCTTCTCTTCTATGTACCTATTAATTCTATCTTTTAGGATGGTTTCCATCACTTTACCTGGGACACATGTCAAACTGACAGGTCGGTAATTTCCTGGATCACCCCTGGATCCTTTTTTGAAAATTGGTGTTACATTCGCTACCTTCCAGTCATCAGGCACAAAGCCTGATTTGAGGGAAATATTATATATTTTGGCTAGGAGATCAGCAATTTCATCTTTAAGTTCCCTGAGAACTCGTGGATGGATGCCATCTGGTCCTGGTGATTTGTTAGTGTTTAGCTTAACAAGACATGCAAGGACCTCCTCCCTGGTTATTTCTATCTTGCTTAATTCTTCGGTTTCCCTCCCTACGAAGATAGGCTCTGTTTTAGGCATGTGGTCTCTGTCTTCTTCACTGAATACTGAAGCAAAGAATTCATTGAGTCTCTCTGCAATCTCTGTTTCCTCTTTAATAACCCCTTGCCTTCCATTGTCAAAAAGTAGGTAATACCTTTTGAAAGTCAAAGATTCATAGGATCGCTCTAAATTAGAAGTGACTTGATGGCCAATAACAGCTAAACAAGAATGGTATGAAACATTCTGTGCACTGAAAAAACATGTATGCAAGGGAAAACATTGATATAAACTTTCTAGCTTTTTTCTATGTGGAGCAGCTGAAAAATATTTATAATGGAAGGAATCACAATCTTGAAAATCCCCAACTCAGTCTAAAATGCTAAAGATGAGGCACTGCCTTGGTCAGAATTAAGCTGCAAAGTGTGGTTATTGTTTGCTTTAATTCTAAGCATGGTATTAATAATAATGGACAGAGTATTTCATATGGAAGGCATCAAATTTCTTTAGTTTTATGATTATACAGAACTATGTATATTAGGTTTGAACAAGAGAAAATTTATTAGCATTTAAGATTTTTTAAATAAAATAGTCCAAACTAAGTGAAGTCCCTATGACTTTGTTTGACAGTATGTTTGGCAATATGTTCACCTAACACATGGGTTCTCTACCTTTTCAAGCCAAGGACTGGGTCATGCTCCTTCAGACAGCTTCGGGGGCCAGATGGCCATTTTGCCCTGCCTCCCACACATGGCCCTTCCGGGTGTGGCGGAGGCAGTGGGGGGCCACATGAAATGGTGTTGTGGGCCACATCCTGCCCCTGGGCCGTAGGTTGAGAACCTCTGGTCTAACATTTAAATCCAGACCACTATGAAAATTTATTTGGGAATGGAATATAAAAGTAGAAATTGTTAGAACTGAGTGAAATGCTAGTTAACAGGCAGTAACTTAAAAAAAACTTTCAAGATAAATTATAATGAAAAAGTGGGCCAAGGTATTATAGATCGACATGAGAAAATAGCTCAGAGTTTCTTAAGCAACCAATCACAGATAATGAATTACTTGCAATTAGTTCCTTTAATAACAAGTTTGTAATTAAGTCATAGCATAATTATTAATGAAGAATAACTTTTTTAATATAACGATAATGTTTATTTACTTCAATAGTCAGGAGGATGTGGCCAAACTAAATGGTGGAGGAAGAATATTGTGTTGTTCAAGCCCTGGCCTCATATTGATGTGTTCATATTTTTTAATGCAACTGAAAGGACATTATGCTGTGACTATATGGCCAAACACTGCAGGATTTGTTGTGAGTGTAAAAATTGATAAATTCACAGTTTTAGCTGGTCACATAACACAAAGACCAGTTTGAATCAGTCCAGTCCTTTTTGCTGCCACTGTGGGTTTCTACTTTTTTCAAGCCAGACTATTTGAACAGACTCCCCTCTCCCCCGTGCGATCTATTGTTTTGTCCTCCCAAAGAATGGGTATGTCTTACTATGGGTGGTTTTTCAGTGACGTACTAAGATGGGTGTTATGTTTTGGACAACAGGAATGCCCATCTCACGATCATTCTCTCTAATTGTCTCCAACCTTTTTAATTTTTTAAAAAACCCAGCCAAGTTTAGCACTAGATCACCTTAATGCTACATTGATATACTAGTTTAGCACTAGATCATCTCTGCATGGACAAAAAAGATAAAAATAAATACAAAATATAAAAAACTCTGACAAACTATATTAGACTACTGTGTTTCCATGATTGTGTTTGTATGTTATGGAGAACTTTGGAAAACGGTCCCTTTTCCCTAGCATCCCATGCAACACTTTAAACAGACCACTAGCTTTAGAATGAACTGAGAGCTGGGGATTGGGAAAGGTGGGCAGGGGAAGGTATAAATATGAATGAATGAATGAATGAATACTTTCTCTCTGCAAAAATATGACTCTAATCGTAACTATTATTGGGTGGGTTTTTGCCTGTCACTAAGAACTTTCAAGAAGAGATTTCTACATACTCTAGAAAAATTTAGGTTTTTTTACTAACTTTTTGGTTGTTGGTGTTGGTGTTATTCAGTCGCATAGTCGAGTCCGACCCTTTGTGATCCCATGGTCCATTACACACCAGGTGGCCCTATCCTCTACCATCCTCCACTGCTCACTCAGCTCTGGGCTCCTTGTTAAAAATTAGTTGGAAAGCTATACCTAGGGATAGTACATTTTGTGATGCCTGAAGCAATTTGCTCAGCTTCATTTCATTCCTCATTGGACAACAACAACTTTGTTCAAGTGTAATTGATAAGCATTTCACTTTTTTACTTTGAATATAAAATCTGGGCTTGTTTACACAAAATGAGTACATCACTTAATCACCTTAATAACATGGCAGTTGAACTGACAGATTTGTGTGAGTGGTGGTTCTATGTTGTTGCATTTCAGATCTAATTCTGAAATGCTAATTCTGTCAATGGTGTTTTGCCAGTGTTGTCTTCTTTGCATGTACAAGCTGTGGCTGGGAGATATGGTTATGAAGGGGAAAACATGGCACAAACTGAGTGGGATTGACTGTAGTGTGCTGTTGCAAAACTACATCACTGCAGTTTTTATATCTTGTAGTAATGAATATTAGTTAGAGGAATTTGAATTAGAAGTATGGAGGGAAACAGCTTAAAATAGTATCCCGAGCGGGTAAAGAATGTGCTTACTTTAAGGATAGAGATTAGGAATGAGTGTATCATGGCAATACTATTACAGTAACTGAAAAGCTGCAACTTTCAAGCCTCTTGTGCAATGGGTAGACTACTAAATCAGAAATGCTGTTGCTGTTGATTTGTGCTGTCATCTCCAACTTATAACAACTCTATGAATGAAAGATTCCCCGATGCCCTTGCTCCTCCTGGAAGCGGAAGTACAATTCATGCCATGTATGCACAAAATGCTGTGAAATGCATTCTGTGCATGCATAATGTGCATTGTACTTCCGCTTCCAGGTGGGAGGAACCATGTGACTGGCCCAATCAGCTGCCCAGGAGGTGTGGTCAGGCCCGCAGCCTGAAAATGTTGAGAATTGCTGCCTTATGGAATCAATCCATTGCGTGCTTAGCCTTCCTTGTTTCGTGCTGCCTTCCACCTTCCCCAACATTACAGTGTTGTCTTTTCCAGAGAGTCTTTCCTTTTCATGGTGAAGTAGGAAAAACTCGATTTCATCATTTTTGTCTCCAGAGACAGTTCAGGCTTGACTTGCTCTAGGGCCCACTTGTTTGTCTTTTTTGGCAGTCCAGAGTATCAGCAAAGCTCTCCACCATCACCACATTTCAAACTAATCAATTTAGATTTCTTTCCTGTCCAGCTTTTGCACCCATACATGGTGATCAGGAATAATCTTGGTCTTGGTCTTAGTCTGTAGTCCTTATACAGTACATGATAAATTTTGTCTACTTCCTTCGTTGCTGCCCTTACAAATCTCAGCCTTCTTCTGATTTCTTGGCTGTGGTGTCCAATTGGATTGAAGATCTAACCTAGGTATACAAAATCTGTCTCGATTTCTTCATTGCCAATGTTTAAATTGTGTAGTTCTTCTGTAGTGATAATCTTTATGTTCTTAATGATTACTGGCAATCCTGCTCTGGCAGTTTCTTCTTTCATGTTAATCAAAAGTCATTTGAACTAATTGCTATTTTCTGCAAGCAGGAAGGTATCATCTGCATATTTTAAATTATTGGTGCATCTTCCACCTTCATCTGAATCTAGTCCTGTTTTCTATATGATATGTTGCATGTGCAGATCGAACAGATAAGAAGATAAAATGCACCCTTGTCTGACACTTTTGCATATGGAAAACCATTCTGTCTCGTCATTCTGTCCTGAAGGTGTTTCTATATCCATTGCTCTCCCCAGTTACCCAGATGATGTCTGTAGCTAGGAATGCCTTTTATAAATTGCAGTCTTAGCTGAAGAAGGTGAATCTGGCATTAGTTAATCATGTCTATAGTACATTTAGAGTGGACCTTTGTAATGCTCTGCTTAGACTATTGTTTTGTATGTATCAACAGGAGATACCTTATATCAATTGAATATTGTAATAATATTCTCAAACTTTTAATTTCCTGGGATCAGGTTACTATACAATCTATCTTGTGTAAACCAATCTGAGTCTCAAGATCATCTTTGGTAGCCCTGTTCAACATTAGAGCCTGTGTAAGAATTTTCTGTGTGTGAGCTAATTTAATTTAATTTTATTTAATTGTCACATTTATATACCGCTCACTCGGCCAAAGCCAACTCAGGGCGGTTCACAATTAAAAAAAAACACATGTTAAAAACAGTTAAAACTACCCACCCCCTAAAAACAAGGGGTGCAGGATCCAAAGGCACCATGGGGAGGAGTTCTTCTACACCAACCACCCAATGGAGGTTACCCTTTCACCTGCACCCCACACTTGACCCGCCAGCCAGGTTTTAAGTTCTTTTCTGAAAGGCAGCAATTCCGTCCGGAGACGTAGCTCTGTTGGCAGGAGGTTCCAGAGGGCCGGTGCAAACACGGAAAAGGCTCTCCTCCTTGTGCCAGAGAGGCAAGCCCCTCTGGCTGATGGAACAATTAGAGAGCCCCTCCGGTCCACTCTGGTTGGACGGACAGATGTCCTCAGGGCGATGCGGTCTCTTAGGTAACCCAGCCCACTACCATATAGGGCTTTAAAGGTCAAAACCAGCACCTTGAATTGCACCCAGAGACAAACTGGCAACCAGTGCAGCTCCCGGAGCAGTGGCAAAGCACGGGCATAACGCCCACACCCCATCACCACCCTGGCTGCCGCATTCTGGACCAGCTGTAGCCTCCGAATGGTCGTCAAGGGCAGCCCCATGTAGAGCGCATTGCAATAATCTAGTCTGGAGGTGACCAGAGCGTGAGTGACCATGAGCAAGGAGTCCCGGTCCAGGAGTGGGCGCAACTGGCGAATCACCCGAAGTTGGGCGAAAGCCCTCCTGGTCATAGCCGCCACCTGTTCTTCTAGCAGTAGCCGCGAATCCAGGAGGACCCCCAAGTTGCGCACCGGGTCTGTCTGGGGCAAAATAGCCCCATCAAGAACCAAAGATGGTAGCTCCCGGGATAACGCAGGACCCCTTATCCAAAAAGCTAAGCTTTTGATACATGATGGCTTCCTCATGTCTTTATTGTTTTGACACTGTTTAATAATAAGGATTGTATTTTTACCATCAATTCAGTTTTTTTAAATATTGAAACATAATATAATTAATAATAATTTATTTTGTATGGTGCTTTGATTAGTAGAAACCTGAATTTTAAGAAAACCAAAATTAATTACATAAATAAAATGAGCTCAAACTTATGTTAAATTTTGCTCACTCTGAGTTCTAATTAACCTTCACTAATGATATTCCCCTCTATTCGATTGCACTGAGTTCTTCAGAAAACCAAGGAGCAAATGGGACATCTAGAAACCATCTAGACCAGTGTTTCCCAACTTTTGGGTTTTGGACTTCAATTTCCAGAAGCCTAAGTCAATTCCTCAAAGTTTCTGGGAATTGAAGTTCCCCTGCATGGTGTGGTCCCCACGTTGGGAACCACTGTTCTAGTCACTTTGGTTTACACTTGGGACAATGCTTCGAGACACATTTGTTTTTCAATTTCCTTATTATATCAAAGCCCTAAAAGATGATGGAATCAAATTATTGCATTCTATATGCCAGCAGATTTGAAAAACAAAATAGTTGCCACAGGATTGGGGAAAATCAGTATACATTCCAATCCCAAAAAAGGGTAATGCCAATGTTCAAATTATTGAACAATTGCGCTCATCCCACACACTAGCAAGGTGATGCTCAAGATAATACAGGATAAACTGCAGCAACATGTGGAGAGAGAACTACCAGAGGTGCAGGCTGGATTCAGAAGAGGCAGGAGGACTAGAGACCACATTGCCAATATACGTTGGATCATGGAGAAAACAAAGGAATATCAGAAACAAGTTTACCTCTGTTTTATTGACTACACCAAGGCCTTTGACTGTGTGGACCACAACAAAATGTGGCAAGTAGTTAAAG
The DNA here is from genome assembly GCA_035047305.1 of Bradypodion pumilum. Lineage (NCBI taxonomy): Eukaryota > Metazoa > Chordata > Lepidosauria > Squamata > Chamaeleonidae > Bradypodion > Bradypodion pumilum. The sequence goes on along the minus strand of JAWDJD010000004.1, from coordinate 183,680,467 downwards.
AGATTGGGATACCAGAACACCTTATATGCCTCATGAGAAATCTGTACATGATAAGGAAGCAACAGTTAGGACAGTATACAGTTTGATGGAGTGGTTTGGAATAGGAAAAGGAGTAAGACATGGCTGTATTTTATTACCCTGCTTATTCAACTTATACACAGAGCACATAATGTGCAATGCAGGGATGGAGGAATCACAATATGGGATCAAAATTGCTGGAAGAAACATCAGCAATTTGAGATATGCAGATGATACCACCCTAATGGCAGAAAGTGAAGAAGAATTAAGAAACTGCTGCTTAGGTTGAAAGAAGAGAGTGCAAAAGCTGGCTTGAGACTCAATATCAAGAAAACCAAGATAATGGCAACAGGCCTGATCAGTCCCTGGAAAATAGATGGGAAAGAAGTAGAAGCAGTAACAGATTTTACTTTCTTAGGATCTAAGATCACTGCAGATGGGGATTGCAGCCATGAAATAAAAAGGCGATTGATTCTTAGGAGACAAGCTATGAGAAACCAGGGGAACATAGTGAAAAGTAGACACATCACTTTGCAAACAAAAATTTGCATAGTCAAAGCAATGGTATTCCCGGTGGTGATGTATGGTTGTGAGAGTTGGACCATTAGGAAGGCTGAGCACAGAAGAATAGATGCCTTTGAAATGTGGAGTCCCCTGGACAGCGAGGAGAACAAATAGGTCAATCTTAGAAGAAATCAACCCTGACTGCTCCTTAGAAGTTCAAATAGTAAAGATGAAACTGAAGTACTTTGGGCATCAAATGAGAAGATAGGATTCACTTGAGAAAGCCTTGATGTTAGGAAAGGTGGAGGACAGAAGAAAAAAGGGGCAGCCAAAGATGAGATGGCTAGATTGTATTATAGATACAATGGGCACAGGGCTGGGCAGGCTGAGGAGGATGGTGGAAGACAGAAGTGCCTGGACAATGGTCCATAGGGTTGCAAAGGGTTGGAATCGACTGTGCGACTGAACAACAAAACTACATTTAAAAATATGTTTAAAAATTTAGATTTTCTCAAACGTGGACTAAATGAAATTCACTTCTATAAAGATGGAGATTTGTTGCTTCCCATAGTATAGCTCAGTCTTTTGGTTTAGATCAGGGATTCTCAGCCTGCAGCCCATGGGCTGGATGTGGCTCATGGCACCATTTTGTGTGGCCCCCCACCGCCCTCACTCCAGGAAGTGCCATGTGGTGGAGGAAGGGCAAAATGGCCATCCATCCCCCAAAGCTGTCTGAGGTAGTGTGACCCAGCCCCTGGCTTTAAAAGGTTGAAAACTCCTGGTTTAAATCAATCGTGGAAGAACACAATATGGGGCATGTTCTAGCTAACAGTAAAATCTGCCGCCGCCACATGCACTCTTTTTGTTTCATCTGTTACTTATAGGGAAACAAAGCATGCCGTGTGTTGTCATCTCATTTTAGCTTTTCTGTGGTGGGTAACAATGAAAAAGGATGTCATCGTGATGCATATTGTTGTACAAGGAGATTTGAAGTAATAAAGGAAACAGTGTTGCCTGCTTTCAGCATCAACCACACATGCTTTTTTACACTAGGGTTCCTCAAACGTGACACACCAGATATTCTTGGACTTCACTTCCCAGCAGCCCTGATCAGCAGGTGTGCTTACTTGGGCTTCTGGTAATATAAGTCCAAGAACACCTGGAGAGCCAAGTTTGAAGAATCCTGTTCTAGACTATGAAGATCCTATGCTAGTCCCATGGGAAGTTATGCATAGACAATATCTATTTCCGAGTTCCTACTTGAGGAAATAAACTTTCTGCACTACAAATGGAAATTGAAGGTAAATCTTTTTAAATGCCTCATTTATCTCAGCCAGAGAAACTGTAAATTGAAACTTCCAAGATGATGATGGTAGGATCACAATTTCCAGAGATGGACTTGATGGGATTTTTGTATCAATCAAATATCACTCAGCTGTGGAATTTGGAAGTTCTTGTCATAGTTATATTAGCTGTTTCATACTAGTTGAAAAACATCTATATGGAAACAAACATTATTTCAAAAAGAAAGAAGGAAAATTGATCCAAAATATTTGATGCTGATTCCAAAGATAGATTTATAAAGTAGTCTTATTCCTGCAACAGAAAAATATTGTCATATCTGGGTAGCATTTATGTGTTACATTGGAGCAGCAAATTATTCTTGCAATTCTCTGTGAGAGCCTCAGAGTGTCACTGTTGGGCAACATGGTACCTGCCGAAAGTCTAGCAACCCAGTGATACACAAGTGCTGCACAGACTGGAAACTGCAGATCATAACACACAGCAATCTTTTTGGAAAAGAAGAGAGGGGAAAGAGTTGTAATACAGTATTCACATTTAAGAACAGAGGCAATTTCTTTGACTTACCCTGTGGAGAACTTGACGTCAACAAGACAGGCTACAAGAAAGAAAGCAGCTAATTTGTCATAGGGTTGGATGGAGAGAAAACACAAAGAGAATGGCAGGACCATCAGAAGGCAAGTACTGCTTTTCTCCCTATTGTGTTTCCCTTGCTGGGCTGCCTCAGAGCAGAGTCGTTATTCGATCCCTGAGGAGATGGGAGAGGGTTCCATTGTGGGGAATCTTGCCAAAGATTTAGGACTGAATGTCAGGGAATTAGCTAGGCAAAATCTGCATGCTGTCTCTGCAAAAGGAAAGCAATATTTCAGTATCAGTGCAGACAATGGAAATCTCTATGTGAATGACAGAATAGACAGGGAGAAAATCTGTGGCACAATTCCTCTCTGTCTTATAAATATGGAAGTAGTCACTCAAACCCCTCCAAATGTTTTCCATATAGCAGTGACAATCCAAGATATCAATGATAATGCACCCCAATTCTTCAACAGTAATATCAATTTAGAGATGATTGAATCGACATTGCCAGGCACCCGATTTCTCCTTCAGAATGCTGAAGATCTTGACATTGGGTCAAATTCTCTCCAGAGTTACCAGCTAAGTTCCAACCAGTACTTCACACTGGAAGTTAGAGAGAGAAAAGATGGAAATAAATATTCAGAACTAGTGCTGCAGAAACCACTTGACCGAGAAAGTGAACAGTCTATTCATTTGATAATTACAGCTTTAGATGGAGGGGAAACTAGAAAAACTGGAACTGCCCAGATATGGATTAACATCACTGATGCCAATGATAACCCACCTGTCTTCACCCAAGAGGTCTACAAAATTAATTTGCATGAAAGTGCCTCTGTAGGGACCCTAGTGCTTCAAGTTGCAGCCTCTGATATCGATGAAGGCTCAAATGCTGAAGTCAGGTATCGTTTCAGCAACATACCAGCAAATAGCCGGAAGAAATTCAGTTTAGATCCATTTACTGGCATAGTCACGTTAATTGGACAGGTGGACTTTGAAGAAGCTAAAGAACATACCATGACAGTGGAAGGAAAAGATGGAGGAGGACTAATGGCACACTGCAACATTGAAGTAAGTGTGCTTGATGAGAATGATAATGCTCCAGATGTGGTACTGGTGTCTCTATTTACCCCAGTCCCTGAGGATTCCTTGTCTGGAACCTTGATTGCTCTTCTCAGTGTAAATGATAAAGATATAGGAGACAATGGACAGGTTAGCTGCTATCTAGAAAATGATTTCCCCTTCAGGATTCTTCCCTCATCTAATAATTATTACAAGCTCCAGACAGACAACACACTGGATAGGGAAAGAACTGCTAAATATAATATTACAATCACAGCCACAGACAAAGGAGTTCCTCGTCTTTCCACACAAAAAACCATACCGTTACAGATCTCTGATGTAAATGACAATGCCCCTGCTTTTCAAAAACCAGCCTATAGTATTTATGTGCCTGAAAACAATCCCTCTGGTGCCTCCATTTTTACTATTAAGGCGTCTGATCCAGACATGGACCAAAATGCATGGATCACATACTCCATCCTCCACAGCAACATTGAGGAACTTCCTATCTCTTCATACATCTCCATTAATTCAGAGACTGGAACCATGTATGCCCAGCGATCCTTTGACTATGAGCAGTTCAGGGAGTTCCAGCTGCAGGTGAAGGCCCAAGATGGAGGATCTCCCCCTCTCAGCAGCAATGCCACCATCAGAGTGTTTATTCTGGATCAGAATGACAACAGTCCTAGAATCCTGTCTCCTTCCCAGGGAAGCAAGAACTCAGCATCCTTTGAGATGGTGCCTCGGTCGGCAGAAGGAGATTATCTAGTGACCAAGGTGGTGGCTGTGGATGCTGATTCTGGACATAATGCCTGGCTCTCATACCATCTAGTTCAAGCTACTGAGCCAGGCCTCTTCTCAGTTGGTTCTCATACTGGAGAAATCAGGACCACCAGGGCATTTATGGAGAGTGATTCTGTGAAGCAGAGGTTGGTTGTGATGGTGAAGGATAATGGACAGCCAGCTCTGTCAGCCACTGTTACTCTCAACCTGGTGTTTGCTGAGAACTTCCAGGAGGCCCTTCCAGAAATGAAGAAGCAGCCAAGCATCTCTGACTCTCAATCTGATCTCCAGTTCTATCTGGTGTTGGCCTTAGCCTTGATTTCCTTCTTATTCCTCTTGACAGTCATTCTGGCCATTACGATGACGCTTCGGCATTCAGGGCATCCCAAATTTCTTCAGTGCTTTGGCCCGGTTCCTCATTCCAAGACTGGTGCTGTATTTCCACCCAATTTTGAAGATGGGACTTTGCCTTATTCCTATCAGCTTTGCCTTTCCTCAGAATCCAGGAAGAATGAACTTACCTTCATGGCTCCCAGTATTCAATTTGCAGACCATATTCTTAGTTGTGAGAAACCTGATGTACCTTTTACTGGTAATGAAGGAAACAATTTAAATTCAGAGATGGAGAACACTGAAAAGGTAGGAAGCCTTTACATATGTTATTAATATTTTTAAGATTCTCTTGTCATGTTGCAATGGTAAATAAATATAACATTTATAGACCAGTTGGCGCAGTAATTTTATATCTTCAGACTTGAAATGAGAGAAATGGTTGGTTTTCTGGAATTATACGCCTATTACAACTCCATAATTCTGTATAGTTTGTGATGAACATTTTTTTTTATTTTTACAGTCTCTCTGTATTTTTTCTACTTTTAGTTGATTTCCTACATAGAATTAAGGCTTTTATTATATTTAACATTCCTTAGCATTTAATATTTTTTCAGTAGCTGAGGCTTTAGAATACAAATCTTCTAGTTAAATTACTTATTTTGTCAATTTGACTATTGTTAATTTGTAACATTTTTCTGGATTAGAAATAAACTACTTTCTTTCAGCACCTGTAGCATAATACTGTCACCAAAACTGCTCACAATCTGAGTTTTGTTGACTTAGCTTTCCATTCTTCTGAGGTTGGTAAAATGATTACCCAGCTTTTGGGAGGTTGTATAATTGCCTTGTAAGCTGCCGGAGAGTGCTTTAGCATTATGGCATTTTACTTGGATGTGAAGTTTTAAAAAGGAAAGGATGGTTTTCTGCTAATTCCATGACATTTTCTGGGGAAATGGAAGGTGGGGAAAAAGTGCTACCCAGCAAGATGGACTTTCTTAACATAGTAATAAATATTATTACTGTTAGAGTTTATGTAAAAGGTATTGTTTATACAGGTACAGCGTTATGTGCAGTCTTCAGAAATTGCACTTCATTTAGACCAGGGGTGGCCAACCTATGATCCGTGGACTGAGCCCAATGTGCAGCACCATTTCATGTGGTCCGCCTCCGCCCTCACCACTATCAGATGCAGAAGAGGACACATTTCCTATAGCTGTGAAATGTGCACAACACATGCGTAAATACACCTGCGTTGTCAATAAATGCTGCCATAAATGCACCCATGGCTGTCATAAACACATTTATGTAGAAGCAATGGCAGGACGGAGTGAAAACACGAACAGACCACCAAATTCCATCCAACAAAAAGTCCTTTACTGCAGGAATTGCCTCAATGGCTGAGAGAAAACGAAGCTCTCCGGTTTACAGCTTTTCGAAAATCTTCCACTGATTTTCTACAAATAATAGTTAATACAAAACATTCATAAGCTGATGATACATACTTAGCCTTGATTTCATATATATATATATATATATATATATATATATATATATATATATATATATATATATATATATATATATATATATATATATATATATATATATATATATATATATATATATATATATATATATATATATATATATATATATATTACAAGCATGTTGCACTCAAGTTTGTACATCAAGTTACAATCAATAAAGGCTTACCTCTGATACAATGTAGCAGAATATAAAGTATTAATAGTTTTATTGGCGTCGGGCTATTGATAGAGTTTCTTTTGCCCAAGACGTTACAACAAATAATAAAATGACTGCTTTTATTCATATTTTACCCTACCCAGGTGCAAACGTGCTAAGGTGATGAGAATTTTTTTTAAAGAAACAGGAGGATATAACACGTGAAAGTACCTAAGACGACAGTAGACCTAGCTACAATACCTTCTATAAGAAACAGCTGAGATCCTGGTCAGAATTTAATCCAAAAGGAGTTAATGAATTAAACAGATGAATGAAATGCGCTTCCCTGCGTAATAATTTATTGTTAATGTCTGTTTTATCAAATAAGTTGGGAAGTATTTTTTTCTAATGCAATAAATCTAATATCATCTTCACTGTGTTTGTTATCGAGGAAATGTGACACGAGAGGTGCAGTAAGTAAGTGGCTGCGGATCCGGGAGCGATGCTCAAGGATCCGAACCTTAAGGGGGCGCCCGGTGCAACCGATGTAAAACTTTGCACATGGGCAGATGATGGCATATACTACATTTTGGGAGTTGCAATTAGTGCACCCAGACAATGAAAATTCGCGTTGTTCCCCAGTAATCGTCACGGTTTAGCTTCAATGGCGAAGCGACATGCTGCACAGCCCCCACACCGAAAGTGCCCTCGAATGATAGACGAAGGATTAGCACTTAGAGCGTCTGCATGAACAACTATATTCCCAATATTTTGCGTCTTTTTGAAGCCTATAAAAGGTTTCTGGGAACAGCCTGGGATATCCTCAATGATGTGCCAATATTTTGAAATAATATTCTTAATTTTAAACGCCAGGGGCGAGTATTCAAAGGCACAATGAATCAAGTGGGATTGTTCCTTACTCTTAGGAGTCAAAAAAGTCTTTCTAGGGGTGTTGCAGACGCACTGGAATTGGCTATTAATCACATTGTTAGGATACCCTTTTTGTTCTAGGAAATTTTTAATCGTGGTAGCTGATTTTATAAAGTCACCCTCCCTGGTAGAATTCCGTTTGGCTCTTGCTAAAAGGTATGTTTCTTTTAAGATGGCCCGGGTGGAAGGAACGGAAATCTAGATAGGCATTCCTATCCGTGGGTTTTCTAAAGAGGCGCATGTGTAAACGATTGTTGCAAATATACACAGAGATGTCAAGAAAAGGTACCACTGCCGCATCATAATGCCCAGAAAAACTAAGGTTGCTGTCTAATGTGTTAATCCACTTAATAAAATCAGGAATAACATTGATGTCATCAAATACGAAAAACAAATCGTCAATAAATCTTTTGTAAACTAACATATTGTGGTAGAAGGGATTGATGTCGCTATTGAACACACATGAGGTTTCGAATTTAATCATGTACAAATTCGCCACGGCTGGCGCAAGTGCGCTCCCCATGGCAACTCCTTGTATCTGCAGGAAGAACTGATCTTTATATCTAAAATAATTGTTCTCCAGGACTACGTCAGCCAAGTCCAGTAGAAAGTGAGTGGGAGGCATATCAAGGCTTCTAGACTTTAAAACCTCTTCTAGAATAGGTCTTACACTTTCTAAAGGGATGTGGGTGTACAAAGATTTAACATCAAGCGTTAATAACCCAGCACCCACAGGAACCTGGACATTTTCTAACTTATTAATGAAATCCGACGAATCCCTGACAAATTATGGTGTGTTCCTAGTAAAAGCATTGACGAAAGAGTTTACGTATTTGGCAGTACTTTCTAACACAGAACCTGTGTTTACCACGATAGGTCTCCCTGGTATAAGCGGATTATCCCTACACATTTTATGTAGTTTGGGCAATGTATAGAAAACAGGTACCTTGTAAAAGGGGAAAGGCAGATATTCGTAGGTCTTATCACTAATGTAATTAAAGGAGTATCCTTCATATAATACTGTTTTTAAAATAGTTACAACATTCTTAGTCGGGTTTCCTCTTAGAGGTTTGTAGAATTTAACTTCCCCCAATTGCCTAAGAATCTCTTGATCGTAATGCACAGTATCCTGTATCACAATGCCACCGCCCTTATCTGCCGGCTTAATGGTAATGGTAGAATCTTTTGCTAAACCCATAAGCGCCTGTCTTTCAATATAAGATAAGTTCTTGCAGAAATGCCCTCTGCTTCATTCAATCTTGGTGATATCCTTAAGAACTAATTTGTGGAAAACCTCGATAGACGGGCAAGCCACATGGGGTGTAAAGCGCGAATTCAACCTAAATTCTTCCCTCTGTCCCGAGTCCAACCCTTTAAAGAAATGTTTAAGTTTTAACAATCTAATCAACTTAAAGAGATCCACTCTAGTTGTAAAAGAGTTATAGCATGGCGTGGGGACAAAGTTTAAACCAAGGGAGAGTACACGATTTTCAATGGGGGACAACGTTCTAGATGAAAAATTGAAGATCAAGTTCTCCTCCTGCCTCGTCGAACGCGCTGCCCTAAAAAAGGAGCACTGGACATGGAAGGTTCCATTCTTCCCCTGGTATTTCTAAGTTTGCAGGTCTTAGAGGCACGGGAGTCCAAGGAGGATGATCTTGGGTCACTATCTGTGGATTCCAAGTCTGAGCTGGAAACCGGTTGTTTCCAAGATACCCTCTTAGGTTTTTTGGCAGAGAATTGCCATCTGTAGACTTTGGAGGAGTTGTAGTCGGCTAAGTCCCGGTCAATTTTTTTAGTTTTAAATTCAATGAGCGAATTCATCCAGCTTTTTTGATAGATCTGATAAGGAGGAATCTATGGAGGGACCCGGGTGTTTTACAGTAAGTTCAGTTTTAAGGGTGTCAATATCCACAGATAGAGTAGACACTTCTTTGTTAGATTGTTCGATAATAAGGACCATAAGGTCGTATGAACACCGGTCTAAGATCGCTCCCCACTTATCCACAAATTATTTGGTGTCTGCAAAAAGAGTAGGGTTTTTTGTATTCACAAACCATGAGGGATGTGAGAGTTCTTATAATAATCAGCAAGAAACCCGGCATGAAGTTGATAGCGTACCTTTTTCTTCTCCAGGCGCTCAAGAGTGTCGAAATCCGGACTAGATGGTCCCAGCTGGGCTCTAAATGAGATAGTGTCACTTAGGATCTGTAATTTTTCTTCCTCAGAATAAGAAAAGCCTTTAGTGGCTGCCATAATGGTATAATGTAGAAGCAATGGCAGGACGGAGTGAAAACACGGACAGACCACCAAATTCCATCCAACAAAAAGTCCTTTATTGCAGGAATTGCCTCAATGGCTGAGAGAAAATGAAGCTCTCCGGTTTACAGCTTTTCGAAAATCTTCCACTGGTTTTCTACAAATAATAGTTAATACAAAATATTCATAAGCTATTAATACTTTATATTCTGCTACATTGTATCAGAGGTAAGCCTTTATTGATTGTAACTTGATGTACAACCTTGAGTGCAACATGCTTGTAAATATATATATATATATATATATATATATATATATATATATATATATATATATATATATATATATATATATATATATATATATATATATATATATATATATATATATATATATATATATATATATATATATATATATATATATATATATATATATAATCAGCTTATGAATATTTTGTATTAACTATTATTTGTAGAAAACCAGTGGAAGATTTTCGAAAAGCTGTAAACCGGAGAGCTTCGTTTTCTCTCAGCCATTGAGGCAATTCCTGCAGTAAAGGACTTTTTGTTGGATGGAATTTGGTGGTCTGTTCGTATAAACACATTTATGACAGCTGCAGAAGTGTTTTACGGCAGTGTTTATGCAAGAAGAACCATGTGACTGGCCTGCTCAGCTATCCGGGGAGCTTGGTCCGGCCCACAGCGTGAAAAGGTTGGGAACCCCAGATTTAGACTTTCAAAAGGTCCTCCTTGCTTGAAAGCCAGTCGTATCCAACTCTAGGGTTCAGTGCTCATCTGTGTTTCTTAGCTGAAGAGCCAGCACTGTCTGTGTCTGCAGACATTTCTGTGGTCATGTGGCAGGCATGACTAGACACCGGAATGCACAGAACGTTGTTTTCCTTCCCACCGAAGTGGTTCCTGGCAGAAGCTAAGACAGAAATGGGAGCTCATTCCATCCTGCAGTCAGGGCCGCCATCAGAAATTTCTGGTCCCCATACTGAGCAATCCTATTCTCACACACACACACACACACACACACACACAGAGCTACCTTAATGTCACAGTTATGGCCACAGCGGCAGGGCCCCTGTCAGCTCCGTGCCCTATACGGCAGTACTGGTAGTACTGCCCTGATGGTGGCCCTGCCTGCTGTACCCGGGTATTGAACTGCTGACCTGCCGCCTTCCAGTCAAAAGTCAAGGCTAATTGTACATTAAGATTTGTACCTATAGTAGATTGTACATTAAGATTTGTACATATAGTGATATAGGGTTTTCTACTAGTATGCTGCCTGAACTTACTGTAACTAATACAATCTATTATTTCTGTAGAAATAAACAGGTTTTCATCTAAGATAGCCTGCTACATAATTCCACTTATGAGTCTCAATATGCTGCTCAAAGTTAATACTAAACTAATTGTATGGAAAATGATATAACCAAACAGCTTTCTTGTTTTATTTAATGGAGATTAATGTTCCATGCACATCAGACAGGACTGCAGTGATCTAAGTGGTAACATCTGCAAGAAAGAGAGTTGCAAAGGCCATCTGATCTGACTTCCGTTTGTGCCACTATTGCTAATAGGATTCATCCTCCTACCACTCTTCCTGTGGATTATTCTCTCATGGCCCAGACTTTCATTACACTCAGAGCTTACTGCTGCATCCTTTCCTTTGAAGAAACTAGAGCAGGTTGTCTGTGTGGCCTCAGGCACTTACAGGTGAATGGCATGGGCATGACCCATACCTTCTCTCAGGTCCCTGTTTTTGTCATGGCAGATTTCCTCATGCCCTCCCACCTTTGAATACGTCAGGAGGTCCTCCTTGCCAACTTGACCTATAGAGGAATAATTTGTATCCAATCCTAAAATGGCAGGAGGATATCTTTTTCCCCATTGTTGAGCAATGGAAAAAGAAGGTGGTTACATTTGAACTTCAGCATGTCTTTTTAAATAACATTCATAAGTGAAGGTTCTGATTTGCATGGGAATTACAAGAGAAGGGAAGGGTGGAAATATTTTGTATTAAGCTGATGAAGACTTTATGAAGATCAAATCCCTATGGACTACTGGCTTTGGTGGAGCGCAGGGAGAGGAATTGATGATCTCACCCCAAAACACATCTCAGTAGTAATATCTCAGTAGTGATGGTGCAACACTAATTGAGATGTATTTGTTGTCAATCAAAAGCAAAGGTAAGTTTCAGTTCTGATCCAAAATTTGGTTCTAGTGCAATAGGGAAAAGTTCACACTGCCAGGATTATTGCCAGGAAGAGTCAATAACCTCTAATTTGCTAGTAAGATGCTGCCGCCGCCATGAGACTGTGCCCTCCCACCCCCTCCACCAGCAGAGAGGTTAAAAGGAGCTCCCAGAGCCACAGGATGCTCAAAGACGCTGCCAACGCTGCCGTGAGACAGCACCCTCCCGCCCCCTCCACCAGCAGAGAGGTTAAAAGGAGCTCCTGGGGCCACAGGAAGCTAGAAGGTGCTGCTGCTGCCGCCACCGCCACAAGATTGTGCCCTCCCACTCCCTCCACCAGCAGAGAGGTTAAAAGAAGCTCCCAGAGCCATGGGAAGCTTAAAGGCGCTGCCGCCGCTGCCAGCACCACAAGACGATGCCTTCCCGCCCCCTCCACCAGCAGAGAGGGTAAAAGGAGCTCCCAGGGCCACAGGAAGCTCAAAGACACTGCCACCACGAGTCTGCGCCCTCCCGCCCCGATGACAAAGATGACAACGAGAACACGAGTCTGCACCATCCCGCCCTCTCCACTGGCAGAGAGATTAAAAGGATCTCCCAGGGCTACGGGAAGCTCGAAGATGCCGCTGTCAGAGGTCCCGGCCTCAAAGCATCCCCCCTCCTTTGACCGTGCCATCGCCGGGCGAGGATGAAGGATCATGGGGGTGGTGTCGGACCAGCTGCAGATGTGCGGTGTTTGAATTTATAGTTTGCACCTGTGTTTGTGCTGTACTAAGTAGTGTGCTCCAAAAAAAATTGCTACCACACTGTGGGCGTGGTATGGTAGGCGTGGCCAAGGGGAAAGCCCTGCATTGCACTTGCATTATGACTACTTTATTTCAAAACTTGGATGGGCGGGCCCAGCCAGAATTTCTGGCAAACTGGTGCGAACCTGCTGATGCCCACCACTGGCTGTACTGTATTTTCTGCCGATATGCTGTGATGTAGGGATTATGTTGTATTGTTGTATTTTTGTATCCTTATGTATTTATTTATTCTGGTATACTGATGTTTATTGTACTGCTATTGTTTTGTTGTCTGTTGTGAGCCGCTTTGGGTTGCCTCCGGGCAAGGAAAGCGGGATATAAATAAAGCATTATTATGATTAGTAGTAGTAGTAGTAGTAGTAGTAGTAGTAGTAGTAGTAGTAGTAGTAGTAGTAGTAGTAGTGTTTCCCCCTTCAATGAACTTCACATCATCAAACTTGTAAAGAATTAAAAGGTTTTCCTTATACGTATTTAAGTCATTTTCCTTTCATTATAAAGTTTGGGGCAAATATATTTTTATGTCTGTATATCATTTGGCTCAGCAACACTAGTTCAGCAGTAATAATCTTTTTTAAGGGAACCTGATTAGCTCATGACAGAAGCAAGATTCAATCCATAGACTTCCTGGTTCTTAGTTATGTTTGTGACATTGTATCATTTCAAGATATATAAAATCATGCTAAATGCTTGGGGAAATTACTCTTTTCGATTGCATCCTGCCATATTCTGATACTGGGAGTTTATTCTTTGGAGTCTTCTAAGCTCTGGAATTCTACTACAGTATCTACAACAGATAGCGAACTATAATTGGCCAATAAATTAGTGAATGGAGGAAAACAACGAGGATACTATTGCTACAAATATGTTATGCTTAGGGCAGAGATTCTCAACCTGCGGCTTGGAGGCGGAGGTAGCCCATAGCGCCATTTCATGTGACCCCCTCCACCACACCAGGAAGTGCCATGTGGTGGAGAAAGGGCAAAATGGCCATCCAGCTCCCGAAGCTGTCTGGGGGAGCACGACCCTGCCCCCAGCCTAAAAAGATTGAGAACCCCTGGCTTGGGGATTAGCTACAGTATTATTCAGTATTTCTCCTTCTATGTATCAGGTTTTTATCTTGATTAAGTGATGATAGATTGACACCTAAGGAGAAACCATAACTTTTTAACTGACATCTACTCTGGTATATTTTATGACCTGGTGAAATCTATAATACTTATATTTTTAACTGTCCTAGGTTGCAGTCTTATGAGTTTTATATTGAAACTCAACTACAGTAGTAGACTTATACAGGCTTGTATCCTGTTGCTTACTGCAGTAAGACTAGAATGGAATCAACAGAGATTTTGTGAACTAACACCTCTGTAAGTTCTATTTGTTCAAATGGGTCTGCTCTAATTATAATTTGTTTCAGTCTATTAAATTGCATTTAGAGTATGTCTATTAGACCCAATGGAACTTATGAAAACATGTATTCACCAATACCAATTGATTCAATGGGTCTGCTCTAGTGCAATTTACTACATCAAGCAATGGGATTTTGTCTGTTCGTCATTGTCACTGTCGCCATTAGCTGCTACTCGTATCCCAAAAGAAGAATGCTATATACAGGGGAAATAGTATTCCTGGAATACTGAGTATATAGGTATTTGAAGAAAGGGGTTGGTTACATATTTTTAAAGTATCAATATATAAAATAGCGTGGAACTGAAAAATGAGACTATGTACATGCTGGTAATCAAAATTCGAGAAGGATATGCAGAACCTAATGAATTACTCCTGTTTTATATATGTGTGTTCCCCCCTTCCTGTTATATGTGAACACCTAATCTATATTAACCAAGGTACAAGATATTGACTGAAAATAAGGCAAGGTTTTATTGGTCATTGGTCATCTCCATGTACTGAGGGCAGACAAGCATGCACATAGTTTTCAAATAGTTTAGCAGATTTTCTGACATGCATCGTTTTCCAAGGAAGGATGTCAACATGCTTCCCTGTTGCATTTCCTCAACTGCACTGGCAGCTGGTCGAAACAGAATTTTTTATGTTTTTTCTGTACACCTTCTTCTGTTCAGGATGATGAAGTTGGTTTATAAAGAGTACTGAATCTTTGCATATAAAAGTGGATTAGCTCTGTAAGGTCAAACACAAACACCTTCAAAATAAATTACATTTGCCTTAGCAGTCACTAGGACATCTCTTGTGAATGGACAAATGGAAAGATGAATGTGCATTTTCCAGTAAAGGGTTTTGCAGGGTGAATGTAAACAGCTTGGGTTAAAAGCACCACAGTAAAGTTTTAAAGATGGAGTGTCTACATACATGGATACAGATTAGAGCACTACTGTGAAACAAGATGACAGGTGAGATTTTGTGGTGTGGACCTGTTTTCAGTAATGAATTAGATAAGGATAAACTACAGGGACATTCATGGGCTGTCCAGTTGCACACTGTAAAAATATGTTCCTCAAACCAGAAGTGTCTTTTTTGTAATGTAAGTGGAAATGCATTAATATAACCAACAGAAAATTTATCAGTTCATTTATTATCTTGTACTGTAAATAACACCATCTTTCAAGTAGCACAATCTGTTCTTTCATTTTTATCAAGTCCACTACATACAGAAGTTTGCAAATTAGTTTGTTTGGAAATAATTGTAAGTGCTCTAAATTTCTTTGTCAAAACTAAATGTAGAAGAATGACACCATGGCTCTAATATTCTTTCCTCCATTAATATTATTCTATTAAATTTCAATGTTTCTCCCATTATAATAATGGGAATAAACTTTTTTATGTTTGTATTTTGTGGTGGAACAAGGTATTTCAATGTGGTTTGAAATATCACATATAAGTACCAAAAAAGACCTACAATATTATGAAAAGATCACGATATAAAGACTGCAGTTCCCTGCTTCCAACTCACAGTGCCGCTGTTGGACAAAGCGGTAGTCTGAGATGAGATGAAAACCCACTGATCATTCTTGCAGAGAGATTTCTTTCTAAACTGAAGAACAGGAAAGCAAAAGAACATGAAATACTTTTGCTGAGGCTGGAGGAATACTGCATCACACACAAAAGAAGCAAAATAAAAAGAGGGACCAGTTCATTTTAATTACTTAGAGTCATCTTCTTTGGATGGAAATACAAAATCCACAGCTGATCAAAAGAGCAACAGAATGAAGACAGAAACCCTGCATTTAGAGAGCTATACAATGTTCAGGATGCACATGGTAGTTCTCATACTATCGTCTTTGCTCTCTGGAGTTATTTTAGAAGAGGTTCGTTATTCCGTCCCTGAAGAAATGGCAAAAGGATCTTTTGTGGGAAATCTTGCTGAGGACCTGGGGCTGAATTCCAGGGATCTGAGGAACAGAAACCTGCACATCATTTCTGAAGGTAAAAAGCAATATTTCACTGTCAAGGCAGAAAATGGAAAGCTGTGTGTGAATGACAGGATAGATCGTGAGGGTTTATGTGGGGAGAACACCCAGTGCCTCATTGATTTTGAAGCTGTGGTTGAAAATCCTTTGAATATTTTCCATGTAAGTGTATCAGTTCAGGATATAAATGATAACATGCCACAATTCTTAAAAGATAATATCAAGCTTGAAATAATTGAATCAACATTACCAGGTGCCAGATTTCACATTGGAAAAGCAGAAGATCGTGACATTGGGAAAAACTCTCTCCAGAATTATGAATTAAGCCCAAATATGTTTTTCATATTGGAACTTAAAAATAGTTTGGATGGACATAAATATGCTGAGTTGGTACTTCAGAAGCCCCTGGATAGGGAAAGTGAACACTCTTTCATTTTGATCCTTACTGCTTTGGATGGGGGTGAACCAAAAAAAACTGGGACTGTCCAAATAGAGATTAATGTTACTGATGCTAATGACAACCCACCCGTTTTCACTCAGGAAGTTTACATGGTCAGCCTGAAAGAAACTGTCCCTGTGTCAACAGCCATACTCCAAACTGTAGCCTCTGATCTAGATGAAGGTTTGAATGCCCATATCACTTATGCTTTCAATAACGTCCCAGAAAAAGTCAACCAGAAATTCAGGATAGATCCCCACACTGGAACAATTACAGTGAAAGAGGATCTTGATTTTGAAGAAACAGAAAAATATACTATATCAGTGCATGCAAAAGATGGAGGTGGATTAGTTGCTCACTGTAATGTCAATATACAGATACTGGATGAGAATGACAATGCCCCCGAGATAGGACTTGCTTCCCTATCTAGTCCAGTTCTGGAAGACTGTGTTCTTGGCACAGTAATAGCCCTTCTCAATATAAAGGATAAAGATTCAGGAGAAAATGGAAAAATTACTTGCTATTTAGAAGGCGACTTGCCATTTAAAATAGTATTAGCATCTAAGAACTACTACAAAATCCTCACAAATGGTCTCCTTGATAGAGAAAAACACTCAGAGTATAACATTACCATCACAGCCACCGACAAAGGCACCCCACCTCTCTCCTCAAAGAAGGCAATCTCACTGCAGATTTCAGATATCAATGACAATTCTCCTGCCTTTGAAGAAGCCTCCTACAATGTCTTTGTGCCTGAAAATAATCCCTCAGGTGCCTCCATTTTCATGGTCAAAGCCTCTGACCCAGATGTGGGCCACAATGCACGTGTCACCTACTCCATCCTCAATAGCAACATTGAGGAGCTGCCTCTCTCTTCATATGTCTCCATTAACATGGAGACAGGAATAATCTATGCACAGCGCTCCTTTGACTATGAGCACTTTCGAGAGTTTCAGATTCAAGTCAAGGCCCAAGATGGTGGCTCTCCCCCTCTCAGCAGTAATGTCACTGTGCGTGTGTTCATTTTAGATCAGAATGATAACAGCCCTCAGGTTCTGTACCCTTTGCCAGGTTCTGATGGCATAGCCTTATTTGAGATGGTGCCACATACAGCAGAGCCAGGATATCTCGTGACCAAAGTGGTGGCTGTGGATGCAGACTCAGGACACAATGCCTGGCTCTCATACCAACTGCTGCAGGCCAATGAGCCGGCACTCTTCACCATTGGCCTTCATACTGGAGAAATCAGGACATCACGGGTCTTTGTTGAGAAAGATGTTGTGAAACATAAACTGATCATCTTGATTAAGGACAATGGTAGATCACCACACTCAGCTACGGTGGTGTTGAACCTTGTGGTTGCTGAGAACTTCCAAGAAGCACTTCCGGAAATGAGGAATCAATCTGTTGAGTCAGAGCATCAGTCTTCTGAGCTACAGTTTTACCTGGTGTTGGCTTTAGCTTTGATCTCATTTTTGTTCCTTCTGACCGTGATCCTAGCCATTGTGATGAAACTTCGACAATCAGGGAATCCCAAATTATTCCAATGCCTGGATCCTACTTTTTCTAAGACACATGTTGTATTTCCACCAAACTATGAAGAAGGAACCTTACCTTATTCATATCAACTCTGCCTCTCATCTCAGTTCAGGAAAGAAGATATCTCCTTCCCAAAATCCAGTGTCCATATTGCAGAAAACTTGCTTGCTTCTCAATTGGTATCTTTGAACAGCAACAGTGAGAATATCAGTTCTGAAACAGAGGTTGGTGAGAAGGTAAGTTTCAGGTTCACAAATTGTGACATCTGCACCACACCTTGCTATTTGTGAATAGTATTAACAGTAATATTTATTTTATTTATTTTTTTCTCTTAGATGTTTGGTACATTAAATGGGGAAACAGAGCGCTCAGGCTTGCCTGAATGCAATGGTACTGGCAAAGAGACATTCTACACAAGGGGTGCCCAAACATTTTGGGCTGTGGGCCAGTCATGTGGTTCAGTGAGCTGGTCACATGGTTTAGCGGGCTGGTCATGTGGTTCCTCCCACCAAAAGTGGAAGTAAAACTCACCTTGCAATCTGTTTTGCAACAGGATGAGATAGATTTTAAAATGCCATTTTCTCTGCTTAAACCAGAGGTGCTCTAACTACGGCTTGTGGGCCATAGTTTGGGCACCCCTGTTCTACACATGCATGCTTAGTACTTCTATAATGTATTTGGATCCACTGGCATCAAACTTAAACCATAAACTAAATCAGCCTAGTAAAGTTCAGTCAGGGTTTTGTAATCAGTGGTGAAATTCAGCAGGTTTGCCCCAGTTCGCCAGAACCGGTAGCAGAAATTCTGGCTGGCCCCACCCATCCAAGTTTTGAAATAAAGTACAGTAGTCCTAATTTGGGTGCAACACAGGGCTTCCCCCCTGGCCATGTCTACCATACCATGCCCACAGAGTAGATAGTAAAAAAAAATGAATCCCCCCCCCAGTGGTTTCGTTGGTTTGGACTTATCATTGATGGGAAGCTGATTTTGCATTTAAAGATGGTGACATTGCATCACGCAATTTGTACTCATTATTATTGCTAACTAGTACCAATATTTTAATTGGTTTAGTTATTTCAGAGTTCCTTGCAGAGTTAAATATATGGTGGAACAAGGGGCAATTCAGTATCATATCAGTATCTTCATAAATCCCTTCCTTTTTAGCACATTGCTGTTCCCAAAAAAAAATCCACAGGTTTCCTTCTTGATCTCAGTACTAAATGTTGAGTGCTGTGCTCTCTTCTTCTTCTTCTTCTTCTTCTTCTTCTTCTTCTTTCATATCCAGACCTTCTTGGCTTTGTCAGTGGCCATAATTGAATGTTCAACAGTACATGTTTCTGGTAGTAATCGACAGACCAGTCAATGAGCCAGAATGTGTATCTCTCCATAATCATACAGTGTATTGTTATCTACCAGCAGCTCCCATTTGGTAGGATGGTCTTGCATTTAGGGACTCCAACCCTCAGCCTTTTCAGGGTCCTCCAAGTGACATAGGAGGGATTGAGTTCCTCAGCCATGTCCTCTTTTAATGCTATTCTTTGTCCAGTAAGCTCCTTCCTTCATCTTCTAATTTGGTTTTACTCTTGCGTACCCTCAGGAATGTTTGTTCTTGCTATAAAGCTCTTCCTGTATCTTGAGTGCTGTGTGAGAGATGTAGACTAGAAATATTGTACACTGTGAAATCCAGTTAGCTCTTCAAACTGATGGATGGAACAGCTTCCTTTGGCAGAGTGTGCATGGGGAAGGGATTTCCAACTGTTGTACCAGTGAGGTGATTGGATTCCACCCATCTAATTCTGCTTTGTTTCTCTGACAAAGCAGAGTTTTCATATGTTGTTGTGATCAAATCATGGCAAACAGAGGCCAAACGGTAAAAAATCCAAGTGCAAGCAAAACCGTTTGAGGCACAAAATATATATAATCCAAAATTTAATGAGTGAAATAAACAATAATTCTTGTTAGATTCACAAGTTAGCTTTATTGTTCAAAAATTTCTCTTCAGTTCTCATACACAGATGATGTAGGTAACTTGTTGCAAAAATGTTCAAAATCTAACTCTCATGTAATTTAAACCAAAAGTCTCTTGTTAATATCACAAATAAGTTCAAACATTAAAGAAATTCACTTTCACTTTCAATATTGATGCAAAATCCATGTCAGTAACTTGTAACAAAAATGTTCAGCATTTACTCCCGTGTAATATAATAATTCAAAATCTGTTCCGGTAGACAATTTTTTGATGAATTCTTCCTCAGGAGCAATTTTTAAATCCTTTTTACCGTGTACCTACAGCCTCTTCCGCAAACTCTTTGAGGGCCTGTGGACGTGATCAAATCAGCAGATTAATTTAGTTGACAAATCAAATAAAAGATCTGAATCTTGAAACATTATGCTTGTCGCTCTGGTAGAAGGTGTGAAGATAAGGAATCTCTGCATTTGGAGGACTAAAAAAAAGAACTTCGCTCACAGAGTTAAATTAAGGAAATGAGAATTAACCACAGATTCTGTATAAAGAAATTCCTTTGGAGTCATGAAATCCCTATGTGTTTTACCCTTTAATTTCTTGAATTGCTGTCATCTGTCTTCCTCTGTTGTAATGGTTTCTTCTCCCCGGGAGGATCGGGGCCACTGGGCTCAAGGAAGGCACAGGATACAGAAGTGTGGTGGAAAAGTCAGTCCCAATCAAGTCGGGTGATCTGTATTTATTGACTTGCATTCTTGATCACTTGCGCACAGATCGTGCATGACCCCTATTACAGAAAGCTTGCTTATATAGCATGTTGCTGGCCAAGGTACATTTGCCAGCCTAAGAAGATGCTAAGAAAGTATTGCATGCCAAGGTTCCCCATAAGCAGATTAATCAGCAGATGTAGCGAGACTCACTGTTCCCATCCTATCTCAGAGTCCTTGTAAACTCCGGGCTTCTACACTTAATTGTTTGGTCTAGCTGCAGCTTAGTATCTCGGTGGATGTGAGTGAGATACTGTGAGCTGTTTACTAGGCATTGTGACATTTGGGTGACTTCTGTCCTACTCCTTTCAGTTCTCTCAGCCAAGGCAATATGGAGTCTCTACTGCTAACTATCACTATTAGCGTTTACCCAATTTCCCTTCCTACATAGCCAGGTTGGTCTCCAGCCCATGTTCTAGCCAGACAGACCAATCTGGAAAGGTTATGGCCAATTAATAACGTGGCCCATCCACATTCCACCAGTTCACAGCACCTGTTTTTGATCATGTTATTATCACAAGTAAGAACTCCTTTTTGATTCGTTGCCACTAGAGCTTATCATCCAGGCTGCAGGTCAGAATGAAGCGGCCGCTTATTTAGGTAGCAAATTTGGGGGAAGGAAGTGATAAAGATGTGTTGGAAAACAGAACTGCATGTCTTAGGCTGTGTCTTGACTGTTAAAAGATTCGGGATTCCAATCGGAGATTTTTTTTCAGTCAGGTGAAGGTGGTGCTTGTATGGGTTTCTGCTTCTTCTAAAGAAATCTTGTCTGAATAGTTGTTGTTTTTTAACAATACAGCTGCCATCACAAAACATTCTCCTGAATTCCCCCTTTCCCTTTTGGTTCCCCATGATGTTTTCCTTTCCTTTTCTTATCCTTATTGCTACCGGCCTCTATTCCAAAATGTGGGTGGGATCTTTTGACTTCACCTCTGCTGCCAAGCCATTCAGGCACAGTCCCCTTTACCATATTGTAACAATTATTTTTTAAAAATTATTTTACTGTTATGGCAATACAACAGTTCTTTGCTCTGACAGCTAACCACTGAACTGTCATAGAGCTATAAGAGTAGAGATCAGGAGGAAAACATTTTTAGGTGGTGGGGAATCTGCCAACTTTTACAGAGCAAGAGGCACAATACACAGTATGCACCAACATATGCATGCACACAGAACAATGAAGTGATTTTAGAAATAGTAAAAAGATAAATGACCCTACTGGGTGTTTTAAAATAAACCACATTTTGGTACAATCATGTATGCTCCAGGTGCGCATCATGAGTTCCTTGATATTTGAATCTGTTGTTCAGTTATATAGTCGAGTCCGACCCTTTGCAACCCCATGGACCACTGCACGCCAGGCCCCCCTCCTCCACAGCCTGTTCAGCTCTGCGCCCATTGTGTCAACAATACCATATAACCATCTCATCCAGTGGTGGGCTCAAAAAAAAATTACTACCACACTGTGGGTGTGGTATGGTGGGTGTGGCCAGGGGGAAAGCCCTACGTTGCACCCGAATTAGGACTACTTTATTTCAAAACCTGGATGGGCGGGGCCAGCCAGAATTTCTGCTACCGGTTCTGGTGAACTGGTGCGAACCTGCTGATGTCCACCACTGATCTCATCCTTATCCTCTGCCGCCCCCTTTTCCTTTTGTCTTCTATCTTTCCCAGCATTAAGGCCTTCTCAAGTAAGTCCTCTCTTCTCATTTGGTGTCCAAAGTACTTTAGCTTCATCTTTAATATTTGTCCTTCCAAGGAGCAGTCAGGGATGATTTCCTTCAGGATCGACTTATTTGATCTTTTTGCTGTCCAGGGTACTCTCAAAATTATCCTCCGGCACCACATTTCAAAGATGTCTATTCTTCTACACTCAATGTTCCCTGATAATAGGATACAGTTGGGAATTAGGAGGGCTTCATACAGTTGGGAATTAGGAGGGCTCCTTCCCTACTCACTATAATATTCTCAATGTGCCTTCTCCCCCCCCCACCCCCATTCTACAAAGTCTTACTGTTCTGATCTAAGACCAGCCCATACCCGTCAAGTGCCGCTCCAGAAAATACGGGAACTGCTCCGGCCCGGGTGCACATGTGCAGCAAAAACTCCTTTGTGCATGCGCAGAACCCCTTTGTGCATGTGCAGAAACCTTTGTGCATGCACAGAGCCCATTTGTGATGGGCATGTATGTGCAGTAACCCCTTTCCCCGCTGTTGAAATATGGGATGGCGGCGGGAAAGAGGAGGAACGGGCACAGAAATACGGGATTTCCTGGCCAATCCAGGATACTTGACAGGTATGGATCAACCCTGAAGCCCTAATAATTGGTACAATTATGACTGGGAGGGAGGATCCAGAAGCCAGACTTAATATTTACAAATATTACCAAGGTGAATTTTGAGTTAGGCCATGAAGAGAAATTTTAAATCAGTTTTCCACCTCCAGGGATGCATCCCCATCCCTCAGATTCTGTTGTGCAAACTACAAGTATTATATCAATGTTAAATACTGCTAAGTCACTTCCATGTTATTGTGAACCTATAAATTAATGATCTCCAAAAGGTCCTCTCATTAGCAGCCCTGCTCAGGTTTTCTAAACTGAAGTCTGCACCTCACTTTTAAAACAAAAATAATCAATGCATCTTATATTTGTTTTTCCTATTTTCCTACTGCTTTCCATTTTTCTTTGCATTGCCCTTTGCTGGCATGTCTTGCATTTTCACTGATATGTGCAGAGCACAATAGCCTTAGTGTAGTCGTTTTAATTTCTACTTATACTGGCACAGTACAAATGGCATAACTTTTAAATAATGCAATACCTCAATGCAATATCTCTTCTTAACAGCTAGAGCAGTTTGATAGTGTAACCAACCTGCTTCAAGAGGTGGTGAGTGCTCCAACACTGGAAGCATTCAAGAGAGAATTGGACAACCATCTGTCAAATTACTTTAATTCAGATTCCGGCATTGAGCCTTAATGGCCTAAACAGCCCCTTCTAACTCAGTTACAGTATTCTATTATTCAACTTAAGAAATCTCTATAAAACATTGGCCTTTTTGATGCAGGTTGGCGTGGTCTAAATAGGGTTGCTTGAGGTTATGGAGAGGAGTGATATGCCATTTGATAGGATCTTCATATCCAAATGGCATATCAAACTCAACACTTGCCTTTCTTCTTTACAGAAGGGAAGAGGGAAATAAATTAATGATTTTGGCTCTGCTAGTCCATCATTGACTGACCTTAGGGATTGATCTTACTACTGAGTAAGAGCTGGTCTAATTCTTCAGCCAAGTATCTGAGCTACAAATCTTGAATTTGCAAATATTTATCTATCCTCTTGCCATCATTCTGAGGAAATCCCCCCTCCATGTTGCTATTTGGATTAAAGTGAAAATAGTAAATAGTTGACAGGAGATAATGCCATGGTTCTGATTCTTCTGTTTTCACAGTAGTTGTTCCATGAAATGTTGCAGGCTTGTTGAATAGAAAAACACATTCAATATCACACCTAATGTGATTTTCTGTTTTTGTTCCCTAGGTGTAAAACTTTGCATGTATCCCTGTTAAATATTCTGTTAAATTATTAATATTAATATTTTCTCAAAGTTACTTTTCTCAGGCAGGATAGAAATGAATGATAGAAATTCTGCTGCTGGGGTAACTTTCAGTAACTAAAGACTTCCTCTTCTTGTCCAGCAGCTCCCATAACTTCCACAAGATGAAAGGTATTCATAGGAGATGTAGGAATCAAAGTACAGACTTTTCAGGTGTCTAGTTTCCAAAAATTTCCCACTGCTGATAACATTACCAGTCTTCCATTGGTGTAGTTGTGCCAACAGGATTTCAGAATTAGTAGGCAATTAAGGCTAAAAGAATTGTGGAAGTTATGGGAGCTGCTGGACAATAGGAGGAAGTTTTTAGTTACTGGAAGTTATCCCAGCAGCAGAATTTCTATCATTCATTTCTATCCTGCCAGAGAAAAGTAACTTTGAGGAAAATATTAATAATTTAACAGAATATTTAACAGGGACACATGCAAAGGGAACAAAAAACAGATGCATGTTTATAAGATGGGGGATACTTGGCTCAGTAATACTACAAGCAATAAGGATCTTGGAATTGTTGTAGATCATAGGCTAAATATGAGTCAACAGTGTGATGTGGCTATAAAAATGGTCAACGTAGTTTTAGGCTGCATTAACAGAAGTATAGTCTCCAAAACCCATGAGGTCCTAGTCCCCCTCTATTTAGCACTGGTTAGACCACATCTAGAGTACTGTGTACAATTCTGGGCACCACACTTCAAGAAATGTGCAAATATTTTAGAGCAGGTACAGAGAAGGCCAACAAGGATGACTGGATGAATGGAAAGCAAGCCATAGAGGGAAAGACTGAAGGAACTGGCCATGTTTAGCCTTGAGAAAAGGACAATGAAAAGGGGATATGATAGCACTGAAAGATACTCATAAAGAGGAAGGGACAGGTCTGTTCTCCATTATCCCATAGTTCAGGTTACATAATAATGAGCTGAAACTACAGGAAGCCAGATATAGACTGAATATTAGGAAAAAACATCTTAACATTTAGAGTAGTATGGCAGTGGAACCACTGCCTTGGGAGGTGGTGAGCGTGCCAACACTGGAAGCATTTCAGAGAGAATTGGACAACCATCTATCACATCTACTTTGATTCGGATTCCTGCATTGAGCAGGGGGTTGGATTCGATGGCCTAAAAGGCTGCTTCCCACTCAGTTATTCTATGATTCAATTATTAAACCGTTCAAACTGTGTAAAATAATGCAGCATAAAGACAAACAAGAAATGAACAACAGAATATAAACCAAAACAGAAGCTAAAATCTTCATTCCAGTAGGTTAAAACACAGGCATTGTTATTGACTCCTGAAAGCTCAGATGAACTGCTAGGCATTGAAAGGAAACCAGTCAAGATTAAAGTTTTTTGTAACCAGGACACCATAGCTGAGAAAGCCCTTTGATTTCAGCCTTGTGTGAATGATGCACATACTTGCCCTGTATATGCATCACAGGAAGTCAGAATCAGGAAGGATTGAATGTGACTCCTGAGACAAGTGTTACCTAGGGGAAAATCCTCTTCCCCTTTCTTTCATATAATCATATTTTAGCTCAGATAGTCATTAGGCCTTCTCCCCACTGGAGCATTAGCTTTAAAAGAGCTACAGGATGCATCTCATCTCTTTCTTCTTAATACTAACATATAACAAGCCATTACCATGATGAACTGCTACTTTTTCATGAGAAAATGGGAGAAAGGAGATTCTTCTTCCAAGTTTTCCTAAAGAATTGTGAATATTATGAAATACTGTGATAGAGTGTAATATTCAGCTTCACATGTTTATTTAAACATGGCATTTGTAAAACTATAGTTGGTATAACTGTTGAGTACTCAGAAGCACAGTGGCTGAAATCCTGTTGCTTAGAATATTGCAGTAGGTAGACCCATAGAGTCAGTGGGGAGGTTAGACTGATGCAAAGGGCCTACTCTAGTATGGCTTACTACACTGCACCACCAGATTTCAGACTTTAAGACATAGTGGAACAGGTAATTAGATATATTAATAACAATGCTACCTGCTTTCCTATGAAGAACCTTTGGTTTTAAAAGTTATGATTTCTTTAAAATGTTTTGACGAAGTAAATTGTAATCTAAATTGATGATGGCTTTAAGAACTAATTATCATTATAATATCATATTTCTCAGAATTGTATGTAAGAAGCTATTTGGTGTGAATGGATTATCTGGCACAACTAATATAAAAATAAGCCAGCATTTTATCTGCAGTTCTTTTTTGAGCCTCAAAGTGCCACTGTTGGCCAATATGATAGGCAGAGAGAGACTGGAATCGAGTCATGCTTCCTGCACTACTATGATTCCTAGAGATGTTGTGTGATCAAGAAACTGAAGAGCACAGGGACAGAACATCCCTGCAAAAAAAAATGCTAAACTGCTTCAGCCTATATAAATTGAGACGAGAGACAGTTTATTTTATTCAAAAAGATTTCCTTGGATCTCACGAGAATCTGTGTTGTGTTTGTGGGGATCAAGGAGACGCGGAGGCTTGAATTCATCCAAAGGCATGAATTTATTCAAAGGCATAGGCATAGGCATAGGCATAGGCATAGGCATCATTTACACAAAACAGTCCGGCTGGACTTTATTAGAAGCAGGACAAAGACATTCCAGAGAGAGCATGTAAGATGTTTTCATTGGTTATCTGCGATAACAGAAGGCTACTTAATTGGTTAACTATCTGCATGTCTTCCTCGTGCACACCTTGCTCTAATTGGACAGAAGCTGCGTGATAGCTATGTGCCATCCCTGAACAGTGCAGGGAGGGGCAAAAGCCTTGAGAGACCCAAAAGGGGCCTCTAGGTTGCTGTGTAAAAACAGATGAGGTAAAGGAGACAATTATACACGATTTATGGCCAATGAGTCACAGCAATCGCACCGTGAAACCCCACATCTTCCCCCTTCTGTTTTTAAGAAGCTTATAAGCATAATAAATGTAACCCTTGCATTTGCGAGCCGGAAGCGTCCTTGCAGGCTGGCAACGAAGGTATGCATAGAACAGGCAGTTATCAGAATTCACAAATGCACAAACAAGCTTGAAGGCAACAAATGGTTGTAGAGAGGTAAGCAGGAATATAGTTCCAAAGTTAAAAAGAAGGTCCTCAGTTTCTCCCCCGGTGTCGACCCCGGGAGGGAAACAGTGAGGCTTTGACTTATGTCGAGTACAGTTCACAACCTTGGCACATTTTCTAGCATGCTAACAGCTACAATAGGAACATAGAGAAACAGCATCAAAACTCATTTACATGTGTCACTGCTAACAGCTATAATAGGACTGAAAACTTTCTCATGTACTTCTAAAGGAATCTTGAAAAATGCAGTAACATAACACAAAATATATCATAAGCAAAATATATAACAAAAGCAAAATACAGGTCATTCCCCAAGCAAGAGATTAAGCAGAATACTTAAGCATCAACCAAATATGAACATCTCTCTTCTTCCTTACAAGAATAAGGCATTATATCTTTTCTTCTCTCACTGGTGTAAGCAAAATCAGGTCTTTCCCTAAGCAAGAGAATCTCTTCTTACATGAAGGAGGTCCCTATAGCATTCTAGCAAGCATTTCGTCTTCTCTCACTGGTGTAAAAGTGAGAGAGGCATTAATAACTTTTACTAGCATTCAATGACTTAAAACCAGCATAGCATGGTAAATCAGGACAAATATCATTAAAGCATTTCACACACTCATAAAACAGGTACTAATATCAGCAGAGCATTTAAAGGCATTTGAATATAAAACAGAAAAAAGCATGATCATACAGTTGAACTATTTATCCAATTTAAAAAAGGTTTTCAGGTTTAATAATGCAAACCAAGCCAATTCTTCGCTTAGAGTATTAAGAATACACAAACTTTTTAGTCCAATTAAAATATCCAAATTGATTGAAGCTCAGATTACAATTTAAAACACGATCTTCTCTCCAGTTCAGTTTTTTTTTTAAAACAAACACTTCTTCTTGGCATGGCAGGGTGAAACTAAGCCATAAACTACTTCTCACTGAATTCACAAGACAACCAGCCAACCCCCACCCCTCTCTCAGCCTTTCAGGCAAACACACATTCCTTCATGCTCCGGCCGTCCCCATCTGTACTAAGGCAGGCAGATGAGGTATGAACAAACTTGGAACAGCTCACTCTGGATCTCTTTGTTGGAGGGTTGGGCAATTCAAAATCAGCCAAAAACTCCTTGTATTTTTGAAGCAGTCTGTTGTCGTTGGAGGCTGAATTCACCCCCCTCCTCCTTTGGTTTTCTGTCATCTGCAGTAGCTGATCCTCAACTTTATGACAAGCTGCACCTGTTAGTTGGTACTTGCGAGAAGACCCCTTTTTGGGCTTGGGTTTTGTGCGTTCCTCCTCTGGGCCATCCTCCCATTCCGGTAGGATCTTCCTGCCCAAACGTGAGGTATCAAGTTTACTACTCAGCTTCTCCGGCTTTTGTGAAGAGGGTTGCTTCACGGGGGGGCTGAGATCCCCCATGCTGCTCTGTGAAACACACTCCTTGCTTCTTGCCACTCTGCATGCATTGCTAGCGTCAATCTGTGATGAGGTCTCCACCATTTGTTCCTCATCAGCTGGCATTTGTGGTTTCTTAGGCTCGGCAAGAGCCTCTCTGTTCACTGGACCAGCAGCAACAGTTTCCATATCTAACACATCTGGAGTTAAAGCAGCAGAGAACAGGTCTTTTGTAGGGCTAAAAGGACTTGCTTGCTCCAAGGCAGAATTTAATGTCCCATCTCCATTTCCACCCCCATCTCCATATGAGGGCTCCTGCTGTTGTGTCCCATATGATGAAGAGACAGTCAGACTCCATCCCTTGGCTGGGGGGAAAATCTGTGGCAATTGTAAAGTAAACTTCTGGGAGAACAAAAGATTCTTTGGAGTAAAGTCTTGCCCTTCTTTTGTTCCTGCTCTTTGCCCATCATCCCATTTGAGTGATCCAATTTCTGGGTGCCAGGGACATTGGCATTTGACTCCCTTAGTGAAGCCTTCTGTACTATCAAGCGTGATGTCTGGACATCCGCTCTCCTTGATGGATCTCTGCAATTCGTTTGCATGGGCTCTTGGCCCTGAAGAAACTTCCCCCCCCATACTCACAATCGGGAGCTCGAAAGCTGAGGGACGCGTCAGGGGGCTATTCCAGCCGATGAGCAGGGGAGTTGGGATCCAGTGATCACGGCGCGGGTCACCAGATGTTGTGTTTGTGGGGATCAAGGAGACGCGGAGGCTTGAATTCATCCAAAGGCATGAATTTATTCAAAGGCATAGGCATAGGCATAGGCATAGGCATAGGCATCATTTATTCAAAACAGTCCGGCTGGACTTTATTAGAAGCAGGACAAAGACATTCCAGAGAGAGCATGTAAGATGTTTTCATTGGTTATCTGCGATAACAGAAGGCTACTTAATTGGTTAACTATCTGCATGTCTTCCTCGTGCACACCTTGCTCTAATTGGACAGAAGCTGCGTGATAGCTATGTGCCATCCCTGAACAGTGCAGGGAGGGGCAAAAGCCTTGAGAGACCCAAAAGGGGCCTCTAGGTTGCTGTGTAAAAACAGATGAGGTAAAGGAGACAATTATACACGATTTATGGCCAATGAGTCACAGCAATCGCACCGTGAAACCCCACAAATCTGATCATAAGAAGCTGAGAAAAAAATCAACCTAATTCATTTGGAGCCTGATGGAGAGAAGGCACAGACAGATTAGCATGGCATTTACAAGGCAAGTACTGTTTCTCTCACTATTGTCTTTCTTCTGCCTGACTGCTACAGAGCAGATTCATTATGCAATCTCTGAGGAAATGGCAAAGGGTTCCATTGTGGGCAACCTCGCCAAAGATTTGGGTCTGAGTGCCAGAGAATTAAAATTTCGTAACCTGCATCTTGTATCTGTAGTTAAAATGCAATATTTCAGTATTGATGCAGAAAATGGAAACCTATGTGTAAAGGACAGGATAGATCGTGAGGGCATATGTGGCAAAGATCTGCTCTGCTTTATTCATTTAGAGGCTCTGGCAGAAAAACCTGGAAATGTTTTCCATATAACAGTGGCAATCCAAGACATTAATGATAATGCTCCCCACTTCCTCATTGGCAACATCAGTCTGGAGACAAGTGAACTTACTTTGACAGGCACACGATTTCTCCTTGGGAAAGCAGAAGATCCTGATATTGGCATGAACTCGCTCCAGAATTACCAGTTGAGCTCCAATCAGTATTTCATTTTAGAGGTTAGAGAGAGAAGAGATGGAAATAAATATGCAGAAATGGTATTGCAGAAATCACTAGACCGAGAAAGTGAAGAAACTATTCACTTGATCCTTACAGCCCAAGATGGAGGTGAACCCAGAAAAAGTGGGACTGCTCAAATATGGATTAATGTCACTGATGCCAATGACAACCCACCCATTTTCACTCAAGACATCTACAAAGTAAGCTTGCAAGAAAATGTTCCTGTTGGGACCCTTGTGCTCCAGGTAGTAGCAACTGATAAAGATGACGGTACAAATGCCCAAATTAGATATGAATTCAGCAACATACCAGCAGGTGCCCAACAGAAGTTCAGTCTGGATCCAATTAGTGGCGCAGTCACTCTTATGGAATCCCTTGACTTTGAAGAAATTGATGAATACAGTATGACAGTGGCTGCAAAAGATGGAGGTGGATTAGTGACACATTGCAATATTGAGATAAGGGTTTCTGATGAGAATGATAACATCCCTGAAGTGAGATTAGCCTCTATGGTTAGCCCAGTTCCAGAAGATTCTCTGCCTGGAACATTAATTGCTCTGATCAATATAAATGACAAAGATACTGGTGATAATGGGAAAGTTACTTGCTATTTACAAGATGATACACCATTCAGAATTCTTCACTCATCTAATAATTATTACAAGCTCCTGACAGACAGCACACTGGATAGAGAAACAAATCCTGAATTTAATATTACAATCACAGCCATTGACAAAGGAACTCCTCCCCTTTCCACACACAAAATTATCCCTTTACAGATCTCTGATGTCAATGACAATGCCCCTGTTTTTGAGAAATCCATGTACAACATCTATGTTCCAGAAAATAATCCTTCTGGTGCCTCCATTTTCACTATTAAAGCCACTGATCCAGATCTGGGGCAAAATGCCCGGATCACATACTCCATACTCCATAGCAACTTTGAGGAACTTCCTATCTCTTCATACATTTCCATTAATTCAGAGACTGGCACCCTGTATGCCCAGAGATCCTTTGACTATGAGCAGTTCAGGGAGTTCCAGCTGCAGGCGAAGGCCCAAGATGGGGGTTCTCCCCCTCTCAGCAGGAATGCCTCCATCAGAGTGTTTATTCTGGATCGGAACGACAACAGTCCTCGAATCCTGTCTCCTTCCCAGGAAACCAAGGGCTCAGCCTCATTCGAGATGGTACCACGCTCAGCAGAAGGAGATTATCTAGTAACCAAAGTGGTGGCCGTGGATGCTGATTCCGGACACAACGCCTGGCTCTCGTACCATCTGGTTCAAGCCACTGAGCCAGGCCTCTTCTCAGTTGGTTCTCATACTGGGGAAATCAAGACAACCAGAGCGTTTATGGAGAGAGATTCTGTGAAGCAGAGGCTGGTTGTGATGGTGAAGGATAACGGGCAGCCAGCTCTGTCAGCCACTGTTACTTTGAACCTGGTGTTTGCTGAGAACTTCCAGGAGGCCCTTCCAGAAATGAAGAAACAGCCAAGCATCTCTGACTCTCAGTCTGACTTCCAGTTCTATCTGGTGCTGGCCTTAGCCTTAATATCCTTCTTATTTCTCTTGACGGTTATTCTGGCTACTACGATAAAGCTTTGGCATTCAGGGCATCCCAAATTCCTTCAGTGCTTTGGCCCCGTTCCCCATTCCAAGGCTGGTGCTGTATTTCCCCCCAATTTTGAAGATGGGACTTTGCCTTATTCCTACCAGCTTTGCCTTTCCTCAGAATCCAGGAAGAATGAGCTTACCTTCATGGCTCCCAGTATTCAATTTGCAGACCATATTCTTAGTTGTGAGAAACCTGATGTACCTTTTAATGATAATGAAGAAGACAATTTAACTTCACAGATGGAGAACACTGAAAAGGTAGGATGTCCTTATTTCTGTTATTAATTTTATTAAGAGTCTCTTGTTTCATTGCCTTAAGTAATAAATAAATATTATATTTATAGTACAGATGATACTATAGTTTTATATCTTCAGACTTGCACTGACAAATATAATTAGGGTTGGGATCATGTGGAAACAAGTAATCTTGCTTTATTTACTGTACAATCTTTTTTACTTTCTCCTTGTTTTACATATTAATATTGTAGCTCTGTGCTGCTCAGTTGTACTGCTGAACCAATATTCCAGATTTATGTTCTCGTACATTTTCTTTTTCATTTGTAAAAATACATGAGGATTTCAATCCATATTGGACACACACTGTTACACCTTACCTGCAGTCAGATTTTTAAAAAAACAACACCTCCCATTCTTACTTTTGGACCTATTCCCATTTCATCCATCAGAAGTACAGAATCAAACACAGGTCTATAAACATTGATGCCATACTAATCTTCTCCGTGCAGTAGGTGCTGGTTGGAGTTCTCACTGCTGCATCTTATTCCTAGTAAAGCTTTTAAGTACTTTGCAAACTAGGTAACACAGAGTGCAGAAAGGATTGTGTAGATATCTTGATCACCCTATAGGTGGCATATTGAATTGCTCTATCTCACTGCACAATATCAAAACGTGTATAAAACAGGAGAAGAAAGTGCAGTTTGTGGAGTATTTGGTATCTTAAGATATAAGTCTGATGGATTGATGATGATACCTCAGTTAACGTAATTAATGCATTCTCCAGGACATTTGTTACAGCAAAAATTACATTAACTGAATTTCCCATAGGTATGCATTAAATGCAATTTCCCATAGGAATGTATTGAAAACCAAAATGCATACATACATATCTTTATTCGACTGTCTGTCAGCACAGAAAACCAAAATACAGTAGAACCTTGGATAAAGTCCAAACTCCATTCCACAAGTTTGGACTTTATCCGATTTTGGACTTTATCCGAATCAAATGGGCAATGCATCGGATAACGTCCAAAAATTGACTTTATCCGAGGTTCCTATACCAAATACCTTGGATAGCCTCCATTTTTTAGTGGTTTTGGACTTTATGCATTGCATCACGTGTGCATGAAAACCACGACCTTATCCGAATCGGACTTTATCCAAATCAGACTTTATCCAAATCGGACTTTATCCGAGGTACCACTGTACATTAACCAAAATGTGGTTTCCCATAGGAATGCATTGAAAACCAATTAATACATTCTGTAAAAAAATTCTGTAAACCAAGCCACTGTTTTCTATGGATTTCCTCTTGTTGTGCGATTTTTATGTTAACCGAGCTGTTTGTTAACTGAGGTTCCACTATACTTGGTGTTCAGCAATATACTGTATACTTTTTCATAAACTAGTAATATTGGATTTCATTTTCCTTCCACTTTTACTTTAGCCTGTATCTTTCTCTTTACTGGGCTTGCATTATCCATGATATTCTTTTGTATGCTTTCACATATTTTAAATATATAATGAAGCTGCAGCTTAGATTTTGTTTGGGTGTTAAGAAATAATTCTGTGTAGTTTTAGCCTTTTCTCTGCTCCTTATGTCAAGTGAAATACAGAGCAGAGCAACTTCATTGCCACCACATTCACTGCATCCTTTTTTAAATCCCTTCAATCAATGCTCCTGAGGGGATAGAAAACATGGAACATGTTCAACATATGTAGGCTGACCACATATTTTAGAAATCTAAATCATGTGGAGAGCCTATACACAGGTAGCAAGCTTTAGATTTTGCTCCCTAAAATATGAAAGATAGACATAGAAAAAGATACAGTAGCAAAATAGGCTACTAAATTTGGATTTCTGGTGCTTCTCTGAAGGGTGATGACCCAAATGGAACTTATGCCATCACAATTAATGCCCAAAAGCCAAAAACAAGACAAAATGTATTCAGTAGCTACAGTATATAACTTTGAGTCAGCTGCAGTAGAAAACTGAAGATGAGGAGGAAATGGGTAAAACTGACCAAGAGGTTTCAGAAATGGCACTAGAAAAGTAGAAGGAGAAGCTACTGAGATTGAAGAAAAAGAACACAGGCTGAGCAAAGGGGAAATTGGAGCTGGTCAGCTGTATCAGAAACCAACAATGCCATAAAATATGGCAGCATTTGCTGTGCTTGCAGAACAGGTGTATCCAACATATTTTTTGCTTACCACATGATGTACAAGCTCAGTCATATCCATCCAAGGCGTTTCTCACCCAACCTGGCTTTTAACCTATGCTTCTTCTTCTTCCTCCATTCTAGGCCAGACATGAAACTGCCAAAATGAAGGCACCTTTTGGTGAGTCCATTCTGCAGTTCCTTTCTCCAGACCCAGTGTGAGAAAGATTAGCTGGCAACACAAGGCTGCCATTACCAGAGTATGCCTGATTGTGATTCCAAATACCACAATCCTCTGGGAGGGTCTTTCTGTGTACCCCTTTACCTGTGATGCTGAAGCCTTTTACTTTTTCATTCAGGGGCTTTTCCCATGTGGTCAATTTTGGCTGCTGATCCTTCCTTCCTTCCTCTAGTTCTGCCTTTGGCTTTCCTTTTATGGTTTGTTGTAAAAGCAACTCTATTTTCATATATATATTTCACAGTTTTTGTTTTGGATAAAGTTTGTTCACAAATATATGTGGTGCCAAAGACTGTGAACATGCCTGCAGCAAATTTCTTTAGGTTGATAAATCTATTGGGTAGATCAGAATGGAAATCTAACAAAATATTTTCTTTGTAAATGTTTCGGAGATGATCACTGGCTTGCAAATCAATGAGTTCCATCTGAAATGTTTTGGGTACCTGAACTCTGCTGGTTAGCAAAGCACCCAAAGTAGAGGATAAGACCAAGAGGGACAAAAGGAACCATGGAGATCAGAAAAAAACAGTGTTGTTATTGTGTTTTTTGTAAGAAAGGGACAAGAAAAACATCAGTAAGATGGTTCTGTTTGTGGCAGGAAACACAGTATGAATCTGAAAGAAAATGCACCCCGCTTGATAGGAGTGAACAAGTAAATTGGAGGGCTGCATTGAAAGAGCTCAGACCACATGCAGCCCTGGTCTACAGGATATCTTTTTGTGCTTAGTACTATTTACTTAGAGATACCAAGCAAAACTCCCAGAATCTGACGTTTTATCACTAATTAACCACTTCTCACCCAATACAAAGCTATTGTCATGGCTGCTTTTTCAATGTATGAATGGTAGGGTGAACAAGAAAGTACCCTGTAGACCAGGAGTTCTCAACCTTTTTAAGCCAGGGGCTGGGTCATGGTCCCTCAAACAGCTACAGGGACTGGATGGCCATTTTGCCATTCCTTCACCACATGGCACTTCCTGGTGTTGTGGAGGTGGTCGTGGGCCACATGAAATAGTGTGCGGGCCACAGGTTTATAATCCCTGCTGTAGACCATCTTGATTGCTATCATTTGTGCTGTCAGCTTTTAAACTGCTCTTTTTGCTATTTAAAGTTTGGAATCCTTTTTTTCTGCTGACAATTAGGGCACAATGTCCTTTTTTTAAAAAAATCCAACATTTTCATGGAAATATATTTTTCATCAAAGAAACAAAACTAATAATTGAAAAAGATAGGCATTTCTATTTTGTCTTTTTTGTTTTGTTTTGTTTTGTTTCTTTTTGTTATTACATTTGTATCCCATTGTAGGACATTTTTGTATGTAGGCTATAGAGCTGGTAGAACTGTATCATCCTTCAAAAATTTGTTTTTAGGCAGACGTTTAATAAATAAATTATTCTTCTGTGTCTAGGTCAAATGACTTTTTGGTAAATTCATCCTGTACTTCTTTTCACCTGACCCAGCATGAAAAAGATTAGCTGGCACAACAAGGTTGCCATTGCCTGGGGTATGCCCGATTGTTTAAAAAATACCACAATCTTCAAGGGGGTTCTTTCTGTGTACCCTAATAAATCAATAGGGAAATCAGTGGATCTTAGATCAGTTTGAAAAAATGGGTCTTTCAAATGTCCATTGCAAATGTTTGCTGACTTCTCTCATTGTAACTGAAAATTTTATATTCGGCAAACCTTTCTCTCTCTTACAAAGGTAGTTCTGGCCTTTCTGCAGTTCTCTTTGTACTAAAGGTAGCTGCGAATTGTACTGTTAATTGCTATTTTATAATTATAAATCAAATAATTAATTGTATTATTGGTCTGTGTTTTGTATTAATTGAGATTTGATATTTTTGTAAAGTTTATTGTGATTCTCATTATGATTGTATTTTGCACTATACATGTGGGGCTTCTGAAAAGAGGTTTTTCCCTTTTGTCTTGATGCTTTGTTATTGGAGGGTTGATACTGTATTATTGTGATTGTTGTTTCCCTGTAATTGTACTTATCAATTATTGTGTATTTGTATCATTATATTTTAACTTTATGTATCTTAATATGTTGTTAGCCACTCTGAGTCGGCCGTGGGTTGAGTGGAGCGGGATATAAATTTAAATAATAATAATAATAATAATAATAATAATAATAATAATAATAATAATAATAATAATAATAATAATAATAATAATAATAATAATAATAATAATAATAATAATAATAATAATAATAATAATAATAATAATAATGCACAAATAATTTGTGTACAAATCAACACACCTCACAGCAATTGTGAACACTGTGTGCTTAGTTAATGACCACTTCTCAACAAAATATGTAAGTGAGAATAGATAAATGAAACTTTTGTGTGCTGCTGACAGCTGATGCAACAGTTGTGTATATCGTAACTCTTAATTTTCCTATTAGAAATAATAAGTAGTCTCAGTACTGCCAAATTTGGTCATCTGCCAGTGATGTTCTAACCATGTGTCCCTGCATCAGCATAAACTTGATGACACGTAGGGCTGATTTCAATTTCACAGTTCTATGGCCAGGATTCAACTGCATTTCACATGAGGATCGCATAACCTTCTGTAATTGTCCCTAATTGACAAGGTGCCAGAGGCCATCTTTATTATACAAATGACCACATTACTAGACATGTAACTGAAATATACCCTGCCACCTCAAGAATTAGTTACAATTAGCCACTGTACATTATACAAACCTTAAATGAATACCAGTAGGCTACTGGCCAATTTTTTTTACTATTGTTATTTAATAGGGATATTGTTTTCAGATTGTTTGGACTAGAGATCACAAGATTTTCTATACTAGATTTTTTTTCCCTAATAGATACAGTACTTTATACTTTAATGTAACTTATGTGAGATAAAGGTCAAAATTGGACGGCCCAGCTAGGACTAGTTCCACCCTAGTTTCCTGTTCCTATCTCAGTGCTGGCTAGGGGTTTCCTGTCTGAACAGGAAGCTAAGCAAAACTAGGCCTAGCTAGACCTCAATGTTGTCCCCTTTAGGCCTTTATCAAAAGTGAGCCACATTTAGGTGTCTGTCAAGTAGAACTCCAAGAACATAGATGTTGAGCACGAGGAGGCAGGGTCTCACAGAGGCACTGGGGGATCCCTGGCTTTGGGCATCTTTGTGGGGCAAACAGGCTATGTGTCATTTCTTTTCCATTTCATTTATTATTTATATCCCGCTTTCCTCGACCCAATGGGCGACCCAAAGTGGCCTTTACAACATGAAAAAATATACAGTAAACAGTGTCAAAATGCAATGCAACAAATACAATAAAGAATACAGTTACAGTACAGATACAAAATTACAAACTACAAGTCAAAAAAGCAATTCAAATTAGAAATCCCTTAGAACAAAACAATACCAATTCCGAGGCAACATATCAATAAAGGGAACAGTATCATCTCAACAACAGCACTATCATGATCATGATCCCCCTGCCCCCTACCAAGACAAGTCAAAAAGGGGGCGGAGATGAGGACCAACCATCCACCACCTCCCCAACCCTTTAAGTCCCGGCTGGGCGGCAGGGTTCTAGGCACTGATGATGAAGATAGTCCCAGCCACGGGGAATGCCCATCAACTGCGCTTTGTCGGCTCAGCCCAATATGGCAGTTCCTCCCTCTGAAATTAGGACGGCAACAAAAAGAAACAGCTGTAGTGGATAAACTGTAAACTGTAAACTTTTCCAAACCAATCTTGTATGAAGCCTTTTCCTCCAAAAATTGTATCAGAGGCAAAGAGGTATAAAAGAAAGTCCTCACAGCAACAAAAGGGAGATGGCAGGTCTATTGCTTTAAAAAGCCTTACAGCCAAAGGCCCTCTGCTTCTTAGCACTTTTCTCTCCGGTATTTTTCAACAGAAGATTTATCAGCAAATAGTTTTTCAACAGGACCTTCAACACCTCCCACGGTACCTTATCATCCAAAGGACTGCAGTAGCTATCTTTTGGCAAATTCCATGGTACTTTTAACCCAAATAGGACCTTTTTTCTTTGTCTGGAGAAGGAGACAGCAGAAATCACTCCAACCAGCTACCTTAGGCTCCTCCCTCCTCCCCTGAAACACATTTCTACAAAATAAAAGAACAAATAAGCTATCTAACTAATAAAGTAGGGCTTCTACCCCGCATGCCCCCTTCAGATAGGTATATTGAGGATCAGAGTGACAAAGTTTCACCCTCTGGAAATTGAGGCTCTTCTTCCTCCTGAGATATAAAAACCATGAGCATTTATAGACAGAAACCCTTATCTTATCTTGATAAGGATGCCCTTATTTGGATGCTGCTCCTCCTAAGAGTTGAGAGCTACGCTCCAAAAGATCTTCCCCATCCCAATTTGTTTTTGGAGATGAGGCAATTTGTCAGCTGATTAGTCAGCTGAGGAACAGATCTACGCTCCGAAAGGTGTCCCCCTCCCAAACTGAATTTAGAGACGAGGGACTGTCTTATCAGGTAATCAGGCACGTGTCCAAATACAGACCAATGTCCAGGTTTCTCCCCTAAGAAGGCGAGAGCTGGACTCAGAGATGGAGAAGTGTTTAGGCTCCTCCTTACTCCTCATTTCTCTCCTCCCTTGGGAGAAATGTAACTATCGTTCATATAGCAAGACTTAACCACTCCTTCCCTTCTCCCTTGGGGAAGGAAGGTAACCTTTGGTCATGCAGCTTGTCCTTAAGATAAAGTTTTATAACTGTGCATGTTGGCCTAGATGACAGGCAAAGCCTCTAACAGAGGCCTAACTAAATCAGTGGTGCTGACAGCCTATATGAGACTGCTTATTGAAATGTGATGTTACTGTATATTGTCAGATCTTTATACATTAGGTCTGCTCATTGTATTCTAAAATCTCAAGCTTTCATATGATGCTTGCTCATAGAAATCTAAAGTCAGTGGTGACACAAGCTTATGTGAAGCTTGCTCATTGAAATATGTGATGGTAATATGAAATAGGACTTGACCCTTCATAAAAGGGATTTGGCTCTTGTGAATATCCATGACAATAGAATCATAGAATGTTGTAGTTTTAAAAACCCAATAATTCCATCTCTTTTCTTTAAATCAACAAAAACTTTCAATAATTTTGTTGAAATTTTTGAAATGGTAGCTGTGTTAGTCTGTGTTTCAAGCGTATTGGAGAGTAAATAAAACAAAAGACAAAAAACCCAAAAAACATTGTGGCACTTTAAAGACTAACTACTGTATTTTAATGTTAGCTTTTGTGAATAAAATCTATTTTGTCAGACATAAGAGTGAGATTTCATGGCATCTATTTGTACACATCAGGTACAGAGGTACAGAATGGTTGGCTAGCATAACAGTGAAGTATACAAATCAATGTGACTTTTTACAGCTGGTAATAGAAGATCTCTGGAGGTTATTCAGATTAGTTGTGAAGCACCCTGTTTTATTGCAAATCATTAGTAGAAGGATGCATGATATAATGCCACAATGTTTGTCTTGCATCCATCTAGTAACCGTTTTCAATTCAACAGGGTTATTGTTGTTTTTTCTTGTTCCCATGTAATGCATTATACCAGGGGTTCTCAACCTTTTCAAGTCAGAGGCCAGGTCACCCTCACTCAAACAGTTGAAGGGGCCGAACTGGTTCCCCCCACCATTTACGGCTGTTGTAAACGTGTTTACAAAGGCTTGAAATGAGTCCAGCTGTGGCAGCGGCTGGAGTGAGAGCGGGGGCCAGATTGGTTGGCGCTGAGGGTTGGATTCAACCATAGGTTGAGAATCCCTGCATTATACTGTGTCTTAAATCCATATAGATGGAGGATGTATGACCCTCCATCAATAGTTTGCTGAATAGGAACTACTATTAGCTTTACCCTGGTGAATTATGATGTGAATTACATGAAAGACTACATGTTGCCTAAATCTAGCCTAGAGTATTGGATGCTGTACACCTCCATTTATGATTTAGGCCTTATGTTCAAGGTTTAGGCTTAGACTAAATTAAAAAGCATTAGTGTTAGGAGTTAGGGAAATAGGTTGACCTTGTGTATAGGCTTCCTCCTGTGTGCAGTGTGCATCTCCAGTTAGTTGAATACCTATCAAGCAATATATTTTCTTCATATAGTTTGGTGTGTGTGTGTGTGAACTGAAACCTTGCTGTGAATAGTTGATATGAAGGTATGCTCTGTTCTAACAAGTGTCTAAAATGCCCCCCCTTGCTAGTAAATCTGAAGGATTTTATTAACTCTGAGCAAAGATATCACTACAGTACAAATTAGGGCCTGCTCTATAGGAAAAAAATGTATATTGTATAAAATGTATATTGTATAAAAATTGTATAAAGTAAATAGTCAGTGGGAAATGCCTATTTAAGCAACAATACATTGGCTTCAGAGATTTGGTTGTAATAAAATATTATATCTAGCAAAGTTTTTAAAAAGAGAAAATGGTTCATGTGAGACATTTGTGGAAAAATGCAGAAGCAAATAAGAGATGTATTTGTCATCAACTGCCCTAAGGAAAAAGTCATTTCTATATATTGTAATAATAACCCAGTTTTTACAATATCCACCTGGAAGCTTTATTTAAAAATTATATTTATTATTTGTAAGACAGAAAAGCTTGCACACTTACTCTGAACATTTTTTTTGTGGTAATCAAAAAAGACAACTGAGGCTGTGTGTCAGAGCCAGTCCTTTGCAGTTCTCTAGTTGTGTCTCACAGTGCCGCTGTTGACCAATGAGGCAATGAGAGGGGAGCAAGAGATCCACTGACGCTCCCTGCTGTTGAATTGCTCCACACCAGCTGCAGATCAGTGAAGCAGCAGATCACCAATACACGAATGCTGTTAGTAAGAGAAAGATAAGAAGCTGAAGATTTCTAGTGTCCTAAATTCTTATACAAAGTAAGGTTCATCAGCTTTCCAAAGTAAGCAGGAAAATGAATGCTGTGATTAATAGAGTGAGCTTCAAATCATTCAGAAGGCGAAGTCTACATACCTTCTTGTTCTCCTTTTTCTGCTGGGCTGTTTCAGAACCAGTTCATTATTCCATCCCTGAAGAAATGGCAAAGGGAGCCTTTGTGGGAAATCTTGCTAAGGATTTGGGATTGAGTGCTAAAGAACTGAGGAACAGAAAGCTGCACATCATTTCTGAAGGTAAAGCATATTTCACTATCAATGGAGAAAATGGAAGCATATATGTGAATGAAAGAATAGATCGTGAAGGAATATGTGGGGAGAGCAAACAGTGCCTTGTGCATTTTGAAGCTGTGGTTGAAAATCCTGTGAATATTTTCCATGTAAGTGTAGCGATTCAAGATATTAATGATAATATGCCACAATTCTTAAAAGGCAATATCAAGCTTGAAATAATTGAATCAACATTACCAGGTGCCAGATTTCAGATAGGGAAAGCAGAAGACCCTGACATTGGAAAGAATTCTCTCCAGAGTTATGAATTAAGCCCAAATCTGGTTTTCATATTAGAGATTACAGATAGTCCAGAGGGAGATAACTATGCAGAATTGGTGCTTCAGAAACCTCTGGATCGGGAAAGTGAGCACTTGCTCAACTTGATTCTTACAGCCATGGATGGGGGTGAGCCCAGGAGAACTGGGACTGCCCTGATAGAAGTTAATGTTACTGATGCCAATGACAATTCACCTATATTCATTCAAAAGATCTACACAGCCAATTTGCATGAAAGTGCTGCTGTTGGATCTCTTGTGCTCCAGGTGTCAGCCTTTGATAGAGATGATGGTACAAATGCTGAGATTAGCTATCATTTTAGCAACATACCAGCAATAGCCCAGCAGAAATTCAAGTTAGAGCCTCACAGTGGAACAATTACAATTAAGGAGGATCTTGATTTTGAGGAAACAGAGAAATACACTATGGCTGTGGAGGCGAAAGATGGAGGTGGATTAGTAGCTCACTGTAATGTCAATATCCAGATACTGGATGAGAATGACAATGCCCCTGAGATGACTCTGACTACTTTGTCTAATCCAGTTTCTGAAGACTCGGTTCCTGGCACAGTAATTGCTCTTATCAATGTAAAGGATAAAGATTCAGGAGAAAATGGGAAAATTACTTGCTATTTACATGATAACCAGCCATTTAAAATATTGTCTTCCGCTAACAATTACTACAAGTTACTTACAGATGGTCTCCTGGATAGAGAAAAACACTCAGAGTATAACATGACCATCATAGCCACCGACAAAGGCACTCCACCTCTCTCCTCAAAGAAGGCAATCTCACTTCAGATTTCAGATATCAATGACAATTCTCCTGCCTTTGAAGAAGCCACCTACAATGTCTTTGTGCCTGAAAATAATCCCTCAGGTGCCTCCATTTTCATGGTCAAAGCCTCTGACCCAGATGTGGGCCACAATGCACGTGTCACCTACTCCATCCTCAATAGCAACATTGAGGAGCTGCCTCTCTCTTCATATGTCTCCATTAACATGGAAACAGGAATAATCTATGCACAGCGCTCCTTTGACTATGAGCACTTTCGGGAGTTTCAGATTCAAGTTAAGGCCCAAGATGGTGGCTCTCCCCCTCTCACCAGTAACGTCACTGTGCGAGTGTTCATTTTAGATCAGAATGATAACACCCCTCAGGTTCTGTACCCTTTGCCAGATTCTGATGGCATAGCCTTATTTGAAATGGTGCCACATACAGCAGAGCCAGGATATCTCGTGACCAAAGTGGTGGCCGTGGATGCAGACTCAGGACACAATGCCTGGCTCTCATACCAACTGCTGCAGGCCAATGAGCTGGCACCCTTCACCATTGGCCTTCATACTGGAGAAATCAGGACATCACGGGTCTTTGTTGAGAAAGATGTGAAACACAAACTGATCATCTTGATTAAGGACAATGGTAGATCACCACACTCAGCTACGGTGGTGTTGAACCTTGTGGTTGCTGAGAACTTCCAAGAAGCACTTCCGAAAATGAGGAATCAATCTGTTGAGTCAGAGCATCAGTCTTCTGAGCTACAGTTTTACCTGGTGTTGGCTTTAGCTTTGATCTCATTTTTGTTCCTTCTGACTGTGATCCTAGCCATTGTGATGAAACTTCGACAATCAGAGAATCCCAAATTA
This sequence comes from Bradypodion pumilum, assembly GCA_035047305.1. Lineage (NCBI taxonomy): Eukaryota > Metazoa > Chordata > Lepidosauria > Squamata > Chamaeleonidae > Bradypodion > Bradypodion pumilum. Next base: position 183,636,735 of record JAWDJD010000004.1, on the reverse strand, counting down.
TTCCAATGTCTGGATCCTACTTCTTTTTCTAAGACACACGTCGTATTTCCACCAAACTATGAAGAAGGAACCTTACCTTATTCATATCAACTCTGCCTCTCATCTCAGTTCAGGAAAGAGGATATCTCCTTCCCAAAATCCAGTGTCCATATTGCAGAAAACTTGCTTGCTTCTCAATTGGTGTCTTTGAACAGCAACTGTGAGAATATCAGTTCTGAAACAGAAGTTGGTGACAAGGTAAGTTTCAGGTTCACAAATTGTGACATCTGCATCTCACCTTGCCACTTGTGAATAGTATAAACAGTAATATTTTATTTTTATTTATTTCTTAGATACTTGGTAGATTAAATGGGGAAACAAAGAACTCAGGCTTCCCTGAATGCTGTGGTACTGGCTAAGAGACATTCTACACTTGCATGCTTAGTACACCTATAGTGTACATGGATCCACTGGTGTCAAACTTAAACCATAAACTAAATCAGCCTAGTAAAGTTCAGTCAGGGTTTCATTGGTTTGGACTTATTGTTGTTGGGAAGCTAATTTTTGTAAGATGATGACACTGCATCCATCACACAATTTGTACTAATTATTATTGTTAACTAGTACTAATATTTTAGTAGATGTAGTTATTTCAGAGTTCCTTGTAGAGTTAAATATATGGTGGAACAAGGGGCAATTTAATATCAATCCTGTCAGTATCTTCATGAATCCTTTCCTTTTCAGCACTTTGCTGTTCCCAAATTCTTTTCCACAGGTTTTATTCTTGATCTCATTAGTAGATGTTGAGTGCCGTATCTTCTTCTTCTTTCATATCCAGAACTTCTTGGCTTTGTCATTGGTCATAATTAACTCTTCAATGGTACATGTTTCTGGTAGTAATCGACAGACCTGTAAATGAGCCAGAATGTGTATCTTTGCACATTCACACAGTGTATTGTTATCCGCCAGCAGCCCCCATTTGAGTATGTTGGTCTTGCATTTAAGGACTCCAGCCCTCAGCCTATTCATACCAGTTTTGCCTCCCATCTGAGTTCAGGAAAGATGGCATCTCCTTCCCAAAATCCACTGTCCAGATTGCAGAAAACTTGCTTGGGGTTGACTATTCTCAGTTGGTGTCTGTGAACAGCAACTGTGAGAATCTCAGATCTGAAACAGAGGTTGGTGAGAAGGTAAGTTTCAGGTTCACAAAGTGTAACATTTGACTCATACCTTGCTTGTGAATAAGGTAAACAATTGTGTTTTAGTCCATTTTCTTTTTAAGCATTTGTTGATTAATTCACTTAGTTGAATGGGGAAGCACAGAATTCCAACATGCTTGAATGCCATCTCATTGGCAAAAATCGCTGGTAAACTTGGATCCTCAGGCCTCATACTTAAAATGAAAACTTACTTATATACTCTTCTATGTGTGAAGGGAATCCACCTAAATCAGCATAGTAAACATTAAACTGGGTTTCCATGGTTGTTGCGTATCAAGATCTAAGAATAATGGTTGGTGAGAAGACCATCTTTGCATTTAAACATTCCAATACTGATATCACATCCTTGCTACTTGGTGATATTTTTCTTAACTATTACCACTATATTAGTTTATTTTACTTATGTCTGAGCTTCCTTTGAATTCAAATATATTATATGGTAACCTCTTTGGTATAAAAATATAGGTTAAATTTGTTCTGTCTTCCTTAATGTTGCTATAAAATAAATTCTGTTTCATAACCTGCTACTGGGGAAGTCAATATTGCAGACCTTTGTTTATGCCTTCATATAGTTAGCAGAGTATCACATAAAAAGCAAAACAACAGCAGCAGAGAACTCCCTTTTCACAGTGGCTAGTCATTTCTATAATTTAAATCAACTCTGTCATAGAGGAGAGACATCCTTCCTTGCCCGCCACATGGACTGTAGTTCAGGGGAGAGAGAGAAATGGAAACAAGCAAAATTTTATTTTATTTACTCTATTACTTTTATTTTTATTTATTTTCATTTTCATTTTCATTTTCATTTACTTTTACTTTTACTTTTACTTTTACTTTTACTTTTACTTTTACTTTTACTTTTACTTTTACTTTTACTTTTACTTTTACTTTTACTTTTACTTTTATTTTATTTTATTTTATTTTATTTTTATTTACTGTATTTGTATTGCTGCCTCCCTCGCTAAAGCAACTCCAGGCGGCTCACAATTAATATTAAAAATTTCAAAATATAAAACATCCCATCATACACAGTTAAAAACTTGAAACTTTAAAAACTATTAAAACCAATTTAAAATGAATTTAAAATGCCCTCCCTATAATATTAAACCATGATGGCCTTATATAAGCCAGCGCGGGGGTATGTGTGAGTCTACCACACCGGTAGCACCCCACACCCACTGCACTGGCCAGGTTTTTATGCCCTTTCTGAAGGCCAGCAACTCTCCCTGGAGATGCAACTAAGTTGGCAAGAGGTTCCACAGGACCGGAGCAGATACAGAGAAGGCCCTCCTTCTACTTCCAGAGAGACAAGCCTCTCTGGCAGATGGAACTGCTATGGAGCCCCTCCGATCTGCTCTGGTAGGACGGGCAGATGATCTTGGGGTAATGTGGTCTCTTAAATATCCTGGTCCACTACCATGAAGGGCTTTAAAGGTCATTACCAGCACTTTGAATTGCACCCGGAGGTACACATGCAGCTACCGCAGCAGGGGTGAGGCATTGTCATAGCGCCCACACCCCATCACTACACGGGCAGCCATAGTAAAACATTATAGAGCAGAAGATATAAAGCAAAATGTACAACCACTGTATGGCTAATTGTTTTGTGAGGAGAAACAAATCATTGGGTAGATTCTGACAAACCAATGAATAAAGCCATCCAGAGTTAAGCTCAGAACTACACAAATCAAAGATATGCATGTTAATGTCACTCCCAATAATAACTAAAATAAGGTAACCCATAGTAATGAACACTGACTGAGCAATTATGTATCGTCATTCATTTCCTGGTTTCAATATTGTGCCTCCTACTGCACTTAATGCTTTGGCAGAGATATTGGACTCTGTGACTCTTTCTGTCCCTTCCAGCTCTATAGTTCTGTATGTATATGAATCTATGGCCTTCTGAAAATATTTATTTCCATTTCCCCCCTAATACTATATAGGCTTTTGAGCCTAAGAGAGGCACAGTTGGCCAAACAGAGGAAGTGGAGAGAGAAAAGGAGAGTATTGAGTATAAGAAGAAATTGTCGTTGAGATTATTATTGTTCTGAAATAGATTTCAGACAAGAAGATGCTAATTCTACAGTATATGCATTTCTCTTGATATGACTCCTTGGACTGTGTACTTAGATAGGAAGCAGGAATAGGCAGGCTTACTTTGTTGGACTTAAGTTTGAAACATCTTCCAGCTAATATGGTCAGTGACTGTTCAGGCTGAAGGATTCTGGATGTAGTTTATTTATTGGAAGTACTCACGTTCTGCTCTGAATCTCATTCCCGATGAAGACAACAGTAAAGCAAAGCCACAGGTAATGGGGAGGTGTGCCTGTTACCACTCCTGCCCAGGGTGAGGTTGGCCAGGTGTGTCTTGACAATTATGACTCCATGATCTCCAGATTCTTGTTGCTTCTTTGAACTAGTCATTGTTAGAGTAGAGAAATGAAGTCCAAGGTTAGTGGGTACCTGATTTTCCCTGTCACAGCAATCTACATGGGGTCTTAGTTAACTCCATGAGATCCTCACTGTCTTCTATTCCCATTCAGTTCTGAGAAATTTCTTCAGTTATACCATCAGGAACAATCATTATTGCAACATTTTTGAGTATAATTGTTGTACGATATGCTGATTTGTTTTTCCAAACCCCATTATTTCTATCAACTTTTTAAATGTTGCAACAGGGAATAGTACTTCAACCTGATCCTGAGCAACGCCCAAGCTGGACTTTTTTGGCCAAATAGTAGGGCTACTGCTTTTGGAGGCTGGGGTGAAGCAATTTCCCTACAGACAGAAGGATTGCTTTAAGGAAGATCACTCCTAACATTTGACCCTTTCCTGTACAATCAAATGTGCACTTTTCTCTATATATGATCACACCTTTAGTCTGATCAAAGATGAAAATATCTGTCCTTTATTTTCCAGTCATTTACTAATTTACTAATATAGTCACAATACGTAGAAGAGAATGGTCCTTCGTGTTAGTACAGTGACAGAGAATGACTCCAAAAATAAGAGGAAAGTCTGTCTCTACTACATGACAGTTGGTGTTTAAGAGAGGGATTCCCAACCCAGGGCCCGTGGGCCAAATCTGGCTCATGGTGCCATTTCATGTGGCCCCCACCCCTCCAAGGGCATTTGAGAAACAAAATGGCTGCCCCTTTGGAACTGTTGGGACAAAATGGCCACCCCCATCATGCAGGCAGGGCAAAATGGCCATCCAGCCCTCGAAGCTGACTGAGACAGCATGACCCGGCCCTCAGCTTGAAAATGTTTGGAACCCCTGGTTTAAGAGGTTGCTTTCAGAGATGTATTTGAGTTCCTGTTGTGTTCTGTAAAGCTGTGCCTTTAACAATGTACCTTTGCCATGTGTTATCAATGTAACCTTTCTGTGTGCAACATTATAACCATCAGCTGTATCAATGTAAACCTAATAAGGGGACGCGAGCTAGTGACCACCAGAGGGCAGTAGCGAGCGTCCAGCTCTCATGGATCATATCCACCTGGTTCAGCAGCGCGGGAAGATTCCCCGCCACCTCTTCACCTGGTCAAGAAGGGTGTGACCTCCTACGACGTCACGCAGGCAGCAACCAATAGTCTGTCGACGAGCCACATTCAAATGTATAGCCAGCTGTATATATTGAGCTACTCATCCGCCATTACCACATGTTCCTCCGGATCATCATGCAATAAACCTGTGTTAAGCCAACCCTTTGGCTGTTTCATTGTCTTTGGTCCCTTACACTAAATTGGCGACGAAGGTGAGATATGGCAGCCCACGGGACCAAGACATGCGCCGGTTTCGAAATCAGGAAACCGGGCGACTGGGAGATCTTCGAGATGGACTTCCAGGCCGCACTGATCGAGTCCGAAGTCACGGAAGAGGCGAAGAAAAGAGCCATCTTCACCAGGATGCTCGGACAAGAAACAAAAAGAACCTTGGTGGACCTGATTGCACCGAGGAGGGTGAGCGAATTTAAGGCCAAGGAACTCATGCAGATGCTGCGTGAGCACGTCCGGCCCGCCACGGCGATGTTTCCCGCTCGGAGTGCGTTTTGGAGGCGAGTCCAAGCGCCTGGGGAGACGGTCGCCGCATTCGTGGCGGCCCTGCGGCTGGCAGCCGGCCCGTGCAAATGGGAGAATGCCGAAATCACCCTCTGGGACTGTGTGCTGTGCGGCCTGAACGACGCCGAAACCCAGCGCACATTAATGAACCAAGAGCCGCCTCCCACGTTGCAGGAGGTCGTCAGAGCGGCCCAGGCCGCAGAAGCTACGAAGGCCGGGGTCCAAGAACTTCAGGACTGGCGGCCAAAGTCGAGCAAAGCAGAGGCTCCGGTACAGGCAGCCCGGCGAACTTCGAGGTCGTCCACATAGAGCAGCGACGACGAGGACGTCCGGAGGGTCCGGAAGGAGAGCCGGCGATGCGACGGCTGTGGAGCAGCCCACGACCGCGTGAAATGCCCCTTCCGGAAGGCCGAGTGCCACAACTGCGGCCGCCGCGGGCACATCGCCAAGGTGTGCAGGAAGAAGCGCGAGACCCGGAGGAGCTCCGCAGACCGTTCCGCGGGACAAGACCGCCCAACGAGACCCAAGGACGGCGCCCAGGCCACGCGGAAGCAGGACGGCGTGGGCCGCATCTCCGACGGCAGCGAGGACGATGCCCCAGTGTTCAGCGTGTCTACAGGACACCCCCGCTACTTTGTTGAGGTACTAGTCCAAGGGGTTCCCATTAGGATGGAAATTGACTCGGGGTCCTCATATTCAATCATTTCCCAGAGGGAGTTTTTGGGAATTGCCCCCCACAAGCGACCCAAGCTCAAAGCACTGAGGTCCACACTACGGGACGTGCAAGGGAACAGTATTCCAGTGTTGGGGGTTGGAGAATTTCAGGTCAAATTCAAGGAGCATGCCGCGTCCCTTCCCCTAGTCGTGCTCAAGGGAGGAGATTGTAGCCTCCTCGGAACTCAATGGTTCCAGCCCCTGGGGTTGTTTATTGGGGGGGTGCACGCCGTTGGGATGCACGCCGTTGGGACTGATCCAATTCAGGAGGTGTGCGAGGCGCACCCCGAAGTCTTCAAAAAAGGACTGGGGAAATTCAAGGGGCCCCCAGTGACTTTCGACCTGGACCCGGAGGTCCGCCCAATTCTCCTAAAACCACGCCGGGTGCCGTTCGCACTCAAGGACAAGATAGAGGCGGAACTGGACAAATTGGTGGGTCAGGGAATCCTTGTGCCTGTTGATTCTGCGGAGTGGGAAACTCCAATTGTAACCGCACTAAAAGCCAATGGGGAGGTCCGCATATGCGCCGACTACAAGTGCACCATCAACAAGGCGATCCGCCCGAATGCATACCCGGTGCCGGTAGTCAGCCATCTGCTGGCCAGGTTACACGGGGGGAAGTGTTTCGCTAAGCTCGACTTAGCACAGGCCTACCAGCAGCTTACAGTGTCCCCTGCCGCAGCTGCTGCGCAGACCATAGTCACCCATAAGGGGGCGTTCCAGGTGACGCGCCTCCAATTCGGCGTGAATTCGGCGCCAGGAATTTTCCAGTCACTCGTGGAACACCTCCTGAAGGGACTGGAGGGGGTGTTGCCTTATTTTGATGACGTGTTAATAACGGGGGGGAGTCGGGCTGAATTGGCCAAGAGGTTGGGGAAGGTCCTGACGATATTCGAAAAGGCGGGGGTGAGGTTGCGAAAGGACAAATGCGTCTTCTTCGCAACCGAGGTTGAGTTCCTAGGGTTTTGTGTGACTCCTGAGGGAATAAAACCATCCAAGTCCAAGGTGGCAGCCATTAAGAAAGCCCCCCGCCCCACCTCCAAGCCCGAGTTGCAGTCGTTCCTAGGGCTGCTCAACTTTTACCACTCCTTCCTCCCCCGAAAGGCAGCGGTGGCTGAGCCACTACACAAACTGCTAAAGAAAGACCAGGCATGGAAGTGGGGCGATGACCAAGAAAGGGCATTTAGCGAGCTAAAAAGCCTCCTGGCGTCCGACGCCATACTGACCCATTTCAACCCCAAACGCCCAGTAGTTCTGACCTGTGATGTATCTCCAGTGGGGGTGGGGGCGGTGCTGTGCCACGTGTTGGAAAACGGAAGGGAGGCCCCGATAGCATTTTACTCCAGGTCCCTGTCCCAAGCGGAGAGAAACTACGCACAGACAGACAGGGAGGCGCTAGCAATAGTCGCGGGGACGAAAAAATTTCACGATTTTCTGTATGGCCGCCCCTTCACCATTGTGACGGACCACAAGCCCCTGCTAGGCATCTTTACCGCAGATAAGCCCACCCCTCAGATCCTGTCCCCGAGGATGCTCAGGTGGGCCATTTTTCTCAACGCGTATCAGCACGCGTTGGTCTACCGGCCCGGGAAAGAGATCAGCCATGCGGACGCTCTGTCTAGGTCTCCCCTTCCCCTAACGCCCAGCCAGGTGAGCAAGGGGGAGCGGGACCATCAGGTTCTCATGATAGAGGTGCTGGATTCGCCCCCCCCCGTAGTGCCCGCCGACATTGCCAAAGCGACAGAGAAGGACAAAACGTTAGCGGCAGTAAGCTCCTGGCTGCAGAAAGGGTGGCCCGCGTCCTCCCCAGCGGAGGAGTTCGCTCCATTTTTCAGAAAAAAGCTAGAACTGTCCCTAGAGAGGGGGTTCTCTTGTGGGGGCAGCCGGTGGTGATTCCCACTTCCCTTCGGCCGCGGGTGCTCAAACTGCTTCACGTCAGCCACCCCGGCATCGTGCGATCCAAGGCACTGGCCCGGAGTTACTTCTGGTGGCCCCAGCTGGACGCCGACATCGAGCACATGGTCGGCACTTGTGAAAGTTGCCAATGCTCCAGACCAGAGGAGGCCCGCCTTCCCCACAGGGAATGGGACGCGGCTAAGGGGCCGTGGTCCCGGGTGCACGTTGATTTCGCGGGCCCGTTCAGAGGCACCCTATTCCTTCTTGTAGTGGACGCTTTCTCCAAATGGTTGGAAGTTATCCCAGTCACGAGCACCTCCTCGGCCCAGACCATTAGGCATTTGCGGAGGCTCTTTTCCACGTTCGGCACACCCGACACGTTAATTAGCGACAACGCTAGTTGTTTCACGTCCTCCGAGTTTAGGGCATTCATGGAGATCAACGCCGTTCGGCATATCACCTCCGCCCCGTTTCACCCGGCCACCAATGGCCAAGTAGAGCGCCTCGTCCGCACCACGAAGGACGCGTTGCGGCGCATGGGCCCAGGGGATCTGAACCTACAAGTGTGTCAGTTTCTGCTAGGGTACAGGGTGACCCCATTGGCGTCAGGATACTCCCCCGCAGAGCTCTTAATGCGCAGGAAGCTGACCACCATCCTTACTAGGCTAGACCCCACGAGGGTAGAGGACAAAGGAAGGAACATCGGGCTAGAGGCTACAAAGAGTTTCAGTGTAGGCGCCCCCGTGCATTGCAGGAATTACGCCAGCACGGGCCCAGCCTGGGTACCGGGCGTAGTTGTGGAGCAAACCGGCCCCGTGTCGTACCGCGTGGAAACCAGCACAGGGCTCCTGTGGAGGCGGCACACGGACCAGCTCCGACGCAGGGTCTCCGATGAGCAGGGCACGGATCGAGCAGGGAATAAGTCAGCGTTAGGGTTCTCCCCCACCCGTTCAGCCCAAGGGGGAGGAAAAGGGGACCGCGGGCCCCCCACCAAGGGGGGAGGAGGATGTTCTCGTAGATATCCTAGGGGATCTTTCTGAGGGGGGGAGGAACCCGACCCCATACATATCTCGCCGAATGTCCCCACAAATGCGGATGCCCCTACTAAGTTAGATTTTGATTTTCAGAGCCGGGGGGTTTTTTCGGAGTGGTCCCCCACCTGTCCAAGCGAGAAGAGGGGTTTTTCGTTAGCCCCGATTGCCCCCGGTCTGCCCACAATGGAGTTTTTCCCTTCCCCTAAGGCCGCCAGACAGCGGCAAGCCACTAACAAGTCTCCCTCTCCCATTTCAGGACAAGGGACCAGGGAACAAAGAAGCAATAACGCCCCCGGGGGGGCAGCCCTCTTCACGGCCCAAACGCACATGCAACAAGCCATCTTGGCTGAGAGACTTCGTCTCATCCTAGGGGGGAGGGATGTTGTGTTCTGTAAAGCTGTGCCTTTAACAATGTACCTTTGCCATGTGTTGTCAATGTAACCTTTCTGTGTGCAACATTATAACCATCAGCTGTATCAATGTAAACCTAATAAGGGGACGCGAGCTAGTGACCACCAGAGGGCAGTAGCGAGCGTCCAGCTCTCATGGATCATATCCACCTGGTTCAGCAGTGCGGGAAGATTCCCCGCCACCTCTTCACCTGGTCAAGAAGGGCGTGACCTCCTACGACGTCACGCAGGCAGCAACCAATAGTCTGTCGACGAGCCACATTCAAATGTATAGCCAGCTGTATATATTGAGCTACTCATCCGCCATTACCACATGTTCCTCCGGATCATCATGCAATAAACCTGTGTTAAGCCAACCCTTCGGCTGTTTCATTGTCTTTGGTCCCTTACACTAAAGTTCCTTTTGTTGTTGTTGTTGTTGTTCAGTCGCACAGTCAATTCACAAGACGAAAATATCGTAAGAAACACTGCGCAAGTGATGGGATTGGATGAAAACGATCATTCAAAGAGGGGAGTACATAGTTTTCTGAGGCTTGTCTTGTCTCAGACTCTTGCCTTGAATTTTGAAAGGAGTCCTTTTTATAAACCACTAGAAGAAGAAACAGAACAAATCCATAGGCAATAATGAATGTCAAGATTATAATAAATAGTGACTGAAAATTATAGAGTAAAAATTGAAATCATATAGATTAATGACATTTCTCCTATATCCCCTAAGGAACTGTGTATTTTTTTTAAAAAAAATCAGCATTAATAAAACAATTACTATGTGAGGCATAAAATGAGATTTGGAAATTACTGTAATTACCTCTGATCCTACAAACTCAGGAGAAGCATTCATTTTATCAGATACTAGCAGAGGTTGCCCGGCGTTGCCGGGCTGTTTTAAATGGTGTTGGAAAGTTTTTGTTGTTGTTAATGTTTGTAAAGAAGAGGTTAGTCTACAATTGAAATTTTTAAAATATTTATTTATACAAAAAAATTGGCGGCCTGTTATAAACTGTGATGAGTTTTGTTTGGTGTTTTGGTTTTGTGGATGAAAAAAATAACAAAGGATGATATACTTTTTCCAAAAAAATTATTTAAACAAATAATGTTTTAGTATGTTTTTTTTAATTGTTGTACCGTAGGTAATAATTTAAAAAATGTGAAAGCACATGTTTTTCACAATAAATGTTTTTGAACTGTGTATTGATGTTTTTGTTTTTTATTTGAGTAAAAATTCAGCATAGGATTTTTGAATAGTTTTTATTTTATTTTATTGACATATGTTTTTGATTCGTGTAAAATTGTGATTTTGTGTTATTTGTTTTTACTTGTTTTTACTCTTGGGGCCTTTTGTGTGGGGCTGTTGTGTCTTTTTGAATTTTTTTTACTATTGTGGGCAGCAAGTGGTGCTGGTAGGGGTTATCTTGTATTTTGACTGTTTTTTCTCTCATGGCCTCTGGGTGGAGCTTCTTCCAATAAGTAGTCTCTTTATTTATTTATTTCTTTTCCAGTCATTGTGGAGTGAGGTTGTGTGGTGGTGAGTTGTCTGTTTTTCTTTATTTGGGGTGGTGGTGGTGGTGGTTGGATTTTGTGGTGTTTGGCTGGGGGCTGGGTGTGTTTGGAAATTTTTGTTTTTGTTTACTTTGTATTGTTTTTGGTGTTATTTTTGTTTGTTTTTGTGTATTTTTGAATGTTGTTGATTGTTTTTGTGTTTTTGGTGTCCTACAGGGGGGATCCCCTCTCTGCCATCTCCCCTGGCTCTGGAAGGCTTGGGGGGACAGACCCCTTTTGTCCCCCCAAACCTTCCAGATACATGGGACCCAGGAGAGGGGATCGAATTCAGGCCACCCTCTCTCTGATATTAAAAGGGAAATCTCAATTGTGGTTTCCCCTTTAATATCAGTGGGGGGGTTGTGATCCCCCTCTCCGCTGGCTTCCTTGGGTTTGGGATGGTTGGGTGGACAAAAGGGGTCTGTCTCCCCAACCCTTCCGGACCCAGGAGACCCATCGGAGAGGGGGATCCCACCCCCAAAAAAACCCTCAGTTTTTAAAGAGAAGTAACTGCTTGGTTTCTTCTCTTTAATATGGTGTGTGTGTGTGTGTGTGTGTGTGTGTGTGTGTGTGTGTGTGTGTGTGTGTGTGTGTGTGTGTGTGTGTGGAGGGGAATCCCCTCTCTGCCAGGTCCCCTGGGGTCAGGAAGGTTGGGAAGACAGACTCCTTTTGTCTCCCCAACCCTCCCAACCCCAGGGGAGCCAGTAGAGAGGGGGAGCACAACACCCACCCCCACCCAGTGATATTAAAGGAGAAACTCCGATCAGGAGCTTCAGGCGCCATAGGGGAGGGGGGCCTTTGGTTCCCGCGCCTTGGTGGACTTGCTCTCCCGGTGTTGTTTTTTTTTGGTTTGTTTGTTTTTTTGCACGCCGGCTTCCTCAGCGTTCTGTGCACTCATGGCGCGCAGGACACTGGGGCTTGTAGTTATGGGTTTGTGCTTTGTGTTCGTGCTGCGTTTTTTAAAAGCGGTTTTCTTTTGATTGGCTGTGGCGCGTTTCCGAACATTCCTTGCACCGCGTCGTGCGAGGGCCTCTCAGCCTGATTGGCTCTGGCGCGGCGCAGCACAAGGAATGTTGGGAAATGAAGTTGTTTCCCTTTTTTCACGTTTGTGGGGCTGTTGCCCCACTGCCTGTTTTCTCAATCCTTTGTTGACCTGTGGACCCAGCTCGGCCGGGTGCACGAAGGGTGAGTGCAGGCAAGTAGGGTGAGACATAGCAACCTATAGCAAGTTCCAACGGTTAACCCTTGGTTTTATAGATTAAGATGGATGCAACAGTTGCTGCTGCTAGATACAGTGAATCAATGCTAAAAGGTCACATAACCATAAAGAAGAATGTGTTCTTGACAGGATATGATGAGATAGACAGCTCTTTTCACTGGACTGGGCTATCCAAGGCCAATCAAGGTGGTATTGTTACATAAGGTCTGGCACTACAAAAACTAAACTGTATTTTTGGTTCAAATGACAACAAACATGCTTGTACAAGTCTCTTTATACAACAAATATAATCAGAAATATTTCTACAAGATCTAACTGGTTGCAGTAAAAATTCCAGGCCTGAATCAACAACGATATAAAATAGTTATTGAGACAAATACAGTAATACCTCATACAAAGTCCACTTCATACAAAGTCCACTTCATACAACATCGCCTAATTTCTTGAAAAAAGTTACCTCATACAAAATCGCTCGACTTTGTATGAGGCATTCAGTTTTTCCCAGGTTGCATTGTGCCTGGGTAGTATAAATGACAGGACACACGTGTGCATTGCTCTTGTGGGTTTTGCACAAGGCAAAGAGTGTTTAGGAGTGGTATTGAGCGTGATTTTGGATTTTTTTGAATTTTTCATCAGAATTTTTAGAAGCATTCCTGGGATTTTTGCAGCATTCTTCAGGTTCTTGGACAATCAGGGTTGTTTGACATGTTTTTGTAATGTATTTAGCCTTTAGACAATGTTTTCTTAAAGTTCTGTCAGTTTCCTGTCTGTTTCCTTGACTTTGCCCTGAAGTCTGTGCTGTTACAGTACAATGTATCTCTATGGAAACAACATTGTATGAGGCATCGCAGCAAGGATTTGGACGTTGTATGAGGATTTTGCATGCCTCATACAAAGTCGAAATCCGTATAAAGTCCAAACTTGTGGAACCAAGTTTGGACCTTGCATGAGGTATCACTGTAATACATTTTCCTAAGTATTTCATCTGTATTCAGCCACAGGAGAAATTTCGCTGATGGCAAGCTTAAGAAATGTAGTTCAGTGTGAACCTGAATTCCAAGTTCAGGATGGTGGAGTTAATTCTTATACTGTATTAAAAGCTACCATTGCTATTATTATTGTGTAGGGCCATGCTCCTGAACTAGCAATGACTAATTTTGTTGTTTCATTGCCAAAAGATTTTCCAGTGGGGACTTTGACAACCTTCTAAAATATGCAAGACCAACATTCAGAGAAGATCATGTGAACCATGTGTTCCATTCCCAATAACCACCAGCATTTGAAACTCCAAAATCGCCTAAGAATTATTGCTGTTTGCTGCTGGATGACTTCAGTAAAAAGAGCATGGTAGCGTACATGGCCAAAGGCCATGAGACCCCACAGATTTCTGCAACTACTGTCTTCAGTTTTGTGACGCAAGTGGAAGCCCTCCCTCTTCCTTGCAATCATCATACCTTGTCAGGGACTGCAGTGACTTAGTGGCTAAGATGCTGAACTTGATGACTGGAAGGTCGGCAGGTCAGCAGTTCGAGACCCATTTGCAGCCCGACAGCGTGAGCTCCCGTCTCTGTCCCAGCTCCTGCCAACCTAGCAGTTCAAAAGCAAGAGATTGCAAGTAGATAAATAGGTACCACTTCAGTTGGAAGGTAAACAGCATTCCAGTGTTTATGCCTATTTGTCATGACTACCACATGTCCACGGAAACGTCTGCAGACACAGACAGCACTGGCTCTTTGGCAATAAACAGAGATGAGCACTGAACCCTAGAGTCGGATATGACTGGCTTTTGAGCAAGGGCGACCCTATCTTGTGTCTTTCATCAAAAACAGGAGTGTCTCTGTGCTAACCTATGGTTTGTGTGTATGGTTTGGGACACTAAATTATACAGGGTAGTGAAAACTGTGAAAGATTGTGAGGAGCTCCAGAGGGATCTCTTGACAATGGGGGAGTGGGCAAAACAGTGGCAAATGAGCTTCAACATTAGTAAGTGCAGAGTGATGCATGTTGGGGCAAAAAAACCCAATTACATTTATAAACTGATGGGGTCTGAACTCTCTGCGACAAACCAGGAAAGGGACCTTGGTGTCCTGGTGGACAGCTCAATGAAGATGTCAACCCAGTGTGCCTCAGCAGTGAAAAAAGCAAACTCAATGTTAGGGATCATTAGGAAGGGTATAGAAAATAAGTCAGCAAGTGTCATTTTGCCTCTTTATAAATCTATGGTGAGGCCCCATCTGGAATACTGTGTTCAGTTCTGGTCGCCATACCTCCAGAAGGATATTATGGAGTTGGAGAAATCCTGTGCCTTTCCTAAAATTTGGAGCAGAGGTGCTGCTTGCTCCTCCAAACCAGGTTGCCTGATCACTGAGTAGATGCAAAATCTGGGGTGTATACATATAAATGTATGCTGCACTCAGCACCATTTCCCTACTCAGCTCTCACAAACTCAGCTGTCATGGCAAGAAGAAGTTGGAAAGGCTGCGTGAGATCTGGCTCCTAGTTACCGTTTTCTTTCCATTGAACAGGTCATGGTAATGATGTGACTACAGATTCTCTGCACGTACAATCTCGGCACAGTTGAACAATGACAGGTAGTTTAGAAATGCAGCAAATATTTTAGTAGGTTGGGAAATGCTTTTCATTTGAAACGTCTGACCTACTTTTTGTAAATATTGAATCAGTTCCTTGAGAGTTATCAGATGTACTGTAGTTTAATTTAGAAGGATACATTATCATCAAAGCAATTTGTGGGGAAACCAAAAATTTAGAAATTGAAGATCTGATTCTAGGATGTTTGCCCCAACTCCCCCCAAAAACAAAGAGTTTACTTTGGGACAAGAATTGCACACGTTCAACTAAATAGGGTTTTTAAATGCTGAAGTCTTCACTATAAGATTTTTCTACTTATTCATATATTAAAGGACATTTACATAATTATTTCCCCAAACCAACTATAATTATCCAGCTGTGCAGCCTTTGGGATTGTTTACACAGAAAATCTGTAATCACCCTCAGAAGAAGGGAGTAAATGGGAACCAGATCCTTCACAACCTTCTCAAATTATTCTCACCATGATAGCTGAATTTCTGGAGAGCTTAACATCTCACGCTTCCATACACATGTTTCTCATGTAGTAGTTCTTCATAATGGTCTTTGCCCTTCCTCAGCACATTTTCTACCACCATGCTTAAAAGGAGGATTGGTGGACTAACAAAACAGCTGTCATCATGCAAATTATCTTTAAAATACATATTTCTACCTTTTTTCTCCTCTTGGCATTACTTTTGTCAACCCTCCCAGGCCAGGGGTGCCCAAACCTTTCAGGCCATGGGCCAGTCATGTGATTCAAGAGACTGGTCACTATGGCCTGTGGGCCGTATCTGGCCCCTGGCACCAATTCATCCAGCCCTCAAAGCCCTTTATCACTCCTGGAAGCGGAAGTAAAACATGTTTTACTTCTGCTTCGATGAGCGATGAGGGCTTCGTGGGCCAGATGAATTGGCATTGGGGGCCAGATCCAGCCCATGGGCCATAGTTTGGGTAACCCTGCCCCAGGCCATTATAAAGTTTTGCTGTGGTGGGCAACTATGCCATGAAAAAGGCTCTATTTTTTCCAAAGAAACCTCCAAATCTGGGGGTGGATAGATGGAGTGATTTTTGAGGTTCTTTCTAACTATACAATTCTATGTTTTCTGTGTTGTGAGCTATAACTTTGTTCACATGCAAGGAAATACATTGATTGGCGGTGGGATGTTTGAGAACATTTCCTCTATTGATTGTATGCCTGCTCACACACACACACACACACACACACACACACACACACACACACACACACACACACCACATATATTGTCTTTATTAAAGAGGGAGAGAAATGCACACATATGAAATAATAACATAACTCTAACATTTTGCTTCCATCTGGTGAAAATGTTTGCTGCCCAGACAGCCACTTGAACTCTATGTTGATCTGATAGATGCTCTTGCAGTTTTCCATCTGAGACTGAGAGTGCCGCTGTTGCCCAGTGTGGGATAGGGATGAAAAGAAGGGGTCCCTTCACTTTTCCTGTGATGCAACAATCGCTGAGTTAAGTTCTGCAAATCTGATAGGAGGCAAACCCGGTGGATGATGATATGACGTCCAACCAAAAAATGGAGTTACGCTCGTTAAAGCTATATGGGAGAATGATGTCTGGCCTTGACAACAACAGTGTGCGGCATGAGAGAAACTTAAAAATCAGGAAAAAAGAAGAGATGCAAGTAAAGCAGCTGAGGAAATGGATAATCACACCCAACCAGCTACTTAGGCGGCAAGTACAGCTTTCCCTGTTATTCTCTTTGTTCTGCCTGGCATTGTCAGAAGAGATTTCTTATTCAATTCCTGAGGAAAGGGAGAAAGGCTTTCTTGTGGGGCCTCTTTCCAAGGATTTGGGGCTGAACAGAAAGGACGTAGCAAAGAGGAAGCTCCGTCTTGTTTCTTCAGCTAATCAACAGTTTTTTGCTGTGAATGAGGAACGTGGAGACTTCTATGTAAAAGGCAGAATAGATCGAGAAGAAATCTGTGGGAAATCTCCACACTGTGTTCTTAACTTTGAAATTGTACTTGAAAACCCTTTGAACATTTTCCATGTAAGTATTGCCATTGAGGATATTAATGATAATGCACCACAATTTTTGAACGATCATATCAAGCTTGAAATAAGCGAATCGAGCTTGATTGGAGCCATCTTTCCTCTTGGAGGTGCTGAAGATCCTGATGTTGGGATAAATTCTCTCCAGAACTACCAACTCAGCCCTAATCAGTACTTCATCTTGGATGTCAAAGAAAGTCCAGATGGAAATAAATACCCAATTCTAATGCAAAGAAAACTGCTGGATCGGGAAAGTGAGAAAAGTCTGCACTTAATCCTTACAGGTTTGGATAGTGGAGAGCCACTCAAAACTGGAACAGCCCACATATGGATTAATATTACTGATGCTAATGACAACCCACCGGTTTTCACTCAGGAAGTGTATAAAGCCAGCCTAAAAGAGAATACACCTGAAGGAACTTTGGTAGTACAGGTGAAAGCCACTGATGCAGATGATGGTTCATATGCACAGATAAGCTATAGTTTCAACAATATTCCTGTGAAAGCTGGCCTGAAATTCATCCTGGATCCAGAAGATGGGGTGATTTCAATTAGGGAGGCTTTGGACTTTGAAGAGTCTAGAAGCTATATGATGTTAGTGGAAGCCAAAGATGGCGGTGGTCTATTGGCACATTGTAAAGTTGAGGTTGATGTTCTTGATGAGAATGACAATGCTCCAGAGATTTTGCTAACATCTGTTTTTAGTCCAGTTCCTGAGGATGCACTGCCAGGAACTGTGATTGCTTTGATCAATGTGGCCGATAGAGATGAAGGAGAAAGTGGAAATACAGATTGTTATATACAAGGTAGTATGCCTTTTAAAATTATGTCCTCATCTAACAGTTACTACAAGCTCATCACAAATGGTATCCTAGATAGAGAAAAAAACTCTGAGTACAATATCACAATCATAGCTACTGACAAAGGAACACCATCTCTTTCCACAGAAGAAAGCATCTCATTGCAAATTTCAGATGTCAATGATAATTCTCCTGCCTTTGAAGAAGCCATCTATAATGTTTTTGTGCCTGAAAATAATCCTTCAGGTGCCTCCATTTTCACAGTCAAAGCTCCTGACCCAGATGTGGGCCACCATGCACGTGTCACCTATTCCATCCTCAATAGCAACATTGAGGAGCTGCCTCTCTCTTCGTATGTCTCCATTAACTCAGAAACAGGGATGATCTATGCACAGCGTTCCTTTGACTATGAGCACTTCCGGGAGTTCCGGATTCAAGTCAAAGCCCAAGATGGCGGTTCTCCCCCTCTCAGCAGTAATGTCACTGTGCAAGTGTTTATTTTGGATCAAAATGATAACAGCCCCCGGATCCTGTATCCTTTCTCTGCTGCTGATGGTTCTGCCACGTTTGAGATGGTGCCTCGATCTGCTGAACCAGGCTATCTCGTTACCAAGATAGTGGCAGTAGATGCTGATTCTGGACACAATGCCTGGCTCTCCTACCATCAGCTTCAGGCTGTTGACCCAGCACTATTTGCAATTGGGCTTCACACTGGAGAAGTCAAGATAATGCGAGCCTTCAGAGAAAGGGATGCTATGAAGCAAAAGCTACCCATTTTAGTCAAGGATAATGGAAATCCTCCTCTTTCAGCCAGTGTAACACTGAACCTGGTGTTTGCTGAGAACTTCCAAGAGGCACTTCCAGAGATTAGCAAGTCACCCAGTGCCTCGGAGTATCAGTCTAATATGAATACTATTTTGGTTATAGCCTTAGTTCTAGTCTTACTTCTATTCATTTTTACTGCTGTAACAATTTTAATGCTCAAGTGTCGAAGACAAAGTACTCCAACAGGGTTTGGACCATATCATACTGAATTATACTCTAGCTTGGGACACAAATTTTCTGGCAGTTACAGTCATGGAACATTGACGTTGCCATATTCATATGGAGTACACTTAGCATCCACCAAACCAGAGCAAAATGACTATCCCTTTCTGAAACCAAATCAGTTAGCAGTCACAGATAATCCCACTACGACGGATGATTCTGGAATTGGGAATGATTCTATGGATGGAAATCTCAACGTTGATAACAAGACACAGGTGAGAACCACAGGGAGACTGGCCTAACTTTTGCTAAACTGCTTGGTTGTACTGTAATATTTCTCTACCATAGCCTTCTTTCTTTCAATGAACATACAGGATATAGTGCCACATACATTTTGTCTGCACTTCATAGTGCTAAATTAATTAATTCTGAATGAATTGAAGTTGCCACTTTTAAGGTCTGTAACTTAGTCTCCTACATGTGTATGATATGACTCTTTCCAGCTTGTTCAATCATGTGAACAAAATTATGCATCCAAGAAATTTTTAAAGTATACTTTCTTAGATTCTTCATTCGTCACAGATAAACTGGGCGACCATTCTATCACTAGTTATATTGTTGTGGTTATCATTATTAGTTAGGTTATGTCTGCCATCTAATGGTCAGATGTTATACTGAATTTTTGAGTTTATCACAAGACATACAGTCCAGTAATACCTTGGATAACGAATGCATCGGACAACGCTAAAATCGGATAACATGGGGAATTTGAGGAACACTTTTGCACCGCCCATGCACATTTGCCCAAACCAAGCCGAGGATCAGATGCTCTGATCCCCTGCTTAGTTTGGGGAAAGCTGGGCGGACACCAAAGGGATCTTTCCTCCAGACCCTTCCAGAGCCTGCGGGCCCGGCGGACAGGGCAGCATCAGCAGCAGAAACAGCCATGGAGGCATTGTAAAAAATGCCTCTGTGACTGTTTCTGCCTGCTGTTGATGGCCCATCCGTCAGATCCGCAGGCTCCGGAAGGGTCTGGAGGAAAGATCCCTTCAGTCCTTGCCATTCTGCGAAGCCTAGAGAATTTACTGTGAGGGACTTTTTTATGCCCGTGCTTTGCCACTGCTCCGGGAGCTGCACTGGTTGCCAGTTTGTCTCCGGGTGCAATTCAAGGTGCTGGTTTTGACCTTTAAAGCCCTATATGGTAGTGGGCCGGGTTACCTAAGAGACCGCATCGCCCTGAGGACGTCTGTCCGTCCAACCAGAGCGGACCGGAGGGGCTCTCTAATCGTTCCATCAGCCAGAGGGGCTCGCCTCTCTGGCACAAGGAGGAGAGCCTTCTCCGTGTCTGCACCGGCCCTCTGGAACCTCCTGCCAACAGAGCTACGTCTCCGGACGGAATTGCTGCCTTTCAGAAAAGATCTTAAAACCTGGCTGGCGGGTCAAGTGTGGGGTGCAGGTGGAAGGGTAACCGCCATTGGGTGGTTGGTGTAGAAGAACTCTTCCCCATGGTGCCTTTGGATCCTGCAGCCCTTGTTTTTAGGGGGTGGGTAGTTTTAACTGTTTTAACTGTTTTAACTTGTGTTTTTAATTTTTATTGTGAACCGCCCTGAGTTGGCTTTGGCCGAGTGAGCGGTATATAAATGTGATAATTAAATTAAATTAAATTAAATTAAATTAATTGCAGCAAAGGCTCTGGGCTTTGCAGAATGGCGGGGACTGATGGGATCCCTTTCCCAAAGCCTTCTGGAGGTGGAGGGGGTGGCGGACATGCTGGACACAGCAGCACAAACGGCCACAAGGATGTTGTAAAATGCATCCTTGTGGCTGTTTGTACCACTGTGTCCGGCATCTCTGACACCCCTTCCGCCTCCAGAAGGCTTTGGGAAAGGGATCCCATCAGTCCCTACCATTCTGCGAAGACCAGAGCCTTCACCGTGATCAAAAAAGTCCCCTGTACTTTTTTTATCGCAGTGAAGTCTCTGGGCCAAAAAAACACAAATAAAAACTGTCCAGCAAGGCCGGGCAAACTATGCTAGTCTGAACTATTCATGAAATAGGACAAATGGACTGGATGAATAAGGGAATGGTAAATGAGCTGGTGTTAAAGCTTTTCAGCCAGAGATGGAAACAGAAGGCAAAGGAAAGAACATTTTGGTGTTCAGTTTATTTGCAGTTAAATAGATAAGCAACAACAAATTGATATTGGGGGGGGGATAAATGCATAGATAAACTCTAAGTATTTGGGTGGGTGGATGGATGGATGTCTCGGTGAGTTGGAACACCTGGCTGAAGAGGTGGGGGTTGAAAGTTTGATTTCCCTTTAAATCTTCTAGAAGAGGCAGGCTGTGTGGCCTTGGACAAACTACATGGTCCCTGATTGCATCCAGAAGAAGGGAACAGTGAACCACCTCTGATTTGACTGTGCTTAGTGAACCCTAGAAAGGATTGCCATAAATTGGAATTGTAAAAAGTGATTGTAAAAAATCTAGATATTACTATATTTGCTAAGCCACACAGTGCTTTTTTGTTCTATTATTAATTTATTAATCTATTATACTCTTATTCTAAGTGTTAGATTTTTTTATACTGGATGTATTTTTGAGTCTTAAAGATTGTCCTATACTAAATTAAAATGTACAGTTACTTTGTGCTCCCATTCCATCCTGCCTACCTCTTTCCCAGGGTTCCCGAAAGTTTCCATATAGCAAAAGGGATACCGAAGCAGCCTTGGAACCTGAAGAGAGGGGATAGGAAACTTTAAATTAAAGAGTAATTTTGCAGGCTGATGACATAATCACCATTTATGTCCACATAACTATGCAAGAGAATTTCAGTCCTTTGGAGCAATTCTACTAATAAAGTTAATAATTTCCCTAGGATACCTTCATGTGGTATTATTGGATTTACAATGATCAGTTGGCCTTTGTAAGGCATTATATAAAGTTCCCCTTAATGATAAAAAGTTCAAGAGAAACAACTGTGTTAATCTGTGTCAGGAAAAAAATACACACACACACCAAAGAAAGTGGTACCCTAAAAGGTTGGGAACTCCTGGCATACGGTGTCCTTTTATTGGAACCATTGTTCTGTCTTTTCAGTAGTCTCCAAGCTTTCTGGCAGCTTCTTGCCATGTCAAGATGTGTTACAGTGACTATCCAGCAACTACTTTTTGTTTCTGTAAGAGTCGACATCAGATTTCTCTGAGTTTTATTGTTCACTAAAAACATTGTCTTTGAAGTATAAAATGAAATATGATATTGGGTGTACGTTTCCAGGGTAAGTTCTGGGATGTACCCTGTAGTTGGTCTGACATCATCCTGGAGTCACAAGAACATTCCAAAATGAAAGTTACAAACTGACCATAGATCTCTGGTTGAGGGGCAGTCTGAAGCACAACTGTATCTAGCATTGTTGTAAACTTTTCCCAGTTGGCTTTTTTGAAAGTATGCCTCCTATGGAATGGTAGAAATTGAAATTAGATGGCTGAGTAAATCAGACATAGAGTGGATTGTGTTGAGTGTTTAGGATTGAATTGCCTATGTTCTTAATGCATTGTTGAGCTATAGGCTCAGTAACAAAAATTAGATCTGAATTGTAGCCTCTCAGCAACTTGCCAATATTAAATAAAATGGGCAGTTTAGGATTTAAATTTAAATTTAGGATTTAAATTTAATTTAGGCTCATTTATAAGACACACTACATGGGATTCCGCCTATTTTGTTATGGCTCCATCATTGTCATCATCATATTCATAGCCCCAAATTTTGCTATGCCATAGCAAAATCTACCTATTCTATGGAATAATATCTCGCACTGAGACTCCATCATATCTATGAAATTCAGTAATTTCCTTCACATTCTTATTTTAGCTCAGCCAACACATTTACACCATCACTGGGTAATTATATTAATAATATTTGAAGTGGTAGTCGTGTTAGTCTGTGCAAGCATAAAGGTAAAGGTAAAGGTTTCCCTTGCTTGAAAGCTAGTCGTATCCGACTCTAGAGTGCAGTGCTCATCTCTGTTTCTAAGACGAAGAGCCAGCGCTGTCTGCTTCTGCAGACGTTTCCGTGGTCATGTGACAGGCATGACTAGACACCGGAACGCACAGATCGCTATTTCCTTCCCACCGAAGTGGTCCCTATTTATCTACTTGCAATTTCTTGCTTTCAAACTGCTAGGTTGGTAGTAGCTGGGACAAAGACGGGAGCTCATTTCCATCCTGCAGTACTCAGGAATCGAACTGCTGACCTTCCGGTTCCCAGTCAGCATCTTAGCCACTTGATATGTGCAAGCATATCTGAGAGTAAATAAAACAAAACAGCAAAAAAAAAAAGGACAAAAAATGTTGTAGCACCTTAAAGACTAACTCCTGTATTTAAATGTGAGCTTTTGTGGACGAAGTCCATTTCATCAGACATAAGAGTGGGGCCTAATGGCATCAATTTATACCAGGGGTGGCCAACTTTTTTACACCGCAGGCCTGGACAGCTGAGTGAGCCTGACCATGCTCCCCCAGAAGCGGAAGCAGGTACATTTACAGATGTCATAACTGTGGCCACTTCCACATTTATGACAGCCGCAGGCTGGGTGCAGCGGAAGCAGCAATGGGCTGGATAGAATGGTGCCACAAGCCGGGGCTGGCGCATGGGCCATAGGTTGGGAACCACTGATACATACACACATCAGGTGCAAAGGCACACAATAATTGGCCAGCCTTACAGAATAAAAACATTGTATTATTTTTCAACTGACAAAATCCCTTGTTATTATTCAAATCTGCTACAAAGCCTTTTATTATTATTGTTGTTGTTGTTGTTGTTGTTAGCAGGGGTGCCCTGCTTCACCCAGGTTGCATGTGGGACGCCCTGTCCTATAATCATTACTCTCCTAAATTATCCTTACGGTTGCTAGTTTAAAGGCCCAAAGTACAGTATGAAATCTTGCTTTATAAGTTTAACTGAAATTGATGGGCCATTGAGGATCTAGTTTTGTTTGTTTGTTTGTTTGTTTTATGGACAAAGACCTTATGAGCTCCATAGCCTGGAGGGAAGGAATCACAGTTTGAATAAATACTACTCATATTACTGCTACTAGAGCTCAAAATGGAGACCTTATAGCTGACTTAACACAACAAATTGTTTACCAAAAGATCTTATGCAAACAGCTACTCAGATGGCACATCTAACCCCAGCAAAGTTTGTGAGCGGTAAAAACAGACAATGCCTGTCAAAATGCTGAAGGTCTCCCGTTATACTGTAAATTCCTACAAATAAGCCATTTTGTAGCTTTTAAATTTCAATTAGCAGTGACCATTGACTGTTGAACTCATTGCTGAGGAGAAGCCATAGAAGACTCTTCCCTTGCCCTCAATTTCTGGTTATAAAGGCAGGATGTAATTAACCTGACCTAGTGTTCACACAGCTACGGTCATGGCCCTGTAATCTTGTACCTCTTACCTTGGACCAAAGCCCATTCAGCTCAGTGGGAGGTACTTCTCTAATTAGATTTGTTCAAGATTGCACTGTTATGACACTTCATGCAAATATCGTCAGAGCCCTTAACTCCACAGCATTCCTCTCTCTACTGTATTGGTGTTTACTGTATTTTTAGAAAAAGCACACTAGCACACTGGATATAACAACATGCCTTTACCCTGCAGGAGTATTACACTTTAATTCAGCCACTGTGAGCATAACAGCAGTGGACGGTTTTATAGCACTTGATGGATCCAAAGGCTGACATCATTTGTATTGGAAAGGCAATTTAAAATTGCAATCTCAAGGAAAAAAATACCTTTCTTCCTTCTCAGTGTCAGAGAAGAAATGATCTAGAAGGACGTGAACTCCTTTTAGTACGGTTACATGGTGTTTTGGATTAGACATGCCATTGTTCAATCACAGCTATGTTAACCCTCCCCTCCCCCCAAACAAATAAATGGGAGCAGCATTAGCTGCAAAACCTCTCCCCACTGATACCCAAACTTAGTGATGCAAGATTGCTTTTATCCCAACATTCACTGCAAAAAGTCTTATTGTTATCCTTGTCGAAAAGTCATAATTTTCCCTTTACAAATTCCGGTTTGTACCTTTTATAAGGCTACGGCAATCACCTCCAGCAGCTAATTTTGAACATCTTAAGACAGCAGCAAATTGATAGTTAATGAGCTTATTGTGTTGTTGTTGTTGTTTTCATGTTGCTTTTTACTGATAGGAAAAGGTGCAAAATAACTTTACCAGTCTCAAGTACTGGGCACCTAGGAGGGAGGTGGGTAGGCAGAAATAGATTTGCTTCTTTCCCAAAGGCAGCAAAAAACAAATGTTTTGAGTCAACATTGCTTGGATTTTCAGGTGGTTCGCATTAGCATTTTTCTAGACATTCAGCCTGCGCTTAGTCCAACTCCACACTTCCACCATATGGTTCTTTGCTTGTCATGTACTGCTTACCCTGATTTCATCTAGGTTTATTGCTTATATTTTTATAATCTTAATTTGACACACATTGTTGATGCAAAAGACAATCTATGTTAAATGAAAGGAAGCTTAATAGAGAAAGTGTTTGAATATATTCAATGTCATGGAGCATTCTTGCACAATATAGGCACAATATCATATGAAGCAAGATTTCTTCTGGCCCTTTCATTTAATGCAGTTTTAATATCTTTTGGAACAGTAGTTCTCCAGAAGTAGATTCTAACTCTCTAAAACCCCAGCCTGTGGTAAGGTGTTTGAGGAGCTAAAATCCAAAACATCTGGAGGGCCAAAGGTTGAAATCTTAAAACTTCAGAACACATTTTCCATGGCACTGGATTAGAATGTACTGTCACTTTAGACAACCCTTAAGACTGCAGTGTTATACATTATACATTTACAGGTGAAACTCAGAAAATTAGAATATCGTGCAAATGTTCATTCATTTCACTTAAAAGGTGAAACATATATATGAGATAGACTCACTACATGCAAAGCAAGAGATGTCATGCCTTAATTCGTTATAAGTGTGATGATCATGGCGTACAGCATACATGAGATTATGTGCATACCTGTCAAGTTTCAGGAAATTTCTGTCAAATATGGGAAATTTCCCAGTCAAAACAGGAAACTGGACAGCTATGCTTATCCTGTGCTGGCCTCCAGTCTAACTACAGTCTAACTACAGTCTAACTAATACGGGATGACGGCGGGAAAGAGTGTAAAATACGGTGGTTCGACAGAAATTTCCCAAAACTTGATAGGTATGATTATGTGATGATTATGGAGTACATGAGATTTGGGGGTTGGGGTAAGCCATAAGCATCAATATTATAACAAAGTAAAGCTTCAACTATCTCACTTTGCATGTAATGAGTCTATCTCATCTGTTTATTTCACCTTTTAAGTTGCATTACTGAACTAAATGAACATTTGCACGATATTCTAATTTTCCGAGGTTCACCTGTACATACTCATTTAAGAGTAACTCCTACTGAACTTAGTGGAACTTAACTTCTGAGCAGTTCCACATAGGATTGCAGCATTAGGGGAATATTACACCAGCACTAAAATTCAATAGGAACTTTCTTTCATTCCTTTAGCCACTAGTATGATTGTGGAAAACCCTGAGCATCAACAAAATGCTGCCTTTCTGTTGTTGCTATCATTTATCCTAATGGAGAATGTAGACTTC
This sequence comes from Bradypodion pumilum, assembly GCA_035047305.1. Taxonomy (NCBI): domain Eukaryota; kingdom Metazoa; phylum Chordata; class Lepidosauria; order Squamata; family Chamaeleonidae; genus Bradypodion; species Bradypodion pumilum. Next base: position 183,610,576 of record JAWDJD010000004.1, on the reverse strand, counting down.
TCCTGTACTTGAATGTAGGGCCCAGGAATCAAAGCAAATAGGTCAGGTTTGTCTGGAGAAAGATACAGTACTGTAAGCAAGTATTTCTAGTATCATCCGAGCCAAAATGGGAGAGTTAGGGTGCTTAGTTTTAAGGAAAACATAGATATAATGAGAGTGGCAGAAATCTAGTGAAAAGCAGAAAAACAGTATGATACAACCATACCCAGATGGATAGATAGATACATGTATTTATATATATTTGTCTTTATATATGTTTCTTTCTGTGTTTCTAAGAGATGTTGGTATAGATCAGGGGTTCCCAACTTTATCAAGCCGGGGGGCGGGTCACGTTCTCTCAGTCAGCTTCAAGGGCCAGATGGCCATTTTGCCCTGCCTGCATGATGAGGGTGGCCATTTTGTCCCAACAGTTTCAAAGGGGGCAGTCATTTTGTTTCTTGAATGCCCTTGGAGGGGTGGTGGGGCCACATGAAATGATGCTGTGGGCCAGATCCAGCCCATAGGCCTTAGGTTGGGAACCCCTGGTATAAACAAACAAGAATCCTTAAAGAGGGTGCTGACTCATCCATAGATGTGCTATATGTGATAAAATCAGCACCTTTTCCAGGTGATTTAATATAGAACACACTTTAGTCTCTGAACAAAATGCTCAGAGTGATCTTGAGATGGAGAATGAGATCAAGGAGGCATTCAATGGAGAAAATGTTGTAATACTTGGCAACTTCACATCCCCTCACACTGAGTGATTTTTTTAACCTGTGATGATTTACTTGGAAAGATTACTGCAGTTCCCAGAACCACTAGAATATCCAGCAGCCATGCTGGCTAAAGAATTCTGAAAACTGTAGTCAAAGAAAGTAATTTTTCCAATATTTATTTGGGGGCCTTTCTCTCCTCTCCACATCTACTTACAGCAGGAATTCTCAACCTTTTTTAGCCAGGGGCTGGGTCACGCTCCCTCAGACAGCTTTGGGGTCCGGATGGTCATTTTGCCCTTCCTCCACCATATGGCACTTCCGGGTGTAGTGGAGGCAGTAGGGGGCCACATGAAATGGCACTGTGAGACACATCCGGCCCACGGGGCACAGATTGAGAATCCCTGACTTACAGGATATGATAACTGGTGCATTAAACTCAGCACCATCTAGTTTGACTGGGAGCTTCTGTCTAACCAACAGGTTTTTCCTAGCTGTACCTTCAAATGCTGGGGAATTAACCTGAGATTTTGTGCCTAAAGAGCTGTCATTTTTAAAAAGTAACTTTTAAAAGCTCTGAACCTGTTGGGGAGGCAAAATTAATAAATATCCTAAATGACTGGGCCCTGTTTAGCTGGGAGAGGAAAAGTGAGTAAAGGGAAATGTAACACAATGAAAACTAACAGTATGGAGAAAGAAAGTGGTGGTTTAAGGGCATTTTCTCATAATACTAAAACCTTTGGTGATGCATTGAAGCTGAATAGTAGGAGATACTGGGCAGATTTTTCAAAGTACTTCTTCCCTGTTAAACATTACAGTTTTCTACCACAAGTAGGGGTGTGCTGGACACCTTGGGAGGGTGGTGGACAGGAATTGAAAGGGGCACCTATGGGGGGGGGTTGAGGGGAGAGAAATCCCATACATTCCCATTACCTCTGCCTGCCTCGGGGGGGGGGGGGCACCAGTCGCTGGGGTGCACCGAGATAAGTCCCTGTATCCCTGTGGGCCAGCACACCACTGACCACAAGCTACAATGTGAACAGCCTTACCAAGGAATTGGGACAAATTCATGGGAGGTTCAACAGTGGCTACTAGCCATGATGGGCTATATGTCCTCCTCCAGTAACAGAGGTAGTGTACCTTTGCATACCAGTTCCTAGGGAGGATGGGTGCGGTGGAGCTGCTGTTACATTCTTGTACTGATTGTGGGCTTTCCATAGGGAATCATTTGGCCCCTATGTGGACAAAATGATGGAGTCAAGAAACCCTATTTCTCTTCTAGCAGAGATTTTATGATGTTAACTTGCTTGAAGTAACCTTTGGCTCCATTCATCTGCTTGCTCTTTGTCTTTCTCTTTTTGGGTAGCATACATGAATGATTGGGTCTAGAACAGTGGTTCCCAACCTTAACATTTCTAAAATCCTGACAGCCCCCATGACATATAAGTCTTATTATAATTCTTAATATAATTCTATTATTATACTATTCATGTGGAGGAAGCTTAAAAGGCCATTAACTTGGCCTAACCTATTCTCAAATTGCCCCTCTGTGGGGCATGTGCCCCATGTTGGAAACCACGGGTCTAGAAAGAAAGACACTTGCCTTTTGTTTATTCTCTTCAGGCTATATAGTCTCCATCAACATACTGCCACTGCAAAGGGGTTCAAGTAGTTGCTTGTATAGAGGAGTAACTGCTTCTTCATTGTTTCACTTTACTCACCTATTCAATTATCTAGACTAAGGGTTCCCAACCTAAGGCCCACGTAGGGTTGCCATATGTCCCGGTTTTCCAGGATTTCCCCAGATTCAAGCTGTCCCGGCCGGTTCAAGAAAAAACATGTAAAAGCCTCAGATTTTTAAAATTTGAACAAAGGAAGCAAGATCACCCCTTACCAAGGGATTTTTGCAAAAAGTTAATTCACTGCCTCCCTGCCTTTCTTTAAATTATCCTGCTTGAAAGAGGCGAAGGCAAAACAGCACCCTGAGAAGCCCATCGGCGAGGGGAGACACTTGCAAGAGAGATAATTGAAAGAAAGGCACAGAGGCAGTGGAATAACTGTTTGCAAAAAATCCCTTGGCTCACCTTGAAGTTTGGGGGACAAGGAGTTGCCCTCAGCCCTTTTCCTCGAAAGCCGGGAGGGAGCAAGAAATACCCTTACCTAAGAAGTCAAACCTCTGCCATACACTGGGACAGAGAATTCCTTCTTCATGTGACCGTAAAGTGTTGATTACATAGGGTCGGTATTCCTAGAGAGGAAGGGAACAGGATGGACAGAAAGTGAAGAGTCCTCCATCGCAAAGATCCTCCTCCAAAATAAGTCCCTTCCTGTCTCCTGCTTTTCTCCTTCTGGAGGGAAACGGAAGCGCCATGGACTGCCTTGCCATTCTGGGCCCCTCTTTAGGGTTTGAGGGTGAGTCGATTTCAATGGATGTGGGTGTAAAGGGGAGGGTGGGGTGACCTCACGGGGAGGAAGGGTGGTTTCAAGAGTGTCCCAAGAAATTTTATTCAAAAATAAAAATAGAACCATCAAGAATAGTCTTTTGCAAGAAGAATCACACAGGACAAAACCTCTTGACTAAAATTTATTTTAAACTGACAAAGGCTGCCCGCCCTGGACAGGGATTCTACGGGGTCTTAGAGCTGCGGTCTCCCTGACAGTCTGACGCATGCACAGTTTGTGGAATGCAATGACGTCATGTGGCTGTCCTGGCTTGGTGGGAGAGAATTATGGCAACCCTAGGCCCACGGGCTGGATCCAGCCCACAGCACCATTTCATATGCCCCCCACCCCTCCAAGGGCATTTGAGAAACAAAGTGCCCATCCCTTTGAAGCTGTTAGGACAAAATGGCCACCCCCATCATGCAGGCAGGGCAAAATGGCCATCCGGCCCTCAAAGCTGACTGAGTGTGTGAACCGGCCCCCAGCTTGAAAAGGTTGGGAACCTCTGATCTAGACATTGTTTTCCATTCTGTTGCACCCAGAAAATGGGCTGAATGAGATGAGGCTGTCTCTTGACTGTTAAAAGAATCAGGGTTCCAATTATGGTTTTCTGAGGGTTTTTAAATCAGTTAAAGTTCACATAAGCACTTGCCTCAGATTCTGCATCCTTTGAAAAACTTTGGCTGAACCTTTTTTTTTTTTTTTGCACTCTGTAGCTGTCAGCACCACAAATTACCTGATTTCCTCCCTCTGGTCCCCCATAAGTTAGTTTCTTTTTTACTTATCCCCACTGCTACCAACCTTCATGTGGAGAAGGGGTCAATCTGCTGCTGTTGCCATTACTCTGAGCCTGATACGTGGTGCTATTATTTTTTAAAATTATATTTTACTGTTATAGTGTTGCAACAATTCTTTGTCAGGATAGCTGCAAACTTTAGGAGCCTTAGGCACAATACACAATATGTGCTGACACACGCAAGTACAAAAAGAATACAGTGGTTTGGAATTGGTTCAAAATAAATGACCCTGCTGGATGTTTTAAAATAGATTGTGTTTCATGAAGATAATGTTTGCCCCAGCAGTGTGTTGTATATTTTCCAGTATTTGAATAGATCATTGGTGGCGAACAGTGGTGGGCTCCAAAAAAATGTGCTACCACACTGTGGGTGTGGTATGGTGGGTGTAGCCAGGGAGAAAGCCCTGCATTGCAACCCAATTAGGACTACTTTATTTCAAAACTTGGATGGGTGTGACAACTAGTGGTTCTGGTGACCTGATGCGAACCTGCTGGTGCCCACTGCTGGTGGCGAACCTATGGCACGCGTGCAAGAGGTGGCACTCAGAGCCCTCTCTGTGGGCACCTGTGCGGTCACACCAGCAGAGTTTGTCCTACTCCTCTGCCCAGCAACCCAATGGGAGCACTTCCTCCCTCCCCCCCCAGCACAGAGTTCACCCCACCCCTCTGCCCAGCAGCCCAATGGCAGTGCTTCCTCCCTCCTCTGTTGCCATGTTGGCACTTTGCGATGAGTTTGAGTTTGCAGTTTGGACACTCAGTCTCTAAAAGGTTCGCCATCACTGGTTATTTATTCATATTGAGCTTCTCTAATATGCTTCCAAAGGAAGGAACAAAACATTCCAGAGTGTGAGGTGCCGACTGGAAAGCAGAAGCAGCTGTGTTTGCTCCTTGTAACAATTATTTGCATGGTATTTCTTGCTGTCCTGTAACAGAAAAGGAACACAACAAATGATTTAATGGAAAATCAGCTATAGATTGAGCTGTGCTGAGCTTTTATTGCACACCCTACTCTTCTCCTGTTCACAGGAAGAACATAAGTAAGGGGAGCAGCCACTGCTTCATTCCCACCAGGTATTTTAAAATACTGTACCTGCCTCCCACTGGGTGGTGTAGAGGAATGGGTGCCTGAAATGTTATGCTTCTCAGCTCTACAAACTGAGAATTAGTTTGCTTTTGTTTGATTGGTCATTCACAAATAAGCACAGACTTTATTTGCAGACTGATTTTGGAGGGGGAAGAGTCAAACCTAATCACAAAGCACTTAGGATGGTGTAGGGCAAAAGACTTTTCAAAGACATGATAAATAAAAGATAAGAGTACTGATTATATAATAGAGGAATTAGAGGCCGCCTAAATCTAGTTCCTAACACCACAACAATCAAAGCGAGTTGAGGGGATTGGGAGGCAGTCCCAAGGAGAGAGAGAAAAAGGGGGGCACTGGCATGAGACCTTCTTCCCTGGGGAATCCCCCCCTTTTTTTAAACCCCTGGCAATGGGGGGATAAGGAACAGAGAGATTCCCACTTGGGATTTTTTTCCTTAAAAACAAAACTGGTAGGCTTAGCATCCTTGAATGCAGTGATGGGCAGTCTTGGCCCGCCAGCTGTTCTTGAACATCAATTCCCAGAAACCCTGACCAGCTGGTGTGTTGACTTGGGCTTCTGGGAATTGAAGTCCAAGAACAGCTGGAGGGCCAAGACTGCCCATCTCTGCTTTAATGTCACCTTTAGCGATCAGAAGGTCGGCAGGCCATCAGTTTGAGACCTTGAGTGCTGCAGACATCGTCTGTCTCAGCTCCTGCTAACCTAGCAATTCAAAAGCAAGATATTGCAAGTTGATAAATACAGCTGAAACTCGGAAAATTAGAATAGCATGCAAATGTTCATTCATTTCACTTAAAAGGTGAAACAAATATATGAGATAGACTCACTACATGCAAAGCGAGAGATGTCATGCCTTAATTCATTATAATTGTGATGATCATGGCGTACATCATACATGAGATTATGTGATGATTATGGGGTACATGAGATTGGGGGGTTGGGGTTTTCATAAACTGTAATCCATAAGCATCAATATTATAACGAAGTAAGGCTTGAACTATCTCGCTTTGCAGGTAATGAGTCTATCTCAAATATTTGTTCCACTCCTAGAGTCAGATAGGACTGGCTTTCGAACCCTTTACCTTAGTTACTTCTTAGCTCTTTACTTTTAGCATTCTGATTTTATCTATTTTGTCCTTGTTTTGTGTTTATTCTTTTTACATAAACCACCTTGGGTGGGGTGGGTGGGAGGTATTTCTGTTCTTCTGTGTCTAGGCCAGACGTGAAACTGCCAAAATGAAGGCATCTTTTGGTGAGTTCATTCTGCAGTTCCTTTGAAAGGGTAGTAGAGAAATGTGCATACTAACAGTCTCCTGGATATCAAAGAATAAACAAAACACAAAGACAAAAAAAGTTGTGGCACTTTAATGACTAACTGCTGTATTTTAATGTTGCCTCTCATGGATCAAGTCCACTTCACCAGATGTAAGAGTTAGACTTCATGGCATTAATTTATTCAGGCTAGGCCTGAAGGGTAAACTCATTAGCAAAAGTGTAATGCCACAATGTTTATCTTGCATTCATCTACTAACCATTTGCAATTCAAAAGGGCAAAGCTTCACAACTAATCTGAAGAACAAGAATTACCAGTTGTAAAAAAAAATACCACTTTGATTTGTATGCTCTTCTGTTATGTTAACCATTTTGTACCTTTGTACCTCATGTGTATAAATTGATGTCACAAAGCTGCACTACTTGGTCTTCTTCCTCTGTGTCTAGGCCAGACCTGAAACTGCCAAAATGAAACCACCTTTTTGTGAGTCCATTCTGCAGTTCCTTTGGCCTGACCTAGTGTAAGAAAGATTAGCCAGCAACACAAGGCTACCATTACCTGATTGTGGTTTAAAATAGCACAGTCTTCGAGGAGGCTCTTTCTGTGTACCCATACACATGAAGACTGTTCTGAGAATATAATGCAGTGGCTCTTCATCTGCCTTCCACATCACAGTGTGGCACCCATACCACTGATCCAGTTCTGCGAGTCACTTTCTGGTCCTGAGCCCTTTTGACACACAAAGTTCTTCCAAGGCAGTATTGATGAAGCTGCTGCCCTTCAGCAAGATGGATTCAAGTGGGATTTAATCCACTTGGGGACCATCACCCTTCCCTGTGGACTTCACCAAGGGCCGCTAGTCCTCAGGGTTGTCAGGTTAGTTAACCGCCGCCTGATGCTCGGTGTTGAGTCCCTGGCCATATGGTCTACTCTATTACCAAAGCAGGATAACCTGACCAGTCTGGTCCTATGTCTGACGAAGTGGACTTGATCCAGAAAAGCGAACATTAAAATACAGCAATTAGTCTTTAAAGCAGGAGTTCTCAAACTTTTAAAGCCGGGGGCCGGGTCACGCTCCCTCACATAGCTTTAGGGGCTGGATGGCCATTTTGCCCTTCCTCCACCACATGGCACTTCCTGGTGTGGTGGAGGTGGTGGAGGGAGCCCACATGAAATGGTGCTGTGGGCCACACATGGCCCACAGGCCGCAGGTTGCAAATCCCTGCTTTAAAGTGCCACGTTTTTTTCGTCTTGTTTGCTCTCTGATATGCTTGAAACACAGACTGACACAGCTACCATTTTCAAAAAATAATATTTTTTTAAAAAACAGTCTCCTCTCCTCCCTCCCCCATTCAGCCTACAAGCTGATTGGGCAGGGTACAAATTAAAAATCTAATCTAATCTGATCCCCCAGCCTCTGTCTCTTCCCGCACCTGCTCAGGAAAGGGTGAGTCTAACGTGACTGGCTTTCTCCTGACGGGTTCGAGACCCGGGTACTGCATGACGGATTGAGCGCCGGATTGAGCGCCCGTCTCTGTCCTAACTCTTGGGGAAATGAAAGGAGCCTCATTGGGGGTGTCCCTGAGCGAAGATTCTTCCTCAAAAAAATAAAATAAAAATAATTCCTTTCCACCCAGAATAATTTCTGACAGGAAATTATGATTATTACGGGATGGGGACTTCTGGTGATGACCCGCAAAGAGCACAAAGGTGAAGAGAGTGGCGGGCGCAGTGGTGGGTTCCAAATTTTACTACCACACTGTGGGCATGATATGGTGGCGATGACCCGCAAAGAGCACGAAGGTGAAGAGTGGTGGGCGCAGTGGCGGGCTCCAAATTTTTTTTTACTACCACACTGTGGGCATGATATGGTGGGCATGGCCAGGGGCAAAGCCCTGTGTTGCACCTGAATTAGGACTAATTTATTTCAAAACTTGGATGGGCAGGGCCAACCAGAATTTCTGCTACTGGTTCTGGCGAACTGGTGCGAACCTGCTGATGCCCACTACTGGGCGGGCGCCTTATGGAAAGTGCCCCCCCCCCCCTCTCAGTTGCTCTCTCCTCCCCTCTGCCCAGAGAGAGAGGGGGAAGAGGCTGGTGCCCTCACCACCACCACCACCCTCTCCGTGGCCCCGGTTCCCTGCGCTCCCTCCCTCCTCCTCCGTCCTCTGGTAGCGGCGAGGCGCTCTTGTGTGGGCGAATGTGTGAATGAAGAGAGGAGAGTGGGCCCACCTCGCAGCCACCCAGCCCACCCCGTCGTCCCCTCTCTCTGAGGCGCTGCTTGGAGCGAGAGAGCCCAGCGGCTGTCTAAAGGGTGGGGCGAGGTGGGGCGGCAGGCGAGAGTGAGCGCTTCTTTCTCCCTGCTCCTGCCGCTGGGCTGCAGTTATTGGCCGGGACTCTACGCGCCGCTGTTTACCCGGCTTTGTCGGCGGGGGCCGCTCGCTCTGTGTGTGCGAGAGAGAACTGGGACGGCGGCGCCGAGTTGAGCTGGGCGAGCAGCCGGCGGGGGGGGGGGAGGGAGAAGGGGGGGGGAGGAGAGAAAAAAGAGAGAGGAAGAGCGCGAGGAGTCCCGCCGCGGTAGGAAAGAAAGCCATGCCCGGCTCAGAAAGTCCGCTCCTCAGCCCGAGCCGGGGACGGGCGCGCTCGCGGCGCCATGAAAGGGCGGCTTGAAAACTTTTAGGGGAGGAGGGCGGCGGGCGCCCCCCCCCCTCCAAGAAGAACAAACTTTTTGCCTGGCCAGGAAGTGGTCGGTCTCCCCCCCCTCGCCCCCCCCGCCGCCGCCGTGAGATGAACGGGCCGAGCCGCCGGCGGAGCTGCTGGCGATGGCTGCTGCTGGCGCTCTGGCTGGGGGGCTCCTCCTCGGCCCTCCGCTACGCCATCCCGGAGGAGCGGCCGGCGGGCTCGCCGGTGGGCAACGTGGTGGCTGACCTGGGCTTGGACCTGGGGCAGGTGCGGGCGCGCAACCTGCGCGTGGTGTCGCCGGGCGCCGGCGGGCGCAAGTACTTCGAGGCGGACCTGGGCAGCGGGGCGCTGGTGGTGAGCGAGCGGCTCGACCGCGAGGAGCTGTGCGGCCGCCTGGTGCCCTGCGTCCTCAGCCTCCAGGTGGTGGTGGAGAACCCGCTGGAGCTGTACGGCGTGGCCGTGGAGATCCAGGACGTCGACGACAACGACCCGGCATTCCCCGGCAAGCAGATGAGGCTGGAGGTCAGCGAGGCGGTGACACCCGGGGCGCGTTTCCCCCTGGAGAGCGCCCAGGACCCCGACGTGGGGATCAACGCGTTGCAGACCTACCAGCTCAGCCCCAACCAGCACTTCGTGTTAGACGTCCAGACGCGAGGGGACGGGACCAAATACGCCGAGCTGGTGCTGCAAAAGGAGCTGGACCGAGAGCAACAGAGAGAGGTCCACCTGGTGCTCACGGCGCTGGATGGAGGGAACCCTCCCAGGTCGGCCGCCTTGCAGGTACTCATCGAGGTCCTGGATGCCAACGACAATGCCCCCATCTTCAACCAGTCCGTCTACAGAGCCAGCCTGAAAGAGGACACGCCCTTCAACGCTTTGGTTGTCAAAACCAGAGCTTTCGACCTGGACGAGGGCCCCAATGGGGACATCGTTTACTCCTTCAGCAGTCATACCCCCACCAGGGTCCAGCAGCTCTTTGCTCTAGACTCTGCTACTGGAGAGTTGAGACTCAAGGGAGTGCTGGATTTTGAAGAGACCAAGTTTTATGAGATCTCTGTCCAAGCGAAAGATAATGGAGCTAATCCGGCTGTGGCTCATTGTAAAGTGTTGGTAGAGATCGTTGATGTGAATGACAACACGCCAGAGATAACCGTGACCTCAGTGTACAGCCCTGTACCTGAAGATGCCGCTCCAGGAACTGTGATTGCATTACTGAGTGTCACAGATCAGGACTCTGGAGATAATGGCCTGGCCGGTTGCTCTGTTCCTTCTGGCATCCCTTTTGCTCTCAGCTCTTCCCTTAAAAACTACTACACACTGCAGACTAAAGGACCCTTGGACAGAGAACTTGCCTCTGAATATAACATCACTGTCATTGCTCAGGATGCAGGTTCGCCTTCTCTCATGGCGCAAAAGCACATACTGGTTAAGGTGTCGGATATAAATGACAACCCTCCAAAATTTCCACAACCCTCTTATGATTTGTATGTGGAAGAAAACAACCTTCCGGGGACTATGGTTTTCAATATCAGTGCCTCTGACCCTGATCTTAACCAGAATTCCCACCTTTCCTACTCTATTATGGAGAATCACAAGGCCTTGGGAGATTTGGTGGGTAGATATTTTTCTATTAACCGGGATAATGGTACTATTTATGTCCTAGTGCCCTTGGACCATGAGGACATAATGGAATTCAGGTTAGTGGTGCACGTCCGTGATGGGGGCATTCCACCCCTTGCCACCAACACCACAGTCAATATTTTTGTCACAGATCAGAATGACAATCCACCCAGAGTCTTATACCCAAACTCACATAATGGCTCTTTGTTTTCAGAAGTAATCTCACCCACGGCCAGCCCTGGATACATGGTGACCAAAATTGTGGCCTGGGATCCAGATGCTGGTTACAATGCCTGGATTTCTTATGTACTCCTTCAAGCCACCAACCCAGGACTCTTTACAGTAGGGCTGCATTCTGGGGAGATAAGTACAGCACGTTCTTTGGAGGAAGAAGATTCCCAGAAACAAACCTTAGTTATCTTAATAAAAGACAATGGGGAACCTGTCTTGTCTTCTACTGTAACTTTCACTGTAACAGTATCAGAGACATCTAGGGAGATGCTGACAGACCTCACAGCTGTGTCTGATACCCCCAAAACAAAGAAGCACATGACATTCTATTTAATCATTGCTGTCATCTTGATCTCAGTGGCCTTTTTCATTACAGTGGTTGGGGTGGGGATTTATAAATTCTACAAGTGGAGGCAATCCAAGGATATATTCAAGGCCTCCAGGAGCTCCCTTTATAGAACACCGGGGCAATTCAACCACATAGACACTGTGCGGAGTGGATTTACTCCTCCAAACTTCTACCAGCAGGTCCTCACCACTGACTCTCGCCAGAGTGACCTCTTGTACAAAATACCCTTTGTCCCCAGCCCTATGGGGAGTCACCAGAGTACTATCACAAGGTGTGATCCAGCAATATATAACCAGATGATAAGCACAAATAGCAGACGTCTAGTACCATCAGAGGTAATACATGTTTTTGTTCTTTTTGGGGGGTGGAGTGGGGTTTAAAGTCTGAAAGCTCATCTCTGAATTTGATTGCATTTTGTTTCTAGCAATTATGGCAGTTTAGGCATGGGATTTTCAGAGTTAATCCCGTACTTCTGGGAGCTTCATCTAACATGCAGAAACCTACAGACACCTAAATGTGGCTCCCTTGCAATAATGGACTAGGATAGTGATGACAAACCTTTTAGAGACCGAGTGCCCAAACAGAGGGGCCGGGTGAACTCTGTGCTGGAAGAAGGGAGGAAGCACTCCCATTGGGCTGCTGGGCAGAGGGGTGGGGCAAACTGTGCTGGGGAAGGGATGAAGCACTCCCATTGGGCTGCTGGGCAGAGGGGCAGGGTGAAAGTGCTGGGGCATCGGTGTGAGTGCCAACAGAGAGGACTCTTGAGTGTTCCCTCTGGCACGTGTGCCATAGGTTAGCCACCACTAACCTAGGGTGAAAGGTTTTGCGGCTTAGCTGGGGCTAGCTGCACCTAGCTTTCTGTTCAGTAAGGAAGTTCCCAGCTAGCGGTGGGGCAGCTTCCTTTCTGAACAGGAGGTTTAGCAGAGCTAGGCCTAACTCTTCCAATCTAGGCCTGTCTTGCAGGTGAGCCACATATAGGTGTTAGTATGTCAGATGGAACTCCCAGAATACAGAATTATTGGGATTTGTTGTCACAAAAATCCCATATTGAGTAATAGTTCCTGCACTTTTCCTGTTTTATGTCTTCATCTATTGGTATGTAGTTTTAACAGCAAAATTAAAATTAATTATTTCAATCCTGTGATTCCAATTACTTTCCTGTACAGTTTCATTCCTACATTATGTTGTGTGTTCAAATGTTTCTTGCCAGATTAAATCAATGTGTGCTTCTTAGGTGATCTAACATGGCCAGGCTGCTTTGACAAGCCTGTAATGAATGGTAGTTTCCAATAAAAGATTTTATTTTATTTTTTTAAAAAGGTGCACCGTCACAAGAATAGTGAAATAATAACACAGGCTAAATAAATTCTGAATACTGTATAAAATAATGACTTATGAACACACAAAATATCTGTCTTCTTTCAGAATAAAACAGGGTGATTGAAGGTTGTGATGCTCATAGCAGCGTAACATACTGATTTTCTTTCTGGTATTGTTCTAATAGTAATTTTAAAATTGTGGTGTTAGTATTAGTGGTAGCCAGTTGTCTGGGACCCGAGGGACCAGATTTTGTCAATACATGCTGCACAAGGGAAATGTTCCCTGTAGCCATTTCACAGGGAAAAAAATTGCAAGCATTTTTTAACTGCTGTAAATACTCTCTTACAGTAGAGTTGGGGGTGTGTGGCTTTTTGCACATTGCACTCATTTTTACATCCTATCCAGTGTGTGGCAGTCATGGTGGGATCAGTTGCTTTATGCAGGTAACCCTTCTGTACTTTGAATGACTTTGTGGCAGGGAATATGAGAATGAGGGGATTGGAGTCTGACCCCTTGATTCCAATGATGTTGAAGCTGAATAAATGAAAAGTAAGCTGATGAATGAACTTTAAAAGTCAGTTTCTTGCTTCCAAGTCTGAGATGTTGGTATTTTCTGACCAATGTATTTATACATAATTTGCAGTTATTCTGTGAAGCAGAAAGATAATATTGATCCATACGTTCTTCATTGCTTTAGGGGAGAAAAGTAGAGAATATGGCATTAATCTAGAGCTATGGTGGCGAACCTTGGCACTCCAGTTGTTCTGGAACTTCAATTCCCAGAAGCCCTGATCAGTAGGAGTGCTGACTTGGGCTTCTGGTAATTGAAGTCCAAGTACACCTGGAGTGCCAAGGTTTGCCATCACTGATCTAGTGCAAACTAAGTAAGAACACAGGTGGTAAATTTAACAAAGTTCAGGATGCACGTTGTTCCATTATTATTATATTGTTGTAGTTTTCAAGGCCTCGCAACATGTGACCCACCAAGTCAAGTCCAGTACCATGTACTACAGCCTGTGGACTTCTTGACACTTTTCTTTTTACAGGCCAAAGCAGGCCATAAAAATAGAAGGTGGTTTGTGATTTTTGTTTTTTCAGATATTCTCAAACTGTGCAGACCTAACTTCTTCTATTTTTCTATAGGGACTGTGGGTAACAATATTTTAAAATAGTATTGGATATGACTGACATTAAAATATACCCTCACCTGCTTTGTGCAGTTATTTAAAGCTTGCTAGACTTTTTGTAAGTGCTTGGCCTTCAATTTTGGTAGACCAAAGAAGAGAAAGTAAATTTCACAGCTGGATTGCTGCTGCCAAAAATGCCTTCCTTCTTGTGCCCTCACATCTAAATTGATGCAAGGAAGAAATTTATGATTGATCTTTGGGATTTGGGGGATTGTTCGGACTCAAAGGCCTTGCTCTCAAAAGAGTGACAAGGGCAGGTTACATTCTGTTTTACTTCAGACCTCTCACCATATGTCCATTGTGCAAATCAGATTGTGTTCAAACATGGGGTGTAGATGCCGTTATAGTTTATACCATCTCTATCCCTTCAGGTGTCTTATTAGCTTCACTCCTGTGCTTCACCCACAGATCTCAGGAGACATGGAGACAATACACTAACAATATGTAGCTTTCACTTGACACTTGGTATGTCTTGTTATAGTGGAAGAGCTGTGAAATGATAGTGGGATTTATAGTTGAGATACATGCATAAAATATTAAGGTTGTTTTGATTGAAGCTGTTCAAATGAATGAAGAGATATATTTTAATCAGTACAGTAGAACTGATAACGTCCAAACTTGATTCCACAAGTCTGATCGTTAACCGGATTTGGACTTTATGTGGTCCCTATGGGAGACGCTCCGGATAAAGTCACAAAAATGTGCAAAAACCATCGTTATCCGGGATCTCCTATGGAGATGCTCTGCATAAAGTCGGTTTTTAGCCTTTTTGTGTCATTATACAGAGAATCACATGGTGCATAACAAACGCGGTTATGCGGATTGGACGTTATCAGGAGTGCCACTGTACTTACATAGTGTGTATCACAAAACCATTTCAATTTCCAGATATTACTTTTGAAGGTTAACGGGGTATGTGTGCTAAAATTCCCTTAGGCCTTCACTGTAATGGGGGTGAAATCACATATGATGAACTAGCTTTTATACTGCTCTTCACAATCCCAGCACTATTTATAATTAGACCATCAGGCACCATGAAAGGTCTGTTGACACCAATATTATAAAGAAAATAAGCTGTATACATGACATGTTCTTTACTGAAGGTATATAGATCCTTAAAAAAGAATATTTGCAAAGAATATAAGGCTCTACAGAAGGCAGTGCATAATAGTTTCTACATGAAATGACAAGTTTCACATTCTAAAATCTACAGTATATATAGGTAAGACGCAATTGGAGATCTGCTCCAGATGCCTTACCTGAATTCACAAAATAGGTATTCCACTACATTGAAAGTTAATGCAAGAAATGCTCCAGGATTGGGAAATGTGGATTTTTTACCATTTTGGAATTTAATCCATTTGCATCCATTCAGGCAGTATGGTCCTTTGAGCCAATGTGGAGGATCTTCCTGCTGGCTACAGTAGCAGTGAGAGAGGCAGGTTGGCAGGAAAACCAACTCTGAATCTTCTCCCCACATCTGGTGCCTGGACCTGCTTTCATCTCTTTTCTCATTCAGTTTCTTTCATCTCCTTTTTTTCTTCTTTTTCCTTTAAAGGTTTACTCTCTTAGCACTAAGGCAGAGAAGGAGAGAAGGAAGCATTATGGTAACTCTGCTCTGGCTACTGTGATTTTCAGGAGGCATGGTTTAGAGCAAAACTACCTTACATCTTTTTTTCCTTGCTCTATGCCAGTTCTTCACTCTCTTTTTTCCTTTGGTCTGCCAGCTGCCCTAGCATTATGACAGTAGGCATTCAAAAAGAAAAACAAGGGGAGGAAAAGAAGGTAGTGTGTAATCACACCCTAAGGTGCTATTGAGAAATCAACTCAAGGGAGCAGGAGAAGGAGCAAACAAAGGTTGGCAAAGATACCAAGGACTAGGAACAGTATGAATCAGATGCATCTGCATTACAAGCATAGATTGCTTTTGTTCCAGTTGAACTTCTAAAGCTCTCCCCAACCCATTCCCCCCCCCCAAACCCTTGAGAGTTGTCTGTGAGGTTGTGCTCTGTCAGATTGAAGGTGAGGTTAGAGATATGAAGGTGGAAGGGGGGGGGGGGAGAGAGAGAGACAATTTTGGAGAAAAAACTTTTTATGATTTATTTCCTGAAGCATTAGTTTGTTTGTTTTTTCAGAAAATTGTGGGTTTTTTTTAAAAGGAAGGTGTTTATATATTCTCAAAATCATTTCACAAAACTATGTACAGTATAGCTCATTTCATGCCTATTCATTAAATCTTAGCCCCTTTCACACACTTTTCAATTCTTTTGATGGGTTTGGATGCTTTATATCTATTTGATACTACAGTGAGGAAATTAAATAATTTTGTTACTAATATTGATGGTTTCTTCTGGGTTTTAAAATTTGTTTGTTTTGTTTTTTGCCTGTTCCACATAAACTAGCAAAACCAGAGGTTCCATCCATACAGTTCAGGAGATTATTGCTCCATTTGTTACAATTGCAAACCAAAAAAAAAGTAAATTCCACTTATAATAATTTTTTGAATACACTGTGTTTTTACTATACCAATTTTTAATATACCAATTATGATAATTTTATACCGAATCAAATTGTAAATAGTCATATTTTATGTTCCTAAAGTAACAGAGTGAGTTTCAATCTGTTTTTAAAAAGTGCTAATATTGCATTTCCCCCCTGAAAATTATCGGTTTTTTTCACACACAAAATGGGCACAAACTTTTTTCCTGTGGCTTCAAAGTTTCTGGAAATTTTACATCTCTAGTTGAGGCTTGTATGAGTGAACGTTTCATCTTCATGGGGGGGGGGGTCTATGTTCATGTAGAAAACTCGATGCCAGGAAGGAAGTCCTATCTATAGGGTTTGAGGTGAATTTGTTTGTTTGTAAAGATCCAATTCTTTCCTCTGAGCTCCAGAAGATGAAAAATGTACTTTTTTGACTACAAATCCAAGAATCTGTCCATGTTGGCTTCAGTTTTCTGGGAGTTGTAGTGAAAAATGAAACTTTTCTCAGCTCTGCTGAGCCCTAGTCTGAAGCTGGCTTGCGGTTTCAACGAGAGTGGTACCAGAGAAAATAATGCTGCCCAGAGATCTCTATGAGTATGAGAATGACTTTTATGCTCATTGAAGTCTATAATATGGACACAGATATGGGGAATACTTTGCCAGAGGGTGTTAGTGGAAAATTGCTTTAGGATATGCTGATGGCCTGTGGCTAAATAAGCAAAGAGGACTGAAACCTGTGGGTGCAGGAGAAAACAATAATGTGACCCAGTTCTCAGAGGGACCTAGTAAATAATAAACAGTCAGTAAAACTAAAAGTTTAGAAAAGAGTGAACATTCTACCTAGGCGCCAATGATATTATATTGCATGAACTGTGAAAGACAAATGATGTGTATGCACATTTGGAACTGAATACCGTACTTTTTAAATGCTTCTCCGCTTGGTTACTAAAATGCATGCTATTTGCAAAATCAAGCCTATTGAATCAAGATGCTTGGTTTGGTGTATAACATTTGCAGTTCTGTTTACAAAGACCTTATTTTTCAAGTAGATATGTACAAGCATTGTATTTGTAACTAAGACTAATTCTAGACCAGTGTTTCCTAACCTTTGTTTTTTGGACTTCTATTCCCAGAAGCCTAAGTGAATTCCCTAAAGCACTGATCAGCCAATGTACTGACATAGGCTTCTGTGAATTGAATTCCCCTTGTGAGACATGTGCCCCACATTGGGAAACACTGTTCTAGACTCACTACATGGGAATAAACTTGACTGAACAGTTACTGGGTTGCATACTGTGTGCAGCTAGATCCCAGAGAGACAAGAATGAGTAAATAATTTGGATTGATAGTGTGATAGAATCTTTCAAAATAAACAATAATTGTCTTAAGTTCCCTGTACATTTTTGGAATAGTAGCCGTGTTAGTCTGTGTTTCAGGCATATCAGAAAGCAAAAACAAGAAAACAAAAACACTGCAGCACTTTAAAGACTTAACTGCTACACTGTATATGCACAAAAGCGCACAATAAAAATATAGCAGTTAGTCTTTAAAGTGCTACAGTGTTTTTGTACATTTTTGGTCACACAGAAAGGCAAGCCAGATAAAAGGGCATTTTTGATGTTTCATTTCATGTAAAATGAGCTGCAGTAATTTCCTTTTTATTTATTTATTTATTTATTTATTTATTTATTTATTTATTTATTTATTTATTTATTTATTTATTTATTTATTTATTTTGACCTTTAAATCCCTATATGGCAGTGGGCCAGAATACCTGAGAGACCGCATCGTCCCAAGAGTGTCTGCCCGTCCAACCAGAGCGGACCGGAGGGGATCCTTGGTGGTACCTTCAGCTAGAGAGGCTCGCCTCTCTGGCACGCGGAGGAGGGCCTTCTCCGTGTCTGCACCAATCCTCTGGAACCTCATTCCAACAGAATTGAGGCTACAGACAGAATTGCTGCCTTTCAGGATGTGAGTGAAAACCTGGCTGGCAGGGCAGGTGTGGGGCCCTAATGGGAATATGGCCCCAGCCTGTTGGCTTATTTCCAACTAGAGCTCAACTGTCCCTCCTTTTTGTGTTGTGTACTGCGGTATTCCTCCATTCCCTATTCCCTTTTTAGTCTTTTATGTGGGGTGGGAGTGGGAGGGTGGGTTGGTGGGTGGTCAAGTGAGGGTTTTAATCTGTTTTGTTATATTTTACTGTATTTTATCTGTTTTTACCATTGTGCGCCGCCCTGAGTCGGGTTTCCCCGAGTGGGTGGCATAAAAATCTAAGAATAAATAAATAAATAAATAAATAAATAAATACATTATTATTATTATTATTATTATTATTATTATTATTATTATTATTATTATTATTATTATTATTATTATTATTATTATTATTATTATTATTATTATTATTATTATTATTATTAATTTGGAAATACTGTTTGGCTTGATTGGTTGGTTGGTTGGTTGCATTTTTATAATGCCTATTTGGGAGATTTCCCACATATATAAATACATATAAATATCAAAATAACATAAAAACACACAACAAATTAAAAATAAACCAAATTAAAACCAACCAACCAACCAAATAAATACATCCTAAAATAAAATAATTGGCGTTTGAGGATCAACTGGCTGGTTAATTTATTGCTGAGGGGATAACATTATGAAAGGCTTCCTTGAAGGCTTTCTGTGCAATCTACAAAATGACTGAACTAATCTCTGTTTATTGCTAGTCCAAGTAAACTACAGAATCAATTTAGGTTGATACAAATAGTGTAGGACAAAGAAAAAAAGAAATTTTAGCTCAAACTTGCACTGCACTTACTAGCTTTCATATTAGGTATTCTTTCTACCTAGCTTCAATCTGAATTTACAAATTCTCTACTTCTTAGTGTCTGTGGGAGAAATATTGGTTGTCTCCATACTAGAACTCTTACTTCTTTTGCTTTTCCAAAGTGAGGTAAAATAGGATTAAAACAGAATCTGATTGAGGGGCAGTCTATCGCTAAGACCTTAAAAGCATCAACAGTGCCTGTCCCTAGCCAGCAGGCTGGCATTGTAACTATATTTTAATTTTTGTTTCTAAAGTGCACGTCATCTGTGGAAAAAGTACAGAAACACAGCACAGAAAACACTAGAATGTAATAAGTAGCAGGGTAGGTGACTTGTGCCCCTATGAAGCTTTCCAATGAGGTATATCAAGCTGTGCAGTTACTTCTGGCAGTCTGAAAAGGGTGAGGGTAAGCCAATGGCATTTCCAAAGAAAGGAGCTACTATAGAAGTAACCATTTTTTTTTGTGCTAATAAGTAGGCTTCTATACATTATGGCTGTCTGTACAATAGTATGACATGTGATTAACACAAGTAGACATAGCATGAATTTACACCAAATTGATAAAAATGAAATGAAAGCCAAAAGGATGGAAACTAGTAACGACTTGTCTATTTTTATTTATATACAATTTGGGATTTTGTTCTGGGGATGCATTTTTCCATAGAGGTTTTGTACAGAACAATGTTGTTATACAGCTAGTTAGAGATGACAAGTACTATTGAACTAATCTTCCACTTGGATAACACAATGGCTTTCCATTTGTGGAATACCCTTGTCTCTGACCCTCACATGAAGTTCATAAAAATGAGACTCTTCGTAATCCACAATTCCTTGGACAATTTCACCAGTGTGGGGATCCAAACCAGCTGAAAAAACTTTGGCTCTGGAAATAATGTTTTACCCACTTATGAAAAACCTATGGACAGGGAATTTCTGTGTATGCATACCTGTCAAGTTTTGGATTTGGAAATAAGGGAAATTTCCTGGCAAATAAGGGATACTTGACAGCTATGCTTATCCTGTACTGCCCTCCAATGGCGGCAATAGGGCATTGCAGTCTAATTAATAAGGGATGATGGCGGGAAACAAGGTAAAATAAGGGGTTTTCCCGGCCAATAAGGGATACTTGACAGCTATGTGTGTATGGTCTAGGCTAAGCTTCTTCATAAATGTCTGAATTTGTAGCAGAAGAACCATGGTTAAAAATTTTCCATGCAAAAGCAAAAAATGAAAACATTGCTTACTGCCATGTTACACTAATTCTATTAAACTTTTCTGAAAAGAGAGATACAGTAGAACCCCGCATAATGAAGGCTTTGTATAACAAAAAATCCATACAACGAAGCATTCATGTGCTCTGTGTGGTACCCTGCATAACAATTTTTTGGGGGTATACCCTGGTTAATGAAAACCCTGTATAACGAATTTTTTGTTATATGGGATTTCCGTTAACCGGGGTATACCTCGCTTAACATAAACCCCATATAATGAACATTTTTTTCAAAAAACCCGCATCACGTTATGCGGGGTTCTACTATACTTAGAAATACAGAATTAATATCCTTGGGTTGGAGAAACCCGTAGTCCATCTATCATCACTTACTTGCTTAGAAATTCCTGTCTGGATGAAAATAAATTAAAGGTCTGTCATCTTTTTCTGAAATGGTTGCATTGAACAGCCCTGGATAGAAGGAGCCTTTCTCAAAGCTCTAGATGAGAGCTGCATGCTAATTATATAGCCTGTATATATAGCCTGTATATATCTCAATTCTATGGCACTGTTCTTTGTTAAGACTTCAGTGGAGACAATATGTGCACAAGTCAGGAAATTGCAGGTGCAGCAATAGACAGATCTGACCTTAAACCAGAAACTGTTTAATTTTAAAATGAGACAATGGTACTTGCCATGGATCATAAAGTGATGAATAGTTTGGGATGTCCCTCAGATGCTCCACAGATTTTGTACCAAAATGAGACCAACATCCATTCATGGCAGAGAGCATGACCTATATACAGTGACAGCTCATTGAAGAGGCAGGGGAGAAATAGTGATTCTGAGCATATTCAGACCCTTGCCTTTCTCTACACAGATTAGCGCTGCCAACCTTCTCAACCAAACAAATAACATGCAATATGTCCAAATCCGGATGCTCAGGTTGTTGTTTTTTATATACAAGCAGAAGACGTATATTGCCACTGGTACAACAGTGTCGCCTATCCATCCCTTCAATTGATAGTTCCTCCAGGACACAGCAAAACATATATTTTTACAGAGTTCTATGTCTTTTACTGCAGGACCAAAAATCACTTTTATTTGAATCCTTCCCCGTTATCACAATTATCTCCACAAGTTAGGTGTCTACACCAGGAAGGAAGAAGCTGCTCTTGTGCAGAAAGTTAAAGAGACAGCATGCTGAGCATTCCAGAAGCATCCCCCAATAAAGACCTACGCACTAAAGACTGTTTGATGGAGGAGGAAATAGAACTATTTCTGATTACCTCAGAAGATACAAGAATCAGTGGTTCTTTGTAATGTACCTGTCCTGATTTTTGAGCCTAAAGATTTGAAATTCCCTTTGAGATGGCATGGTTTATTCTGCGTAAAGGTAAAGGTTTCCCTTGCTCGAAAGCCAGTCGTATTCTGCTACAGAGCCCCTATGGTGCAGAAAAGGATTGGATATTTGAGTAAATTCTCCTAACATAGTGCACATCATCTGGTTCTGGAGAATGGATGTACCATTTGATGGAAATGGACTTTCACGCTCTGTTCTTCTTTTATTGGGTGTCATCCATTTTAAGGAACTTCAGACAGACAATCAACTTAAAGACTTTAAAGCATTTTTATATTAAGCTCCAGCAAATAGTAGCGCATCACTTAATTGTGCGGTGATGTATAATTTTTTGCCTTTTATAGGTTACGTAAAATATGTCAACAAAATTGCAGTTGGCTGATTTAGTTTGTACCCCTGACCACTCCAAACAGAAGGACTCTCATTACTGAATTTAAATGCTTGTGACATTCGTTAATGAATTTAAAAGCTTATAATGACACAGGGTTTAATGTTTAGATAATTATCTTGGGATATCCAGCCATTGACAGCTGGCAAATAAGCTTCTATCTCTCCAACATTTGTACTGGCACTTTAAGACCTCCCCCACTTGGAGTTGGGGAGGGGGAAATGGGTGGTCCATAGCAAGCAATCCAAAGCTTCCTTGATTGCAGAAATCCAGTCTCTGCTTTGATTAACAGTGAAGTCCCTCCCCTCTTGATTCTGGGATGGACTAGACACTGCTGTTCGGTTATCTCTGGGAAAAAAGATAAAAGATGCAGATGGTACATTGCTTTCTCCGTGCTTCTGTCATCTGAAGCGGGGTTTCCTGGCTGTACAAGAATCGGGAGAGGACAAAAGTCCAGCAAAGGCAACATCATGTTCTTACCAGAAGAAAGACAGCACCTTCAGTGGCAAGTAAGAGCTTTGCTTTTGGTCTCTCTCTCGCTCCGGAGCGCTGGAGAGATGACACCGCTTCATTATTCCATATCTGAGGAACTACCTCCTGGAACCGTTGTGGGGGATGTGGCCAAGGACTTGGGTCTTACTGCTGCACAGCTGGGCTTCCGACATCTGCAGATCATGGCTGGGTCTTTTGAAAAATACTTCGAGGCGAAGGCTCAGAGTGGCGTCCTTATAGTGAACGAGCGACTTGACCGAGAGCAGCTGTGTGGGGCCAGGTTGCACTGTTTGCTTTATCTAGAGCTCTTGCTGGCAAACCCAACTGCCTCCCATCGTGTAGAAATAGAGCTCCTGGATGTGAATGACAATGATCCAGTTTTTATCACCACTCTCACCCATCTGGAGATTGCAGAATCTGCAGTGCCAGGGGCCCGTTTCCCTTTGGAGAGTGCTGAAGATTTGGACATTGGTACAAATTCCATTAGCACCTACCAACTTAGTCCACGTGGACAATTCAACCTGAGCATTAAGTCTAATAAAGGTGGCAACAAACCAGAGCTGGTTTTGGAGAAGGTACTGGATAGAGAACATCAGCAGGAACACCACCTAGTGTTAACAGCCCTGGATGGTGGGGTTCCTCCAAAATCTGGAACTGCTAAGATTTTAGTGTCAGTTATAGATGCCAATGATAATCCACCTGTCTTTAATCAGTCAGTGTACAAAGTCAGCTTACTAGAAAATGCCCCTGTGGGAACTCTGGTGATACATTTGCATGCCGTAGACCAGGATGAGGGACCAAACGGGAAGGTTTCCTATATCTTCAGCAGCCACACTCCACAGAAAATTCGGAAACTTTTCAGCCTTGGTGAAGATACTGGGGAGATAAGAGTAATAGGTAGTGTTGACTATGAAGAAGACACATCTTATGAGATTGATGTGAAGGCCAAAGACCAAGGATCACCTTCCATGGATACTCACTGCAATATTTTAGTAGAGGTAGCAGATCTCAATGATAATGCACCTGTAATAAGTTTTACTTCACTCTCTGCTACCATTCCAGAAGATGCTCCCCCAGGAACCACAGCAGGGCTCCTCAAAGTGAGTGATGGGGATTCTGGGGGAAATGGAGAAGTGCAGCTTTACCTCCCTGGAGATATCCCCTTCCATTTGGTACCTTCTTTTAAGAACCACTATTCTTTGAGTACCAGTGCCCCTCTGGATCGAGAATTGATTTCACAATATAAGGTTGTAATCACAGCTACAGATTCTGGTTCTCCACCTCTTTCAAGTCAGAAGAATTTCCTTTTAAACATATCTGACCTGAATGATAATCCACCTAGCTTCTCACAGCCTGCATACCAGATCCTTGTCCCAGAAAATAATGCTTTGGGAATGCCAATCACATCAGTATCTGCTTTTGATCCTGATCTGGACCAGAATTCACAGTTATCTTACTCTTTGGTGGAACAAATCATAAATGGAATACCAATTTCCTCCTACATCTATGTCATGGAAAATGGCACCATCTATAGTGGCTGTTCATTTGACTATGAAAAAACCCAACAATTGGCTTTCTTTGTTCAAGCCAAGGATGGTGGTACTCCAGCCCGTAGCACCAATGTGACTGTTTCCATCTTTATTATAGATCAGAATGATAATGCACCTCTCATTGTCTATCCTGTGACCAAGAAGGGGGTGGTAGCCCAGCAGCTGGTGCCTTTCTCTGCGCAAGAAGGATACCTAGTGACCAAAGTGACAGCAGTGGATGCAGATTCTGGCCAGAATGCATGGATTTCTTACAAGCTTCATAGAGCCACAGACCCAAGCCTTTTCAAAGTTTCAGCATTGACAGGAGAGATCCGAACTGCCCGAGCTCTTCTGGAACAAGATGCCCCATCCCAAGAGCTTGTTATTGAGATTTTAGATAATGGGATGCCACCTTTGTCCGCCACAGCTACATTAGTGCTTAATCTAGAGCATGAACATGAGCTGAGCATGGCAGACCTCAGAAAATCCCACACAGAACAGGATGGGCTATCCTTCTTGACTTTGCACCTCATTATTGCTCTAATCGCTATCTCAGCCCTTTCTGCTTTAGCCTTTATATTTTTTGCTGTGAAGTGTCTTAAAAGAATGAGATCAAGACACGTGGATATGAATTGGAGCCATGACCTGAAGGGAAGAAACCCCATACCAGTAGCAGGACACTTTGACACTTTCTCAATAAGCTTGAGCCCAGAGGAAAAAGTAGAGTTTCCTAAAACATTCATTGGAGAGGATGTTTCTCCTTTTACTCTCATGAGACCTAATCAGGCCCACTTTGGGAGAAATGTCAGGATTGCAAAGCCAGTCACGCAACAGGATATCAATAATACAGAAACTCTTCTAGCCAGCAATCTTCCCCAGGAATCCAATGAGGTGAGACATGAGATATTCTGTAAGCATTTAATGTACTACTCCTAGAAATTTGATACTATTTCTCATGATGGTAATGGTAGCCATTGCGATCTCATGCTAGTTTATATTAGCGGGATCAGTGTGTCAGTTGAAAATACTTGTGAACTACTAGCGTGTGTATTTTAGGTTAAAAGACAGCAAAGCATTTCTAGTGGTAAAAAGGTTTGCAGTTTAATAGTTTCCAAGGGAGTATTGAAATATGTTTGTCCTTTTTTATGTGTGATGAAAACAAAACAAAAAGACACCGTGGAACTAAAAAAACCTAATAGATCTATTTCATTGTGAACTTTTGTCGATTATAATCTATATTACAATCCACTTCTTCAGACTTGTTCTTTTGATGTTTCTGAAAGCAGAGCAGAAGGAGAGGGATGGAAGAGGAGGCAGAGGCATACATCAGCAAATAATGGAATGCTCTGTTTCAGGAGTCTCTTGTATTCCGTACTTACATATTGGGATCTAATATTCTTATCCAAAGCACAAAATATTGACTGTTTTTAAGGCAATATAAACCGTTTGACACTTGGAAACTTTTTTGCTTCTCTTACACCACTGCTTAAAAATTGCTTTGTTTGTGAATTTCTGGTGATCATGCCATGCCTTTCTGTTATGATGAATCTCTAAGAATTATTGCTGCATTTATTGTGCTGTTCTAATTTTGGATAGTTCAGGCCTTGGGCATTATTGAAGCTCAAGTATTCTTGCATTATCTGCTGGACAGTCTCATGCGTGCATTTAGAAATGAACATTCTGAAAGAGCCTGTTTTGCTTTGTTATCATCTAAGATTTTTAACCTCATTATATAGAGATGAAATTTTGCCAAAACACTAAAACGTTTTCTCTGAGAGTTCCTCCACACCATATCTTTCCTTTACTGAACTCTTAACAAATACTTTTTCATAGCAAGTGAAAAAGCAGTTATTAGTTGGAGAGACTGAGGTTCTGTATTCCCTACAGCTGAGAGTTTGTCTTTGGTTCAGATGAGGTGGAAGGAATCTAGCTAATGTGAACAACGAGGATTTGTACCGTTCATGCTTCCTGGACGTGCTGTTTCCTTGAGAACAAGAATCTGAGCTGCTAAACTTAGCTGCCAAAACCAGTGACGAACTAGCCTCCTGAATAGTTACATTTAAGGATGGAGAATAGGGGTGATCCATCCTGCCACCTCAACCTGGCACTTATCTGCAGCTTTAAGAGTGTAGGTGGCGTTGTCTTGGTGGAGAGTGGATGGTGCTGTCATCCAGTTAGGTGCTGATCCAGATTTTTTTTTTTGGGGGGGTGCTCTTTTTGCCTTGACTTTCTTCCTACGTCGCCATGGCTGTAACTCAGCTTCCCTCCTCCAATCCACCCCCTCAACTCTCTGACTAACACTCTGTTACTGCAGCTAGGCAAGCTCAAAAGCTACTTACATCCATTTGGAAGGAAATACTGAAGGATTTTATAACCAGAACTCATTCCAATCCTGGAGTCGCCATTTCATTGGGATACTGCAAACACTCTTTCTGCAAGAGGACTTTTCAGAAATGGAGCCACAATTGTCCTGGCAACCTTCTTTCAAATGGCAAGTACAGGGTTTGTTTTTGCTGTTCAACTGGGCGTTGGTGACAGGACAGATCCACTATTCCATAGTGGAGGAATCAGAGCTGGGGACCACAGTGGGGAAGGTGGCTCAGGACCTGGCCTTAACAGTAGCAGATCTTTCAAAACGAAGGCTGCGACTGGGCTCTGAGGAGAACAAGAGGTACTTTGCAGTTGATTTGGCCAGTGGCACTCTGGTAGTGAATGAAAAGATAGACCGAGAAATGCTGTGTGGAGCAAGCTCAGTATGTCTTTTGCCAGTCCAAGTAGTCATAGAAAATCCCTTGGAGCTCTTTCATCTTGAGGTGGAGATTCTGGACTTAAATGACAATTCCCCTGGTTTCCCTTCTCCCTGGCTTGTACTAAGGATAGCAGAGTCGGCTGCCCCTGGGTCACACTTCCCACTGGAAAGTGCTCATGATGCAGATGTAGGAACCAATGCAGTCAGTGCCTATCAACTCAGTCTCAATCCCTACTTTTCCCTTAATGTAAAGAATGTAAAGGATGGCAAGCTTTTGCCTGAACTGGTGCTAGAACGACCTTTGGATAGAGAGCACCAGTCAGAACACCACCTCATACTTACCGCTTATGATGGTGGAGACCCTGTCCTGTCAGGAACAGCTCAGCTCACCATTGTGGTCCTAGACAATAATGACAATGAGCCTGCTTTTGATTCTCCGGTGTATAAGATAAGCCTTCCGGAGAACATTCCTATAGGCTCGTTGCTTTTCAAACTGAATGCAACTGACCCTGATGCAGGTTCTAATGGGGAAATACAGTATTCCTTTGGAATCCACACATCAGATTCTATCCAGAAGTTGTTTGGTTTGGATCCCCACACCGGTGAGATCCACGTCCAAGGGATTGTGGATTTTGAAGAGTCTCATTTTTATGAACTTCATGTGAGGGCCAGAGACAAGGGTATTCCACAAATGGAAGGCCACTGTGTTATCCAAGTGGAAGTGGAAGATGTGAATGACCATTCCCCAGAGGTTTTGCTGACCTCCTTGGTAAACCCAGTGCCAGAAGACACCCCTTTAGATACAGTGGTGGGGCTCTTTAATGTACGAGACCAAGATTCAGGTGCCAATGGGAAAGTGAGCTTACAGATATCACCAAACCTGCCATTTAAAGTTAAATCTTTTGAAAACCACTACTCTTTGGTCATATGTGAAAAACTGGACAGAGAAAAAGTATCTCAATATACTGTCAAGCTGACTGCCCAAGACTCTGGGTCCCCCTCTCTGACCACACATGTCACCATCTTGGTGAACATTTCAGATGTTAATGACAATGCCCCCTCCTTCTCTCAGCCTTTCTACAACTCCTTCATGAAGGAGAACAACCCTCCTGGCACTCTGTTGTGCAGTGTGTTTGCCTCTGATCCAGATGAGGGTGATAACTCCCAGCTTACATACTCAGTGACGGGAAGTCAGATCCAAGATGCCCCTGTCTCTTCTTTTGTTTATATAAATCCAAATAACGGCAACATTTTTGCTCAGCACTCTTTTGACTATGAAATGATTCAAGTGTTGCAAATCCCTGTTACTGTCCAGGATGCTGGATCACCTCAACTAAGCTCCAGTGTCATTGTCTACCTCTTCGTGCTGGATCAAAATGATAATGTGCCTATTGTTTTACACCCAATACCTGGTCAGGAATTGTCTGCACTTCAAAGGATCCCTCAGTCTGCACCAGCAGGCTATGTGGTCACTAAGGTCACAGCAGTGGATGCAGATTCTGGTCATAACGCCTGGCTATCTTATTCCATGCTCCCTCAATCTACTGACCCTTCCTTGTTCCGAGTGGCTCCTTACACTGGGGAGATCCGGACTGTTCGGGACTTTCAAGAAACAGATCTCCCTGCACAGAAAATCCTTGTCTTAGTGAAGGACAATGGGGACCCACCTTTGTCTACTACAGTCACCATCTTGGTCTCACTGGAGGATAAAGCTCTTGAAGAATGGCCTCAACCTTATGATTTCCTGACTCATCCCAAAGAAAAATCCGATCTGACCCTTTACTTGATTATTGCACTAGTGGCAGTGAGTGCTGTGTCTTTTGTTACACTCATTGTCATATCTGCAAAATGCTTTTGGAATAAAAAAGACAGAGGCTCCTCTTGCTGCAGTCTGAGTGGTACTCCTGCCAGGGATGTTTTCAAACAGTCCAGCCCCAAGCTGCAACTGAATTCGGACGGTACTCTGAAATACATGGAGGTTACCCTCCGGCCCACAGACTCCCAGAAACAGTATTATAGAGCCAACTATTCTCCAGAGTCTGACAGAAGTGATTTCACCTTTATGAGGCCAGTGGATCCCCAGCCAAATACCCTGACAAGGGATTTTGATTCTTTCTTATCTCGTTCTAATACGCTGAACCATCCCATGCAGGTGAGATGGCATTTTGTCCTTTTTTTTTCCTTTTTCAAAGTGGATTTATTTTCTCCAGAACATGATCAAGATATGTTGTATGAATGGGGTAGCAATATTAGTTATTTATTTTCTGTGTTTATATTCCACTTTTCCTTTATGGAGTTCAAGGCAGTCTAC
Source organism: Bradypodion pumilum (assembly GCA_035047305.1). Classification (NCBI taxonomy): domain Eukaryota; kingdom Metazoa; phylum Chordata; class Lepidosauria; order Squamata; family Chamaeleonidae; genus Bradypodion; species Bradypodion pumilum. The sequence goes on along the minus strand of JAWDJD010000004.1, from coordinate 183,581,523 downwards.
ATGGCTCTCTTCTTCCTTACTGTAAAAGGGTCAGGTTGAGAGTGTGTGACTAGCTCATGGTCACCCACTGAGTGAAGGTTTAAACCAGAGGTGTCCAAACTATGGCCCGTGGGCCAGATCTGGCCCCTGACACCAATTCATCCAGCCCGTGCCACCCTTGTCACTCCTGGAAGCGGAAGTAAAATACACTCATATGCATTTTACTTCTGCTTCCAGGAGTGGCAAGGGTGGCATGGGTTGGATGAATTGGCATCAGCAGCCAGATCCAGCCCATGGGCCATAGTTTGGGCACCCCAGTGTAAGCAGAGAAAATGGCAGCTTAAAATTGGTCTCATCCTGTTGCAAAACAGATTGCAAGGCATGTTTTACTTCCGCTTCCGGTGGGAAGAACCACGTGACCGCCCCGCTGAACCACGTGACTGGCCTGCTGAACCACATGACCAGCCCACAGCCCAAAAAGTTTGGGCACCCCTGGTTTAAACCCGTGTCCAAAGTTCAACGTCCTAACTCCAATGCCACAATTGCTTTTATTCTTACTCTGTTTTTGTCTTGTAAAGGAGGAACTGTGATTCAGGCAAATCACATGGGGTTCTTCCCGTGTTATTGTTGTTTTTTGCTGGCAGCAGCTCTGAAAGAAAAGAGGAGGTGGAGAAGGAGGGGTTGAATTTAGATGTGACTAACAATAAAGTGGTAAAGGTTTCCCTTGCTCGAAAGCCAGTCGTATCCGACTCTAGGGTGCAGTGCTCATCTCTGTTTCAAAACCGAAGAGCCAGCATTGTCTGCTTCTGCCGATGTTTCCGTGGTCATGTGGCAGGCCACTAATTGAAAATCATTCTTTAACTCTTGCTTATTCCTAAGTCAGCTTTTACTCTAACTTTTAACATTCCTACAACCACAGAGTCTTAACCACTTGAAAAGTGAATGTTAATTTCCCCTCCACCTGAGACTATTTACACCAACAATAGTTGGCAAGTAACCACATTAGTGCTAAACAAATTGATAGCTGCTCTTGTTCTGTCTGTGGGGATGTGAAATAATTTGTCTCCAATAAATGCATTTTAAATTAGGGTTATTAATAGCATGGAAATAATTCGGCAGATGAATCTGGGAATCTTAGGATAGCATGTGTGACGTTATCACTTGCGATCTCTCATTTAATTGTTATTCATTTTTTAAAATGCCGATGTAGCTATTTCATTGTGAATATTAAAAATAAAATCTGGGTATGGTTTTAGAACCCATGTCTCCTTGCAGCTAATCTTTCTGGGGATCCTATTGCTAGCATGGAAGCCAAAACCAGACAAGATTTTGGGCTTTGTTTTCCATTGTCTATCATTTAGCCTGGTGTCTCTAGGTTAAAAACAGCAGGTTACGCGGTCCTTTTTCACACCGTAGCAACCTCTAGATTCAGATTGGTGTGTCTGTTGCTGTCCTGGGAAGGAGTCTGCTGATTGGATAAGTAGGGAGGCAGTCCCAGCCAATGAATGGGAGGCGAACATTGAAGATCTGCGGCGCGTACCACTCCCCTCTACAGCTGTGTCAATCTCTCTCAAACCAAAACAATGAATGAGAGAGGTAAACACTGACCACAGACCCTTTTCTTCCTCTCATATATTTCATACTTCTTCGAGATAGGTGGTGTCTTCTCCAGAGATACTGCCTGCTACATATAGCACCTGTTTTTGCAGTTTTATTGAGCTTCCTGCTGTGGATTTCAGAATGATGCTCAGAACAGAAAACTCTGCCTGGCGCCTGGAACTCCTGCATGCCTTTGCTTTCTGTCTGTTTCTGAGTGGCTCTTTTGCACAGATCCGTTACTCTATCCCAGAGGAACTCACTCGAGGAGCCTTTGTAGGAAATGTTGCTAAGGATTTAGGAATGGATGTGACAAAGCTTGCAGCTGCCAATCTGCAGGTGCTTTCTGATTCCGACTCCCAGTATTTCTCTGTGAAAGTGAACACTGGAATCATAATAGTCAATGACAGAATAGACAGGGAGCAGCTCTGTGGGCAAAACCTGCGCTGTTTCTTGCATCTTAAACTTGCTATTGAAAACCCAGTGGAGTTCTATCGTATCGAAGTGGAGATTCTGGATATCAATGACAATGCTCCTGAATTCTCAAGTAGCACAATAGCTCTGCAGATCTATGAACTGGCTGTACTGGGGGCCCGTTTCCCTATCCCTCACGCACAGGATCCAGATGTAGGAACAAATACTTTGCAGACCTATCTCCTCAGCGCCAATGAGAACTTCAACCTCAACGTGAAGGCACGCACAGATGGCACCAAATTCCCAGAGCTAATTCTGGAGCAAGTACTGGACAGGGAGCACATAGCTGTTCACCATTTGATCCTGACAGCTGAGGATGGTGGTACATCACCCAGATCGAGTACTATCCAAATTGCTGTTCATGTTCTGGATGCCAATGATAATCACCCAGTTTTTGAAAAGTCCACGTACTCTACCCGTTTGGTTGAAAACTCTCCTCCTGGAACTCTGGTGATTAAGCTGAATGCAACAGATTTGGATGAAGGATTGAATGGGCAGGTACGGTATTCCCTTAGCAGCCATAATTCTGAAGCTTTGTGTAGAATATTTGCAATTAATGATACCACAGGAGAGATCCGTGTTCAGGGGAGCCTGGATTTTGAAGAGGCCAATGTGTATGAGATCGAAGTGGTGGCTAAGGACATGGGTTCGCCTACTATGGAAGAGCATTGCAGTATCATGGTAGAACTTATAGATGTCAATGACAATGCTCCTGAAGTCATTCTGACCTCTTTCTCCAGCTCCATGAGGGAAGATGCACCTCCTGGCACCGTAGTTGCAGTGATACACGTCAAAGACAAAGACTCTGGGGATCATGGGAAAGTCCTGTGTGATCTGCCCAGAAACCTTCCTTTCAAACTTCGGAAAGACTTTGAGCACCAGTATTCCTTACTCACCAGTGAGCAACTTGATCGTGAAATTATTTCTCTATACAATGTCACCATCTATGTTTTTGACTTGGGAAACCCACCACTCTCCCAGCAAACATCTTTCTCCATTAGTCTGGCAGATGTCAACGACAATCCACCTCAATTTGACAGGCCATTTTATGAAGTCATCTTAGAAGAAAACAACTCAATAGGTTTGGTTCTTCTTACAGTTTCTGCAAGAGATGTGGATAAAGACCAGAATTCTCGTCTGTCTTATTCTCTTTTGGCCAGTCCAGGGAAGGAAGTGCATGAGGATCCAACCACTTACATATCCATCAATCCTACAAGCGGAGAAGTTTTTGCTGAGAGCCCCTTTGATTATGAGCATTCCAATCATTTTCAGTTCCAGGTCGAAGCATGTGATGGTGGCTCGCCTCCTCTTTGTAACAGAGTCATGGTGCACATCTATCTGCTTGATCAAAATGACAATGCACCCTGGATTCGGTTCCCCTTTATTGGGAAGGATTCAGTTGTACAGTTCAGGATCCCTCAATCCACCTCAGCCAGTGCCTTGATTACAAAGATTATGGCAGTAGACATGGACTCAGGGAGAAATGCATGGCTCTCTTACCATTTAGAGCAAGCCACAGACCCCAGTCTTTTCACCATGGGCCTTCGCAATGGGGAGGTAAGAACTTTGCGAGCGGTACAAGACCTAGACAACCCTACCCAGGAGCTTGTCATCATTGTGAAAGACTCAGGAGAGCCTTCAATGTCCACTTCAGTGACTGTCATTGTACTTTTGGAGGAGAGCAGTCCCGAGGCCTTTCTGGGGTTAACTGCTCACACAGTGGAAAATGAAGGACCTCCTGCATTGACTATATACCTTATCATCTCCTTGGCTGCAATTTCTACCATTTCCTTGGTTGCGTTGGTGGCCCTGGCAATTCGGTGCTTTCGTCGTGATGCACATGCTAAACCTACAATCTTTGGCTGCTGTGGAAGTAGGTCTGTTGGGCTTCAAGAGGCCCCAGATCATATGATGGGACATTATCATTATCAACTGAGCCCTGGAGATGCCATGGTAGGAGTGCAGGTGGCCACTTCGGGAGCCCCTGGCCGGAGATACAGATCCTGCTTTTCTCCTGTCTCTGATATCAGTGAATTTGTGTTCATGAAACCCAGTCTGACTCTTAGGACAGACTCTTGCAGTAATCTAACTGAACCCAGCTTCTTTAACAAGGTGAGAAAGTTTTCTTTGTGGTCTCTCCATTGTTATTTCCGCTCTGGGATCTTTGCAGATCTTTTGTGTGGGGTTTCCCTAAACCCAGGAATGATGGGGGCAGGGGATCGTGAAGAGGATGTTTGTATAGTTAGGCTGGCTGAGTGGTTAAGATGCTGAACTTGACGACCGGAAGGCCGCCAGGTCAGCAGTTCGAGACCTGAGTGCTGCATGACGGAGCGAGCTCCCTTCTCTGTCCCAGCTCCTGCCAAGCTAGCCGTTCGAAAGCAAGAAATTGCAAGTAGATAAATAGGCGCCACTTTGGTGGGGAAGGCAAACAGTGTTCCGTGCACTCCGGTGTCTAGGCATGTGTGCCACATGACGACGGAAACGTCTGCAGACGCAGACAGCGCTGGTTCTTTGGCTATAAACAGAGATGTGCACTGGAGCCTAGAGTCAGATGCAACTGCCTTTTGAGTAAGGGCAACCTTTACCCTTACTGTAGTTAGGCTGAACGTTGTACCTGTCTGTTCTAAAGCATTTCACAGCAATCTGTCTGAACACTCCCTTTCTCTCTCCCCACCTTGGAGGTGGGGAGTTCGCAAGATGGGGGTTCGCCCCCTCCTCCTACCCTTTCCCTCCAGATACAGATGCTGTTAGCAGCTCACCCTTCCTGCTGTAATAATGCACCTTTGCATTATTACAGCAGGACAGGGTGCATCAAGACAGTCGGGAGGGGGGGGGGGCTCTTGTGACCAATGGGTCAAGCTCTCCGCTGAGGAAGGAGGGGGGGAATTGGGGGGGGACGGCGACCCACGACTACGGAAATGAGGGGGAGCAATCGGAGTGTGGAGTCGTGTTTTGGGGGACGGGGCTTCACTGACGCCGGGGAGGGAATTGGCGTTTGTCAGAGTATCCATTTCACAGCCCCCTTTCCCCGATGCTCATTTTGCCAATGAGCTGCTGCTGCTGCTGCTGATCGGCGCTGTTTGGAAAGCAAGCCCAGCTTCCCCTCCTCCTCCTCCTCTTCCTCCTCCCGCGTCTCCAGCTGCAGGATCGCTTCTTTTTCCGCGGCACAACCCTTTGCAGGTCATCCTCGAGCCACCAGGAGTGGACCTTTAAGGGTGGGTGGGTGGGTGGGCAAAGGCAGCATCCCGCAGGCTGTGTGCAGGGGCATCATCGGCGACCACCCCCACCTCCTCTGGGGGGGGGGGGCTGGACACCTGAAGCAGAGGCGGCGCCGGCACTAGAGCAGCGGCAGCAGCAACCACAGCCCCGGGAACGGCGATCGTGGTGAGCCAAAGCAGCCGGGGCATGGACGGCGGCGGCGGCGGCGGCGGCTGGCAGAGCTTGCCATGGCAGATACTGCTGGTCTTCTGGTCTTCCGTCTTCTTCTCCTCCCTGCCGGCGCTGGTCCCGGCTCAGATCCGTTACTCCGTGCCGGAAGACCGCGATCCGGGCTTCTCCGTGGGCAACGTGGCCAAGGACCTGGGCGTGGAGGTGCGGAGCCTGTCGGCTCGCCGCCTGCAGCTGGTCAGCGAGGGGACGACGCGGCGCCACTACTTCCAAGTCAACCTGGCCGACGGCACCTTGCTGGTCAACGAGCGGCTGGATCGCGAGGCTCTGTGCCGCTCCAGCCCCACGTGCTCCTTCCCCCTCCAGCTGGTGCTGGAGAACCCCCTGCAGCTCAGCCAGGTGGAGGTGGAGATCCTGGACGTGAATGACAACGCCCCCAAGTTCCCCAAGGACTCGGTGTCGCTGGAGATCACCGAGGTGGCCAACCCGGGCACCCGCCTGCGCCTCGAGGCGGCCGAGGACCCCGACACGGGCTCCAACTCCATCGCCAGCTACGAGCTCAGCCCCAGTGAACATTTCGCCTTGAGCATCAACATCAGGGGCGACGGGGTCAAGATGCCCGAGATCGTCCTGGAGAAGCTGCTGGACAGGGAGAAGGCCGCCGTCCACCACCTCATCCTGACGGCGTTGGACAGTGGGAATCCTGTCCAGTCAGGCACGGCACGGGTGACGGTCCACGTCCTGGATGCAAATGACAACCCCCCTGTGTGTGAACCACCTGTGGCCAAGGTTTACTTGCAGGAAAATGTCCAGGTGGGGACTGTTGTGACCAAGCTGAATGTTACTGATTTGGATGAAGGACCCAATGGAGAGGTCGAATATTTCTTCACATCTAGCAAGAGCGCAACTTTGAAGCTCCTCGACTTGTTTAGCTTGGACCCCCGGACAGGGGAGATCAGGACCAAAGCTTTGCTGGATTATGAAGAAGCCAGTGCCTACGAGCTGGCCATTTACATTAAAGATAAGGGATCCCCTGCCATGGAGGGTCACTGCAACATCAGAGTCGAACTTGTGGATGTCAATGACAACAGCCCCGAAATTATGCTGACCTCCCTCTCCAGTCTGGTGCAAGAGGACGCACCCCCAGGGACGGTCATTGCCCTCATCCAGGCAAAGGATAATGACTCTGAGGAAAATGGGCAAGTCCACTTGGAAATTACAAGGCATGTCCCATTTAAACTGGTGTCTTCCTTTAAAGAGCACTATTCTCTAGTGACCAATGGCCCCTTGGATCGAGAGAAGGCTGCTGGATATAACATCACAATTAAAGCAACAGATTCTGGAATGCCTCAAAAATCCACACAGAAAAACATCTTCATACAGGTCTCAGATGTCAATGACAACGCACCCACCTTCTCCATTCCTTCCTACACAGCCCACGTAGAGGAAAATATCTCTCCGGGGACTCTGGTTTTTTCTCTGTCAGCTTCTGACCCTGATGTGGGTGTCAACTCCAAGCTGTCTTATTCCATTGTGGACAACGGGAACCACGGTATGCCCATCTCAACCTATTTCCATATCAACCAAGAGAATGGCAGTATATATACATCTAGAGTTCTTGACTATGAGCAAGAAAAAGTCTTTCAAGTTGCGGTGGAGGTGAAGGATTCGGGTTTCCCTCCCCTGAGCAGCACAGCCACTCTTCATTTGTTCATAGTGGATCAGAATGACAATGCTCCTGTGATTGTACACCCACAGGTTCTTAAGGGTTCTTCCTTTCACCAGTCAGTTCTACTTCCTGTGGAACCTGGACACCTGGTGACTAAAGTGGTGGCTGTGGATGCTGACAGTGGCCACAATGCATGGCTCTCATACAGTTTGCTTCAGGAAACAAATGAAGCCATTCCTTTCAAAGTGGAACGCCACTCAGGAGAGATCCGGGTTACTCGGGTGTTAAGGGAGCCTGGGGTGTCTCACAGGTTGGTGGTAGAGGTTAGAGACAACGGGGTGCCAACTCTCTCAGCCTCATTGGTTCTTGTGATCTCCTCAGAGGATAATGCAGTGCAGGACTTTTCCAAGTCCTTGGATCTACTACCTAAATCGCCTTCCAGAGCCCCCAACTTAACCCTTTACCTTATCATCTCTCTTGTGGCCATCTCTCTGGTGTCTTGTGTAATGATGATTGTTGTAGGAGCCAGGTGCTTCAAATCTGGTCTCTGTGTCCCCAACTGGTTCATATCACGCTGCTGTAGTAGGAGGACAGACCGGAAATCTACCATAAATTTCACTGGGCACCCACACCCGGAAGGCTTTATCAGATACCTTGAAGTGGGTGGAGCTGGAGCTCAACACTACAAGTCTTGTCTCTCTCCAATGTCTGAACAGGGAGAGTTCTTTTTTGTTAAACCTTTCAGTCATTCTACTACGGCAGAAAGCATTCTTGCCTTTGAGCAGGCAGGCAGTGTTTTGCAGACTCCCTCTGATGGGGTAAGATACACCAAAATGTTGCCTAAAACTTTCTGTTTGCAGTCTATATTTAACACAACTCTAGACATGAATGTCTATCTGCTAAGTCTTATGAGAGAATAGGCCACACTCATTGTGGTTGCTGGGTGCCTACATGGTAGAGATGCTGGTTTTTACAAGGTGTACAGATGGCTGTTATTCACTTCAACACCACTCTCAGTTCAGCTATTTTCATCCTCAGACTCTTCTGCGTTTAATTGTGAAGGGAGAAAATGGAAAATGTCCACTTGCATGACTGGACTATCCATAATGCTGCATTCTTTGGGGTAAAGAGTTAAATGTACACATGGACCTGCCTGGATACCTGATATTTTTTTCTGGTTTTGGAAAAACCCTCGGTAGAAGTTTTAATTTAATATTATGTCAGCATCATAATATTTTACAAACTAGCAGAAGCAAAATCCCTTTCACAAAAATCTCACAGTCTAAATTTAGACAGGGAATGGGAAGGGAGGAATGACAAAGATATGGGAGGAAATATAAAGCAAATGATCTGTACTCAGACTTTTATTTCTACATATACATCAAATATTTGAGGTAAATGATCAGAACAGACCTGGACTCAAGCTTCATTTCAGCTGGGGAGGGGAGCTAAAATATTAACTAGAGATGTTGTGAAAAGGGTGGATTTTGAGCTGAAATTCAAAGGAAGAAAGGGAAATGGCAATGCATGACTGTGTGTATTTCTTTGTTTGCTGTTCAGAATACTTCAGAGCACATCTGTTCACACATATCGCAGTTAATGCATCCTTTAGTTTAGCAGAAGGAGCTGTGACTTCCAAAGGCCATAGGGACAGTGGGTCAAAGCACTGAGGCCTATTAACATATAAAGAAGTGCTCTTTTAACCTTTCTCCTGTTATTAGATTTTTTTATTATTATTACATGAACAGTATCCAGATTTACCATCAGTACAAAACAATATACTCATTTGTCACTTGATAAAAGAATGCAACATGGTTTTCCAAAAGGAATTCAAAAGACTAGGATCGAACACCCTAAAAGGTAACATCCATAGAGTAGGCATGACAACTAGTGATTTGATTTTACTCAGACAATACCTATGAAGATCTTTTTATTTTGCTATTTAAAATGAATTACAATTTTAATATTACATTGCTTTGAGGACTTTGCTAAAAAGCAGCTTACAGAGCTGCAAAATTTATGGAATGAATAAATATGGAGTCCTGCAGTATTACACTAACTCTTTTAAACCCTCCAGTCTCATTCAAGACAATTGTCACAATTGTCTGGAAAGTTATCTTTTGGCTATTCCAATGAAATGATTGGGGGCTAAAAAGATCTTGTCAGAGCATGTCCTTTGCATAGGAATAGCAGGAGTCAAAGCATGAATTATATGATTTTGGAATGAAAATATTCCAGCGAATGAACCCACGGGCTAGAAAGTAGTGGACTATTATTTAGGAGAGGAGGCTCAACATATTTAAGGGGGAAACGAGCATCCGATAATTTGCACAGCAATTTTTAAAGCACTGTGGTGAATATATAGAAACATGTTTCATTTTTGCTCTATGATTTAGATAGCAGTATGGATATGAGGTGGAAATGAATTCCATAATTTGCAATGTGACGTCGTTTTGATTGCTTTGAAGTTCTTGTATATACTCTATGTTTTCTTTAGCACAATTCTGGTTTTTAAAATTTAGAGGACAAGCTTTGACTCAATTTCAGGAATTCCCGAATTATTTTAAAGCAAATGACAGCTGTAGGTGCTCAAAATACATTTAAATAAATGTCTACATTCAAGGTTTTTTTTAAATTTAGGGCACAAGATTTGGTTATTATAGTCTTTGTCTTGCCAAATTTTAGAGCCAATTGAGGAAGTAACTGTACAATAGCTAACTAGGTTTTACAAATGTAGGAGGTGTCTGTGCAAATATAACCAAGCAAAGATGTGTGTGTGTGTGTGTGTGTGTGTGAGAGAGAGAGAGAGAGAGAGAGAGATATTTATAACATACAAACAATATATTATTATTCATAGACACTGCCCCATTAGAGAAACTCTGTCTTAGCTGTTTATTTTCAGAATAAACTAGGAGTATTCAGATTCATGGAACTCAGTGAAAATCTGACACTTTTTGCCTTTATAAATTACACCTTTATTCCCTGATCTTAAAGTTTTTTTTTTACTTTGAGTTAAAGGAAACAGAGATTCAAAAACTGGTTAGAGTGTATGCCATCCCATTATTATTAATGGGATGGCAGTTACTAGAAGACTTGGTGTTTGTATGACTATCAAGACTGGCGTGTATCTCAGAAAGAGCCATTCAGACACAGAATTTATAGTAGTGGTTTATACACTTCTTTATTTAAAAGATTCTGTTGATGTAATAATGCAACAGCATGGGTGGAAAGTAATACATGGCTGAATGTGTTCTGCCAAAGTACCCCTGTGTGTCTTCAGAAGAAATAATTATTACTGTAGGAAATGGAAATTTTAATCTCAGTGGGCAACAAAGGATCATAATGCTCCAGAGATGTGCATCTAACAAAAGATTAAAGGGCACTGAAGACATTAAAGCAAAGTCCTGTGTAGACTTGTTTTTTTTAAAAATATTACAAATCTAAGGAATCCTGTTAGCATTTCTGATGTTGACAGCAGTGTAGATATTTTTCGGGACCAATTAATTCTACCCCTCCCCCATTCATTATTCCTGATGTTGTCAGTGTTATCTGGATTAAATGATGCCCCTTCAAGCTTATTTCATGCTTCATTTATTTTCTGAAAGAGTTGCTGGGTGCCTTATATTTGAAAAATTAGAGAATTCTCTCATTATGCTATTTAATCAGTCATCCTATTTAAAAGTAGTCTAGAATGAGCAAAATATACTCTGCTTGTGTGTGTATTTTGTAATTAAATCTGAGTAATAGTAATAATTGCATGCCATCAAGTCAAGATGGAAGACAACATTTTCCTGGGTTTTCTAGGTAGAAGATACACAGAAGTGCTTTACCATTCACTTCTACGAGGGGTACATTGGGACTGTGTAGCTTGCCCAAGGCTACATGGGCTGTCTCAACTCCTGGGAGGCACAGTGGGGAATCGAACTCCCAATCTCTGGCTCCATAGCCAGATACCTAAACCACTGAGTTATCTAGCCAACTTTAAATCTAAATAAAGACTTGTTATTGGATATTTTACATTTAATAATCATATTTTGGCCTGTCTACCCACTGTATGCGTTTGCCTCCTCACACATAAAATTAATTTGTGGAAAGAGGCATGAACATAAAAAAAATGTTTACAGAATCCTTTTCAGAATTTCACATGCAATGTGCCAAGTTCTGAAAAGCAGTCAAGGGTGTAGGGATGTTTTGGGGTGGAGCTTGTACATCCATGCCCCATTGCTCACTTTAGCCTTGCACATCTGTCCTACACAAGTGTCTATCTTTACTCTGCAATGATAAGGAATCAAATATCTCTTGATATGGATATAAAAGTATTGATCTCTATCCCCACCTTGTTTCTCTTGCAGCAAGCACAACCGAACACAGACTGGCGTTTCTCTCAGGCGCAGAGACCAGGAACTAGTGGGTGAGTTGTTTCTTTGTGCATATATATGATATATACATATGTATCTATAATTTGAGCACCAGTTGCCTTTCTCTACACCAGGGGTTCCCAATGCTTTCCCACCACGGGCCAGGCCCACCCCCTGTCACTCAGCTGTGAGGGCCAGAGGCATTGTTGCTCGCACTGCTTATGTTTTTGGTGGCAGCAGTCATCGTGCCATTTTTGCAGCTTCTTCCCAGGGCAGTAGGAGGCTTTTCAGAGCATTTTTACTTCATTCTGGGATTTTTTCACTGCTTCTCCAATGTGTTTTGGCAGCTAAACCGCGGCAGTTGGGGACTTCTTGGTTCTGTAGCGTGAACCCAGGCACTGACGTAAGCTCTGCCTGACACCGGAGGTCCCCAACCACCATGGTTTAGCTGCCAAAACGCAGCGGAGAAGCAGCAAAAAAATCCCAAAATGGAGCGGAAATGCTCCAAAAAGCCTCCTGCTTCCCTGGGAAGCAGTGGAGGCTATGCAAGAAGCCGCAAAAATAGTGCAATTACTGCCACCACCGTGGTAAGTGACATATTGGGACTTCCGGTAGTGATGGAAGCTTCTGGAGGTGCTGGGGTGGCTACCATGGGCCGTATTTATGAGCTCCATGGACCAGATTAGGGCCGCGGGCTGTAGGTTGGAAACCCCTGCTCTACATTGTCACCCAAAAATGATATATTAGAAATGTTTCAAAAGAAGGTGGTGTGAGTTTGATGAGTTAAATGGCTTACCAAACCTTTTGGTTTCATACAGCCAGGAAAGAGCTTTTGATAAACACTCGTGCATGAGATTCGTGGGGATTTTTTTCTGGCGTTTTTGTTTTCATTTTGACTGGGGTGGGGAGGGTATCATAAAATGAGCACATTAAATAAGTTGTTGCTTCAGACTGTAGGGATAGTAATCTCTTGTTAAGATATCAGAAAAAGGCAACTGAAGTTAAAGGAATATTTTATTGATAGGGTTACCTGTTGACCAGAGAAAGGGGGGAAACCCTATGTGCAACTTTGATAAGCAAAAGATAGCAAGTGAAAGTGTAATAGCATGGGGCTAAGTGTTGTCAGCTGCTACTCTACTGCCAGTGGTGCAAAGATTGTAAAAATCTCTAATGATGGGGAGATGAAAAGAGGAGACTGCTCTTCATTAGCTCATGAAAGGCTTTCTGAGCTAGCTATAGAAAAAGCCAATTATTTGCAACCCAATTCAAATAGTTGTTCCAAAATTAATCAACACCTTGAAAACTCTTTTGCACATCTGCTACTGATGTGTCATCCTCTTGAGGAAAGCAAGCTCTAACTTACTAGAAAATTCTGCCATGACAAAGATGCTTTTAAAGATAACATAAGAACATAAGAACATAAGAACAGCCTTGCTGGAACAGGCCACAGCCCATCCAATCCAGCATTCTGTCTCACACAGTGGCTCACCATTTCCTTCAGGGTATTCCCAAGCAGATGCCTTCACCTGCTTAGGATTCCCTGGAAATGATATTGAGAGATATCCTGCCTATCTCTCCAACCCGGAGGTTGTCCTTAAGTATCCATAATTATAGCCATTGATACTCTTGTCCTCCATGAACTTGTCTAATCCTTTCTTAAAGCTGTCAAGACTGACAGCTATCACCACTTCTTCTGGCAGGGAGTTCCATAGACCAGTAATCCTCTGGGTGAAAAAGTACTTTCTCTTATTTGTTTGAGAACTAGTACCCAAAAGTTTCATGGAGTGTCCCCTAGTTCTAGTGTTATGCGATAGGAAAAACAGTTTGATGCCACAAGATTTTTGTGTTAGTGTTGACCAACAACAACTTTTCTGGAAATTGTTGGCATATTATTATTTTTTGTCAAGGATAGAAAGATCAGTATATTGTACAAAGAAGTCAAACATTTAGAATAGCTGTGGCAATGGCTAAGGGGGAAAAAGCATTAAACAAGTGGAACAGAACTTGGCATGTTCCAGAGTCTGTAATGTTGCATGTACACAGTACCTGCAACAGTTTTTTAAAGAAAGTTTTAAACTATTTGAAATGGAGGTCCAATATCAGCAGGTGAATCTTTCACTCATGTGAGCTTTGATCCTGCAATGCCTTCACTGTGCTGAGCCAAAATATTCACCAGGATCTTTCCCACAAGACACTTGGTGTTAGTTGAGCCTTTGAAGACAGAGAGGAGAATTTGAACAGGAGCAAATGCCTAATGTTTTCATCAGCTACTTGCCTGCTTCTTCCGGAATCCCTCCTGCAGAGCTCATGATGATAGATTGCCCGATGGGGACAATGGAGGAATGTCTAGCCAAAACAGACCTTGATATCTTCTTCACTTGCCTCTGTCTCTCCCACTGTGCAAATCCTTCCCATAAAAAGACAATGGGAGATTGACTACATGTAGGGACAATACACCTTCCTCTGACATTTAGAGAAGTGCACATTTAGAGGTTTTTAACTGATCTGTAGTGTAGAACATGAGTGACAGCCCTTTGCTTGCAAATGCAGTACTAGATACTCCCTACACCAATTTTGAGACTATCCAGAAGAGAAACACAGGCAGAGTGGTCACTGATTCATTTTCTCATTCTAAGTGAGAAATAAGAATATGCAGTATTGATATCAGAAAACTGGCCTACACCAGTATCTGTTCTACTTGTAAACTGCACAAGTGTTTCTTTAGAAAGAAAAGAGTACCTCATAAAAGATAGAATATAAGAGAGATGGTTTACACTGAGAAAAGGAGATAAACAATGTCTGCATCATATTAGAGGTGGCGGTTGTAGTTGTCAGGGCTATTCTCAATTATGCAAATGTGTTGTTTTGAAGAAAAGGCTTTGCATGCTGATTTTATTTGTTTCACATACCTGTCAAAGTCTCTGGAACCTTGCCAGAAAAGAATATGGCAATTCTAATCCAAAGTGTAGGGAATACTACTTGTGGCATTCGCTGAATGCATGTCTGTTTGTGCCTAGGCTTAGACAGTGTTTCCCAGCCTTTGTTTTTTGGACTTCAATTCCCAGAAGCCTAAGTCAATTCCCCAAAGCTCTGATCAACCAATGTAATGACTTAGGCTTCTGGGAATTGAAGTCCCCCGTGGGGTGTGGGCCCCACATCGGAAACCACTGGCTTAGAAGCATCAGCACAAAGTCAGCGATACAGCTTAATGGTTCTAGTGCTTCCTCCTCCTCCTCCTCCTCCTCCTCCTCCTCCTCCATCATGTCTAAGCTGGACTTGAAACTGCCAAAATGAAGGCACCTTTTGATTAGTTCATTCTGCAGTTCCTTTCCCCTGACCTAGTGTGAGAAAGATTAGCCAGCACAAGGTGGCCGTTGTCTGGGATACACCCAATTGTGGTTCAAAAATACTACAATCTTCGAGGAGGCTCTTTCTGTGTACCCCGCTATATCAGTTGAAAATAGTGTGCCTACAGCCTTCATAGATTTTGAATATATTTGAGTGCTAACTAGGATGAACTTTTCCACCCTTGTGTTGCACTTTAAAGCACTTTAAGATATCAGCAGTTTTCTGCACTCTTACTCCCAATTCCCTATAGTCATAAGACAAAAGTTCACATTGCCTTAATTTGAAATTGGGTTTATAGTGATGTTTGTTATAAATTGGCAGTGTGGAATCCCAGTCCATAGGTTAGTGGAGAGAGATGGATGCTTTAACTATGCCCCTCCCACACACACACTTAGTGGCATTCCTAGGCTGTAAGTGGCTCCGCCACACTTACAAATTTGCATTGCCAAAAAATATCAGTTTAAAGTAATGGGTGCATTTTTTGACAAAGCAAATTGGGGCATGTGGAAGCCAATCTGAATCAGAAGCACATTATTGAGACAGAAGTACATCTTTTTTCCCATGCTAAGGTCCATTGGATCATGGTCTCTCTGCTAGCAGTTTGTGGAGGAAAGTCACTGCATGCAAGACAAGAACTTCACCTAATTTTAAAGGTTTTGTTCAGCCTTTATTTTCTTAAGTGATGATCTAAAGAACTAGTTACTACACTAGTGAAAAATACAGAAGTGAAGTTTTCTTCTTCTAGAAATTCAGTGATAAGGACAGCATCCACTAGATTTCTGTCTTGTTACACAAGTGTCAGAAACAAAGAAGTCTGTGGGAAGTGGGGAGGTGGGAATGGTAGGTAATCCTATTTGTCTATAATCTTTTGGACTCTGTACTGTCTCTAATCTGAAACATCTTAGTACTGCAACATCAAGGAACTGATGTGAGGTGATGGGTCGTGGTTCTCAACCTTTTATATCAGTGTTGGGTAACCTACGGCCTGTGGGCCAGATTTGGCCTATGGCACCAAATCAACCGGCCCGTGCCCTCGGTCCAGCCGCCACTGGAATCAGCCATGGACTCATTTATGGCTGTTGTAAACACGTTTACAACAGCAGTAAATGAGTCTGCAGCTGATTCCGGTGGTGACGGCTGGACCACCAGTCCAACCTGCAAACTGTCTGAAGGAGCATGACTCGGCCCCCAACTTCAAAAGGTTGGCAATCCCTGTTTTAGATCAAGATTTCTTAGACTAAAATCCCATAAGCTTTCACCTTTGGTTGTCCTGACCAAGATATCTTGGAGCTGTAGTCTAAGAACATATGGGGGACCCAAAATTGGGAACCACTGGTTTTGGGATTTGCTGGAAGCTTGGGAACTGTTGGTTAGTTTCTCTGGGCAGAGACTAACATCTATGTGTCATTAAATGTGGTATCTGGGTTTGGTGGTATGTTCATTGGATGTCACCTTTTCTCGGTCTTTAATAACAACAGGTGGCCCTTCTGTTGACATGAATGAAAAATAATGATGAACATTCCTCATGAACCATTTTGTGTGTCAGGCTGCTATTAAAAGCATACAGACAACTAGTTATTTAAGGCAGCAGCCCTACCTCATCCACATCACTCTGTGTGTATGCGTGGTGCATGTGTGTGTGTGTGTGTGTTTGCGTTTGTGTGTGAGCAATCTAACACTAGCCAACATACTAGAATCCTCTGGGATTGCCAGTAAAGTGCGAAGAAGTAGAGTTGTCACCTTTTCTTATTTGCCTTCATTAGCAATCTGACACCAGATTTCCCAGTTTTTCCAACCAGGCTTTGTAGCTGTGCTTAATTTGCAGATATGAACATCTATTTATTTGTTTATATCTAGCAGGTGACTCCATTCTTATACTTTAACTCTTCTTATAAACTGTTTTATATATTCAGCTTATCTATGCCAACCTGAAGTAGATTTTTAAAATCCCATAATAAACAAGTTTAGTCAGCTAAAATATGTTTTTTATATTTTCGGCTCAATTTTCACAGAAGTCAGAAAAATGTCTCCTTCCCACAATAGCATAATCATTCTCCTATTCCTCTTGTACCAACTGGATCAGTAGATAGTTTCAGCTCATAACTGTTTCTTTTTCCTTGGCATGGCTTACAGCAAGAAGAAAGTAAAGGAGGACAATAATCTTTCTGTATTGCTTTCCCAACATCTGCAAATCAGTGAGAGTAGAATTCTGAATACATGCAACAAGTGTGGGCATTCACATCTCTCCCAGCTGGGAGCCTTTCTTTAAAGCTTGCTAAGCTTCCCCAGAGGTACTAATCCAGTTCTGTGAAATCATCTAGCTGGTAGACACCCAATCCTTAGAAAGCCTTCTTGCCTTCAATAACATCCCCTGCTGAATGCCATTGCAAAGCAAGAAACAAGTACACCCCTACACAAGGAGTTCTCAACCTTTTAAAGCCGGGGGCCAGGTCACGCTCCCTCAGACAGCTTCGGGGGTCAGGTGGCCATTTTGTCCTTCCTCCACCACATGGCACTTCCTTGTGTGGTGGACGCAGTGGGGGTCACTTGAAATGGTGCCATACGCCGCACATGGCCCCCAGGCCGCAGGTTGAAAATCCCTGCCCTACACTAAGTGTACCTGCTACTTCTCAGTCTTCATCCCTTGTCTTGTCTTTAAACAATTGGTGTTCTATTAGAAAAATAAGGGCAACCATTTAAGATGATTTCTTTTTTAAAAAATACTATTCTTGAGAACATAGAGATGCTATTACTTAACCAGCAACCATTCAGTTTCAGTCAAGATGACCATGTTTTTCAAAGTATATGTCCTGGGAGAAATCCCACTCTCCAAACTTTTAGATTTTCAGGAAGCAGCTATATTTGACTATTGACTAGCTTAATAAAAACCCAAAATACCAGTGGAAAGTTGAGGGAAGAGGATGACAACATATTGCTCTATTGTTTTTTATTTTACTGATAGCTAGCTTTGTTTGCTCAATATGATATCGCTGAGACCAAGAACATCGATCCCATCTGGCCACAGTCTCCAGGAAAATAGATTTCTCTATAGCTGCTGAGGATCTTTTAAACTGAAGACTGAACACAGGAATTTCTGCATAAACTCATGTCTTCTGCTATCAAATTCTGACCAAATCTCTCACTTCCCACCCTTTAAAAAAATCTGTGAGACTAACATGTTCCAGAAACATGCAGTATAGATATATAATGGTTTAATGGGAAAAGTATTTGTGATGCAGTTCAATTTAATACACACATACAATGTGTTACCATGGAAACTGCCAGTGCAGTAAAGGTAAGAGGGCCTAGTTTCTGAAAGATGCTGAGCTGTGCTGACTAGCTCTGCCAACTAGGAAGAGGTTTTTAAGAAAGCAAGATTTATTCAACATAGGATTTATTCAACATTATCAATAGTTATCCCCCCCCCCCTTTCACAATATCTGTGTGACAGTTATTCTTCTGTGTCTAGGCCAGATGTGAAATTGCCAAAATGAAGCCACCTTTTGGTGAGTTCATTCTGCAGTTCCTTTCACCTAACCTAGTGTGTGAAAGATTAGCCAACAACACAAGGTTGTTGTTACCAGGGCATGCCTGATTATGGTTCAAAAATACCACAATCTTCAAAGAGACTCATTCTGTGACAGTGATAGGAAGATAATATGTCTAGTGTTAAATATGTGTACAGTATCATGTGGCATTAATCTTGGCTGTTTTTCTCCAATTTTGTCCTCTAATCTCTGCATGAGTATCATAGCCTTTTTGGGATGCTCTTTTTTACTTTTCCCTTATTATCAAACAAAACAGGAAACCTTCACTTATGACCTTAGAATGCTCCTCCCAAGAAGGTTCTCTAGGGCAGCATGACCCAACTTATTGCAATGTCCTGCAAATCTTGGCACATTTGTATTTCCTATGCTGCCCTTCTTGAAATTATTAAGTGGCTGTTCTACCACATTTTGGTGTTCTGGAAATAATAGGCAACAGCCAGCAATACGGGCCAAACACACAACTTTATTCGGAATAAGAATAGGTGACCAGAGCTAACAACACACCCTCACATTCCTAATTTATCTCTGATCAGAACTGACAGTTAGAAAAAACCGTTGGAACTATTGACAGATCTGTCTCGTGCACTTCTCGTTCAGAACCTTCCCGAAGTCTCGCGAGACTTCGGACCATAGTAAAGCAAATACATATTAAACTCTATCATAACAAAGACAAAATGGCAAACACGTTTCCTTAAATACACAACACACATCTTGATGGTTTAATCTACTTTTCAGTTTTTATTCACTTTATATAATCTACTCTGGGAGTATTAGCAGCTATTGTTCAGGGTAAAGATAAAGAATATTAATAAAGAACAATCTGTCACTTACAAGTGAAGTTCTAATTTTGGGGGTTCAAACTTTCCTAAAATCACCTGAGTGGGGTGAAATGTCAGCAGGGTGGATTTGATTAAAATTAGTAAGATTTAAATCATGGTTTTCTACATAAAGACTCATAAAAGTTCAAAAGATTTTACTTCTATTTTTCACTGTTTGCCCCTACCTTTTCACACTAATGTTTCTAGTGCAATCTATTTCATTCCCAACAATCTTCTTCTATTCATTGAATTATTTTGAACCTCAGAAGGTAAGGAGTTGATTTAATGTACACAGACTTGTAAAGGAACAATGGGTTTAAGTTCTTTTTCTCAACTCTGCAAGTTTTATAACTTTTTTGCTGTGAAGAAGAGGCATTTGATATATGTGGACATAGATTTACACTTCTGAGAACTGAAAAACCAATTTTCTTCTAGATAGAAAATTGCTCGATAATATTATAGAAACCTCTGGGAAAAAATGACATTGTGAACAGATTAATGGAATTAATTTACCAAAAAGTTTAAACATTGCAAGAATAGATATCCTCATGCTACATAATTAAAACTAATCTTTACATCACCTTGCAAACAAAAATTTGCATAGTAAAAGCAATGGTATTCCCAGTGGTAATGTATGGTTGCGAGAGTTGGACCATTAGGAAAGCTGAGCGCAGAAGAATAGATGCCTTTGAAATGTGGTGTTGGAGGAGAGTTTTGAGAGTCCCCTGGACAGTGAGGAGAACAAATAGGTCAATCTTAGAAGAAATCAACCCTGACTGCTCCTTAGAAGGTCAGATAGTAAAGATGAGGCTAAAATACTGGACATCAAATGAGAAGAGAGAATTCACTTGAGAAAGCCTTGATGCTGTGAAAGGTGGAGGGCAAAAGAAGAAGGGGGGGCAAAATGAGATGGCTAGATGGTATTGTAGACACAATAGGTACAGAACTGGGTGTGTTGAGGAGGATAGTGGAGGACAGAGGTGTCTGGCGGGCAATGGTACATGGGGTCGCAAAAGGTTGGAATCAACTGTGCGACTGAACAACAACAACAAAATCTTTGGATTACAATTAATCTTAAATAGAAAGCTATATTTAGATAGGTTTTTCCTCAAAAGCATTTTATTTTTTAAAAATCCAATTTAAATTTTAAAAATCTGATTTAAATTTTTTAAAACCCTGATTGTTATTTTTTAAAATAATTGATTTTCATCCACCATACTAGTTAACAAATAATCTCTTTCCTTTTCTTGACTAGAAGATGTTTTCCCATGAAAGAATTCTAATATAAGTCATGCCTTACCCATTTAGCTGTCATCCTTTTCTAATAAATCCAGATCCCACCTTTAGCACCAAAACAAAGAGATGATTCTCACACCATCCTAGCTCTAGGTGCAGAAATGGGTTGCTTGGACCACCTTGGACAGGCTTTACATTCATTTTAATAATATATTTTTCTTAATTTCCTGTTATTTTTCTGGTCCTCTTTGTTCCCTAGGATTAGACTCCTAGAGCTAGTTTTATATAACATAACAAAGGATCTCAGCTTGTTGATTATACAGTAAAACCCCGACTTACAAATTCCTCGAGTTACATAAAATTCGACTTACATAATGCTAAATCATGTCCCAATTGACACAATTTCCTACGGGTTTGCTTCGAATTACATAAAGATTCTTTTTCCTATGGGTTTGCTTCGAGTTATGTAAAAATTCATTTCCCTCTGGGTTTGCTTCGATTTACATAAAATTTAAATTTTTCCTATGTTTTTTTTTTCCGAGTTACAAACATTAAATATTTTTTGTAGTTCTGTAACTTTTATGAGACACATTGTATGTTGCCCGGATGAGAATGAAGGTTTTTTTATATATATTTGGATACAAATTATCTTGAGAATACAACATTTCTAACATTGCATATCCATTTTTAAAAAAATACTTTATGGATTCCATTTTCTTTCTACAGCCCAGTTTACATGAGATCAGATAGTGCAGTATATTGGTAAGGTCCCTGACAGATAAGAATATGTGGAAAGACTTGCTTTAGTTATTGAATTTCAATTATATCTCTTAAAGGAATTTGTTTTGTCTCCATTTCATGCAGTTTTTTTCAGTGCTTGCCTTTCCTAATACAGTACTGAATATTATTCTCTATTCTGGTTTGAGACACTACAAACAGAAGCAAAATGCTTGTTTTTTGTTTTCTTTTCTTGTTTGGCTGTGATGAGTCACAA
Source organism: Bradypodion pumilum (assembly GCA_035047305.1). Classification (NCBI taxonomy): domain Eukaryota; kingdom Metazoa; phylum Chordata; class Lepidosauria; order Squamata; family Chamaeleonidae; genus Bradypodion; species Bradypodion pumilum. Next base: position 183,560,116 of record JAWDJD010000004.1, on the reverse strand, counting down.
GGCTACGGAACTGTGTCTTTTGGTATAGACACAAGTACTACTAGATTTTTCCCCAGTCGTTTTTTATAGTGAGCATTCAACATTTCACAGATGAAAACATAAACGCTCATATGCACATGACATTGCTAGGGGGCAAGTCCAACAACTCAGCAATATGGCTGAGCAGACAATGATAAGGTCGATGCAAGCCATTTTTTAAATATAACTACAACCAAGAAGGCAGACTTAAAAGTGCTGCAGAGCCGGTGGCTTCAAAGTTAGCTAAATACAGATGTCTATATAGTAAGAAATAACTAGAAGATCAGTAAGTTAAATCTAGGATTGGCCCTTTGCATGGGCTGTTTTACTCCCCCATCCCAGCCATTAGAGTAGAAGAAGCAGTAAAGACTCATATGGTAAGCACAGTCATCCCATATTGCCACCTTTCTCACAATGATTCTTTAAGGTAAAGTCTTCTCAAAACAAGACATTTTGATGTGCTAATTCCTCTGTAGCGCTCAATGGGAAGCGCATCAAATATCCTGACCAAGTCTCTACCAAGGGACCATTTCCAATACCTGCAAAGCAAGATGTGACTTGTTGGAGATGTTGTGTGCAAGATTGAGAAGGAGTGTCAAAAATGTATGATTCCAGCATGCAACCTATCACATATGTGGGAGAAGAAAGGCTTTCTATAAACTTGCTTGCTTGTTGTGAGTTCATTCCGGGGGGCCAGGGCTCAAGATTGACTCAGGCTTCCATCCTTCCGAGATTGGTAAAATGAGTATTCAGCATGTTTTTTGGGGGGATGCTAATTAACCAGAGAGTGCACTAAGAGTTATGGGGTTGTATATAACTATAATTGCTATTGCTAGCTCCTATTTGCTGTCCTTCCATTGTGCACTAGAGAGGAATTAAGTAAATCCCTAACTCACCCAAGACATTTGAGCCTGGACATATCTTTGAGGAGCTGAACCAGTTGATCTTTGCAACTATCTTTCCAGGTAGTCCACACACCATTTACCTGTTACTGTACTTTGAGAGGGTCCTCAGAGAGAGGGAGCAGGTGATTGGCTGTAGTGGATGTGTGCCGGGAGCTGCAAAGGTTTCATGGTTAACGCTTGAAGAAAGACTTGCATAATTGTGGTGTTTGCACAGCTTGAAATCTAATTCAGTTTTTTAAAATAAATAAATAAAAATGGCTACAGTGACATTTTAAAAACATCACCAGAAAGTGACATCTGGAAAACACAAACTTTACAATTTGTAGTATATTCTCTCTTTGCTTTGCATCAAGCAGCTCTTCAAAAAGCATCCATTTTCATTATTGTAAACACACATATGTATACTGTATGTATTTTGTTGTTCAGTCACACAGTCGATTCCGACCCTTTGCAACCCTATGGACCATCTCTGTCCTCCACCATCCTCCTCAAACCACCCAGTTCTGTGCCCATTGTGTCTACAATACCATCTAGCCATCTCATCTTTGGATGGCCCCTTCTTCTTTTGCCCTCCACCTTTCCCAGCATCAAGGCTTTCTCAAGTGAATCCTTTCTTCTCATTTGATGTCCAAAGTACTTCTCAAGCTGGCTTTTGCACTCTCTTCTTTCAACCCAATCAAGAGGCTCTTTAGGTCTTCCTCACTTTCTGCCATTAGGGTGGTGTCGTCTGCATATCTCAAATTGTTGATGTTTCTCCCAACAATTTTGATCCCTGCATTGCGCATTATGTGCTCTGTATATAAGTGAAATAAGCAGGGTGACAAAATGTAGCCTTGTCTTACTCCTTTTCCTATTCCAAACCACTCTGTCATTCAGTATTCTGTCCTAATTGTTGCTTCTTGACTCATATACAGATTTCTCATGAGGCATATAAGGTGTTCTGGTATTCCCATCGCTTTAATTACTTGCCACATTTTGTTGTGCTCCACACAGTCAAAGGCCTTGGTGTAGTCAATAAAACAGAAATAGATTTGTTTCTGATATTCCTTTGTTTTTTCCATTATCCATATGTATATGTATATGTATATGTATATGTATATGTATATGTATATGTATATGTATATGTATATGTATATGTATATGTATATGTATATGTATATGTATATGTATATGTATATGTATATGTATATGTATATGTATATGTATATGTATAGTAAAACCCCTACGTATGAAAAAAAAGTCCATTCCGTAGGCTTTTGCTTAAATCGGTTTTTATGTAACTCAAAGTAAACCCATAGGAAAAATTATTTTTTTTACATTATTTGAAGCAAACCCATAGGAAAAATGAAATTTTTATGTAACTCAAAGCAAACCCATAGGAAATTGTGTAAATCGGGACATGTTTTTAGCACAAAATCATTATGTAAGTCAAATTTTATGTAACTCGGGGCATTTGTAAGTCGGGGTTTTACTGTATGTCTATGTCTATGTATATGTATATAACAAGCAAGAATTTAAGTGTACAGAGCTAATGATGAAGAAGATCTAACAAGAAATATACCTTCTGAATGTCTAGTGAGTACCAATTAGTAAGGTAAAGGTAAAGGTCACCCTTGCTCGAAAGCTAGTCGTATCTGACTCTAGGTTTTGATTCTCATGTCCGTTTACAGCGAAATGAGATGGCTAGGTGGTTGACGCAGTGGGCACAGAATTGGGCAGGTTTAGGAGGATGGTGGAGAATGTTGATTACTCTAGTTAATTAATTGAGTGAAAAGTATAGTCATAGTAAAGTAAAGGTAACCCTTGCTCGAAAGCCAGTCATATCTGACTCTAGGGTTGAGTGCTCATCTCTGTTTCATAGCCAAAGAGCCAGCGCTGTCTGCATCTGCAGATATTTCCATGGACATGTGGCAGGCATGACTAAACACCAGAGTGCACAGAGTGCTGTTTACCTTTCTGCCGAAATGGTACCTATTTATCTACTTGCAATTTCCTGCTTGCAAACTGCTAAGTTGGCAGGAGCTGTAACAGAAACGGGAGTTCACTCTGTCATGCAGCACTCAGGTCTTAATCTGCTGACCTGCCAACCTTCCAGTTGTCTAGTTCAGCGTCTTAACCACTAAGCCACCATAATCAGTAGGCCAGTTCAAAAGAATGCCCCACTCCCACCACTTTAGGGTTACACATGGCTTTGGAGAAGTTAAGTTAAGAAGGAAAAATCCAAGTGACAATTGCTGTAGAAAGAATACACTTCATGAAATTTTCTTTATTTATCTTTGAATTAGCTTATAGTTGTGTGATCAGCAATGACTACAGCCAGCCTTTCATAATGAGAAAGAAAAAAGAGTACAGTTTTAGTAGACTTGTTGCCATGGCCTTAGCCTCTTGTTTAGATCTCATAGGCATTGTTCATGTGAAACTCCAGCCCTTTTGGGAAGAAAATGTATTTAATTAATTGAATACAGGGAAAATTTTTCCTCAAACAGGGCTATGGAAGCTATTCCTGGTTGTTCTGGATTAGGAGAGGGGCACGGAAAGCTTTTTGAACAAATGAATTTCTCATTTGTTTATTACAGCTTTTGCTAACCTGGAAGGTTTATTATAGGTTCCCTTATCTGATATTAGACTATAGCTCTCATAATCACCAATGATAAATGCTAATTTCTGCAGTAGGATATATAAGCTCATTTGTGCTTAGTATTTTTTCCAGGGACTGCGTGCTTTTAACAAGCATTTAACTTCCTCCCTGTCATATTCTCCAATTGTTGAACAGTTTTGTCTTTCTATCAGCTCATTTTCCTCAGTGTTTTGCAATCCCTAGTGGGGTGGGGGGCTAAAGAGATCTGCTTTGCCACCATAATTTGGCAGAAGGCATTGCTAATTTTCTTGGCTCCTCTTCCCCATTTTTGTTTCTCAGAACAATGTTAGTCAAGAGACGACTTAAAGAAGCTCTTGCAAAATTGGGATTTTGATAGAAAAGAGATAGCTTTCTTACTCCAAGCCAACTTGCCACCTATTTTTTAAAGCTGCAATATGAAACATCGTTTTTAAAGAGAGAGATGTTGGTTCTCATAACCCAATTTGGTCTTGTACTCTGACATAAAGCTTCTATTGTTATTCATTACAGGCCGAGAAATAGCCATCACACATCCACAGATGCACATTCATTTTTCATATGTTATGGGGCTAAAGCTTGGCACTTATCCTCTTGGATTAAGTCAAAATTCAGTCTGCAAGTAGTTTATTTGCATTTGGAGTTTTTCAGCTCAGTCAGGCAAGGTTTTGTCAACACCCTTCCCCCTCACAAAAGCTACTGGGAGCTGTAGCCTAAGCATACCTGTCAACCTTCCCGGATTGGCCGGGATTTCCCTTTTTTTGGCGCCGATTTTCGCCATTTCCCACACGGAGCTGCCAAAACCCCGGAATTTGGCAGCGGGGTGGAAAGGCATTACTGTGCATCCCTTCTGCGCAGCTCACTTCTACGCATGCGTAGAAGGCTTTTACGCATGCATAGAACCCTTCTACGTTTGCATAGAACCCTTCTACGCATGCGTAGAAGACTTCTGTGCAAAAGGGGATCGTAGAAGCCTTCTACGCATGCGTAAAAGACTTCTACGCATGTGTAGAAGCGAGCTGCGCTGAACGGTTATGTGCAAGTCACTTTTACGCATGCGTAGAAGGCTTCTGTGCAGAAGGGGATCGTAGAAGCCTTCTACGCATGCGTAAAAGACTTCTACGCATGTGTAGAAGCGAGCTGCGCTGAACGGTTCTGTGCAAGTCGCTTTTACGCATGCGTAGAAGGCTTCTACGCATGCGTAAAAAGCGACCTGCGCAGAACCGTTCTGCACAGGTCCTGGATTTTCCGGAGCCGTGGTTGACAGGTATGAGCCTAAGTATATTTATCAGGTAGCAAGTTCTGCAACATAAAACATTGTGTTGTTGTGGGATCAGATGCAAAGGGAGATGGGGCTCCTTGTGCCCTTAGTAATAGTGCATTCCAGATAAATAGCCATATCTGTAGTGACAAAAACCACAAAGATATTGGGTGTTACTGTACCGTATGTTTTTTGGAGAAAACATGATGACCAGATGCTTGTACCAATACCGAGGATAAAACTTCAGGCATGTGCCAAAGGAGAGACTAGTGCACAAAATCTAATGGCACAGTAAATGTCTTTTAAGATATGATATTATTATTTGTTGTTTTAACAGTTGTGGACCACAGAGAATGTCAGCAGGCAGTGCTTTTCCTTGCACAACAAGTTGTATTGCAAAACTAGTCTATTAAATATACAGGAACCCAGCAGTCCTCCTTTGCAGCAGATGGCCACTCCGAATAAGCTTACCAACAAATATTTCTGTCCTTGCACTTTGTTGATGTTGCTTTAAAGATGAAGAATAAAGCATACTACATAAGAAAATATCCTTTTTGTTGTTAACACTCTCTCCATCTCTACTGTATTTCTTTTAATAATTGATTTGTTTTGTTTTGTTTTAGGTCTCAGAATGGAGAAGAAAATGGAACTTGGCCAAACAACCAGTTTGATACAGAAATGCTTCAAGCCATGATTCTTGCATCAGCAAATGGTCAGTTTTCACAACTAATACAATATCATCTTTGTTACCCTTGGCTGTGTAGAGAATGTTTGGTATATGTGTTTTGGAATGTTTGTACAAAATGTCTATTGTAAAAAAAATAAAAAAAGTTTAGAGTGAAGTTCAGTGGCTTCTTAAAATAGACATGAGTCAGTTATCTGTGCTGGTCTTTGTCACCATACAGAATTACTTGGCAGTGGAAAGCATTATTTGCAGCCCTTTTAGATTAAAAGCCTTTCTTTTTGTTATAGACAAAAAACCCTCTATTTTAGGCAGGAAATACTTGCATAATACAGTGGTACCTCAAAGAGCATAATGCGTTCCACAGGATTGTTCTTTAAGTGAGTTTGCTCTTTAAGCGAAACACCATTGTAAGTGACCAATTGTGACTTCTGGTGGCGGGGTTGCGAACCCCAATTTAGTTGTTAAGCAAGTTTTTGGTTGGTTTTAGTTGTTAAGCGAGGCAACCATTCAGAGAAAATTCTGCTCTTTAAGTGAGTTGCTCTCTAAGCAAGGCACTCTTTATGCGAGGTTTTATTGTATAGACAAGATTTTTTTCAGAAACAATACATAAATAGCTGAGAGTAGAGATTGAAATCTTTATCATGTTGTTACCTTTAATCTTAAAAAAATCTTATTAAATAGACCAGGCGAACAATTGCTAATGTTGACAAAGTACAGTGGCAGAGATTTTTGAAGGTAAAACAAATATTCTATTGTTATATGAGAGAGTGAGGGTAATGTGAAAGTTCAGTTCTGCTCTGAAACCCATCTTTGTAAAAATAGCCTGGGGAGATACATATGTTTAGCATCATCTGTCATCAACATATTTAATTTCATTTGTCCACAAATAAAGGGGGATTTTCAAAGGCCCTTCATTCCCAAATGGGAAGACAAACAAACCAGCATCCAGTTTTACAAAGACCCTTGGTCTTTGTCTTCCCAGTTGAGTACTTACATCAGGGGTTCCCAACCTTTTCAAGCAAGGGGCTGGGTCACTCTCTCTGTCAGCTTCGAGGGCTGGATGGCCATTTTGCCCTTCCTCCATGATGGGGATGGCCATTTTGTCCCGACAGCTTCAAAGGGGTTGGCCATTTTGTTTCTCAAATGCCCTTGGAGGGGTGGGGGCACATGAAATGGTATCATGGGCTGGATCTGGCCCATGGGCCTTTGGTTGGGAATCCCTGACTTACATGAATTACAACATCACAAACCATTTACAACAAGGTTTTGCTAAGTACTTCAGTAATGTCATTTCAGTCAAATGATCATCAGACTGAATTATTTAGATATGCCAAATATTCATAAAATTGCATGTATGTTCATCAGCTGCTACTTAGTAATATGGTTTGTGGATCAGGCTACTCAAAGTAATTCTCACTGGATTAAGCTGGGTTTATTCTTGAGAAAATCTGCAGAATTAGAGACTGTTTGGAAGTGTTGGGTATGATTTCTTCTCTAGAGGCTGTATGAGGAAGGCTAGTATCACCATTCTTTCTTCTTGTTAATATGACTTCTCCCAAGATAAGGAGTGCTTCATCAGAAATTCTTCTTAAGGGAAGAGCACTTTTAACTTGAAGCTCTTGATTAAGGTAGAATAGCATGCTTGTATCCAACAGGTATCTGAAACTGCTGATTAAATAATCTCCTTTTAATGCCTCTTCAAAAAATCCATTGGCCTTGATACCAGTTCAAAAACTCACAACCTTTGTGGGCCAGGATCAGAAATCTGTATGGAGTGCAGATGAAAGCTGGACATGGATTGGTCAGTTCCATGTGTCTGGTTCAGATATTGCTGTTCTATCTTGTAATTATCCGCAAGAAGAACAAAATCGTTTGACTCGGCATCAACACTGAATAAATAGAACAAGAGGTCTGGGATGTGATATAAAAACTTAATATCATAAAAACCACTATCTCGGAACAAGAATACACAGATCCCTGATGAAAAAGTTGAAAATTCCTATATCGGATGGATTTTGGATCTCTTCTTTCATGATTTCAGTGAATTAAACTGATTATAATTGCATGAGCCGAGTCAAACGATTTTGTTCTTCTTGTGGATATCTTCCACGTTTGGTCCCTTCATTGTTGGCTATCTTGTAATTAGTCATATGGTGACTCAGTGGCCATAGAAGGAACCTTATGGTCATGGCAACGTCACAATCAAACTTTGTTCTCATAAGTTAACAGAGTCTGATACAAAATGTTGGCAATTCAGTCATCCATCAGCAAATTATTCTGCTTCCCAGAAACCTTTCAGTGACTGACTATAGTGATTTTGCCAGTGATGCATACCTTCATGACAATGTACAGTAGGTATCACAATTGTAGTACAATGTGTGTTCCACCTGTAGAATCAAAAGGTTCAGTAGGTGTTCTGCCTCTGCCTAGTCTGCAAATGCCAGTATACAGTCTGGTTTCCATATTCTTCTAGTTTCCTGGAAGTTAGGTTTCCAGGTACATTCTCTGCAAAGATGCCCTTGAATCTGTTGCACAGACTAATAGTCAGAATAAGGGGAATTGACTGACTCCATCTATTCATTCAGATGAAAGGACCTCATCTAAGAGGTGTCATGGGGACTTTGCCTAATAATGGTGCCTGCCCCTTTGACAGTCTTCCTCCTGGGTTTTGCACACAAATGTCCTCTGGTCAGCTTCCTCCATGCAGCAAAAGGCATGGTATGGTCATCTGCATGGAAATAGAGATGTCATTTATGCACTAATGCCCTTCTGCAGCACCAGCAATACTTGCTCTTGATTCCTGTCACTGACAGAGGCAGAGTTCTATAGTGTTAGCAGAAGAAACTCCACTCCTAGTCTTTATCTATTGATTGGAGAGGAAGAATCAGTATGGTCCTTAGGAGAGAATCCCTGTTGGCCTGATAATAGAGTTTCACGGGGTGGATCCAGCTTGCAGTTGGAGGTCCCATTTCGAATTCAATAGTATCCAGGTGCTAAGACAAGATAGAGCCTTAAATCTAGTCTTAATTCCTGGGAGGGTAGGCTTGAATCCTAAAGGCTCAGCACTCTTCGTCAGACTGCTGCGTGGTAAACAAAACAATAGAAAGCATCCAAACAAATGGGGAGGCTAGTTGATGTTAAAGCCATGATATACCCAGTTAGTCAGAGTATGGAGTTTGGGGGAGGGTAACAAGTATTCGCAACACTTTATTCATATTGCAGCTAGATCACAGCAGGATCCTGATCTGAAGAAAGAACCATTTTTTAATTTCTACACTTGCCTTTGACATTGGTCATACTCCTCCTCCTTTCTCTGCTTTCATTACCATCTGTTCACTCTGCTGGCAAGTCAAGCAGAGTGAATGAGGTAAGCAGGAGCAAGCAGCTGATGTATTTAAGTAGAGAACACGGTCCACTCGTCTACCACTGTTCTCACCAAAGAAGAGAGAGCTCTGGTATTCTTTCCTACTTGTCTTCTTTCCTACTTGTTGACTACAGGGTGGGTTTAAATCCTTGACCTTGGTTACCTTGGAGTCATTATTGAGGGAGGAGTCCACGAATTGGTAGACATCTCCACAATGACATTCCGTACATGCAAATGGACTTGAGAAATCAAGTCTATTTGCATGCAGTTTTATAGCAATTTGGATATTAACTTGATTAAATCACAATTTAAATCACTAATCAATTAGACTAAATTTTAATACCAGTTCAAATTTCTCTTCACACAGTTACCTGAACCCATGCACATGTATATGTGTGTGTTTGCTATGGGCACTGTGCTTTCTCATATCTAGCTTTCTCATATCTAGTATTAGTCATCATAGGGTTCTGAGGAAGACCTGGTAAGAGAAGGAATGAATCAGTAAAGGAAAGCACTTTAAAAAATTTTTTTGGGGAAGACCCGAACATGGAGCAATTTATTATAGGATACATCAGAGGTCATTAATTGATAGGGTCACCATACATAGGAAGTGACTTGACAGCATATTATGAAATAATAGTCATATGCTTTAGTAACATAACTGATTCTGATTAACATATGTGCTATAATAATAATAATAATAATAATTTATTCATTTATATCCCGCTCTTTTGGCGCGAACGTCACCCAGAATGGCTAACAACATATACAAAGAAATACATACAATCATAAAAACATCTAAAAAACCCAGCCCAAACCGCCCATACGGGCGCGTTTTACTTCCACTTCCAGGAGTGACAAGGGTGCCGTGGGCCACATGAATTGGCATCATGGGCTGGATCTGGCCCCCAGACCATAGTGACCAGGGCCCTGAACCACGTGACCAGCCCACAACCCAAAAGGTTTGGGCACCCCTGCTCTAATGAATGGTCACTTGGTGTTTTTTAAGTAGGTCTCCTTCCCAGCCATTAGTAGTTTTGTGACTTATCCATATGGTTCGAGTGCTTTGTAGGAAATGGCAGGGATGATGATCTTATTATACAGTGGCTTTGAAAAGCATAGGAACTTTCTTCTGTGAATTTTAAAAGCTAGAGCTTTGGAAACATCAAAGAGAAATCCTCCAGGCCCGAAATCTTATAGCAGGCAGATAAGGAAATAAAGCACACATCGCCATTAAAGCAACCATGGAGAATTAGAAATCATAAGGGTCTTAATTCTACAACCCTGAATAAATATTTTGGTGATCTCTTTTCTGTTAAAGGAGAGGGATATAAAAAACATCTAAGCTGATGAGGCAAGATTGCCTGGTGTGGGGGTTAGAAGGGTTTCCGTTCACATGTAGGAGGCATGCAGTCTATGATAGAACAGGACCGGTGGAATGTCTTTGTATGGATTTTTAGACACCACCTGTCTCCAGGCCTCGGGAGGTCTTCCTGGATTATCCTCTCTGTTGTTAAATAAAGGATCATATATTTGCAACAGTCAAATCCCAAGCAACAGGCTTGTGCCCCTGATAAGCCCAGAAATAGTTGAGACTTGAAAATGAATTTAGTTTAGGAGAGAAGCAGAGACAGGAGTTTAAGCCGAGACAGGAGTTTATTTGTATCTGTCTTTTTAAAGATTTGTTCTCCAACTGTCCTGCCGGCCATGGAGAGTCGAAGCACAAATGGGGTGTAATGCAAGGAAGGACACCATAGAGGAGTCACAGTTACAATATTTAGCTGGCACTAAAGATGGGGACCAACGGGGGAGTTAATACAGAGAGGGCTGCTTAACTTTTCCCTGATAAATATTCACCCACTCAGAATTACAGCTCAACTGCATCCTCCCCAAATCCCACCCTTTAAGACAGGAGTTCTCAACCTTTTCAAACTGGGGGCCAGGTCAAGCTCCCTCAGAGAGCTTCGGGGGCTGGTCGGCCATTTTGCCCTTCCTCCACCACATGGCATTTCCTGTTGTGGTGGAGTCAGTGCCACAGGCTGCATCTGGCCCAAGGGCCACAGGTTGAGAATCCCTGCTTTAAGATGTGGGAAAGGTATGAAGAGAAGGAAGGTCCAATATCTCGATCCCCATCATACCTGACAAACGCAGCTCTGGAGATTACGGGACCTGCGCAGAACGTTTCTGCGCAGGTCCATTGTACGCATGCGTAGAAGGATTTTACACCTGCATAGAATGTTTCTGCGCAGAACGTTTTTGCGCAAGTCCATTCTACACATGCGTAAAAGCCTTCTACGCATGCGTACAATGGACCTGCACAGAAACATTCTCCGCAGCTCACTTCTACGCGTGCGTAGAAGGCTTTTACGCATGCATAGAAGGCTTTTACACATCCCCGTCTGCACAGAAGCCTCCTATGCATGCGTAAAAGCCTTCTACACATGCGAAGAAGTGAGCTGCACAGAAGGGATGCGTAGTAACTCATTTCCCCCGCTGCCAAATTACAGAGTAGCAGCAGCTCCGGGCGGGAAATGACGAAAATCGGCGCAAGAAAACGGGAAATCCTGGCCAATCCGGGATACCTGACAGGTATGATCCCCATAGTGAAAAGAGCGGCACAGGTATCCTAGCACCCTTTGTTAGTGGTGGTCACATTAGTGCATTTTCCTATAACTGTTGTTGGTTTTTTTTTTAAAAAAACATTATGGTAAAGCAAGGGAAGCATGCAGTTAATTCATAAATGTTTAAGCAATTTGGTTGTCAGTGTTTAAGCAAGCAGTCTGATGTGAGAACTCTACAAACAATGGCACACATAAAATTGTTTTGTATTATACTTACTGTGAGGCAGAAAAAGGTGGGGTAAACTGTAACAATACTAAAGTGTGAAGTCCATAGAGAGAATAATAGATTGATGAACATATATTTCTGATTATTATTTTTTACTGGGACCAATTATCCAGGAAAAGAAGCCTAATTAAAGCATAATCCTCTTGTACTGACGTTTATTTCACTGAGGTATATCTATGTCAGCATCCTGCTGAATTGTGGCCTGGTTCCATTAATAAGAGAATTTGAAGTTGACCCTAAGTCAGATTGTAGGAACTGTTTGTTCACATTCCATAATTGCTGTGTGCTACCTAGATCAAGGCCAGACAAAACACAGACCAACTGAGTCAGTTTCTGGCTACCTAGATCACTTCTTCATTGCTGGCAAGGCAATCTTGCAGAAAACACTAGGTTAAAACTAGGCCATAGAACAGTTTTCATGTTCTTAAGCAATGCATGATTATAATTACGTAAGACAGAACAGTTATTTCTTAACAGTCAAAAACACTCCATGGTTTTCTTTGTAGATATAAACCAGGAGTTCTCAACCTGTTTAAGCTGGGGGCCGGGTCACGCTCCCTCAGACAGCTTCGGGGGCTGGATGGCCATTTTGCCCTTCCTCCACCACATGACACTTCCTGGTATGGTGGAGGCAGTGGGGGTCACATGAAATAGTGTCATGGGCCACATCTGGCCGTGAGCCACAGGTTGAGAATCCCTGATATAAAAATTTGTCCAGACAAGGATTCCAGGGATTAGAGAGTTAAAGGCCATGTAACATATTCGATGTGATTCTGGCACTTGTTGTTTTTCATTGGCAGAGTCTGGTCTGGGTAATAATCAGAGCCCTTCCCCCACCCCCACCCCTTCATCCTCATGTCACTGGTCCAGTAATGGTTTACAAAGGCAGGTCAGCTGGCTGCATTCTCTCCTTTACAGTATAGCACAGAAGTGGGTTGGTAGGTCAATATGTGGATATAAACCAGTAGAAAAGATAGATTGTCCTGCACCAATTAATTCTCTGTATGATGATAAAATCCATGTTTAACCAGAGGGTCCTGGACAGAAGGGCTCTCTTTTAGCTGGAATAAAAATACAACACACAAATCACATTCCTTCTTCACTTCCTCTTTATTGTCATGATTTTAATAGTCCTAACATTTTGTGGGAGGTCCAGGAAAAGGGAAGCTCAAGAGATAAATGCATCACAAAGAGGTCCATAGAAAGTGTATACAAACAAACTCATTCAACAACATCGAAAAAGATGCTTCAGGCCAAAGATGACCCATCTATAATTAGTAAAAGCAACTGAAGCAATATGTGTCTTCTATAAAATATAACTACAGTATATCATTGTTTATTATACAAAGAATCATTCTTATTAAAATGATCTGTATAAAATTGAAAACCTAGATTTCAATACAAGAATAATCTCTAACATACAATATATAATTATTATATGCTGTCAAGTCAATTTCAATTTATGGTGATGATCCTTATCATGGTTTTCTAGAAATAAAGTTTACCAGTCTCGCTTTCTGGTGGGACTGAGATACCATGCAGCTTGCCCAACAATACACAAGCTGCCTCATCTCCTTGAAGGCACAGTGGGGCATTGAATTCCAGTGCTCTAACTCAGTGTTTCCCAACCTTTGGTTTTTGGACTTCAATTCCCAGAAGCCTAAGTCAATTCCCCAAAGCACTGATCAGCCAGTATACTGACTTAGGCTTCTGGGAATTGAAGTCCAAAACCCAAGGGTTGAGGAACCCTGCTGTAACTGACTGAGCTACCCAGCCAGCATGGTTTAATACACATTTAGAAGAAGTGATAATGTACACGTGTATTCCAGCTCTTGAGTCCTGTCTATCTGACGAGGTGGAATAAACACATGCTTAAATCTCCCTCATTGAAATCTGTGTGCCATTAACATACAATCCATTAAAGTTAAAAAAATTAATTAATATTAACATGATTTTATAATGGTCAAATTTAGGAGAACAAATTTCAACCAGCTGTCTTATAAGTGCTCCAAGTAATACATGCTTTTCTAGGATAATGGATAAGTACAGCCATGTTGATCTGAAATGTAACTCTTTTAGTGTTTAGAAATGCTTTCATTGCACCATTTCTTCTTTCACCTTGTCTAAGTATAATAATGTGCAGTCCTTTGTAAGGTCAAAAGAAAAGGCAGGGCATGTCTTCAAACCTGGAGATCAAAGGCAAGTGTGGGATTCTCAGCTCCTTGAATTCAGCAGTCTATGCTAGAATGTACTGGACTCTATCTTTTGCAACTGAAAAAGTACTAAGTAATGTTTTTGGAATTACAAACAACAAAGGCTTCTGTCTTCTCAATGTGTTGAATATTGGATGCATTCCCAGTAACCCTGAGAAGACTGGCACAGGTGCAAGTTTCTGTTAGTTTATTGTTCAAATCTTGGTAATTAGTCATTGAAAGCTTTGAGGCACCAAAACTGATCCCAAAATCTCCATTCTCTTGTAAATATTGGTCATATGTCTAATTTCTGCACTGCATGCTTAAGTGTTCGTGGTTGGTTACCATGAGTTCTCCTTCGTATAGTTTGTGAATCCCCACTATTGGGTTATGCGCCTGCGCAGAACGCCGATCAGAGGCTTAAAAAGCTATTGGCCAAAAGTTTTGGCAGTAAGACCGCCCACCGTACCGCCCACCCTGAGGCGCCAATCCGCCATTTTACCTCAGTTCTCTTCTTTCCGCCTTAGCAGCAGGACGATCGTTGAAAGCTTCCTCAATTTTTTCGTCTTTTCTGAGGGAAAGTCTTTGACGAACTTTAACAATTTTTTCGGCGATCTTGTCCTTTGGGCAGGATTGCCACCCCGGTGCTGTTTCTTCCTTCTGGTGGACTCAGTTACCTACTCGCTCCGGTCACCGTTTCCCCCCTCAAAGGGGTGGCGGCTGGCCTGCCCTTCGGGGTACTCGCCTTCTCGAACCTTCCATCAGAAGAATTTTTTGATGGCTGCAGCCTTCAAGCAGTGTTCTGCTTGCCTCAAGAAGTTCCCTGCCTCTGATGGGCATAGCCTCTGTCTTTTTTGCCTGGGAGAATCTCACCAGAGCCAAATCCTGCACTCACTGTAAGAACTTTACTCGACTTGCAGTTCAGAACCGGAGCAACCGGTTGAAAGCGCACCTTATGGAGCTTGCTCTGGCTCCTGCCGCGGCTGCTTCCACCTCCGCTGGTGCCTCTCAGCCCTCTCGGCCTCTGCCGCTTCCTCCTTCTTCCACTCTCTCCATCAGAAAGAAGAAAAAGAAGGATAAAAATGGGGAGAAGAAGAAGAAACATAGGTTGGATGAAAGGCGATCACTCCCACCTACGCCTCGCCCTCCTGTCTCTCCGGGGCCCTCGCCTCCCTTTTCGGTCGCGAGATGTCCTTCACCCGGATCCTCGATCTGGGGCGGATGGTCCTCTTCGGGATCTCCTGCAAAAGGTCGCAGGGCTGGGGCTCCAGCTCGCCCACTGCAGATACTCTCTTCTCCACCTCGTGAGAGGGGCCATCCACCCACGAGGCAGGCGTCTGTCTCCCCGAGGCCTAGGCCTCCGACAATAGACGAACCGGCAACCACCATTCCGGCCACCGTTTCGTCTCCGATCATTCCGACCACCGTTTCGCCGGCCACCGTTTCGTCCCAACCATTGGCAGTGGATGCGTCCCAGGTGGAATTCTTCAAAGGGATGTTCGAAGCAATGGCAAAATCGTTTGCCCAACAGTTCAAGGCCTCCATGCCTGCGGCCTCTGCGGCTCCGGTGCTGACCTCCGCAAGCCCCAGGACAAAAAGGCGATTCGGCCGGTCCACATCACCATGCTTCCTTCCATGTTGACGTCAGCGAAGGCAACATGGAAGAAGCCGGTGTCGTCGCACTCCGTTTCGTCCAGACTCGATGGAATGTATAGGGTCTTGGACAAGAACGTTGAGTTTCTCCAGGCGCACCCTTTGCCGAACTCGTTGGTGGTCAAGGCCTTCCAGCATAAAACGGCCGTCAGCGGTTTTCCGGTACCTTTGACTCCGGAAGGGAAGAAACTGGACGCAGTGGGCCGTAAGTTTTACGCCACCGGTTCCCTCTTCCTGCGAGCCGCTAATTACTCGGCAGCCATGGGCCTCTATCAGTCCCACCTCTGGGAGCAAGTGAAGATCCTTGCTGCTAAACTGCCTGCCGATGCCCAGAAAGGATTCAACGCGCTGGCGGCAGAAGGAGACTTTCTGGCAGAGCAGCAGATGCGGACGGCCAGGCACATTAACGATTACGCGGCCAAGGACATGTCTTCTGCCATTTTGCTCCGTCGCCATGCCTGGCTCAGGGGCACCTCTCTCGATGACGCCATGAAAAAGCTCATCGAAGAGTTTCCGTTTGATGGGCAAGGCCTGTTCGGACAAGACACCGATAAGGTGCTTAACGAACTGCGGCAGACAAATTTGACGGCTAAGTTCCTGGGGCTCACCACGCCGGCTCAGCCTGCCAAGCCGCGATTCCAACCCTTTACGCATTGGTAACGGGGGAACCCACAGCAACAGGGTGGCTCGACTGACCAGCCCAGGCCCGGTTTCTACAAACAGCGGCACCAACACAAGCCTCGCTACCAGCCTTACGGACAGGGCAAGCGTTCCGACGCAAAATCCAAGTCCCGGGTTTGAAACTGCGAAGGCCAAGTCTCTCTCGCTCCACCTCCCATACCTCCCCCTCCGGAACTTCCTCCAGGTGTGGTCAGGCATCACGGACGACCGGTGGGTCTTGAAGATCTTGTCCGCTGGTTACGTCATCGAGTTCGTGCGAGTGCCTCGGGTAGGAAGACATCGTTTCACCACCTCGTCCCCCCATTTGGAGGAAGAAATATCAACTCTTCTGTCCAAGGGAGCCATCGAGCGGGTAACACCGTCCGATTGGGACAACGGCTTCTACTCGAGGTACTTCGTGGTTCAGAAGAAGGACGGAGGACTTCGCCCAATTCTGGACCTGCGCCGCCTGAACAAGTGCATCCACACCAGGAAGTTCCGGATGGTGACCCTACAGACCGTCCTCCCCCTCGTCAACAAAGGGGACTGGTTCACAGTCATAGACCTCAAGGATGCTTACTTCCATGTCGGCATCCTCGAGGAGCACAGACGGTTCCTCCGCTTCCGAATCGGCAACTCTGTGTACCAGTACCGGTGTCTACCATTCGGTCTGGCTACGGCACCGAGAGTCTTCACCAAGTGCATGGCTCCGGTGGCTGCCTTCCTCCGTCAGAAGGGGATCAGGGTCTTCCCGTACATCGACAACTGGCTGATTGTCTCCCCCACCAGCTCGTCATCCATTCGGGACACACAGTTCACGGTTCACCTCATGGAGAGTCTTGGCCTCAGGATCAACTTCGCCAAATCAAAGTTGATTCCTTCTCAGCGCGTCGAGTACATTGGAGCGGTACTCGACTCGCTAGTTACCAGAGCCTTCTTCCCCCAGAAACGCTTACTGGACATTGCACAAGGGGTAAGCAAATTCCGGACCAAACCGTTTATCAGGGCGAAAAAGGCACAGAGACTTCTAGGCCTCATGGCCTCAACGACGGCGGTAATTCCTCACGCCAAGTTAAAGTTCCGGTCCCTGCAGTCGTGGCTCCTCCACGAATTCGACTCGCTCAGGGAGAGCCAGTCCAAACGGCTGACTCCGTCTCCAGAGCTGATGGACCAGCTACTGTGGTGGACGATGCCACTCAATGTGGCCACGGGGAAGAGTTTTTACCCCCCGCAAACTTCGTTGCAGGTGTTGACCGACGCAAGCAACCTCAGCTGGGGGGCTGCCTGCAGGACTCTCATGGTCAACAATGTTTGGTCGCCTCACGAGATGGTGCACCATATCAACTATTTGGAGCTGTTGGCCGTTTGGAAGGCCCTACGTTCCTTCGAGGCCCTACTCACCGGCAATGTGGTTCAAGTGGCCTCGGACAATACCACGGCGGTGGCATACCTGAACAAGCAGGGAGGAACACGGTCCACCATCCTACTTTACCTTGCAGTGCAACTCTGGGAGTGGTGCCTGGAAAGACACATCTTTCCGATTGGAGTGCACATTCAGGGCAAGCTGAATGTTTTGGCCGACCACCTCAGCCGCCTCACCTCGACGACCCACGAATGGGAGCTGGACGACGGGGTATTTCGGTCCCTTTGCGGGGCCTGGGGCACTCCGAGCATCGACCTCTTTGCGTCGGAGTCCAACAGGAAATGCCACAGGTACTGTTCCAGGGCAGGCATCGGACTGAACTCCGAGGGCGATGCCTTCATGAAGCCGTTTCCTCTGGTCCAGAAGGTCCTCACCAGGATGTACCAACACCGGACCAACGCAATTCTCGTGGCTCCAGCATGGCCTCGCCAGCCCTGGTTTCCGCTACTGTTACGCATGTCGTCACAGTATCTCACGCTGCCGGAATCACCAACGCTTCTCCAAATGGAGCACGGCCAGCTCCACCATTCGGACCTACCCAGCCTCCACCTCACTGCATGGAGGATAACCCCAGACTGTCCAGGATCTTGGAGCTAGCACGGCGCCCTTCCACAAGGAAGTGTTATGCTTCCAAATACAGACGCTTTTGTGCTTTCCTGGCATCCCAGCAGATGTCCCCTCCACGGGTGAGACTACAGGACATCGTGGCCTACCTCCTCCATTTGGCTGAGTCTGGCCTTAGTATTACCTCCATCCGGGTCCATCTCGCAGTGGTGGTGGCTCACTCTCCGGCTGGTTCGCCTGCTTCTGGTGCCTTTCGCGACCATACGGTAAAGCGTTTCCTCAAGGGACTGCGGAACGCCTTCCCGCCGGTCAGGACTCCAACAGCACAATGGTCCTTGTCTGCCGTTCTCAACGCGCTCACCAGGAATCCTTTCAAGCCTATGGCTACCGCGGATGTTCGTCTCCTCACATGGAAGACGGCATTTCTGGTGGCTATCACGTCTGCTCGACGAGCTGGTGAACTGGTTGCTCTGCGGGCAGACGCGCCGTTTCTTCAGTTTTTCAATGACCGCGTGGTGCTCCACACGGATATCACCTTCCTTCCTAAGGTAGTCTCCCAGTTTCATATGGCACAGACTATCTCGCTGCCAACTTTCTTCCAGAACCCCACCAATGCCCAAGAAAAGACTTGGCACACGCTGGATGTGAAACGAGCTTTATTGTTTTACACCAGCAGGACGAGGGAGTTCAGGAAGTCACAGCGTCTCTTTGTGGCTTATGGAGGAAAGTCCAAGGGTGAACCCATCTCTGCCCAGAGGTTCTCCAAATGGATCACGTCTACCATCTACCTGGCTTATGAGTCGGCCTCACTGCCACCTCCGCCGCATGTCAGGGCGCATTCTACGAGAGCGGTTGCCACATCCACTGCCTTTTTGGAGGGCACACCGTTTGAGGACATATGTAAGGCTGCCACCTGGTCCAGACCTTCTACATTTGTCCAGCATTACAGGGTGGACACCAGAGCCACTGCGGACGCCAGACTTGGCCGTGTCGTCCTCACCAGGCGGCTCCGGGCTCATCGCCCTTGACAGTTCACTCTACCTGACCTTCATACTCATCGTGGGATCATCTCATCTGACTGCCCACCGACCAAGTGAGTGTGACCTTGCTAATCTCCCAATAGTGGGGATTCACAAACTATACGAAGGAGAAAGTTCGGTTTCACTTACCAGTGATAACTTTCGTTCTTCGAGTATATAGTTTGTGAATACACACTACCCACCCTGCCTCCCCTCTTGAGCTGCACGGATGAGATCAATTGGTTTATCCTGTGCTTGGCTTAAGTATGGAACTGAGGTAAAATGGCAGATTGGCGCCTCAGGGTGGGCGGTACGGTGGGCGGTCTTACCGCCAAAACTTTTGACCAATAGCTTTTTAAGCCTTCGATCGGCATTCTGCGCAGGCACATAACCCAATAGTGTGTATTCACAAACTATATACTCGAAGAACGAAAGTTATCACTGGTAAGTGAAACCGAACTTTCTTGGTGGCTAACACTACTCTGATGCAAAAATCAATAAATATGTTTTTTCCCATATTGTTCTGCTCAGTTCCAGGACATGATCTGTCAACAGAATAAGATATTTGAAACCTAATTGGGATCAAAATGGAAACAATACTTCTTTTTAAAACTTGAGATGTCAACTTAGAAGCTCCTTGTACTCATTTGGGAAAGAATGCAATATTGCATTTTAAATTGTTAATTTATATGGTTTTACCCAAATTAAAATCAAAGTATAAAGGAAAGCAGCAATAGTTTTAAAAAATGATTTGATGAGTTAAATGTGCTCACTCCAGGTCTTTTAAAGTATTCAACCATCTGTCATATTCAACCTAATTTGCAGCAATATTTTAACAGTTCCTGTGCAGTTTGTCCCTAAGAAGGAAGAACCCAATCTGATGCATTTTGGTGCTGGCTCTAAGATGTATGATGCAGCTAGTTTTATTAATTGATCACACCAGGAACTTGGGGGTTGCAGGAGTAATTGCCTCCTGCATTAAATGCTGGAAGCTAAACTATTTAATTTTGTTTCCATCATCCATGATTCTTACAGGTAACTTACTGATGGTTTTTGTTCAGTCTGTTTAGTACCAGCAAGATTATTTCAAATCTAAGAATTCCCTTTCTTCCTTTCAATGCAAGTGATTCTGGTTAATTCCTTTCCTACTCAATACACTTTTCCCTAGAGGTGAGCAGAATACCATAGTTCCCTTTAGGACCCATTAAAATAAGCTTCTTAAATCCAAAAGCCTCATCCATAATGCAGATTAGCTAGGTTGCAGGCCAGTAGTTGACAAATTGTTCATTACCCTTCCTATATTACTGTTTGGGGCTGTTGTTTTTTTTTTTTTTTTTTTTACCAAAGTGGCTATTGGAAAGTTTTACGCCTTACTTACTGTAGAACTGTATTCATTTTAAAAAATAACAAAGTAGTTGGGACATAAAATAGAGTGATAGTGCAAATCAGGAAAAAAGAAGGGTGTGGATTATTTTGAAACAAGGGACTGCGGTGGCTCAGTAGTTAAGAAGCTCACCTTGTTAGCTGGAAGGCCGGCGAGTTGGCAGTTTGAGACCCGAGTACTGCATGATGGATTGAGCGCCCATCTCTGTCCCAGCTCCTGCCAACCTAGCAGTTTGAAGGCAAGAAATTGCAAGTAGACAAATAGGAACCACTTTGGTAAGAAAAGATCTTGGGTACATAAAAGGAGCCTCATTTGGGCATCCCCTGAGCAGAATTTCTCGAGCAAAAATCCTTTCAACCCAGAATAATTTCAGACACAAAATTATTATTTAGAGACATAATTGTATCCAGAGCTTTGACTGTGAAAGAGGGGGTCCTCCCGATGTTCCTGTGTCTAATTCAGAAATTAGGGTAGTGAAGTGGGAATGCTGCATCATCATCATCATCATCATCATCATCATCATAGACTCATTTACTTTTCTGTACCAAGTGAGTGAGATGCTAATGAAGCTTTACAACTTTGCTAGGGTTTCTATAATAAATCCACTTTTAGATGTACTGGTCAGAATGACCGAGAAGGTTGAAGGCAAAGAGCCATTTAAGGCTGAATATATTTTTATATTTTGTTAATGGGGGTTCCTCCTTACCAAAGGGGATTTTATTTTATTTTGAGACATATTTGTTGGTTGTCTGTTTTGATTTTGATATCTGCTTGAACACCACCCAGAGTGGGATACCACCCAAATTGTGTGTGTGTGTGTGTGTGTGTGTGTGTGTGTGTGTGTGTGTGTGTGTGTAGAAATGTAATAATAAATAATAAATAAAATAAATAAAAATAAAGGGTTTCATGAATGGGGTCCCTGAAACACTAACCATTTCAGTGCAAACACTTATTTAGAGGATTGTTTGCAGTTATGATTAAAAGCTAAGGGTTGCATTTCAGGTTGCTAGAGATGTTTCATCAAAGTCAATAGTCTCTTGCTAACACAAATGTACCGTACTTGTAAACATTTCATTCCAGATAATGCACATGGGAAAATCCAGTACAGTTTCCAGCTGTGCATAGGGTTGCACAAGCATTACAGTAGCCATTTGCAAAAACAGAAGTTTAGGTGGCTTAGGGAATATAAGGATATTTCTGCAACTAGTAGAATTGACTACAAAGTCATGACTTTGTGGGTACATTGGTTTTCTTTCACTGATGTTACATTGCATTTCAGCCGCTATGTTTTACATTTGGACCTGTACAATGAGAAGTGCACATAGCCAGATAAAAGTATATAGGATTGCAGTCAGGCCCTATGAACTTAATGATGTGATTTTGTTAATGGGTTGTTGGATGTCTGATTTTACGATGGTCTTTTAAATTGAAGTATTAGATCCTTTGAGTATAAAAATTAGAGCAGCAGGATTACTGCTTATTTCCTGAGTCATGATTATGGATTCTTCTTGGGCTGTTGGGCACATTTAACCTGTGAGGAGTGGCGCAACTTTTTAACCAGCAAACCTTGGCCCAAATCCTCTTACCTAGTCATGTTGGCATAATACAAATGGTGTTGAAGGTGAATTTCCTTAAGTCAAGAAATAAACTTTTATAGAGAAAATATCTGTGACATACTGAGTTGAGTGACTCAGTGGGCAACTGAAATGTTTACAGTGACGTCTTCACTTGGGTCAATTTGCCTCTGAAAGTGACACCATTTGTGTAATTACATAAGGGGATTTTGACCATTCTGTTTTTGGAACTTTCCTGTTTCCTTCTCTCTTCTCTGGTCTAAAATCATTGGCCCAAATCATGTCCTGTAGCTACAACTGCATAACCTGTAGTTGCACAGGCAGTTGTGAATCTCACACTAAGGTGGAAGTTATATCTAGCAAGCAGTTCCCCTGCTGCAATTTTGCAACCAGCTCTGTAATCAATTACTCACTAGTTGTGCAGTCAGGCACATGGATTACTGGGTGTAACTTCCCATGACTTTCTACAGGCATAAAAGTTAGGACTGCAGTGGCTCAAGTGGCTAAGACACTGACTGGGAGGCGGAAGGTCAGCTGTTCGATTCCCGAGTACTGCAGGATGGAATGAGCTCCCATCTTTGTCCCAGCTCTGGACAACCTAGCAGTTTGAAAGCAAGAAATTGCAAGTAGATAAATAGGGACCACTTCGGTGGGAAGGTAACAGTGTTCCGGTGTCTAGTCATGCCTGCCACATGTCCACAGAAGTGTCTTCTGACGCAGACAGCGCTGGCTCTTTGGCTTTGAAACAGATGAGCACTGAACCCTAGAGTCGGATACAACTGGTTTTCGAGCAAGGGAAACCTCTACCTTTACCTAATGTTACACTGTGTCAACTGAAATTGGATTTCAGCCATTGTTTCTTTGTAGTGTATGGGAAGAACTTTATATCTGTAGAGATTATCCAGTGACGGACTTCTCATAACACATGGCAAATTACTGCTAATAACTGCCCCTATAAAATTGTAGGTGAAAGGAATAGTGCTGAGAAAACCAAGTTGAGAAAAAGAGTTAAGGCTTGATTCTCATTTCCTTTATTTTGTTTCTTTTATTTATATATTCACAGATTATAGTACCATGAAAAGGCACATTGCCAGGTCTTTCAAAAACACTGGAAGACGATTCTGAGAAAAAGAGGAGAGATAGGTTTCTCTTAGTGTTCATTGCTGTTGTTATTTGGCTAAGATAAGGAAAAAATGTCTTCTTCATTTTGCAAATGAGAGCAATCTGCCTCTCTCCCAACCCCTCTCTGCATATATTGGAAACTTGTGTGATCAGGGGTATGAGAAGCCATTGAATCCCTCCTCCAAATTTCAGCAAGAGCCTTTCAAATATCTCTTCTTGCTCTTCTTCCAGATAATAATGTTTGGTTTTACTTGTGGAACAGCTGGATCTATATGCACAATTGGCATGTTTGTACTGAAAAACATTAGTAGCAGATTTATGCATTCTACAGCAGTGAAACTGGATGTTAAACTTTTTTGAACTTGAGTAAATCAGCTGCTTCATGTACAGAAATTATGTGTGATCAATTGAAGGGAATGTGTTTCCTGAACTTCAAAAATCAAGTTGTGTGCATCCTTCTGCCCAATAAAATCATCTATGCCTCTGCATCACTGGAGAATTGAAGGTTCAGGATAGGCAAGATTTTAGAAAGACCACTTGAAGAACTTCTCTTGCTAGCCAGAGATGGAAATTCAGACTTAGTTTTTCCCCCAGGGGGTCATATTGGAAACAAGCAACACATTCACATGGATATTCTTGTGTAGCCTAACATTCTACAAGGTGTAGGGCATGTATGGATGTTGCCTCCTAAGAATCCGAAAGTCCTTAGCCCTTCACAGGAATTGTGGGTGGGTGTGGAAAGTGTGTCCTTTCAAAATGATGGGCAATCAGAACTCTACAACATAAATTACATTTAGCGAAATAGGACTTCACTGTTCTAATTTATTTATTTATTTCCACTCTTTCCCCTATGCCCCTGCAGAGGCTGCTGCTGCTGCTGCTGCCAATCCTGATGGAAATTCAACTCTAGGAGCGGGAGCTGTGGCAGGCACAATGGGCCTCAGTGCCAGGTATGGTCCCCAGTTCACCCTGCAACATGTCCCTGACTACAGACAGAATGTGTACATCCCTGGCAGCACAGCGACTCTCTCAAATTCCTCGGGGAAACGTGACGGGAAACCTGCAGCCGCTGGAGGTGGGAATAAGAAGAAGTCAGGAAAGAAAGAGAAGAAGTAGGAGCCAGAGGAAAACGCTACTGCCATCTTAAATCTTAAAGGCAGACTCTTTCAGCACTCCCCCAATTCATAGCCTAGGATGGAGGATGAATGTGAGTTTGTGGTTGAATTCTAAAAAGAAAAAAGAAACAGAACGTGGCGAATGTACACTCTTGTCATCAGAGCTGTGAGTAGGTCTCCTACTGTTAAGTCCTCCATGATGTAAAAGTATCAGGATATAAACAAAACAAACCCTGTGGATATATAGCTTATACTCTCTTAAGAGTAGTCTAATATGCAAGGGTGTCAGAGCTCTGAAACATTTTCTCAGAAGTTGGCTTGCTCCAAAGTGATCTGCACAACTTTTAAGGTTTAAGATAGGCTCTGTCCATTGTAAATAATTCTTCTAATTGGGATGGGTTGGGTGGGTGTGTGTATTGTTATTTTTTTCATTTTTAAGAACACAGTCACTCTCCCATATTTTGATTAAAGTTCTTTGAGACAGAGAAATCAATCTCAACTGGAATCCTTGTTATGAAATTGCTAGGGAGTGCTTTAGTTCCTTGCTTTGTTTTAGAAGAAATGAGTGTTCATCCTGCATCATTAGAAGGGAATGCAAATCAGTTGCATTGTAAACATTTTACCTTGTTTTTAGTGTTACCAATGGTGTCCAGAGAGGCAAGGCAAACAATCACACTGCAGTAGGAACCCTTCCATGGACAGAGGGTGCCTCTGATATTATCAATGGAGAATATTAGTCTTCTTAATTGATTCACCGTGGCCTCTAAAGAGACAACACATCACAGCTACATTTTGGTTCATCAGTATTTATGTGTACAGTAAATGTTTTCTGGAATAAGTTAAAGAAAGTTGAAGTCACTTGCATGTGAGCCTAATGGGCTGCAGCTCTGCTAAGCACTGAAATGTCTCTGTCAGTCCCACAGGCAGGTGTCTTCAAATGGTGAATGGGCTCTAGCAGCCACATAGTTAGAGAATTTCTTTTTTTAAAAAAAGGAATGCTTCACATTTTTCTGCACATTAAGCTGCATGCAAAACGCTCACTTTACATCTAGAGTAGGACTACCAACTCCACCGAAGCTAGAATAGAGAAATCATTGCATGCCATAAACAGCATGATGTAAATATGCTGTCAAGTGCCCACATCTTGATGGAACATGAACATTGTTTGTCCGTGAGTAGAGTTCAGTAACAAGATGCATTGCCCTGGGTCAGATCAGTAGGACAGTTTACATACTGAAATATATTTGGTTCACTGGACTTCAAAATTGATATCAAACTGACAACAGTTGATTTGAGGAGACTAAGGAACCAGACATAGATAAGAGATGCTGAATTAAAGCTGGATAGAGATTTCTGACTGGCAAGCCGATGAATCTGTCTTGAGGTCAAATTCTGAACAAATCTGAAGTGACTCAGCATTCGTGTATTGAAAGTCCTTGGAGCCTTTATCACAACCCCTACCTGGATGTGAATCCACTGGGGGGGGGGGGAATCCCTGTGCTGTGTTTTGAAATTACTTGTTTTGGGTTTTATATTGACTTTTTTTCCATAGCTTAGTATTGGCAGGAAGTAAGGCTTTCCTATGCTGTGCTATTCTGTAACTTATATTGCTGCTTTTGCTCATTAAGCATGGCACAGGCAAGATGGAAGTTGCCATGTGCTCTTCACAGCCCTGGTTGCCTTTCTAGAGGCTGAGTGGCATATCTTCACTTTTACCTGTATCACAGTAGTTAAACCACAAAGGCAGAGGTGGAGCATATTTCCAACATAGAGGGCTAATCACCAGCCCGGTAATTTTTAAAACTTTTTAGAAACTTCCAATAAGCAACCTACCTGAGATGGTCCAGCTTTCTATGATCAGCTCAGATTGCGGTCACCGGCTGTGCAGCATCCATTGCGGCAGCATTTTGCTGCCTCTCTGATGTCTAGAAACGTGGGACTGCTTATGATTTTGTATTGATTCCAACCGCCCTCCCATCCCCTGTGTTTGGTGACAGCACTAGAAGCAGTCTATATAGTTATTGAAACAGCATATGATCCTGTGGAAAGTTCCTCCGCAGATGTCACATTGAAATTAACTGGACCAATGCAACAGCTTGATTGTCCTGTGGTGTGATTCCTGTTTCTTTCAGTGGGACTTGTGCTTGTGATCTTCTCACTGGATTGTGCCTGAAACTTATTCTGTACTAAGGTAGCTATTATGTGACCCTCCCCAAAGTACTGTAGATGAATCTTAGTCATTCTCTTTTCCTTTAAATCAGCAAACAGAAAGTAGTGTAGTGGTGCTGCAAACATAGTGATCTGTAGGTTTCTTTATTCCTTTTTAAAAATCTTAGTAATTGAGTTGTGGACATCAGTATTTTTTTAAAATTCCTTATCTTCTTTATGTGTGCTCTCTGTGCTTTTAAATGTATGTGAATTGAAACACTTACTTGTCCTTTCAATGTGTCTAATATTGAACTATACTTATATATTATATATATGCTTATATCCTTCTTATATCCATATAGACTGATGTTGATGTGTTACACGCAAGTTTTATACTCTAATATTTATAATGCTCTTTTTTCTTTGGGAAAAATAATAAAAACTTTTCTTCTGATACATTGTGGAAATTCTTTTTGGAAGGTCTTGGGAGAGTTTGGGCTAATGAAGGGAAGACCAATGTGTGCATGATACTAGAGGCAGTATTTGTTTTCCAGAGTGTTGAAAGCAATACGTCATTAGTGTCAATTGTATGTACATGCATCACAATAATGTTTCTGGTAAATAGGTTTTGTAGAAGTGTTAGTGTTAAAAAAATGACATCCTCCAAATCTCATAAGAAAAGGTATGAGGGATAGATGTGGACAAGAGAAACAGGACAATCCAAAATAAAATGTTGCAACTCCCAGATGAGTGGCATTTCTCTGATACTACCTAGTTTACTTAGGGCAGTGGTGGCGAACCTATGGCATACATGCCAGAGCCCTCTCTATACATATGCATGCTGTCGCCCCAGCCCAGTTTGCCCCACCCCTCTGACCAGCAGCCCAATGGGAGCGCTTCCTCCCTCTCCCCCAGCATAAAGTTTGCCATGCCACTCTGCCCAGCAGTCCAATGGGAACGCTTCCTCCCCCCTGCCCGGGGTAAGCTGGGCGGCTCACATGTGGTGTGAGGGTGTGGCGTGAACGGTAGCCTGTTGAGTCTGGCGAAGGTGAGTTTGGGCACTCAGTCTCTAAAAGGTTCTTTATGGTGAGGGTTGGGGAGTTGTTTGTCCATGATATCAGCTTTGTTGTCTACAGATCCCTTACCTCTGACATACGGATGAAGATAGCTTTGACCAGCTTTGCTCATTAATTAAGGATCTGGAATGTGACCAAGTTGGATCTACCTTTTTGACTGGACCCCTTTTGCACTTGTGGTTTGTTTAGTGTTTGGATAGAACTATAATACTGCTGACCACATACCCCTCCAACACTGCTGTTGTGAATTATTACAATGGAGGCAAGAAAGCCAGGCATAATACTGCCGTTAATCATTCATACATTTTGAAAAGCAATGCATGAAGTCATATGAACAGATTGACTGTGTTATATGTTGTAGCTGTAAAGGATGGGAGAATGTGCTAATGATCAGTTACCGCTGTCAGGAATTCAAGGAATCATTACTTTTTTAATGCATTCATTTATTCAGTACTGTAGTTATATTCAGATTTCTGTAGCTTGAGAAAGCCTGATTCTCAGAGAAAAGGGAAAGTGCCATGCATTCCTTTCACACAGACACAGACAACAAAGTCATTAAGATAACAGAGACACCTGCAAAGTCTTTTCAGGCATGCACAATTAGCATCTGAAAAGAAATTACTGTGGATAAACTCTTAGGTCATTAGCGAACATTCACATCTTCCAAGAAGAGGAGGAACTCCAGTTGTAAGGAAGGAATTGCTTTACCTGTCACATTTACACTTTGACAGGGAAACTTTACACTTTCACATGTCCAGAGGGGAAAGGTATAGGGTACACACAAAGCATCATGGTGCCCACTAGGGAACAGCCACCTGCATGGGACTGTTACATCATGGGGGGAAACTGTTTGGGAAAGTCCCAAAGTTCTCACATAATTCACATTCCATAGGGGAGTGGGGTGATTTGATGTTGTATATAAACCCCAGGTTTTTAGGGCTTAAGAACCTTTTTCCAGATAGGCAAGAGACTATGCTTGTTTGGACTTCGAGACGGGAACCTAGGAAAGATCCGATGCACTTATTTTTCTAAGATTGCCAAAATCAGCCAAGGCAGAAGAAAGGTCTTAGGCTCTGAGGAGAAGATGTTAGTTCTTTTTATATTTTATTAGATTCTAAGTATAGTGTTGAATCAGGAGTCCACACACGATGAGTTATGACAATGTAGATAGAATTATTGCTTTTCTACTGCTACACTTTTGTATCTGGATATTTTACCTGCTTTTTGGAAAATAAACATCTGAAAGACATCAAATGGTTTCATCTTTGGCTAAAGAACGGGAGGATCTTCAGAACCTAGCTGCTGTGGAGATAAGCTTAGAGAAGAAACAGGACTTCATATACAATTTCTACACTGGGTAACCTTGAGGTGGGAAAGGGTGTGTGTAGAGACAGAGTTGGAATAATAGTTGTCCCTTGTTTGGGACAAGATAAGAGATACCATGGTGATTCTGTGGGAGTCATATCTGTACCCTGAGGTAAAGCTTGGGAATAATTGACCGCTTGTGTTTTTAAGGACTTTGAAAGCCAAAATAATCTTTTGAAGCGGTATCCCATAATGCTTTTTCCACTCCATATCTCTACAAGGAAGGTGGCATTTAAGGGACTGTTCGTGCCAGCTAGCTAGCACATACCATAAAGCATAAGCTTCAGCTGAAGCATAGCCACCCTTCCAGGTGTGACCTTATAGCAGGGGCGCACCACCTTATAACGCATAATCTGTGGATAACAACAGCCCTCTTAACCCCCTAAAAGTCACTGATGTGGATGGCAGCACGAGATCAAATCCAGGGGGTGAATCCAGACTATTGTCGGCCCCCCACTTCTGACAACCACTTCTTCCACGTTTCCCTAAATGTTTGTAACAAGGAGTGCTGATGTCTAAGCCTAAACATTTGTGGTATTTCCATAGCTGGAGGTCCAGCCTTCTGTGAAATTGCAGCAATTGTTTTAGCATAAAGGAAATCTTCTGACAAGCAAAGTGTTCTTTCGTTATTCAATAGCTAAGTTCCAGGGGATTAATATCCCTAACACATATATTAATTCATTTGTACTCAGCGGTTATGTGCCATCAAGTCACTTTCAACTTGTGGCAACCCTATAATCCGTGTGTGACCCACAAAAGGCCCGATAATCAACAGCCCTGCCCAGTTCTTGCAAACTCAAGGCTGTGGTTCTCTTACAGAACTAATCCCGCTCTTATTTGACCTTCCTCATTTTCTGCTGCCTTCATTGTTTCCTACCATTATTGTCTTTTCTTTCGACTCTTGTCTTCTCATTATGTGCTCAGTTTAGAAGTTTTTACATTTAGGTTGCTCTAGTGCTTCTCAACACTTGGACTTCCCTCATATATGCCATACTACTATTTTAAAGCCTCTCCTTTGAAATTCTGGAAAATCCCCATGTCCTTGCAATGAAACTATCATAGGCTCTCTGACTTTCCTTATTTCCTGCCTTGTGTGTTTTTCCCAGCTACTGCCAGCATAGGTTTCCTTTCTTTAGAGCTTCATTGTAGTGTCTCATTATGGCCCACACACAGGTTAAAATGGTGCATCCCAAACACACACTTTGCACCATGTCAGAGGAAAGTACTTATTTATGTAATTTATGCCTATAAAAGGCATGGAGAAGGCAACACCTCAACTATATAGATCAAGGGTTCTCAAACCTATGGCTCATGGGCCAGATCCAGCCCGTGGCACATGCCCTCGCTCCAGCTGCCACCACTGGAATCGCCCGCGGACTCATTTATGGCCATCATAAACACACAACAGCTACAGACTCATTTATGTATGTTGTAAACACATTTACAACAGCCGTAAATGAGTCCGCAGCTGATTCTGCCACCGGCAGCCAGGCCACCAGTCTGGCCCTCCAACTGTTTGAGGAAGCGTGACCCAGCCCCTGACTTGTAAAGGTTGAGAATCCCTGATATAGATGGAGGCTGGGAGGATGGAACGCAACAGGCACGAACCACCCCAGAAATACTTTTATCATAACAGTGACTGGCCACAAGCAACACCCACTCTCAAACAAATGCTCCTTCTCTTTCCTATTTGCCAGTTTCAGGAATCTTGCTGAAGTTTCAGGGAAATGCTATATTTGTTCAGGTCTCTAGGCAAGGAAACAAAGCTCACAGGGAACAGTGCTGGAGAAGAAGAACATTTGATTTTTGTGTAACTGTGAAGCTTGGAAAAAATCATTTCCGCATATTCCCAGTTGGCACCAGGACTCACTGTAAAAGTGTTTCTTTGTGTCATATGGTGGTGCAGAATTGGAACGTTGGGAAACCAGGCAGAAGAGCGGAGGATTGTGAAAAAGATCTGGTGAATGCATGCCTTTGGTCACATCATGCAGTTTGGAGCAAGGCAGAGAATGGCGTGTCATGTGCCCATTTCAACTCTTAGCTGATCAAAAAGCAAACCTACCCACTAACACTTACCTGCCCAATCATGTAAAATGACAATGCCCCATCCCAATTTCACAGTGTGGCAGTCTCAGGTAACTGGATGCTGCTGCCCTGGCAATCCTGTATTTGGATCCCATTTCATGCTCAAATGTAAATTCTTTCTGTTCTTAAACATTAATGTGTCACTTTCATGCATAAGGTTTAGTACTGGATAATTATTTACATGTGGCTGACATGTTTTTGAATATATTTCCTTCTCTTTTAAAATGGAATTAAAAGAAGTCCAGCATCAAAATCAAACAGTATTACCTACCCCCACCCCCGCTGTCTGAATGTGGAATTCTCCCAACAATGGAAATGGAACGAGCTGTTGTTTGATCATTAGTTGGCACTGGATTTCTTATAATTATAGAAGAATGAAAGGCTCCAATAAGCACAGCAACTGTGTGGAAATAATAATAAATGTATCTCTTACCCAGTGCCAAACCTTCTGTCCAGTTCCCACCTTTGTGGTGTTCTCCCCTCTTCCCTTGCTGAGTACAATGTTTCTATGTGCAACTGAGTGCGGGATTAGGAGCTGAAAGACAACATTGTTATTGCATTCTGAGGACCAATTTCTTTAGTATCATTATCCATCTAGTACAATGGTGGGCATCAGCAGGTTCGCACCAGTTCGCCACAACCGGTAGCAGAAATTTGGCTGGCCCTGCCCAAACATGTTTTGAAATAAACGCAGGGCTCCCCCCCCCCTGACCATGCCCACCATACCACGCCCACAGTGTGGTAGTAAATTTTTTGGAGCTCACCACTGATCTAGTATCATTATCACTTTAAAACCAAAGATTTCTCACACTAGCAACGTTCACACCTCATTTTACTTTAAAAAATGCAAAATTAGACATTTTTTTAATTTTATAATTTAAATATTACTGTGCATCTTACTCAATGGAGAAAGGCAGTAATCAGGTGACCTTGTGCCTGCTCAGTTTGCAACCAACCCAACACTGTGCAATGCAATGGTGAGATAACAGTACTGGACAATGCTCAGGCTTTTTCTAAGGCATCGTCTCACCCTCAGTTGGACTCCAGAGTGCATTGAGAGTCTAATAATATTGGGACTACATTTCAGAGTAATTATAATTGTAAAGTTTCTCAGTCTAATCTCTGAACTGCAGTATTAAAAGTGATCAAGACTGTAAGAACCCTATAAAAAGTCATTCTTTCAGTTTACATTTCATGAAATACTTTATGACATTTATATCATGACTTTCCACTGAGAAATATTACCGTACAAGCTGAGAAGAATTAAAACAATGAAAATGTTACAAATAGATCAAACAATAAAATCATATCAACCATAATTAAAACCACTGAAATCAGTAAAGTATCTTGAAGAAAAGCTTTGTCATTGCCTTCCTGACAAAAAGAGAGGTACTGATTGTGTATCTGAGGGAAATGCATTTCACAGTCTAAGAGCAAAAGGCGATAGAGAGAGAGAGAGAGAAAACAAACACATCAAAAGCAGAGAATGAAGTGATGGTATTCTCAAAAGAATCTCTCCTGAATCTCTTAAGATCCAACCAGAAGATAGGATGTCACTACCTTAGATAGACTGGTCCCCAGGTCACATATGGCTTTGCAGTTTTAAAGCAACAGCATGGAGAAAGCAACTGGCAACCAGTCCAGATCCCTTTAAGTGTCGGTGGAATGGAGGAATGTCATGTGTCTTGCTGAACTTTCTGGGTAATCGTCAAGGATAGCCTCAGACAGTGCAGATCACAGTAGGAAAGATATGGTGCAACTAAAGGATGGAGCATAAAATATGGGGAGAATGTAACTGTGTTTAAAACTAAATGTTTATGAAACATAAGACAAAAGCATAAATCTCCTTGTTTGCTGCTGCCTTTCATCATGTGAACAGGAAGGTGCTCCATCAGTTACAGCTAAATATTTGAGATCTCCCTTGATCTCCTTTTCCTGGGCAGTTCCCATTCAGCAATTTTGCAGCGCAGATGTGTGCAAGCAAATCTACACATTCGA
Organism: Bradypodion pumilum; assembly: GCA_035047305.1. NCBI lineage: Eukaryota > Metazoa > Chordata > Lepidosauria > Squamata > Chamaeleonidae > Bradypodion > Bradypodion pumilum. The sequence goes on along the minus strand of JAWDJD010000004.1, from coordinate 183,527,044 downwards.
CCCAGAGGCAGGAGTGTGAGTCCCTTATGATAAATGAGGAGAATGTGGTAAGGTAAAGGTAAAGGTTTCCCTTGCTCGAAAGCCAGTCGTATCCGACTTTAGGGCATACCTGTCAAGTTTTGGATTTGGAAATAAGGGAAAGTTCCCGACAAATACTGGATACTTGACAGCTATGCTTATCCTGTGCTGCCCTCCAATGATGGCAATAGGGCATTGCAGTCTAATTAATAAGGGATGACGGCGGGAAAGAGGGTAAAATAAGGGGTTTTCCCGGCCAATAAGGGATACTTGACAGCTACGCTCTAGGGTGCAGTGCTCATCTGTTTCCAAGCCGAAGAGCCAGCGCTGTCTGCTTCTGCAGACTTTTCCATTGTCATGTGGCAGGCATGACGACACCGGAGCGCACGGAACACTGTTACCTTCCCACCAAAGTGGTCCCTATTTATCTACTTGCAATTTCTTGCTTTCGAACTGCTAGGTTGGCAGGAGCTGGTAAAGACGGAAGCTCATTCCGTCCTGCAGTACTCGGGAATCGAACTGCTGACCTTTCGCTTCCCAGTCAGCATCTTAGCTACTTGAGCCACTATCCAACCCCAAAAAGACACTATATGCTCCCCCGCCCCCGCAAGGGAAAAAAATCAGATCCAGGGCTATGTCTTTTCCTACCACTCTCCAGTAAATTCATCTTTAGATTTCGGTGCCCTATAAACCCTAGTGCTCTGGGGCAACCTGCAGTTGTCATGCTCCCATTGTCAAGTTTAAAATGGCTTCTGTTACAGGCTTAGTAGCGTTTGAGAGGAGGTAAACCAGTTCTCAACCTTTTAAAGCCAGGGCCCGGGGCATGCTCCTTCAGACTGCTTCGGGGGCTGGACGGCCATTTTACCCTTCCTCACCCCATGGCACTTCCTGGTGTGGAGGAGGCGGTGGAGAGCCACATGAAATGGCACCGTGGGCCGCACTCGGCCCACGGACCACAGGTTGAGAATCGCTGAGCTAAATTGTTTGTTTCCTTATCTCTGCACCAAACCCTGCATCTTCTGAAAACCCTGTTAGAATGAGCCCACGTTTTCTGATAACTAAACGGGGGGAAGAGAGAGCATGACACAATTATCGCTCGCGCAACACCCGGGCCCTGGGGCCGCCACGTGACCCAAGAGAGAGCGGGAGGGAGGGAGGCTTTCTCCGCCGCATTCCCCCCGAAACCAGAGCAAAGCCTGGTGTGGAATGTACCACTTTGGACAGCGGAGGGGGGGGGGAGAAGGAGGCTGGCACGACCCAGTTCCCTCTGCTGACTTGTCTGTCCCCAAGAACCCCCTGCAAGGACAGGTTGGACTTCCCTTGTTTTGTACCGAGGACAATTCAGTCACGTAAACGGGGGAGCCCTGCTTCCATTTTGATGCAGTATCATTCAGGTACTGCAGTATACAAGCCTCTCTGTGGGCGCCCCAGCTGTTTTTTATTTTATTTATTTTTTGGAGGGGGAGGAGGGAGATTCCTGGAAAAGAGGAGGGGTGAAGAGAGGAGGGAACATCATGCTTTGCATCCTTAGTTCTCTCTCTCTCTTCCTGCGCATTTAAAGAACGAGGGGCAGACGTCTTTCCTGCCCCGATCAAACCCTGAGCTGCCAAAATGAAGCCACTTTTTTCCGCTTTGCCGTTGGCCAAACTTAAGTTCTCATCTGTGCCTGTTTCTGGCAGGCATCGGCAGACCAATAAATGAATCCGGATGTGGCCTTCAGCACCATTTCATGTCCCGCCGCCGCCCCGCCCCCCATGCCTCCACCACCATACCTGTCAAGCGCACCTCCGGAGATTACGGGACCTGCGCAGAACATTTCTGCACAGGTCCGTTGTACGCATGCGTGGAAGGCTTTTACGCATGCGTAGAACGTTTGCGCAGAACGTTTTTGCGCAAGTCTGTTCTACGCATGCGTAAAAGCCTACGCATGCGTACAATGGACCCGCGCAGAAACATTCTGCGCAGCTCACTTCTATGCGTACGTAGAAGGCTTTTATGCATGCGTAGAAGGCTTTTACGCATCCCGGTCTGCACAGAAGCCTTCTACGCATGCGTAAAAGCCTTCTACACACATGTAGAAGTGAGCTGCGCAGAAGGGATGCGCAGTAACTCATCCCCCCCCCCCCCGCTGCCAAATTACGGGGTAGCAGCAGCTCCAGGTGGGAAATGATGAAAATTGGCACACACAAAACGGAAATCCCAGCCAATCCGGGATACTTGACAGGTATGTCCACCACACCTAGAAGTGCCATGTGGTGGAGGAAGGGTAAAATGGCCATCCAGTCCCCAAAGCTGTCAGAGAGCATGACCCGGCCCCCAGCTTAAAAAAGGTTGAGAACTCCTGCCCTAACCCCTGGTGGTTTTGAGAGCCAGAATTTAGGAGTGGTGAAGGAAACACGTTTTTCAGAAGTATTCTTTTCCAGGTGACACCATGCAAGTCCCAGTCAAATCAAACCCTGGAACCAGCAGCATATGGATTACAAATGTCAAAGCTCATGCCTTTGGCACATCACACTCAGCAAAGTAAACCCACTGAAATCAATGGGGTGCGATGACGAGCTCAACTCCTGTGGATTTCTGAGGATCTGCTGTTAACATTTCCCTTAAAGTGTTGTTTAATTTAGATTCAAAGCACTTTTGGTATCTCAGGCTCTGCACAAAGAAAGACTCTTGCTGTCTAGCATTGTACGGGGGTGTGATTTATTTAAAACCACAAACTCCCAAATTATTATACTAAAAATACTGTACAGCTCATCCCAGCTTGAAGTTGTGGCAATAAAACCCTGCCAAAAAGCTCAGCATCTCGAGACACTGGAAGAGTAGACGTCAAGATGAAGCTCAAGACAAGGGAGCAAACCAGAACCTTCAGCTTGTCATATACAATTTCTACCCTATCCTTGCAGCGTTTGCTGGTACTGCTTTAAAGCAGGGATGCCCAAACTTTTCAGGCCTTACAATCTGTGCCTTACAATCTGTTTTTCAACAGGATGAGATAGATTTTTAGGCTGCCATTTTCTCTGCTTAAAACCAGGGGTGTGCAAACTGACCTGTGGGGTGGATCTGTATGGGTGCATTTTATTTCCACTTCCAGGAGTAGCAAGGGTGTTGTGGGCCAGATAAATTGGAGTAAGGGGCTGGATCTGGCCCTTGGGCTGTTGTTTGGGCACCAAACAACAGGTATATTCCTGCTTTAAAACAATGCACTGGATGCCCTGGCAGGAAGGTGGTCTATCTTTGTGTTAAAGTAAACAAAAAGACTCAGCGGAGGGGCCTGAATTGATGTCCAAAGGCTGAACTGTCTTCCTCTGACCTGGCCAGAGTCTTCTTGCCACAGCGACAAGTCTTCCTCATTGCTGTTGCTATCTTTAAGGATAATTTTGGTGGGCTTCTTCTGGTCTCCGTTTTTAGGTCTACAGTGTTCAGCACATGCAGTGGCCAACCTAGGACATCACATAATGGCTGCATTTTAAAAAATATTTTTAAAACTACACCGACACAGATGGAGAGGTGCTGGAGAGAAAGACAAAGGAATGCAGTTCTGAACAAAAAAAGGAACAGACGTGAGGCAGGGGGAGAGCAGTCTCTCCCACCACCATCATCACCACTACTGTCCCGCAGCCCTGTCTGCCAAGTATATTCCTCTCAGGTAATTAGCAGGCTTCGCCCATCCCTCATTCATCTCTCCTCCTCTCCTTGTGTCAGCCGATTTCACACTGTTGTTATCCTTTCTGGTCTGGCATCTGCAAAGTTGGTTTGCAAGTGACCGTGGAAGCACGCTCCGTGGTTATCCTGGAGATTTGCCTACTCTGCATTGGGCGCTACATAGCAATTAAAATGGGGAAATAGCTACACCTTGACCGCAGCCTCACAAGCCTTCCTGCCCCAGTTGTGTAAATCTATTTTAACACTTAGCAAGCGCAGCTCAAATGCGGTTCTGCCCATGGATCTCCAGTGGTCCCTTTAGGGCAGGAGTTCTCAACCTTTTTAAGCCAGGGGCTGGGTCACGCTCCCTGAGACAGCTTTGGTGGCTGGACGGCCATTTTGCCCTTCCTCCACCACATGGCACTTCCTGGTGTGATGGAGGTGGTGGTGGGGCCACATGAAATGGTGCCCGGCCCATGGGCCGCAGGTTGAGAATCTGCTTTGGGGGCCTTGCCAGAAAAAGAGACAAGGAACCACACACACAAAAACCCGTAACAATGAAACAACGGATTGTTTATTTTCCCCTAGCTATCGCGGGACAAGAAGGCAAGGAAAAATGAGGCAGGAAATGGAACCAAGGGGAGCGACACAGGGGCAGCTTTTCAGGCACTGACTGACTGACTGCAGGAGTTATCAACCTTTTTAAGCGGGGGGGGGGGGCAGGGCACGCTACCTCAGACAGTTTAGGGGCCGGACGTCCATTTTGCCCTTCCTCCACCACATGGCACTTCCGGGTGTGGTGGGGCCACATGAAATGGTGCGCGCTGCAGGTTGAGAATCCCTGCCCTAGCGAATATCGTGCCTCTCTCGGCTCGGTTTTATTTTGTTATTTTTAAGCCCCAGCAGGCACTCGGGAGGCCTCTGCTGGCTCGCAGCCAGCGTTAAGGCGCACTTCCTCGGCGTTAGAAACCGCTCAGCTCCTCCGTGAGGTTTATATTCACAAGGAACTGTGCGCAGCGCCGCCGCCTTTAACTGAGCCAAGCTGTTTCGGAAGCAGAATGCTGCAAGGCAGCCCAGAACCTAGTCTGGGCTGGGGGAGCCACGCTCAGGAATCCGGCGTCGCTAGGGAGACGCAGGGGAGGGGATATAAAGAAGACTACTGCGTGCGAGTTCGCCTCCCTGCCTCCCCCCATCAGTCGAAAGAGGGGCTGCAGGGGGAGAAATCGCTTTTGGCACTGCTGGCTTCTGAGCCTGTGCAAGGAATTGGCAGCACGGCTGGTTTACGCACGCACGCGCACACATATGTGTGCGTGTGTGTGTATGTGTTGGATGGAAGGGGGGACTGGGGGAGATCTTCTCCAGCACCAGCCCACAAGCTCAGCTATACTGTGGGGGAGCCCACGAGGTCGCTCTCAGAGGGGGATCAGTGGGGGGGGGGGGATGAAGGGACTGGGGGGGGACATGCTAATTTGTAGGAATGCATTATATTGACCTGAGCAGATTCCTATATTAAATACATTATTTAATATTAAGGGTTCTAAGCTGGAGCGGGTTTTGAAGACACGCCCTCAGACTCAACCAAGCAATAGGGCAGTGCGGGTTGCCCACAGCAATAATTGGCCAAACCTTTCCCCAGGGGTTCGCTCAGCTTTCGACAGAATCGGGGAACCAACCGGGCTTGGCAGGAAAGGAAATTGGGGTGCGGGCTAGTTAGCTAGTTTGGGGGGGGGGGGTGAATCATAAGGCCTTGGCTGATGGTTACAGTAGAAACAGGGCAAAACTGAGATGATGGCTCTAATAGAGCCACATGATCTTCAGCTGCTGGCTGCAAATTAAGCTGGGCAAGCAAGCCAAGCCAGACAGGGGACCAAAGCTAGGCACCCGGAGTCAATACACATAAGGCTCCGAGATAGGGCAGGAACAATGGGTTTTGCCAGCCCAAACCTTAATTAACAGCAGGCTGTCCATTAACTACAGAGCAAGGTCCAAGAGCAGGTATTGTCCTGCCACGTATGCAAGCCGTCTGTATTAGGGGGTCACGCACATCCTACGCACTTATCACCCCAAGGCAGGGTAATACCAGGCTGGATTTCACCGCACGGCTGCCTCCACGTGTCCCTTCCAAACCAGCCATTCCAACAGGGCAGAATCCTTAAACTGATTAATCTAAGTAACCTTTTACCTCCTAAAATTGACCGAAAAGTCACCCGTGGCTCAGGTCAACCTAATACTGTACCTAATTATTTTCTTGTGTATTCTAATACTTAACTCTCTGGTTAGAGTTCTTCCTGGTAGAAAATGGAACTTTGGCCAAGGTAATAATCTTTGTCAGCATCCTTGGTTTGATTACATTTGTTAGATAGTAGGCAACGTAACAAATAGGAATCTGAGTTAGCCATTTTAGTTTAGCAACACTATTTTCTGCTTATAAAATTGGATGGGACATAAACTGAGGGCAAGCCGTTTATGCTGAATCCTGAATCCTGAAGTCTCTCTCGTTCCTTCTCCGCCTGGGCAAAAGCAATAGCAACACTAATTAACTTGTGAACCGCCCAGGGGAGTGCACTAAGCGTTGGGCGGTATATATAAGTGTGATTGCTTTGCTGGGGGTAATGGATCACATTCACTCCCCAGGAATGAGCCCCCGTTTGCGATTGGGGGAAGACGGCTATTTCCAGGAAAAGGGGGGGGGGGAAACTGAACCCCTGCCTCCTTCACAAGCGAGTATTTCTGGATGTGCGCTTGCGCCCTACATGCTGGGGGAGGAGGACGGCGGGAAGTGTCGCTTCCTACTCTTGGAAGCCCGGGTTGCCATAGCAATAAGGTCCTTCTTTGGCTCGCGCAGGGATCCCGGGCAAACAAAGGCGGGAATCGAACGCTGTATATGTGTCAGAGACAGCCGTGATTGGGGGGGGGGGAATTGGTGTCTTTTTCGTGGCATACGAATGTGCCAATGCCAAAATAATAATAATAAATTATTATTTTTTAAAAAATCAACACACACACACCTCTTGCAGCAAGAATACCAGCCAACACTCTGTCCATTTCTCTCTCTCTCTCTCTCTCAAAATCCTCTCTTCCCTTTTTGGTTTCTGGAGAGTTCGGAACACTTCCATATTCCGTTATGGTCTTAGCTGATCCCAGCTCAAGTGGCTAAGACGCTGACTAGGAGGAGGGAGGTCACCAGTTCAATTCCCGAGTACTGCAGGACGGAATGAGCTCCCGTCTTTGTCCCAGCTCCTGCCAACCTAGCCCTTCGAAAGCAAGAAATTGCAAGTAGATAAATAGGGACCACTTCGGTGGGAAGGTAAACAGCGTTCCATGCACTCCAGTGTCTAGTCACACCTGCCACATGACCACGGAAACGTTTGCAGAAGCAGATAGCACTGGCTCTTTGGCTTTGAAACAGAGTCGGATATGACTGGCTTTCAAGCAAGGGAAATTTGGTGTATGCAAACCAAGACACAGGACACAGCCTCGGGCTGGGTTAACTCAGGTTTATTGCATCGTGGGCAGAGGGAACATGAGGTAATGGCGGATCGATAGCTCTTTATATACAGCAGTAATACATTTGAACGTGGTGCCATGGTAGCCCATTGGCTACTGTCTGCGTGACGTCATTGCAGGTCACGCCCTTCTTGTCCAGGTGTAGGTGGTGGCGGGAAAACTTCCCGCGCTGTTGCCTTTGATGAGTTTGGACCAAGAGAGCTTGGACGCTCGCTGCTGCCAGCTGGTGGTCATTAGCTCGCGTCCTATTACAGGGTTTATATGATACAGCTGAAGGTTACATTGTTGCTATAGGCAAGGTTACATTGGCTCAGATACATTGTAATCCATGTGTACAATAAAACCATCAGAACACAACACCCCTCCCCCCTAGGACGAGACAAAGTCTCGAGCCCACACTTGAACACATTCCCCCCCCTTAGGAGACAAAGTCTCTCAGCCAAGATGGCTTATTTCGAACACGCTGGGGTCTCGATGCGGGCTGCCTCTCCCCGGGTTTGCTACCTTCTCTTTGTCCCCTGGTTTCCTGTCCTGTAATATGAGAGGGAGACTCGTTAGTGACTTGCCGCGGCTCCGCGGCGTTGTTGGGAGGTGTGCTCTTTCTTAGGGAGGAACCGGGGGCACTGGGGGCTAACGAAAAACCCCTCTTCTCGCTTGGATGGGTGGGGGAACACTCCTGAAAACCCCCCCGGCTCGCAAACTCAAAATCAAAATCACAATCGGGGGCAGCGGTCGCGAACTCCTCTCCCCCTTCCCCGGCCCCTGATAAGACTGGCGTATCAAAAGGATATGAGTCGGGGCCGCTACTACTGTTTCCTTCCCCCCTTGCTTGGGACTGTTGTCCCCTGCTGTCTCCCCCTTGGGTTAAGCGGGTGGGGGAGAACCCTAACGCTGAATCCTGTTGCTGAGCTCCACTGACTGGCCCACTCACTCGGTGCCTCAGTTGGTCTGCGTGCCTCCTCCAAAGGAGGCCGGTGTTAGTCTCGACCCGGTACGACACTGGCCCCGTCTGTTCTACCACCGTCCCTGGTACCCAGGCTGGCCCCGCGCTGGAATAGTTCCTGCAGTGAACAGGGTCCCCGGCGGCGAAACCCTTCGAGACTGCCAACCCTATGTTTTTCCCTTTATCCTCGACTCTCGTCGGGTCTAGCCTGGACAGGATCGTGGTCAGTTTTCGCCGCATCAAGAGCTCCGCCGGCGAGTAGCCTGACGCTAAGGGGGTTACCCTATACGCTAAGAGGAACTGGCATACTTGGTGATTCAGGTCCCCCGGGCCCATGCGCCGCAGCGCCTCCTTCGTTGTCCGCACCAGCCGTTCCACTTGGCCATTCGTGGCCGGGTGAAACGGTGCGGACGTGACATGCCGAATGGCGTTTGCCTCCATGAACGCCCCGAACTCGGCGGAGGTGAAACAACTAGCGTTATCGCTGACCAAAGTGTCGGGTAAACCGAATGTGGAAAAGACTCTCCTTAGCTGGCTAATAGTCGTTGCGGAGGACGTGCTCTTTACTGGGATAACCTCCAGCCACTTGGAGAACGCATCTACCACCAGGAGAAACATGGTTCCTCGGAATGGGCCAGCGAAATCCACGTGCACTCTGGACCACGGCCCCCTTGCTGTGTCCCACTCCCTATGCGGGAGACGGGCCGCCTCAGGTCGGGAGCCCTGGCAAGCCCCGCAAGTGCCGACCATGTGCTCAATGTCCGTGTCCAGCTGTGGCCACCAGAAGTAACTCCGGGCCAGCGCCTTTGAACGAACTATGCCCGGGTGGCTGACGTGCAGCAGTTCGAGCACCCTCGTCCGCAGGGGCGCAGGGACCACCACCCGTTGGCCCCACAGAAGGCACCCCCTCTCTAGGGACAACTCTAGCTTTTTCCTAAAGAACGGGTCGAACTCTGTACTCGGGGACGAAGCCGGCCACCCCTTCTGCACCCATGAACTAACTTTCACCAGCGTCTTGTCCTTGCCTGTCGCCCTAGCAATGTCGGCTGGTACTAGTGGGGGTGCGTCTAAAACCTCAATTAGCAACACCTGGCGGTCTCTTTCTGCTCTCGCCTTTTGGTCGTCCGACAAGGGCAGAGGGGATCTCGAAAGCGCATCAGCATGGCTGATCTCCTTTCCGGGCCTGTACTCCAACTCATGTTGGTACGCGTTGAGGAAAATAGCCCATCGCAGCATCCTCGGGGACAGGATCTGCGGCGTGGGCTTGCTTGCCGTGAAAATCCCTAACAGCGGCTTGTGATCGGTCACGATTTTGAACGGGCGGCCATACAAAAAATCGTGAAATTTTTTGGTCCCCGCTACTATTGCTAACGCTTCCCTGTCGGTTTGTGCGTAATTTCGCTCCGCTTGGGACAGGGACCTTGAGTAAAACGCTACCGGGGCCTCCCTTCCGTCCTCCAACACGTGGCAAAGCACCGCCCCCACCCCCACCGGGGATGCATCACAAACTAGGACCACAGGCCGTTTGGGGTCGAAGTGCGTCAGGATTGCCTCAGATGTTAGGAGTTGCTTTAGCTCTTTGAACGCCCTCTCGTGCTCGTCACCCCACACCCATGGCTCCTCCTTTTTAAGTAACCGATGGAGCGGTTCGGCCACGGACGCCTTCCGCGGGAGGAATGTATGGTAAAAATTGAGGAGCCCCAGGAAAGACTGCAGCTCGGTTTTGGATGTGGGGCGAGGGGCCTTTTTAATGGCTGCTACCTTGGATTTGGACGGCTTAATTCCCTCGGGTGTGATCCGGAACCCTAAAAACTCGACCTCGGTTTCGAAAAAGACACATTTATCCTTCCTCAATCTCAGCCCCGCTTTCTCGAACACGGTCAGTACCTTGTCCAACCTTTTTGCCAGTTCAGCCTCACTCCCCCCTGTTATCAACACGTCATCAAAATAAGGCAACACCCCCTCCAGGCCCTTTAGGAGGCGTTCCACGAGCGATTGAAAAAGGCCGGGTGCCGAGTTCACGCCGAACTGTAACCGCGACACCTGGAACGCTCCCTTATGTGTAACTATCGTTTGTGCCGCGGCCGTGGCGGGGGTCACAGGAAGTTGCTGATAGGCTTGTGCCAAATCGAGTTTAGCGAAACACTTTCCCCCATTTAGCCTGGCCAAAAGGTGGCTGATCACTGGCACCGGGTATGCATTAGGGCGGATCGCCTTGTTAATTGTATACTTATAATCAGCGCAAATGCGCACCTCCCCGTTAGCCTTTAGAGCCGTTACAATTGGAGTTTCCCACTCCGCGGAATCAACAGGAATAAGAATCCCCTGGCCCACCAGTTTGTCCAGTTCCGCCTCTATCTTGTCCTTGAGTGCGAACGGCACCCTGCGTGGTTTGAGTCTTATCGGGCGGACCTCCGGGTCTATGTCGAAAGCTACAGGGGGTCCCTTGAACTTTCCGAGTCCTTTCTTAAAAACGGCGGGGTGCGCATCGCAAACTGCTTGTATCGGGTCCCCCCCCACGGTATGCACCCCCCCTATGAACAACCCTAAGGGCTGAAACCACTGTGTCCCTAGGAGGCTACAGCTTCCCCCTTTGAGGACAACTAGGGGCAGTTCCGCAGAATGTCTCTTAAAATTGACCCGAAATTTCCCGACCCCCAACACCGGAATGCTGTTTCCCTGTACGTCCCGTAGTGTGGACCTCAACGCTTTAAGCTTGGGCCGCACGTGGGGGTCTATTTTGAGGAACTCTTTCTGGGGAATTATGGAATAGGAGGACCCCGAGTCAATTTCCATCTTAATAGGGGCCCCTTGTACTAATACCTCAACGAAGTAATGGGACTGTCCCGCGGACACGCTGAACACTGAGGCGTCGTCCTCGCTTCCGTCCGAGACGCGGCCCACGCCGTCCTGCTTCCTCGTGGTCTGGGCGCCATCTTTGGGCCTCGCTGGACGATCCGGTCTGGCCGCGCGGTCTTGTGACTGCCTCCGGCCCTCTTTCCGCTTTCTGCACGCCTTGGCGATGTGCCCCCGACGGCCGCAGGTGTAACACTCGGCCTTCCTGAACGGGCATCTCGCGCGCTCGTGGGCCGCTCCGCAACCCTCGCAGCGTCGACCACCCTTCCGGACCTTCTGGACCTCCTCGCCGTCGCTGCCTTCCGTAGACGACTTTGAGGCCCGTCGAGTCGCGTGCACCGACTGTCCGGTCTTCCCGTGCACCGAATTTTCCGCCTTGCCGGCTCTGGGACGCCACTCACGCCACTGGTGCATCTCGTCCACTCCGGCATTCGTGGACTCTGCGGCTTCCGCGGCCTCTATGACCTCGGCCAGCGTGGGTGGCGGCTCCTTATTCATCAAGCTGCGCTGTACCTCCTTGTCTTTGAGGCCACACAACACGCCGTCCCTGAGGACCAACTCCAGGATATCGCCCCATTTACAGGGGGCGGCGGCTATCCTCATGGCGGCCACGAATGCCTCAACCGACTCATCCGGCGCTTGGACTCGCCTCCAAAACGCGCTCCGAGCGGGAAACATTGCCCTCGAGGGGCAGAACCGCTCTCGCAGCAGTTTCATGATGTCGCTCGCCTTAAAGTCGCTCACCTTCTTCGGAGCGATTATGCCCACCAGCGTCCGCTTGGTTTCCATCCCGAGCATTCTGGTGAGGATGGCCCTCTTCCTCTCCTCGTCTTCTCCTTTGACTCTGAGTTCCACCAGGGCCGCCTGGAAATCCATCTCAAGCAGCTCCCAGTCTTGCGGCTTGGTGATGTTGAAACCGCTCTGTGCCCTGGCTGTTCCGTGGGGATCCATTATCCCACCTTCGTCGCCAATTTGGTGTATGCAAACCAAGACACAGGACACAGCCTCGGGCTGGGTTAACTCAGGTTTATTGCATCGTGGGCAGAGGGAACATGAGGTAATGGCGGATCGATAGCTCTTTATATACAGCAGTAATACATTTGAACGTGGTGCCATGGTAGCCCATTGGCTACTGTCTGCGTGACATCATTGCAGGTCACGCCCTTCTTGTCCAGGTGTAGGTGGTGGCGGGAAAACTTCCCGCGCTGTTGCCTTTGATGAGTTTGGACCAAGAGAGCTTGGACGCTCGCTGCTGCCAGCTGGTGGTCATTAGCTCGCGTCCTATTACAGGGTTTATATGATACAGCTGAAGGTTACATTGTTGCTATAGGCAAGGTTACATTGGCTCAGATACATTGTAATCCATGTGTACAATAAAACCATCAGAACACAACAGGAAACCTTTACCTTTACTTTCTTGGCCTTCTTGTTAACCACAGGGCATTCTTCTCAAGGCAACGTTAACGAAGCCAGACGGCCGAAATCGAGAGCAAAGAAGTGGCTATAGAAATATAGTACAGGCTCTGACGTGTTTCACCTGATGCTATAGCTTTCAGCAGCCGCTTAACCGTTAATCAGCTTTCCTAGTCACTTTTTTTTTGTCCCCAAAACAAGGAAAATACTTTCAACCGAATTAAGGATTGCCAATTGAAAGATAAGGGACTGCAGTGGCTCAAGTGGCTAAGACGCTGACTGGGAGGCGGCAGGTCAAGCAGTTCGATTCCCAAGTACTGCAGGACGGAATGAGCTCCCGTTTTTGTCCCAGCTCCTGCCAACCTAGCAAGAAATTGCCAGGAGATAAATAGGGACCACTTCGGTGGGAAGGTAAGCAGCGTTCCGTGCGCTCCGGTGTGTCTAGTCATACCTGCCACATGACCACGGAGATGTCTGACACAGCGCTGGCTCTTCGGCTTTGAAACAGAGATGAGCACTGAACCCTAGACTCGGATACGACTGCCTTTCGAGCAAGGGTGACCTTCAATTGAAAGATACGGAGAGCGAGCTTCCATGAGAAACCCTTCCTCCTCCTCCACTCAAACAACAAACAAGGCGTGGAGAGTGTGGGAAGCAAAGATAGAAACCCTTCCATCTCTCACTAGAAGCAAGCCAAATGGAAAACTGGGGAGAGCAAGCACTGTGCTCAGTGTGGGCAGATCAAACTCCAGTGTCGTGCAACCCCACGGTCCCAACGTGGCTCTGGGTCTTAGGCTTTGGATTGCGTGCCTGTCGTCGGGGAACGAGCAGCGGAGGGGGGGGGCAGAGTGAGTTGATCGCGGAAAGCCCCCCCCCCCTGTCCTTCTTGGCCGCGGGAGCATCTGTCACTGTCTCTATGTAGAAAGCGTGGCGAGCTCCCTCTTTCCTGAATGGATGCTCTGTGATAGGGAGGAAGGAAGAGACAATCAGGGGGTGGGGTGGGGGTGGGGCGGAGTGGAGAACACGGAGAGTCGAGGGCAGAAAAGCCCCGCTTGCGCACCACCACGAGGACTGGGAGCCGATTTAGTTCCCCGATGGGATCATCCTCCAATCTGCCACTCGTGGCATCCCACAAATAAGCCGTCGCTGTCTCATCTGGGCTGCCAGACAAGGGGGGGGGGCGGGTGCCTTCTGGAGCTGGAAACTGTCCTCCCTAGCAAACCGCTTTTGTCCCAATTCCTGTCCTGGATTATCTCCCTCTTCTTCCACCCACCCACCCACTCCTTTGCTCAATGAGGCAAGAAATGCCTCTCCAACCCCCAATCCCTCCGCCACCCAGCAGAAGAACTGGCTGGAATGCATGGCAGCCCCCTCCCACCCACCCTTTTTTTAGTGAGTGGGTGGGTAGCTTTTTTAAAAGTAGTTTTAACTATGTTTTTTAATTATGTTTTTATTATGCTGTGAACCGCCCTGAGTTGGCCTTGGCCAAGTGGGCGGTATAGAAATTGAAATAAATAAATAAATAAAGGCCAGAGAGCCACGTTTGCTCCCTCCTCTTCTCTTCGGTCACAGTCGGAGCATGTGTGCATGCGCCTGAGGGCCCCAAAGGAGGGAAGGGAGAGAATAACTGCACCCTTTCTACCAAGCAGCAACTTCCCCAAATGTGGGGCTGGACTTTGGAATGCAGTTCACGGGAGCCCCAGTTTTGGGTGGTTCTGGCAAAGGGCTTCAGGGAGCTGCCACAGTGGTGGGCATCAGCAGGTTCGCATCAGTTTGCCAGAACCGGTAGCAGAAATTCTGGCTGCCCCCCTGCCCATCCAAGTTTTGAATTAAAGTAGTCTTAATTCGGGAGCAACGCAGGGCTTTCCTCTGGCCACGCCCACCATACCACCCCCACAGAGTAGGTAGTAAAAAAAATATGGAGCCCACCACATCTGGGGCCTCAAGCCTGCACACAAGGTACCCAGCGTGGCTTAGTCACTAGTGACTGGCAAGGAGATAAAGTACTCACAAGCTAGGACAGGGGTGTCCAAATTATGGCCCGTGGGCCGGATCCAACCACCGCCCCCCCCCCCCCCCACACACACACATGCCAATTCATCTGGCCTGCACCGCCCTCGTCTCTCCCAGAAGCAGAAGTAAAACGTGCCCATGCGGGCATGTGTTACTTCTGCTTCTGGGAGCAACAAGGGTAGTGTAAGCCAGATGAATTGGTGTCAGGGGCCGGATCCAGCCCACAGGCCATATTTTGGGAACCCCTGGTTCAAGCAGAGAAAATGACAGCCTAAAATCTATCTCATCCAGGAGAGTACTGGTATATTGGGCAATCAGGCTTTGTCCCTCCCCGCCCTTACCTCTGACACACTGGAGCACCAATAGCAATGTATGGGATAACCCCCCCCCCCCAACCCAACCCAACCCAACCCCCCAAATAGGCACCCCCACCACTCCCTGTCCAACACCTTCTCATGATGCCCTGCACACCAAGGCCGTAGCCAGGATTCTAAATTGGGGTGGTGGTGTGAATTTTTTTCAGAAGGGACAAAAAAAAATTCAGGAGGGGCAATAATGTCACAAACCCATATATAACATTGTCATCCCGGGAGTGGGGTGGGGGTGGGGGTGCTGTTAGCTCAGGAGGGTAGCTCTGGCTACGGCCCTGCTGCACACCCCTGATCTCAACCTGTTGCAAAACAGATTGTAAGGCGAGTTTTACTTCCACTTTGGTGGGAGGAACCATGTGACCAGCCCCTTGAACCATGTGACCAGCCCGCTGAACCAGATGATCGGCCTGCGGCCCAAAAAGTTTGGGCACTTTTAAAGTCACTCTTTACACATTGAAACTCCTGAAGTGCTAGCCGTGTTAGTCTGTGCATGCATGTTTTTTTTTTGCATCCATCCTTTGGATGTGATGCATCAGCTTACAGGAGAAGTTTGCTTTGCAACCATTTGCAACTCAATAGCAAGTTTGAATAACAACCAGTGATTTTCCATTATTGACAGTTGTAAAAAGCTACAATGTTACTTTTTTGTTAGACTGTTCAACCATTGTGTGCCTCTGTACCTGGTGTGTATAAATTGATGCTATGAGGTCTCACTCTTATGCCTAACGAAGTGGACTTGATCCATCAAAGCTCACCTTTAAATAAAGGAGTTAGTCTTTAAGGTGCCACAATGTTTTTGCCTTTTTTGTTTTGTTTTGTTTACTTTCTGATATGTTTGAAACTCCCGTTAGGGTGGCTATAATTCAGATGTGACCTGGCACATAACTCACACAAGACTGAGAACTCCTGTGCAATGCCATTCCTGGAAACACTTCGCGTTTTGACTTCCAGGCATCTGCCTAGACCAGTGATGATGAACCTTGGCACTCCATATGTTTTTGGGCTTCAATTACCAGATGCTCAAATCAGCACACCTGCTGATCAATGCTTCTGGGAATTGAAGTTCAAGAACACCTGGAGTGCCAAGGTTTACCATCACTGGCCTAGACTGATCCATTACAAGGGGAACCAAAATTAAAGATGATCATCGTATTCCATATAGTTCACAAGCCTCTGTTTTTCTAGGCAGAACTGGCAGAACTGCTACTGAGCACGGCAGTGGCACCAGGGCTACTAAAACTGCCAGTGGATCAACCTCTTTGGAGGTCTGGTAATAGGATGGTGTCATTGGCAAGGCAGCACAATTTGCTGCACTATGGAAACCACACAAAGTCACCATTCATATGTGAGATCTCATCTATTGCCATGAATTGTTTCATTTCATTTCATTTCATTTCAAGTTTAATTTCTATACCGCTTTACTCACTCAGCGGGCAACTCAAAGCGGTGTACATAGTAACAATAAGATAGTACAATAATACAGGTAAACATAACACAATAAAGCAACAATACAATAATAAAGCAATAATGTCATCAAATTACAAGATTACAAGTCAGAAAAAACATAATATAAGTAAAGGGGAAAATGCAAGATGAAGTTGAAGCCTAAATCTCTATAGTGTAAAGGTCATTCTCTTAGTGGTTGTGTCACATACAAGTCTCTCTTTCTTGTTCATCAGAAGCAGTACTGTTAACTATTAACTATTAACATTGTACTGTTAATATCCAGCACACTACACTGCCATTGTGCAAAATGTGTACAGTATCTTCTTACTAGAAAAGCACCCATATGTTGATATCCAAATCATGTCCACAGATTGCTCCAAAAATATCACAGTCATTGCTTCATAGCATGAAATCAACACACAAAATAATGGGCACATTGTTGCATTGTATAGCTGTGAGACAAAAAGCAATACAAGGCGTGGATCTTTATCTGTTGTCAAATGACAGTTAGCATCTGTATTCATTAACTGCAATGAAAGAGACATGACTAATCCACTTCCTTTTAACAACGCTGAGGCATGGAAACATGGGAGCTGGATGAGTCTTAAACTTTCTTTTAAATAAAGTCACCACAAAATAAATGAGAAAACTATAAGGATTTGTGCCTTGCATGCAATGTTTTTATACAATTAGGCTAATTCTTGTTAATATCATACAGAAGAAGATACTGTAATGGCAAACTGCTTCTGTATATACAGTACAGTACCTTAAAAGTCCTATGATAAAGATGATCCAAAAATAAACAAGAGATAGCCCATGAAAATGAGAGTCCCAAATGGTAATATTAATAATTTCATGTCAGAGATTACTCTGGATTGAAAGGTTTCCCAATTGGTTATCTGGGAAGGACAAAGATTGTTTATTTGGATTATTTATATGTTGTTCCCATAGGAAACCAAGGCAGATAATTTACAATAAATTAACATACAAAGCTATATATTTAAAATAAACTATGAATTGCTAATGAAACAAGTGGATAAAAGCCATCTATCTATCTATCTATCTATCTATCTATCTATCTATCTATCTATCTATCTATCTATCTATCTATCTATCTATCTATCTGTCTGTCTAATCTATCTATTATTTTTTCATACGTGCGGTGTCCGGTATAGAAATCCACACTCCTGCACCAATCATGCTGTAACTTCGCACACGCGTACCCTGCGCATCTGAGACAGTCACTGTTCGGGTGCCAGGTCCCATGGGGGGCTGTGCGCCCCACAAAATGGGGATAATGCTGTAAACTACAACCCCCAATGTGCCTTGTGCCCAGGAAATGGATGCCAGGCAGCATGAACTATAACCCCTAAGATACCTTGCACCCAGAAAATGAATGCTGGGGCGATGCGTGTCAGCACGCATGCCCAAGGCTCACAGCAGCAAGGAGGCAGAACAGGCCACAGGACCAGTAGGCAGTGGAAACCGGCTGCCAGGGTGGTGCATGTTAGCGTGCCTGCCCATGGCTGACTGCTACAGCAAGGCAGTGGTTGCAGCGGAAGAACAGGCCGCAGGGCGCATGGGTGGTGGAGGTCCACCCCATGGCAGGGCCATGCTGCAGAAGGGCCAGGCTGGCCAAGGGTGCAGAGGAAACCCGTCCAGTGGGAACAGCGGGCCTGCCCGGGAGCCCAATGCAGGAGCACGGTTGTCGGAGGAGACAGAACAGCGCGGCACAGGTAAGGGGAACGGAGGCCGGGGACTGAGGTGGGATTGACCCCGAGTGAAGCTGGGTAGCCAGCTATATTATTATACCTAGTATCCGGAATGGGCTGCCAGACCCCTTGACCAAATTCGGTGTGGGAGTTTATCTGATCTTGCAAGCTGCCTTAACTGCCTTTCTGTGTGTGTTTCTGAGTCTATGGACTGGGTGACGTGAGATGATGCTTGTTTTGTACATGCGCAGACAGTGTAAAAAATGCTGATTCACCCTCCATATATGGGTCTGAGATTCTGATAGGCTGATGTGCGTATGACTCTTGTATCTTATACTCTGTTTAATAAAGAGACGCCATGATTCCTTTGTTGAGCTCTAAGACTGCAGTCGTGTGTGTGTTTCTTTATATCTCTGTCTCTTCCCTATTCTCCCTAATGGAGCTGGCCTTCGTTAGAATTCCTAATTCTTCCTTTGTTTATCTGTGACTGTAAACTGCTCTGCCTCAGGCTGATAAGATCTCTACATGCCCCAGATCGCGTCAAGTGGCGCCCCGTGGGAGTCTTTGAACTGCAATGAGAGCCTTCTTTGAACTCTGATACAGCCTTCTTTGAACTCTGCTAGAGCAATTATCACCTCATTAACGACCGTGGAAGGTCTATTGTCACTCATCTTTGACCAGAGAAAAGGTCTCCAGGTGCCTGATATCATCCAAGTTCTATTTTGGATCCCACAGGGTGAGTGACAGATTTATTATGGGGGGTGCTTTAACGTCACCACAGCAGAAGTTTTGTAAGGATCTATCATATCTTCTGAATAAGAATGGACAAAGAGCAGAAACAAAAGAGGTGCAAGAAGTCAAAAATTGTCTTCAAAGACTTACTCCAAAAAATATTCTGTTGTCCCAGAGGCTTGCTGCCCCACTGCCACAGCTTTTGCCACCAGCCAAGGGAGGGCCTCTGTCCTCTATGGCCACCCCACCATATGGGAAACAACAGCATGAGCCCCCTGATGGAGGTGGGGGTGGAGATGGAGATGGGACATTATATCCTGCCTTACAGCAATCAAGCGCTGTTAGCCTTACAAAAGCCCCATTCTCTGCTGCTTTAACTGCAGCTGTGCTGGATATGGAACCTGTTGCTGTATATCCAGTGAACAGAGAGGCTCTGGCAAATGGGAATGCTGCAACACTGCCTGCCAGGTCTAAAAAACAACTAGTGCCAGCTGATTGGGAACAAATGGTGAGGACCTCATCGCAGATTGAAGCTATTAATGCATGCAGAGTGGAAGGAAGCAAGGATTGTGAATCCAAGGGCAGCACAGGAGACCTCAGCTCGCCCCTGAAGCAACCCTCATCATGGAAGGAGAGGAGGACCAAGCAGGAGAAGCTGAGTGGTAAGGTTGATACCTCACTTGTGGGCAGGAATTGGAAGGATGGCCCAGAGGAGGAATGCAGAAAACCCAAGCCCAGAAAGAGGTGTTCTCGCAAATACAACCTAACAGGTGCAGTTTGTCATCAAGTTGAGATTCAGATGCTGCAGATGAAAGAAGTCCAGAGGAAAAGTGGTGTGGATCCTTCCTCTATGGACAGCAGGCTTTTGCAAAAATACAAGGAGGGAGAAGACATACTCCAGTTTTTGGCTGATTTTGAATTGCTCAACACTCAAGCAAAGAGATCCAGAGTGGGCAGTTCCAAGTTTCAAGCATCAGGATCGCAGGGGAAGCAACTGGGAAGTCCCTGTACTGTTCATCAGTGTGGAAGTTACTTGCAACTTCTGGAGAAGTTGTTCTTTGTGCTCATACCTCATCTGCCTGCTTCAATACAGATGGGTGTGCCTGGAGCATGAAGGAACGAGTGTGTTTGGCTGAAAAGCTAAAAGATGTGGTTGTTTGGAGGGTGGAGGGTTGTTTGGTTGTCTTGTGAATTCAGTGTGAATTAACTTATGGCCTAATTTCAACCTTGCCATACCAAGAACTGTGCTGGAGAGAATATGGTGTTTAAGTTCTAATTTGAGAAGAAGAAATCTTCAATCAACATTTGGACTCTTAATTTGGACATTTTAATTGGACTAAAAAGTTTGTGTGGACTCTAAAGAAGAATTGGCTTTGTTTGCATTATCAAACCTGAAAACCTTTTAAAAATTGTCTACATGCTCATGCTATGAGTTTGAAATGCTCTAATGATATTTGTACTGTACCTAGCTGATTTACCATGCTATGCTGGTTTTAAGATATTGAATGCCTCTTTCATTTATACCTAGTGAGAAAAGAAATGTAATGCCTTACTCATGTAATTGGGGAGTGAGAAATGCTTGCTAGAATGCTACAGAAACTTCCTTCATGTAAGGAAGAAGAGAAATGTTCATGTTTTGGTCATGCTTAAATGTTTTGCTTATTCTCTTGCAGGGGAAAGACCTGTCTTTGCTTATGTTATATTTTGCCTTATGTAACTGCATATCTCAAGGTACCTCCAGAAGTACATGGAAGAGTTTTCAGTACCCTACACATGTAAATGGGTTTGTGATATTGCATTTGTGTTATATGTCAGGCATGTTTCATGTCTAATTCCATGGTGCTAGTAATAACATAGCACTGGTCATCAAACAGGGCATGTTCCTGTTTCTTAGAGGAGTGTCTTCCTAAGCCATTGGTCGTTTATAGGCAACAACCGGATCCTGAGTGGAAGGGTCCCTGCCCGAGCGATCCGCCCATGGAGAGAAAAGAAGGTTACTCAGCTCCAGGACGGTGGTTCACCAGTAAACTAAATTTGCTGACATTTGTTCTTTTCTTTCTTACTGTGCTTCCAGCTGTAAGAACAATGATTCATGGGGGCAACCCCAACTTTTGGCTTCCCCATGCTAACTATATGTTTGAGGTTCATGGTAAGAATGCAACGTTATACTATGAGCATCCACTGGCAGTGTCTCAAATGGCATTCCTTCCGGCATTGTTCAACATGCCTGAGTTGGTTATCAGACACTTGCAACATATTGACAGGTCTACACTCTTCTCTAATCCCCCAGAACAATTTAACAACACCCGCTGGCGAAGCATGATGTTCAAGAAATACGCTAAAGGGCTTTGTTTCTGCTGTCATAGTTCTGGGGTCTGGAATAGTAAATGGAAGCACTGGACTCAAGCAAAAAGGGTTTTGCGGAATGTAGGCAATTATACGGGATGTGATGATTATTTTTGGTTATGGGGTAGTTATAATAGTTCTTATAAGCTTAATTATACTTTGTTTAACACTACTATTGAAGATATATATGATGCATTTCCTATGTTTACTCCTGATTATTCTGCTATAGCTAGTGGTTCAATTTGCAATGAATGGCAAATTAAGGATCCCAACATGTGGTTCTTTTTTAATGGAGTTGCCACGAATTTCCACCCAGGACAATATCAATGTGCAGCATTGGGTTATTTTACCTTACCCGTACAAGTGCAAACGCCGCTTCAGGCAGATGCACGGCGCCGGAGAGCTGTTGCCGGCCCGATGGGTTTTGGTTGCAATGATGAAGTGATAATCGATGTTCAGCTTTCTGATGGTAGCTCCTGGGGGAGAGCTATAGGGAGTGTTATCACTGAAGTACTCACCTTGGGATCGTACCCAGGTGTCATTTCCCAGGAGAATAGAAGGCCCATTTTGGGACTCACCTGTAGGCTGGAGAAATCAATCAACGCCACAGGGAGGGTTATATGGGATCTTCAAATGGAAATCACTGAGCTCCATCAAGACCAAATGCAGGACAGACTGGCCATAGATTACCTATTAGCAAAATCCGGAGGATTTTGTAAACTGGTTGGGAACCAGGGATGTCAGGTGAAATTCCAGGATCTGAATAATACTATTGAGAAAGAACTTCAGAATTTACAGGAGAGCATTACTAATAATGTACGCACTGATGTTAATCTCTTTGATTGGATGACTTCTTGGTTGCCTGATCTGTCTGTCCTTAGACAAGTTTTATTTTATGGGGTCATTGCTATTATTTGCCTTATATTTTTATGTATTTGCATTTATTGTATTCCTAATCTTATTTCTATGTGTAATGCATGTCCACTGCGTAGAAGGGAGACATCTGGTTTTGCACGATGGCAATTGTACTCGATGAGGTATCATCCTCTGGAACAAGGTACCAGGAGTCAGGAGGGGTACAATGTCCAGGAGGACAGTGATGATGTATATGGAGGAGTAGTTATGGAGTATGCTGACATGCAGGGGTATGATTAGCCATCCCTCTCTCAACATTAAAGTAAAGAAAGAGGACATGTGGGAGTTTATCTGATCTTGCAAGCTGCCTTAACTGCCTTTCTGTGTGTGTTTCTGAGTTTATGGACTGGGTGACGTGAGATGATGCTTGTTTTGTACATGCGCAGACAGTGTGAAAAATGCTGATTCACCCTCCATATATGGGTCTGAGATTCTGATAGGCTGATGTGCATATGACTCTTGTATCTTATACTCTGTTTAATAAAGAGACGCCATGATTCCTTTGTTGAGCTCTAAGACTGCAGTCGTGTGTGTGTTTCTTTCTATCTCTGTCTCTTCCCTATTCTCCCTAATGGAGCTGGCCTTCGTTAGAATTCCTAATTCTTCCTTTGTTTATCTGTGACTGTAAACTGCTCTGCCTCAGGCTGATAAGATCTCTACATGCCCCAGATCGCGTCAATTCGGCACATACATACCTTGTGTACATGAGCAGGTCACTGTCAAGGTTCCAAAGCCCATGGGGAGGGGGGTTTGGCCCCTAAATTGATCTGCAAAGGGGGGTATATTTGAAAGGAGGGTTTGTGTTTGCCCCAGTGCTGGGCCAACCAAGGGGGGGGGTTGTAATGTCATCGCTGAGCTCACATCACAGGTCCACCCCTGGCCAGTGGGTTTCCTGGGCAACACTGGCACTCAGCTAGCCAGGTTGGGACCACCCAGGCCAAGCTGGACACCCCTGCTAGTAATATATAAACTGCTGATGTGCACAGAGACAAAAGGAAAATCTAATGTACAACACATATTTGTGTGAGAAAATAAAATAAGCTCAACATGGTATAAGAAGAAATGGGATGTGTAAACAATACAGTATTGGGGGTTAGCAAACTACAATGGACTATTTTAGGATTTTTTAGTAAGTGCCTAAGACATAAACCATATACTGTAGTTAGGAGCTATATTGCAAAGTTTTATCTTTCAGAACCCTTATCTAAGTTTACATTTCCATTTGATTTCTTGAATATTGTGTTCTTGTGCAGGTGGTGGTGGATGTTCTCTAATTTTTGTTTTTATTTATTTCAAATTTTTGCAATGTTGTTTATAATATTTCTATGATCAAGTCACTAAAAGTTGCATTTGACCACATTTCTATCACTTTTTGCTTTTGTTCTTGTCGGTTATCAGGATTTTAATCATCTTCATCAGTTATCCATTGAGACTTTTCTTTTGGCTATAGTAATAACCTTTTTGTACTCTTTCCTGATAGTATACCCTGTTTTAATCCACATTTCTTCTGTTCAGAGTCAGCTGAGCTTTGGACTGCTGTTTTTATTTGTTTATAGCAATTATCCTTATATACCCACCCTATAGCACCCCATGGCTGGTTCACAAGTTAATTAACATTTTGCCCCCAACATGCTGAGTCTACATTTTACCGACCTCAGAAGGATGGAAGGCTGAGTCAACCTTGAATCCTGTCAGGATCGGACTCACAACATTTTGGCTGCAGTACAGCAGTTTAACTAATGTGCCACCAGGGCTGTTTTCTTACTGTGTTTGTTTAGTTTTTCCTTCTTCCATTTTTATAATATATCTGTTCATTACATGGCCTTCAGATTCTTCAAGAATTATTTTAATTATATTTTGTTGATATTATTTTTAGTGCTCTTATTAAGCTTTCGTTAATTATTAAAAGTTCATGGTCCTTGTTTTTGGTGAGAAAATAGAGATTCTCCATCTTCCAGTTACACATCTCTGAGGAATGTGTTACAAGACCTTCTGTGGACACCTGAATTGACGGATAACAGTGAGCCCTATATTTAACACATACCTGAGTCATAGAAGCAGTGGAAGGGTTTCAAATGCCTCTGTTGGTCTTCATGAGAGCTACCAAAATGCCTGCTTTCATTACTTGTAATCATTATGTTACAGACAGTGATCATGCTAATCTGCCACAGAAATACATATCTATTAAGTATTTCAGGCATTTTTAAATCAGCCTTACATGGTACAGCTGCATGAACAAAATTTCAGCCATTAATTTATAGGATTGCCACAAGTCAGGAGCAACGTGACAGCACATAACAACACTAAATCAGGAGTAACTGGTTGTTCACAAGATAAAAGCAGGAGAAAAGCAACATCTTGCCATGAGCTGTTGGGATTCTCAATTATAATTTCCCTGCATTCTCCACCTGAAATATGGTGCACACCAGAAGAAGTGATCTTGAATCATAAAGGTTCACAGAATGTTTTATTGTTTTAGTGATACAATAAAGGTATTGCCTTTGTTTATGGTTGTTTACAGGTGGTTCATGAGTACGGTATCTAAAGAGCAAAAGTAAAAAGTCTTGCTGCTTGCTGAAAGACCATCACCATTCATCTGTCATTGCATTTGCCTAGTGCTCTCCTTGAATGCTTATTCGTTATCAGAATCAATGCAATGCAGCACCTAAATTGGTGGATTTAAACTAAGGGGAGTTAGGTTCTTACCCCCATTCAACCATAAGCTTTCTGGGTGGCCTCAGTGCAGAAAATCTCTAAAGCTAACCTGCCTCACTTATCATTGAATTATAACAGGGGTGCCCAAACTTTTCAGGACCTGGGCCAGTCACGTGGTTCCTCCCACCGAAGGCAGAAGTAAAACACACCTTGCAATCTATTTTGCAACAGGATGAGATAGATTTTAGGCTGCCATTTTCTCTGCTTAAACCAGGGGTGCCCAACTACAGCCGTGGGCTGGATCCAGCCCCAGACGCCAATTCACGCAGCCCACACCACCCTTGTCACTCCTGGAAGTGAGTTTTACTTCCACTTCCGGGAGCGATGAGGGTGGCGTGGGCCAGATGAATCGATCCCAGGGGCTGGATCCGGCCCACAGGCACCCCTGAATTATAATAAATGAAGGAGGACACAGTATGGAACCTTGAGCTCTCTGGAAGAAAGGTATGGTATATAATGCAAGCTTTATGTATTATAAATATCACAGCAATGTATAAGGAGTAAAATTATCTACATAGACCTTACAAAAATATGGCAAGGTTGATCATTATCATCTCACATTTGCACCCAGGCCTAGCCTGGCCATTCCAGCCCTATTCTACCTTTTCTTTAAAATGACTAATGGATGGGACAAACGTACTTTCCCTGTTGTTAAAATCTGACCATGCTCTGAAGCCTCTCTCTAGTCAGGATCCCTGATAAAGACAGCTGCCTGAACATGGCTTGATAGTCTACCTCAGACAGCAAAATCTCTTGGCTGGTTGTGTATCTCAGTTTCCCCTTTCTGTTCCAGATGTATTCACCTGAAAAAATGAAGTTCATCACAAGATGTGGAGAGAATGAGATTCTGGATGTTCTTGGAAGGAAAGGGGAATCATTAATCCCACATCTTGTAATTAGACCCCAATTTACCCTCACCAAGCACTACTAGGGCTACTTCATGTTCTTAAAAGAAGAGTGTTGGAGTTGAGTTGTAATTACTAAAATAATAAAAATAGGACCTTTGTTCCCTAGAGTCCAAGGCAGTTCACTGGGTCCAGCTGTGCTATACAGCACAAGCTGGAACCAGGAAGGGACAACAAACATGTGCCCAGTCCCTGGTGTGTTGCCCTCTGCCCCAGCCTTGGCAGGACACAGCCATCTGCTCAGAATCAGCACAAGAGGTCACATGGAATTGATTAAACAGTTCCACCACTGGTTGCTCTTAAGGAGTGATCAAGGCTTTGGCCATCTGACCCCTATGAGAGGAAACAGTCAAATCCAACCCATGTCTGGCTGCCAAAAGCCAGCATCTGGCTGTGTCCCATAGAGACAGACTCCCCTAGAGGGAATTCTGCTTCTCCTCTCTGTCCAGGACGTTTGGCCTGGAAAGTGCCATGTCACAAATCCCTGTAAGCTGCTCCTTCCACAAAGACTCCTTGCAAGCCTTTTACTGGAACCGGGCCCGATTGAAGCCCAGTGTGGCTATAAACAGCAGGGAGGTCAGTTCAGCCCCTCATGCCTTTGAAGAATATACAAAGGAAGTGCAAGTGTAGAGTAATGTACATACATTAGACCAGGGGTGGAAAACCTTGGCCCTTCAGGCACTCTTGGACTTCAATTACCAGAAGCCCAAGTCACAACACCAATTGATCAGGGCTTCTGGAAATTGAAGTTCAAGAACACCTGAAGTGCCAAGCTTGGCTACCCCTGCATTAGGCTAAGCAGATTAGAATGGACCAATCTCACTCCCCACATGCACAGCTGCCCAAAGCCTCTCCCTTAATGTGTGCTGATATTTATGTGTGGAGCTACTCTACAAGATGGCAATGCTGACTGATCCAAGAGAGTTCAGGTCTGTTGAATGAAAGTTTCGGGACCCAACTGGAATCCTGCTCTCAGCTCTCCATACAAATTAGATTGGGCTCAATTTTCCTTTAAATTAGCTCATCTGAATAAAGCCTTTTAAATATAATGATATAATGAATAATGAGCAAAATATTTGCAGATAAAACAAATTGAATCAATACATATATCCAAATTTTGATAAACAAACAGAATAATCGAATGTCCTTAAAAGGGTGAGGCGTGAAAATCACTTTGAATCTACGAATGATGAGACATCATATATAGAAAATCAACAAGATTATTGGTGTTCAAGAGATCACTGTAAATCCACCAAGATCATTATACTTCATGAGATTTGGCATAATCCACTAGAGTTGCTATTTCTGTTCTGTTCAGCTTCTCCAGAATTCACCCAGCTGCCAATTTTACTTTCCACTTTCAAAATTCCACGCTTGTTAGTAGAAATGATGATAGATCATATCAGAGGATGGTGAGGTCTGCACTACAATGTGTCAGGTCAGAAGAACGAGCTTCCTGTAAGGACCCTTCCCATGCTCAGATTATTCATTTATTTATAACATTTTAGTCTACTCTTAAAACGAAAAGCTTCCCAAACCAGCTTAGAGATAAATAAAAGTCAAAACTGATTCTGCTTTCAAGTTTACAATCAAATAGAAACAACCCAAAGGAACATACGGTAGGAAGAGGGGGGAAATATATATATCACCATCCATATCTGGCCCACCAATAGTCTGAGGAATGTTCTGCCCTCAAGCCCCTTCCCTTCCTCCACCAACCCACCCAACTACTGACACTCCAACAAACTGGAGAGAACAGCAGACTTTCCACTTTCCTCATATTCCACATTTAGAAGAGTGTAATGGCTCAGTCTGAGAAGGTATTCTGTTGCCTCAACCCAAAATCTTTGAGTTAAGGCACTTCCCTCCTCAACTCACAAGCTGCTGGTTCACCTGGAGCCAATGCAGTTCCCCCACCTTTGTCTTTAAGATGGCACAGAAACACATTAGCCAAAAAAAAAAGGGGGGGGATCATTTGTTATCTCAGAATTGTTGGTGCTTCCTGGTTTTTCCTTCATGCATTCTTTGAACACAAAGTGTTATGATGCCATTCGACTATAATGCCATAGACTTGCAAAAGCACAGCCTAATTGTATTCATAGCTTCCCAGAAGTAAGCTTTATCAACTTCAGTAGGGTTTTTCAAGTAAATGTTCATGGGTTTCATCAGCAACATACCAGTGGGTGTGACAATCTTGGGTGAGGCAAGGAATCTTTTGCAAATAGCTTAATATCAAAGGAGAAGGATAATAGGATGGCAAAGGAAAGAGAGTCATGGAGGAAGAGGGGTCTACAAGAGATTATCCTACAAGACATGCAACCCTCTTAGCAGGAAAAAAAAAGAATTACTAACCCTTGATCAAAAGCTACAGACATGAGCTCTTCTTTGAAATAGGAACCAGCAAAGGACATTCAGTTGGCTCTACTTCCTCCAGCTCCGTATTCTTCAAATACATACTTAGATGGAGGACAAGGGTATCAATGGCTATAATTATGGATACCTAAGGACAACCTCCAGGTTGGAGATAGGCAGGATATCTCTCAATGCCATCTCCAGGGAATCCTAAACAGGTGAAGACATCTGCTTGAGAATACGCTGAAGCAAATGGTGAGCCACTGTGTGAGACAGAATGCTGGACTGGATGGGCTGTGGCTTGTTCCAGCAAGGCTGTTCTTATGTTCTAGATGGCTTGGAGATCCCATGGTCAGAAACACTCAAAGAGAAGTGAGTTCAAGATGGATGGCATTTCTTAAAGCTGAAATAATGAGGAAACAAGCAGAAACAATTCCAGTAAGAGTAAAAACAATAGTATTTCTAAAGCTGTATGAGTAGCTGCAATAAGGGGCCATTCAACAATTGTGTGATCCTCGAGGTGGGGGAGGGGGTCTGCCATCAGAATTACGGAAAATTACGTGAGGGCAGGGGGAGGGGGTCAGGTCAAAGATTACGTAATCCATTTGGACCTGTTAGAAACATGGCACTTTTTTAGGTTTAAAAATGATCTCTGGGAATTTTGATCTGATTTGAGATTATTGATTCCTCACCAATACATTATGCATTAGGCATCAATAGTGAAAAGCTCTAAAAATTAGAGTTTTGATACAAAAGCTCTGGATTACATAATTTTAAATGGAGGGGGTTTGAAGTGAAAATTACGGTCAGATTACATGGTGGGTTTTTTTCAATTTTCCTTTAAAAATGGATCACGTAATTAGTGAATGGCCCCTAAGGAGCTTTCAGTTATGCTTGTTGGCACCGCTCCGCGTGCGCCGTCCCACATGGTGTGACCACGTGCTGGCACTCTAATCTGATTTACCCTTGATTAATTTTCTGCTAGCCACCCCGGGTCTCATCAGTTAGGGGAATGGTGGAGCTTTCAAAATGCCCAGTGCATTGACCTTGCTTTGGTAGCTTCTGTCCTGGCCTGTAGTAATTAACTTGGTGAGAGATGTGGCTCCCCTGCTTTTCTGTATTAGCTGGGTAAAGGGTGGCTCTATAAATGAAGTCAGTTTCCTTTGACTCCTGTAAGTAAGTGCCGCTTCCCTATCACCTTGCTGCACTGGGAAGAATAGAAGGTGAATGAGTATGTCCTCCTGAGATACTTTGATGCCAGGTTATGGCCCTGTGCCTTCTTTGAAGTTTTCCCCTTCACTTTGTCCCCTTTCTCTTAAAGGGCAAAGGCAGGCCCAGCTACCCTTCTTCTTAGGACTTCTGGTTTCCAAGTCTTTTGAAATTAAAGGAATAGTCTCTTTGTTTAGAGCTTGTTAAATTTCTTATCTCACCTTCCACTCTCAATTTCCTATTTGCTTTGAAGAAACACATGCTTCAGCAGCATAGGATCTCTTTATTAGCAAAAGAGCTATTTTCTATAAAATAGACATTTGAACAACATTTAAAAACTTGCTTCTTAAAATCCTGTCTCTCTCCTCTGAGCATTCAATGAGTGCAAGAAAGAAACATAATAAATTCAACTTTCATAGCTACCTGTTTTCTCTGGCTAATTGGCTTCTTGGATTGGGCCATACACCCCCATGAAGTTTCCATTTGGCATCAAGTCAAATAAGGCATCTTGATGAGGTTTCCTCCCTCATCGGAGCTGTGAGCTTCTCCTCAGCTTTCTCCCCCCAGCTGTGGGCTGTCAGCTGCTTGTGTATTTTATAAGATTCTGAGCCAGCATTATCTTATGGCTAATAATATAGATTGTTTACATTTGTGTGCCAGACTGATGCCAAATATGGTACATCTCAATGCATGGATGCCCTAAGGCAAGTGTACATTGAACTCACCCTCCCATCTAGTGGATGAGGTCACATATACATTGCTTCTCTCTTCCCCCCATCCTAACTGTGAGTTTGAGGTGAAAAGTTTGACTAATTAAATTCTTTCAGGTTACTTGCCAAGTACAGTATGTACTTATGCCAACTGATAGAAAATGCTAGATTCTCAACCTTTAAGCAAAATGATTTCTATAAAATGCAACTAGGTCCTTAATACCTGTTGCCTAGGTCCTAACATAAAGAATTATTTGACAATGCTGAGATTTTGAAACGGGCAAATGACCAAAGAAGAGTACAAAGGTAACCAATATTCATAGGGAGAAGTTCAAGATGTTTAAAGCTTAGACTCGTTCCAAACTTACAAGAGACGTTAAAATAATAATAATACTAAAAGGTTTTCTCCCATTTTACTAACTACTTACTACAATTACTACTAAATGCTATGCTAAAGAAAATTGATAAGATATATTTGTCAGCTAAGGAAGATCCTAGATTTCTGATTCATTCTGGGTGGTCTCACACAGGCTGATCTCCCTGTGAGTAACATGTAGAATATCTTGTAGGAATCGGGGCTGCTAGGACGGCCGTTGGGTCCCGGAGGAGACTGATCAAGAAACGATACGAGGCAGTATGGAGTGATATCAGATCAGTGGTTTATTGATGGAAAAGTATCTACATTTATAGATCAGAAGGCAAGGCAGAAAAAACCGTCATCAGACAGAAAATCACATCACCTATTAACTCAGGTTAATGGGGAATCTTTCTTGGGGAAGTTAATTAACGGGGGCAAACATTGACAGGGGAAACACCATTGTTTAGGGCTTAGACTGGGGTAAATATGGCTTCTATTTGCACCAAAGATTTAGCGATCTGCCCTCTCAGCAGAACCGCCAGTCAGGTCGGGTGTGGGTGAATAAACCCTTATGATTTATACTATTAGTCCGCTCCCCCAATTTCCGTACTGGCAAGGGCCAGTGGCCAGGAGTCTGCTCAACTGGTTTAACCTCTGCCAAGGTTCTGTGCCAATTGGGCATGGGGAAACCGCATCTCCCCTTTTTCTATTGTTTAAAGACCTGACAGGCGGCCCTGCGTAGGAGTGGCATCAGCTGATGAGCAGGAATGACGCTTCGGGGCTCCCCCGGCGAGGGACACCTCAAGAACAGTGAGAACAGTGAGGGAATACATTGCATGAAACAGCATCCTGCTATGCCTAGCACCATCACCCCCACAATCACTTTGAGCACCGTCTGAAGCCATCCCCACGGAATCCATGACCACATCCAGTTCCACAATGAACTTAGCCAAGTCCCCCATGCAGAACCCTCTCTGATGCCCTCGACTATGGTGTGGAGGTCCGTGAGCTGGCTCTGCACCTTGCGGGAGTTGTCAGTGAGATTAAAGCAACACATGCCATGGACAGATTCGCAACCCAGGTGGTGCAATAGCAAGAGATAGTCTATCGCTGCTCGATTGTCAAGAATGGCATGGCGAAGCTCTGCCTGCTCCTGGTTGAGCAGCGCTATCGCTGAGGATGTATGGTTAATGGCTTTCGCTAATCCGCAAGCCAATTGACCAATTCTCCGAGCGTTGCCAACGGCTAAGCCTGGCACGCCAAGTATGCTGACTGCCAACGAGACGTATTCCGCTGGGCTAAGAACCCTGATGTTGCTATCACATGAGCTGTCTAACTGAGTGGCACGAGTGTGTCGAATGGGTGAGGAAACATCTGAAACATTTGTGCTTGGGGTAATCATATCCTTGGTGGGGAGCAACAGTGTCAAACGACTAATGCAACATACAGAATCTGATACATTTGCAGGAATGTAGTTCCACGTGTACTGGTTACATGTGAAGAACCAACCCGAAGGTAGGGTGACATGAGCATACATTGAACCAAGTGTCTCTGGTTTATCACAAGTCCAATTGCTGCTGCCAATGTCGAGGCAGCAACGCTGGGTTCGGCCGACTGCAGTGCAGTCGACCATTTTAGCACAAGTAGAGTTCGGGCTGACCGCCACTCGAGGAGTGTGGAGAGTGGCTGCGTCAGCCGGCAGAGTCATTGTCAGCTGCATTCCCCCCCAGCGAGCGTATGCTGTGAAGCTCGCAGGGAGATGCGGGCCGAAAATCCTCTTCAGCAGCCAGTCGCCATCCCTGGCGCGCGCGTCCAAAGTGTGGCACACAGGGATGAGACAGGTGCCCAGAATTGAGGCAGAACCAATGTCCTGCTTCAGGCAAAAATCGGACTGGTTGACGAGGCCCGCCAATCTTTCCCATAAGTTGTAGTGCATCCGGGCTGAAAAATCTTCGCCTGGCATCAAACCGTTGGCCTGCAGTGAGACGGCCTGAACGCCTCCCCCTGCAAGTAGGGAGAGGATCAGGATGATGGTGAATGCCATGGAGTTGGCATTGATCTGGGCAAAGACTGCAGCCACGAAATTCTCCGGTGTCGGCTCCCTCTCCTCGCGTCGGAGGGCGTCCTGGGCCTCACTGCAAAGGGTCTTGACCATCCCCCAGGTGATCCTTGGCACTGTCGTCCGCAGTCGCCGCTTCTCCCCCCGGGTCCCCTCGGTCAGGGTGAGGTCCTCCATCTCCGGGATCGGACTCGGATCGGTCTGGGTCCACGCCATGTGGCTCCAAGTGAGGCTTGACACACCGAGCTGGAATCCAAACGACACCTGTAGGAGACATAACTGCAGCATACCCTCTTCCCCAGGTTACGAGCGGTGCCGGGCCCCTCCAGGAAGGGTCCGGTGGCACCCGGTATCGAACCATCGGTCGCAGGAGAGCTTCCGAATGGCGGAAGTGCTTCTCCTGCGGCGTGCAATCGGAAAAAACATTAAGGTGATTGTACGTGAACAATACCTTATTCAGACAATGCTGTGCCTGACCCTGTGACTTGGGGAGGGCTGGTGGCTCCCCCCTTTCTGTTTGTTTGTCAATATAGGACTTTAGCGTCTGATTGACCCGTTCCACAATCGCTTGCCCCTGCGGATTGTAAGGAACGCCAAATGTATGCTTAATATCCCAAGTGGCCATGAAGGCCGCCAGCTGCCTGGAGCTGTAAGATGGTGCGTTATCAGTTTTCACGTGCCACGGCTTGCCCATTGCCGCGATGCAGGAAAGGAGGTGCTGCTCCACGTGGGAAGCAGTCTCCCCTTTCTACGCCGTTGCCCAAACGAATTGTGAAAAGGTATCTATGCAAACGTGCATGTACTGCCATCTGCCAAACTGCGGAACATGCGTGACGTCCATTTGCCACACCTGATTGGCCTCTGTCCCTCATGGGTTGACCCCCCACGAGGGCCCCCCCGGTGCCCCTGCACAATGCTGGCAAGAGCGAACTATGCCTTGGGCTTGAGAAAGTGGCAGATTGAACTGTCTGGCGAGCGCTTTGGCATTCTGATGGAAGAATGCATGACTCTGAATTGGCGTGGTGAAAACACCTAACACTGAACGTTGCTGAATTTCCTTTACCGCCGCGTCCGCTCTGATATTGCCCGCAGAAATCGGACCCGGTAGGTCTTGGTGACTTCGGATGTGGGCAATATAGAGCGGCTCCGTGCGGTTTCGCAAATGAAATTGAGCAGTGAGGAACAGACTAAGCAAGTTCTTGTCTATCGCGGGAGTGATGTATGCTCCCGGTAGACTGTGAAGCAAATTCATGACGTACTGACTGTCAGTAATGATGTTTAGGCGCTCTTTGGCGAAGGTGCGCAAGGCGAGGTTCACCGCTGCCAACTCTGCCCGCTGTGCGGACTTCTGTGGAAGAGTTAACAGCGTGCGCCAAGCCTGGTCCTCCTGCCAAGTCAAGACACCATATGTGCGACCCCCATCGGTAAAAACTGTTCTGGCCCCCTGAAGTGGAACCAGCGAAAGCAATTCGAACAAGCTGACTGTCTGCGTTTGAAGTGAGACACGTCTGGGGTCTTTCGGCAAGTGGTATGCCAAGCATCCGGTGAATACCTCCAAAGCAATTGGAAGCGAGTCACCGAGCTGCATCAACTGCTGAATCTGTTCTTTGGTGAACGGGACTACAATCTTTGCTAAATCGTGCCCTGAAATGTCCCTGGCTCTCAGCCTTCCGCGGTAAACCACCGCGGAGACCAATTCTTGGGGAGGAACGATGTTTCGGGAAGAGGTGTTCGGCAAGTACACCCATTCCACGATACTCGCTCCTTTCTCGGAATCTATTCCTAGGGCTCCGGTGAACATGGATCCTGCCCGAACTATGTACAAGTTCAGGATCGGGGCATATGGCCCCTGAGCAATCCTGTCCACCCACCTTTGGCTGAGAATTTGGTTGACTTTCTCGAGGGCCAAGCGCGCTTCTCGAGAAATGTGTATCCGGTCTGCCGGCTGCTTACCTAATGTTAGCAGCGAGAAGAGCGGTTTCAAAAGATCCGTATCCAATCTGAAATACGGTCTGGCCCAATTGATGTTTCCTAAAACCTGCTGCAATTCTACCAGGGTGACTGAGTCCTGTAAATTGATATGAGTCAAAACTGGTGCTGCGAAAGAGCGGAGAAGCCGATGACCCAAGTATGAGAAGGGCTCGGTTCTCTGCACTTTTTCTGGGGCAATGAGTAAACCTCTCTCCCCCAGGCTGGCCTGGAGGTCTGAAAACCTTTCGCTGCCGAGTTGCGGCACCGCGACCAAGATGTCATCCATGAAATGGCATACTAAAGCTGTGGGATGAAGGCTTCGAAACTTTGCCAGTGCGTTGTGAACATAAATGTGGCACAGGGTGGGCGAATTGAGCATCCCCTGTGGCAAGAATTTCCACGCGTAACGCTGCGTGGGCTCACTGTGGTTCACAACCGGCACCGTAAAGGCAAACCTTTCCCTGTCCCTGGGGTCTAAGGGAATCGTGTAAAAACAATCCTTGAGATCTACAACTAGGATCTCCCACCCCTCGGGAATCATATTTGGATTTGGGATGCCGCATTGAAGCGGACCCATTGGCTGTATGCATTTATTGATCTCTCTGAGATCGTGGAGGACTTCTTCTTTATGACAAAAATTGGCGAATTCCAAGGACTGGTGGACTGCTCTATATGTCCTGCGTCTAGCTGTTCTTTGACCAGTTGCTTTAGGGCGGCTAATTTCTCCCCCACTACCGGCCATTGTTCCACCCAGACCGGCGTATCGGTGAGCCATTTAAGTGGCAATGCCATTACCCGAAGGTAAGCGTAGCACCGTACTGCTGTAAAATGTCTCGCCCCCAAAGGTTGATGTGCACGTCCAGAATGTGGGGCCGAATGACCGCTGTGCCGTCAGCCCTTGGGATCGTGACTTCCACCCACTCCCGGCTCCTAAACGCTACTTGGATGCCGCCTACCCCCCACACATCAGAGACCGGCTCAATGGCCCACTCCCGTGGCCACTGGCTTCTGCTTATCACACTCACATCAGCTCCGGTATCTAATAACCCTGAAAATGATCTTTTATTCAGAAATACCTCAATAACTGGTCGCTGTTTCCACTCAATGTTGGTCTCCACTGTCGCTAAGACTTGGTATCCTTGCACTGCCTCACTGGCGCTCGAGCGGTCCTCTGACCGGGACTCTGAGCTGTCCCTGAGCCTTCCCTGGCTGTCTGCTGGCGAGTTACAAGGAACCATGATCAGTTGCGCTAATGTGTCTCCTTTGTCAATTGTCTGGGGTAAGTGCGTCCAAAGCTGAACTTGGAGAACGCCTGAAAAATTGGAGTCGATGACTCCCGGAATTACGAGAATTCCGCGTGCTCCTGCTACACTGCGAGGCAAAACTAAACCTATAAAGCCTTTGGGCAGTGGACCCATGTACTGGGAGTCCACCAGATAGACTGTGCCTGGCAAGTCGCATGTGACGTCTGCCTGGCAAGTCAATTCTAGCCCTGTACTACCCTTGGGGCTGGCCTGTGCCTTCGCGGTGCCTGGAATGTGAATGGAATCTAGTCTAGCTCTGGCGCTCCCAGAGCGAGGGATGTCTCTGTTTGGACCGGGGCCAGAGACGTGCCCGCGTTCCGGTTTCCCGAACTCAGACAATTCCTGGCCCAATGATAGCCTTTCTTGCACCTCGGACACAGGGTGTTTGGAGCCTTGGAACGGCCGGAATTTTGTCCACCTCCCTTGGATCGGCACTCCCTAGCGAAGTGACCGACCTTGCCACAATTGTGACATGCTCCTTTGGGTCTGGGTTTCCTGCCTCCCTGCACCGCCGCTGCCAACAGACCCATTTTGTAGGATTCTGTGCCAACGTCAGCGCAAGCCCTGATCATGTCTGTGAGGGTCAAGTTGGGACGGTTGCCCAGTGACTGCAAGATTTTACGGCAGTCTAGATTGGCATTATCCTTGGCCAACTTCATCATGAGCTCTTGTTGGGCTTCCTCATTATCTATCTGCCTACTGATCGCTTCCTCCAAGCGATTGATGAAGTCCATGTAGGGCTCCTGGGCTCCCTGTTTGACTGCGGTGTAATTTTTAGCCGCTTTGCCAGTTGTGGGAACCTTGAGAAATGCCTTGAAGGCAGCCTCGGCTGACATTTGGAGGGTAGCTAGTGGCAAGTTGGTCTGCGCATCGATGGATTCGAAGGCCCCTGACCCATATAACTGGTCAGGAAGTACTGCACCTCCCATCCTGGCAGCCCTAGTCTGAGCCTCGAGGCGATACTCGCTGTCCCATAGCAAATACTGGCTGGGGTTGAGCATCATCCGCATGACGGATTTCCAGTCGTGCGGGATGAACATGGTGTTCTCGCACACTTGCTGAAGCGTGCCCCTAGTGAAGCGACTCTGGAGTCCTGTCTCTGTGATGGCCTTCCGTATAGCCATGAGAAGCTTATACGGGACTGGTGAATGAACTACCTGCTGGGCCCCTGTGAGGGCATCCATTTCCAAGCGAATTGGACAAATCTGACTAAGCTCAGCTAGTTCTTCTGCTGGCAATTCCCCCTTCTTAATTTCCTCCTCCACTGAGCGCTGAAGGGCACTCTTGGTCTGGGAGCCTGTAACTGTCAGAGAAGCGCCTGCGCTCCTCATTCCATGCATTCCGTCGGTGACGTCTGCAGCTGTCACCGAGGGAAAGCTCCCTACACTACTCTGCCTAAACTGGAGGGACGGATAGAGTGCCGTGGGCGCCGATCGTTCGGCTGGCGCTGGGGGTTCCTTGGCTTCTATCCGGACTGGATCTACCTCCGCTAAGAGCTTCCTACATTTGCCCCATGTGCGAATTATGCGCTCTGGAGCTTTCGGGGGTTGCTGAATGCAGTCCCTTATCTGATCCCAAAGTTTAAGGGTTAACGTACCTCCTTCTGGGTAAAGTAGGCAGTGTTCCCTTAGGTACACCAAAAGTCTCGCTAGTTCTCCGCTGTGAAACCTTAACTGAAATACCCTGGCCAGGATTCTGAACTCCTCTTCATGAGTTCTTTGGCTAGCGGATGGACGTTGCCGCTGGGGGCAAGTCCCCATATTACCTGCGAAGGGTCCTCTGAAGTTTCCTCCTCGGGACGGGTCGACGCGTCTTGGGCAAGTAATAGGTTTTGGCGACGATTCTTTGGGTAGAGCTCGGAGCGTGGCCCCGTGCCACGGGCCCTCGGCGGCCCCTGCGCTGTCAGGGGTTCACAGCTGCCCTGAGGGGAACGCGTTTTTCCGTAACCGCAACGCCTCCACGAAAGTCGGGAGCAAGCTGTAGGATGCCTGTTTGGTACTGCCCCGCCGCTTGGGCCGTCTGCCCGATCGGCTGGCTTACCAACCGGGTTGCCGTGCTGTCCTCCGGGACGATCGGACGCGGTTCAAGCGCAGAACCGGACCGTGTGATTGCTTACTCACGGGTAAGATCACGTCTCGGGGTCACCAGATGTAGGAATCGGGGCCGCTAGGACGGCCGTTGGGTCCCGGAGGAGACTGATCAAGAAACGATACGAGGCAGTATGGAGCGAGATCAGATCAGTGGTTTATTGAAGGAAAAGTATCTACATTTATAGATGAGAAGGCAAGGCAGAAAAAACCATCATCAGACAGAAAATCACATCACCTATTAACTCAGGTTAATGGGGAATCTTTCTTGGGGAAGTTAATTAACGGGGGCAAACATTGACAGGGGAAACACCATTGTTTAGGGCTTAGACTGGGGTAAATATGGCTTCTATTTGCACCAAAGATTTAGCGATCTTCCCTCTCAGCAGAACCGCCGGTCAGGTCGGGTGTGGGTGAATAAACCCTTATGATTTATACTATTAGTCCGCTCCCCCAATTTCCGTACTGGCAAGGGCCAGTGGCCAGGAGTCTGCTCAACTGGTTTAACCTCTGCCAAGGTTCCGTGCCAATTAGGCATGGGGAAACCGCAATATCTAATAATGTAAGTGGAATAGACTACCTTGGAAGAATATACTCTCCTTTTAAATACAATTTTAAACAAAGCATGGATGCCCATCTGCCAGGGATACTTTAGCTGTGGACTTTCTGCTTTGCCAGAAGATTGCACTCAATTACCTTTGAATCCCTTTCAACTTTACCACACTAAACGTCTATGAATTCTGCATAGCATGTCACTTTTCTAACTTTCCCACTTCAGAAGGCCCAACTGCACTGTTTTCTTTCCCAACTTCAGTACAGACAATACTGTATTTGAATAGTTATTTGTTTAAAATGTGTCTGAGTACTTTAAAAATCTGTTTATTTCATTCCAATGAAAAACAGGAGAAGTAGTTGAGTGATTGACCTAGTGCCTATGCAAATTAGTGCTTTGTATGGGGGAGTAGGAAAGATTTCTTGACTGACATGAGAGTTGGCCGTGCAATACTTCTAAGCTAGCTTCCAGAGGAAAATTGAAAAACAGATTTCTCAGATTTTTCTCCTGGGAAGAAAATTGTATGTTGTACTCAGGCACACTAAATTAACTATGCAGTTTCATTAAATACTGCTCAGCCTCCTCATTCCCAGATACTATTTGTACTAGAAGAAGCCCCTGCTATGTAGCTATG
The DNA here is from genome assembly GCA_035047305.1 of Bradypodion pumilum. Taxonomy (NCBI): domain Eukaryota; kingdom Metazoa; phylum Chordata; class Lepidosauria; order Squamata; family Chamaeleonidae; genus Bradypodion; species Bradypodion pumilum. The sequence goes on along the minus strand of JAWDJD010000004.1, from coordinate 183,488,273 downwards.
TTGGCTGCTCCTATGTTTGTTGTTTGTTTGAGTCTTTGTTTGAACATTGACAGGAAAAACTCTTTTAATAATGCAAAATCTGGCGCTCAACAGACAGAATCAGATCCCTTAGTTAAAAAAGAAAACAAAAAAACTTTCAAGCGATGAATTAAAAGCTCTTGAGAACAATGGCAAAGCATTTAATGCAAATCATTTGAGAAGAGCATACCATACAGACAGGAGAGTAAACATATAACAGAGGAACATTTCCAAAGCAAAAAGGGCTGCCTCCCTTTGCATTCATTATGAAATGGCGGTACAGTATTTTGTTGACTGAGAACGGAAACAGACACTAGGGTTTGCTGGTAATTAGAGTTAAAAACACATTAAGGATGCAGAAAAGTGACTGAAGCAGCCTTTCTTGCTTGTGAAATGGAACTTGGAAGGGATCTCTTGTTTAAACACTGAAGACTAATCAACAAATGAAACCGAATAATTTGCCTAATTCTAGAGATGAGAGAAACTCCTGTTGTGACACTTGAGATGCTCACATTATTTCAGAATTTTTCTCCTCCAGTTATGGACCATCTCGATTCTGTGTTTCTGGCCTCACTTTTTACAAGGCATTCACAATATGTTGTGAATAAAATTCTCCTCCTGTCCTACTTCCTCAAGCTTCTGCTCACAACTGTCCAGTGAGGCCAATGAGGAAGAGAAAAAATGCTTGACCCAAGGCAGGGCTGTCAATAAGGTGGGGTAACTGGGGCCATGCTCAAGGGCACCAGACTTTAGGTAAAGTTAAAGGTCGCTCTTGCTTGAAAGCCAGTCGTATCCGACTCTAGGATTCTGTGCTCATCTCTGTTTGCAGCCAAAGAGCCAGCGCTGTCTGTGTATGCAGATATTTCTGTGGACATGTGGCAAGCATGCCCAGGGCTGCCATCAGGGCAGTACTACCGGTACTGCCGTATAGGGCCCGGAGCTGACAGGGGCCCTGCTGCCCCCGGCCATAACTGTGTGTGTGTGTGTGGGGGGGGGGGGCAATAGGATTGCTGAGTATGGGGCCCAGAAATTTCTGATGGTGGCCCTGGGCATACCTCAACACCCGAGTGCACAGAACACTGTTTACCTTCCCACCAAAGTGGTACTGATTTATCTACTTGCAATTTCTTGCTTTCAAACTGTTAGGTTGGCAGGAGCTGGGACAGAGATGGGAGCTCATTCCATCATGCAGTACCCGGGAATCGAACTCTGACCTTCCAGTCATCGAGTTCAACATCTTAACCACTTGAGCCACCACAGTCCCTTTAGAGGGCATCAAAATTTAGGTTTGAATCCACTGGTGAGTGATAGAAAAACAAACGGCAACCCCCTGCCCCCAGCCCTGTTTGAAGGCTGCAGGTGGCCCACCCCATCAACGGTGGCACACCCTTATCTGCTAGCTAAGCTAAACCACTGCTCTTTGCTGAAGTAGGATTCTTGAGAGAGGGAGGCAGAATTATCTCTTTGTTTCATGTGCATACAAATGCACACTTCTCCGTAAATTATTTATGGCTTTTTCTAGCAGAGCGTATAAAAAATGTGACTCCAAATTAAACTGGTGGAATTTTACAAGATTGTCAGATGTGTGCTAGTTTAACTCACATGTGGTGTTGCTATAAATACATTATGAGTTAATAACAACAGAACTGGGACACTTATATAGGTTAAAGAAGAGTGCAGTTATAAGGGCAATTAGAAGCTAAACATTAATAGGTTTAGGACAGAAATGAAAAGAATATTTCTTAACATCAAATAATCTGAAATCATCTTTAAAGAGGTAGCCATGAGGTTTCAAGAAGTATAGTATAACAAAAAGCAAACAGAAAAACAAAAGGCATTGTGACACCTTAAAGACTGGCAGATTTTTCTTCACATGTGTTCCTGTGGATTAGAAAACACTTCTTCAGGCACACAAGGAAGATGTCACACACAAAAATGAAATTTAGAAGTGGCCACAGCTCAAATGATGGCCTATCCAGAAAATTAGGCTGGCCTTTTTAAAGTGGAAAGATGTTGAGCCAGAAAGTTGTGTAATTTCCTTCTCAACCAGCCTCTAGTTCTGAAGCCAGTGTCTACAGTACAGATTTCAAACCTATGGCCCAGACATGGCCCATGGCACCATTTCATGCAGCCCGCTGCCACTGCCACCACAGCCATACCTGGAAGTGGATGCATTTACAACAGCCGTAAAACGTGCCTGCGCATATATAAATGCGGTTACTTCAGCTGTAAATGTGCCCATGGCTGTCATAAACACAGAAGCAGGTGCATTTACTTCCGCTTCTAGGGGTGTGTGGTCTTAGCTGCTCAGCTGTATGGGGCGTAGTCAGGACCACGCTGTAAAAAGGTTGGGAACCCCTGGTCTACAGCTTTGTTCACTCACAAGACTGTAAAGAAAAATGCTTATTAGCATGTGTGATAAGCAACGATTCCATAGTACTTGAATCCTTCAACACATTCAGGAATTTTGAAACGACTTTTTCTTGATTAGAACAATTGTGAAATCGTTGTCGTCGTCATAGTAGTCATCGTAGCTGTAGCCATAGCCATAGCAGCAGCAGCAGCAGCAGTAGTAGTTCCTCCTCATGTTTTGTGGCATCTGTCTCTGTCACTATAGCATTATGGCAACAAGGCTCCTCATTGCTTCTTCAGCAATAAAGTTTTACGGGGCCAGGATGCTAGCCCAATGCCCAACCCTCCATCTTTCTAATCTGGAATTGTGACAAATTCAAAATCAAATGCTCCTCCATCTGCTAGATCAAATTCACCATCTTCCAGATTAAATTTTTTAAAATTAAAATTTCTCTTGTAGCTTCTATTGCTATCTGATGCTCCTTCCCTTAGTCTGAATACTTAGGTGGCAACTACATTGGCAAACCGAATCCAAGTGATTCATACCTGTCAACCGTGGCTCTGGAAAAAACGGGACCTGCGCAGATGGTTCTGCGCAGGTCGCCTTCCACACATGCGTAGAAGGCTATGCTGCTTGCGTAGCCCCCTACGCAAGCGGCGTAGCCTTCTGCGCAAGAGGCGTAGCTTTCTGCGCATGCGTAGAAGGAGGCTACACAAGCGTAAAACCCTTCTACGCATGCGTAGAAGGTGACTTGCGCAGAAGGGCTGAGCAGTACCTCCTTTCCCCCGCTGTCAAATTACGGGGTTTTGGCAGCGCGGGTCGGGAAATGGTGCAAATTGGCACCAAAAAAAGGGAAATCCCGGCCAAATTGGGAAAGTTGACAGGTATGAAGTGATTTGGCTTTGCTGTAGTTTGATTCACAGCCTATTTTACCCTTTTGTTCAGATTCCGTGGAAATACAAATACTCAGTTTTGATCCATGCCACAGCTCGCCTTTCCACTCAGGAAAAGACTGTTTCCCTAGGTTTTCTGCACAGTGGAGAAACAAGTAGTGCACTGTAATTAATTGGAGTTGTTTCTATTTTATATCATTTTTCCCATGTAGAAGTGATCTAGTGCTAAACTAATACACCAATGCAGTAGTAAAATGATCTAGTGTTAAACTGAGCAATTTTTAAAAAAAATTAAAAGATAATATTCAGCGAGACTAGAGAGAAAGCCTGCAGAGGTGGGTATTCCCACTGGCCAGAATATCACATCCAGATTACTACAGGAACATACTACCACCCACATTCACACACCCCATTCTTTTGAAGAATGAAACAACTGATCACAGTGTGGGGAAAGACAGTTTGAATTGTTCCAACTTGAAAAAAGTAGACATCCCCAAGAGCAGAAGAAAAAACTCCATCTCTGAAGCAAAAAGTCCTGGCCTGATTCACTTCTTTGACCTTTGCATCATGTGATCAGTTTTTTAAAAATTCAAATCCATCCATTCTATCTTCACAGCAAATCCTGTACTTTTTGCCAGTTCAGTTGCCGCCTTGTTGATGCACATAGCATACCCAAAGCTTTCGTCCATTTGATACACAATGGACAAAATCCTGTTGCATAGCTTTGCACTGGCATACACCAGATCAAGCACTGGAAACATTTGAATTAAACTCACAGAAAGTGTCCTATCTTCCCTTTTCAACTTCTGAGGCTCCCTGGGACTCCTTTTTTGACTGGGAAAGCCTTTGGGAACCTTGGAACATGAGAGTGGCATTTTAATATGTTGCCTGATTACTGCTGCTGAAAGTGGGAACAAGATGGGTTTTGGATGGCACCAGTCCCTTATTCTTCTGCTAATTTAGGCATGAAAAATATGCCTGCCTTACACAATTTAGTGCAGAGAAGGAAAATCCTTGTTGTTGTTTTTTTAAAAAAATTACAACCTTGTACACTACTTGTAGTTAGAGTGCCTGGGAGGGACTTTCCTAGGCTGGGGTGGTTTTTGGAGTTTTATTTACTCCAGCTCAGAAAGATGATGGCAACAGTCCAGAGCCATGGTGTCTTCACTTTCCATTCAGAGATCCAAAAACAAGCTCTGGAGCTTGCTGCAGAACCAAAAACCTTGCTACAAGTGTCAAGGTAAATCTAAATGATGCAACCAATACAACCAGGTGAGGTGTGGTTTATCCGCATGAATTGGCATAACCTTCCTGAAGGGTTAGGGCTCGGGCGCAAACGCCCTCGAACCGCATAACTTGGTAGGGAAGGAAATTGGGGCATGGACACGTATCAGTCATAGTTATGATTCACACACAGAGCTCTGGCCATTAGCTCGGACAATGGAAAGGCAAAAGTCACAAGGTGGTATGCGGATTCAGCATGCCCAATTGGCATAACCAGCCTCTGGCAGAGGTTACACCAGCAAAGGAGGTTCCTGGTCACTGGCCCTTGCCAGTACGGAAATTGGGGGAGCGAATTAATAGTATAAATCATAAGGGTTTATTCACCCACACCTGACCTGACCGGCGGTTCTGCTGAGAGAGCAGAACGCTAGCCTCCGTTACCCATTAAGCAATTACTGACTCACAGATCAGCCTAATCTTTGGTGCAAATAGAAGCCATATTTACCCTGGCGTAAGCCTCGGACAATGGTTTTCCCCTGTCAGTGTTTGCCCGAGTTAATTAACTTCCCCAAGAGAGATTTCCCATTAACCCGAGTAAATGGGTGATGTGATTTTCTGTCAGATGACGGTTCTTCCCTGTGTTGCCTTCTGATCTATATATGATGATGCTTTTCCCTCAATAAACCACTGATCTGATCTCGCTCCATACTGCCTCGTATCGTTACTTGATCAGTCTCCTCCGGGACCCAACGGCCGTCCTAGCGGCCCCGATTCCTACACCGGTAACTCAATGTAAATACGCTATGTGTCAATCAATATCCATGGAGTCTCTAAGCAGAAGAGCAAACCGCAATGTCCATGTTTGATTAAGTTAGTCCCGGAAAGATTCCGTGATAGGGCAAGACAATGGCCTCGCCAGCCAGTAGTTATTTAGTAGATAACAGACTCCCCGGTAATTTCCTGATTACACATCACCTCCAAGTAACTTCTGCAAATGTAACTGGATTAACAATGTGCCACGTCGGCAATCTTCTGTGACGGGTCGCGCGCAACCTATGCAAGCAATGACCCGAGGCAGGCAATAAATGCCAGCACTCCAAGCCAATCGGAACTGGACGTTCACCTCACCTTTGCCTCCATGCCTTCCTTGCGTCAAGTCACTCCATGACCCAGTGGGCCATTTCTGGCCCACCATTGCAACAGTGAGGAAAAACCTGCAGCACAGTAAACAGTATTAGGCAGCCCTCCCTGTCAAAGATAGAGAAAAGGAGCGACAGGATGCTAGATCTGATACAGAGTAACATGGGTGGGTCAATCAATATCCCACCACTGGGACATAATTGATATCTTCTAATATTTGTGGATGATTTTTGAGGTGCTGTCACCTACCTGCTGAAGGAGAAGAGTGAGATACATGATATGTTGAAGAATGTGGCCATTATGCGTGACATATTTGAAAGAAAATACAAGGCTCTGCAGACAGACAATAGTGGTGAGTACCATTCACGTATACACATGTTTACCTAGAGGAACAAGTCATTTTGCACAGCAGAACAGTTCCATACATACCTGAGCTGAAAAGAAGTTGAGATCTCTTGGAGATGCATGCAGTGGAACCTTGGTTAACAAACAGCTTGGTTAACATAAAAATTGCATAACAAAAGGAAATCCATAGAAAATGGTGGCTCGGTTTACGGATTCCCCCCCCAGAACGGATTAATTGGTTTTCAATGCATTCCTATGGGAAAAGTTCGGTTTCACTTACCAGTGATAACTTTCGTTCTTCGAGTATATAGTTTGTGAATACACACTCATGGGGTTATGCGCCTGCGCAGAACGGCCGATCGGAGGCTTGAAAAGCTATTGGTCAAAAGTTTTGGCGGTAAGACCGCCCACCGTACCGCCCACCCTGAGGCGCCCGCGCGCCATTTTACCTCAGTTCCATACTTAAGCCAAGCACAGGATAAACCAACTGATCTCATCCGTGCAGCTCAAGAGGGGAGGCAGGGTGGGTAGTGTGTATTCACAAACTATATACTCGAAGAACGAAAGTTATCACTGGTAAGTGAAACCGAACTTTCTCCTTCGTATAGTTTGTGAATCCACACTCATGGGAGATTAGCAAGCTCACACTTACTTGGTCGGTGGGCAGTCGGATGAGATGATCCCACGATGAGCTGAAGATCCCGTAGGTGGACCCGTCAGGGGCGTTGAGTCCGGAGCCCTCTGGTAAGGACGACACGGCCAAGCCTGGCGTCCGCAGTGGCTCTGGTGTCCACCCTGTAGTGCTGGACAAACGTGGAAGGTCTGGACCAGGTGGCAGCCTTACATATGTCCTCAAGCGGTGTGCCCTCCAGAAAGGCAGTGGATGTGGCAACCGCCCTGGTGGAATGCGCCCTGACATGCGGTGGAGGTGGCAGTGAAGCTGACTCGTAGGCCAGGTAGATGGTAGAGGTGATCCATTTGGAGAACCTTTGAGCAGAGATAGGTTCACCCTTGGACTTTCCCCCATAAGCCAGAAAGAGGCGTTGTGACTTCCTGAACTCCCTAGTCCTGCTGGTGTAAAACAATAAAGCTCGTTTCACATCCAGTGTGTGCCAAGTCCTTTCTTGGGCGTTAGTGGGGTTCTGGAAGAAGGTAGGCAAGGAGATAGTTTGTGCCATGTGGAACTTGGAGACCACCTTGGGTAGGAAGGTGATGTCCGCCTGGAGGACGACGCGGTCGTTGAAGAACTGGAGAAACGGTGCGTCTGCTCGTAGGGCAACCAGTTCACCAGCTCGTCGTGCAGACGTGATAGCCACCAGGAAAGCCGTCTTCCATGTGAGGAGACGAACGTCGGAGGTGGCCATGGGCTCGAAGGGAGTCCTGGTGAGCGCGTTGAGAACGGTGGACAGTGACCATTGAGCCGTCGGTGTCCGGGTCGGCGGAAAAGCGTTCCTTAGTCCCTTGAGGAAGCGCTTTACCGTTTGGTCGCGGAAAGCCCCGGAAGCGGGCGAGCCAGCCGGAGAGTGCGCTACCACTGCTGCGAGATGCACTCGGATGGAGGTGATGCTGAGGCCAGACTCCGCCAGCTGGAGGAGGTAGGCTAAAATGTCCTGCAGTCCCACCTGCGTGGGGGGCGTTTGCCGGGAGGCCAGGAAAGTACAAAAACGCCTGTATTTGGAAGCGTAGGACTTCCTTGTGGAAGGGCGCCGCGCTAGTTCAAGGATCCTGGCCAGTCTGGGGTTATCCTCCACGCGGTGAGGTGGAGGCTGGGCAGGTCCGAATGGTGCAGCTGGCCCTGTTCCATTTGGAGGAGCGTCGGTGACTCCGGCAGTGTGCGATACTGCGACGACATGCGCAACAGTAGTGGAAACCAGGGTTGGCGCGGCCACGCCGGTGCCACCAGAATTGCATTGGCTCTGTGTTGGTGCATCCTGGTGAGTACCTTCTGGACCAGAGGAAACGGAGGAAAGGCGTAGAGATAGTCCTGATCCCACCGTTTCATGAAGGCATCGCCCTCGGAGTTCGGTCCGATGCCTGCTCTGGAGCAGTATCTGCTGAGTTTCTTGTTGGACTCCGATGCAAAGAGGTCGATGCTCGGTGTCCCCCAGACCTCGCACAGGGACTGGAACACTCCGTCGTCCAGCTCCCATTCGTGGGTCGTGGAGGTGAGATGGCTCAGGTGGTCTGCCAAAACATTCAAGGTGCCCTGAATGTGCACTCCAATTGGGAAAATGTGCCTCTCCAGACACCATTCCCACAACTGAACTGCAAGGTACAGGAGGGTGGTGGACCGTGTTCCTCCCTGCTTGTTGAGGTACGCCACCGCCGTGGTATTGTCCGAGGCCACTTGAACCGCCTTGCCGGTGAGCAGAGTCTCGAAGGAACGCAGGGCCTTCCAAATGGCCAGCAGTTCCAAGTAATTTATGTGGTGCACCGTTTCGTGCGGTGTCCAGGTGTCGTTGACCGTGAGAGTCCCGCAAGCAGCGCCCCAGCCGAGGTTGCTCGCGTCGGTCAGTATCTGCAACGAGGGTTGCGGGGGGTAGAAACTCTTCCCCGTGGCCACGTTGGGTGGTGTAGACCACCACAGCAGTTGGTCTCTCAATTCCGGAGATGGGGTCAACCGTTTGGACTGGCTCTCCCGAAGTGCGTCGAACTCGTGAAGGAGCCATGATTGCAGGGACCTGAATTTCAACTTGGCATGGGGAATCACTGCCGTCGTTGAGGCCATAAGGCCTAGAAGTCTCTGAGCCTTCTTCACCCGGACGCACGGTTTGGTGCGCAGTTCGCTCACCCCCTGCGCAATGTCCAGTAATCGTTTCTGGGGGGCGTAGGCTCTTGTAGTAAGCGAGTCGAGTATCGCTCCGATGTACTCGACGCGTTGGGAGGGAGTCAACTTCGACTTGGTGAAGTTGATCCTGAGGCCGAGACTCTCCATGAGGTGAACCGTGTATTGTGTGTCCCGCACGGCCGACGGTTCGGTGGGGGAAACGATCAACCAATCGTCGATGTACGGGAAGACCCTGATGCCCCGCTGGCGGAGGAATGCAGCCACCGGAGCCATGCATTTGGTGAAGACTCGCGGTGCCGTGGCCAGACCGAATGGTAGGCATCGGTACTGGTACACGGAATTGTCGATGCGGAAGCGGAGAAACCGTCTGTGTTCCTCGAGGATGGAGACGTGGAAGTAGGCATCCTTGAGGTCTATGACTGTGAACCAGTCCCCTTTGTCGATGAGGGGGAGGACGGTCTGTAGGGTCACCATCCGGAACTTCCTGGTGTGGATGCATTTGTTCAGGCGGCGCAGGTCCAGGATAGGGCGAAGGCCTCCGTCCTTCTTCTGGACCACGAAGTACCTCGAGTAGAAACCGTTGTCCCAGTCGGGCGGTGCTACCCGCTCGATGGCTCCCTTGGAGAGAAGGGTTGATATTTCTTCCTCCAAATGGGGGGACGAGGTGGTGATACGATGTCTTCCTACCCGAGGCACCCGCACGAACTCGATGGCGTAGCCAGAGGACAAGATCTTTAAGACCCACTGGTCGTCCGTGATGCCCGACCATACCTGGAGGAAGTTCCGGAGGGGAAGGTATGGGATGTGGAGCGAGAGAGACTCGGCCGTCGCAGCTTCAAACGCGGGGCTTGGGCCTCGCGCTCGAACGCTTGTCCTGTCCGTAGGGCCGGTAGCGGGGTTTGTGTTGTCGCCGCTGTTTGTAGGAGCTGGATCTAGGCTGCTCCGTCGGTCCCTGCTGCTGCCCCACCCCTGGAACCGCCGTGTGAAGGGCTGGAACCTCGGCCTGGCGGAAGTAGCTGGCGTGGTGAGCCCCAGGAACTTCGCCGTGGAATTGGTCTGGCGCATCTCATTCAGGACCTTATCGGTGTCCTGACCGAAGAGGCCCTGCCCGTCGAAGGGAAACTCCTTGATGAGCTTCTTCATAGCGTCATCGAGGGAGGTGTCCCTAAGCCAAGCGTGGCGACGGAGGTAGATTGCGGAGGCCATGTCCTTCGCGGCATAGTCGTTGATATGCCGGGCAGTGCGCATCAGCTGCTCGGCGACGAAGTCCCCCTCGGTGGCCAGAGCGTCAATGCGCTTTTGGGCGTCGGAGGGCAGCTTCGCGATCTCAACCTTCACCTGCTCCCAGAGGTGAGATTGGTACAAGCCCATGGCGGCCGAGTAGTTGGCGGCACGGAAGAATAGGGAGCCGGTGGCATAGAACTTACGCCCCACCGCGTCCAGTTTCTTGCCCTCCGGCGTCGACGGGACCGGGAACCCGCTGGTGGCCGTCCTGTGCTGGAAGGCCTTGACCACCAGGGAATTCGGCAGGGGGTGAGCCTGCAAGAACTCGACGTTCTCGTCCAGGACCCGGTACATGTTGTCGAGCCTGGACGAAACGGAGTGCGCCGCCAAAGGTTTCTTCCACGTCGCCCTCGCCGAAGTCATCATGGAGGGGAGCATGGTTATGTGGACCGGCCGCACAGCACGTCTATTGAGCTTCGCGGTCATCTGATCCTCACCCTCCAACGGTGGCTGATCGACCTTCAGGTTGAGTGCGGTGCCCAGCCTTGTGAGCATGGCGGTCAGTGAGCGCTGGTCCTCACCACGCGGTGGGTCCACTGAGGCGATAGCCTGCTCCGGCGTGCGCTCGGCGTCGACGTCTCCCTCGTCCTCCTCCGACGACGAGCTGGACTCATCGGAGGACGAAGGAGGCAGTCTTTCGTCCACGTCGGGACCGCGCCAGTACGGCCTGGGCGGGCCCGCAGGACGGTCGTCCACCGCATTGACGTCCGGACCACACCATGACGGGTTGGGTGGGCCGGCGGAGCGGGCACTCGACCCACGGGAGGTCGGTGGGGCCACGGCAGGGCCGGGATGCCCGGGGCTTGCGGTGGTCGGAACCGGAGCCGCAGAGGCCGCAGGCGTGGAGGTCTGGAACCTGGTCGCAAACGAAGCCATGACCTGGAACATCTCTCGGACGAGGGCCATCTGAGACGCGTCCGAGTCCGCTGGCGGTGGAGCTCCGGTAGCCGGCGGAATGGTGGCCCACGAAACGGTGGGCGCCGAAACGGTGGCCGGTGTCGGTGTCGGCGAAACGGTCGTCGGAACGGTGACGACCGCGTCGTCCGTCGGCGTCCTGGGCCGTGGGGAGACGGAGGCCTGCCTCAGAGAGGAATTTCTTCCCCGAGGAGGAGAGGAGAGCACCTGAAGTGGGCGAGCTGGAGCCCCAGCCCTGCGTCCTTTCTCAGGTGACCCGGAAGACGACCGTCCTCCCCAGATGGAGGATCCCGGAGAAGGACATCGGGCAGTCGAGAACGGCGGCGAAGGCCCGGGAGAAGCGGGTGTGCGCGGAGTGGGGGGAAGCGACCGTCTCTTCTCCGACCCACGCTTGCGCTTCTTCTCACCGTTCTTGTCCTTCTTCTTCTTCTTCCTCAACGGAAGCGCGGAGGAAGAGGCCGGCGGTGGTTGAGCGGCAGCGGTGGCCATGGAGGCGGACGCGGCGGGAGCCAGAGCGAGCTCCATCAGATGAGCCTTGAGGCGATTGCTTCGGTTCTGCACCGCGAGGCGCGTAAACTTTTTGCAATGCGGGCAAGACTGGCTCTGATGCGACTCTCCCAAACAAAAAAGGCACAGGCTGTGTCCGTCGGAAGCCGGAAACTTCTTAAGGCAAGCCGTGCACTGTTTGAACGCTGCAGCCATCAACCGCGGAAAAAATTCTTCCAGTGGAAGTTTCTGGAGACGAATACCCCGAAGGGCCGACCAGCCGCCACCCCCTTGAGGGGGGAGACGGTGATCGAAGCGAAAAATTGGCTACTGAATCCACTCAAGAGAAGAGACAGAGCCGGGGTGGCGATCCTGCCCGGAGGACAAGATCACCAAGAAAAATTGTTAAAACTTGCCAAAAGACTTTCCCTCAGAAGGGCGAAAAAATTGAGGAAGCTCTCAACGATCGTCCTGCTGCTACGGCGGAAAGAAGAGAACTGAGGTAAAATGGCGCGCGGGCGCCTCAGGGTGGGCGGTACGGTGGGCGGTCTTACCGCCAAAACTTTTGACCAATAGCTTTTCAAGCCTCCGATCGGCCGTTCTGCGCAGGCGCATAACCCCATGAGTGTGGATTCACAAACTATACGAAGGAGAACTGTGTTTTGTTAATGTATTTTGGTTTTCAATGCATTCCTATGGAAAATTGCATTTGATGCATTCCTGTGGGAAATTCAGTTAAAGTAATTTTCACTGCAAGAAACATCTCAGAGAACACATTAATTATGTTAACCTAGGTTGCACTGTACATGCTTCCTAATGTAAAACCGTGCAACAAATTTTGGCATGGTGTAAGCATGACAGCGATGTATCTCCAGAACAGATGGCCAACCAAGGCATTGTGGCAACATCATTTGAGTTATGGCATGGCATAGGACCAAGCATAAAATATATCAGAGTTTTTGGAATCCTGGCATAGGCTTATATACCAAAACAGTCAAGGCACAAACTGAACTCTAGAACTGAACAGACTATGGCTACATCCATAGCAGCAAAGGCTAGGAGCAAAGTAATGAACTTAAAAACAGACAAAGTCAGTATATGATATAGGGTTTATTGAGCTGGCAGAGCTAGGGACTTCCTGTTCCATTCCAGTCTTCAGGCTATTGCAGAGAGTATGGTGAATGGAAAATCCATTGTGGTGTTAGTGCATAGAATAATGGAATAGGACCAGTGATGCGCTGCAATAATTTTTACCACCCCCACCATGGGCGTGGCTAACTCTGTGGGCCACACCCACTTTACCTCCCTACGCCAAGGCCTGGGATAGGAAGGTGGGCGTGGCCGGACAAGTGGGCATGGCCTGGGGAATTTCCACTACCGGTGCCCAGGCACCTGTGGGCACCTGGAGCAGCTCAACACTGAATAGGACTCAGGAGGCCTGGAGTCCAGTACCCACTCAGTCATGGAAATTCACTGGAGGTGTGGAACTGGTAGCATCTCAAAAGCCTTATTATGGTCACTATGTCAGTTCTGATTTGATTGCACTTAACGATGTAACAGCAAACGATGAAAGGTATCTCTTACCCATATGGATCAATAAAACCTTTCAATAAGGTTTGCTATTAAAGGATGTTTGACAGGTTAGCAGTTTGAGACCGAAGTGCTGCATGATGGAGTGAACCTAGCAGTTTTAAAGCAAGAAATTGCAAGTAGATAAATAGGGGTCACATCAGTGGGAAGGTAAACAGCTTTCCGTGTCTAGTCTATACCTGTCAAGCGCAGCTCCGGAGCTTACGGGACCTGCACAGAACGTTTCTGCGCAGGTCCGTTGTACGCATGTGTAGAAGGCTTTTACGCATGCGTAGAACGTTTCTGCGCAGAAATTTTTTGCGCAAGTCCATTCTATGCATGCGTAAAAACCTTCTACGCATGCGTACAACAGACCTGCGCAGAAATGTACTGCGCAGCTCATTTCTACGCGTGCGTAGCAGGCTTTTACGCATGCGTAGAAGTGAGCTGCACAGAAGGGATGCGCAGTAACTCATTTTCCCCCGCTGCCAAATTACGGGGTAGCGGCAGCTCCGGGCGGGAAATGATGAAAATTGGTGCAAAAAAATGGGAAATCCCGGCCAATCCGGGATACTTGACAGGTATGGTCTAGTCATGCCTGCCACATCTCCACAGAAACGTCTGCAGAAGCAGACAGCGCTGGCTCTTTGACTATAAACATAGATGAGCACTGAACCCTAGAATTGGATATGACTGGCTTTCGAGCAAGGGTGACCTTTACCTTTACCTATCTGGAGCTCTCCTCTTGGTACTTGAGCACTGCCAGTGAGGGAAAGCCCAGCATCCTCTAGGTCCATGGTGGTGAACCTTGGCACTCCAGGTGTTCTTGGACTACAATTCTCAGAAGCCCAAGTCTCTGAGAATCCATATGAATGAGTTTACTGCACATCCTTGCATTATTGCAATCACACATTCCATTTTGCTGTCTCCAGCAGCTCAGAAAATCAAAGGGCCGTCAGTTCTATGCTCCAGATTGAAGGCACATCTCCTGTGCAAACATTAGCCTGATCGATAAGATTGCCTGCAAGAAGTCAGGAAAAAAGTTATCTCAGAATCCCCAGAGACCCATAACCTTCTGAGGATAGTCTTTTCTAATTAGTTGCCCATTCCATGGAAATAACTGACAATGTAAAACTAATTAGGTCACCAAATGTCAATGAGAACAGAACTGTTTTAGGCGCGCGCGCGCGCACACACACACACACACACACACACACACACACACACACACACACACACACACACACACACACACACACACACACACACACACACACACACACACACACACCATGACAGCCTAGACTTCCTCAGTTCTAGTACACAAGCTCTATAGTGACCATGTTTCCTTTAGGGAGGACAGTTCTCTATTTGATGAGCTGTCTTTTTTTGGTGATGCATATTCTCCTTTTTTCTTACATGTAAGATCAGGATCCTAGTGAGTTGCCCTCACTGAGCACAGAAAGTAAATATTTTTTCATTGGGAAATATAATCAGCCGTTTTTCATTTTTTAAGTAAATTTTTTTTTGGAAATAGTGGGGCTCATTTAGTGAGAAGACACACAAACCAAGACTGGGATTCACAGAGACTTGGGGCTTCAGGGAATTGAAGTCCAAGAACACCTGGAGTGCCAAGGTTCACCATCATGGCCCTAGGTGAGTGGTACTGCCTGGCTCTTAAGTCTGCAAGCAAGAGTCACAAATCTCTTCAATCTAAAAAGAAACTGGGGACACATTGTCCTTCTCTAAACAGATTATTTAATCTCCCTTTGATCAACTGCTTGATTTTTGTGTGAATAACAGGAGTGGTTCTAACTAAAACAAATTTAATTCATGCCTTACATTTGTATACACTATTACTTGGAGTATGGAGTAAACCGTACAGCCAGCTACTCAATGCCAAGCGTCAGGCGGTGGCTAACTAACCTGACTCCTTAAAGGGGCCAATGACTATGGGTGGATGAGCCCCTTTAGGTGGGGTGATGCCCCCCTCAGTGGAGGAAATGCCACTGGAAACCATCATACTGGGCCCAAAGGCAAAAAGAGCAGAAGAGGAACTCTGATTCCCAACGGTCATGGAGGCGAAAGAGGCCATGCCAGATGGACTGGCTGTGAAGGCGCACCTTGTCAATATCCTACATAAGAACACACAGTGGCTCACTATTTCCTTCAGGATATTCCCAAGGAGATGCCTTCACCTGCTTAGGATTCCCTGGAAATGGCATTGAGAGATATCCTGCCTATCTCTCCAACCCGGAGGTTGTCCTTAAGTATCCATAATTATAGCCATTGATACTCTTGTCCTCCATGAACTTGTCTAATCCTTTCTTAAAGCTGTCAAGACTGACAGCTGTCACCACTTCTTCTGGCAGGGAGTTCCATAGACCAGTAATCCTCTGGGTGAAAAAGGACTTTCTCTTATTTGTTTGAGAACTAGTACCCAAAAGTTTCATGGAGTGTCCCCTAGTTCTAGTGTTGTGCGATAGGGAAAACAGTTTTTCCTTATCTACTTTGTCCACACCGTGCATGATTTTATAAACTTCAATCAGGTCACCTCTTAGACGCCGTCGTTCAAGAGTGAAAAGGCCCAACCATTGCAGCCTCAGATGGTAAAGAAGGTGTTCCAGTCCCCTAATCATTCTGGTTGCCCTCCTCTGCACTTTCTCCAACTCCATAATGATCCCTAGCATTGAGTTTGCTTTTTTCACTGCTGAGGCACACTGGGTTGACACCTTCATTGAGTTGTCCACCAGGACACCAAGGTCCCTTTCCTGGTTTGCATTCCTTCCTTTCTCCTCTTTTCTTCCTCCTCTTTTGGCAAGTCCAGTTTCCCCTTTTTTTACAATTATAATTTCTTCTCATCCCTTCACTGCTCCTCTTTCTACTGCATTTTGGGCTGAGTATGCGCTCTGCTTTATTCATTATACTTTGAGGGCTATGCTGGCATTCATGAATCGTTCCAAAACACAGCTTTTCCTGTGGTGCAGTTGTACATTTGAAGACAGTGGGAGTCTTTGCAGACAAGGCCTGGGTTTTCTTTTGAAGGTATTCAGGCAGGGAACGAAACAGTTTCTTGGGGAAACAAGAAAGGTTTTGCTGAGTCAGAGGAATACCACTGCCTGGTTTTGCATAACATTATGCCACTTTCCACTTCAGCCAAACCTTCCAGGCAACTAAATGTCGAGAAACAAATAAACCAGGGCATACTGATGAGGATGCTGGTATGCTACAAAGCAAGGATTCTCAATCTGTGGCCCATGGGCCAGATGCGGCCCACAGCACCATTTCATGTGGCCCCACACTGCCTCCACCACCAGGAAGTGCCATGTGGTGGAGAATGGGCAAAATGGCCGTTCAGCCCCTGAAGCTGTCTGAGGGAGCATGACGTGGCCCCTGGCTTTAAAAGGTTGAGAACTCCTGCTATAAAATTTCTCTAAAGCTCAAGGTACCCAAATAACCTCTTGAACCATTCTTAGAATTGTACGAATGCAACTGTTATTTAAGTAGTTTCTTAGATGGAGACGGGGTGCATGTAAAGTAGATCAGAGGGAAAGAAATGGTTGCAGATAGGTAAAGGTTTCCCTTGCTTGAAAGCCAGTTGTATCCGACTCTAGGGTGCAGTGCTCATCTCTGTTTCAAAGCCGAAGACCCAGCGCTGTCTGCTTCTGCAGACGTTTTCGTGGTCATGGGACAGGCATGACTAGACACCGGAGCGCACTGAGCGCAGTTTACCTTACCACCAAAGTGGTTCCTATTTATCTACTTGCAGTTTTTTGCTTTCAAACTGCTAGGTTGTCACTGGGATCATTCTGTCCTGCAGTACTCGAGAATCGAACTGCTGACCTCCCGCCTTCCAGCCAGTGTCTTAGCCACTTGAGCCACTGCAGATAGTAAGATTTAAATCTTTCCCACCCACATTTTGTGATCCTGACCTAGGCTGGGCCTGCTTTCTTTGTAACAAGACAGACTACTCTCAGAAGACGTTTGTTAAATGCACTTTCTAGGAGGGCAATTGATTGTGGCTGAATCAATTGCCCTCCTAGAAGTGCCTACAGCAAGAAACAGATGAAGTAACCAGAGAGGGTTCCATGAACCCTGTTGGAATGGTGGGCCCGAAATGGCCGGCTGGGTCACGGAGTGACTGGACACAAGGAAGGCACTCAGGCAAAGATGAGATGAAAGTCCAGTGTTTATTGATCAGAAGGCTCTAATCTTTATACCCTGTCTAGCGCGACCACGTGCATAGGTTGTGCGTGGTTGTTACAGGAAAACTGCAAGTCTGCACTTTGAGATTACACAAGTTACTCATCAGGGATGACTTCACCAGGGGAAGTTCCTTATCTATCTAATTTACTACCAGGGGGACATGCATTGTCTACTGCCATCGGGAGTAAACATCTGCCTAGGTTGACTCTTAGACTCAGCGTCTCTGCGGATACAAGATTACCCATTACATGCTCATCGAGTTCATCACCTGGTGATCTTTTGCCCTCTACTGTCCAGACTGCCTGCCAGGTCAGCGATCGGTGAATTAAACTATGGCTATTAATCCGCTCCCCAATTTCTGTCCCTTTGGAATCAGGGCTCCAAGGAGTGTTCCCCCAAACTGTGGTTCTGTCAGAGACAGTATGCCAATTGTGTGTGCGGATCCCACAGAGCCCAACTGTATACATATCCATAGAAGTTTGACTCTCTAATTCATCCTGATTCCTGCCTCTCCTTAAAGAGTTAACATCTCAGAGACCGATTAATTTGTTTTGGAAGGGGAAAATCTTACAGCTTTATAGTAACTAAACAAAACCAAATGTTTGGAAGTTAGTGTATGCTACAGGAACAGACTTGTTTTCCAAAACTAAATCAGGACAATGGATATCTGTGCGCTGTTCTTTATAAAGGTCCTTGGATTCTCAAGTTTCTGCAAGTCTATCCAATGCAGGAGCATTCCCTGTGTTTGGCAAATCATATCAATCCCTCTCTGTCTCCATTCTGTGTTCTTTTGTGTCTAGGCCAGCCATGAAACTGCCAAGATGAAACCACCGTTTGGTGAGTTCATTCTGCAGTCATTCTGTGTTTAAGAAACCACTTTCATTTTCTGGACACTGATTCTTTCCCCTAAGAATTACCTAAATTTAAACCATCTCCAAGGTAAGTTAGGATATACACCAGGCTGCCTGGTTTCTGCTTCTTCTGGCAAACACTGCTGTGGAGGAGAAAGCTTGATTTTTGTGCAAGTGGTGACTTTAAAACAGGGGTTCCCAACCTAAGGCCCATGGGCCGGATCTGGCCTGCAATGCCATTTCACGTGCCCCCCATCCCTCCAAGGGCATTCAAGAAATAAAATGGCTGCCCCTTTAAAGCTGTTGGGACAACAGCTTTTAAACCCCTGCTTTAAAACCTGGCTGCTTTTAATCCCCTGCATTAAAACTTGGCTGCCCATCTCCACACAGTCCCACCTGGCACAGCATGAAGGTATGTTACATGTGTTGTGCTTACACAATCTTGGCATACCAAGAAGCCAGGGAAGAGGATGGGACAGAGAGTCAGTAGATACAAGCGCTCAGGTCCATCACTTGGAACAAGGAAATAAGTGGAGCACCAGCATTGTAAGACCTGAGCCTTCAGTTTACATTAGCCATAGCAGCAACAGTATGTGGTTTGCAAAACAACAACAAAGACCCTGTAGGCAAGTTGTAATCTTTTCATAAGTCCCAACTGTAACTTTATTGTTGTTATGTGCTACCAAGTCACCTCCACTTAGGGTGTGTGTGTGGCAACCTGGGGCATAGAACATGCGTGTGTACTTGTGTGGATTCCCCATGCCCTGTGGGCATGGAACGGCCCTTGCAGAGGCCACCTCGGTAGAGAAATTCCTGGCCCGTGGGCTCTGCGGGCACAGAAATTAAGGGGGGTGGATTAATGATAGGGTTTGATTCACCCACTTCTGACCTGACCTACAGCCCTGCCAAGTAAGCAGATCACTAACGCCTGTTAGACATTAGGCAATCACTCATCTCCGAGTTTAGCACAATCCCTGGTGCAAATAGTGGCCATATTTACCCCGGTCTAAGCCCTAGACAATGGTGTTTCCCCTGTCAATGTTTGCCCACGCTAATTAACTTCCCCAAGAGAGATTCCTCATTAACCTGAGTAAATAGGTGATGTGATTTTCTGTCAGGTGACGGTTTTTCCCCGTATTGCCTTCTGATCTATATATGATGATGCTTTTCCTTCAATAAACCACTGATCTGATCTCGCTCCATACTGCCTCGTATCGTTTCTTGATCAGTCTCCTCCGGGACCCAACGGCCGTCCTAGCGGCCCCGATTCCTACATACTTGTGCATACTAAAATGTATAAAGCAGGGGTTGCCAACCTATGGCCCGAGGGTCAGATGTGGCCCACGGCACCATTTCATGTGCCCCTCCATCCCTCCAAGGGCATTCAAGAAACAAAAT
The DNA here is from genome assembly GCA_035047305.1 of Bradypodion pumilum. Classification (NCBI taxonomy): domain Eukaryota; kingdom Metazoa; phylum Chordata; class Lepidosauria; order Squamata; family Chamaeleonidae; genus Bradypodion; species Bradypodion pumilum. The sequence goes on along the minus strand of JAWDJD010000004.1, from coordinate 183,468,803 downwards.
GGCCATCCCCTTTGAAGCTGTTGGGACAAAATGGCCATCCCATCATGCAGGCAGGGTAAAATGGCCGTCCGGCCCTCAAAGCTCACAACAATTGCAAATGTTATATTCCTCCATCCCCTTTACTTTTCTAAAGATAGCCTCCTTGTCTGGTCTTTAAAGCCAAGCCATAGTTGACCTTAGAAACAGGCTTAGTACTTCTGCCACAGTTGAGATATCTTGCATATTTATCAGCCTACATCACCATTCCTCTAATATTAGTTTGAGCTTTAGGGGAGGTTTTTTTTTAAAGCAGATTCTTCTAGATTCACAAATGCATTCACATACCCTTCCTCCATGAAAAAGCCAAAGGCTGAGTTTTTATTTAGAGTGCGTTACAGTGCAGCCAAGAGGTCCTGTGGTATATGAAGGTGAAGAAGAGGAAACTCCAGCCAAAAAGAAGTTTTTTAAATAGTTTGCATAGTTTGATTTAAGAATGGCAACCAAAACACTTCCTAACCTTTATACAAATTATATTGCATTACACTGTCTGTCCTTTATGTTTTTGTGCATAATTTATTTTTCTCTCTATTTCTCCATTTGCACATCTATCAGTTACTAGCTACACAAGTTTTATTCTAACCACATGTTATGTGTCTACCTGAACACTAAAACCCCTCAACTTCTTTCATTACCTTTTTATGGGACTTTTTCTGTCCCAAATGATGTGGCTCCTTGTAATAATGATTCTTTTTCAACTGACAAAAAAACCCCAAACATTTTCCCTGGTTTAGCTTCCTGAATCGTGTGAAGGACAAAGGAGTTACTGGCGATGTTACTCTCTTTGATAAATGGTATCCTTGTAGCTTTTATCTTCATGGAGATGCATTGTTTCTCATTATTTGATATTATGTATTATCTGCTATTATGTTTTTTATATATTGATTGTATGAATCATTTTTTTTGTATTAATATCTTGTATTGCTCTGTTTTCATTTTTGTATAATTTATGCCATATTTATTCTTGTATTGTTTTGTTGTTTATTGCTCTTTGTATTTCATTGTATATTTTGCTTGTTGTCTGGCCGCCTTGAGTCACCCATTGGGTAGAGAGAAGCGGGATACAAATTAAACTTGAAATGAAATGAAAATCCTCATAATGGCTAATTAATTTATATCTTGCAGAGAGTCCACACAGGATAAGGTCACAATTGTCATTTTCCTTAAATGTGTAAGCCCCATTTTGCTCAAAGGCATGTACTTGTCTGAGGGTGTGGTTACACACTTAAAAAGTAACACATTTGCTTTGGAGTTGAAACTGGTGGACTTGATTCAAATTTACTCGTTTTTTTAATTTACTCGTTTATGTGGCACACATGTGATCATGCATTGTAGTTAATTTAGTTTACTATTATTCCTGGTTTTGTACCATTTATCCCTTAGTTTTGTTGTTTATTTATATTGGTTTGTCCAGACACAAGATTTGTGATTAATTTTTTACTCATTCGTGGTTTTTTTTTAAATGACAACAAAAGATTGTTATATTGGTAATTTTCATTTTAAACTGTTTATTTGTTTGCATTTTCTTCACTGTTTTGTAATCCACATAGATTGGGAACACCTCCCAAATGAGTAATATGTTTAATAGATAGACAGACAGGCAGACAGACCCTAACACAATTTATCTGAAACTCTCTTGAGGAGGATTGTTTATTTTAAAACCATATGTGTGTCATATTAAATTGTACCAATTTTTTGTGTATGCTTAGGTGAATCAATGCATATTTCTCTTCAATATATTTAGAAATTCATTTACCAAGGAACAAGTTCATGTTTTAGTCCCAGAGGATACATGTGAATATGTCCATGCTTCTTTAAAATTCTGCTTCTCAGTGCAAGTAGGGTTGCATATGTCCTGGAAAACCAGGATTGTCCTGGATTCAAGTTTGGAAAAATTGTCCCGGCCAGTTCAATAAAACTCATGTTAAAGTCCCAGACTGGACCATTGCACGCCAGGCACCCTATCCTCCATCATCATCCTCAACCTGCCCAACTCTGTGCCCATTGCATCAACAATACCATCTAGCCATCTCATTTTCTGCCGCCCCCTTCTTCTTTTGCCCTTTCACCTTTCCCAGCACCAAAGTTTTCTCAAATGAATCCTCTCTTCTCATTTGATGTCCAAAGTACTTTAGCTTCATCTTTACTATTTGACCTTCCAAGGAGAAGTCAGGGTTGATTTCTTCTAAGATCGACCTATTTGTTCTCCTTCCTGTCCAGGGTACTCTCAAAACTCTCCTCCAACACCACATTTCAAAAGGCCTCTATTCTTCTGCACTCCACTTTCCTTATGGTCCAGCTCTCACAACCATACATTACCACCGGGAATACCATTGCTTTGACTATGCGGACTTTTCTTTGCAAGGTGATGTCCCTACTTTTAACTATGTTCCCCAGGTGTCTCATAGCTTGTCTCCCAAGAATCAGTCACCTTTATTTCATAGCTGCAATCACCATCTATAAATCTAATACAGTAATAACCTCCAGTTTCTTTCTACAGCTGTCCAAGAGCCACAATCCTGCTCTGGGGGAAGAGGGGTGGGAATGTTTGGAACTGTACTTCCCCCTGCTGCCTGAGTCGGGGGTCTTGGTGATGGGGTGAACTCTAGAACAAAAAGGACTGGGAGGACTAGAAATACCAGGGGCTGAACTAAAACCCCTCTTCTCGTTCAGACGGGTGGGGGACCACTCCGCAACACCCCCCTGGTATGGCAACCTAAAATCAAACTCATCAGATGGCTCCTCATTCCTCTCTTCCAAAGTATCCTCCTCCCCGTGTGAGAATCCAGGATATGCATTTGTATTTGGGGGAATCCCCGTGTCTCCCCCTTGGGCTAAACGGGTGGGGGAGAACCCTAACGTTGACTCTTTTTCACTGGTAACTCGCCATCTGAGTTGGTCAGCGTGCCTTCTCCACAGCAGACCTGTACTGGTCTCAACCCTGTACGACACTGGCCCCGTTTGTTCAATAACCATTCCTGGAACCCATGTTGGTCCCGAGGTTGCATAATTCCTACAATGAACCGGGTCCCCTACCGCAAAACTTTTGGAGCACTCTATCTCAATATTTCTTCCCTCATCCTCCACCCTGGTCAGATCCAACTGATCAAAAAGCATTACCGGCTTCCTCCGCATGAGGAACTCAGCCGGCGAAAGTCCTGAAGCCAGGGGAGTTGCCTTGTAGCAAATGAGAAATTGGCATAGCTGGAGGTTCAATTCTCTGGGACCCATGCGCCGCAGTGCATCTTTCGTAGTTCACACTTGGCGCTCTACCTGACCATTTGTGGCGGGGTGGAATGGGGCAGAGGTAATGTGCCGAATGGCATTCCTCTCGATGAACGCCTTGAATTCCGCAGATGTGAAAGTACTGCCGTTATCACTCACGAGCATGTCCAGCAGGCCAAAACAACTGAACACCTTGTGCAATTGTTTAATGGTTGCGGCAGATGAGGTGTTGGACATAGGGATAACCTCTAGCCATTTGGAATATGGGAACCAAGACAATAGAAGCAGCCGAAGTCTGGCTTAACACATCTTTATTGGCACACCGGTAGACTGAACATGTGGTAATGGCAGAGGTACAGCTCCTTTTATATTGCAACTATACATTTGAACATGGTTACACGGTAGCGTATTGGCTGCTACCTGCGTGACGTCATTCTGAGTCACGCCCTTCTTCTCCAGATGTTCCTTGCGTGGGAAGGTTCCCGCGGCTGACGGTAATTGGGGAATTTGTACCATGTGAGCTGAACGCTCGCAGCTGCCCTCTATGGTTAGCTAGCTCGCGTTCCATTAACAGCTGAGATACATTGTAATCATTGTTAGGTTACATTCGGACATTGCAGTGGCTACATTCATTCTTAAAGTGATACAGTTTCATACACAACAGAATGTCAGCTTAGAATTTTTCTTTAGCTCTGTGGTGTGTGTAGGAAAGGGTTCATCTGATCATACACAGACTACATTTCTGTGAAGTCTGAATAAGTCCACAACCCATTTCATATAGCTGGGATTTAAGGGCAAGGCTCCCAAGAGAGAGATGGTGCAGTTGTCGGTACGTATACTGTAATTCCCAGTATTTTTTGTGAAATAACTACTTTTGCTTGCTACAAACTGTGGGGCAGCTCTGATAGATGATTGCTTCTGCCCAGTGGTAAATTCTTCCTGCCTGCCACCCCATTTAGTCTCAGTGGTTGCAACAGCGGTGGCCTGCTGTCCTTCCAAGAGGACCACCACTCCGTCTCTCCTAGTTCTGGAAGCTGGAGGCATGTTGCTCTGTACTAAATGCCAAGGATCACCCTTTAATTCAAAAGGCCACTGCTGAGTGAATCTCCTCTACCTGCAGCAGCTCAGTACCCTGCTGTCCTTGTGAAGAGCAAAACCTTCCCTATTCGATGAAAGTAAAAGTCATTCTGGTAGCACCTTGTTGTGAATGCAAACCCCCACCCCACCCCCGGCCACCTTCCTGAATGGGGGCTTGTCTCCTGTCAGGGGCTGCTTTGTACACTTGCATTTTTCTGCACAGGACGGTCATCTAAGGTCTCCTAAAGGTAAAGGTTGTCCTTGCTCAAAAGCCAGTTGTATCCGACTCTAGGGTTCGGTACTCATCTCCGTTTATAGCCAAAGAGCCAGCGCTGTCTGCGTCTGAAGACATTTCTGTGGACATGTGGCAGGCATGACTACATACCGGAGTGCATGGAACACTGTTACCTTCCCACTTTGGTGGTACCTATTTACCTACTTGCAATTTCTTGCTTTCAAACTACTAGGTTGGCAGGAGCTAGGGTAGAGATGGGAGCAGGGCCGGATTTAAGCATTAGGCTACCTAGGCTGCAGCCTATGGGCCTGCAACACAAAGGGGGGCCCACACCACGTGAAAATGCGGTTTTTGTAGGTTAATTTTTTAAAAATACTTTCCCTGGTAGGGTCCACGCCACAGGTTCAGCCTAGGGGCCCACAGATACTAAATACGGCACTGGATGGGAGCTCACTCTGTTGTGCAGCACTCTGGTCTCAAAGTGCTGACCTGCCGACCTTCCAGTCATCAAGTTCAGTGTCCTAACCACTAAGCCACCGCAGCCGCTAGGGTCTCCTACACTGAAGTAATTACAGCAAATACAAGTTTGACCTGGGATAGACAAGCTTTATATACTCTAGAGCCATGGTTTCCAACATGGGGCACACGCTCCAGAGGGAGGCAATTTGATTTTTAAATTCTCCACTTTGCCTCTCCTAGTTCTGGAAGCAGAGGGCTGTAGTCACTTGCCCAACACAGCCAGAGGTAATGTTGTACAGTCAAGTCTCTCAGCTCTTAAATAAAAAGAGCCATTTCAGAATCTGAGTTATGAAGCAAAATGTTAAGGCACATTTCTCACCAATCCTGTTAGAAAGGAGTCTAACTATCCCCTGTGTGTGTATTTGGTCAATAAAAGATACTACAGTCATGACTGGCACTGGCTATTGATGCTAACAATCAGAGGTAGGAGTAGATTGAGCACTTGACAGCAGAAGAGAATTCCTGGATCATTTGGACACCCACTTACCCGCACTCATCTGTTTTACCTTTTTGGAATAAAGATGGCTGCCCACAGGCAGCAACTAAGAAAACCAGGATTTTCATGGATCACTGCTGTTGTGATTGGAAATTAGGGGCTCTATAGCAGTGTTTTCATCCCTTCAACCTATGGGAAAGAGGAGTCAAAGCTGAAAGTCACTGTCTGGTAATTTGCAATGTTGACATCCAACCCACCAAACCCCAGGTAGCACAGTACTGGGGTTCCCAGTTGTGCTTCCTAATCATTTTTACAAGATGGGGCCAGGGTCCTGATGGGAAGAAGTGGAGCTTTAGATTTGATGAGCCACATTTTGCCTCCTCAGGCTGCAGTTAGATTATTTTTCAAAAACCTGATATCAAAACCTGTAATTTTTTTAAAAAAGATTTATGATCAGATGGAATATGATTCAATGTTTGCACCCATGATGAAGTCTTGTAAGTCACTTTAATTTCATAGCTGTATACCAATCTTCTCAATTACACTGCTTTAGAAATAATTTCTTTTAAAACCTATAATGAATGTATTTTGCTTTTGGTTCTTGTCTTTCTCTTGCATTTAGAGTTGCCATAATTCTCTCCCACAAAACCGGGACAGAAGTATACTTGACATAAATGGGCGGGTTGTCTACAAAACAGCCTTTTAAAAAACAAACATAATATAATGACAGCTATAAAACACTTTCACATTAAAAATATCAATACATAAATGAATTTATTTACAACAGTTAATTCTTACTGTAAGATGATCTGTTGTACTTTTGAGAAGTCACGTCACGGTCAACTCTTAACGTCCTCAGTTCCAGGGAACACACTGGTCACACTTATCAGGCAGTGGTGTGAGGTGAGGACATTAAGATTTGTCTTCAGGTATACTCCAACTCCAATGTGGCAGGAAATCGGCTTTGGCTGAGTGGGCGGTATAAAAATTTAACAATACATAAATAAATAAATAAAAAATCACTTGTCTGATGGTGAGAGTTCAAATTTATTTTAATGGTGTGTTATAATACACAATCAGTAAATTTTAATGGGGTCACAGGGGGTCGGAATCAACTGTGCGACTGAACAACAAAATATTTATTTCTTTTGAGCTGTGAAGCTCTTCCATCTACACTAGCTTGAACTCAAAGCTGCTTGTGCCTTTTAACACAAATGCTCGCTTTTTGACACAAACATTGCCATGACTAGCCTCTTCTCTTTAATCACGAAGTTGGAGTCATGTCAGCCTTGCGACAGAGAAGCCCTAAACAAAACGCAGCTGGAGAAATGGACTGGGAACACTCTGAGACTCAATGGCAGGAGACAGGGGAGAGAGAAGGGCGGCTGTTGTGTAACAAGAGGAAGGGGGGGCCCTTGCGCCACAATGGCATTTTCCACAGCTGGAACAGCTGCATGGAAGAAGCCACACATGATTTCATAGGTTGGTCACAGGGGCCAGCTGGCTGACCCAGCGATACTGCTGAAAAAATACCAGGAAGATCTGGCACCGCAGTGTCTGCTCTTGGGAGATGGTGTGTTGTTTACAACACAATTCAGTTGCCTTCTGTAAAATCTGGGTTCTGTTTTGTTTCTCTCTCCCCTCTGATAGGTCTGCAATGGCATCCAAAGCATCGCGGAAGGAGACAGGGACATGAGGAAGCATCCCCGCACCCCCACCCACAGTATTGTTGTCACTGCTACTGCGGATCCCATTGTCTGCTCGCTTACACATTTTCCAAGCATTGTGGCACCGGAGCCTCCTGGTGGTAGAGGAAAGGACAGCGGGCTGCAAAGAAAACTCGGGGCTATGGCTTCCTGGGGACTGCGGTGGCTCAAGTGGCTAAGACGCTGACTGGGAGGTGGCAGGTCAGCAGTTCGATACCCGAGTACTGCAGGACGGAATGAGCTTCCATCTCTGTCCCAGCTCCTGGACAACCTAGCCGTTCGAAAGCAAGAAATTGCAAGTAGATAAATAGGGAGCACTTCGGTGGGAAGGTAAACGGCGTTCCTTGTCTAGTCATGCCTGCCACATGACCATGGAAACGTCTGCAGAAGCGGACAGTGCTGGCTCTTTGGCTATGAAACAGAGATGAGCACTGAAATCTAGAGTCGGATACAACTGGCTTTCGAGCAAGGGTGACCTTTACCTTTGTGGCTACCTGAGCAGCAGCTCGTGGTCTCCTTTCTCCTTCACCAGACAAAGGCATTTCCTCCTGGCAAGGGCTGAACATGATAGAATCACCCGGAGAGATGAGCAGCCCAAAAAGAAACGGACGAATCGAGTCTAGTAAAGGTGGCCCTTACTCAAAATGGTGTCCGACTCTAGGGTTTGGCATTCATCTCCGTTTACAGCCAAAGAGCCAGAACTGTCTGCATCTACATATATGTCTGTGGCAGGTGTAACTAAATGCCAGAGTGCACAAAACCCTGTTTACCTTCCCACCGGAGTTGTCCCTATTTATCTACTTGCAATTTCTTGCTTTCTAACTGCTAGGTTGGCAGGAGCAGGGACAGAGATGGGAGTTCACTCTGTTGTGCAGCACTCACGTCTCAAACTGCTAACCTGTTGACCTTCTGGTTGCCAAGCTCTGCGTCTTAACAGCTAAGCCACCACAGCCCCTGAAGTGACTCTACAGAAGGGAAATGCCACTGAAATTCAAGGCTTAGGCAAAATGTTCTCAAAACTGAGGGATGTGACCTTGTAAAATGTCAAAAGCCCTGGCTGAAATTACCAATTTAGGAGTGACGGACCCAAGGACGATATGTTGAAGCTATCAGAGGCTGAGGAGGGAGTGGCTCAGTCCAATTCCAGCTGTAGAGCTCCAAGCATTGGGAGTCAGTTCTGATAAACCTGCTTTACAAATGTGAAGCAAAGACGTTGCTGTTTTGCTTTGTGCCCTGACAAAAGAATGAGGTTGTTGTTAGTGGGAATTTTCATGTCACAGAAAGAACTTCCGTGCTAGAGGAATGCAGCAGCTTTAGGAAGATGTCCTGACCTAACCTAGGAGGTCTGGTGATTAGATAACTGAAAACTAGGATAGGTTCCTTTGAGAGAGCATTCACAAGGAGGATAAACAAGAGAAAAGAAGAGAGAGACCACCTGAACATTTCCTCAGCGGGTAAGGAAAATTTACCCAACACACAAATGTTTTCTTCAAAGTTGATGCAGTCACAGATTCTTCAATTAGATGAAACTGAGCAGGAGGACCTGTGTCATGTCCTGTAGGGAATGCATACAAGAAAGGACCTCCTTTATATGTGGGGTGAGGAGTACCAATTCCCAAGCTAAGGTTTCTGAAACCAGCTCTCTATAGGGGAAGAATCCCATTAGTATAACACAGGGATTCTCAACCTGCAGCGCATGGGCCGGATGTGGCCCACGGCACCATTTCATGTGCCCCTCCCACTGCCTCCACTACACCAGGAAGTGTCATGTGGTGGAGGAAGGGCAAAATGGCCATCTGGCCCCCGAAGCTGTCTGAGGGAGCGTGACCCGGCCCCCAGCTTTAAACAGTTGAGAATGCCTGGTATAACGGTACAGGGGCCACAAGACAGCTGTGGGCTACTTCTCTTTGGTAGGACTCCTGGGGGAGTGACAGAGAAAAGTTTGAATATTATTTTTTTTAAAAAAAGATCATCCTCTCTTTGAAAAGTAGGAACTATTAGTTCAAGAGCTGCAGAGTACTTTTGTGCCTCTTGCTGACCTCTAAACAGGAAATGGAGGAGGGTAAAAAAAGCAAAGCACTCACACTTATATACAACACCATCACAGTGCACTCTCTGGGCGGTTCACAAGTTAATTAGCATTTGACCCCCAACATGCTGGGTACTCATTTTACCCACCTCAGAAGGATGGAAGGCTGAATCAACCTTCATTCCTGGTCAGGATCAAACTCACAACCTTTTGGTTGCAGTAAGGTAAAGGTAAAGGTTTCCCTTGCTCGAAAGCCAGTCGTATGCGACTCTAGGGTGCAGTGCTCATCTCTGTTTCCAAGCCAAAGAGCCAGCGTTGTCTGCTTCTGCAGACGTTTCCGTGGTCATGTGGCAGGCATGACTAGACACCGGAGTGCACGGAACACTGTTACCTTCCCACCGAAGTGGTCCCTATTTATCTACTTGCAATGTCTTGCTTTCGAACTGCTAGGTTGGCAGGAGCTGGGACAAAGACGGGAGCTCATTCCGTCCTGCAGTACTCAGGAATCGAACTGCTGACCTTCCGCTTCCCAGTCAGCGTCTTAGCTACTTGAGCCACTGCAGTCCCATGTACATGTTGCAGTACAGCAGTTTTAACCACTGCGCCTTCAGGGCTTCTAAGAAAGGGAACACTAGCCTTTTGCTTCTCTCACACCCTCTTCTTTTTCTCTTTCTCTTGAGTCAGCACCATGTGCCTCTTCAAACCGTGGACAGAGCTTGCCGGCGTGGGGCTGCTGTGCTTTCCAAAGCCTGCCTTCCCCCTCTTCCTTCTGACAGCTGCAACTGCCCCAGGCCTCCACTCTTGTTCCCTCGCCGCCCAATCCACCAGGCAAGACCTATTTTGCAATGCCCTCCGGTTATGAGAAGGGAGTAACACAACTTGCACATATCAGACAGGCTGCTTGAATAAGAGCTAGTCACTCCCATGGGAATCTTAGTCTCATGGCTGGGCGAGGCCTCGGTGTGCCTGGGCCATGAGGATATCATGATTCATGGAGCTAGGATGCCCTACTTTGCCACATGAGAAATCGCCACACGCTGTGTCTGCCCTCACGGGAACGCCCAGATACCATTAGACAAGGATAGGGAGAAGATGGACATTCAATGATAGCTTCATTTAGTTTGGTGTTTTGCCAAGTATTGTACTGTATTGAGAGAGAGAGAGAGAGAGAGAGAGAGAGAGAGAGAGAGAGAGAAGGCAACGCAGGGATTCCCCCTGCTTCCCTGTTTGTGGCTACTGAATACGAATACACCACTCTGCCCTCTGGCGGGTTTCCTCCCTGAAGGAGGCCTATCCTTTCCAAACCTAACCTTTTGTTCAAACAAAGAAAACGCTCTCCATCCATGCCAGTCAGCGCCCACGTTGTGCCTTTGACTCTTTGGTGCCCTCTGCCGACCCCTTTCTGGTTTTCAACATTTTGTTTGTTTTAAAGGCCCATCTGACCACATGCTCAAGGAAACCCTTGGATGTTTTTAGTTCCCCCCCTCCCCCCATCTTTTATCCTTCCTGCAGCAAGCAGAAGCACAGGCTGTCAGCGCATAATTCTTGGGCTGCTTCCCAGTGGGTAATAACATATTAATAATTCAGAGAAGCTTCCGGCAACACCGGCCAGGAAAGGATAACTGCTGACAATTTCCCGGCTGCCTTTCTCCATGAGAAACACAGACACACACACATCCTTCTTTCTCAGTTTGCCATCTGAACTCTAGGCCAAGAGTTCTCAACCTTTTTAAGATGGGGGCCAGGTCATGTTCCCTCAGACAGATTCATGGGCCAGATGGCCATTTTCATCTTCTTCCACCACATGGCACTTCCGGGTGCGGTGGAGGCAGTGGGGGGGGGGAGGAACACATGAAACGGTGCCATGGGCCACATCTGGCCCGTGGGCCGCAGGTTGAGAATCCCTGCTCTAGGCTGTGTCCTGCTTGTGTAAAGAACCAAAAATATCCCTCAGGAAAGCGAAGGTGGTCCTTGGCTCCAGTCCTCCCTGTTGTTTCCCTCTCAGAGGCTGCCTTGTTTCCTTGGGGATGCACCTGGCTTTGCTCTTGATGACAGGAGACCAGGATGGTTTTAGAAGCCTCCGGAAGTCATGCTGGGAAGGACGGAGAAGCCGGCAGCTTCCTCCACCCCCATGAGGCAAAAAACACTGAGGCTGGTTGTGGACGCAAAGAGAAAAACTGCCCCAAGGCTTCCTCACTGGAAAAACATCTCTTTTCAAGGGGAAGCGGCGGTAGCAGCCATGGCCTCTTCTCCTCCTCTCCTCCCCACCAACCACGAGGCAGCAAAATGTGAAAACACACATGGATCTTGAAGTTCTGTGATGATACTGCATGTTATATTTATGGTGTGGGAAGGCTGCTTCACACAACTGAGGGGAGTAAAACGAAAGCAGAGAGTCATTAAATATGGATACCAGAGAATCATTTTTTGCTGTCTTCTTTCTTTGTCTGTTGGGGATAGCTGTAGAGATGATCCATCGACCGGTGATTTATTCATTTATCTTAAAGCAACACTGTAGATCTGGTGCTCAGAAACAGTGCGTCAGCTCTGAGCCACAAGAGCCGCCAAGTCTTCCACACAACACTGGACTGACCCACTAGCTGCATTGATGGAAAATACTATTATGCACATCTAGAAATTACTTATTCAGGCCCTATACAAAATCCTCATGCTTCAGATTCATCGACTTCCATTTATTACAGCATGAGTTACCTAAGACATTCACATTCAAGGCATTTACTGTGGAGCTATCCTAGTTGTGTTTACTTACTTATCCAGGCATCCTCATAATGTCAGCAATAAATTTAATACTTTCCTCTTGTGTCTCCCCCCACCGCAGATATTTTACACTTTTTTTTTCAAGAAGCAGAAAACCATGGAATTTATAAGAGTCTCCCTGCATGTAGATACAGTTTAAGTCAGGGGTGCCTGTTATGTATGTACAATGTTGCTTTAAGAAATGTATGAATGTAACCTGACCACAATTACAATGTAGCCCAGCTGTTAAAGGAACGCGAGTAAGCTGCCCATAGAGGGCAGCTGCGAGCGTTCAACTCACATGGTTCTCATTCCTCAAATCACCGACAGCCGTGGGAACTCTCCCGCACTAGCAAACTACTACGGAAGAGGGGCGTGACTTGGACGACATCACGCCGGTAGCAGCCAATAAGCTACCGTGCAACAAGATTCAAATGTATTGCACTACTGTATATAATGTGATGTACCTCCACCATTACCACATGTTCATCCTGATCATCAACCAATAAACCTGTGTTAGTCCTCACTGCGACTCCTTCTTTGTCTTCCGTGCAAGACACTAAAGTGCCCCAGCTTTTTGGGCTGTGGGCTGGTCACGTGGTTCAGAGGGCTGGTCACTATAGCCCAATGGCCGGATCCAGCCCCAATGCCAATTCATCCAGCCCGTGAAGCCTTCGTCGCTCCCAGAAGCAGAAGTAAAACATGCCTGTATGGGCATGTTTTACTCCTGCTTCCGGGAGCAATGAGGGCTTCACAGGCCAGATGAATTGGCATCAGGGGCCGGATCCGACCCCCGGACCATAGTTTTGGCACCCCTGGTTTAACTCATCCTTTCCCATCTTTTTAAAGAGACGGGCTTGCAATGCGGTGATAAGGATGGTGGTAGCAAGCCCAGTGCCATTCAGGCAACCTTTGCTACTACTGTAGATACTGATGGTACTGTTCTATCATCTTGTTAAATGTCTAATCAGTTGTTGTTGTTTTTTAAAAAAAAGAAGTACCAAAACTTTACCAGCTATTAAAATAGTTGTGCAATAGCTCTTAAACAAATGAAAGTTATTAGCACTCATCTTATGATTTGTATTTTTATAGATTTGTGGGAACTGCAGTGGCTCAAGTGGCTAAGACGCTGACTGGGAAGTGGAAGGTCAGCAGTTCGATTCCCGAGTACTGCAGGACGGAAATGAGCTCCCGTCTTCGTCCCGGCTCCTGCCAACCTAGCAGTTCAAAAGCAAGAAATTGCAAGTAGATAAATAGGGACCACTTCGGTGGGAAGGTAACAGCGTTCCGTGCGCTCCGGTGTCTAGTCATGCCTGCCACATGACCACGGAAACGTCTGCAGAAGCAGACAGCGCTGGCTCTTCGGCTTAGAAACAGAGATGAGCACTGCACCCTAGAGTCGGATACGACTGGCTTTCGAGCAAGGGAAACCTTTACCTTTACCTTAGATTTGTGGGGGAAATCAAAGCTGCATCTGGAAAACAGCTGGTATGGGCATAAACCTCCATCTCCAGCAAATACTATGTTGTATCCTTGGGGAGAGGGAGTCCTTGAGGGGAAAAAAAGGGTTTTGCTTTCACCAGCTGTTCTTTAAGTGTAGCCAAGAAGTGGTCTGTAGTTCAATCAATAACAGCTTCTTATCCTTCATTGTGGGAGGTGATCTCCTCAGCTTAAAATGTCTGGGAGTATTAAAAGAATTAATGCTGATGGCCAAAGAATATAATATGTATGTTTTGCTTTGTTGTGTCGCTTTTACACAGTAAAAGTGTGGAAATGCCCAAATGTTCTAGATTCTCTTACTGATACACTGGAAACAATTGTCGCCCATAGATGACGTATTAATAAGGTTGTCTCCACTTATTTCAGTTATGGTCTTGATATCTTTCAAGTTTACTACCAACTTATTATCTCCTTCCATGTAAACAACAGTCTTGATTTTCTGTCTGGTTGGAGGCTCCAGCTCAGTCTCCTCTCCAATTAATTATAAACTCATTTGCCACTATTTTTTCACCAGTTGTCATAGTAACCTTGAACTTCTTGCCACCCTGCATAATTTCAGTGATGCTTTTGAGGTATTTGCCTTTTCCAATCTGCTCGTCAGAAAGACTAATGGCTTTCATGATTGGTTCAAAATTCTCCTTGATCTGGGCTTCATACTTTCCAATGAATCTCATGATGGTAGTACAGTACAGTACTCTCTTTGCACACAAGAGAAAACCCAGCAATATGATATGGCTGTTCAATACATCTTTGGTGTAAAGATGTGTGGTGAAGTGGGTGGGGAAGGATAGGGAGACTCCTTTTCATTTTCACCCAGTACTAGAATCCAACGCCATTCACTTGAACTACATACTGGGAGATTTGTGACAGCTGAAAAGAGAAACATACTTTTAGTCTTCTAAGAGCCAGTCTGGCCAGGTTATCCTGTTATGGTAATAGAGTAAACCCTGCTGTGAGTGACCTAACACCTATCGTCAGCTGGCGGTTAACTAACCTGACAACCCTGAGGACTAAAGGCCTTGAGTGACGAAGTCCACAGGGAAAGGTGATGGTCCCCAAGTGGATTAAATTCCACTTGAATCCATCATTGATGAAGGGCAGCAGCTTCATCAATAGGCCTGGGGCTAAGGAGACCTTTCTGAAAATGACTTGTGGAACTGGATCAGTGGTGTGGATGTTATGCTGCAATGCAGATGGCATATGGAAGGCCACTGCATTATATTGTTCCCAGGACAATCTTCATGGCTGATCACCATGATGATTGCCAATATTCAGAATGGGATAAAGCACAAGAAGAAGTATCCTAAGAGCATAGTTTAAAAAAAAACACCAACAACCCTGTGGAATTCACTGCCAGAGGATGAAATAGTGGCTGCCAAGGTAGATGGGTTTAAAATTGAGTTAGAATAATCTGTGGAGGTTAGGACTATCAGTGTTCACAACTCAGGATGGCTCGGTGTCATCTCCATTATCAGAGGCAATTTGCTTTCCCATATCATTTGCTGAGGAACACAACATGGAGACTGGCACCTATCTGGTAAGCTTCTGATAGGCAGTTCATTGCCCACTGTGTGAACAGAACATAGGAGACTTCTGTGTAATTCTGCTATGTCTCTTCCTACATTGTGTGTGTGTATATATATATAAATGGCAATATAAATCCCTGCAGGCAATTTCTTGATCAGCTTTGTCCCTTCTTCAAAATAATGTATATCTTTGCTAACTTACTTCATCTTGCTTACTTTTACCTAGTAGAGAAGAACACATCTGGAAGAGATTTTAAAAACAGCTTGAAAAGAAAGGGTTAAGCACATCTGTTGTGTTCTAAAGCCTGTGCCTTTAAACAATGTACCTATCCATGTGTATCCAATGTAACCTTTTCTATGTATAACATTGTAACCTCCAGCTGCATCACTGTAACCTTAATAGGACGCGAGCTAGTGACCACTAGATGGCAATAGCGAGCGTCCAAGCTCATTGGTCCAAGACTCACCTAGAACAACAGCGCGGGAAGATTCCCGCCACTACCTTCACCTGGACAAGAAGGGCGTGACCTGCAATGACGTCACGCAGCCTGTAGCCAATAGGCTATCAAGGAGCCACATTCAAATGTATAGCCACTGTATATATTGAGCTGTTCGTCTGCCATTACCTCATGTTCCCTCTGACCAGCATTTAATAAAGTTGTGTTAAGCCAGCTCTTCGGCTGTCCTGGTGTCTTTGGTCCCATACACTAAATTGGCGACGAAGGTGGGATCATGGCTGCCCACGGGACCAAGACATACGCCGGTTTCGACATCAAGAAACCGCAAGATTGGGAACTCTTCGAAATGGACTTCCAAGGTGCGCTGGTGGAGTTCGAGGTGACGGACGAGGCAAAGAAGAGAGCCATCCTCACCAGAATGCTCGGGCACGACGGAAAGAGAGTACTGATTGACCTCATCGCACCCAAAAAGGCGGCTGAATTCAAGGCAAAAGAGCTCCTGACGGTGCTGAGAGACCATTTCCGGCCCTCGGTAGCGATGTTTCCCGCTCGGAGCGCGTTTTGGAGGCGAGTCCAAGCGCCTGATGAGTCGGTCGCCGCTTTCGTAGCGGCCCTGCGCCTGGCTGCCGGCCCGTGCAAATGGGAGAATTTGGAAGTCACCCTCAGGGACTGCGTGCTATGCGGCCTGAAGGACGCCGAGATTCAGCGCACGCTAATGAATCAGGAGCCGCCCCCCACGTTGCAGGAGGTCCTGAAAGCGGCACAGGCCGCGGAAGCCACGAAGGCAGGGGTGCAAGAGCTCCAGGACTGGCGGCCGAAGGCCGACAAAGCAGAGAGTTTGGTGCACGCAGCCCGGCGAACTTCGAAATCGTCCGCCGAAAGCAGCGACGACGAGGACGTCCGGAGGGTCCGAAAGGAGGGCCGGCGTTGCGACGGCTGCGGGGCGGCTCACGACCGTGCCAGGTGCCTGTTCAGAAAGGCCGAGTGCCACAACTGCGGGCGACGCGGGCACATAGCCAAAGTCTGCAGACAACGGCGCAAGGACCGGAGGAGCTCGCCCGACCGCCCAGCGAGGGACCGGAGGAGCTCGCCCGACCGCCCAACGAGGCCAGACCGCTCGACGAGACTAAAGGATGGTGCCCGGCCCACGAGGAAGCAGGACGGCGTGGGCCGCATCTCCGACGACAGCGACGACGACGCCCCGGTTTTCAGCGTGTCCATGGGACACCCCCGTTACTTTGTTGAGGTACTGGTGCAAGGGGCCCCTGTTAGGATGGAGATTGACTCTGGCTCCTCTTACTCCATTATTTCCCAGAGGGAGTTTTTGAGAATTGCCCCCCGCGTACTGCCCAAGCTCAAAGCGTTGAGGTCCACGCTTCGGGACATGCAAGGGAACAGTATCCCGGTGTTGGGGGTTGGGAATTTCCAGGTTCAGTACAAGCGGCACGCCGCGGAACTCCCCCTAGTCGTTCTTAAGGGAGGTAATTGCAGCCTCCTCGGGACTCAATGGTTTCAGCCCCTGGGTCTGTTCATTGGGGGGGTGCACGCCGTTGGGTCTGACCCGATACAGGAGGTGTGCGACGCACACCCCGAAGTCTTCAAGAAGGGACTTGGGAAATTCAATGGACCCCCAGTAACGTTCGACCTGGACCCGGAGGTCCACCCAATCAGACTTAAACCGCGCAGGGTGCCTTTTGCACTCAAGGACAAAATAGAGGCGGAACTGGACAAATTAGTGGGCCAGGGGATTCTTGTTCCTGTTGATTCCGCGGAGTGGGAAACTCCAATTGTCACAGCATTGAAGGCCAATGGGGAGGTTCGCATATGCGCCGATTATAAGTGCACCATTAATAAGGCAATCCGCCCTAATGCGTACCCGGTGCCGGTGGTCAGCCATTTGCTAGCCAGGTTACATGGGGGAAAGTGTTTCGCTAAGCTCGACCTGGCACAGGCCTATCAGCAACTCATGGTAACCCCTGCCGCAGCTGCTGCACAGACCATAATCACGCATAAGGGGGCGTTCCAGGTGACGCGCCTCCAGTTCGGCGTGAACTCGGCGCCTGGAATTTTCCAGTCGCTCGTGGAACGCCTCCTCAAAGGGCTGGACGGCGTTTTACCATATTTTGATGACGTATTGATAACGGGGGGAGTGAGGTTGAGTTGGCTAAAAGGCTAAACAAGGTCCTGGCGGCGTTCGAACGGGCGGGGTTGAGGTTGCGAAAAGACAAATGCGTCTTCTTCGCGAAGGAGGTTGAGTTCTTAGGGTTCCGAGTAACACCCGAGGGGATCAAACCGTCCAAATCCAAGGTGGCCGCCATCAAGAAAGCCCCTCGCCCCACATCCAAGCCCGAGTTGCAGTCGTTCCTAGGGCTCTTAAATTTCTACCACTCCTTCCTTCCACGGAAGGCTGCGGTGGCTGAGCCGCTTCACAAGTTGCTCAAGAAAGATGCGGCATGGATGTGGGGCGATGACCAGGAGAGGGCATTCACGGAACTGAAACAACTCTTGGCGTCTGACGCCATTCTGACCCATTTCGACCCCAAACGGCCGGTGGTACTGGTCTGTGATGCATCCCCGGTGGGGGTGGGGGCAGTGTTATGCCACGTGTTGGAAAACGGGAGGGAGGCCCCAATAGTGTTTTACTCCAGGTCCCTGTCCCAAGCGGAGAGAAACTACGCCCAGACAGACAGGGAGGCGCTGGCGATAGTTGCGGGGACCAAAAAATTTCATGATTTTCTGTATGGCCGCCCCTTCACCATCGTGACTGACCACAAGCCCCTACTAGGCATTTTTACTGCAGACAAGCCCACGCCACAGATCCTGTCCCCGAGAATGCTTAGGTGGGCCATTTTTCTCAACGCCTACCAGCACGCGTTGGTGTACCGGCCCGGGAAAGAGATCAGCCATGCGGATGCTCTGTCGAGGTCCCCCCTCCCCCTGACGCCCAGCCAGGTGAGCAAGGGGGAGCGAGACCATCAGGTTCTCATGATAGAGGTACTGGATTCGCCCCCCGTAGTGCCCGCCGACATTGCCACAGCGACAAGGAAGGACAAGACGTTGGTGGCGGTTTGCTCCTGGGTACAGAAGGGGTGGCCGGCGTCTTCCCCAGCAGAGGAATTCGCCCCATTTTTTAGGAAGAAGCTGGAACTGTCCCTAGAGAGGGGGTGCCTCTTGTGGGGGCAGCGGGTGGTGGTCCCCACATCCCTTCGACCGCGGGTGCTTAAACTGCTGCACGTCAGCCACCCCGGAATTGTGCGCTCCAAAGCGCTGGCCCGAAGTTACTTCTGGTGGCCCCAGTTAGACGCCGACATCGAGCACATGGTCGGCACTTGCGAGAGCTGCCAATGCTCCAGACCGGAGGAGGCCCGCCTTCCCCACAGGGAATGGGACACGGCTAAGGGGCCGTGGTCCCGGGTGCACATAGATTTCGCGGGCCCGTTCCGAGGAACCCTGTTTCTCCTTGTGGTGGACGCTTTCTCCAAGTGGTTGGAGGTCGTCCCAGTCACAAGCACCTCCTCGGCCGCGGCAATTAAGCATTTGCGGAGAATTTTTTCCACGTTCGGCATACCCGACACTCTAATTAGCGATAACGCTAGTTGCTTCGCGTCCGCTGAGTTCAGGGCATTCACAGAGATTAACGCCATCCGGCACATCACCTCCGCCCCGTTCCATCCGGCCACCAATGGCCAAGTGGAGCGCCTCGTACGCACCACGAAGGACGCGCTGCGGCGCATGGGCCCCGGGGACCTCAACCTGCAAGTGTGTCAGTTTCTGCTAGGGTACAGGGTGACCCCGCTAGCGTCAGGCTACTCCCCTGCGGAGCTTTTAATGCGCAGGAAGCTAACCACCATACTCACTAGACTAGATCCCACGAGAGTTGAGGACAAGGGAAGGAACATAGGGTTAGAAGCCACCAAGAGTTTCAGCGTGGGTGCCCCGGTACATTGCAGGAACTACGCCAGCGCGGGGCCAGCCTGGGTGCCGGGGGTGGTTGTGGAACAGACCGGTCCCGTATCGTACCACGTGGAGACCAACACAGGTCTACTGTGGCGGCGGCACACGGACCAGCTCCGGAGCCGGGTCCCAGGAAATCAGGGTGCCGGAAACACGGATACAAATTCAGCGTTAGGGTTCTCCCCCACCCGTTTAGCCCAAGGGGGAGGAGAGGGGGGTCGAGAGTCCCCACCAAGGGGGGAGGAGAAGGAATTTGTCCTCGTAGATATCCTGCGGGATCCCCCAACAGAGTTTGATGTTGATTTTCAGAACCGGGGGGGGGTTTCGGAGTGGTCCCCCACCCATCCAAGCGAGAAGAGGGGTTTTACGTTAGCCCCTGGTGCCCCCGGTTCAACCACAACGGAATCTTCCCTTTCCCCTAAAGCTGCAAAACCGCAGCAAGCCGCTAACAAGTCTCCCTCTCCCATTACAGGACAAGGGTCCAGGGAACAAGGAAGCGGGAGCGGCCCCCGGGTGGGCCAACCCACATCGCGGCCCAAACGCGAGTGCAATAAACCATCTTGGCTAAGGGACTTCGTCTCATCCTAGGGGGGAGGGGTGTTGTGTTCTAAAGCCTGTGCCTTTAAACAATGTACCTATCCATGTGTATCCAATGTAACCTTTTCTATGTATAACATTGTAACCTCCAGCTGCATCACTGTAACCTTAATAGGATGCGCGCTAGTGACCACTAGATGGCAATAGCGAGCGTCCAAGCTCATTGGTCCAAGACTCACCTAGAACAACAGCGCGGGAAGATTCCCGCCACTACCTTCACCTGGACAAGAAGGGCGTGACCTGCAATGACGTCACGCAGCCTGTAGCCAATAGGCTATCAAGGAGCCACATTCAAATGTATAGCCACTGTATATATTGAGCTGTTCGTCCACCATTACCTCATGTTCCCTCTGACCAGCATGTAATAAAGTTGTGTTAAGCCAGCTCTTCGGCTGTCCTGGTGTCTTTGGTCCCATACACTAAAACATCCTTACCTTGCTTCATGCTTGGTGTCACCTACAGTAAGCTAGAGACTGCGTTTTCTGATTCATACTGTGCACATGTTTGTATTCCAACACCTTGTGCCCACTCCGGTAAAATAGTTTGCTGCAAATTGGAGCCACCATCTTATCCTACCAACATGCCTTCATATGGTAGGTTCTGACTGTGTAAAGTGCTTCAGATACCCAATCTCATAAGCATATTCAGAGGGGTCGCTTTCCTGCTAGCTGCTAATTTCTCGACCAGCCAAATCCTGTATATTTTTACCAGAGCCCTCTGGAGGACAGAAATCTGCAGTGCAAAGGATTGTTACAGACGAGAATGAACTTTATAAAGTCGATTTTTTTTTTGACAAGCAGGATAAGATGGTGGTCCATTCTCCAACAGTTTAAGGGCAATCCTTCCTTTTGTGATTTCTTTATCTACATAACTCCAGTTGTGGCAGAGCATAGAAACACTTTTTCCTCTAATGCTGAAAAAGCCATTTTTTGGAAGAAATTGAGATTTCTATCCCCCCCCCCACCTCACCTCAACCCCAAAGAAAATCCAGCAAGGTTCCAGAAATCTGGACCTGATTCCCAATGTTTCACAAGATAACGTATTTAACCAAAAACCTATAAAACCACAGTAAATTCTAAGTGTAGAACATCTCTGAATATACTCAGTTTCCCAATGCTGGCTTGTGCCACCTTATTCAATGAACACTGACTTGTAATAGGCACTGAGTGTCTGTTTGGAGAGATAAGTTCTGCTCACGTGTTATGGCCTTTGGCATTTCAAGGGCACAAGGATTGTATAGAGGATTGTTTTAGCAACATTCAGACACTATACTGGCTACTACTGCCTCGGGGAGTCACATAGCCGGTTTATTATGACTTTAGAATCCAGCAGGACATTGCTGCTCACATGAGACAAGCCAGAAGAGAGCTCTCCCTGCAGTTTCTATGATCACAAATCAAACCCCATAAAGAGTCACTGCAGTGACAGAAAGTGGTATAACATGTTTATGCCACATTCAATATAATATTTTCTTTTACAAGTGCTTCCCCCCCACCAAGGCAGAAGGAAACTGACTACAAGGGTTTGCAAGTGTGGACATAAATTGCATGCATGAATGATGCTGAAACGACACTAAAATTACAGAAACCATTAGTATCAAAGAGTAAACAAAACAAAAAGAAAAGAAACAAAAAAGGTTGTATCAGACAGTAAACAAAACAAAACAGCAAAAAAAACCCTACATGAGTTTGTCTTTAAGGTGCTACATTTTTTTGTCTTTTTTTGCTGTTTCGTTTTGTTTACTCTCTGATAATGCTTGCACAGACTAACGCAGCTACAACATCAAATGTTTAAAAAAAAAAGGTCATGGCCCTTTAAAGACTAACTGCTTGTACAGTAATACCTCATACAAAGTCCGCTTCATACAACATCGGATTCATACAACATCGCCTAATTCCTTGAAAAAAGTTGCCTCATACAAAGTCGTGTGGCGTTGTATGAGGCATTGGGGTTTTCCCAGGTTGCATTGTGCCTGGGCAGTATAAAAGGCAGGACACATGCGTGCATTGCTCTTGTGGGTTTTGCATGAGGCAGAGTGTATAGGAGTGGTTTTGAGCGCGATTTTGGATTTTTTTGAATTTTTCCGTCAGAATTTTTAGAAGCATTCCTGGGATTTTTGCAGCATTCTTCAGGTTCTTGGACAATCAGAGTTGTTTGACATGTTTTTGTAATGTATTTAGCCTTTAGACAATGATTTCTTAAAGTTCTGTCAGTTTCCTGTCTGTTTCCTTGACTTTGCCCTGAAGTCTCTGCTGTTACAGTACAATGTATCTCTATGGAAATGACGTTGTATGAGGCATCGCGGCAAGGATTTGGACGTTGTATGAGGCATCGCGGCTAGGATTTTGCATGCCTCATACAAAGTCCAAAATCCGTATAAAGTCCAAACTTGTGGAACCAAGTTTGGACGTTGTATGAGGTATCACTGTATTTTAATGTTAGCTTTCATGGATCAAGTCCGCTTTGTCAGTACAGCAGTTAGTCTTTAAAGTGCCACAGCATTGGTGGGGTTGTTGTTGTTTTTTTGGGGGGCGGTATTTTTTGTCTTTTTTTTCCTCTCTGATATGCTTGAAATGCAGAAATCATTAGGAAGCTGCAGTTATATGCAGGGACTTTTAAGGTTGCATTTTATTTGTCTATCCAGTTTTTGTCACAAATGGATGAGGTGAACATAAGAACAGCCTTGCTGGAACAGGCCACAGCCCATCCAGTCCAGCATTCTGTCTCACACAGTGGCTCACCATTTCCTTCAGGGTATTCCCAAGCAGATGCCTTCACCTGCTTAGGATTCCCTGGAAATGATATTGAGAGATATCCTGCCTATCTCTCCAACCCGGAGGTTGTCCTTAAGTATCCATAATTATAGCCATTGATACTCTTGTCCTCCATGAACTTGTCTAATCCTTTCTTAAAGCTGTCAAGACTGACAGCTGTCACCACTTCTTCTGGCAGGGAGTTCCATAGACCAGTAATCCTCTGGGTGAAAAAGTACTTTCTCTTTTTTGTTTGAGAACTAGTACCCAAAAGTTTCATGGAGTGTCCCCTAGTTCTAGTGTTATGCGATAGGGAAAACAGTTTTTCCTTATCTACTTTGTCCACACCGTGCATGATTTTATAAACTTCAATCAGGTCACCTCTTAGACGTCGTCGTTCAAGAGTGAAGAGGCCCAACCGTTGCAGCCTCAGATGGTAAGGAAGGTGTTCCAGTCCCCTAATCATTCTGGTTGCCCTCCTCTGCACTTTTTCCAGCTCCATAATATCCTTCTGGAGGTATGGCGACCAGAACTGTACACAGTATTCCAGATGCGGCCTCACCATAGATTTATAAAGAGGCAAAATGACACTTGCTGACTTATTTTCTATACCCTTCCTAATGATCCCTAGCATTGAGTTTGCTTTTTTCACTGCTGAGGCACACTGGGTTGACACCTTCATTGAGTTGTCCACCAGGACACCAAGGTCCCTTTCCTGGTTTGTCGCAGAGAGTTCAGACCCCATCAGTTTATAAGTGTAATTGGGGTTCTTTGCCCCAACATGCATCACTCGATAGAATGAAGCAATTTGCTACACAAGAAATCAGCTCAGAAACTCCTCTGACGTGGGTCGACTCGAGACTTGTGTTCAGACACTAATTTCTCCCTCTTAATTCTCCCCTCTGCCTGCAGAACATGAGCTGTGTCTATAGATTTCCCATGTTGGGAATCATTCCAGGATGTAATCATTCTGTCAAGGGCAATTTTTAGGCTTTTAAACTTCCTCATCACATCTGGTTTTGAACTTTAGCAACGATGCATTATGTGAATTGCACCAGCCAAAGAACTCAAGAACCAGAATATAAGCCGAAGGCAACACTGCAGCAAGATCACTTCATATTCTCCAGGCATGCTGTCACTGAAAAGGGCTTTGCCATATTTATGCATACCATCATCAATTAGTTGTTCCTTTTTGTGCTGGAAAATCCAGGATTTCTTTTTATACTGTGAAGTGGAAATTAGGCAAAACAGATCATTTTAAACGCTGAACTGTGCCTTTTTTTATTCCAAAGTAGGGCTAGTATTCAAGATTTACAAGGTAAGTAAGAGCCCAATGAGGAGGAATACATCTTGGCTACTTCAAATGGAGATAAGGCTGCTTCTGTCTTGGGTGCAGAGATCTGGAAACCTATCCGGCTAGTGTATTAAGCTTAACATTATTTAAGCAAGAGTCATAAAAGAAAATGAGATAGAGGATATATTTCCCCCCTCAAAGTTCCAAACATCCAAATTCTGTCATTTTGCATAAATCCAATTTCTCCTCAGATAATAATAATTTGGTGTCAGAAATTATTCTGGGTTGAAAGGATTTTTGCTGGAGGAACTCCACTCAGGGGATGCCCGGTTGAGACTCCTTTCATGTCCCCAAGATCTTTTCCCACTGAACTGGTCCCTATTTATCTTCTTGCAATGTCTTGCTTTCGAGCTGCTAGATTGGCAAGAGCTGGGACAGAAACGGATGCTCAAACCATCATGCAGTACCCGGGCAGTGGTAGGCTCCAACAGGTTCGGATAGGTTCAGGAGAACAGGTACTAAAACTGGTTGCCCCTGCCCACTGCCCCATCCATCTCCTCTTCTCACCCCACTCCGGACGCGACTCCAACATCCTTGCTGCTGGGTCCGGGCAACTGGGCTGAGCGAGCAGTTACTCTTTAAAGGAAAATTAGAGCACTGAAGTGTAATTGCTAACTAATGGTCTGATGACCAAGGTCTTCATTGGACTGGAAATTCAGTTCAAATAGCATAGCTGATAATTTTGTATAGTTGTTTAGGGTTTGTTGGGTTGATAAGTGTTTCCCCCCCCCCCCCCCAATCTCGTTGTTCTGTGCAGGACAATGACAATAAAGATCTATCTATCTATCTATCTATCTATCTATCTATCTATCTATCTATCTATCTATCTATCTATCTATCTATCCAAGTTGACTCGATCCACAAAAGCTCACATTAAAACACAGCAGTTTAACCACACCCACCCAGTCACCTGGCCATGCCCATAGAGTTGGCCACGCCCACAGTGTGGTAGTAATTTTTTTGGAGCCCACCACTGTACCCGGGTCTTGAACTGCCAACTTGCTGGCCCACCAGCTAACAAGGCAAGCTTCTTAACCAGTGATCCACCGCAGCCCCTCTCCACAGATGAATCACTGGGACTCCAACTCCAAAGGCAAGGTCTTCATTGGACCGGAAATTTAGTTCAAATAGCATAGTTCTCTACATAAGACTGGTACAGTTTCCATTTCTAGGGCCCTGGCAGGTTACAAATTTGATAATTGGAATTTATTATAATACCTTTTAGAGTAGTCCAAAGGTATTATTTTAAGTCTTAGCAGAAAGAAATCTTTAGATAAATAAAAAGAATGGGGACTTGGTTTCTTTAAAAAAATAAAAGATATAGAGCAAAGGTAGAAAACATTCATATTTGAATAGGCAGCATTATCCAGCATGGTTGTTTTCACTTCATATGTATTCTTTAGTCAGTGTTTTGACTGCTCCAAGTCCCAGTGGAGATTAATAATCTTATTTATCTCTACTTCTTTTATCACTGGATTCTCCAGGTCCTTCTGCTGGTATTGCTGCCTCAATCAGGAAAGCAAAGCAAGACTTTGAGGAGCGTATAGCTAAAATACTCAGAGAAATAACAAAGACTTCTTTAAGTACATTAGAAGTAAGAACTTAACTAGGAAGGCCATTGGACCATTAGATGACAATGAAAGGCAAGGGGTTATTAAAGAGGAAACAGAGATTGCAGAGAGACTCAATGAATTCTTTGCTTCAGTATTCACTGAAGAAGACAGAAACCACATGCCCAAAACAGAGCCTATCTTCGTAGGGAGGGAAACCGAAGAATTAAGCCAGATAGAAATAACCAGGGAGGTCCTTGCATGTCTTGTTAACAAATCACCAGGACCAGATGGCATCCATCCACGAGTTCTCAGGGAACTTAGAGATGAAATTGCTGATCTCCTAGCCAAAATATATAATATTTCCCTCAAATCAGGCTTTGTGGGAATCATGACTGGAAGGTAGCGAATGTAACACCAATTTTCAAAAAGGATCCAGGGGTAATCCAGGAAATTACCGACCTGTCAGTTTGACATGTGTCCCAGGTAAAGTAATGGAAACTTTAGTGTATGGGACCAAGGACGACCGGACAACCGAAGGGTTGGTTTAACACAGGTTTATTGCATGAGGTTCCAGTTAAGCATGAGGTAATGGCGGTGATACATCTCAATATATACAGTAGCTCTCTACATTTGAATCTTGTAGCACGGTAGCTGATTGGTTGCTACCGGCGTGGCCTCGCCCAGGCACGCCTCCATTCCTGCTGCTGACTGCAGGTCTTTCTTCAGCTGCTGAATGCGGGGAAGGTTTTCCCGCGGCTGTCCGTGATTGAGCAATGTGAACCATGTGAGAGTGAACGCTCGCAGCTGCCCTCTATAGGCTGTCTGCTCGCGTTCCTTTACAGCTGATATCGTTTGTATCTGGAGTGGTTACAATCTTGCCTTTACAGTATAATGAACATGCATACATAACATCCCTCCCCCCTAGGATGGGACGAAGTCCCGCA
This sequence comes from Bradypodion pumilum, assembly GCA_035047305.1. Lineage (NCBI taxonomy): Eukaryota > Metazoa > Chordata > Lepidosauria > Squamata > Chamaeleonidae > Bradypodion > Bradypodion pumilum. The sequence continues at coordinate 183,442,144 of JAWDJD010000004.1, read as the reverse complement.
ACCATTGTGGCTTGCCGCACGTTCGCTTGGGGCGTGCTTGCGCCTGCCCTAATTCTGGAGAGCCTGTGATCCCTGACTCCGCGGGTGCTTGTCCTGCAACGGGAAACGGGGATTCGTTAGTGGCTCTGTGGGGCGTCCGTGCCTGCCTTGCGCTTGGGGAAGGGAATGGGATGAACAGTTGGGAGGTAAATCCCTGCCTATTGCCCTCGGACCCCGGGGACCCTCCTAGTGTGAACCGCGGAACCGATGAGGTCGCCCTTGGGGAATGGCTACCTTCTGATCCCTGCTCGGGGGACCTTAAGACTGTGGTGGGCGGACTCGCTGATGCCTCCGGTCTTGGAGGTGTCGGTCTCCGGAACATGGGCGTTATGTTGCATTCTAACTCACAGGGGCTACTGGGACTGGAGGTACCAGGGGCTGAACTGAAACCCCTCTTTTCGCTAGGACGGGTGGGGGACCACTCCGCTAACTCCCCCTGGTACTGTGAATCAACGTCTAAACCTCTATGGGCCTCTGAGCCTCGGGGGGACTTCCGCGGCTTCCGCGGGGTATGAGTGTGGTTGGGGCTCCTCCTTTCTGACGGGGACTCCCGCAACCCGGGGCTCCTCCTCTCTGGCGGGGACTCCCGCAAAAGATTTCCGTGGATCGATTCCCTTTCCTCCCCCCTTGGTGGGGACCCATGCTCCCCTTTTCCTCCCCCTTGGGCTAAACGGGTGGGGGAGTACCCTAACGCTGATTCAATGCTGATCTCATCCGCGTCTTGCTCTCCGGGGACCCTACGCCTGAGTTGGTCCACGTGTCGCCTCCACAGGAAACCTGTACTGGTCTCTACGCGGTATGAGACGGGGCCGGTTTGATCTACTATGGTGCCCGGCACCCAGGCTGGCCCCGCGCTGGCGTAATTCCTGCAGTGTACTGGGGCGCCTATGCTGAAACTCTTTGTGGGTTCCACCCCTATGTTCCGCCCTTTGTCCTCTACTCTCGTGGGGTCTAGCTTGGATATCCCCGTGGCCAGCTTCCTGCGCATCAACAGCTCTGCGGGGGAGTACCCTGACGCTAAAGGGGTGACCCTGTATCTCAGCAGGAATTGGCACAATTTCAGGTCGAGGTCTCCGGGACCCATGCGCAGTAGCGCGTCTTTCGTGGTGCGCACGAGGCGCTCTACTTGGCCATTGGTGGCCGGGTGAAAGGGGGCGGAGGTGACGTGCCGAATGGCGTTGCGTTCCATGAATGCCCTGAACTCGGCGGACGTGAAACAGCTAGCGTTATCGCTGACGAGGGTGTCGGGTAAACCGAACGTGGAAAAGACCCTCCTTAACTGTTTAATGGTTGTGGTCGAGGAGGTGCTCGAGACTGGAATGACCTCCAACCACTTAGAGAACGCGTCCACCACGAGGAGGAAAAGCGTTCCCCTGAATGGGCCAGCAAAGTCTACGTGAACTCGGGACCAGGGTCCCCTCGCAGCGTCCCATTCCCTAGGTGGCGAGCGAGCCTCTTCTGGCCTAGAGCTTTGGCACGCCTCGCAAGTGCCGACCATGTGTTCGATGTCGGCGTCTAACTGGGGCCACCAAAAATAACTGCGGGCTAGTGCCTTAGAGCGTACGATCCCCGGGTGGCTGACGTGCAGCAGTTTGAGCACCCTCGGCCTGAGAGACGTGGGGATCACTACCCGCTGTCCCCACAAGAGGCAACCCCTCTCCAGGGACAACTCTAATCTCTTTTTGAAAAATGTGTCGAATTCCGCTGCTGGGGAAGACACGGGCCACCCTTTCTGCACCCAGGAGCAAACTGTGGCCAGCGCTTTGTCCTTGCCTGTCGCTTTGGCGATTTCGGCCGGTACTACTGGAGGGGAGTCTAGGACCTCTATCATTAAGACCTGGTGGTCCCTCTCTACTCCGCCCACGTGGCAGCAATCCCGGGGAATGGGGGACCTCGACAGAGCGTCGGCATGGCTTATTTCCCTCCCGGGCCGGTATACCAACGCGTGCTGATACGCGTTGAGAAAAATGGCCCATCTGAGCATTCTCGGGGACAGGATCTGGGGTGTGGGCTTGTCTGCGGTGAAGATGCCCAGCAAAGGCTTGTGGTCAGTCACTATGGTGAAGGGGCGGCCGTACACGAAATCATGAAATTTCTTGGTCCCCGCAATTATTGCTAGCGCCTCCCTGTCTGTCTGAGCATAATTCCTCTCCGCTTGGGACAGGGATCTAGAGTAGAAAGCTATCGGGGCCTCCCTACCGTTCTCCAGCACGTGGCAAAGCACCGCCCCCACCCCCACCGGGGATGCATCGCATATCAGGACCACCGGGCGTTTGGGATTGAAGTGGGTCAGTACAGCATCTGATGCCAGGAGTCGCTTCAGGTCATTGAAAGCCTTTTCCTGGTCGTCGCCCCACTTCCATGCCTCGTCCTTTTTTAACAATTTGTGTAGCGGTTCTGCCACGGCTGCCTTCCGCGGGAGGAAGGAGTGGTAGAAGTTGAGCAGTCCGAGGAACGACTGCAACTCGGGCTTGGAGGTGGGGCGAGGGGCCTTTTTGATGGCGGCTACCTTGGATTGGGCTGGCCTAATTCCCTCGGGAGTAACACGGAACCCTAGGAACTCAACCTCTGTAGCGAAGAAGACGCATTTGTCTTTCCGCAACCTCAACCCCGCCTTTTCGAATATTGTCAGGACCTTTCCCAACCTTGTTGCTAATTCGGCCCGGCTCCCCCCTGTAATTAATACGTCATCAAAATAGGGTAACACCCCCTCCAACCCCTTCAGGAGGCGTTCCACCAATGACTGGAAAATCCCGGGCGCCGAATTCACGCCGAATTGGAGGCGCGAAACCTGGAACGCCCCTTTGTGGGTGACTATGGTTTGTGCAGCAGCTGCGGCGGGGGTCACCGGGAGTTGCTGGTAGGCTTGGGCCAGGTCGAGTTTGGCGAAACACCTCCCCCCGTGTAACCTGGCCAACAAGTGGCTGACTACCGGCACCGGATACGCATTAGGGCGGATCGCCTTATTGATGGTGCACTTGTAATCAGCGCATATTCGGACTTCCCCGTTGGCCTTGAGCGCTGTTACAATTGGAGTTTCCCACTCCGCAGAATCAACAGGAACAAGAATCCCCTGGCCCACTAATTTGTCCAATTCCGCCTCTATTTTGTCCTTTAGTGCGAACGGCACTCTGCGCGGTTTAAGTCTGATTGGACGCACTCCAGGGTCCAGGTCGAAAGTCACTGGGGGGCCCTTGAATTTTCCTAGCCCCTTTTTAAAAACCTCGGGGTGCGCGTCGCACACGCTCTGTATTGGATCAGTCCCGGCGGCGTGTGCTCCCACGGCGTGCACCCCCCCAATGAACAACCCCAGGGGCTGGAACCATTGAGTCCCGAGGAGGCTGCATTTACCCCCCTTGAGGACGACTAAGGGAAGCGTTGCGGTGTACTTTTTGAACTGGACCTGGAACTTCCCAACCCCCAACACTGGGATGCGGTTCCCTTGCACGTCCTTCAGCGTGGCCCTCAACGCCTTGAGCTTGGGCCGCACGCGGGGGGCGATTTTCATGAACTCCCCCTGGGAAATAATGGAGTATGAAGAACCCGAGTCCACCTCCATTCTAACAGGGGCCCCTTGTATTACTACCTCAACGAAGTAACGGGGGTGCTCCGTGGAAACGCTGCAAACCGGCGCGTCGTCCTCGCTGTCGTCGGAGACTCGCCCTACTCCGTCCCGCGTCCTCGTGGTCCGGGTGCCGTCCTTCGGCCTCGTGGTGCGGTCCTGCCTCGTGGTGCGGTCCTGCCTCGCCGAGCGGTCTGGAGAACTCCGGGTGGCCTCGCGTCGTTTCCGGCAGACCTTGGTGATGTGCCCGCGCCGGCCGCAGTTGTGGCACTCGGCCTTGCGGAATGGGCATTTGGTGCGGGCGTGGGCGGCGCCGCAGCCATCGCAGCGCCGGCCCTCTCTCTGGACCCTCCGGACGTCCTCGTCGTCGCTGCTCTCTGCAGACGAGTTCGAAGTCCGCTGGGCCGCGCGCACCGAACTCTCTGCCTTGGCGGTCTTCGGGCGCCAGTCCTGAAGTTCGTGCACCCCGGCCGACGTGGCCTCTGCGGCCTGTGCCGCGTCGAGGACTTGTTGTCACGTGGGAGGCGGCTCCCTTTTCATCAGCGCGCGCTGAGTCTCTGTGTCCCTCAGACCGCAGAGCAGGCAGTCCCGGAGGGTGACGTCGGGGAGTTCCCACTTGCATGGGCCGGCGGCCAACCGCAGGGCCGCGGCGAACTCATCGACCGATTCTCCGGGTGCCTGGACTCGCCTCCAGAACGCGCTCCGAGCGGGGAACATCGCTATTGCCGGCCGGAGATGGGCGCGCAGCGCCGCCAGGAGCTCTGTGGCCTTGAGGTCGCCCACCTTCCTCGGCGCGATCAGGTCCACCAAGGTCCTCTTGGTTTCTTGTCCGAGCATGCGGACGAAGATGGCCCTCTTTTTGGCCTCGTCTGAGACTTCGAGCTCCACCAGCGCAGCGTTGAAGTCTATCTCAAACAGCTCCAAGTCTCCCGGCTTCCTGATCTCGTAGCCGGCGCATGTCTTGGTCCCGTGGGCAGCCATATCCCACCTTCGTCGCCAATTTAGTGTATGGGACCAAGGACGACCGGACAACCGAAGGGTTGGTTTAACACAGGTTTATTGCATGAGGTTCCAGTTAAGCATGAGGTAATGGCGGTGATACATCTCAATATATACAGTAGCTCTCTACATTTGAATCTTGTAGCACGGTAGCTGATTGGTTGCTACCGGCGTGGCCTCGCCCAGGCACGCCTCCATTCCTGCTGCTGACTGCAGGTCTTTCTTCAGCTGCTGAATGCGGGGAAGGTTTTCCCGCGGCTGTCCGTGATTGAGCAATGTGAACCATGTGAGAGTGAACGCTCGCAGCTGCCCTCTATAGGCTGTCTGCTCGCGTTCCTTTACAGCTGATATCGTTTGTATCTGGAGTGGTTACAATCTTGCCTTTACAGTATAATGAACATGCATACATAACAGAAACCATCCTAAAAGATAGAATTAATAGGCACATAGAAGAGAAGGCGCTGCTAAAGGAGAGCCAACATGGCTTTTACAAGGGCAAATCATGGCTCACTAACCTGTTGGAATTTTTTGAGAGTGTCAACAAGCATGTGGATAAGGGGGATCCAGTTGACATTGTTTATCTGGACTTTCAGAAGGCTTTTGACAAGGTCCCACACCAAAGGCTCTTGAATAAACTTACCAGTCATAGAATAAAGGGACAGGTCTTGTCCTGGATCAACAACTGGTTATGGGACAGGAAACAGAGGGTAGCACTAAATGGACACTTCTCCAAGTGGAGGGAAGTAAAGAGTGGGGTCCCCCAAGGTTCAGTACTGGGACCCCTGCTTTTCAACCTCTTCATAAATGATCTAGAGGTAGGAGTAAAAAGCAAGGTAGCCAAATTTGCTGATGACACTAAATTATACAGGGTAGTGAAAACTGTGAGAGATTGTGAGAAGCTCCAGAGGGATCTCTTGACACTGGGGGAGTGGGCAAAACAGTGGCAAATGAGCTTCAACATTAGTAAGTGCAGAGTGATGCATGTTGGGGCAAAAAACCCCAATTACATTTATAAACTGATGGGGTCTGAACTCTCTGCGACAAACCAGGAAAGGGACCTTGGTGTCCTGGTGGACAGCTCAATGAAGATGTCAACCCAGTGTGCCTCAGCAGTGAAAAAAGCAAACTCAATGTTAGGGATCATTGGGAAGGGTATAGAAAATAAGTCAGCAAGTGTCATTTTGCCTCTTTATAAATCTATGGTGAGGCTCCATCTGGAATACTGTGTACAGTTCTGGTCGCCATACCTCCAGAAGGATATTATGGAGTTGGAGAAAGTACAGAGGAGGGCAACCAGAATGATTAGGGGACTGGAACACCTTCCTTACCATCTGAGGCTGCAACGGTTGGGCCTTTTCTCTCTTGAACGACGGCGTCTAAGAGGTGACCTGATTGAAGTTTATAAAATCATGCACGGTGTGGACAAAGTAGATAAGGAAAAACTGTTTTCCCTATCGCATAACATTAGAACTAGGGGACACTCCATGAAACTTTTGGGTACTAGTTCTCAAACAAATAAGAGAAAGTACTTTTTCACCCAGAGGATTACTGGTCAATGGAACTCCCTGCCAGAAGAAGTGGTGACAGCTGTCAGTCTTGACAGCTTTAAGAAAGGATTAGACAAGTTCATGGAGGACAAGGGTATCAATGGCTATAATTATGGATACTTAAGGACAACCTCGGGGTTGGAGAGATAGGCAGGATATCTCTCAATGCCATTTCCAGGGAATCCTAAGCAGGTGAAGGCACCTCCTTGGGAATACCCTGACGGAAATGGTGAGCCACTGTGTGAGACAGAATGCTGGACTGGATGGGCTGTGGCCTGTTCCAGCAAAGCTGTTCTTATTCCAGAATACAGTGTTTGAGCCACTTGCCCTCAAAAGCTTCAGACAATTTACAATAACAATTATACAAATAGCTTTTGTTAAAAGTAGCTGCCCTTGTACTGCACCCTAGTTCTTTGTAAGCATTGGCTCCAATGTTTTACATAGCCTTTGTCTCCAAATGTTATTTTTACCAGTGATGTGCCACAAGAAGAAATTAGCATACCCTGTCCCCTTGCATGTCAGGGGAATTGTCCTTGTTTTGAAGGAACTGATGGGCAGATTAGATGTTGGTATTTCATGTGCCCTTGCATTTAGGAAGCACATCCTTTTAAAAAAGTCAAATAAATAGCTTTAGGATAAGATGGAGAATTGTCAGATTTGCAGCAAGAAGGGGGGTGGACCCTTGACCACCACGCTCTTCATGAAAATCCCTCTTCTGAAACTGCTTGCTTTGGAAGGACTCCCACTGAGAACTGGGGAAGTGGTGAGGGAAAGCAGGCTCAACTTCCAATTCAAGTACAGTAATACCTCATACAAAGTCCGCTTCATACAACATCGGATTCATACAACATTGCCTAATTCCTTGAAAAAAGTTGCCTCATACAAAGTCGTGTGGCGTTGTATGAGGCATTGGGGTTTTCCCAGGTTGCATTGTGCCTGGGCAGTATAAAAGGCAGGACACATGCATGCATTGCTCTTGTGGGTTTTGCATGAGGTGAAGAGTGTTTAGGAGTGGTTTTGAGCACGATTTTGGATTTTTTTGAATTTTTCCGTCAGAATTTTTAGAAGCATTCCTGGGATTTTTGCAGCATTCTTCAGGTTCTTGGACAATTAGGGTTGTTTGACATGTTTTTGTAATGTTTTTAGTCTTTAGACAATGTTTTCTTAAAGTTCTGTCAGTTTCCTGTCTGTTTCCTTGACTTTGCCCTGAAGTCTGTGATGTTACAGTACAATGTATCTCTATGGAAACAACGTTGTATGAGGCATCGCAGCAAGGATTTTGCATGCCTCATACAAAGTCCAAAACCATATAAAGTCCAAACTTGTGGAACCAAGTTTGGACGTTGTATGAGGTATCACTGTAGTTTACAAAGACCTTGATCTCTAACATGTACATCGCCAACACCCTTGAAGTGACTGGTTTTTATACTGCAATATACAATCATGTTAAATGCAAAGACCCAGATATCATATTGAGCTTTGACCCACACAGTGTCAACCTTTGTATCCTCCAGAAGTCTTGTTCTTTCCCCTTCTTTCCAGCACAGGGCCGCCATCAGGGCAGTACTACCAGTACTACCGTATAGGGCCTGGAGCTGACAGGGGTCCTGCCGCTGCCGGCCATAACTATGTGTGTGTGTGTGTGGGGGGGGGGCAATAGGATTGCTCAGTATGGGGCCCAGAAATTTCTGATGGCAACCCTGTTCCAGCATCAAGCTGCAAAGCACCACAGAGCTATTGAGGCGATGGGTGGAAGAGGCACAGGAAGCCAGAAACAAGATCCAAGCTTTCTCCTGGGCTGGAGCTAGTCACCTCAGAACATCACCCCACTTCACCCGTTCCTCCCAGGTGGTGCAGCTCCAGGTGCTGACCCTGAGATTAGCAAGAACAACTGTGACTCAAAGAAGAGCCTTCTCGATGGCGACACCACCTTTGTGGAACTCTCTACCAGTTGAGCTGTACCAGGGGTCAATCTCTATCAATTTATAAAAAAAACCCAACTACAATTGTTCTTTAAAGAGGCCTTTAAGGGCATACTGCCAACAGCCGAGCAACAGGTTTTCACTAACTTTTCTTGTCATCAAGATGTGCTTGGTTGTTTGGCTTTTTTAAAAAAAAATTGGTGTGTGTGTGTCATTTTTGTTTCTATTTATAATTTATTTAGTGCATTTATTATTTATGTCTAATTTTCTATTGTAAAGATTTTTTAAATATCTTGTAAACTGCCCAGATTACGGCAGAGGATGAGGGGGATAGATGGCATTGTTGACGCAACGGGTGTATTGCTGAGCGGGCTGCAGAGGATGGTGGAGGATAGGGGTGCCTGGCATGCAGTGGCCCATGTTGTCGCAAAGGGTCGGATTTGACTATGCGACTGAACAACAAGCTGCACAGGGTGGAAAATATCCCGAATGGGTGGGATATAAATGTAATAAATAAAAATAAATAAATTCGAATAGTGGCTGGTGGAGACAGACTGCCTTGGTCACCAAACACTGAAACAAGTCCCCGGTCACTTCCCCTAGTTTGAGAGTTATAGGTTGTCAGCAATCCCCTCCAATGCTCCACACCGGCTCAGAGGGAGATATTCCACCATGCGGGACCCTCCACCCAGACTCTCTTGCGCTCGCTCCGTGAGAGCCTTGGATATCCCAAGGTTCAGGTCACAAGCACCTAGACTTGGGAAATCTGCCCTGGATTTGTACTGGGTTGGACCAAACAAACCCTCCAATCCCCTGAGGATAGTTTTGGCTTTAAGCCTCCTCAGCCAAGAGAGTATTAATGTAAAGGCTTTGTAAAACCTGGCAACACTTACCCTTTCCAGGTGAGGGAGGTCAGGGAGGTTCTCTGATGTTGAATGCAACTTCATGGAATGGAGTCGAGCCAGAGAAGGAGTGCAGGGACCTGTAGCACAATTCTGCATGCACCAACTCAGAGCTTAAGTCCCACAGGGTTAAATAGGATTTGCCATCCGATGTATACTTACCCGGAAGTCCCATTGCACATAGTGAGTCTTACATCTGAGCAGACATCAGTAGGTAGCGTCCTCACTACCACACACTGAATCTTTGTGAATGACACCAACACACAAGAACCGATCCTGTGGCCTTTTAAAAGCTCAAAGTTTCATCTCTTGCACACACTGAATAGTGTAATAGTGTATGCTGTCTTGTCTTGTATCAGAGCTACACATATGACCAGTGGTAACACAAGATGCACTTACTGTGCCATATTGCCACATCCAGGCATCTAGGGAGATCTACAAGCGAAAACCAATATAGCTAATTTCACCTCCATCAGGAGCAATTTTTTTATTTGTGTTTTGCATGTTCTCCGTGATTTTAAGGACGTTTGTGTGGAGACTTCAAGTATAGAGATGGCTCTCCTATTCAGACCAGTGAAACCTTGAAACTCTGATGTTGTGGGCAGCGCGTGTTTGTGTGAGTGATCAATCCAGTGTAGGCTTTAGTCTGAACGTTAATGAATTATCCAAGGCACTAAGCCTTCTCCCCCAAACAGAATCAGAACCTTGGAGAACTCCTTAATGTTGGGCTTTGCTAGGACAGGGCTTTGAATAAAGCCTTTGATGACATATAAATGCAGAAGAAATCTACTATCATCTATTTTAATACTCATATTTCACTAACACACAGCTCCCACCAACAGTGCTCAATGAAAAGAAAATGGGAAACATTTTTTTATTAACAGTCTTGAACAAAATAATTAGAAATTATTACATACCTGAAAAAACACCACAATGCACTAGCAATTTATAAATTTTTACTCTTATGAAGTATAACTTAACAACATTCAATTAAAAATAAAAGGTTGCAAGGATCCCAGTGTCACAATTTTGATTTGAGGGAGGGGAACTAATACAATGAAGTGAAATTTGTACCCCTATGAAATATAAAAAACAACAACACCCACCTTACAATAAAAAATAAAAAGTTCCCTGTGGCACACGATTGGATGGGGAAGACAGATGACAGGGAACATCCCATTTGTGCTGATGTTCTGAAAGGCCATAGATGCAGTCCCCTACCTATCATACATGAACAACTGCCCCCAGACCCCCATCAAGATGAAGTAGGCAGTCTGAATCAAACTACCCATCCATGTTGGGAAGTATTCCCTTGTTTGATTCCTCCCAACTGCCCAAGCATCCTTATAAGAAATAGAGTCATCAAAGCAACTTTTCAAAGGGGCTAATGGAACCCTGCATGATTAACAGTTAGGCTGATGTGGAGCAGATGCCTATCCAAGTCACCAGAGGTACAAGAGCATAGATAGAACTGGCCATGTAATTCCAAGGACAACAAAGCAAACCTGGAAAGTAGAAGAGCCACCATAAGACTGAAGAGACACTCATCTGTCTCCCCCAAAAGAGAGAAAGATGAATCCCTCTGTAGCCAGTAAAAGCTACCGGTTGTGTCCATATGAATGAAGCATGAGTCTCTGTATCACAGTCCTCTTGGCCTATTTGTCACCCTAATGCGGATGGAGGGCAATACACAGCACACTAGCAGAATTAAGACACTGCAGTTCTCCTAGCCTAACCCTATCCTCTGCTAAGTGTACTATATTATTTATTTATTAACCATCCAGCTTGATTCTTCTGTCTACTGACACTGCAGGAATGGCGATGTAACTCTGAATGGGGAAGAATGCCTGACGTATCCTTTATAGAAACTGGTATAGTCTTCCCCAACCATTCTCTTCCATCACATCCTAGCAGTATGGCTAAACATCATCATCATGCTGTGGCAGTTGAGCAAAAGGGAATAAAGAATTGGGGGTGGGGGATGTGGAATATTTTGTTTGGTAGGAATACAGGACACCATAGGAGACCTCACCCTTATAGGAAACCAAATCTGCCTTAGATAGCATGAAAATTTGGTGTCTGAGGCAGGAACCAAACTTTGCCGCTCAAAAAGTTGACCCTAAATGCCCCCCCCCAATTATTTTCTTTCATAAAAGCGATGCTTCCATTCAATCCTAAAGGAAAACAACTTGCTCCAGAGCTACCATTTGTATGGTGCCACTTACTCTAATGCCCCCATTAGGATTCGGTTTGTTGATCAGAAGAGTCTTACCAATCTACATTTTCTTCAATAAAAATGACCGTTTACTTCCTCGGGAAAGAAAACAAGACCATGGAGACCATGATGGGAAACATTTCTTTGGTAGCACTCCAGTGGCTCCAGAAAATTAATAAATGGCCGCATTAGGATAAATTCTTATCTGACCTACAACCCTGGTCTTACTGAGACCTGAATGCTGCCACAAAAACCCTCTATATGCCTTAAGAAAGGGGTCAAGGAAAAGGGAAAGTAGATACCCCATCACCACCACCATTGTGACATACAAGCAGTGGCAAATTACAGCTCCTGTCCACACATTTTTACGGCATGTGTTGTCACATTGATGGGACTGCATTAGTCCAACCACCCTCCACTAACTACTGTTTTCATCATGTGAGAGTGACAGTCTGAAAAGTGGGAGGCCGTGTTAGCTGTATAAGGCTCCATGCTAGTTCTATAAGGCTTCTGGTTCTGGTGAAATGTCTACACAGGTAGTCTGAAGAGGGAGAAAGTGTCATCACATTCACAAATTTTTCTGTTTAAACCAGGGGTGCCCAAACTACAGCCCATGGGGCCGGATCTGGCTCCTGACGCCAATTCATACAGCCCTCAGTAATAGTCCCCGAGGAGTCAGCATCATCCCTATCCTCAGTCTACCTGGACCTGGTCATGTGGGCAAGCCTAGAACGTATCCCAAAAAGGATGCCCCATCTCCTTTGCAAGAAAAAGAAAGCAAAAGGATTTGATCCCGTTCCCCTTATTAGTGCACTGAGAGTAGACAAAAGTCCTCCTCTCTCGCCTCCATTTGTTCTCCTGGTGGCAATGCTAGTAACCCTTGGCTGTGATCTGAAGAATCTGACTCATGCAAAACTGGAAGAGCATGAGAAGCTATGGGCCGTGACAAATGTAGTTCTGAAACGTGGGGTTCCAAAACTCACATTTCAGTGGGCAAATAGGGGAGGGGGAGATGTTTTAGAAATGAGTCCAAATCTTCCCTGGGCCTGCCAAACTAGTTTTACAAGGGGTTGAGGTATTTTCTTTTTGGTTCAAAGTCTCTGTCACTCCGGATCTGGAAACATCGAATAATAGCTCCTATTTTCCTGCTCTGTCCTTTCCGTATTGTGACCTAGATATCTGAAACTTTTATGCATGTGTGATGTTTTATGTATTAAAGTGAATATTTAAAACTTTGCATGTGCCTGCACGTGAATGCCAGCAAAACACAGGGCATGGTTTATGAATGCCTACAATGAGACGCATATTTCTTCTGTTTCGGGATAGAGACACAGGAGTGCCAACACTCACGTTTAAGTGACCGGGTAACCCAAGCAGTGCATCCGGTGCGTTTTCAGACACTTGCCACATTTATCTGAAGCTGTCAGAACCCCCTGTGAAGACAGAGAACTGTCCAGTTTTAGATGTGTGTGTATGTGTGTGTGTGCGCGCACACATGAATTCTGTTACATGCTATGCTAGATGTTTGTGACACCAAAGTTCCAACAAATTTTAAAAGTTTTTGGGCAAGAGACTCATGCTTGACTCATTTTTGCATTCTGCTGCTCTAAGATAACGTTTAGTTTTATACAGCAAATGGGTGGCTACTGCAAGGCTGACCTACAAACTACGACATCCTACTGGCCATGTAATAAGAGATTCTGCTGCTGGATTTCACATATCTTCCAATTCTCCTACAACGTGAGCATTTTCTGATGAGATCACAAAAAAAATGCAGGGGTTTCCAAGTTGAAAACCAAAATCTACTTGGGAAGGAAATCAAGCTGTTTCTACCTGATGCCTGAGTGGAATGACGAGTGGGTACAAAAGAAGTGCAAGAAAGAGATTTCAGAAACATGCACATATTTCAGGTATTTTTCCCCATTTTACCTTCACTAAACTTCTTTTTTTTAAAAAAACACAAAATCTTATAGAAAAATAGATGAATCTGCAAAGAGACATCCCTCTTTTCAACCACCACCACCATCACCACCACCGGGAGGTTAAATATGCTTTTCTACCACCACCACCATCAGGAGGTTAGATATGTTGGTTTGCATGGCACATCAGCCACAAAAGCAAAGGGTCCTAATTTACTTGAGGCTGAAGAGGCAACTTCCACACCTTGTGCTGCGCATGCACAAAGGATTTTACCAAATAGCAATAAATGTGCACATTCTTCCAGTGGTGAGTCCAGCATGAACAGTACTACTGCAGCAGAAAACCACAACCCCGAATCCATTCCTTTGGGGCTGCGGTGAGCATGTTCTCTCAGATTGGGGGAGATTGGCCATCTCTGCTTTGAAGCTGAGCAGTTCTGAACCATGACCTTTATTCCTCTTAGCTCAAAGTCTTGCAGAGTGGAGGCAGCATGTGGACCCTAGAGCTAGTCATCAGAATACAAGCCCTCCCCCCCCCATCACGGGGTCTTTGAGATCATCATTTCTACAATGGCAAGGAGGGTTCCTGTCAAAAGAGGGAAATAGCAGCATAGCCGAGGAGCAAAAATCATCTCAATGCAAATAGCGAGGGAAGAGAGCATTTCTCCATCATGTTCAGTGCAGTCCTGCCACCACAGCAACACGGGCCGTCCTAGAGGCATTTTCTGTTCCAGCATTATGCAGTAAATGGTAAAAAGAGAAAGCTTTGCTGCGTGGGAGAAGAGATGAAGTAACAATAAATCCAGCTAAGATGCGTGAGAGGGTCGCCTCTCACAGAATGGTGCTGAGGGTCGGAGGGGGGAGAGATAAACTCCAGCACTGTTTGCAGGCCAGACTTTTCAGGAAAAAACAAGAATATGCCAACAGCCCAGGCTGCCCAAATCAAACACTGGCGGAAAAGGTCCTAGTTAAGGCAGTTTGATGCAATCTTGCTTTGGCAATGTCAGTGCTAGAAGACGGACTGACAAGTCAATGGTGGCCTTCAGTCTCTTCTTCTGGGGCTTTCCCCCTCCTCTTGAGATGACATCTAATCCACCCCGGCCTGCAGGGAGGGGGGAGGGGTGAAAAGTAGCACCTGTCTGTCAATGTTGCTCCAAGTCCCCAAAAGCTCTGATTTGAGAAAAGGCAGATGGCAGATTCAAGATACGCGAGATGCACGTGCTAACAAAAGGCTCAAAGATGTTGCAAAAAACAGCGCTAAAAAAGGGGGCAAGGCAGAAGTGATTACTTTTATTCCCCATGCCCTTTCAAAATAAAATAAAATTAAAAATGATTGCAAAAAGTGACTCAGTGTTGTTTTGATTCCTCTGTAAAATGTCTCTTGCGCCAAAAAGGCCTTAGTCCTAGTCTGGCGCTCCAATCTAGTTCTGGCGGCTGCTGGGTCCTGCAGTGATTTCGTCAGGATCGTCTTCATTAGGGACCTTCTCATCTCCCTCCTTTCTTAGCACCTTGCTTGGCTTGCTTCCACCAAGGGCATCTTCTCTGGTCAGCTCTGAGGCTAGCAGTGAGGTGACCGCACAGCCAATTTTTCTATTTGCTAGGATGGAGACAGAAAGAAAAATGTGGTAAGACATCAGAGAAATAGTGGTGCAAGCCTGCCTGACATGATAATACTGTCACCCTCTGCACTGTGTTGCTAAGGGAAAAGAGGGATACGACATCCTAGAAGACAGTCTACCAGCCAACATTCCTCAAAACATCATTTCAAGTTGTAATTGCTCATAGGAGGCACAATGACTTTCAGCATTCCAACAAAGGATATAGACAACTTATAGGGGGACACAAATGGTGACAGGCACATTAAAAGCTGTGATTTTGAGATGTATAGAATCTGAGGATGTATAACTTTAAGTGGGTTAGATTTCTCTTGAGAGCTGTTTTGCCAATTTCTCCTTGTTATGATTTTACCCTGCAGTGAAAATCAGCACTGTGGGACTAACAGAGAAGATGTCTTCAATCTCAGAGGATAGAGTGATGGTTGTGGACAATAATTTCTGCCACAAAAATATGCAGAGGGAGGGATGTAATTATTCTTACCTGAAGGGCCCAGACAAGGAAGGTTTTTATGAGGATTTCATAGCCTCTTGTGGAAAAAAAAAGCCAAATCAATACCCCCAGTAATCTCATTTCTCAGTGTGGTTAGCTTTCCGTTCCAATATATGGAGGAAAGATTCATGAGAGTAATTAGTTTCTTGTTATCCCGACCTTGTCTTCAACTCACTCTCCACAGAGTTCATTTTGAGTAGTAACCATCAGCGAAAAAATGTGGTCCCAGCAAGAAACATGATGGCAGTTTTAAAATAAAGGCAACAGTTCTGTGGTGCTGAATACTCACTTCAAATTAATTAGGATTTACAGGTTTTTGAGGCAAAATTGTTTACTGGAGGTGAAAGAGGAACACCTCAGGAGCAGCAGCAACCTGGCATTCATACTACCTTCTATTTTTCCTGAATAAATTATCTTCAGTCTGTACTTTTCATGAAGGAAATGCACAAATGGTTACTACTTTTTCCACACAACCAAAATTCTTAATCAACCGCAGGTCTGTTTTGAAATATGAACCTGGCCAATGAGGTCATAATCTGGAAGACAGGCAATCTGTTTTGGAGACTGTAGGACAGGGGTGCCCAAACCTTTTGGCACGTGGGTCAGATCCAGCTCCCGATGGCAATTCATCCAGTCCACAAAGCTCTCGTCGCTCCCGGAAGCAGAAGTAAAACACACCCATACAGTAGTGACAGGGGCTTCATGGGCAGGATGAATTGCCATCGGGGGCTGGATCCAGCCCACAGGCCATTTTATTTATTTATTTATTTATTTATTTATTTATTTATTTATTTATTTCAGCTTCTATACTGCCCACCTGGCCAAGGCCAACTCAGGGTGGTTCACAGCATAATAAAAACATAATTAAAAACATAGTTAAAACTGCTTTAAAAACTATCCACCCACTCACTAAAAAAGGGTGCAGGGGCCGAGGGTGCTGGGATTCGCCATAGTTTGAGCACCCCTGCTGTAGGATGTGTATAGAATTGGTTGATCCAGAAAAGTTCAAAGTCATTAGATTCTATCAATCCCAAATTCAACAGAGATGCAGAAAGCATAACAAACATTTATCAAGAATGCAATTCTGGGGAACTATAACTTAATACTGGGGTCACAACTGCTTAGAGGATGGTGTATTGGGGACACATACATGCTGCAGTAAAAGAGACACACAGGCAAGAAACCAGAGAGGGAAACACACTGTCCCGCCCAAGGCTCTAATCTCCTTTCCTACAGAAATTCCAGAAGGAAAATGGCAATATTCTTTCTTTTCCAGGCACTCTCTCTACTTCATAGTGGCCTTCAATTATATTTGTTTATTTGAACAAGCAAATTCATACTTTGGTTTACTTAGCTGGTGCATCATAGATCATAATCTAAATTACCTATAGTGTGGGGTTTGGATATAACATTCCATAATGGTTTATTTGTTAAGTTGTGTTATCAAAAACAAAAGGTTTCGATTTCCTCCTCATGGCCATAAATGAAGATGAACATTTTATCGTTCTTCCTGAATGTGACCAGTGAATGTGTTTCTACAAAGGGCCTCCTGCTAAAACTGTATGCATCAGACTCAGTGACCTGGGGAAAATCCCAAAACAGGCCTGATCCTAAACACCCACCATCACTACTTCACTGTCTGTTGGGTTAAAGGAAAGGTTATATCACATGGGCCAGAATTCATCCAATTTTGTCAATTTAAGGTTTGCATTAATAAACATGGTGTAACTGTGTGAAAGTGACTATCCGAGAAACACAGCTCTCTAATTTCAGAGACAAAGCTTTCCTGTTAATGCTTGTGTCACATTAGTATACAAGCATTACCATTAATCATACTTCTTGGCAGGACAATTCTCTACGGCACTGCTACTCAAAATAGGTACAATACGTTTAAATAGATACCCGTGAGGAATATGCTTGGAAGGACATATCTATTTGGCATGCAATCGATGGATCAATAATCGCTGATGTTTGTCAAGAGGGTATATGTGCTTAGTTTCAAAGTGCATGCTTACATTTTTGTGGGTCAAAACTGTTCATGCACTATCTGATACTTTTTGATTGTACACTTACACTTGCACTCTGTTATCTATGTCTATCTGTGTTGTCTGATGTCAACTGCTATGAAGACTGAGCAGCTACAAAATCTGGATAAGTAGTCTCGATCCCTTTACTTCTCTACAACAAAGGTGTGACAAGAACACTTCAGAAAATGTCCTACCAGATGGTTTCATACCTGTGTTCATTACATACAGTCAGAAGAAATCAAAAATAAGTTCCAGGAATATCTTGTTAAATTGTGATGGTACCTCTTACGGCTGGAGAACATCCAGTTCACAAACTCTCGAACACTTTGGCTGGTGGCACAGCCATACAGAAAAATAAAACATGGAACAATCAATTTTGGTCTATGAATAGTTCCAAAGAAAAGTAGACTGGGGCGTGCAGAGAGGGAGGAAGGTCTCTACACAAGTATCATGCAAAGTATCCTTCTAGTGCCAAAACTGCCTGCAAGTAAGTCTATTTCGTGCACCATGCACATATCCATCCACTAAAGCACTCATATATACAATACATAGATCAGGAATCATACAATGAATGCCGTGTTTCTACATTGTGGCAGCATATGCTTATGCACAAAAACCAGCTCAAGTACCAAAGTTTAGAGGGAGGGGGGAATCTATACCTGGGGATAAGGGAAACACCTGTAGTTGGAGGCCTGCAGTTTCATGGATAGATGCTGGTCAATGGCCGTAATAAAGTGATTTGAATTCATGGCTAGCTGATTTCACCAGACACAAAAGGGGTGTTGTGATCTTGACAGACTAGGAGTTTTCGGCATGAGAAACAGACACTCAAAAACAGCAATGCAAAGTTCATGTAAAGTGATCACAAGGATGGCAACTTCCAACTGTGAAATATCTCCTGCTACTTGCCATTACTTGCCCTACCAGATACCTGTTCCCAGGAAAATATTTCTTTTTTGCATGCTACACTGCACTACACAGTGACTCAGGTCTCCTCATAAACCTCTTGCAGGTAGGTAGGTAGTCATCAGTGCTCTTTCCTCACAAAACACTACATATGCAAGACCTTAAGCCCTTGCATGAATTTCCCAGAATATTCCCTTGTTTCACCTATTCTGTTCCATCAAAGCAAAAACATCCTGTTCCTCTAACCATTTCCAAGGCTATTTGCTTGAAGAGCAGGACTACTTTTTACTACTGCACTCTCAACCTGTGGCTTTTGTTCCAGGCTTTAGTTTAATCCAGGGGTTCTCAACCTTTTCAAGCCGAGGCCTGGGTCATGCTCCCTTCGGGGGCCAGATGGCCATTTTGCCCTGCCTGCCACACATGGCACTTTCGGGTGTGGCAGGGGTGGTGGCGGACCACATGAAATGGTGTCATGGGCCACATCCAGCCCCCGGGGCGTAGGTTGAGAACCTCTGGTTTAATCCTATGTAACTCCCCCTCCTCGCTCCTACATCTTGGCTTGTTAAGAAAATCAGCCACCACTGCCTGCCCTACAGAAGTGGAAGAAAAAGTGGGAAAGTTTAAAGTACTTTTTCATTTCATAAAAGTGGTTCATTTCTCCATCCTGGAGCCTCTGGCAGTAGCTTTTCATTAAAGATAAGAAGATTGAGGATGAAGAAAGAACTCGATATAAACTATAGTTTAACTGTGTAGTAATCTGCACTTGAACTTTGCTGATTGGCAAGATTGACATTGAACTCCGACCTCCAGATTTAATCCATGGGCTAATCTGTACTGCCTTTTCTCTAGCTTTATTGCTATATTGGTCACTGCTCTACTGCCCTCTCCTAAGTTTCTGTCCCTTCGTTTATGCATCTGCATTCTTTGGAACATGCTAGGATGACGGTAGTCCCATTTCTCCCCTTGAAGGTCAGTCTTTGAGAAATGCTTCCTATAATGGAGCTCAAGATGGAGAGGTACAGAGTTGTAAATATCTGAAGCAATAAAAAAACAGTGTGTAAAAGGTGTCAGCTGGCTGCATTGCCTGGATGATGGATTACTGCAGTACTGGAGACGGGAATACTGCACATGCCAGCAAGGAAGGAGGTTAATGAGGAGAAAGACAGCCCAAACAAAACAAAATGCTTCTGCCTGTTGAAAGGAATCAGAAAGATGTAACTGCTGGACACCCAAAAGACACACCTGCCTCCGAAGCAGGGAATGTGAGTGGGCTGCAGTTCAGAGGGAAAAGCGAAAAGTGTCATCTATGGGAGGGCCCTTTGAAATCAGTTCTAGGGAGGGTGCGAAACCCAGGTTCCAGGTTGCCTGAATGTCAGTCTCCTCTTCCACACTTCCCTGCCTGCAGCACATGAGAAGGTCACACACAAATGGAGGGGTGGGGGAGGAACATGAACATGTCCATAAAGTTACCCGCTGAGGTGTGTCCTCCACCACCTCATAAAGGGACAGGAGAGAGCGTGCTGTTAGGAAATAAAAGAGGTGTTCATCAGATTAGATGTCCAAGGATGCTTAGAAGCAGGACCTTCCCCACCTGCCCCCCCCCAAAAAAAAAAGTTTTGGGCCATCAGAAAGCCCTTCTGCTTCATCCCAGAGCCCCAGGACTCCATATTTATTTAAAATGAGGTTCTACAGTTGACTAATCCCTAATGTTTCATAAATATGAGGGGAGGGAATCATATGTCACAGTTCAATAGTATGAGTTCACCCTCAACTACAATTATCAAAGGATGACCACAAAGCAGCTGAGTAAGCCATTCTCCCCACACGTCCAACCATTACATGGCTCGTGCGCATTCAAAAATTGAATTTCAAATAAAGCCTTAGTTCTCATTGAGGTGGTTAGCCTGTCCGGAGGGTGGTACCATTTCAAGCTGTAGGGTAGAGAGCTGAACATGAATGAATGAAATTCTCCCTGACATGCCATTTTTCATGCACAAATAGTGGCAAAAGTGATAAGCAAACAGCTACAAAGTCTGAGATGAACTCTAGGTTGAGATGGGTGGTGGGACCAAATGACAAAAGGCAGATTAAGAGGTTGAAAGCAATAGCAATTACATTTACAGTGCTTAAAGCAATTTGCCCCTAACATGCTGGGTACTCATTTTTCCGACCTTGGAAGGGTGGAAGGCTGCATCAACCCTGAGCCCCATCAGGATTGAACTTAAATCATGAGCTCAGTTTTAGCTGCATTAAAGGTAAAGGTAAAGGTTTCCCTTGCTCGAACGTCAGCCGTATCCGACTCTAGGGTGCAGTGCTCATCTCTGTTTCAAAGCCGAAGAGCCAGCACTGTCTGCTTCTATAGATGTTTCCGTAGTCATGTGGCAGGCATGACTAGACACCGGAGCGCAACTGGCAATAACAAGTTTACCTTCAAGGACAGAAAGTTTCCCAGTCATGTACTTGAACTTTCAGCTTGTTAAGAGATTTATTTATTTATTTAGTATATTTTTATACCACTTTCCTGACCCAAAGCAGTTTACAGACAAATAAAGATGGTAAATTACATAAAACTTGAAACACAATTAAACATTGTGGCTGAACATCCGAGGCATCCAGGCTCAACGTCAGTGACGGAGCCTGGTACTCAACATCCTCTGCAACATCCTCGGGCAGCTTAAGGCCCATGTCATGGGTAACAGCCACTCCCACTCCCCTCCAACTGGCTGAGGGGAGGAGCTCAGGGGGCTCTGTGGCAAGGACGAAGGTGGAAAATGTCCTCCTGCAACGGCGCAAGAGATGGGAAGGGCCAATACCCAGGTTGACTTGAAGCACACCTGTTGCTGGGATGTGGCACCTAATGTGTGAAGGCTGTATAGAGCAGGGGTTCGCAACCTATGGCCCATGGGCTGGACTTGTCCCGTGGAGGCAAATCATCTGGCCCGTGATGACAACCCCGGAAGCGGAAGAATTTATAACAGCCGTAAAAGCACCTACGCCTGCACAAATGCGACTGCTGCCATTTATGGCAGCGTTTATGGTGGGGTGAACCACATGTCTGGCCCACTCAGCTGTCTGGGGTGTGTGTGGTCTGGCCTGTGGCATTAAAAGGTTGAGAATCCTTGGTATAGAGAGAGCCAGGCTGTGCAGAACACTGCTACTGGTCTACTTCCTTAGTATCTTAACTCTATTACCGTAGAAGCAGATGGTTTGCATGATGTCAAGGCTGGGAAGAGATGAGTAATCAAAATCAGAAGGCCATCTGAGTCATCAGGCTGAAACCATGACTGCGGGACAATTGCGCAGCCAAGATGCAGGGGGACAAACAAACACAAGGCCATTGTCTGCTTCCCATCCTGCAGACGGCCATGGCCTACATGCCTTTCTTAATGAACTAGCTGAAACAATCTCCCTGCTGACTTCCCCAACAATGGCTGCGTAAGCTATTCAGCAGAGCCCACAGAGGCCCCGTCTGCTTTGTCATTCCTTTACATCCTGGCAAGAAGCGGCCGGAATTATTGAATAGAGACAGCTGCTCATCAGTCAGAGAGGAGTCAAAGATCAGAGCTTATTAGATTGATACAGTCGGGATAGGGGGATTCAAAAACCTCCTAAAGACCTTTATAACATGGAGGTTTCTCAAATGCCTGGAGCGATGCTGCCCAACTTTATCAATATCAGACTATGGAATAACATCTACAGATCAGGAAACATCTCATACAGCAGGAGTTCTCAACCTTTTTAAACCGGGGGCCCGGGTCACGCTCCCTCAGACAACGTCAGGGGCCAGATGGTCATTTTGCCCTTCCTCCACCACATGGCACTTCCTGGTGTGGTGGAGACGGTGGGAGGCCACGTGAAATGGTGCCGTGGGCTGCATCTGACCCATGGGCCGCAGGTTGAGAATCTGTCATATAGGGAAGGGAGAGCATGGCTGGTTGAGGACCCAGTTGTACAATTTTTAACTTGACTCTGTGTTAGCCAAACAACAACAGCCCTGTCCCTCTCCAGAAGGAGAGTGACTTCGTGAGTGAAAAGCCTTTCAGCTTCTTTCATTTACTCTCTTTTCACGTCTGGCTAAATACTCATAACCAAATACATAAGATGCTACAATATACCACTGGCATATACACATGCATGTATACAAGATGCTATGGCAGTGATGGCGAAGCTTTCATAGACCAAATACACAAACTGCAACCCAGAACCCGCTTATTTATCGCAAAGTGCCAACACGGCAGGGTGAACTCTGTGCTGGCCCATGAGGTGCTGGGCAGAGGGGTAGGGTGAACTCTGCTGGGGGGGGGGGAGGGAGGAAGCGCTCCCATTGGGCTGCTAGGAAAAGGGGCAGGACAAACTCGGTGCTGGGGTGATGGCGCACATGCCAATAGAAAGGCCTATGAGTATCATAGGTTCGCCACCACTGTGCTACAGTATACCACCGGCATATACACATGCATGTACTGTATATGGCTCTTCAGATGCTATTCCCTATCACGAAGATCTTGTTTTGGTTTCTCCTTATGCTCCCTGGAAATCAGAGGCCTGATTCATTTACTTACATGATATTACTATCACAGACTCGGGTTTTATGTACCCACAGTCTGCTGCCTCCTGGACTCCTTAGGACAGTGATGGCAAATCTTTTAGAGACCAAGTGCCCAAACTTAACAGGCTGCCCTCCGTACCACAGAGGGGCAGGGCAAACTCTGTGCTGGGGGGGGGGAGGGAGGAAGTGTTTCCACTGGGCTGCTGGGCAGAGGTGAACTCTGTGCTGGGGCTATGGTGCACGTGCCCACAGAGAGGGCTCTGAGAGCCTCCTCTGGCATGCACACCATAGGTTCGCCACCACTGCCTTAGGACCACTCATTTTGCTTCCATTCCCCAGGAGTCAAGAGACAGCCACTCACAGAAAACATAGAGAATGCTGGGATTTCAATACGGTTGTGACCAGACACTACCATATATGTTGAAAGCAGGACACAGAAGCAAAGATGGGGAAATCATGTTCTTCCTATGTCTAAGTCTGTGTGAAATTTGCGATTTGGGAGATTAAATCTGTATAGGCATGCAAGTCATTTGAGCATGAGAGTTCTGCATGCACCTGAGTACTGGATTAGGATCAGTTGAGATCTAAAAGTCTGACTTTCATTTATTTCCACTGCAATCTAAGGAAAGCTTTACAAAATGAATCTTTGACTTAAAACCAAGACAAGCCTCAGTCCATATCAAAATTGGAACAGTCACAAAGGACTAGGCTTGTAAATCACTCTATTTGACTCTTCTTCTTGTTCTGCCGTATCAGAATCCGAATATTGGCGATCCTCATGGTCATTAGCCAAGAAGACTGTCCTGAGACTATAATGCAATAGTCTTTCATCTGACTTCTGCATGACAGCATGACACCCGTACCACTGATCCAGTTCTGGGAATCACTTTCTGGTCCTGAGCCCTTTTGGCATGTAAAGTTCTCATCAGCCCCAGGCAAGTATTGATGAAGCTGCTGCCCTCCAACAAGATAGATTTAAATAGGATTCAATCCACTTGGGGACCATCACCCTTCCCTGTGGACTTCAGCACCCAAGGCCACTAGTCCTCAGGGTTGTCAGGTTAGTTAACCGCCACCTAACAGTTGGTTTTGAATCACTGGCAGTACGGTTGACACCAATGATGGTGAACCTTGACACTCTAGCTGTTCTTGGACTTCAATTCCCAGAAGTCCAAGTCAGCACTCCTGCTGATCAGGGTTTCTGGGAATTGAAGTTCAATAGGGGAGGGGTGCACACATCTCTGGGTGGGTGTCGTTGCACCCGTGTCTCTTCTCCGCTCCCCCTCCTCCTCCCCCAAAAGGGCATCGCTTCCTCACCTCCCAAAGAACACGGTGGGCAAACTCCGGCTGGAGGAGGAGGAGGGAGGGAAGGAAGGAAGGAAGGAAGGAAGGAAGGAGTGACGCAGGCAGGAGAACAGACACACACGCTGTAGGGGCCTCTGCCCCACCCCTCATGTGCTCATTCCGGCCTTTTTGATTGGCTGGCGTGTGGCACAAGGGATGCTGGGGCCTGTAGCTTTTTTCTTTTGCCTTTTGTGGGGCTCACGCCCCACCTGCTTCCCCCAGACTCTGGCTATGCAATCTGCAACACCAAAGGTAGGCATGTGCAAGCTTTCAGGGGGCTCCATTCAGGGGCATGGAAACGCATTTGGGACACACATTTATATAGATATGGGTTTATCTGTTTTTATTTTTATGTAGTTTGTAAACCTCCTTGAAGGGTTATGTTTTCATTCAAAGCTGAGGTATACTTGAAGTAAGCAAGAAAACAAGCAGGCAAGATTAACTATAAGAGTCTAACTCAGTGTTTCCCAATCTTTGGTTTCTGGACTTCAATTCCCAGAAGCCTAAGTCAATTCCCCAAAGCACTGACCAGCCAAAGTACTGACTTAGGCTTCTGGGAATTGAAGTTCAAAAAACCAAAGGTTGGGAAACAAAGGTCTAAAGCATGGGTGGGCAACCTTTTTCTGCCGTGGGCCTGACCACATCTCCGGACAGCTGAGCGGGCTGGACGACACCCCCAGAAGTGGAAGCGGGCACATTTATGGCCGTCGTAAATGCACCCACTTCCGTGTTTACAACAGTTGCGTGTGCATTTGCGCATGTGTGGGCGTGTTTTATGGCTGACATAAACATGCCCACTTTCACTTCCAGGTGCAGTGGAGGTGACGACGGGCCAGATGGAATGGCATCGTGGGCTAGGTCTGGCCCGCAGGCTGTAGATTGGGAACCCCTGGTCCAAAGCAATGGAGTAAGTTGATGTTGGGAAAATTCCAGTTATTTTTTCATATCTATCTATCTATCTATTTTTGCCTATCTATCAACAGCACCAGCTCTCCCTGTCCCCGTGTTCTTCAGCTATCACAGCCTGTTTGGTCCTCCAACTTGCATACAGTATATGAAATATACCATCCAGCACTAGAGGTTCTTGAGAGCAGATTGCACTGTGAGACACATACTTCTCTATCTCTCAGACTCTATGTGTGAGTGTTTCCTGTACAGCCACCCCAGCAAACCCATACTACCTTCCTAAGGGCCTTCCATCGAACCCTCAGCATAGAGCCCATTTCTAAGAAACCATAGAGCCCAGTTCCATCACATTCTGTGCGCCTCACTCTTCTTCTTCCAAGACTAATTTCTTGGGAGTGAACAGCAGGGCTCACTGCCGCATGAATGAAAGACTTGTTTAGCTTCTCTGTTTCTAGTAAGATCAAAGCATTGGACGAGACTCAAGGGAACCACATCCTTTTACATCTCTTTGTTTGTTGTTCAATGTATGATATGACATCACACCACGTGTTAATCTTCCATAACCATAGTTTGGTGTGATGTATGACTTCAGTTGTTAAGTTGTGTACCTTCAGAACTTTGCTTAGCAAAACTGAAAATTTCTTGTTGGTGAGAAATTAGATTATGCCTGTTCCCTTTTCAACTTTCACGAAACTGCCCAAAATGGCCACAGCACTGTCAGTCCAATCCTTATTGAAAAACGCTATGTAAGAAAGCTCTTGTGACAGGTTCAGTGCAGCTGCTACTTTTTCAATGGACATTTCAAAGACCTACCACAGTGAGCTCTTAGTATCCAGATAAAGGGGGTTTCAGTGGGATCTCTGTGCAGTGACAGAGCAAACTATTTAACAGTCAGAAGTCATATATTCCTTGCCCAGCACAAAGAGGCTGGAAATCCTAGAAAACAAACCTTTTCTACTAAAATGATGTATATCCATTGCAAACAAAATCATGCTGTTGAACTAGTTGCAGTTTTTATGTATACTCTGAACACTACACAACTCTAACATATCCTAATTGCCACATTTGGGCTTAAACTGGATTTGGCTTTACAAATAACAGAATCTGATCCATAATGTAGAGGTGCAAAGTAATGCTACAGGCTGTATGGAACAAGAGTAGCCGAACTCATCCTGAACTTGCTTCCTTGCCCACATCTTGCTTGTATATTGCAAGGCTTTAATTGGCACCTTTTCTTACTTCTTCTGCACAATTCCAGAAACTTACTTTTTGAAAAGGGATTTTTGTGCATTTATACTTTGTGTCAAATACAACAAAGTTCTCTGTATGCGCCTTTAAAAAACACACACACCATATATCTACCTATTCGAAATGCTGGCTCATTTGACGTTCTTGCCATCCCTTGTCTCCTTTTTAAAAAAATTGTTCACGTATCACTCTGAGCAACAGAAGGACTCTTTGGTCCTGTCAAAACTAGTCAATACCCCAGTTAAGCCAAGGAGTTTGGACTTAATCCTTGACCCCCAATGAAGACTAAAACATCTTAAATCCAAGTACTTCATCTTAATTGGATTATGAAGCAGGCTGTCAGAACATAATTAAATGATTGGCTTATGCACATCCAAAACTTTTAATTACTTGATCAGTTTTGCTTTGACAGAGTTTCTGCAACTTACTTAACTTGAGTCTGGCCCCATCCAAGCAAAATACAATAATGTATACCACTGAATTAATTCTATTCATCAACCTTCTCATAAAATGTTCTGAAATACATCCTTATTAGGAGATTACTATTCAAACAGTACTTCTATCCCTGAAGTGGCAGACTTTGCATCTAAACTCACACAGAAACATATATACAGTGGACCCTCAATAACAACGTTACTTGGTTCCCCAAGTAGCGTCGTTATTCGAATAACGTCGTTATTCAAATAACGACAAAAAACATCATTATTCGAATAACGACAGTATTTTTACCGTCGTTATTCAAATAACGTTTTTTTGTCGCTATTCAAATAATTACATTGGGAACGTCATAACGTTGTTAAGAAAAAATGACACTATTCAAACACGTCGTTAATCGAGGGTCCACTGTACCCAGGATACTTAGAATTTTAATAATTTTAAGCTCAGTTTGGACAAGCCCTAGTTTGGACTGTTTCTTGTTATATTGATATTGACTGTATGAATTGTGTTGTATTATTGGATTATTTTGTTGTCCTATATTACTGAATTGTAACTAGTGGCTGTATTATTATCTTGTTAGCTCTTGTATTTTTGATATTTGTATCTTACTGTGTATCTTATTGTGAACCTCTTTGAGTCGCCCGCAGGGTTGAGAAATGCGGTATACAAATTAAATATCAAATCAAATCAATTCTACATTTACTGTAAAGTGCTGCATAATATCAAATATAAAATGTTATTCCATCTACAGGAAATTTAATTTTGTATCACTTATAAATTGCAAATTACGTATTGTTAAAATAAAAGGGCTTGTTTTTATACGCGTATTTACTAAATTTGTTTCCTTTTATTCCTGTAAACAAATGATCTCTTAAACATAAAGAAACACAAATATCATATTTCTATGTCATGTACACAAATGTTCATTTAATTCAAAGGAACTGTTAGGAACTGCTAGCATTAATTATTAGATCATAAATACAATCTTTTGCCAGCAGTTCTATGTGAATGAGTCAATTTTTGTTTTCTTATATAAATCATGTGAAAATCGGGTGATCTGAATATAAACTCTCCTAAAGGCATCTCATGGCAATGAGAAATTATAATTAAAAGGAGTTAAAATCATTTTAACTCTCCTTTGTAGAGAATTATAGATTATAATCTATACCCCGGATGTCATATTGCACCACAAGACTCACAGACTGACTAATAAACAGTTTCAAGGATGTCCGAGCAGCTGGTTTCCTTTTTTCATTAGTTCACATTATTGGCAACACTGCCAATTCATTTTATTTAAATATAGTACAGTATATGAAAATTGTAATGTTGAAAGACCTGCCTGTTTTGTCACTTACCGTATTTTCCGGCGTATAAGGCGATTGGGCGTATAAGACGACCCCCAACTTTTAAGAACATAAGAACATAAGAATAGCCTTGCTGGAACAGGCCACAGCCCATCCAGTCCAGCATTCTGTCTCACACAGTGGCTCACCATTTGCTTCAGGGTATTCCCAAGGAGATGCCTTCACCTGCTTAGGATTCCCTGGAAATGGCATGGAGAGATATCCTGCCTATCTCTCCAACCCCGAGGTTGTCCTTAAGTATCCATAATTATAGCCATTGATACTCTTGTCCTCCATGAACTTGTCTAATCCTTTCTTAAAGCTGTCAAGACTGACAGCTGTCACCACTTCTTCTGGCAGGGAGTTCCATAGACCAGTAATCCTCTGGGTGAAAAAGTACTTTCTCTTATTTGTTTGAGAACTAGTACCCAAAAGTTTCATGGAGTGTCCCCTAGTTCTAGTGTTATGCGATAGGGAAACAGTTTTTCCTTATCTACTTTGTCCACACCGTGCATGATTTTATAAACATCAATCAGGTCACCTCTTAGACGCCGTCGTTCAAGAGTGAAGAGGCCCAACCGTTGCAGCCTCAGATGGTAAGGAAGGTGTTCCAGTCCCCTAATCATTCTGGTTGCCCTCCTCTGCACTTTTTCCAGCTCCATAATATCCTTCTGGAGGGATGGCGACCAGAACTGTACACAGTATTCCAGATGGGGCCTCACCATAGATTTTTCTAGTTAAAATGTAGAGTTTGCAATATACTCGCCGTATGACTACCCCTCTTCCAACGGCGGCGTCTTTGGTTACTCTGGGTTGAAAAGATTTTTGCTGGCGAAACTCCACTCAGGGGATGCCCGAATGAGGCTCCTTTCATGCCTTTGGGTATTGAAACCCAACCTTCCAGTCTCCAAGTTCAGCGCCTTAACCACTAAGTTTTGTCCCCAACATGCTGGTTACATGTGCTCGCGTCATACCCTCCCCCTTCACCGGTGGGAAAGGTAAAAGGAGCCCTGTCAGGCTCGGAGCCACCGCGAGCCGCACCTCTCCGCCCCCTTCACCGGTGGGAAAGGTAAAAGGAGCCCTGTCGGGCTCGGAGCCACCGCGAGCCGCACCTCTCCGCCCCCTTCACCGGTGGGGAAGGTAAAAGGAAGGTGCGGCTCGCGGCATCTCCGAGCCTGACAGGGCTCCTTTTACCTTCCCCGCTGGTGAAAGGGGCGGGGAGGCGCAGCTCGCGGTGTCTTCGAGCCCGACAGGGCTCCTTTTACCTTCCCCGCCGGTGAAGGGGGCGGGGAGGCATGGCTCGTGGATACCACCACCCCAGCCGGGGTTGGGGGGGGGTGAGGAGGAGGAGCAGCAGCTGGCCAGCGGGGGGGGGGGGGAGCCAGCCGCAGCCGTGAGGCTGAGGGTGGTGGTATCCGGGCGGCCCCTTGCTCCGGAGGCCTCGCGGCGGCGGCTGATTTTCCCCGCCAGTCAGCTGATGTTCCTTCTCCTCCGCACCACCACCCCGAGCCGGGGGTGAGGAGGAGGAGCAGCAGCTGACCGGCGGGGAAAGCCATTCACCACCTCCGCCGCAAGGCTGGGGGTGGTGGTATCCTGGCGGCCCCTTGCTCCGGAGGCCTCGCGCAGCGGCGGCAAATGGCTTTCCCCGCCGGGCGGCCCCTGGCTCCAGAGTACCCGGCGTATAAGACGACCCCCAACTTTGGCACAGATTTTTTGGGGTTAAAAAGTCGTCTTATACGCCGGAAAATACGGTACTTTCCTTTGTAAGTACAAATGGTTACAAAAGCTTCACATGGAAGTAGGATCCCCCCCCCCTCACCCTTCTTACATAATCTAGCAAGTTCAAGTGCATACACTTGGCTTCCAGACTATCTAGCTATAAGGGGGATAATGTGGAAAAATATATGGATGTTAAGACATACCCACTTTGTGGCACATAAACACAGCAAGCTTCTCTTTATCAATTCTTTCCTCGCAGGCCTAATATAAAGTGTATTTAAAATGTTAAATGCTAGACTTACAAATTCAAGGACTGTGAAACTCATCAGCTTTATCAGGATAAACAGAGTCTGTTCTTTCTCTGACCTCACCTAATGGTGTTTTATTTTTAATTCCTTACAATAATGAATAACATCAATTTATCAATATAAAAGAATATGAATATTTAGGGACATACTGAGCACTGGGGACTAAGTATGCAAATTGGTGACCTCATCAACAATCAAGCTCTTTTCGTCTACCTGCTTATTTCCAATATAGTTATTTTTCTTGGTCTATAGACAGATTGTATGTATATCCTGTTCTTCTGCCAAGAAATGGGGGTTTCTCTATTTTAGTCACACAAACACTATCTTTGAGATATTTAGCCCCAAGAGGGAGTGATGGAGCCAAGGCTACTTATTAAGCGTGGGAAATTAAGGATTTGAAGTGTGTGATCCAAGGCCAGCATAACCTTCCACACCACACTGGCTTTGTTAGTGACATCTGTGTAGGGGAGATATTGAAATCACTGGATAGTGGAAGTAAGATAGGAAGCACCTTCCAAAACACTATCAAAGTGCTGACATTTCTTCTTTAAGACCCAGAGCCTCTCTCCTGTGAAATGTGTGCATCAACCCTTTTTGATCCTGGACGGGAAATATTTCACAGCTTTTCCAGAGACATTGAGCAAAAACTTACCTTGGCGTGGACCTCTTTTTCTACGGAAGGCGGCTCCTGACTGTAACGCCTCCAGCAGGCTATCCATAACTCCAGTTTCATCCCCCTCTGCAAAACCAAACAAAATGTTTAAAATTGCTTTCAGCACTTTTCTTACCCACCCATTGTCACAGATTCTGGTACTGCCTATCCTGCCTTCACACAAAGATCATGTACCGGCCACTGATACAAGACTGAATGGAAATGTCACACCTTAGATCAGGGGTTCCCATGGGCCGGATCCAGCCTGCAGCACCATTTCATGTGCCCCCCCCGCCGCCGCCAAGGGCATTCGAGAAACAAAATGGCCACCCATTTGAAGCTGTTGGGATAAAATGACCACCCCCATCGTGCAGGCAGGGCAAAATAGTTGTCTGGCCCTCAAAGCTGACTGAGTGTGACCTAGCCCTTGGCTTGAAAAGGTTGGGAACCCCTGCCTTAGATGGTACAGAGCAAGGATGCTTGAAGGGGATAGGGAATAATACTGTATTTTATCCTGAACTCTTTCCTGTTAAAGAAAAGAGAACCCTGAGTCAGGTTCGCCTGAGTGGGCGGCATAGAAATTTGAATATTAAATTAAAAAAGAGCTTCTCATGATAAAGGTAATTTTCTCAAGGAGCAGACCAAGAGAAAAGCATATTCCTCTTAACAGGCTTCCTCTCTGATAATTGCATATTTGCAGGGTATTCTTTTTTATAAAATCAGAAGACTTTCAAGTGTGGCCCATGCATGCAGCCAGGGGGGGAAAAACCTTCTACCAAACAGGTGAAACATGGAAAATTAGAATGTCGTGTAAATGTTCATTCAGTCCAGTAATGCAACTTAAAAGGTGAAACAAATATATGAGATAGACTCATTACCTGCAAAGTGAGATAGTTCAAGCCTTACTTTCTTATAATATTGATGCTTATGGCTTACAGTTTATGAAAACCCCAACCCCCACCCCAATCTCCATAATCATCACATAATCTCATGTATACTGATCCTCACAATTATAACGAATTAAGGCATTACATATTTCGCTTTGCATGTAGTGAGTCTATCTCATATATATGTTTCACCTTTTAAGTGAAATGAATGAACATTTGCACGATATTCTAATTTTCCGAGTTTCATTTGTACATCTGCGTCAGGACCAAACCAGAGCTTTATCTCTTTTTAAAATAAATCTACTAATTTGGCTATAAAGGGCAGCGTTAGAAAGAATGAGAGACATCCCTTTCCTTCCCAGTCTATTATATCACTGGTTTAAGACGTTTTCACCTTGCCCAGTCCAAATACTAGGAAGGAGAAACCATCTTAAAGCAGCAAAGTACTAGCAAGGAAAAGGGCAGGTTTGCACATTCCTCCCAGTTAGTTCTGCCTTCCAAAATCCTTGCTTTCAAACTGAACTGGCAAAGCATCCATTTAAAAAAACCAAACTGTTTTGGCCCTCTGTTCTCCTGTTTGCTTTTCCATGACACAAAGAAGGAAGAATTTCCAATTTCCAGGCTGTGCAATTCAGATAACCTCCCATGCTTTCAGGATGTTCCTTCTTCCCCTCTGGGTGCAAAGGGATGTGTGTACATGAGGAAGGGGGACAGCAGTGGCTTAGTGGTTAAGATGCTGAACTTGACTGGAAGGTCGGCAGGCCGAGACCCGAGTGCTGCGTGATGGAGTGAGCACCTATCTCTGCCCCAGCTCCTGCCAACCTAGATTTTGTTCAGGATCAAGCGCCTGGTCACAGACACCTAGTTTTTGTTTGTTTGTCTGCAGTGACTCAAGTGGTTAAGACGCTGAACTCAATAACTGGAAGGTCAGAGTTTGATTCCCAAGTACTGCATGATGGAGTGAGCTTCCATCTCTGTCCCAGCTCCTGCCAACCTAGCAGTTTGAAAGCAAGAAACTGCAATTAGATAAATAGGGACCACTTTGGTGGGAAGGTAACCAGTGTCATGCCTGCTACATGTCCACGGAAATGTCTGCAGACACAGTCAGATACAACTGGCTTTTGAGCCAGTATGCCCTTTACCTGACATGAGGAAGAGAGACACTTAAAAGCTCTCCTCCTGGGAAGATTTCCGCCCTTTCCTCCCAGTGCTGTGGAATCCCCTTGCAAGACCCACCTGGGAGGAATCCCTTCCTAGCACAAAAGCCCTGTCTCCACACCCACGTGAGGCAGGAGGCTTCATGGCAGGCTCTCAGCCATCTTTAATGGGCCCAGCTGCTGACTTCTTCTGCTGCTTTGATGTGATTAGCACCCGGAGGGCATTACTGCCATCCCTTTCCCATTAATCTATTTTTTCACTCTCCAGCAGTACTCTAGCTACTAAGGAGATTAGCCAGCCTGCCTGCCTCATCGGATCTCCTCCCCCTAGCAACAGGCATGTTCCTTGTCCAAAGAGCATATGCCAATAAAGACACTGTGCATTGCCACAACCCTCTCCTGCCCATGGATAAGCTGCCCAGTCTGTGGGTGGGAGGGGGAAATACCCACTGAACTGTAACTTAAACACTGACTGTGGAAGGGGGTGTTCTGTAGGTTTGGTGAGTTTTTGTTTTATTTGGTGGCATCCCTTCCTACAATAGAAGGGAGAGCAACAAGACCTTGGAAGGAAGAGGAAATGTGGCAGGATACTAATGCCTATTTGTTTGTATTTATAGCTTTGTGCGTCTAAATCTTATGAAGTCAAATATTCCAGTCTCCTGTGTCGCTGTTCTTTTTACTTTTACCACCTAGCCTCCAACCTCCCTGCCAAGGTCTAAAGCAGGGTTGCCCAAACCTTTTAGGCCGTGGGCCAGACACGTGATTCAGCAGGCCGGTCACGTGGTTCCTTCCACCAGAAGTAAAACATACCTGCGCATAACGCTGTCGGATGCAGAGTTCTGCACATGCGCAGGCACATTTTACTTCTGCTTCCGGGCAGCGTGGGCTGGATGAATTGGTGTCACAGGCCGGATCTGGCCCATGGGCCATAGTTTGGGCATCCCTGGTTTAAAGTCTTCAACAGCCATGCTATAAACTATAGCATGTGCCTGATTAGAAAGTTTGATATTCCTTTTCCTATCCCCTCTGCCCGCTCCCCCTCGCAATTGTTGCGGCCCTGAAAATGTTAAGAACAAATTCATGTGCAGCTCTGCACATTTTTGGTTTCCATGGTAACAGTTCCTGACGGAACATAAACCTATAAAATCACATTAGAACATCTGTTGGGTGCTTTCAGGCAGGGTGAATCCATTGTCCACAGCGCCACCTGCTGGCAACAATAACCTGGTACATCTGACCTATATTAGTAGCAGTCAACCTGCTAACTAGTCCTTTCTGACCCTTGCATGTTGGGGGGGAAATGCCAATGGAATTTAATCATGCAGAGGAAGTGTGATCTTCAAATGCAGACAAAGGGATCTGGAGGCCTTTCAGCTAAAAACAGAGGGAGTGCTGAAGCCCCAAAAATTCAGATCTACAAAAACCCCAACCACGAAATCTCTATGGCATGTTAAAAGAAAACCAGATTCCATGTGGGCTCATAATCCACCAGGCAGTGAGCTTGTCTTGTACCACTGCCTTGATAAAATCAGAATTAAGGTGCCTGATAACACAGCTCCTCAGGCTTACAGTCCTGACCTACGTGCAAGGAAAAGGAATATATCCAGACAGTCTTTATAAGTGAGTATCTTCCAGGCCAGCCCCCGCACACACATATCCCTGGCAGATGTGGCATGCAACTGTGTGGATGATGTAGGTCACTAGGTGTCTTTGAAAAGAACAGTTTCCTTTTAAGCAGACGCTATCTTTGGAAGACTATTACTAAGGCTGGGGGCTTTGATCTCTCCTTGAACGGAACTGTTGCAACAAAGGAATCAGGAACCATCTGGTGATTCTAAAGTGGCCACGTGACTGATGGGAAGGACAAGAATGATGAGTTGGCACTGATGCCCAAAGCAATTGAATGAGCCAGCCATCTGCACGCTTATGGGAGAAAGCTAGTGATCACAGGCAATATCCCTACTTCTGTGTTGTTTTTTTTCTTTCTGTTCCTCCATCTTGATTTGCTACAGTATCACATGCTTTCCAGAGACTGCACAAAAGCAACAGCCTGTGCACAGTGCCGCGTGTGGGCAGGAGTCACAAGCAGTCACATAGCCAGAGAGAGGCATGCCTGTCAAGTTTTGGATTTGGAAATAAGGGAAATTTCCCGGCAAATACGGGATACTTGACAGCTATGCTTATCCTGTGCTGCCCTCCAGTGGTGGCAATAGGGCATTGCACTCTAATTAATAATGGACAACAGCGGGAAAGAGGGTATAATAAGGGTTTTTCCTGGCCAATAAGGGATACTTGACAGCTATGGAGAGAGGTGCTCACAAAAAGGCCCTCTTAAAGTAAATGCTGCCTGATAACCCACCCACTCTTTACTGCGAGGAAGAGAGAAACCAAAATGTGACGGACACTGACTGGAAAACTCGCAAGACAGCCTTGCTGGATATCTCCAGCGATCTACTCAGTGAAGCACTCTGTTCCTAAGAGAGAAACAGAATTCTAACAATTGAATCCCCCTGGTTTACCTACACCAGTGATGGCCAACCTTGGCACTCCAGCTGTTCTTGGACTTCAATTCCCAGAAGCCCAAGTCTCTGAATCCACACACATGCGCAGTAAGCCCATTCATGTGGATTCACAGAGATTTGGGCTTCTGGGAATTGAAGTCCAAGAACAGCTAGAGTGTACGCGCAGTAAACCCATTCGTGTGGATTCACAGAGACTTGAGCTTCTGGGAACTGAAGTCGAAGAACAGCTGACATGCCAAGATACACCATCACAGACCTACACTGACTGTCTAGTTAGTATTTCAGATGGGGGTCTTCCGTCCCCCGCATCTGGAAATGCCAGGGATCTTTGGATGTAAAGCTAAACACCAATGGAGTCCCTCCACTGAAGCCAGCTAGGTCCATCCAGGAAGCAAAACTACAATTAAACTACAATTTATATCAGGGGTGGCCAAACTACGGCCTGTGGGCCAGATCCGCCCCAACACCAATTCATCCGGCTTGCATTGTCCTCATCGCTCCCGAAGCAGAAGTAAAACGCGTGTTTTACTTCTGCTTATGGGAGGAACGAGGGTGGCGCAGGCCGGATGAATTATTGTCGGGGGTGGATATGGCCCACGGTCCATAGTTTGGACACCCCTGGATTAGACAAAGGCTCTGAGGCCTCCTTTTAAAAGCTTAATAAAACATGATGGGGAAGGGTGGGCAGAGAAAGGGGTCCTTCCTCTACAGAAATTAGGAGCTGGCTTTAGTAGACTTGAGAAATAGTTGGGCCAGAACAGCAAATGATTCTGTTGGAGATACAAGCCCTCCAAGCCGACTTCTATCTTCCCTTGACAAGGCCAATGCTGTTTCTCTACAGACATATTACATATAGCTTTGTTTCACCACAGTAACTTGAGATGGGATCGTGGGGGGAAGGGGGAAGGAATGCAAAGAGTACCATAAGCCATGTCACTCAGTGCAACTTCAACTGGCTCAAAGGCAAGGATAACAGGCAGGAAATTGTGGGAGACAGGAAACAGGCAGACAGGGATAGTAATTGAGTCCATATGTTCTAACAAAGGAATGTGTTTGGTCCTGGAGAGACGACTGCGCCTGCATATAAGAAAGCCTTATAAAAACAGGATGGCATAAAAGAGGCTTACGAGAGGCCACCTGAATGGCCCACAGAACTAGCTCCTCAAAACCCTGCGCTAGCACTAGCAATAGCACTAAAAGTTACAGATGTCATTAGGCGTGTTAACCAACTGATGCTGAGATGGGTTAGCCCTGTGATAGATAAAGATGGCCCTCATTTATACCACTGATGGCAAACCTTGGCACTTCAGCTGTTCTTGGACTTCAATTCCCAGAAGCTCAAGTCCTGTGCAGTAAACCCATTCATGTGGATTCACAGGAACTTGTTCTTGAAGTCGGAGAACAGCTGGAGTGCCAAGGTTGGCCATCACTGATGTATACCTTCAGATGTCAAGGGCATAACAATGAAATACTTGATAAGATTTGAAATGAAGACCTAGAAAAATCTAAATGCACAATCATTATCAATTTGACAATTCTACAGAAATGAGGTGATAGGCAGCAAATGATCACTAAGTAGCCAAGAGCAGCTATTCATTTGCAGGGATAAAATAATCAGAAGAAATATCACAAAAATCTGAAGCAGCCTTTCAAGTCCGGTGAATCCACTGAGATAGCTGTGGCAATTTGCCATAGTTATTAAAGGCAAGCAACCTTATTATGGTATAGGTTTTGGTAGACTAGAGTTGACTTCATCAGATACATGTCATTTTAAGCTCAGTTGGCAATTATACGGATGCATACAAGGGTGGAGAAATAAACACATGAACAGCGGAGTTAAAGAAAGTACCATTTGTGTAACAATTCATGCATCTGATAATGTAGATTCCAGTCCATGAAAGGTTATACTGTAATGCATTTATGAATGTTAAAGATGCTATAAGGTTACTTCATGCTAATAGTGACCTACAGCATTCAAATTATCCTAGGCAGAGAACAGGACCGCAGAGTAGTTTCCTAGCTCTACTTACTGACTTACAAAAGGATTGTAAGTTATTTCCACTATATGGAGCCAGTGGTGGGCTCCAAAAATGTTTACTACTACAATGTGGGCGCGGTATGGTGGGTGTGGCCAGGGGGAAAGCCATACATTGCACCCGAATTAGGACTACTTTCTTTTAAAACTTGGTTCTGGCAAACTGGTGCAAACCTGATGCCCACCACTGGATGAAGCCAACAGTGCAAGAAGGACCACTGCCTTCACACACCCTCAACCTCACAATTTATATTAGGAGCCCTGGGTGGCCAATGTTGGAGAAATAATGCCAGCAGGCTTCTTACTCCAGTGGAGAGTTTCCACTCAGGCAAAGAATCCAGATCATCACAGAATAAATCCACATGTGCAGCCAGGAGATCAGCACCTAAGTGCCAAGATCTGCAAGTCCACTCATCTGAACCGAGTCTCTCTTCGCTAAGGTATGCTACAATACCTGCATTCATATCGATTAGTTGCTCTCTCTTCTGTTGCTTTTCTTGTCGTTCCTTCTCTGCCTTTTCTTTGGCTAGCTTAGCTCTGCGCATCTTCTCTTCTGTCTCTCTCCGCTTTTGGTTGTCCTTCACAGCTTGCTAAAACCAAAACAGAGCTCACAATGTTAGATGGATAACTGTGGAACGAGGGCAATAGGGTCCAAGTGATGTTTTCTTTGCAAGAATGATATGATTTATATAATTAATTCTATAAAATATTTTAATACATACAGGGCCGATGGCAAACCTTGGCTCTCCAGCTGTTCTTGGACTTCAATTCTCAGAAGCCCAAGTCTCTGTGAATCCACACAAATGGGTTTACTGCGTACATGCTCCAGCTGTTCTTAAGACTTCAATTCGTAGAAGCCCATCTCTGTGAATCCACATGAATGAGTTTACTGCACATATGTGAAGTAAATCCATTTATGTGGATTCACAGACTTGGGCCTCTGAGAAATGAAGTCCAAGAATAGCACAGTAAACCCATTTGTGTGGATTCACAGAGACTTGGGCTTCTGGGAATTGAGTTCCAAGAACAGCTGGAGTGCCAAGGTTCGCCATTATAGATTTAGGGAATATATATCCTTTTGAATATTTAGTCTTTAGGCAGCCTTCCCCACCTTCATCCCTGGAGATGATGGTAATCTAACACATCAGAATGGTGTCAGGTTGGGGAAGAACTCAAACAAGGAACTGAGAATTTAGGTGAGGAGTGGAAGCTTGACAATCAGCCAAATCAGTGCACATCCCTGCGCACTAACACATTCTAAAAGGTAAGTAATTCTGCAACAAGCACAATAAGGGCAAAATATGGAAGGTCCACAACAGGGGATATCTATCTCTCAGCAAGCACTTGAGAGCACCTGGAAGTACTTTGCTCTCTGCATCAAGAGGCTGGACAGAATGCACTTTTGGCCTTATAAAAGCAGTTTGTCTGAACAGAGCATCAAGTTTCAGTTAAAAATGACCGATGGATGTGATGCTCACTATAAACATGCTCCTGAAGTTGCGAAGATTAGTGAAGAATTCTTCAATAGATACTTTATTGGTGTCAAACAGGAAATACTGTCCCAACTCCTTGTAGAGGTTTTCCATGTTTGAGTGCATCATCCGTAGCTTCTCGTATTGCTCTTGGGCATCCTTAACAAAGCTGTAAATCTGGAGTCAAAGATCACACGATTGTAAAGGGGCAGCATTATTTAAACTCTGGTAGCTTAATTTCAATGTTGCTGTGCGTGTTCAGTTTTTTGCAGTATTCAGAAGACCATGCATACAAAGCATCAACATAAAGAGCAGTATCTTGCTTCAATAGTTACACAAGCATGCAGCTCCAGTTTTGGAAGCCGCAGCAGCAAAGTGATGGTCTGTCATTACCATGCAGACAAGCACAAGACAAATACCTCATTAGATCACAGTGGTAGCTTTGGCTGTTGGAATCCCGTGTGCAAACATATTGAACAGGACAGTGGCTGTACTTACTTTCAAGTTGCTTCTACTCCTTATGATGAACAGTACACTCTGTCTCAAAGAACCCAGTTCAAACTGAGTGACTGTGGCCATTCTCATCACCTTTCATACTATAACAATTTTCTAATTGCTGGTAAATAGACAGTCTGCTGGCTGGCTGGATACAAAGTGTGTTCTTTCTTTCAAGCTTGCAGGGCTTTTTTGCTTCCCAAGGGCACACAGAGAGGTGGTACAGCAGAGCCTCAAGCAGTTTTACCCAACACGGGTCCCATGCCCCACAGTTAGATTTCAATTCCCAGAAGCCTAAGTCAGTACATTGGCTGGTCAGTGCTTTGGGGAATTGACTTAGGCTTCTGGGAATTGAAGTCCAAAAACCAAAGGTTGGGAAACACTGAATGGAGCTGCTGAAGAAAGACAGGGGCATCTTCTCAAGCTTCTTTATCCTTGAAAACATCCTTATTTTAAGCTGCAGGGGCACCTGCATAGGTAAAGAATGTTTTCCTAGCCACTAGAACAGGGGTCTGTCAACTAGGAACCACTCTCATACTGTTCGCAGGATTGATTCTTCCACACACTGCTTCCCAACGCACTACTTTTTGAAGGATATAGTCATTTTCTCTACAAATTTATCCTTCTCTTCTGTGGTGCTGGGGACATTGTCAACACCACGCCGCACATCAGAAATCTGCTTCTTCATTTGGTCCAGATTCTTCCGTAAATTTTCAGCAGAAACTTCATGGTTTGCAGAGGGCAGGGAGACAAAGAAAAAGAACACAAGGATAAGAAATAAAGACTTATTTTAATTTACTGTCTGTAGATACAAAGGGACATGTAAATATTTCATGGGAAAACCTTTTCCATTAGATCAGGAAGCAGAGCCACTCTGGTAAACTTCTCGGCATGTGTTTACCCATTTCTTTAAACTCTGCTTAAACTTTAAATTCTCCTCTCTCACCACTCCGTTGGGAAAAGAGCAGAAGAAATCTGAAGCGCTGGCTTGCAAAGTCTATGCTAGCTCTTCTTTGGGCATCAGGATCACTAATTATTTAGGCGCGCTTGGTATGTACCAACAGTACCTATGGGACCGTCTTGTCTCCCTACCACCTGAGGCTCCTAAAATACACTAAGAGGCAAAGCTTGTAGCGAACTACCAGATGCTTGCTGCTCACGACGCTGCGGAAATTTTTTCATGCAACTTGCTTGCTACAGTTGCCTTTCGCAGGCTACAGGCTGCAAATCTTGGGAATGATACAAAGAATAAATTGGAATAAATGCTGTTTGATGGGACTGGCTTGTTCCATAACAGGGCTGATGATTCTATTGATGACTTGACCAAAAAAGTGTCTTACAGCCAAACGGGTTTAAGTCAGCAACACAGACCTCTCGGCCCCAATTCCATTCTCGCAGGCAACAC
The DNA here is from genome assembly GCA_035047305.1 of Bradypodion pumilum. NCBI lineage: Eukaryota > Metazoa > Chordata > Lepidosauria > Squamata > Chamaeleonidae > Bradypodion > Bradypodion pumilum. The sequence goes on along the minus strand of JAWDJD010000004.1, from coordinate 183,401,523 downwards.
TGGAAACGTCCAACCCAGGACCGCCAGCAGACCTATCAGCCTTACCAGCATTACAATTCTTTGCAAGTCAACCAACCTCAAATTGGTCGCTCAACAATCAGAGGAATTTAAACTCTGCTTTAAATTCTTCACCACCGACCTCCAGGCTCCCACCAATGGCCAGAGGGGAGAGAGAGCCGCCATGGCCTCACAGGTGGTTGAGGTCTTTGCCACTGACCTCCGGGCCCCCACCAATGGCCAGAAGGGAGAGAGAAATCATTTATTTATTTAGGAAAATTTATTAATTTTTTTTTAAAATTTGTGCTGTGTTCTTTTGCTGATTGTAAACTGCCCTGAGTTACCACGGTGAGTGGGTGGCAATATAAATCTAAGCAAATAAACAAATAATAAAAAGCAGGACCTCTACAAAACCACACAGTTAATGGGAAGAGAGATCCAATGATTCTGTGAACAAAGAACCCTACAGAAAGAAGGAATAATGTGCCATCCTCTCAGATGTCTAATATCCAAAAGAACACAATTATGTAAGAGGTTACACAATACACTCTTTTCCTTTTGTAAGAACAGGAATTCAAAATAGCATTAAAGTTAATCAGATCTTGTTTGTATAAAAGGCATTGAAAATTGATTGCCTCACTTCCTTTTGCAAGCCATTTGCCTTTCATGGCAACTATAAACAAGTACATGTAATGTTTTTGAGTTTGAACCTCTGGGCAAAAATCACAAACAACTGTAATCTTTGTTGAAAAGTTCAGACATAGCTGTGAGGATGTTCTGACTAAAAACTATGTTATCTTTTTTGCACATCGGCAGAGAGTGCAAACAAAGTTCTTAATTAGCACCAAATGAAAAAATGTATCTTCTCATTACAAGTACTGTGACAATATAATGCTTTTGTGTATGTTTTAGAAATGTTCATGGTAGGCTGGCTTTTGATAACATATGATGAGAATAAACATGCAAATTTCTAGTGCTGTAGCTAACTGAACAGGTTTTTTTTTCATTAGACACTTAGTAACTTCGCAAGAGGACAAAGATACTTGGAATCAGAAGATGGTTTAATTTTTATGGGCAGAACCACAGTATTCGTTAAAAATATAATATAAGCATAAAGCAAATAGTATATTAATTGTGTTGATTACTGAATGGTAGCCGTGTTAGTCTGTATTTCAAGCATAACAAAACAAAAAGAGAAAGAGTAAACAAAATTACACACACACAAAAACCCGTGGCAACTGAAAGGCTAACTGCTGAATTTTGATGTTAGCTTTCAAGAATCAAGTCCACTTCATCAGACATAAGAGCGAGACTTCATGGCATCAATTTATACACTCCAGGCACAGAGGTATAGAATGGTTGGTTAGCATAACAGATAACTATACAAATCAATGTGGCTTTTTGCATCTACCAATGGTTGGTGCAAAATGGTTGGTAGATGCATCCATCTACCAACCATTTGCAACTCAACAGGGCCAAAATTCACAACTAATTTGAATACGATCCAGAGATCGTCTGCTAATACCAGTTGTAAAAAGCAACACTGATTTGTATACTTATCTGTTATGCTAACCAACCACTGTGTATCTCTGCGCCTGATGTGCATAAATTGATGCCATGAAGTTTCACTCTTATGTCTGACAAAGTGGACTTGATCCACAAAAGCTAACATTAAAATACAGCATTTAGTCTTCAAGGTGCCACAACATTTTTTGTCTTTATGTTTTGTTTACTCTCTGATATGAATTTAATAAAGTAGATAATTAGACAGAGAGTGATATAAAAGAAGGATTTTCATGTGCTGGCAGGCACTATATTCCATCTAGGCTAAGAGACATTCTTTCATTATATACTTAAAATTATTAATTATTCATTTATGTGAATATGGATGTTTTAAGATAAATATTATTTGTATGCTTTTGCTATATAGAAATTGTTAAAATGTTGTATTGTTGACATCAGGGGTCTTCTTAATTTACACTTTTCCAAATATTACTTTTCTCAGTAAAAAAGATTTAAAATATACGAATGAGTCTTGTGCTATTACGTTTATGACTAAAATAAGATTTTAATTAGGGTCTTCCTGCTTTGTATGCTCAGAGGTATGTTTTGGCTACAGAACCATTTAGTATTCCACCAAAAATATTTGAAACATGTCAGCCTGTTCTTTAGGTTGATGATTAGCACTGCAAGCACAAGATGGTCAGAGGAAAACTGGAGAGCTAATGGAAAGATAATGGTGTCGGAGTAGTTTCAGGATGAGTTCATGTTTTGTTTATCATAAGAACATAGACCAGGAAGATAGCTCTCTACCATGAATTTCAAATCACAGTCACTGAAATAAACATCCATGCCAGGTGCTCTAATGTTTCCTCCTCTTTCCTTCCTTCCTTGACAAGCAATGGGCCACTATAAACAGCCAATCTTCCATATACAGGAAAACACCATAGATCAGGCTTCCTCAACCTTGTCCCTCCAGGTGTTTTTGGACTTCAATTCCCAGAAGTGCAAGTTAGCACTCCTGCTGATCAGGGCTTCTGGGAACTGAAGTCCAAGAACAGCTGGAGGGCCAAGGTTGAGGTGGCCTGCCATAGACGGAGACAGACAAGAAGGATTACAGAACTGGGTAAGAAAGTTCTCCTGTCTTTCTGCTCAACAAAGATATCTCTCTCCCCCCACTTCAAGTTAGCCACAAGAAGAAAATAGCGGGGCCATGTTGCTTGCTTTCAGGGAAATGCAAAATGTCTTGTTCTAATTGGTTTAAACAGAAAATACCAATCCACTGAAACAAAAACTTAAAACAAAAACGCATTTTCTAAGCAGTTCACCTGTTTTCCTTAAAAATGATACACACTGAAGCTCACACCTCCTGGGTCCTCAGCTTCAAAGTCTTACGTAAGGGTTATAAGAAGGGCTCATGCCATTTTGTGCTATGTGCGGCTATTAAGAAGGACAAAGTATTTCTCACCGAACCAATATTATCATGCAACAGCAGTTGCAGACAGAGCAGGGAGACATTTCCTCACCTAACATTTGCTGAAACTTTGCCTTCCCACTGCCAAACACACACAGTCCCAACTCACAGTAGCCATGTCTCAAACTGACATAAGACACATGGATTTCAACTTGAGCTGGCTGCAACTCCCCACAGCGATGTTATCAAAAATGCCCAAGACAACTTGTTATCCACTGTAATGCACTTATAACGATGTATGATTAGTTGGAGTTCATGGAGGACAAGAGTATCAATGGTTATAATTATGGATACTTAAGGACAACCTCCAGGTTGGAGAGATAGGCAGGATATCTCTCCATGCCATTTCCAGGGAATCCTAAGCAGGTGAAGGCATCTGCTTGGGAATACCCTGAAGGAAATGGTGAGCCACTGTGTGAGACAGAATGCTGGACTGGATGGGCTCCTGTGGCCTGTTCCAGCAAGGCTGTTCTTATGTTCTTATGTTGTCAAATGCCTTAGGTAGATGTTTGAAGCAAAAAGATGCTGCAATATTTGTTTAAAGGGTAAAGGTAAAGGCCACCCTTGCTTGAAAGCCAGTTGTATCCGACTCTAGGGTTCAGTGTTCATCTCTGTTTATAGCCGAAGAACCAGTGCTATCTGCGTTTGCAGATGTCTCCATGGACACGTGGCAGGTATGCCCCAACATCAGAGTGCACAGAATGCTGTTTATCTTCCCACTGAAGTGGTCCCAATTTATCTACTTGCAATTTCTTGCTTTCGAACTGCTAAGTTGGCAGAAGCTGCAACAGAGATGGGAGCTCACTCCGTTGTACAGCACTTGAGGCACGAACTGCGGACCTGCCTACCTCCCAGTCATCAGGTTCAGTGTATTAACCACTAAGTCTAGGGGGCAGTAAATGTACACTAAGATAACCTTCCCAGAGGCTTTAATGGAATATTCTCATCTACACCCCTCCCAGAGATTTTGAATTTTTGTCCCATTGAAAATATTTGCCTGAAAACACTGGCTGAAGCCTTAGCAGACCCTCTCCAAAATACCTTGGCAAGCCTTCTCTACATGGATGAGTTCATCAGGAAACTTCAGCACTTCGGTATGATGCAGCTCACACGTTTCAGCCAAGAAGTGCAGCAAGGTCATCTTCTGGTCAACTGACTTTGTATCCCGGAGCTACAGATATGGAGAAAGTGGCTTGCATGAGCATGGGTCAATGTCATGAATCCTGTTTTCTCCACCCATTCCTGCTCCTCAAACATGCCAGCAGCTAGTATACAGTCAGGACAAGTGGAAAAAGATGTGGCCCTGCCTGACAAGACTCACCTTGCAGAGGAAACTGATATTGAAACCAAAGGCACCAGCATTCATAGAGCCAGAATTCATGTAATTGCCCACTAGGAGGACAATGGAGAGTAAGTTGGAGAAACTCTCACTCTTGCGGACCTCCTCGCAGGCTGCAGTGACAGCAACTATCTCTGGTTTGATGTTTTCCACCTGCTCATTAAACTGTAGCTTGAAGAGGATGGCATTGAGACGGGGCATCAGGCAGGGGACTGAACTAACCTGAGAAGAAAAGGGGACAAAATAAGACTGTTGCACATAAAGAGAGTAGGAGAAGTAGAACAATAAGGGGGTGATGTGGTCTGAAGGAGAGAGAACAGGAGAGATAATCTGCCTTTCCATGTCATTATTGCAGAATAATTGAAATGGGGTGGGGTGGAATCAAGTAGTCATTAGTCTACAGCAGTGTTTCCCAATCTTTGGTTTTTGTACTTCAATTCCCAGAAGCCTAAGTCAATTCCCCAAAGCACTAATCAGCCAATGTACTGACTTAGGCTTCTGGGAATTGAAGTCCACCAGTGTTTTGTGGAACATAGTTTGGGAAACACTGGTCTCCAGCATGTTGCAGATCTGCTTCAGGAAACTTTGCAGCACCTGCTCAACAGGTTTAAAATAGACAGATTTGCAAGTGTTATGATGAATAAGTGGTTAAAATAATGCAAGGGTGAATGACAAATCCCTAGTTTGACTTAAACTGCAGGCAAACATCAAGTCTCAGAGCATTTTTTAAATCCATAACCTTTATCATGCTCAGTTCCAGAGACTGAAATGTCGCAGGTATGTTCTGTCCGTGTAAGTTTTTGTACTACGTAAATTTTAACTTGATCCTTGATCAAGACTCAATTCAAATACACGAGCACTTGACAACCATTACAGCTAGGATTCTCGTCATCACAATAGTGACACATCTTCAAATCCTCTTCCAAGGTAAGAGTTCCACTATTAGTTTCCTGAGCCTGCCACCTTAAATGGCATGTTCTGCGAAATCTTACAGCCTTCCACCATACTTTCAAGTAGGTTCACTAAGAGTACATGGCTACCTGGCAAATGCCTCCGTCTGCCTAAATTCTCCTCTACTCTTGTGCAAGGCCTCAAAGGCCTGGAGGGGAAAATATAGTTGTAGAAACTAAAATAAATCTCAGTTTTAGGATGAACGGGTGGAAGAAGTTTAGACACAAGGCCTAGCTCTGCCTAACTTTTTTTAAGTACCCAAAAGTTACGTGACACACATGGTAATCAGATACGGTGGAACCTCGGTTAACTGAATTAATGTGTTATCTGGGACATTTCGTACAACGAAAATTACTTAAACGAATTTCCCATAGGAATGCATTGAAAACCAACATATATTAACTGAAACACAGTTTCCTATAGGAATGCATTGAAAACCAATTAATCTGTTCTGGGGAAAAATCCGTAAACTGAGCCACTATTTTCTATGGATTTCCTTTCGTTATGCAATTTTTACATTAACCAAGCCGTTCGTTAACCGAGGTTCCACTGAATAGTGGCTGAAATCCTTTTCTGCAATTATATAAATTGTGTTACATTTTAGATGCAACTGCTGTAAGTGAAGAAATCTCCCTAGGCATTATCCTGTTGAATGGTGCACTGCATGGATGAGTATGCAACATACAATGTCTACAAATATTTCTTAACTTCTAGCAATTTGCTTCCAGAAGTTAAACACTGCTCAACATGATTAACATAACTGCTCAACATGATTTCAGCCATTGCTTACAAGGTCCACGGTGCTCTTTTCAGAGAACACAAACACCACAGATGACACGGTACAAAATAAAAGTAAATAGAGAGACAGTAAAATTGTAGAAGGGACGGACGAGGTCTGAGAAAGAAAACTATGTAATGCATGGATGTACAAAAATTCAGCTGCTGTCTTGCAGCAAGAGAGGCAGCCTCTCTTTCTCTCCCCTCAGATGTTGAGTACAGGTCACTTACCACAACTCCAAACTGTTCAGGCTCAGCTAGTTCATTATATTCTTCCTTCATCTCTGCTATCATCTTTAATTTTTCTGGATCTGGCATTAATTTAATGAGATTCTGAAAGAGAAGTAAAAAAGGAGCAGTGTCAAAGCTGGATATGGCCCATAAAATAAGATGATGCTTGTTGCTCTATAGGATGGCTTTTATCCTGTGTAAAATGTAGTCATTTTGTGTCATAACTTTCCCCAATCCAAGAAAGAAAGAAAAAAGAAGATTCTGCCTACCTGCACCATGGACTCAGTCAATACAGTTTCATTCACCTCCAGAATTGCGTTCTTGATTTCTTCATAAGGCATGCGGAAGGAGCCCAAAAAAATTGCTGACAAATTCAAAGAGAAGCTTAATAAATATTTCAGCCCCCAATTCCTCAGATCTAAAAGACACAGGGACACTCTGAAATTTTCCTGGTTCCGCAGCCAAATTCTTCGATTAAATCATACTTACAAAGGTTCTGGGCATTCTTTGAGTCCAGCACTCGCAGTTCTTTGGCCTTCTTCTTTGCTTGGCCTTTCTCTTCTTCATTTCCCTGTTGTTTCTTTGCTGCATGGCAGAAGAAGAAATATTTTAGCAAACTACGGAGCTCTGCCACTTTAAACTTGCCAACATGCAGGTATTTTTAAATATATTTTAAAATATTTTTACAACCAGAACCAGAATCCTTTTTAAATGCTTTTTTGGCTAGGAAGGTGTTAATAAGTTCCCCTCCCGAGTGTCATCTAATTATGCCTTACTAGCAGGGTAAAAAGCTCAGATTGTCTCAGAGGTCACCTAACCTGCCACAATGTATTTATACTATGGAACTTACACGCTGGTAATCCTATTCCATGCAATTTATAACAATTATTGTTCTTATATTTTGTGAGGCCTTTCTTTTAGGATCAATATTTCAGCCATTGCAGCCAGGATTCTTTCTAAATAAAAAAGCAGGTGGAACCAACCATTATCCTTCAAGATAACAAACTCTGTCTTCAATTTATATGACTGGTTTTAAATCTGGGGAGATAGAAGGTTTCTTATTCCTGCATGGGGGCGGGGGTGGTGGTAAAACATTTTAATTTTATTATTTTAAAAAACCACATATCAAAATCCCTTTGCCAAGGTAAGGTAAAGGTTTCCCTTACTCGAAAGCCAGTCGTGTCCGTCTCTAGGGTTCAGTGCTCATCTGTTTCAAAGCCGAAGAACCAGCGCTGTCTGCTTCTGCAGACGTTTCCGTGGTCATGTGGCAGGCATGACTAGACACCGGAGTGCAGGTAACGCTGTTACCTTCCCACCAAAGTGGTCCCTATTTATCTACTTGCAATTTCTTGCTTTCGAACTGCTAGGTTGGCAGGAGCTGGGACGCAGAGGGGAGCTCATGCCGTCCTGCAGTACTCGGGAATTGAACTGCTGACCTTCTGCCTCCCAGTCAGCATCTTAGCAACTTGAGCCTTTGCCAAAATTTCCTCTAATTTGACACATAGCAAGAGCAGGCAGTCTGCTACATTTGTGCCAAGTTTGCTGCTGATCCAAAGGCTGGTTTCAAAGTTACAATAGTTAGTTTGTGCTGTCCCCATTTTTAGAAGTGTCTTGTAAAACATTGTATTGCTCTGCCACACATTAACATATAGCTGCATTCCTGTTATCATAATGCAACAAGATTGGAGGAAACTGTTGCAATTCAGCAAAAGGACATGTAGTATTTGGATTTAAAAACCCGCCAAACTAAAAGACATCGCTTGCACACAAGTATAGTTAAAGTGTGAATGGTGGGGAAACTATGGGTGCACACAAAAGCCTCGCTTCCTCCATATATCTCCATACACCCAATAACATGCCAGGTCTTTATACATTCAGTGTAACAATCTAATTTAAATTCTGAATTGTATAGAAATGGATAAACTTGTGGAATCTGCAACTAGAACCCCTGATAAAGCAAGGCTCATAGTTGCAGGAGTTCTACTGGCATGGGCTGTTTTCAGAGACTTGCAGTCAATGTGTAAAGAGAGAGAATGTTGCCTGGGCATATAGGAATATGCACACACATCAGTTGTTTCTGTCTGTATAAACATGAAATAACTTGGATAGACAAAGTTAAAACCTTGTACAGTGGAGCCTTGGATAAATAAACCAATGCAATCTCCGGGGCTTTTTGTATTACGGAAAAATTGTAACCCAAATTTCCCATAGGAATGCACTGAAAACCAAAATATGTTAACCAAAATGCAAATTCCCATAGGAATGCACTGAAAACCAATTAATCCATTCTGGGGAAAAATCCACAAACCGAGTTATTATTTTCAATAGATTTTCATTCATAAACCAAAAATTATGTTAATTGAGGTATTCGTAAACTGAGGTTCCACTGTACTTTGAAAGTCATATGTACATATGATATTTCAGTTAAGATAATAATTTTGTGTCAGAAACTATTCTGGGTTGAAAGGATTTTTGCGGAAGAAACTCCGCTCAGGGAATGCCCAAATGAGGCTACTTTCATGTCCCCAAGAGTTGGGATGGAGACAGGCGCTCAATGTATCATGCAGTACCCAGGTCTCGAACTGCCGACTTGCCAGCCTTCCAGCTAACAAGGCGAGTTTCTTAACCACTGAGCCACCACAGTCAAGATTAAGAAAATGTATTAGGCATACTGTGCCATGTTTGTTTTACGTTATAATACTGAAGTGGAAAATGGGAGAAACTCACATCCCTCTTCAATCATTTGCTTTTAAGAGACATAACAGATCTCATAGCAACAAGCTGTGGATTTAGTTGAGTGCCCCTGGTACAAAGGACTACTTTGTCCCCATTTCAACCTGATACAAAGAACTTTCCTAACCCCCACCCTTTTGGACAGGGCAGCAGTTTAAGAGATGGCTCAACACTGGTGGAAGCCAGTGTTGTGCCAGTGTCTGGGAGGGCGAGAGGACCTTTTCCGCGCTATTCTTGCCTTCCTGGGACATCCCTGGGTCGCACAACAGCTGAAAATAGTTGTGGCCGCCATTTTGTATGCATTGGATAATGCTAAAAATCGATTAACGATTTGTGGAACCAAGTTTGGTCATTATCCAGGGTATTACTGTACTGCATTCATGAACCCAAGGCAGCATGGCCAACAATCAAGTATTGGTGGGATTATACTCCACAATAGCTGGAGGGCACAAGGCAACCTTTCTCACTCTGGTGCTATGGCAAATAAATTATCCTAGTCCCTGCCACCCTAAACTAAGCAATGTACCATCTTCATGTCATAGGATCAATGTTAAGAAATTAGATCACTTGTGGTTTGCCCGCGTTCATGAATTGGCCAAAACCTTTCCTGATGGGTTCACTCGCTACGCACACGGATGAAGACCACCACGGGCTTTGATGGAAAGGAAATTGGGGTGCGGGCTAGATTAATTGGAATAAATCATATTGCCTTGGCTGGAGGCTCTGAGAGAAGTAGGGCAAATGTCATAAGGTGATGAACCCAAGTTAATGCACAGATACCTAACCAGGGTAAAACTCACCCTTCCTCTTCTGGCCAAATATAAGGTTGGGTTGGGCAAACTCGCTGAGTCAACAGCTAAGGAAGTCAGTTTCCCGGAAACCATATGGGCTCCAAGATAAGGTGAAGAACAATGGGTTTCACCCAGCCTGTTAATTAGTTCCTCAGCAGAGGTCCTGGGGTGCTCAGCAACTTCCGAGTAACTTCCAAGAGCTGACGAATGTAACTTGGTCAGCAAAGTGCCACGTATGCAAAAGCCTTCTGTAACGAGGTCACGTGTGCCTTAGGCACAAGACCCTCGAGGCAGGGTAATAAATACATCCACCCGAGACAGATCGGGACTGGACTTTCACCACACATTCGTTTCATGCGCGTTCCCTTGCGGCCAGATCCTCCATGGGCCATTGCAACAATCACTTTCCCCAAAACACCTATCTTTAGGCATGCAGTATACAGTACAGTAAACCCTCACTTAACAACGCATTCGGATAGCGTCATTTTCGCTTAACAATACGTCGTTATGCACCACGTGTTCCGGATAATGACGCTACAAACATTGTTAAGCGGGAAACTCCATAGAAACCCACTTAACGTTTTCTGCATAATGACGCTACTTGGGGAACCAAGAAACGTCATTATGTGGGGGTCTACTGTACTGAGAAGTGAAAACAATGATTCAGAAGTCCTTGCTTGCATCTACTTAAGCAAATTCTTGGAACAGTCACAGGAAAATCAGAATGCATAACTGTAAAATACAGACAACAAAGGAGGAGTTGTGGGGGACAAACAGGATGTCGGGATCACAGATGTATTGGCAAAGAGCTTCTGTATTCATAGATGTTTTTAGGGCAACTCTGAAGCCCTCGTCTAGATTCCCAGAGGAAAAAGGCAAAGGACAGCTATCCAATCTAAATATCATCTCTATACAATATGTTAGAAGAAGGGACTCCATTACATCAAAACCAATGCCACTGACTAATTACGAATATCACATTTCCTGGCAGGATTCCAGACAGAAATCATGAGAATGATGAGGGGAGAGAAGAATGTGCCGAATTCACTTAGTGGTGCTCCCTTTAACGGTTTATCATCATTGACACATGTGCCTGCTATAAGTTAAGAGTATTATTGCTAAAGGATCAGAGTCACTGACCTAGTTATCTAGGCATCTGCATCAGTGAACAAATTAAAGGTTCAGAGACAGAAAGAGAACATGGACTGCTTTTAGCATGCATGCTCTGTGGGATGAGAAAGGTCTCACATATAAGAGAGATGGATATGAAGGAAAGATGGCCTGATTAGAAAGAGGTTTATTTATTTAAACTACACAAAGGACATGGCTGGGCAAGGGAAAGAAACATCTACTTATCCGGGGAGCTGGAATCAAAAACCAATTAAGTAAAGTCAAAGACTCACAAAGGTAGTAAAATTCTGCCAATTTTGAATGAATGAATGAATGAATGAATGTCCCTTCATACAAAATATTCCCTAGGCATCAAAAAGTAGTTGATAAGCAAAAGGCCATGCTAGGAACAGAAACAGCTCATATCTCTTTGAACAGCCTCTTTTTTATGCTGGGAATGCTATTTATATGGACGAATATTTGACTGTCCATACCTCCACATGCATTGAGATGACGTAGCCCCGGCCCACATTTTACTGCCTGAATGGAGATTAGGGAGAAGATGGTTTCAAACTGGTGAAAGAAAGTCGGAACTCACAAAAGCCACTTGGTTGACCAGCAGGAATGGTCACTGAAGAAAAAGCCAAGCAAAGAAAAGGAGTGTACTATAGAACAAGAAAGGTAGGGTCCATGTGTGCTACTTTGCTTATCAGAATGAGAAAGGTCTGCTGGAAGCTCCTCTTCCACCAAGCAATCCTTGAATCCACATCACAATAAGCCCCACAAATCCTAAAGTATAATCCTTATGAGAATTTAGCTTTCTCAGCTTCTGGCCACTACTGCATGTGGTCTTCATGTTTTTCAAGTGTACACCACCACATTTTATCCAGATTCACTGCCAGCATAACCTTTCTAGGATTACAGTGTGGGTTAAAAATTCCTATATTCTCTGGGGCACGTGTGTCATTTACTAAAGCAGAGTCTGCGACAGGATGGTGGTATGAAATAAAATATACAGTGATACCTCATACAACGTCCAAACTTGGTTCCACAAGTTTGGACTTTATACGGATTTGGACTTTGTATGAGGCATGCCAAATCCTAGCCGCGATGCCTCATACAACGTCCAAATCCTTGCCGTGATGCCTCGTACAACGTCGTTTCCATAGAGATACATTGTACTGTAACAGCACAGACTTCAGGGCAAAGTCAAGGAAACAGACAGGAAACTGACAGAACTTTAAGAAATCATTGTCTAAAGGCTAAATACATTACAAAAACATGTCAAACAACCCTGATTGTCCAAGAACCTGAAGATTGCTGCAAAAATCCCAGGAATGCTTCTAAAAATTCTGATGAAAAATTCAATAAAATCCAAAATCGCGCTCAAAAACACTCCTAAACACTCTATGCCTTGTGCAAAACCCACAAGAGCAATGCACACATGTGTCCTGTCTTTTATACTGCCCAGGCACAATGCAACCTGGAAAAAACTGAATGCCTCATACAAAGTCGAGCAACTTTGTATGAGGTAACTTTTTTCAAGAAATTAGGCGATGTATGAATTCGATGTTGTATGAAGCGGACTTCGTATGAGGTATTACAGTATTCTCTGGGGCACGTGTGTCATTTACTAAAGCAGAGTCTGCGACAGGATGGTGGTATGAAATAAAATATACATAACTTTCTTGTTACAAAATGTAAGTCTCTATTAATCAGGAAAGCAACTTTTCCCATCCAAACTGTGGAGTCGACAAGAAACAGACAGTGATATGAGAGACAGATATGTAAATAATACAATTGTATTCTTTGTTGCTGCTTTTGACATTTTCCCCTGCCAGACAAAACATTCTTTTCCAATTCAGCTTACTAAGGCTGCAGGTTTTGTAACATTATATCTCAGTTAATTGAGGGACTGAATCCAAAAAAAAAGAGAGCAAACACACTATCCAGAATTGCAGCATTTCCCATTAGGGGTAGGAAAAGGAGAATGATATATGCAAAATTTAGAACTGGTAATAAGCACTCAAACATATCATCTTTTGTGAATTGAAGGTTCTTTGCTAGTGTGTATGTATGAGGGGAGGGAGACAGAGAAAGAGCGCCCATGCGTGGACAGAGAGAGAGAGAGAGAAAATAGAGCCGTCAAAAAGCAGCAGCTTCTGACTCAGCTTGCCTCCCCCTCCCTGCAGACTCCTCCCTTCCTCAGTCTTATTTTCCTGCACCACAAACACAAAATGGAGTCTGAAGACAACACCCTCTCTAAAATGGCTGAATGCGGCAAAAGGAGACAGGGAATAGTAAAATAGGGCAACAGCACCACCTGGTGCTTGAAAAGTCCACATCCTTGAGGGAAATGTCTGCTTCTACACTTAGGAAGCAGTGGGGTTAAACTTGCTAGGAAATGCAGAAAGATATGGAACAATATTACACGATGATGATCACCACCATCCTCAATAATAAATGTGTGGAATTTAGTCTTCGTCATAAAACTAAAATAAGCTTAATATCCAAATCATAACACCAGGGTCCCTTAAGGAGAGCAGAGTCTTCCATTTACTTTGCAGACAACTTATTTATGTCATAAGCAACTCAACCAAGCGTATGAAGGTGTTGTTTAATAACTCAGACCACTGGTCTACCCAGCAAGGAGCAAAAGCTGACATTAAGGGGCTCCTGCAGGCATGTTTTTCTACTGTGAATAGAGAATTGGGATCTGTTATTTTTATCCTGACAAGAGAAATTGTCACTAAATTGCTAAAGGAGAATCTTTTTTCCAACCACATAAAAGATATTCACCCAATACTGGACAAAGGCACAGGCTGAGGATGGAGACAGACTGGAGCATGGAGATGGTCTGTTTGGCCTCTTATCTATGCTATGGTAACCTCCAGGTGAAAATGTGCATGTGTTATATATGGAATTGGTTTGAAGAGTATTCTAGAGACACTAGTGCCATGATGGTGAACCTTGGCACTCCATCTGTTCTTGGACTTTAATTCCCAGAAGCCCAAGTCTCTGTGAATCCAAATGAATGGGCATACGTGCAGTAAGCCCATTCATGTGGATTCACAGAGACTTGGGCTTCTGGGAACTGAAGTCTAAGAATATCTGGAGTGTCAAGGTTTGCCATCACTGCTCTAGTGGCTATATTTTGGACTAATTGAGAACAGGCAGTGAGAGATCCAAACAGACTTGAAGAAGTCTACTTTGCACCCCCACGGTCCATCCAATGCTATAGGAAAGGTGGGATGGATCACAGGAAAATCCAAAAACACAGGTCCAAACTAAGACAGCAAAGCAGCTATCCATCTGATCATTTTAGCACCATTAAGAGGGTGCCAAATGACTACACAAGAATTGTGTTGCAGGAACAGATTAAAATGTGTTATTCCCCCAAATCAAACTGCATGACTCAAAGAACAGCTTAATCATTTGGGTGTTTCTCTGTGCCCAAATGAGCAGAAAGAACTGCATGTCATGAGACAAGAAAGGAAAACATGCCAGTAGATCAGAAGGAAACCCACTGGGGGGCACACCAGTGTGTTGATGAATAAGGAATAGTCGCAGAAATCTGTAAATGCTTAAGAGTATCAGGGCAGATGACCCAAAACAAGCAAAACAAAGGGCAGAAGCTCAGACAAAGGGGGAAAATACCAGTCACAGAGGCAATGACCTTAATGTCATGGTTCTCAATGTGGGGCAATTTGATTTTTTAATGGGGGAATGAGTTATTAACAGTGAATGCCCTTTTAGGCTTCCTCCACGTTCACTATTTGAATAATAATTATATGTCACAGCGGGAGAGGCGTCAGGATTTGAGGGATGCTTAGGTGGGGCATGGCCAAGAAAAGGTCCTTAATGCACTGTAAGATATCAACTGCTCCATCAAGCACAGCTGTGGGGACCTCTAAAATTTCTCTTTGATAACCCAGAATTAAGCAGTGCGTGGCAATTCCACAGCAGATGGAAATCCTCCGATTATTATAATCTCAGGTTCCCTGTCTCTTCGCCTTTCACACACACACACACACCCTCTCTGCTGCATTTAAAAGGGAGCAAAATGAACCCCCTGAAATGTAATCTGAGCTGCTGCTAAAGTTTCTGCAGTGTGGTATGAAAGGGAAGCAGCAGATGGAGAAAACCCTTTGTCTGTGGGAAAGAAACCACCCCTGGCTTTTCCTCTCTTTGTTTCAGAGAAACGAGGCCAGCTGAAAGGGAGGGGGGAAGGAAGGAGGGAGAGAGGAGGGAGGGGGAGGGAGGGGGGAAGGAGGGAGGGAGGGGGGCTGGGGGAGGAAACAGCCACCGCCTTGATGACACAATGTCACCCGACAGCCTCCTCCAATCCGGCGGCTCTGACGACACGGTCAGGAAACCGTGCCAAGACGGCTCAACTGCGCTCACCTGGCGGATGAAAGGAACACTGCACGCAAGGAAAATAAAAACAAGGGAAATAGTAGAAAAATACATTTCCCCCCCAAAATCATCACTGTTGGAGCAATACGTTCCCTGCATGGCAGAGGCACAGAAGCAACCAAGACCTTAGTAGCCTTAGGATCACCTTGCACTGCTTTTGAAATTTTAAAAAAGGACATATTTGCCACAGTGTAACTGACACTGCGGTGGCTTAGTGGTTAAGATGCTGAACTTGACGAATCGAAGGTCGTCAAGTCGGCAGCTCGAGACCCGAGAGCTGTACAATGGAGTGAGCTTCCATCTCTGTCTCAACTGCTGCCAACCTAGCAGTTAGAAGGCAAGACATTAAGGTAAAGGTAAAGGTTTCCCTTGCTCGAAAGCCAGTCGTATCCGACTCTAGGGTGCAGTGCTCATCTCTGTTTCAAAGCCGAAGAGCCAGCGCTGTCTGCTGCTGCAGACGTTTCCGTGGTCATGAGGCAGGCATGACTAGACACCAAAGTGCACGGAACGCTGTTTCCTTCCCACCGAAGTGGTCCCTATTTATCTACTTGCAATTTCTTGCTTTCGAACTGCTAGGTTGGTAGGAGCTAGGACAAAGACGGGAGCTCATTCCATCCTGCAGTACTCAGGAATCGAAATGTTGACCTTCCGCCTCCCAGTCAGCATCTTAGGCACTCAAGTAGATAAATAGGTATGACTTTGTCGGGAAGGGTAGCAGCGCTCCGTGCACTCCAGTGTCTAGTCATGCCTGCCACATGTCCATGGAAATGTCTGAAGACTCAGCAACACCGCTGGCTTTTTGGCTGTAAACATAGATGACCGCCACACCCTAGAGTCGGAAATGACTGGCTTTCAAGCAAGGATGACCATTACCTAGTGGACAGTGATAACCCCATCAGCACACCCCAATCATCTCCATTTTATTATTTATTTTAATGGCTCTAATTTGCTAATCAATTTGATGGAAGGGCCATGTTCCTTAACAAAGATTATGCCCATGCAAAGCATGTACATTTATGTACTGCCATTTTTAGAATGGTGCAAGGGAAAGAATCTAAGAATCATAGGGTAACTGAGTTGGAAGGGGCCTTTCAGGCCATCTAGTCCAGTGATGGGCAGTCTTGGCCCTCCAGCTGTTCTTGAACTTCAATTCCCAGAAACCCTGACCAGCTGGTGTGTTGACTTAGGCTTCTGGGAACTGAAGTTCAAGAACAGCTGGAGGGCCAAGACTGCCCATCACTGGTCTAGTCCAATTCCCTTCACAGTGCAGGAATCTGAATCAAAACTGACATGAACTTTACTATACTTTTCTGGAGGATCCAACACACATCTTTGAAAAGTATGTTTCAATGGGAACGGTCCTTCTGTCATAAAGGTTGCAAAATTTTGAAACATTTTAGCTGATACAAATTCAAAATATTCAAAAATATACATCTACTACAGTTAGCAGCCAGTATGAGATAGTGGATAGAGTCGTGAATTAGGATCCAGGAGACTTGGGTTCATATTCCGGCTTAATCATTAAAACTAATTGGGTAACAACAGTAAAGCCACCTCTTAAATATCCCATTTAAGTTGACAACTATATCAAGGCTGCTATAAGTTGAATGTTCCTTGGAAGGCACACAAGTCAAAAACACAACTGATAGATCATTATGTGTTGTTATTACTATTGTTCCTAATTTGTTGGTGCAAATGCATATACCTGTAGCATCATTTGAGCTCTCATGTCTCTCGGTTGCAGTGGTTATTTTTAAATTGGCAGGTAATGCCATACAATAGCAAAGAAAACAATGCTATCTGAGGTAACTGTTCATATTGTGCAAAACTGGTAGCTGCCCCACTCACAGTTTGTGTTTTTAGATATATAGATGACACAGTTTAGTAAAGGTGGCTCTTGCTCAAAAGCCAGCTGTATCCAACTCTAGGGTTTGGGTCTCAAACTGCTCACCTGCTGACCTTCCAGTTGCCAAGTTCAGCATCTTAACCACTAAGCCACCGCAGTCCCTATAGATGACATGCGTAACCATAAAAAATACATACAGATGAATTCTAAGTTTCACCATAGGACAGCTCAAAATATTTTTTATTTGTAAACCTGTGACTTATCAAGCATTTTAAAAAGTTAATGTCCATTTCGGGGTGATATCTTTATTAGGTCAACTAATAAAGCACAAAAATGTATTGCAGCTAAGCAACTCTCAGCAAAAGACATTTCAAAATCTTAAAAGCTCACACATATTTTATGCCCTTTTGGTAGGCTTAATGAAGCTATTACCTTAACTGTGCATTTTCTTTTGGACAACCTAGATACCTTTGATTTCTATACTACACAATCTCTAATCAGTATATAGTCAGTGTGGTGTGGTGCATAGAGAAACTAAGCAAGAGAATGACCCTCAACAACCTCTGAATGGAGGTGTGCCTCAAGTCCGAAGGCTCAGATACAGAAATAGCTTTATGGCAAGAACAGACATTCCTGAGGGTATGCAAGAGCAAAATCAAATTAGAAGATGGAGGAAGTAGATCACTGGACAAGGAACATTAAAGTAGGATATGGTATGGCTGAGAAACTCAACCTCCCCTATGTCACTTGGAGGACCCTGAATAGACTGAGGGTTGGATACTCTAAATGTAAGGCCCACATGCTTAAGTGGGGACTGCTGGCGGACAACAACATGTTGTATAAATGTTTGAGATGCAGCTCATTTGCTGGTCTGTTTATTAGTACCAGAGATGTGTACTGAGGGAGATTTAATTTTGGCTAATGACAAAGCCAAGAAAGTGGCTTCAGTTTGCCAATTCGAAGTTTGATCTGGACATACCTGTCAACCGTGGCTCCAGAAAATACGGGACCTGCGCAAACGGTTCTGCGCAGGTCACCTTCTACGCATGCGTAGAATGGGGCTACGCATGCATAGAAGGCAACCTGTGCAGAAGGGCTGCACAGTACCTCCTTTCCCCCGCTGCCAAATTCCGGGGTTTCGGCAGCGCGGGGCGGGAAATGGCGCAAATCAGCGCCGAAAACCGTGAAATCCCAGCCAATCCGGGATGGTTGACAGGTATGGATCTGGACACAAAAGAAGTGGATAGATGGACTAGTACTCAGAAGACCCAGAGGCTTAGACATGGAAACATACTGCAAGGATGGAACTGATAAAACCATTTCTTAAATATCTGCATGACCTTGAAAGCCTTTGGTTTTGCCGTGATGGCACATAACACACATTCAACAGTGCAGACACAGCACTATGGAAAACATCACAATTGCATTCACCCCCATAAATAGGTATGGTGGGAGAGAATATGGCTCTGCTACTTAAATAAAGGCAACAAAACTTCTAATTGGCCAAGCTAAATATACAAAACAATTTTACCTACCATACTCTCAGATGTATTGGATATGTTAGGACACCAGTGAATAGGTTATACATTCAAAGCTACAAATGTTTTGCAGAAGTAATGGAATAGTAATAGTGTGGCCACTAAAGCCACACAGCAACAGCACTGGCTTTTTGGCCGTAAACAGAGATGACCACCACACCCTAGAGTCGGAAATGACTGGCTTTCAAGCAAGGATGACCATTACCTAATGGACAGTGATAACCCCACCACCACACCTCAATCATCTCCATTTTATTATTTATTTTAATGGCCCTAATTTGCTAATCAATTTGATGGAAGGGCCATGAGAAATAAAAGTGGTTGTTTCAAGTGTCTACCTGGCAGGAGATATTCAGATCGGTGTGTCCAATAAAGGCTACAAGAGTGAGATAGCTATTCAGAAACTCGATAATAAAACCACCTCCAGCTCCTTCAAAAATCCTAAGCAAAAGGGGAGAATGTACACTTTCTGCTGAACAATATAGTTGCACTTTAAATTGGCTGTGTATGCCTTTCTAAGAATTGAGCCCCTAATTACCCCAGAGTCACTATTTGCTATTTTCCAACTAGAATGTTTAACACTTATGTAGGAATGTGGCCAGAAAGCTGATCTAAATGTTCATATGATAGGACTACCACTTGACACAGATTTAGGAAGGAAAAGTGGGGGGAATGAAACACCCTTCAGATGCAGCAAAACAAGTATCTGACAGCATACCCCAAACATCTAATCTTTTCTGCACTAAGAAAACTGAAATTGCCACATTGTAATGATACTCCACAGAGGAAGCAGTCTGGCCTCTATGTGTGGCGTCCGATAGCAATAATTTCTGAAGAAATATTGATCACTGTTCTGTGCACTAATGGTACAATACGTAGACCTAGAAGATTCAAACTGTTACTATAAACTTTTCAGCTGTCCCATGGCCTTCTCTTTTCTACCAGCAGGTGGCAGCCAAAGCACACAAATGAAAGATTCTCATCAAAAGTAGACTTGAACGATTTGTACAAATTCTGGAAATTTGTGAACCCTCCCCAATTTGACCTTTCCAACAAGTTACTAAGTTTTATTATCAATTTCTTCTTAGTTAGACCAACTTGTTGGAATCCACAGATATTCAAGGCTACCAATTCTCAAACATTTTTCACAGACTATCTGAAGATTTTTTAAAGTACTGAGGATGAGGAAAACTTGATAAGGAAAAACTGTAGATAAGGAAAAACTGTTTTCCCTATCGCATAACACTAGAACTAGGGGACACTCCATGAAACTTTTGGGTACTAGTTCTCAAACAAATAAGAGAAAGTACTTTTTCACCCAGAGGATTACTGGTCTATGGAACTCCCTGCCAGAAGAAGTGGTGACAGCTGTCAGTCTTGACAGCTTTAAGAAAGGATTAGACAAGTTCATGGAGGACAAGAGTATCAATGGCTATAATTATGGATACTTAAGGACAACCTCCGGGTTGGAGAGATAGGCAGGATATCTCTCAATATCATTTCCAGGGAATCCTAAGCAGGTGAAGGCATCTCCTTGGGAATACCCTGAAGGAAATGGTGAGCCACTGTGTGAGACAGAATGCTGGACTGGATGGGCTGTGGCCTGTTCCAGCAAGGCTGTTCTTATGTTCTTATGTTATATGTTCTTATGACTCAAGAAAAAAATCTTTCTACTACTGACTAAGACATGTTATAAATATTTTGTGCTTTCCTCATCATTAGCAAAGCCTATATTGCATTGTGAGAATCCTGACCACCAAACACCTGCAGAGAAGGAAAAATAAGTAGAATGTTCTAGCAACTTTCTTCATAAATCATATGGAGCTGGATCAAAATCTTGTTAGCCTGTCTGATAAGTCACATCCCAATTGGGTGGAAAGCAGGGCTAAGTACAAATACCTGTAACTGTTCTACAACCTCTCTATATATCAGTAGTGGCGAACCTATGCACACATGCCAGAGGTGGCACTCGGAGCCCTTATGGCACCTGTGCAGTCACCCCAACACAGAGTTCGCCCCACCCCTCTGCCCAGCAGCTCAATGGGAGCACTTCCTCTGTCGCCCGGCACAGAGTTCACCTGCCCCTCTGCCCAGCAGCCCAATGGGAGTGCTTCCTCCCTCCCCCCAGCAGAGAGTTCACCCCACCCCTCTGCCCAGCAGCTCAATGGGAGCACTTCCTCTGTCCCCAGCAAAGAGTTCACCTGCCCCTCTGCCCAGCAGCCCAATGGGAGCAATTTCCTTCCTCCCCTGTTGCTATGTTGGCACTTTGTGATAATTAAGTGGGTTTTGGGTTGCAGTTTGGGCACTCGGTCTCTAAAAGGTTCACTGTCACTGCCATATATGATCTGACTTGGAACTTGCAATTCAAAGGCAGGAAATTGCTTCAGAGAGACTCTTTAGGCAGTAGTCAGGATGGTTAATTCTGATTTAGTATTTTGAAGTTCTAATGCAGCAAGTTTTACATAGTAGGACAGACTACACTGAGGAGTTTGGAAGGAGCTAATACTTTTTTCTTAAATATGTCCACCTTTGAAGAGTGTTAAGAGTGCCCTTCTATACCAGCATTAGCATAAGCATCCATGTCCCACAGAATCACACTTCCTGCTTCATGTAGAACGGCAATTCCATGGAAGCTCTATCCTAATATAGAAAAGTTTATTTAAGAAAAACCCTTCTACTAAGAGCCAAAATATAAGCCAATGAAAGGCTATGACCTATCATGAATTTGGCAGGATGCTAATGGGAATAATGAGTACTAGGACCAGTTAAAGGTAAAGGTTGTCCTTGCTCCAAAGCCAGTCGTATCCTACTCTAGGGTTCGGTACTCATTTCAGTTTATAACCACAGTGCTGGCACTGTGTGATTCATGCAATGCTTTTCCTATTCCCAAAATTATCAGTCACAAACAGCAAAGAGCTTTAAAAAGCTAGGCAGAAAAGTAGAGAAAAGTGGGAAGGAGAAG
This sequence comes from Bradypodion pumilum, assembly GCA_035047305.1. Taxonomy (NCBI): domain Eukaryota; kingdom Metazoa; phylum Chordata; class Lepidosauria; order Squamata; family Chamaeleonidae; genus Bradypodion; species Bradypodion pumilum. The sequence continues at coordinate 183,379,858 of JAWDJD010000004.1, read as the reverse complement.
AGGGCTGCTATTTGAGATAATCGTGAGATGAAATTATTAAAAAGCGAAATGAGCACAATGGGATACAAAACAGCAAGACTGTGAAAAACTGATAAAATGAGTGTTAGGTCTCACTAAGACAGAAACTGAAATTCTGCGTTCAAGTTCTGTCTTAGTGAGGGTGGTTCTAGGCAGTCTTCCACAAATCACTACTTCTGTTGCTTAGTCACAGTACTTGATGTTGGGGTACACAGAAAGAGACTCCTGGAAGATTGCTATTTTTGAACCACAATCAGGCGTACCCTGGTAATGGCAACCTTGTGTTGCTGGCTAATCTGTCTCACACTAGATCAGGCAAAGGGAGCTGCAGAATGAACTCAACAAAAGGTGCCTTCATTTTGGCAGTTTCACATCTGGCCTAGACATGGAAGATGTGTAATGTTTCAAACAGTCCACTGGAGGGCATATGAAAACTTCCACTTGGCCTTCTTCTACAGAAATCATGTCAATAGGTATTAACACATTTGACGGCCTCATCCTGCACTCTGCAGTATCAGCGTCAAGGGGTACACAAGATATTTCTGCAAGTCTGTGAAGGAGCATACAAGATATTTCTGCAAGTCTGCATTGTGGTGTCTCATGACTTCTTATTAGTACTGTATAAGTATGATCCTAATCATTCCTTATAAGTTAGGAGTAAAGTTGTAAATATATATTTTTATAAAGCAGATAACAAAGACAAAGAATTAGAAGTACCTCAAGTGACAGGACACACTGGCTGGATACATCTGAGTGTGAGAAATATTAAAACTGTTTCTCTGTTACCTCCAATTTAGAACACGTGTGCATGATTAGTAAGGCATGTCAAATTGGAAAAGTGTTCTGCTTGCAAATATATAGGAACTCAAAAGATGTGCTGAGACACTACATCTAGAGAGTCTGCTAGTCCTGCTACTAATTCAGATTGCAGAGATAAAATGCCACCTCTTGGTTAGTGTTTCAAAGAAAATACTGCAGAAATGATGCTGTGCACAGCTTGAGTACATAAAAATGTTACTTAAGCAGAACCAGTTTTAAGAAAGCTTTATCCTGGGTTCCAGTATCACTTGTTATTTTGACCAACAAGAAACAAAAAGTCTTAAATTATGTAAGAGAGATAGCCAGGTGACTGAAAAATGTAGTGTATAGGACATTGTAACCTGACTAAAATTGAATCAGAGAAGAATAAATTGACTGACATTAAATCAGAGAAGTGGAATTTGCAGTCTAGTACAGTGGTTCCCAATGTGGGGTCCATGCCCCACAGTGGGACTCCAATTCCCAGTAGCCTAAGTCAGTACATTGGCTGATCAGTGCTTTGGGGAATCAACTTATGCTTCTGGGAATTGAAGTCCAAAAACCAAAGATTGAGAAACACTGGTCTAGTACTTAGTAAAGGTTTCCCTTGCTCGAAAGCCAGTCGTATCCGACTCTAGGGTTCAGTGCTCATCTCTGTTTCAAAGCCGAAGAGCCAGCGTTGTCTGCTTCTGCAGACATTTCCGTGGTCATGTGGCAGGCAAGACTAGAGCCAGGACTATTATATGTGAACACAATTAAATGTTTTATCCCATTAAAATAGCACAAAATTAAGACAATTTAAAAATTCTTCGAATGGCACAGCAAAAAGTGCAACACTCACCCACCATTAAAGGGAAGTTTCACTGGGAAAATGTTGGTATGAGGTAAAAGAACAATAGCAACACAAAGAGAATGTGTAGAGATTAGTCCCGTTATGCGCCTTTGCTTTCCCATACAAACTAGTGCTTTGTGTGATGAAAGCAATCTACAAATTTTTAAAGTAGGAAAAGCTATCTTTAATTGCAGTTACCATTTGTAATTACGGTCAGTAAAATTAAAAAGGGGAAATGAAACCTCTAGCATGTGAAGAGAACCTCCATGCTCGTTGCTTGGTTGGATGTCAGAGGAAAAACTATCAACAGAACAAAATAGATAGATAGATAAATCTTTATTGTCATTGTCCCCTTGCAGGAACAACGAAATTTCTCAGTTGCTATATATCAACTCGAATAAGGCATACCCCTTAATTTAAAACAGCTACATAAACACCAATTAAGATAGTACCATACAGTACAATTTAAAAATTTTAAAACTTCAAAATAATGGAAGCCAAAAAGAAAAGGGAAAAAAAGGAAGCAGGAAGAGGGGATGGGGGCTTGTCTAAAATGCCAGAGGCAGTAAAAGAACTTTACCAATCAAGTTAGTGGCAAAGGAAAGTAACATTAGACTGTACAAGACATCTCCCAGTAATAACTAAAGTTAGTGTGTGCAAGATTTGACTAGTGACAAACTATTGGGATAATAGCAATCAGTAGCTTTAAAAAGGCCTGTCTAAACAAGAATATCTTTGTCTGCCAGCATATGAATAGCAAGGATAGGGGAAGCTGAGCCTCAGTCAGAGAGCAGTTCCCCTGCCTGGGAACAACATCTGTGAGTTCATCTCTCACATCTACGCTAAAGTGAACAGAAAAGGTGATGGGTTAGAAAAGAAGACCTCTCTTGAATGAATTCAAAGACCAGGCTGACATATATGGGGGAGATAGGGTTCTTCAGGTAACCTAGACCCAAGCTCTATGAGGCTTTATAGCAGGGGTTTGCAACCTACGGCCAGCAGGCCAGCCTCAGCTCTCAATACCGTTCCAACCGGCCCATGGTGACGACCCCGAAAGCGGAAGTGCCTGCACAAACGCGTCCATGCAAATGTTCCTGCTGCCATTTTGTCCGGCCTGCGGCATGGTCCAAGGGGGAGTTGTCTGGCCTGTGGCACAGTAAAGTTGAGAACCCCTGCTTTATAGTCCTAAGCAGTACTCAAGTGTTTCTCAGTGTAACAGGCAGAGCCGAATAGAGGCCAAAGTCTGCCAGGTTAGGAGCATGTTGTTGCTCTGAGAAGGAACAATGAGTTTCAGGGGCCCACAAGCCAGTCACAAGCACACCTTGAAAACCCTTAAACCCCCCCTCAAAAGGAATGGCTCGTGAGGACTGAGTAGTCACAAGCCACCAGACTGACTTACTGTATGGAAAGGCAACATTGTTATGCAAAAATGCAGGAGAGAGAGAGAGAGAGAGAGAGAGAGAAAAGTGGAGAACCACGAAACACACCCTCCAGTTATCTGACTCTAAAGCCCTGTTCCTCAAGGTCTTCCTTAAATCTCTGAAGGAAATTTATTGCTCCTGTAAAATACAGCATAGCCTGAAAAGAACAAACAACTAATGGGCAAGTTTGAGATCCAAGTGCAGTCCAGGTTTTCCAGATACTAATATTCTCTCTTCTCTGTGCAGTGATAAACCCAATGAAGACGTTTACGTGCAAATGTATAATTTTAGCTGAAAGCCAATTAAAAATTAAAGACTGCACAGCTCAAAGGGGAAAAAAAATATTCCGAGGACATACGAGGACAAGACTACACAAGACACCTTTGTAGGTAACTTTAAAATCTGTTTACAATGATTTTTTTAACCAAATAAATTTAGGGCTAGCAGTTGTGGCTTTGACAACAATATATTATAACTCTAGCTAAAGATGGAATATTAACTTATCACTTGAGGTTTTCCAGTATCTATTGCCCTCTGGTCAAATTAAGAGTGATTCATGCAATGCTGTTCCTATTCCCCAAATCAATTTCACAACTGAGCTATCTAAGCTTGGGCACCTGACCAGACCATATATTGATCCCTATTATGGTTAAGTATTTTTAAAGGTTGAAAAGATAGCAACAACTAACTGATCTGATACTTTTTCCAATTACAGAAACAAAACAGAGATGTATTATTATGAAAAACTCACTATATTTTCACAGCCAGAAATACTCCTTTAAAGTAGCTCAGTGCCAAAGATTCAACACAACAAATAAAGATGATGTTTTCCCCAATTTGGGACACAACAGACTTAAAAGTTTTATGTAAGTGACATGAGAATCTAAATGTAAGTGTCACTGCTGGAAGCGAATGGAACCTTTAAGGCTCTCTTCACAAGTTTATCGTATTACCTTCTAGTCTTATATTGGTGCAGGTATGTGTTTATATGAAAAAAAGATTTACTGGTTCATCTTAAGAAACTGCATGTTTCATCAATCAATCCATACAGAAGTGACACAACTGAGGCCTAAACTCTGTTCCTTAACATCCTACTACTACATAGTCAGAATTTACAAGAGGGTGGGGTGGGGAATCTAGAGGGAAAGAAGAGAGGATGCTATAGACCTCATCAGGATCACCCAAAAACATTAGGTCTGGACAACTATGCTAGAAGCTAATGGCACTGTTCTCATAATATTGCAACTGTAAGTAACCAGTGCTGAAGGCTTCTTCTTTATCTGACTGTCCCTGAAAATCATAAAAGAAGATAGATCTATTAGTAGCCGGGCAGACTACTGAACAAGCATACTAAACTACAGAAGAAACAGAAAGAGCCAGTATTGGGTAAAGGGGAACACAAGGAAATGAGAAGCAGGTATGGAATTTCATCTGTTGATAATCAAGATGCCTCGACTACTAGAGCATCTCTGGATAGAGACAGCTTGCTGGGGGAAGGTGGGTCACCACAGCATAGCTGGAAGATTCCCGTTACCAAATTATATGGCTCACTTCCAGAATGATACTCCCAGATATGCTACAGCCTGGCAAGACAGAAGCTAAATGAAGTGCAAACTAGTGTTAGATCAACTCAGAAAGAAAACAAACAACACCTTGTTTATTATTATGCTAATTCTGTTGAGAAAGGATGACAGTTTTGAAGGCACAGCTACTAGCTTTATTCATCAGAATCTGAGATGGATAAGGGGGGGGGGAATCCCTCCAAAGATAATAATAATAGGCCTTTCTGATCAACCAGGCACCTGATAAGTGATATTAAGTTCGTAATACTGCTTGTTCACATTTCAGCCGAGTGCAAGCCCCAAGCTGAATGCACAGACCTGGTACCCCTCATCACCATCTGAAAGAAATTTGTTTTGACAAAGAACTTATCAGAGTCTGGAAATCTCCCTGACTGAGGCCTCAAAGGGATGAGACTTCAAAGGAGGACTCACATGGATGAATGACACACACACACTCACACAATTACTGCTATTTTAAAGGGAGAACCAGGACAAGCTAAACAAACTAGACAAAACAAAACTTGGAAACTTTATAATGAATATCTCTATTGCAGGCTCTATTATGCATATCCAATATGTACAGAACAGGTACCACATGAGACAGAAGAAATGTAGCTTGGGGATCGATAGCACTACCCATTTCAGTTCTCATTTCTCAGTTCGCACCCTTATGAACATAATAACAGCCTTGCTGGAACAGGCCACAGCCCATCCAGTCCAGCATTCTGTCTCACACAGTGGCTCACCATTTCCTTCAGGGTATTCCAAAGCAGATGCCTTCACCTGCTTAGGATTCCCTGGAAATGGCATTGAGAGATATCCTGCCTATCTCTCCAACCCGGAGGTTGTCCTTAGGTAGCCATAATTATAGCCATTGATAGCCTTGTCCTCCATGAACTTGTCTAATCCTTTCTTAAAGCTGTCAAGACTGACAGCTGTCACCACTTCTTCTGGCAGGGAGTTCCATAGACCAGTAATCCTCTGGTTGAAAAAGTACTTTCTCTTATTTGTTTGAGAACTAGTACCCAAAAGTTTCATGGAGTGTCCCCTAGTTCTAGTGTTATGTGATAGGGAAAACAGTTTTTCCTTATCTATGCCATTATGTAATGGCATACTATGTAATGATACCTTGGTGCTCCACCTACATCACTACCAGTACACCACTAAAAGTGGAAATGGAAAAATGTGAAAGAAATATGTGAGACATAATGAATTATACTTAGGGATATATGATTTTCCTCCTTTTCTTGTGATATTTAATGTTGCTTAAAGGTTTTGTGTTTTACCACTTGTCAAAATTACATGCAGGAATCAAACATAAATGAAAGACCGTGTCTCAGACAATCAATATACTCACCCCTGGCTGTAAACAGCATGGTAAGATGTTCAAGAAACAGCAGTGATGTATATATAAAAGAAAAGATTATATATTAGAATTGGTTCCTAGGACATAACAAAGAATAAGTTCCATCCCAACCCACAACCCAAATGCTCCCAATTATATATTCATCAAAAACAATACAATGTTCCTTTGCCACACTACAAACTGGACTTCTCTTACATCACACTTCATCTCTAAGGATCATATTTTTAAAAGATGCCATAATACCTTTATACAAATCTACAATGTGTTAACCAGCAGCTGCAGTTACCCGACTGCAAAAACATATTACAGAGCTACAAAAAGGACAAAAACTTAAACAATTAACATTTTCACTTAGACAAATGCAGGATAACTAAAGGGAGAAATATTTGGGGCACATGAAATTACCAAAGGGTGAGGGGGGAAAAAACAAATAGAAATTGTTCCCTCTCAATACTAAGGCTCAGAATCGTCCCACAAAATAAACAGATTACAGGGTTCCAAAAATAATAATAATCCATCCTTAAACTTTGTAAACAAAATGTTTTAAAATAGTTGTTTTAGATAGCAGTAAGAAAGATTAAATCAGCATGGAGTTTAGTATTTTTCTTAATGGAATCACTACAAATGTAGTAGCCAACAGCTTGTGAGGCAAGACAATATGGCTTTTTCTGTCATGCCCTCCCTATGAGGACTCCAGGAATAGCAGGAAGACCAGTGCTAGTGGGAGGAGAGGAAAGAGAAAAGCATTTCATCTAATCTAGCAGTGTTGTTTGTGTGGGAAAATCAGTTTGATCTTTATCAACAGCATGTATCCAATTAACAGTCCATCACTCACAAGAGCAAATATGCCAGAGAACTTCATTCGGCTTTATGTCCATAGAATGCTTATATAAATGGGCTTCCTGTTCAAATATTATGTTAGTTCATGAGAAGCCACGCAGCAAATAAGTGGCAAACTTCCTGTCTGCATAAAGTGTGGCCACCTCTTTTCCCTGTCACCCATCACATCGGTCTGCTTCTTGTGCATAACTCTTGGGAGCATCTCCTTACCCGGAGGTAATCCCAAGTACCAAATCACTTACATTTGGCTTGCGCAGTTGCGAAGGCAAGGGTTAGCTTGGCAAAGAGATCCTCGTTCTCAAAACGATCCTCCTTCGCCTTGATCCAGAAACAGTCTTCAGAGAGCTCCTGGGCTGTAATCTGTCAAGGTGGGAAAACAGACAGAAGTTCTGACATACAGGTAATGTAAAGGAATAGAGTTGGGGTGCTTGCTTTTTATAATAGTAAAAGTAGATTTCTAGTTCCTACTTTCCAGGGGTTGAGAAGGAGAAGAGAATTTGCCATGCTTTGGGAATGTTTTGATTGCTTTGCATCAGACAGAGGCTTCTGAGTAAAAAGCTAGGGAAATGTAGTTTCTAGGTAAATAAGCCAGGCCAAGCCTAGAAAGGCTTTTTATTTTCATGTGTGGGATGGCTCTTTTGCAAATTATGTTCCTCTGCTTTAATCTTCTGAAACTTAATATCTGTGCCCTAATAAATGATGATTTGAACCCAGAACTGTCGTCTCTGGTGTGTAGAGAGCTAAACTGTGTTGGAGAGGGAATCTGGTGCCTTGGCAATGTTACCATAAGCTACTGAAACTACTTTACTTTGGACTGACTGTCCTACCTGATCTGGCTGGTTTGTAAGCTCAAACAGTAAGTGGGTGATACCAATCACAGTCACTCTAGCCTAAAGCCAGGTTGAGGGTACCCAGAAGCCAAGCCAAGGGTGTGTGGGCTTCACCGGAGGGATACAGGCTGCGGGGATGGGGGAAGACAGATGTGAGGCTGAGACCCTTTCAGCCTTACAAGAAACTGAAAGGTAATATTTTTTTCTTTAGTTGATTCTGACCTTAACAAAATCAAGCATTCTCTATCAGCTTAAAGTCTAACATCATGGCACAAGCTTTTGCGAAACAAGACCCATCTCATCAGGTTTAAGAAGTGTTGTTTTAAAGTGGTAGATATGTCACTGAACTACAATTTACCACAACTATTACTGTATTTAATTTGATCTTGACTGGAAAGAACTGTGCTGCTTTCACAGAAAAACAATTAAGTTGGCATGGCATGGTAGAGCAAGAAAGACAGTACTCCTACCAATAATAAAATTGGATCATTATTCTTACTGTGTATGCACTAGGATTCTGTATACTGCACATTGCCTCATAAACTTTATAGACATTTTAAATTTTCATCCTCAGTTATTTATGCTAAAATATATAGGGCACTTTTTCCCTCCAGGAGGCCTGAAGGTAGTATATAAAAAGATTAAGAATACAATGGAAATGGTCAAGGAACCAAGAAAAAATAAACGAGGTAACTGATTAGTATAAACAGAAAGAAAATCAGAGACTGATCAAAGTAACTGGAAACATCTTTAGTAATGAAGACACATTTTAAAAAATGGCAGCCTCTGCCAAGCATGAAAAAACTGATCATGGAAATGGCAAGGAAAATAATTCCATAGTTAGGTTCTGAAACCTGCATTTCCTGCTCACTGACCAAAAAAGAAAATGAAATAATGAAGATGGAATGGTTCTTCAAGGCCATCTACCCCTAACCCCTGCTCAATGCAGGAATCCAAGTCAAAGTATATCTGACAGGTGGATGTCTAGTTTTCTCTAAAATGTCTCCAACATTGGGACACTATTCCAGAAGTAGTTGGTTCCAGTGTTATACTGATCTAACCATCAGACATTTCAGCCAAAAAAAATGACTTCCGATAACTTGATCCCATTATTATGTGTGTCCTGCCCTCTGGAATGTTGTTGGAGAGATCCTGTCCCTCCTCTTCATGACAATCTTTCAAGTATTTGAAGAGCAGTATCTGAAGTCATGCTTGAAAGAGGCCTCCTCCTCCTTCCCAAGATCTCAGGCAATGAGAGGATCTATCTGGAAGCAGACATGCTTGTCCCAAAACACATAGACGTAGCAAATATGCATATGCACATATTTCTAACAGTCAAGAGCAATATTTCATAAAGGTCTAAGCTACATTAAATGTAGTAGTTTTACGAGGTTTTTCAAAATTTAATGCATCTGATGAAGTAAGCTATGGTCTATAAAGCTTGTGCCAAATATTCCTTGATATTAGTAAAGGATTGTAATTATCAAAAATTGACATTTAAAGGTATTGCCTTCAAAATAAATGATTCTATAACTAATGGTGTTATATGCATAAAAATGATTCTAAGTACAGAAAGAGAGGGGAAAAATTATCATGCCATGCTCTGTGTGCAGCTAAAACAATATCGTAGGAATAGCACCAGACTGCTAAATCTCTCTTTTCACACCCACTAAATGTTAATCTCTGGCTGGAGAGCTCAATGAGTTACATATCTGACTCTGGAGCCAGATGATAGGTTTTGCTTCCCCACTGTGCTTCCCGGGAGAACAGCCAGCACGTGTGGCCTTGGACAGGCTGCACCAGTCCTAAGATGCTCACAAAAGAAGGAAATGGCAAACCACTTCTGTGTATTCTCTGTCTAGAAAACTCCAGAAAGAGTCGCCATAAATCAGAATCAATTATTATTTTAAATGTTAATTAGACACTATATTGGAGAAGGGAATACATTTCAATCACCATTGGGCAAACTAGGGACCACAGATATTTCAGGGAGAGGACAGAGTCACCACTGTGGAAGAAAACAATATAGACATCAGCTAGTAGAACATCACCTTGGACCAGTTAGTTCTCCGCAGCTGAACTTCTGGCTTGTAAAGTTTCTTTTGAGTCAATCCAAATGGAAGAGCTGGAGCTGCGGCACCAAATCCAGGCGGCATGGGGGGAGGTGGCACCCCAAATGCACCAGGGGGAGGTGGGGGGCCTCCCATCCCAGGAAGAGGTGGTGGAGGAGGTGGAGCTCCTCCCATTCCAGGAAGAGGTGGTGGTGGCGGCGGCATTCCTGCCATCCCAGGAAGAGGAGGCGGTGGAGGAGGTGGTGGAGCCATCCCAGGAAGAGGAGGTGGTGGTGGCGGTGGTGGAGCCACCCCAGGAAGAGGAGGTGGTGGTGGAGGTGGTGGAGCCATCCCAGTCATCCCAGGAAGAGGTGGTGGTGGTGGAGGAGGTGGAGCCATCCCAGGAAGAGGTGGTGGTGGTGGAGGTGGCACTCCTGTTGCTCCAGGAAGAGGTGGTGGAGGTGGAGGAAGAGCTGCCTGTCCTGCAGATGAAGAGGTAACGTATTCTAGTTTCTTCTTCATGTCTTCACATTCCTGTCTCAGTTTTGCAATCTATAGAGAAGGGAAAGAAGAAAAAATAAATAAAGTTAGCAGATCATAACACTTGCAAGGCAGTAGAAGGAATACCTGTCTATCTGATGCTGAAGGATCTAAACCACATTATTTCCTTGATACTTACTAGTAAACTTGATGTTTGGAAAACATATCAATTTCTGCACCATGACATAATAACCATGAGACCTATGTACAGCTAAGTGTTCTGATTCTACCTGATGTTGGAGACGTAAGGAAACATGGTGGTCATATTGGGACCACATCAAAGCCACTTCACATCCACTTGAATGACACCAACATCTTGTACAGCTGAAGTCCTTCCTTATCATGCTTTCAGTTCTTTGTACTTTGGGTTGTATCAAACATTAAACTAGTGTCAAAGGAAAAGAGTTGCCATTGTTCCAACGATCTATGCACTAATAGAACAGATACTCCAAGTAACACCTAACCAAATGAAGGCCATGGAGGTGGCCTATAGCGGTATCAAAGAATAATCTTAAACATAATTGCTACTTTGTCACGCACTGTGGGTCCTCAACCCCAACATTCCTTCCCATCTTCTCTCTAACCCAATTCATTCAACATTGTCTTTTCCCACACTACATTTCACTGATCGACATTTCACATATATAGAACAGCACTCCATCTGCATAGTTTTTTCTTTTTCATTGTTAAACAAGACTCCAGTCAAAAGATGTTCCAGTTTACAAATTACCTCTCTCTATCCTGACTTTAGCCTTTAGAGTTTTCATTTTATTTATCTCTTACTAGATAACAAGAACACGATCTCTAATAATTTATTGAAGGTTCCACATATTTACTAAGTTCAAGATGCTGCAATTCCATCATGGCAACAATGTACTTTGCACTATTTGTGGCACTTGATAAGAAAATCAGCAAATCCACATCCTCCCTTGAATATTACCTCGTCAACTAGCTGAGAGTTAGTAGTTTCAAGATTTTGCTTCTCGGTGGTGACCTGTTGTTTTTCAGCTTCTATGGCTTCTTTTTCTTGAACTAAATTTTGGATTTTCTGCTCAAAATCATTCTCTTTCTTCTTTATTTCAACTTGTAGTTCATGACGTGCGGTCAGCTCAGAATCCAACTGAGAAGATAACATGTTATATGCAGTTATCATTCCAATATATTCCATATTAGTTAGGACTCAAGCTACAGACTATGTTCTCCTCTGGGCTATATAATCCTAATTAGATCAGATCAAAAGCACAAATAGAGAAAGATGATTTTGTTGAATACAAAATGGCTTCTATGAACAGAATTTGTTAACAAATTACAGTGAGCAGGGACAAAAAAGCAAATACAAAATGTGAAATATGTTACGTGCAACGAAATAAAAAGTGATTTGTAACTTTTTTAAAATGCAAGACAAAGCCACCTGACTTTGGACTGGAGTAGTCTTTCAAACAATATTCCATATTTAATACATCATTAGCATTAGGTTATGGAAAAAGTATTCTTCTAATCATGGTGGAAAGTCAGGGCAAACTTTCCATCTTTATTGGAAGAAGAAGAAATCCCTAATCCATCCTTCACAATTTAAGCATGGATGGTTTAGAGAATTGCTATTTGCATTTAAAATTGTGCTACGACACTGTGGATTTATTCTGTAAGGTAACATGGGATATAGATTTTAAAATTAAATCCTGTTTACTTGGCAACAGCAATGCTACTCCCGTTACAGATGGAAGGTAAAGGAACCTTTTGCTCTGTCCAAAATACTCACTCAAAGTATCTAGACACAAACATGCAAAGCTACATGCACTTGCAGCAAGGATGTATGGATAAAAAGAAGTAGAGGGATCCGTAGAGAAACAACAGCAAGAGAAAAGGGAAAGGGGTATGAAACAAAGTACAGTGGACCCCCGCTTTAAGAAATTAACCTGTTCTGTAGGGTTTTCCTTATGGTCATTTTTTTCCTTAAAGAGGTTTCCCATAGGAATGCATTGAAAACCATGGGGAAATCTATTCTGTAAAGCAACTTTACTATGATTTTTTCCCTTGAAGTGGACCATCATTTCCTATGGATTTCTTTCCTTGAAGCAAGTTTTCCTGTAGGTGGACCTTCCTTAAAGCGGGGGTCCACTGTAATTCGAATTTTCACCAAGAGGAAGGTATTAGCAAAGCAAAACCAAAGATAGAGAGAAAAGGCAGGTATGGAATAAACAAACAAATAAGAGCTTTTAAAACAAAAAGTAATGATTCCCGATTCAGTAAGAAAAGAGAAATCAATATAACAAAAGAATTTTTTTAAAAAAAACAGAAGGAAGTAAAATGATTCTAACCTTCTTTTCCAATTCTATGGCTTTTGCCTCACTCTTTGCCACCTTAGTTTGATCAATCAGGTTATCTATCAAAAAAAGCAAAATGAAAATCAGTTAAGAGCATCATGGTTGACAGGTAAATGCTGGTGGAGGGTCTTCTTAGTCTCTGTGCCTGTAGTACAGTGTTCATTTTCCAGATAGTACCTTGCTTTGCTCATCCTTAAACTTCCTGACTTCCCATTGCAAGGGGTCAGCATTCATCTCTTTCCCTCTCTAAGTTTCTTACATTCACACATCCTTCCCTTAGGACAGTGTAGTTTGTATAACTGACTCTGTGGGAGACAGATCTTTCTTGCTACTTTAGGAGGGAAGTCATTTCACACGTTATGCCACATTGTCTCTGTATGGCAGTTGTAATGGTAACAGACATGTTGAGGGTACTTTTCACTCAACTCAAAGAATAAGTAAGATATTGTGTGTAAGGGCATCTGCATTACATAGACTTCACTTATAAATGTCCATATTTGTTATCAAAATGAAAACATCTTATATCTTTTTTTTTTGTTCTATACGACTTATTTTATAAGTAAGATATTGTGTGTAAGGGCATCTGCATTACAGACTTCAATTATAAATGTCCATATTTGTTATCAAAATGAAAACATCTTATATCTTTTTTTGTTGTTCTATACAACTTATTTTTCCAATGGAGGAAAAGGGGAAAGCCAGCTTATACCAATGATTGGCGAATCTATGGCATGCATGTCAGAGGTGGCACTCAGAGCCCTCTCTGTGGGCACCCATGCAGTCACCCCAGCACAGTTTGCCCCCCCTTCTGCCCAGCAGCCCAATGGGAGCGCTTCCTCCCTCCCTCAGCACAGAGTTCACCCCGCCCCTCTGCCCAGCAGCCCAATGGGAGCATTTATTTCCTCCCGTTTCTGTGTTGGCAAAAAAAGAAGAAGTGTTTTTTGTGTTGCAGTTTGGGCACTTGGTCTCTAAATGGTTCGCCATCACTGCCTTATACTGTTGCAGTAGCATTTCATATATTGGCTGGGGCAAAAATAATGTTTGTGCTGTTAAAGATATAGCCATCTAATGGAGGGCAACCCATATCTAGTCTCACCTATTAGTCCTTCAATGTTGAGGTCCAGATGCTTGCACTTGAAATCTGGATCAGCACCATTCTTATGAAGAACTATCTGTGAAATACACTCATCAATCAGCTTGAAATACTGAGGCCTAAAAGCAAGAAAAAGAGAAGGAGATACTTTAGCAATGACATCCAAAAGTACACATTCTCCAAGTGCATAAAGAAATAGTCCAAGTGTGGTCTACACAAAATGGCCTATTTCATTCCCACAACCTATGAGAGCAACTACCTGCCCCTTGCCTCACCAGAGGAACTCTTTGCTGCTGAAATTGGTGGCTCCCGCAACCTGGGATGTCCTTCTATGTTACTATATATGTCTAACACCTTCCTTACAAGTTTGTCATAAGCTCATGAAAGCAGAGTTATAGAGAAAGGCATTAAGTAATATCTTGTCTCTTAGTCAGAAACATATGGTGTTTAGTTTTGGTTTTAGGTATAATCTGTGATTTGTTTGTATTCAATTTTATGTCTCGATTTTAAATCTTTGTTGGTTTTATTATAATGTTTTAATAGCTATGTACACCACCCTGAGTGACATCAGCTAATAGAGTGGTAAAACAAACAAATAAACAAACATGCGGCTGCTTACTTTTCTGTATTTTCGATCCCCTTTGCTGTGCTCAAGTTCAGCATTCAGTGTTTTAATCCACTGACCAGCTTTGGTTCATTGATATCATATGATAAAATGTCCTTATTTTAAGGTAAACATATATTCTAAGAAGCATGCCAGGCCCCATGCCATATAGAGGTATCTGACAGGTTCACTGAACAGCCACCCTCATACATGTATCCTGAAGTAGACTACATTTTGCGTGCCTCCCCAGAGCATGATGGGGTTTCTTCCCAGATAACTTTTGCTATAGAGAGATTAAGAATACAATATAAATAACAAGATTAAGCGCTTTACCAATTTCTCTCTCTCTCAACTTTACCAAACTTGTTTTACCTGGCCTCATAATCATTGCGAATTAGCAGGAGGTGCTGCAGAATAGAAAGGAAATGTGGCTCTGCCTTCGAATCCTTTACGGTGTTGAGGAGAATCTGAAAAACTTCATTGAAGTCAGTGAAGATCAAGGGTTAAGGATTTAAATGCAATTTTAAAGTAACATAGGTGACCAGATTGAATTAACTGGTAAAAAGAATTAGTCGATTGATTAAAATCCCTTCCAGAACAATCTGATGCCTAGAATGCAACCCACTTTCACCCATGACTACTACAAAAAATTGACTGTAATGTAATCATTACATCAGTGTATCTTCCCCCACCCCATGTTCAAGTACAGTGATATGCCACTTTTTGTATGTGCCATTTCTTGTATTCTTCCACCCCCATGGTTTAGGATTGTAAACATATCTCACTATTTTTCTTTAAGGTCATATTACCTATTTCCACAATTAAGAGTTTGATACAGAAGAGTCTTCTATTGTGGGTTCAGTCACAAGTGGTTACAATCCACTCCGTTAAAGGGTTGTAGGTCACTTTCTTTGATTCTCATTTCATTTGAAAGGTCATGTTACCTTTTTCATCAGACAAGAAACAAGACCAAGATAATAATAAGGGAACCTTCAGCTATGGATCACAACAGCAGACAACATCACAACCATTGCAGAACTTCAGAGTGCCTTAAGAACTCTTGACTGGTATATTTAACCCTTCAATTTTATTTCAGCTGCCTCTCTTTGAATTATTGTTTATTATTAAACAATTATGTTTCGCGGATCGCAACTTTCGAATCTTGTTAAGAGCGTCCAGGTAAAGTGAAATATCTTTTCTGCTGTTGTTACTGGTTGGTATTTGTTGGAACAAGCTGCTTTGATAAATGGATGATTCTTTTTAAAAATCAAATAATAATTTCATGCCATTAATTATTCTGAGTTGAAAGGATTTTTGCTGGAGAAACTCTGCTCAGGGGATGCCCAAATGAGGCTCCTTTCATGCCCCCAAGATCTTTTCCACCCAAGTGGTTCCTATTTATTTACTTTCAATTTCTTGCTTTTGAACTGCTAGGTTGGCAGGAATTGGGACAGCTATGGGCGCTCAAACTGTCATGCAGTACCCGGGTCTCAAACTGCGGACTTGCCAGCCTTCCAGTTAACAAGGCGAGCTTCTTAACCACTGAGCCCCTTGAGACAATGCAGCCCCTTAAAATCAAATGAATATTGCTTTTCATTGTTCTACTTTTGCAAATACAGTAGCACATCATTTGAGAGGCACTCTGAACATGAAACCCACAAAAATCACTATCACATCAAACTGTGTCCCTTATTATTCATCCCATGCTTTAAATCCACCACACCAAGACTCTTCCCTAAAGCCTCTGCTTTCTTCTTCTTAACCCTTCTTTTACCCATTCTTCCCTCTCTGCTTCTTCAAAAGCTGCCATGTTATTTCAGAGCTCACTGCTGCATGCAAGCAAGACAGCTAATATGTTATTTTAATTTGCACAAACACACGAAGAGCAATGTCTTTTCTGTTCCGATACTGCAGCTCTGTGCATGAAGGTCCATGCACTCACATCACCTCCACAGTTGCCTAGATCAAATTCTGATCCCTCTGTTAACCACAACAGAAAGTGGCCATTGCAAGAGATGCAAGCTGTGGTGACCATGCTCAAATTAAGCAGACATTTGGAGAAAATGTTACATAATTAGGTACAATCTGTACACATTGTAATTCACTAGTTTTTTTTTAAAAAGGACAAGACCTAAGCCCCAATGAGCTATCACTGAGAAAAAGAGCTATTACTGAGAAAAAGAATCTTCCTTGATAACACTAAAAAGGATATTCCATCTCTATACGAATGTCCTCCAGTCGGCTTCTGAGATCTGCAGAATCATCTTCACCATATTCTTCAAATAGTTGCAGATGCACCGTGAGCTCGTCATTGTCTAGATCACGCAGCTCCTAAAGAGAGCACAGACACATCACTGGGTGCTCACCTGCCATCTCTGCCTAGAGCTACCCATGTTACTCTTCATCTAGACATTCTATCACTGGACAAATGCTAGCTCATTCTTTCTCCCAACCCGCCTGTTCCCCACTCCTATAATGATGACTAATTAAAGCCATCCACAAACTCCATTAACACACAACTAAAGAGTGGAGAAACAAAACCTCATCTGCTCTATCTCTGCCCTATCATCCAAGGAACTGAATGTAGTATATGAAGAGAGCCAATGTGAATGCAGTTGTACAGGCACTCCATGTGGCGGGGAAAAGCAAAAGTATTGCCCATTTTTAATACTAACAGAGCTATTTCAGCATGGGCTTTCCTAGACTGCAATCCACTTCTCCAAGAAGCATGGAGTATTGCAGGCATAACTGTCAAGTGCGGCTCCGGACAATACGGGACCTGCGCAGAAGGCTTCTGCGCAGAATCCTTCTACGCATGTGCAGAAGGCTTCTACGCATGCACAGAAGGGTCCTGCGCAGAACCCTTCTGCACATTCATAGAAGGGTTCTGCGCATGCATAGAAGGGTTCTCTGCAGTAACTACTTTTCCCTGCCGTCAAAATACGGGATGGCGGCGGCACCGGGCCGGAAAGAAAAAGCGGTGCTGAATTACGGGAAATCCTGGCCAATATGGGATACATGACAGGTATGATTGCAGGAGCAATGTGAACATGTTGAGGCGGGCCAGAAGGACATGATACTATCTTCCTCAAGTGCACCATGAAAAGGGACACAAGAAAAGAACTAACTGCAGAATCCATTTCAATGAGAAAATGTTCCCAATTTGTTCAAGTAAACTAACTATGTACTCAACCAAGTTGTAAACATTCTTGTGAAACCTGGCCTGCTGGGAAACTGCAGAATGTAAGAGCTCATCTCTCCCCTAAGAACAGTGTATGAGACAGCAGGAAATCCAGGTGCTTCTTGCCTTGAGACTCTGCTGCAGTCCAGAACGCATTAGTTCACTTCGGATGTGAACTCTGAAGTCAAGTTCGTCTGCCGGAATAATTAGGGCATTGATCAACTGTAGACAGGCCACCTGAAAAAAAGGGATTGAAGATGGAGTCTGTGTCACACAAGATCTAACAAATGCAGCTAAAGCCCTGAGAGGAGAAAAGGAATACATTATTAAAATGCTTACCAATAAAGAAAGCCTGTGGCCCAAGAAAATATTTCTCCTACTCTTCATTCATAGCAAAACAGCACTAATATCAAAGGTATCACGGCTCTGAATAATAAATTATGTCCTGCAAAAGCAACCCCATAGGGCAAGGAGCCTGTTGAACATATCAGGGTGGAGTTTAAGTGCTTCAGCAGAAAGAAGCATTATCACAGATGAGGCACTATGCCTGAGCTTCCATTAATGTTTTTTTAAGGGGGAGTGGGGGAAGATACACCATGCTTGAAGCTCTTGCAAGTACAAAAAAGTTTTTAAAACAAGCATCCATAAACTTCATGGGGGCACTGTCCTCAAAAGGGTTAATGAGGACAATATTTTCTGGAGTTGGGATTTGTTGTGTGCTCATTGCTGGGAAGGAATGGAGAAAACAAGAGATAGAACATCCTGAAGGAGGAAATGACAGGCTAGGGCTGGAGCATCCTTGTTCAAGGAAGTGAAGATACTGTATGTACTCTGCAGTGCCCTGTTTCAAGGCCAACACATTACCTTTGATGCCACTGAGGTGCCACTCTTCAGGCCATCCAAGATAGGTTTAAAGCGTTCCATTTCATCCATTTCTGCTCGTTCTGTCAGCGCTCCTAGAACTTGCTCATGCCTCCATGACAATAAAGAAAACAAATCAGTACCAGCTTTTCTGACAGAACAATCCAATCAACATTTCACTCCTAGCCCAACAACACTAAAGTTGGTAGCATGTAGTGGACTGAAGTTCCTTTAGTATCTTCTCTGTCAAAAGAGTGTGAGATCTAGAAAAAGCCAAAGAAATGACTGCCTGTGGATCATACTAGCATCTAGGCAGAGTGAAATTCTTGTTAGAATATTTACATAGTCTACAAATGTATTAAAATGTTTGTAGCATTCTGACAGAGATGGGGGAATGCTGGGCAAGGAATAATTTTGTCAGGCAAAACACCTTGGGCATGAGGGACTTCTAATAGCTGTAGTAGCAAATTGGGTGAGAATTTGATGAACATTTGTTTAAAATTATGAAATACAATGCTAAAAGCAAACACATTGACTTAGATCTTAGATATGCGAAGGGCAGGACACATGGAAGGCAATTTCCCCCATCCTTTCATTTCTTCCGCAGCCCCATGTGTCATGGGAGGGGAAGAACCCTGATGGTGAAGAACCTGCTAGAATGGCTTGGAGACTACCCAGGAATCAGTTAAAAGAAGTGCTTGATTTTGTGCATGAGCTTCCTCCTATGTGCACTTGTAAGGTAGAAGCCACTGTATATTCACATTAAAACAGGCCTCTAGCTTCTAGTATGTTTTGTTAAGGGTCCCAACTGCCCGACGTGCCCAGTTCTTACATAGTACATTCAACCCAAAAGGTAAAGAGCCTATCATCACTCACATATCCACAGGCTGAGGTAGAATGCAAAGTGCAGAGAGCAGTTTAAGAGCATCAATCATCATGGAAGGAACTTTGGGTTCAACCGCTCTTGCCAAAAGCAGAATCCCATCCTCTGTTTCAAGCATTGTCTTAATGCCAAACTGAAAAGAGAAAATAACACACCTATGAAACACTCGCCCTGGACATTACAGTCTGTAGAGCGGGCTGTGCTACAGGGTAAAATACTACAACTTTGCAAGAACAGTTAAAGGAATGGGGAAAGAAAGGAGAAGAGCTAAGTCAAAAGAGCAGAAATATTCAAAGGTAAGTGGAACAGATCCTGTATGTGTAAAGATTACACAACCATAAGTAAGGATGAATTTTAATCTAGCACAACTGTCATCCATAGTAAAATCCAGCATGAGAAATAGATTTACTTTTTTCTCAGAAAAAAAGGTAGATGAAATTTTTCTTTCATTCATTTTTCTTATGCTGTTCCACTCAGCTCTTCCTTCCCTGTACTGTTCTCTTTGTTCTCATTTATCTTCCTTCTATTTATGTTATTGTTGTACTTGATCTCACTTTTCCTCCCATCAAAAATCTTCACCCCTGCTACGCTGCCATTATTATTTCAGGTTTCTGGCCATAAAACCAATTTGACACTGTTCATTCCTCTTGCTCTTAAGGAATATTCTGTCATTCATCTCGGTCTGCAATACAAACCCATCTGTTCTCTTTCCGCTTTGATTCTATATTTTTCAAAAACAATACTTTTTACGGTTATTTAAAATTGATTTTCTACCAAATTACAGTTTAAACTATTCTTATTATCTCACATTTCTTTCTCTGTTATTCTGCTGGTGACATTTTCTAGTCGTTTTCACTCACAGCATTCCACTGAAATGTCTCTTTCAAAAAATGACCTACCTTGCTGATAAAGCTTATTGCCTTTATTTCTAAATGTCCTCCTTGCATTTAACGATGTTTAGTTTTGATTCTGAGGTTGCCTACATTTCTTTTAGAATCTGAACAATTTTCAGTGCTCCGCAATGTTTTCCCTTGAATATTTACCCATATTACCTTAATCTCTTAGCTTAACTGCTGACTTCTTAACGTTAACTAAAACAACTGAGTCTAGAAGAAATGTGAAAACCAGTTTTATTTCAGATAAGCTTTCTTAGACAACAGTCCACTTCTTCAGATGCATGATGCCTTATGCAAAATAAATGTTATTAAGTTTTCACTGGACTACTTGACTTTTTTGCTACCACAAACTATGGACTAATATAGCTATCCTGTTATTTTTCTGTACAACTGGCATCTTTCTCTTAACGTCAGGCTTTACTGTCTTAATCTTGAAGTTTATTCTTGATTAAAATTACAAACTCACCTTATTGTTCATGAAAGCTTTTAAGCATCTCATGATTTCATGTTCAATCCGAGTGTCATATGACCTAGGAAAAGGGAACAGCAATTAATGACTGATAGTTCTATGCAGTGAAAAATCAATCCAGCAAGATTGAGTTGAACATTGAGGGGACTGGAATCTATCATCATTAGGTATCATCAGTAGGAGTTGGAACAGGATGCTTCTAATCTCTGTTGGGATTTAAGATGATAGTGATGGGAAATGAGAAAAAAAGCAGCTGTTTGGATAAAATTACCACCACCATCACCCAAACTAAGCTATGTTTTCCCCAGCCTTGGCATTTTCCATTTTATCAATTTTTTCAAAAACCTATATAAAAGACAAAGCACCCACCCACAGAAACCTGTCTGGAAGCACCATTCATATGTTCTTTCCTTATTTATAGAATCCTAGAATCACTGAGTTGGAAGGGGCCTTTTAGGCCATTGTGTCCAACCTCCTGCTCAATTCAGGAATCAGAATCAAAGCAGATATGAGTGATGGTTGTCCAATTCTCTCTTGAATGTTTCCAGTGTTGGAGCACTCACCACCTCTCGAGGCAGTTGGTTTTACTGTCATACTGTTCTAACAGTTGAGAAGTTTGTCCTGATATTCAGCCTATATCTGGCTTCCTTTCGTTTTAGCCCATTATTACGCGTTCTGCACTCTGGAATGCCTGGGTACAGATCCTTCCCTTCCACTTTATGATTATCTTTCAGGGGGATAGCACTTTGAAGAGTGCTATCATATCCCCTATAAGTCTCCTTTTCTCAAGGCTAAACATGTCCAGTTCCTTCAGTCTTTCATCATATGGGTTAGTTTCCAGTCCTCTGATAATCCTTATTGTCCTTTTCTGTACCTGCCTCTTTTGTTTGCATCTTTCTAAAAAGTGTGGTGTCCAGAATTGGACACAGTATTCTAGATGTGGTCTAACTAGTACTGAATAGAGGGGGACTAATATCTCATAGGTTTTGGAGACTATATTTCTGTTAATGCAGCCTAAAACAGTATTGGTCTTTTTTACGGCCACATCGCACTGTTGATTCAGATGTAGCCTGTGATCTATAACAATTCCAAGATTCTTTTGGCTTGTAGTATTATCTTTAGCATTCTTACTGTAAAAGCCAATTCATATCATAGAGCCCACTTATCCTCTAAGAATAGTCAAGACTTGTTCACAGTCCATTCATTATGTGCCTTTAAATCAGAACTGATTTATATGTCCCTGCAATATATTGGTACATATGCATCCCTTTTAACAGAAATTCAATTTCACATATCTGCTTACCCAGCAACTTCATCCTTCTCTTCATGAAGTCCTTTCAATATGTCCAATAAACAGTTCAGGCCCTCAGCTCCAAAATTCTGTACCCAGCTGAAAGAATTACACAAAAAAACGCAAATTAGAATTTAAAAAAAAAAAGACTAAGGAGCCAGGATCCTATTGGTTATGTATGCTGGCATTCAGTGCAATGGTATTTACTGCAACAGCAAATTGTTACCTGCAACTTGTATTCCTTGTCATGTAACCAACAACGAGTGCAAGTGATTACTTCTTAAGTAGGGGCAACATGGCACTGCAACTTACATTGCTGCATTTCTACCACCAAAAACAGTCAACAGGATTCTGGCCAAAATAGTAAAACTCTTCAAACTCTGTGTATTCTCACTGCACCTTCTGATCTATTTCCCTGTGCTAAGTGTGTCAACTCAAGCAATCAGTCTCAGTACAATCAGATTAGGGCTATCTGGAAGAGCACATCTCCTTGTTCAAGTCCTCACGTGTATTAAGATTCTCAGCGGAGTCCCTTCTCATGGTTTCACATCTCATAAACTCATGTGATTGTTCACAGATTAAAGAATTCCACCCCCCCCCACCACCCTAAAGTGAGTTATCGCATTCCCTTTCTTTCCACTAGCAGCTGAAAATGTATCTCTTTGAAAAGGATTTTGGGGAACCAGAAGGCAATTAAGACGGAGAAGTCTTTTAAAACCTAGTTTTTAAATTATGTTTTAAATATCCATTTTGATTTTAAATCTTAACAGTTTTATTTTAATTAATTATTGATTTTGAATTTTTTAGTATGTCAACTTGGGTCCCTGTAGGAGAGAGAGAGAGGCAGGATAAAAATCACGTCACATCAATAAACAAACAAACTAGTCCTTTACCTCACAGGATTATTGTTCAGTGACACACGGAGAGACTCCAAACAATTAAGCAGCTGTGCATCCCGGAGACCAGATTTCAGTTCCTGGATATACATTATAGGAGATTTGGAACTCTCCTTTTGACTCATGCCCTGCAAGACAAGAGTACATATATAGGCTGAAGGTCTTAGGATGAATGCTTCACTCAATAAACATATACAAGGCTATATTAACATGCATATACTTGAACTGACATTTTTAAAATACTAATCTAAGATTTGGATTAGTACTATGTCCTACTACATTTCTGCATTTTCATCTCTTTCGTATTGTTGCTTTTAGACAGCTATTTATTATTCAACATTTGGATACGAGTGCTATTCAGTGATTAAACTACTTGCAAGTCAGAGACTAAGAAAAAGCTCTCTCACATTGATTCAAACTTCACAAGGCTCCAAAATGTGAAGACTGAAGTCTTAGTGGACATGCTATGTGATGTTGTGCAACATTAAAAACGCACACTTACTTACAGCTTACACATGAAGCACCCATAATTTTATTACTTCCAGATCCAAATCCAGATGGGAAGATGGAATTCCTAAGAGTAGTGAACATTGGTACATGTGCAACAATGAATTTGTGTACAGTCCATGTAGAATGACTGAAGATTATATACCTAAATTAATAGTCATTTGTAATGGTAAGTACAACACTATACTTTTACAGGAAAAAGCCTGTGTCTCTTGCATTACTGCTACATTCAAGCTTCTTGACCAATACAATTAGAAATGAGGAATTTCTGGATCTTGAGTAAAAGGGTTTCTCTTTTTAATTTAAGCATTTTTTCATAAAAAGGACTGCTGCCAATTGAAACAGAAAAGGGATGATGTGGTTAACTTTTTCAAAGAAGCAGTGCGTGTGTGTGTGTGTGTGTGTGTGTGTGTGTGTGTGTGTGTGTGCGTGCATGCGTGCGCGCGCACACACACGCACACACACACACAAAACGTAGGAGTAGGGAGCCAAAAAAGATGGATATTCTCTTCCCAGCGGGCAAACAAGGTTCTGCCCTATGTATAAGTAAGGCAAGTCTCTTATCAAAACACACACATAATGTAAGACATGGAGACTGATAAATCAGTTGCCCAGCTCTAGTGACAAACCAGTGTTCCTACTCTCAGGCTTGCCAGCTACTACCTAAGCCTGGCGTGGAATGCAGCTGTAGGACCTGACTCATCACCCTCTGACCCCAAAACGGTTTTGGAGTGAATGTAGAATTTGATTGTCCTCTCTCTTCCTGTATCTCTTCTGGTTTTCACTATTTCCATTAATAGTCCTTTTTTCCTTCCTCTGACTTCTAACCAAGCAACAGGCATGGAGGATCTTTCCATGTGCTGGAGACACCATTTTCCTATTTTTATCCTTCTGACCATAACTACAAATAGTAACTGTATGCAAAGAAAACATTTTTCGTACTTTCCATGCTTCCTAGTTTCTGTGGGAAAGGACATTGACCAGGGGGGCAGTGATGAGACAGGGATAATCTCTCCATGTTTTCTCAGTGTTGCTGTTATTTTTCTACCTCATACTCTGCTTACCAAAATCCCCCAATATATCATATAAATTAGTGGCCCAGCTACTGGACAAGATCATCCTTTATTAGATATAGGAATTTGATTTCTTGGCCCTCTCTTTGCCAGTACAGTGGTACCTCGGATAAAGTCTGATTCGGATAAAGTTGCGGTTTTCAAGCACACGTGATGCATCGCATAAAGTCCAAAACCGCTAAAAAATGGATGTTATCCGAGGTATTTTGGTATAGGAACCTCGGATAACGTCCATTTTTTGGATGTTATCCAATGCATCGCCCATTTGATTCAGATAAAGTCCAAAATCGGATAAAGTCCAAACTTGTGGAACGGAGTTTGGATGTTATCCGTGGTTCTACTGCATTATACATATTTTCTCAAATGAAATTGCATTTTTATTGACAAAAGCCAGTTGTTACCTGACATTTAGGGCTGTTAATTGTTACCTGACATTTAGGGCTGTTAAATGTTAAAGGAGCCTGAGAAATGAAGATTTGTATTCCTTTGTTTCAATATATGTTCCCAGAACCACTGTAGTTAACAAATGCTTAATTCAAAACTATCTGCTTTAGTATGTCATGCACATTTGATTTTATCCCATATGCTGTTCAATGTTTTTGCAGTCTGCTTCACGTTTGCCTTCTTTGTTGTCTTCAAAATAGACTCTTAATTGGCTATTTCACAACAAACTGAACAAAATTTAAGGGATATTCAAGCCGGAACACAGGCATGTTTTAAAACCACAACAACTTTCCCAGCATTTATCTAAGGCTCCTGTGACACTAAAGACAGGTTTCACAGATATCTAGTGTTAGTACATTCAAGCATAAATAGTCATCATCTTAGTGGCCACTCTCATTAGGACACTTCAGAAAGGAAAGTTCTTCTTGAGCAGGTCAGAATTAGTGCAAGACATGGCCATTAAACAATTGCCACCGACTACATGTACTATATGGCCTGCAGCAGTGGCTAAACTGACCAACTTTTAACTATTACAGACTGAAATCCAGGAATAAGTCACAACTAAAGTAGGCCCACTGAACCAGGAGGGATCTGGTAAATCTGGTAAGTTCCATTGATTCAAAGGTCCTACTCTAGTTGCAATTTCAACCACTGAAGATAATCTGTGAAGTCTACTTCGGGGTGGTGAAATACAAACTATGGATGTTGCTGGTCCTAAAAGAGGACACTGCCACACTTCTTATGGGTGTGTTGCACTTTGTATGAAAGAATACAGGAAAGACATTCTGTCGGAGAAGATGAGATACTTTCCTGTGAACACCTGAGACTGCAAAATATTGACAACCATCAAGTTATGTTTATGTTTATTGGATTTATACCCCGCTCTAATACCCCGCTCTACTCAGGCACAAGGCCGACTCAGAGCGGCTACAACAAATTAATATACATACAAATTACAACAATATAATGATACACATAATCACAGATACCAAATAAATAATCAGAAAAATCCACAATGGTACAAAGTATAACAAAATAATAAGATAATAATAAGTTAACTAGGGTCAACTAGGGTAAAGGTAAAGGTTTCCCCTGCTCGAAAGCCAGTCGTATCTGACTCTAGGGTACAGTGCTCATCTGTTTCAAAGCCAAAGAGCCAGCGCTGTCTGCTTTAGCAGACGTTTCCGTGGTCATGTGGCAGGCATGACCAGACACCGGAGTGCACGGAACGCTGTTACCTTCTCACCGAAGTGGTCCCTATATATCTACTTGCAATTTCTTGCTTTCGAACTGCTAGCTTGGCAGGAGCTAGGACAAAGACGGGAGCTCATTCCGTCCTGCAGTACTCGGGAATCAAACTGCTGACTTTCCGCCTCCCAGTCAGCGTCTTAGCCACTTGAGCCACTGCAGTCCCTCAGGGTCAACTATTCAGGTGTTATTTCAGCAGTTTATCTTCCTCTCTTCGCAACCTAGTTTTTATAATGGTGTCCAGCAAGCATAAAAGGACACCTACACACGTTTGACAATTTACATGTGGAAATTTATGAAAACACCACAGTATTAATACATGTATGCATATATATAGATAGATATTAACTGTTTACTGTTCTTCACATGAGGTCAGGTTATTTTTACAGTACGAAGCAACAACATGGGAAACACATGTTTGGTGTGCTTATGTGTAAAAAGTAGCTGAGGTTTAATTGGGAAAAGGTAATAATAGACCCCCTTATACAACTTTGCTAATGTAACTACACTGTGGATTTTAAACTGGATTGAACTATATAATCACAGACAGAAAAAGGATTAAGGACAGGAGCTGCCAAATGACTGTCTGGCCACTGCAGTTGTTACATTTAAGAACATAAGAACATAAGAACAGCCTTGCTGGAACAGGCCACAGCCCATCCAGTCCAGCATTCTGTCTCACACAGTGGCTCACCATTTCCTTCAGGGTATTCCCAAGCAGATGCCTTCACCTGCTTAGGATTCCCTGGAAATGATATTGAGAGATATCCTGCCTATCTCTCCAACCCGGAGGTTGTCCTTAAGTATCCATAATTATAGCCATTGATACTCTTCTCCTCCATGAACTTGTCTAATCCTTTCTTAAAGCTGTCAAGACTGACAGCTGTCACCACTTCTTCCGGCAGGGAGTTCCATAGACCAGTAATCCTCTGGGTGAAAAAGTACTTTCTCTTATTTGTTTGAGAACTAGTACCCAAAAGTTTCATCGAGTGTCCCCTAGTTCTAGTGTTATGCGATAGGGAAAACAGTTTTTCCTTATCTACTTTGTCCACACCGTGCATGATTTTATAAACTTCAATCAGGTCACCTCTTAGACGTCGTCGTTCAAGAGTGAAGAGGCCCAACCGTTGCAGCCTCAGATGGTAAGGAAGGTGTTCCAGTCCCCTAATCATTCTGGTTGCCCTCCTCTGCACTTTTTCCAGCTCCATAATATCCTTCTGGAGGTATGGCGACCAGAACTGTACACAGTATTCCAGATGGGGCCTCACCATAGATTTATAAAGAGGCAAAATGACACTTGCTGACTTATTTTCTATACCCTTCCTAATGATCCCTAGCATTGAGTTTGCTTTTTTCACTGCTGAGGCACACTGGGTTGACACCTTCATTGAGTTGTCCACCAGGACACCAAGGTCCCTTTCCTGGTTTGTCGCAGAGAGTTCAGACCCCATCAGTTTATAAATGTAATTGGGGTTCTTTGCCCCAACATGCATCACTCTGCACTTACTAATGTTGAAACTCATTTGCCACTGTTTTGCCCACTCCCCCAGTGTCGAGAGATCCCTCTGAAGCTCCTCACAATCTCTCACAGTTTTCACTACCCTGTATAATTTAGTGTCATCAGCAAATTTGGCTACCTTGCTTTTTACTCCTACCTCTAGATCATTTATGAAGAGGTTGAAAAGCAGGGGTCCCAGTACTGAACCTTGGGGGACCCCACTCTTTACTTCCCTCCACTTGGAGAAGTGTCCATTTAGTGCTACCCTCTGTTTCCTGTCCCTTAGCCAGTTGCTGATCCAGGACAAGACCTGTCCCTTTATTCCATGACTGGTAAGTTTATTCAAGAGCCTTTGGTGTGGGACCTTGTCAAAAGCCTTCTGAAAGTCCAGATAAACAATGTCAACTGGATCCCCCTTATCCACATGCTTGTTGACACTCTCAAAAAATTCCAACAGATTAGTGAGGCATGATTTGCCCTTGCAAAAGCCATGTTGGCTCTCCTTTAGCAGCGCCTTCTCTTCTATGTGCCTATTAATTCTATCTTTTAGGATGGTTTCCATCACTTTACCTGGGACACATGTCAAACTGACAGGTCGGTAATTTCCTGGATCACCCCTGGATCCTTTTTTGAAAATTGGTGTTACATTCGCTACCTTCCAGTCATCAGGCACAAAGCCTGATTTGAGGGAAAGATTATATATTTTGGCTAGGAGATCAGCAATTTCATCTTTAAGTTCCCTGAGAACTCGTGGATGGATTCCATCTGGTCCTGGTGATTTGTTAGTGTTTAGCTTAACAAGACATGCAAGGACCTCCTCCCTGGTTATTTCTATCTGGCTTAATTCTTCGGTTTCCCTCCCTACGAAGATAGGCTCTGTTTTGGGCATGTGGCCTCTGTCTTCTTCAGTGAATACTGAAGCAAAGAATTCATTGAGTCTCTCTGCAATCTCTGTTTCCTCTTTAATAACCCCTTGCCTTCCATTGTCATCTAATGGTCCAATGGCCTTCCTAGTTGGGTTCTTACTTCTAATGTACTTAAAGAAGTCTTTGTTATTTCTCTGAGTATTTTTAGCTATACGCTCCTCAAAGTCTTGCTTTGCCTTCCTGATTGTTGCCTTGCATTTGTTCTGCCAGAATTTATGTTTCTGCCTGCTGTCCTCATTCGGACAAGCCTTCCATCTTCTAAATGAGCTTTTCTTGCTCTTGATCACTTCCCGAACAGCTCCTGTAAGCCACATTGGAGTCCTCTTGGACCTGGCAGTGGCCTTTTTCCTTTTGGGTATGCATTCCAATTGAGCCTCTGTTATTGTTTTTGTAAACAGCCTCCATGCCTCTTGGAGTGTTTGGACTCTCTCAATTTTCCCTTTCAGCTTCTTTTTTACTAGTTTCCTCAACTTTGGGAAATTTCCTTTTTGAAAATTTAAGGTCTCTGTGTTAGATTTTATCAGTGACTTGCAGTCTATGTTCAAGTTAAACATAATTGAGTTGTGGTCACTGTTCCTTATTGGATCAGTCACATTAACATCTTGC
Organism: Bradypodion pumilum; assembly: GCA_035047305.1. Lineage (NCBI taxonomy): Eukaryota > Metazoa > Chordata > Lepidosauria > Squamata > Chamaeleonidae > Bradypodion > Bradypodion pumilum. The sequence continues at coordinate 183,350,800 of JAWDJD010000004.1, read as the reverse complement.
ACCAGATCCTGAGTATTACTCAGGATCAAGTCAAGGATTCTTGTACCTCTAGTTGGGTCTTCAACCATCTGTCCCAGGGAACAATCATTTAGCATATCTAGGAACTTTATCTCTTTATCATGTGCTGAACAACAGTTCACCCAGTCTATGTGAGGGTAATTGAAGTCCCCCATTATAACCAGGCTTCCCTTCTTGGATGCCTCCTTTACAACATTCTCCAACTGCCAGTCTCCCTCAAGAGTTTGGGTCGGAGGCCGATAGTATATGCCTACTGTTAGACCATCCTTGTGGCCTGGTACTCTTACCCACAGAGCTTCTAATGGTGACTCCAAATCACCTAGATATTCCAATTCATACGATTTTATCACTTCTTTGACATACAAGGCCACACCACCTCCCACTTGCCCCTTCCTATCCTTCCTGTACAGTTTGTAGCCTGGGATAACTGTATCCCATTGGTTATCATCCGTCCACCAGGTTTCAGTGATACCAATAATATCAATATTCTTATTTATTGCTAAGTATTCCAGCTCCCCTATTTTGTTCCGGAGGCTTCTAGCATTTGTATACAAGCATTTATATATGCTTTTCTGACACAGTCTTTTGTGTCCAGTTGCATTGTTAGACTGCCTCTTGCATCCTTCTGCTAGAATGCTAGTGACTAGCTCCTCGCTCTGCTCAGTAATTTTTGCATCCTCCTCACTACTCAAGTACACACTTTCCCGAACCGGATGCTGCCCAGCTCCTGTCGGCTTTCCCCCAGTTATCAGTTTAAAAGCTGCTCTGCAGCCTTTTTGATGTTGAGTGCCAGCAATCTGGTCCCATCATGGTTCAAATGCAACCCATCCCTCCTGAACAGATTTGGCTTGTCCCAAAATGTTCTCCAGTTCCTGACAAATCTGAAACCCTCCTCTCGACACCACCGCCTCATCCACGCATTGAGGCTTCTGAGCTCTGCCTGCCTGGTAGGTCCTGCGCGAGGGACAGGCAGCACTTCTGAAAATGCTACCTTGGAAGTCCGGGACTTCAATCTTCTTCCTAACAACCTGAATTTGGCTTCCAGGACAGACCGCTTGGCCTTCCCAACATCATTGGTACCAACATGTACCATGACAACTGGCTCGTTCCCAGTTCTCTCTAACAATCTATCTAGATTTCTTGTGATGTCTGCAACTTTTGCACCTGGCAGGCAAGTCACCATACGGTTATCATGTGCATCACAAATCCATTTCTCTGTATTTCTAATTATTGAATCGCCTAGTACAAGAAGCCTCTCTCCTGCAATCTGTTCATCTACATGCACCTCATCAACCATATTAAGGGAGAGAACCTCAGTTTGTTCCTGTTGTTTATCTTCCTGGACCTCATCAAGTGTGATGAAAGAGAGATCATCAGGTGGAACCAGTTGTTCCTCTGTGTGTTCCTCATCAGGTGTGATGAGGGAAAGAGCCTCAAATTTATTCTGTAATTTCAGACTCTCAGAGTGATCCCCTACTCTTCTCCTCCTTTGAGTCACATTCCTCCAAACATCTACCTCCTGAGTTAGTGAAGGGCCTTCTCCCTCAGAACTGTGCCCTGTCTCTTCTTTGTCCAGCATAGTCTGTTCCGCTCTGTCCAAGAACAGCTCAAGCTCCTTAATTTGTTGATGGTTAGATATGCGGGCCTCTAGCTGCTGGACCTTCTCTTCTAGTAGTGCAACCAGCTTGCACTTGCTGCAAGTGTAGTTCTCCATATGCTTTGGCAAGAACACAAACATGGCACAAGTATTGCAGGTAACTACAACTGTTCCCTCAGAATCCATTTTAACAAGTGCAGTATTCTGGGCCTCAAAAATGTACACGTTTACTACCTTTCTACCTAGTAAGACTATATTATTCCTTTGTTACTAGTGTGCAATCTCGCGCGCCGTTAGGCTCTGCCCCTATGAGTCACAGTTCAGGGAAGGGCCTGGTGTGGCTCTGCCCCCTGCTTCTGGAAGCTTCAAACTGCTTCCTCTGTTTGAACAGAGGTGGCTCTCAGCAGTTGAAATTATCAATTTAAATTAGTGGAAGCCTCTAAAGCAGCTCTACTCCAACTGCAAAACTTACCAGCGCTCACTTCCTTTGTTTTGCTCTCCTCAGCAGCAGCTCTGCTTAAGAGCACATGCAGAGTCAAAAGGGCTGACCCTGAAAGAGCTCAGAGCTTTTAAAGGCTAGTGTGGCTCCGCCCCTATGAGTCACAGTTCAGGGAAGGGCCTGGTGTGGCTCTGCCCCCTGCTTCTGGAAGCTTCAAACTGCTTCCTCTGTTTGAACAGAGGTGGCTCTCAGCAGTTGAAATTATCAATTTAAATTAGTGGAAGCCTCTAAAGCAGCTCTACTCCAACTGCAAAACTTACCAGCGCTCACTTCCTTTGTTTTGCTCTCCTCAGCAGCAGCTCTGCTTAAGAGCACATGCAGAGTCAAAAAGCACATGCAGAGTCAAATTTATAGCATCTTGATTCCCATTGTTTATTTTAAGGAATTGTGCCCTACCTTTTCCCCTTTTTTGAAGTTTACAAAGCTGTTTTCTTAGAAGTAAGAAATATACATCAAGCAATCAATATAACCTGAAACTTTAATCAGTATAAAAGACAACAGAAGCATTACTAAAACACTGCTGGGAAGTAATCATGCCCATGTAAAAGCTTTCATCTACTGAACTGAGGTGTATAGAGGTGGGCAGGAAGCCAGAAAAGAAGGCAATTTAGCAAAATGGCCAACATTGAAGGTTGTGAATAGTTAATGTCTCATGTTTCACCTAGGAGAAAGCAATCCCTGTTTTTAAAAATTATCTAGGTAGCATAGGAAGTATTTTCAGTCACGGGGGCAGTGGCTGAACATGGAGGATGTAGTAGAAACAAGGTTAGATTCAGAAGATCTCAGAGAAATTTGAACTCCTTTTTTACTTGCATTACCAATTCCTGATCACAGTCAGTACAAGAATGTCAGCTGGGACATTTCAAAGGATGCCAGGCAATAGTATCAAACTCAATGTGGGGGAAGAGTATAGACCAGTGTTTCCCAGCCTTTGGTTCTTAGACTTCAATTCCCAGAAGCCTAAGTCAATTCCCAAAAGTACTGACAAAGCCTCACCATGGCTCTCCCGGGCCCCCTCCATCGGCTCGGGATGGGAGTCAGCTGCGGCTGCTGGCTTTGCCTCCCTCTGGCCCTGCCTTGACCAGAGGGATAAGAACGACGTGGAGCCGCCCCGAGAAGCCTCGCCATGACTCTCCCGAGCCCCCTCCATCGGCTCGGGATAGGAGTCAGCTGTGGCTGCCGGCCCCATCTCCCTTTGGCCCTGCCCCGCCTCAGCCCTCTTCCCTGGTCCAGCATTTGCCATGGGGGAGAGCGAACACCTGGGCTCCCGGCACAGCAAAAGACTTTGAAGCTGGCCGCCACCACTGCCTCGCCTTGGTCCTCTTTCCCAGTCCGGCTTCTACCACGGGAGTCCGGGCTTGTAGCACTGCTCTGTTGCCTCGCTCTGTCGATGCTGCTGAAGACTCGGTGTTGGTCTCCGACGTGGTTGTTGAGCCCGGTCCTTGTTAAACCCCGTTTAAGGTTGTTGAGCCTTGGCTCCGACCCCCTCCCCCTTGGATTATTGTACTTTTTTCTTTGATGTGTAATTTGTAAATCGTTATCATAACTCTACTGTTATTGTATTTATGATATTGTATTTTGATATGTTATTTTCCCTATTGCATTTTTGTATTGGTTATATTGTATTTAATATGTTGTGATGCCGTCCTGAGTCGGCCTTGCGCTGGGTATAAATCTGAAAATAAATACATAAAATAAATAAATGTACTGACTTAGGCTTCTGGGAATTGAAGTCCAAGAACCAAAGGCTGGGAAACACTGGTGTAGCCTAAGTTCTATGTAACACATATAGTTATACAAGATGTTTTGTCATAAGGCAAAGACTTTGTTGTTTGGGCAGGCATTTACTTCTTTTATGTAATATGTGATGTGCTTTATCTGTTTCCATTATACATTATAATGTTATTTTACTCTTTGATTTTTAGGAGCCATTAGTCGACAATTGTTAAAATACTTCTCCTCATCTGGAACTTTGGCAGGTCTGGGTGACAATTTATAAGTAAGAATGATAAGTGGGCCTTTACTGTTGCATGCCAAATCATGCAATTCAATACACAACAGCAAATTCTTATACTGAATTTGCACCACTGAAGAAGTGTGGGGGAGTGATGGTTGGAAGCATGGGAAGAGCTGCCTCCAATGTTGAGCACCTTCACAGAGATAGGGTTGAACATCCTGTGGAACCTGTGGTGTGCCCAAGGATGCAGACATGGGAGTGAGATATCCATCTTTGCCTTGATGGAACCTCTGGACCAATCACCATGAAGAATCAAGAATATTCACTAACCTGGACCTGCACCCGTGCACCAGAGACAGTCCCACTGCTGCAGCCAGGGACAGAGCTGCTAACAACTTACTCAAGCACTGGAGGAGACCTCCCCTTGTGGAAACAGTCCTCTGTCAGGAACTACCAACTCTAGCAAAGAATGTTTCCACAAGGGGATTTTAAGAGGAATTCAACCAAAGTGAAGAGCAATGAAGAAAATGGAGCTAGAGAGAGGAACTCAGTCTCGTCAAAGGAGGATAGACAAATTGGGATAAGAGTACAGAAAACCACTGTCTGTGAAGAGGAACAATGCTGAGATAAGAACAATTCCAAGCCCTCAGTCTACAAACACTGGACAATCGACTGAATTAATAATGACCGTTCCAAGGGCATTCTTGCTTTGATGCATCTGGAACCAATGTTAGAGGAAACTTTTCAGGCCTCCCTTCATACGGAAGAGGCAGTAGGAAGATAAAATGGTTTTTGAAGCACTATCTTATACACCTAAAGACCTTTACAAACTGCAGAAAATAACAGAGATATTACTAACAAATCTCCATTTCAAAAGATATACTGCTCAGCCTTACCGTTAGCAAATTTTGCACAATGTATGAAGTTAGTAAGCTTCATCACTAAACTATGTTTGCTAATTCCCATAATCTAAACAAAATCAATGTTATTGGTATATATACTAAATAAGAGGTTCCCAACCTTTTTAGGCCATGGGCCGGTCACATGGTTCATCCCACCCGGAAGCGCCCAAACATGCACAGAAGGCTGTGCAGGTCATTTATGGAAGCATTTTGCACACGCGCGGGCATGTTTACTTCAGCTTCCAGGAGCGGCAAGGACGGGATGAATTGGCGTTGAAGGCAATATCCGGCCAGTGGGCCGTAGGTTGGGAACCCCTGGACTAAACAGTACAATGCACAAAAAGGGGAAATCAACAGGCATGGGAAAAGCTTAGAAAACTACTTTTATAAAGTAATTATTGCCACTCCAGTTTGAAAATGAATGAGCCAGTAAAGGGCCCAAACCGGTTAGGACCGGATCGGGCGTAGCAGTGGACCTGCCTGGCCCCGCCCCCACCCTACCTGGTCATACCACACCCTGCCCCATCCCCTCCTCCCCTCACCCCACTCCGGGCACCTGGAGTTGCGGCCAGCTCCATGGTGGGGAGAGAATACCTTTCTACTTTTGGATTTCTCTGGGAGTTTGCAAGTAAGAAATGTGCTGGATAAACGTAATTTCCCATGCTATTTCTCTTATTTAGCTGGGTTCTTTGCATTGCGATGCTTAAAGGGGCTGGCTGTTTGAATCCCATTCTACAGTACTTTCAAATTTCCCAGGGTGTTTGCAAGTAAGCTAAAGCTTTAGCCAGCACATTTCTTACTTGCAAATACCCGGGAAATCCGAAAGTAGAAAGGGATTCAAATGGACACCCCCTTTAAGCAATGCAACGCAAAGAACTCAGCTATAGTATGAAAGTTTATAGCATGGAAGTTTAGCTTTAACTAGCACATTTCTTACTTTTTGCTGTTCTGTTTTGTTTACCCTCAGATATGCTTGCAGGCTAACATGGCTACCAATTAAAACATTCAATTGTTGTTGTTCAGTTGCACAGTTGTTTCTGACTGGATTTAAAACAATTTGCATTTTTTTTGGTTTCAAAATACCCACCCAGTCACATGGCCACACCCACAGAATAAGCCATCCCCATGGAGTAAGCCATGCCCACCTTGTGGTAGTGAAGATTTTTGATGCCCACCACTGGAATGAGCCCATCCTCCCTAAAGGCTCCCTTGTCTTTTTCCCATTACAACCACGATGAGACCAACGTTTCTCACCATGGTTACTTCCTGAGGTTTTTAAAAATATATAATTTATACTTTGGAATATAGGTCTGTTGCTCAAAATGGAGGTGGGCAGGCAATGTCTTAAAACTGTTATCCAGAATGTGACCATGTTGTTTTCAGAGGCTAAGAACTCACCGCTTTTGAAGTATGCAGGTACTGAGAGACCATCTCTCTCTTGATGCCAATGTCCTTTTCTCTTAGAGGTTGCTGCTTTTCTTCATTCAGATTCATATCCACCTATTGAAGAAAATGGAGAAAAATGTCTTTCATGCACATCTTTGTTCACTTGTCAAAGATTTTGCCCTTTGTCTCTTAGCTTGGTCTCTTCTCCTCAAATAATTCTGGCTTGGAGAGGGTCTTTGGAATCAAACTTCAGCATTATGTGAGCAGAAGGAAAGGTTATGGACTCTCAGAAGTGATTCAACTCTCACATGGGGCAGGGGGAGTCGAGCCAAGGGCTACAAAAACAATGCCAGTATATAGCGATAAGTAACGTGGATTTTTAGTCTTGTCCTCTCAAGTTAAGGTCTTCAGAGTCTTTCTTCACTCAACTGCTGAAACAGCTTTCCTACCATTAGGCAAGGACACAGCCAGCAGGTTCTGCTCCATCTATTTGGCTTCCGCCCCTTCATGACTCAGCTCATCTTTCCAGAGGTCACCAAACTCTGCTTCCCTTTTGTGAATTCATGATACCTTGAAACTGTGAGTACTGAAATGAAACACCACTTCAGATATCTACTGGAGGTGATTTAAATAACTTACCAGCATCTGTTCAAAAAGTATCAGCACATCCTCATCAGAGATTTCCTGCAGCATCTGACCTGAGCCAGAAACATCTGAATAGGAAGTAGAGGAGTTCCTATGTGCCACGCTGGGCTTTTCCTTTTCCTTTTTTATCCTTATACTGGTGAATCTCTCAATCTGATTAAGAGAAAAGTGGAAATTAGCAAAGTTGTATTTTCTGTTTTTCTTTTAATTCAATATATAGATTCTGCTATTGCTGTTAATTAATATTTATTTTTTCAGCACTCTCGATAATTTCTGAAACAACCGTTAAAAATTATATCCAATGCCTACTCAATTCTCCATGCAGTGTTCTTTTAATTAACTTGCACCACCTACCATTGCAACATTTTATTTACACAGACTGTAAATGTAATCACTAGTAGGATTAGAGTTATAATCCCCAAGATTCTGACATATAATCTGTAAGAGCCAAACAAGGCTCATGAGTAGATTTTTCCAGTTTAGAGAACTTCCGTCTTCTTCTTCCGTGGCTAGGCCACGGAAGAAGCTGCCAAAATGAGTTCATTCTGCAGTTCCTTTAACCCAACCTACTGTGAGAAAGATTAGCCAGTACAACAAGGTGGCCGTTGCCCAGGGTATGCCAGACTGTGGTTCAAAAATACCATAATCATCAAGGATGTTCTTTCGGTGTACCCCGGGGAAATTACTCAGAAAATATTTCAAAAAGTTGTAAGTTTAGCAGATGCTTAAAGGAGAAAATGACAGATGTTCACATTCTAGCACCTATTTAAAAACCCAAATAATATCCTGACATTATATACAGTATTTACAAAAGCCAGATGGCAAATGATGCAAAATCTAAAGTGCTGCTCCTCCTCCTCCTCAAAAAGACCGGGGGGGGGGGGGGGGTTAAGGCAGCAAAACTTAGAAGACCACTCACTTAGCTTTCTCAGTCATTTAAATCAGTAGTTGCTTTAATATATCTTTTACTTGGTTAATGGGGTAGGAAAAAAAGAACCTCCTCGATGATTGTGGTATTTCTGAACCACAATCCGGTGTATCCTGGGCAATGGTCACCTTGTGCCAGCTAATCTTTCTCACACTAGGTCAGGTGAAAAGAACTGCAGAATGAACTCACCAAAATATGCCTTCATTTTGGCCTAGACACAGAAGATTTGGTTAATAATGATTTATTGTGATGTTTAGTTGTACCTTTGGGGGGGGGGGGGCGGTAAATTTCTAAATAATTTTGAGCTGCTGTATTGGGGGGGAAGTGTAATGTCAATCAAAGTGTAAAAACAGCTTGGCTTTAATATTTTAGACAAATTGAAACTTCCAATCACTTTTTAAAGTAGCTACATTGCAATTACAGAATCTAGAGATTGTCAAAGCATTAATAAACATAACAAGGTGTTCTCCAGGAAAGGGTGAAACTTGTAAAAATCACCCAAACTAGACAAGTACCCACAAGCAACATCGGAACAAGCATGCAAATTTATGTTTCAAGGGTGGCTATCTAAGACAAGGAGCATGCCTATCTTTTGATCGGTTATGGCCATGGCCAAAAGGGCTTTCATCTTGGTCAACCCACAACCTAGAAGTTCAATCTCCTCCTTCCTGCAAAAAGAATGCAGAAGACACCTGAATGCAACACTTTTTGCAAAAAGGCCAAGATGAATTTAGGCACACAAGCTGTTGTGCATTCTAGTCTCTAAGCAAAATGTACATGCTATATGAAAGCAAATGAATGGTGCAAGGCAACATGTACACGACATGCCCACAGACACAACATCAAGAAACTGACAACAGAAATAAAGGTAGTGCACAGAAAGTTACCAGCAAGAAAGAAAGACAACTGCAAAGAAATAATTTATTCTTACCTCATCAGCCATCACCCGCTTCAGATTCTGTGATTTGAGGGAGGGCAGAAGGGAAAGGGAGAGAGAACTTAATCAGTGATACAACGAAACTCCAAGAGCAGAAGAGAAAGCAAATGGGGAATTTACAATACAGTAATACCTCATACAAAGTCCGCTTCGTACAACATCGAATTCATACAACATCGCCTAATTTCTTGAAAAAAGTTACCTCATACAAAGTCGCTCGACTTTGTATGAGGCATTGGGTTTTTCCCAGGTTGCATTGTGCCTGGGCAGTATAAAAGGCAGGACACATGCGTGCATTGCTCTTGTGGGTTTTGCACGAGGCGAAGAGTGTTTAGGAGTGGTTTTGAGCATGATTTTGGATTTTTTTGGATTTTCATCAGAATTTTTGCAGCGTTCTTTAGGTTCTTGGACAATCAGGGTTGTTTGACATGTTTTTGTAATGTATTTAGCCTTTAAACAATGATTTCTTAAGGTTCTGTCAGTTTCCTGTCTGTTTCCTTGACTTTGCCCTGAAGTCTGTGCTGTTATAGTACATAAGAACATAAGAACAGCCTTGCTGGAACAGGCCACAGCCCATCCAGTCCAGCATTCTGTCTCACACAGTGGCTCACCATTTCCTTCAGGGTATTCCCAAGCAGATGCCTTCACCTGCTTAGGATTCCCTGGAAATGGCATGGAGAGATATCCTGCCTATCTCTCCAACCCGGAGGTTGTCCTTAAGTATCCATAATTATAGCCATTGATACCCTTGTCCTCCATGAACTTGTCTAATCCTTTCTTAAAGCTGTCAAGACTGACAGCTGTCACCACTTCTTCTGGCAGGGAGTTCCATAGACCAGTAATCCTCTGGGTGAAAAAGTACTTTCTCTTATTTGTTTGAGAACTAGTACCCAAAAGTTTCATGGAGTGTCCCCTAGTTCTAGTGTTATGCGATAGGGAAAACAGTTTTTCCTTATCTACTTTGTCCACACCGTGCATGATTTTATAAACTTCAATCAGGTCACCTCTTAGACGCCGTCGTTCAAGAGTGAAGAGGCCCAACCATTGCAGCCTCAGATGGTAGGGAAGGTATATCTCTACAATGTATCTCTATGGAAATGACATTGTATGAGGCATCGCGGCAAGGATTTTGCATGCCTCATACAAAGCCCAAATCTGTATAAAGTCCAAACTTGTGGAACCAAGTTTGGACGTTGTATGAGGTATCACTGTAGTCATGTCATTAATGCAATTTCGATTTATGATAACAACATATGGGTTGGGGGTTGTTTTTTGGGATGTACATAGTACTCAGAAGGGGTTTACCACACTTCCCTTCCAGTGGCATTATCGTAAGGCACTTAATCCAATTGGCCACACAAATCGGGTCATCTTGAATGCCTCTCTCCTTAGGGGCAAGGGGCACAGTGAAATTTCAAACTTTGGACCCGTAGATCTGCAGCCAGACACTTCTAATCACTGAGCATACCAGCCCTATCTAGAGAACGTTTTCTGTAATGTGATGTCAAATTAGAAATGCCTTTTAGTGACTCTGACAGGATTTTCAGAGTAAGCAACCTATTTAAGAAATGGTTTTACCAGTTCAAACCCCACCCCCACGTGTTTCCATAATAAAGCAAGGATTCAAACTCAGATCTTTTGAAACCTAGTCTGTCACCTCATCCACTTCATCATAATGGGTATTTTCTACAGAGTGCGGGTATTAATTGTCTTAATCTGCGTATCTCCTTCTTAACACCCTCAGTGACTTTCTATACTAAGATTGGATTTCACCGCAGGTTTCAGAAGACAACAGTGTAGTCACTAACACATCAAGACAGAAGACTTCCAATCATAAAAAAAATAGCAATTAGACTTCTATACTGCCCCATATAAGAGCTTAGTGCACTCTCTGGGCAGTTCACAAGATAATTAGCATTTTGCCCCAACATGCTGGGTCCTCATTTTACCAACCTCAAAAGGATGGAAGGCTGAGTCAACCTTGAGCCATGATCAGGATTGAACTCACAATGTTCTGGCTACAGTACGGCAGTACACTGTACCACCAGGAGAGAGAAAAGGCTTTCCTTGTGCCTTCTAAGGGTATATGGAGAAATTTTGCCTTAGCCCCTTGCCTGTTTTAAGCTGTCAAGGGTATTTTTTCCCAAAACCTGAAGTCCTTTTTCAGTCAAATAGAATTTTAAAAAGAAAAAATAGGAGGGAACTATAGCAATGGGTGCAAACCTCCAAGAACAGCTGGTGCAAGATCTGGAACTCTCAAAATTGCCCATTTTGGTTTCATACAAATTGTACCATGAACACACTTTTTTTTTTGCCTTGTGATGTAACAAAAGTATGTAGTATCAGATCTAGAATTCTATATGTTTCAGATCAACTGACTGGAAACAGCCAAGATATTCACAGCCAAATGCACAACTTCTTAAAATAAAAGAGAACAAATGAGAGTTCTTTTGGGCAATAGTAAGAGATGTACGAGAGGACCAAAAAGGTATAGAAGAAACTGAGAACTTCCCAATGTTCCATCACAAGGACCATTAACTTACTACTACTTTTGTATGTCTCACCCACCTTTATGTCTTAATTACAGATATGCCTAGCAAGGCATAAGGCAACATCAATAAAAGCAGAAATTTAAACAAGGAATCATAAAACTAAAAATCATTTAGCAGCACACACCATATATATACTTGGCTGCCCTGTGCCCTTGTCTATCTGACACTTGAGAAAAAGTTATATAAGATCAAATACATCAACCTTAACATCTTTGCATCTAGCCTGGATATTTTTGAAAGATGGCACCAACCAGTGTAAACGGGGAAAGGGCAAAATGAAAATACAGTATGGGATATTTTACTCTTTCTTTCCATGCAGAAGGTGCACTTTATATTGGTAGGAAACATTCATTTTGTACATACAATGATTTTTGACCCAATATAGATTGTACCTTGAGAGGGTTTTTCTTAATGACTACCACAGAGAAGGAAAGGGCTGAATTCCATATCTGTGCTTTCTAGGGCACCAAAAATCTTCAGCACTCATCAACTGATGCCATATGCATTTTTTAAAAACTTGCATGTTAGTTTCTAAATCTATAACTGTGCTAGAGCATGCCTGATACAACAGCAGGACTTTTTCCAATTCCGTTCCCCTGGCAATGCTCTATGCCAGGGTTTCTCAATCTTGGGCTCCCAGATGTTCTTGGACTTCAATTCCCAGAAGCACTGATCAGCAGGTGTGCTTACATGGGCTTCTGGTAATTGAGATCCAAGAACACCTAGCAGCCCAAGGGTGAGAAACTCTGCTCTATGCCATCCAGAAAACTACTCTTGAGGTTTCAGTCCTCCAGAACAGATTTTTAGACCACAGGATCATCACCACCACCCCCAGTTCGGATAATAAAAAGAAGCTCCATCAGTGGCACAATCTCTTTGAATCCTAGATTAGTTGTCTACTGTTGCATCTAGTTTGGACTCAAGAGTATTCCTTCAAGTCAAGAGTTCTCAACCTTTTAAAGCCGGGGGCTGGATCACGCTCCCTCAGACAGCTTTGGGGGCCAGACAGCCATTTTGCCCTTCCTCCACCACATGGCATTTCCTGGTGTGGGGGAGGCAGTGGGGGCCACATGAAATGGTGCCGTGGGCCACAGGTTGGGAATCCCTGCTTTAAATGTAGAGAAATGTTCCTGGCCAGGTTATCCTGCTATGGTAATAGAGTAGTAGACCATACTGCCAGTGCTTCAATGTTGAGTGTCAGGTGGTGGTTAGCTAACCTAACAACCCTGAGAACTAACAACCTTGGGTGCCTATGTCCACAGGGAAGAGTGATGGTCCTCAAGTGGATTAAATCCCACTTGAATCCATCTTGATGGAGAGTAGCAGCTTCATCAATACTGGCCTGGGGCTCATGAGGATTTTGCATGCCAAAAGTGCTCAGGACCAGAAAGTGATGCATAGAGCTAGATCAGTGGTACGGGTGTTGTGCTGTGATGCAGAAGGCTGATGAAAGGCCACTGCATTATATTCTCAGGACAATCTTCATGGCTTATCGCCATGAGGATCGACAATATTCAGATTCGGATATGGCAGAAGAAGAGCAATATTATGATGAAATAAGACAATCCCACACAGAGAAGGAGTGAGAATGAGGTGCGTACATTACAGTGTACAGTAGTTGTTTTTGTGAGTGAGGCGGCTCTGTAGTATGAGACTGGTCTTGTTAGTTCCTGTGTTAAAGTAAGTAAATATATGATTAAAAGAAGTTAAATGTCAACATTTGAAGTAGGGCAAGGGATGTAACTGTGTGTAAAGAAAAATAAATAAAAAGGATTCAGTTTCATGATAAAGGAAGTGATAAACTGAAGGCCTCTTCCTGCATTTTTTTAATTCCCCATTTTCGTTGATCCTTTTAAAATTCTTTTTGGGAGATTTTGAATAAAACTCTTTTTGGTCTTAAAATCTGGCTCATTAGTTTACAGGCAGAAGTTATCAGCTGAAGTTGGGGTACACAGAAAAAGCCTCCTCGAAAGATTGTGGTATTTTTTAACCACAATCAGGCGTACCCTAGGCAATGGCAACCTTCTGCCGGCTAATCTTTCTTACACTAGGTCAGGCGAAAGGAACTGCAGAATGAACTCACCAAAAGGTGCCTTCATTTTGGCAGTTTCACATCTGGTCTAGACACAGAAGAAGAATCAGATGTAATATCCTCATACTGTATACCATTGGTCAATGCTATGGCATTTGGCATATAGAGTGTCAACAAAATAAAGGTGTGTTTCACCAAAAACAATCTTGTTTTTAAAAGTGTAATGTGAAGTAAGCCATACCGTTGGCAGAGTTGTAACATCAGAGTAAAAGGGTAATAGGGATAATCCTAGAGGAGTCGCTGTTCATAGGTTTAAACAGCTTCTAAAACTTAGTGTAGGAGCTTGAGGGTGCTTGCCATTTTGGTAGAGTAACATACTGGTAGTAAAAGTGTGGGAGCTGCAGTACCCTGTTCCTCAATAGCAGGGGTGCTCAAACTTTTCAGACTGTGTGCCAGTCATGTGGTTCAGGGGGCCAGTCACTATGGCCCATGGGCTGGATCCAGCCCCAACACCAATTAACCTGGCCCACGAAGTCCTCGTTGCTCCCGGAAGCGGAAGTAAAACGTCCCCATACGGGTATGTTTTACTTCCGCTTCCGGGAGCAATGAGGGCTTTGCGGGCCAGATTAATTGGTGTCAGGGGCCAGATCCAGCCCATGGGCCGTAGTTTAGGCACCCCTGCTCAATAGCACAATAAGGAGCAGCAGACTGCAATACCCAGCTCTAAATGATGAGCTCTGCCTAGCCCTAGACTAATAAAAAGGCAAGTAGAAAAGAAGGGAATGCTGCATTTGAAAATAGCAGCAGCGCACTGAAGGAGGTCAGGAATGTGAAACCCAGCCAGCTTTGAAAGCAGGGACAAGCTAGCTGTCCAAGAACTCAATTAAAGCATGGTGAAAAGAAATCAACTGCTTAACAGTTGCACTCAGCAAAAGCCGACGAGATCTGCCGAAGCCACAAACTGTGATCCTACAGGAATTTGTGGTGTACCAAAATGTGTACGAAACAGAAACACTGCTAACTTGCAATAGGACAGGCATTATGTGCGAGGCAAGAGGAATAGATCTAAAAGTAGTTAATGTCTCATATTAACATTTATCTCTAACAAGGAGCTTTAATGTATGTAGTGTTAATCGCTCCTACTTTTTCCTGTGTCCTAATAAATTTGCCGCCGTGTGCATTATAGATAGCAGCAATCTTTCTTTTGCAGACTACGTCTCACGTTAGGGTAGGATGAAGATGTATGGATGGCATCTCTGTAAGGCTAGCAGTGAGGAAACAACAATTCTTATATAGGTTCCATTTCCACCACCCCACAAAGCTCCTAATACAAATCACTCTCTCACTGGAGGAGGATGCTACTCACCTTTAAGCCAGTGGGAACATAAGGCTCTCCACCTCTTTCCTGTTAGGAAAGAGGATCATGGGGATATGTGGGGTATGCATGCATGTGGCTCATGACCTCCAAGTCAACATCACATGGGGTACTCATGATGAAAAAGAGCTGTGAACCACTCCAATAAAATTAAAACTCTTGAGTAGCTAGGAATAGTAATAACTGTCTGAACCTGCACTTCCTTCTTTTAAACCACATTTGATTTTCTAGCCTTTTTGACTAACATTGCACTTAATTTATGGATTTTAATAGTTTGCTCATACGTGTGATTATCCATAATGAGAATTTTTCACAGTATGCAAACTACATATAGCTTTTATGTATTCATAGTATCCAGACTACATGCAGATTTTATGTATTCAAAAATGCCAGTCAACATATGTGCCCTTGTCCTAACAATTCTAGGTAGAACCTAGAATTCATAGAACTTGGCATAGGCCTAATCCAACTAAAACTGCAACCTCCTCCCACGTTACATTTTAAGATTGTGACTAAAGGCAGACTTTGTATCTACATCCTATAAAGGTCACCCTTGCTTGAAAGCCAGTTGTATCTGGCTCTAGGGTCCAGTGCTCATCTCTGTTTATAGCCAAAGAGCCAGTGCCATTTGCAGACGTTTCCGTGACCATGTGGCAGGCATGCCTAGACATTGGAGTGCATGGAATGCTACTTACCTTTCCACCAAAGTGGTACCTATTTATCTACTTGCAATACATCCTATATAGCCTCTCAATTATCCACTATTTTTCTGTTGTGCCCACCCACACCCACACCAAACTTCCTCTGCTTTGCATAATATCCACCCTGATGAGTTCAGGAGAACTCAAACTTGTGCTTATTATTTTGTGAGATTTTGATTGTTTCCAGTAAAGGTATTGCCAGGCTCTGGAATTTGCCTTAAATATAAAATTTAGCTGCTCTTGAACTATCGTGGTCATTACTTGGAAAACTGACAATACTTGACAATTCAGCATAACAATAAATGACACAAACATAGTTTGATATTTTATATGCAAACATATTTCTAATTACTAAACAGCCTCAAGACGTGTGGCAGTAATGTATCAGGCTATATGGATGTGTCCTAAAACTGTCACTAATTCCTTTGGATTTACTTGTAGCCTTGCAGATAAGTACCAAATATACATATATTGTACTGTACCTGCCTACCCTAAGGCGCAGCATGAGTAAGCTACTTTCATACAAGGAACTGTTCAGTCCTGGCCAAACTGCTCTGTGTTATAGAGTTCTACAGTGGCATATCTATGCAAAAGGATTCTGGCCATTGCCTTAAAATTCACAGCAAAAATAACTATGCAAAGGCAGACAGCTTCTATTAGTTTTTTTATAACTTCTCATCTCTGGCCTTGCTACTGCTACTGCTTCTTCTTCTTCTTCTGTGTCTAGGCCAGACATGAAACTGCCAAAACCAAGGCACCTTTTGATGTGTTCATTCTGCAGTTCCTTTCACCTGAGAAAGGAACTGTGAGAAAGATTAGCTGGCAACACAAAGTGGCCGTTACCAGGGTATGCCCAATTGTGGTTCAATAACACCACAATCTTCAAGGAGGAACTGCCACACACACCTCGGCTGTGTAAACTGAGACCATTACTCTGTGGTTGTCAAACATTTGCTGGATTGATGCTGGAGGATGAAGGTTTGGATTCTCTTTCTCTCTAACACTCTCTCTAACACACACTCTAACACTCTCTCTCTCTCACTCACTCACACACACACACACACACACACACACACACACACACACACACACACACACACACACACACACACACACACCAAAGAACAGAAGAGCAACAAGTGTCCTAGGCATCAACACATGCATGCACACTCACACGTCTTGTAATAGCCCAAGGCAGCTCTTCGCAGTTGTGATCTAGTTGTCCAACACACAAAGACACCCCAGCATTCCCCTCATTCTCCAACAATTCTGAATCTGATAAAATTATATCTTTCCCAAAAATAAATGAGAAAAAGCACAAAAAATCTTTCTAGTTTAAGGTACTGTAAAGTTAGCCTTGAGCATGGGTTGTAGGCTGCGTGTCCTGTTGATGTAAATATCTGAGAATAAAAGTGAAACAGATTTGTCTAGAACCCTACAAACCAGCTTAACATTATGGATTGTTTTAAAAGCTACAAAAATAATTAATTTAAAACAACTCCATATGGTAATCATTCACTACAAATATCATCGTCAGGAGGGGTGATAAAGTTGTTGCACCTCACGACACAAGGTAATACCTCTAACGCCTACACCCTCTAGCATCTCAGTTCACATTTGCTCAAAATGCCATTATTTTAGCAGAACTCTCCATTTCCAAAATAATTTGTAGCTTAGGAAATAGCTAAGAAGCTTAATTGGGCAGATTGGGGGTGGGGGGAGATTATGAATAATTTTCGCTTCACATAACAAGAATGCCTAAATCTGTAGCACACACCACACCCACAATGCTTGATAAAGATATTTCAACAAAGCCATGATGTACAGTGCAACAAAGTGTGAGTTGATACGTGACCAAATACTTATGCAAACTTAACTTGCAAAAGCATGAATCCAAGAAGTTGAAATGATTATTCAGTTATGTTGATCGTGGCAGCAGTCTATACAACAATGTTCCAGAATAACACCATACATAACACAATCTGGTTAAAGTAGCAAGATAAACAATAATTTGGGGGGTAGGTGGTAGGGAGAGCAAGGGACAAAGTGTTATTGTTAACCTTAAGGTTAACAGGTTTGTTTCAGCATAAGCTTTCATGGGAGAAAATTGTTGTATATTCCTTTTCTTTTTGTATTTTGGGTCAATATTGTGAAACAGACTAGCATGGCTACCTCATCCACCCAGACACCAGCCAGCCATGGATGTTTGAAGAGCCTGTTTGCTCAGTCAGACTTTTTAATGGAACTTTTAAGACCAAATATATAACCAAGCTAGGACTCCCAACCAGAGGAGCCAAATACATTTCCAAGCTCCTCTTTAGACCTTTGTGTTCATTGTGCAAAGGTGTGGTTGACTGGTGAGGGGGGTGGGGTCACATTTGTGCCTTATGTGCATAGTGACTGAAGTCCTACACTTTCAGGCTGTTAGACCTAAATATGGACTAAAAGTTTATTCTTTAAGAATAAGATACTGAATAAGTATAAGAATAAGTATAACTAGTGCCTAGTTAGGATTCCCATCCAGTCTGCCAGACACACTGAACAGCCACACATTAGGAGTTTGATTCCCCTCCACTGTGCCTCCCATAGAGTCAGCCTGTGTAGCCACTGACAAGTTGTACAGTTCTAGAGTGCCACATAAAGAAGGGCTGTTAAACCACTTCTGAGCATTTTACATCTTGGAAACCATAGGAAGAGTTGACCTAGGTTGGAACTGATATCAGTATATAGTCAATAAACCGAAAATGTTATGTATTATCTAATTAAACATTTATAGTGAACCTCAAAATAAGTTGGTTATTTAATCAGTGGTTTTACATCAGTTCGACTCCTGCCCCAGTGAGCTGTCTTGGCTGCATGGAGAGTTCAACTTAGTTCTCCTAAGTCCCAGTCCATCACTCTGTACACTGTATCACACTGAACATCCAAACTTAAAATGGTATCAAAATTTCGTAGTTGGTTCATATTGGACAAAATTATTGATTTCTACAGCTCTACATATTCTGCAGGAATTTTTTTCCTTCTGCCAAAAACCTCTAAAATTTATTTTTATTTTATTTTAAATTCAAATTTCTATGCCGCCCAATCAGGTAAACCCGACTCTGGGCGGCTCACAACAAGTTAAAACATACATAAAAAACAATTAAACCATTAAAAACCCAACATACCCACCCACCTACCCCATTCACCTTTAAAAAAACTACCCACATACTATATCATACCTATATGTAGCATTTGAAAAGTCTAAGTAAGTCCAAAGCTCACTAAATATTTCCCTCTTGGTCCATGACAAATTAAGCTTGTTCTCTGCTTTTAAAATGACATTGTCTATTACTTTTATTTAACTTCTATACTACTCTAGTGGCCAATGGTCACTCAAGGTAATGTACATACTGTACCAATATAAATGCCATATATAATATGGCACATATATATAATATGGACTGCAGTGCCTCAAGTAGCTAAGACGCCGACTGGGAGGCGGAAGATCAGCAGTTCGATTCCCGAATACTGAAGGACGGAATGAGCTCCTGTCTCTGTCCCAGCTCCTGCCAACCTAGCAGTTCGAAAGATAAATAGGGACCACTTCGGTGGGAAGGTAACAGCGTTCCATGCACTCCGGTGTCTAGTCATACCTGCCACATGACCACAGAAATGTCTACAGAAGCAGACTGCACTGGCTCTTCGGCTTTGAAACAGAGATGAGCACTGAACCCTAGAGTCGGAGACAACTGGCTTTCGAGCAGGGGAAACCTTTACCTTATATAATAAGTAAAAAAAAAACACCTTATCACTGGTAGCACTTTGAAGGTCCTTCTTTATAGTGAAAGAGGGAAACTGTATTGAAATACTCTTTTGTTGTCAAATGAATACATGTCGGCTGGAAATCTCAGTGAGTTAAGTATCTGAATGTGGAACCAGCTATTAGAAGGTCAGTTCCTCATTTAGCCTTGGACAAGCTGCACGGACCCAGGATGCATCCAGAAGTAAACCATTTCTGAATATGCAATACTTGGAGAACCCAGAAAAAACTCACCATAAGTCAGAACTGATTTGATAGCATACAATTAAATAAATAAATAGTTCCCATAATCTCCCTGCCAAAATATTTAGGTAGGGCGTTGGTTCCAGTTTGGGGAAAAAACAGTGTTCTAATGATGAAGCAATGCTGTTTTCTCATTGCTACAGCAACTTGGTCAAAGTCTCCTCCCATAATGAGCTAGTTTTTCTCTTTCTGCCAAGGAGACACCATTGACTGGACCTGTGACACAGAAATTATGAACTGTTGTGGGTGTGCTCACATTCTTGCACACGAGGCAAGAGGAAAGCAGAGAAATCGTACGCCAGGAAGGGAGGGTAAATACAAGGACAATGTGTCTGGGTTTCCCAACCACCCAGGATTAACCAAAGCATGTCAGCCTTGATAAGGACTATTACATAACTTGAAAGCATTATGCTCAGCATATTAAAGTAAAAGATCTTTTGCAATAACTAATAATATAAAATACAACCAGTTAAATTGACAAGTGTAAAAAAGAAAGGAGAAAATCTAATTTCTGGTTACAAAATCTATTAAAGTAGCTCTTCCTTGATTAACTTAAAAGAGTTCCTTATTTTTCCAGTTTATTTGTTTATCTTTACCTATAAGGAGGGACATTAATTGTTGGACTCCAGCATACACGCCCGCACCCGTCCATACTATCCCGTACCCATATTTTTGGGAGCCGCGCTTGATGGGTATGTGAGATAATGAGGGTTAAATATGGGGGTACCTTTCCAAAAGGAAAGGAAATGCCTCTATTTATATTCTATTGAAACAGCAACTAGCTACAGGTGCTTCCAACTCAATGATTCTTGGATTCTACATACACATGATCATACTGTATCTTAATGCTCTATCTCCTTCAATGCCACACTCATAAAGATTTGCTTACAGTCCCTTCCCCCATTCATAACAAAAATTCACAGCAAATGGTGAAATAGAAATTAATAGAGCAACAAGTCTGTAAAAGGGCACTAAGAGTTGACTAATCTATGTTACATAACTTAAATCAGTGATTCTCAACCTGCGGCCCATTCAGCGGATGCGACCTGTGGCACCATTTCATGTGGCCTCCCGCCATCTCCATCACACCCTGAAGTGCCATGTGGTGGAGGAAGGGCAAAATGGCTGTCCAGCCCCTGAAGCTGTCTGAGGGAGCATAACCCTGCCCCTGGCTTAAAAAGGTTGAGAACTCCTGACTTAAACTATGCACCTAAAGCAACATGTAGGGCTTCTGATGAGCTCAACAGTTTAAAAAGTTCATTTTCTAGTATTCTTCCCATCCAGTTATTGATGTTTAGTACTAAGATGCTTCACTTATACACTACGGAACAGATTAATACTATACTGTATATGTATATGGAGATTTTTTCATTGGACCAGCATCTGTGACTTTAAAGCTCTGTAAGAACAGTCTCTATACCAGCTTGGTGTAAAATGTATGTAAAACGCCACAGAATATTGAATAGATAAATTTTAAACTTGCTAGAGTTCTAAACGTTTTATTAGAAAGAATAGAAAGAAGTGTATTTGCACCTGTTTGCAAAGCAAAGCTTCATCATAGCATTTGCCTTAAACATCTATTCCCTATAACACTGAATTTAAACAGTGAGTGCCAACAGAAATACAGCCAATGGAAAAAGATATAGACCTGTATAAAAATACAATTAAAAAAAGAAATCTAAAGGGTAAAACCCTGAAAGAAAGCAGTCGAGTGAGGATGGAAAAGGGTTCAATAACAAAGGAACATTGAATGTCAGTTAGCAACCCAAAGATAGAAAATGGGTAGGAGTTGGAGTTCCTTATAGCTTGCAATATTCTACAAGAACAAAAGGCTGTTACAACATATGAACTCACTTGAACATATATTGCAAGTGCTACAGTACAGTTTTTGTATACAGTACAGTATAGTAACCTCTACTGCAGGAGTCAACAAATAGTTCTTAAGATTCTAAATTATCTTTTAATGGAAAATTATACACCAATCTTCCTTTTGGATTAGGATTTGGCTAGTCATGACCCCTGGTTTCTGTTTTGACCTCCTGGTTTCTTTTTTCAAAATACATTTTATACTGTAAAAACATACAGTAGAACCTCAGATTACATCCAAACTCCATTCCATGGAGTTGGTCGCTATGCGATTTTGGACGTTATGCGGTTCCTATGGGGAGATGCCTTGCATAAAATCCAAAAAATGGATGGAAACGGACATTATCCGAGGTTCTTATACCAATACCCCGGATAACGTCCATTTTTTTGAATGGTTTTGGACGTTATGCGAGGCATCACGTGTGCATAAAAACCGTGACATTATGTAAATGTGACGTTACCCGATGCGGACGTTATGTGAGGTATTACTGTATTTCCAAAATTAAAAACTGATTAATACTGTCAAATGTACAGATCCAAGGCAACATGCTAAACAAGAAACTGAAACTTTTTATTAATGCTCCCCTGGCATAAACATCCAATTTTGGCAACCTTTTTCACTGCAAATTTTAATTATTACTGTTCTATGTCTCATGAAGGACCTATATATTACAACTAGGTCTGAAGACAGGACCAAATAGCAACTAAATTTAATGTTTCCAAAAATGAACAGATGGCGGAACCAGTGGTTAAGCTGCTGTACTGCAATCAAAAGGTTGTGAGTTCGATCCTTACCAGGGCTAAAGTTGACTCAGCCTTCCATGAGGACCCAACATGTTGGAGGGGTGCGCGCAAAAAAAAAATTTTTTTTTTTTTTGCTTTTCTTTCAACAGCTTTTAGGGAATCCTACAAACCCCTTTCCTACCTAATTAGCTTTATCCAATTAGACTAGATAACTCTTTTTGCATTCTCAATGCTATTGCAAACTGCAGACTTTTAAAGCAGCATGATCATGCCCACTCCTTTCATTTTCTTCCCTTGCTCCCTTTTGTCGAACATCCAGCAAGTCAACCAAGAACCCCAACAAAACAGACAAGCTTGTCATATCTTGTATGGTTTCCACTTTCACTAAAGGCACTGACTAACTGTGGATTTTCAGATAGCTAACTCACTTAATAATCCTAACATGTTTTTATTAAGTCACTACAGGTATTCAAACATTCTTGCTTTGGTGCATGGAAAGGCTTTTACACTAATTCTTCTCCCACCTTCAATTACAGTAAAGGGGGAAGTAAACAGTATGGTACACACAATGGATCATATAATTATTTTTGTAAAGCAATTTTGATCTCTTTCCAGAATACTTCTTAGGTGCTTTTAAATTAGAGGATAGCTAATTCCTTGTTTAAAAAATCAGTTTTCTGTAGCTACTCCCACATGTGCAAGTGCTTCTGCAGTCCACAAGTGCTCACCCCGCAGCACAGAGCAACAGGCAGCACATCTGAGAGGCATACACCCTGACCTGGATATTCCCTGTGGAGAAAAATGCACTTCACCACAGCAATCCCTTTTAAGTAACTTTCTGTTTTTACTTCTGCCACCATAATAAGCCAACATACATGTCATACAGAATTCATCTCATGTTAATGACATCTTATTTAACAAGGTAATTCTTCAAAAAAATATGTCCACTCTTGTCCTTCCCATCTGTCAAATTCCTCCTGGAGTCTACTTACAAGGCATATTTCCTTTTCTCCAAATCCTATCCCACAGGCATACGCTATCAACCTGACTGTGAGAAAATCTATCCCCATTGGATAGAAAAGAGAAACCAATACCTGTCTAACTCTCCTCAGATTCCCATTATTAAGCCCAAAGCATTCAGTCAGGAAGCTTTTCACTTAAAAAAGATATCACTTATTTGCCCTGGAAGATAGTATCCTGTCCCTTAAAATCATGATTATCCAGAGGTTAAGGACCACTTAACCTCTGTTTGATTCCCAAGTACTGCACAACGGAGTGAGCTCCCATCTCTGCCCCAGCTCCTGCCAACATAGCAGTTCGAAAGCAAGAAATCGCAAGTAGATAAATAGAGACCACTTTGGTGGGAAGGTAAACAGCGTTCCATGCACTCCAGTGTTGCGGCATGCCTGCCACACATCCATGGAAATGTCTGCAGACGCAGAAGGCACTGGCTCTTTTATAAACAAAGTCAGATATGACTGGCTTCCGAGCAAGGGTGACCTTTACCTTTATCTAAGGACCACTAGATTCTCCAAAGGTAAGAGTATACTTTTCCTTTTCGAATTCTATTGTCAAATTCCGTATGGGGCCAATGGGCGGATGAGCCCCTTTAGGTGAGGTGACGGCCCCGTCAGTGGAGGAAATGCCACTGGAAACCATCATATTGGGCCCAAAGGCAAAATGAGCAGAGGAGGAACTGCTTCACTATTCTGATTCCCAGTGGTCATGGAGGCGGAAGAAGCCATGCCAGATGGACTGGCTATGAAGGCGCACCTTGTCAATATCCTCAAGGCTGAGGCAGTCCACTGCAGTTAAATCCTGCATGTCTCATTTCATACATGCCACAGGAGATGGTTTAGAACATAAGAACAGCCTTGCTGGAACAGGCCACAGCCCATCCATTCCAGCATTATGATCATAGTGTATGGGTCACTTCATGGCAAGCTGAGATCCACCTTAAACAAATTCATGCCAATGGTATTTTTCTTGAAAACATTCTCAGGGGAAAAATGTATACTCAGATACGAGTAGCAGACTCCTACTCCTCCTTTATATGTCCCTGTATTCTGCTTTTGTACAAATCTTTTACTTTAGATCAGTGTTTCCCAAACTTTGGTTTTTGGACTTCAATGCCCAGAAGCCTAAGTAAAATTCCCAAAAGCACTGATTAGCCAATGTACCGACTTAGGCTTCTGGGAATTGAAGTCCAAAAAACAAAGGTTGGGAAACACTGGTTTAGATGGTTAAACTTAGTAGGCTTTGAAGCTTCCCTTCCCTGATATGTGTTGTGCGTGTTACAAGAGTAGAGTAAAACTCCTATTTATGAAAAAAACTCCATTCCGTAAGCTTTTGCTTACTTTGTAACTCGAAACAAACCCATAGGAAAAATATTTTTAACGTAACTCGAAGCAAACCCATTGGAAAAAGAATCTTTATGTAACTCGAAGCAAACCCGTAGGAAATCGTGTAAATCGGGACATGGTTTTAGCACAAAACCATTATGTAAGTTGAATTTTATGTAACTCAAGGCATTTGTAAGTCGGGGTTTTACTGTACTGAGGAACCAGCCTTCCACCAGCAGTTAGTGGTGCTACTACCCAATACCATTTTTAGAGAAATAGGGAGAATTGCAGCAAAATTGATGTCACTGTTTATTCAGATACAACACACTTCTTTACAATGACATGTAGCAGGTTCAGTTTTTAAAAGCACAGGGCCAAAAGGAGGGACAGAAGTGAGGCATTTTCCTCATGAATGTGTCTGGCTTGGGTGGAGGCTCCTCTCGCCCAACAACTTCATATCCGAGTAAGACACATTTTCCGCTTCTTGTGGTTTGAGGCACAGGAAATAAGCCGCCCACCCACAAACCTGCAACTAACGGAAGAAGCTGCACAGACGAAATAAACTTCCAAACCCTCTTGAAACTGTTAACATTCCCCCACAGATACACAATTATTAACTATAATACCATATTCCTCGTTTATTCAGTAACAACAAGCCACTCAAAACATACCTATAACTGTTGAACTACTATGCTCTGGAGCAGTCAAATGCACAACATCCATGGATAGGAGAGTGAGCATGCTTTCTAATCAAGGTTAGTGAAGGAGCCTCCTATCAAGTTTCTGGCATTCAACGTCAACACTTTCTTGATGAAATGGCAATATTATACTGTATTCATTCTAGCAGAACAAGGCGCAACCAGTCTTATGTAACAATGTCAAGGAACGGGTCCTAAAGGTTCACCATTAAAATGTGGAATCTCATATAATTTTTCTGAAACAACACTGGTTCATGTCTGAAGTTTCAGATGTTGTTTTTTTTTTGGGGGGGGGGGGGAGATAACTCAGTAATTAAATGGCCACAGGTGCAAAACCTTCTAAGGTAGAAAGTATTTATTTTCTTAAATTTATATCCCGCTTCTCTCAATCCAATGGAACGATTCTAAGCGGCTTACAGAAGATTCAAAAACACAATATCAAAGGCACACAATTCAAAAAACACAGTATAACAATAATATAATCAAAAATACAACATTAAAGATGCAATTAATAACAAAAAATAACAAGAAATATCCAAGACCACCCATGAAATCCCCTGCCTTTAAAGGCCCTCTCTTCGCCCCCACCGGGGCAGGACACGTGGCGGCGGCAGGCACACCCAGGCGCCCCTTGCCTTTTAAGTCCAAGAGCGAGGGGGAATGCGGGGCCCAAGGACGCCGGCCAGGTGGAGAGGCCGGTGGAATGGCCCTATCTTTGCCCCCACCGGGGCAGGATGCGCAGCGGCGGCAGGCTCACCTGGGCGCCCCTCACCTTTTAAGTCCAAGGGTGAGGGGGAAGGCAGGGCCCAAGGACACCGGCCAGGTGGAGAGGCCGGTGAAATGGCCCTCTCTTTGCCCCCACCGGGGCAGGATGCACGGTGGTGGCAGGCTCACCTGGGCGCCCCTCGCCTTTTAAGTCCAAGGGCGAGGGGGAAGGCGGGGCCCAAGGACGCAGGCCAGGTGGAGAGGCCAGGTATGCCTCCAATACGAATAAATAAAGGCTATGCTTCACAAAGCTCCAAATATCTTTTGGACCATTTCTATGTTACATAGCTACCTATTTGAAATGTTCTAAATACAAAGGAAGTATTTAGCCATTTAAATGCATAATGAAATAATGAGTATGGATGTTATTTCAATTGTCAGTGGACTTTTCCTTGCCAGGGAGGAGAAGAAGTGTGTAAGAGATGTTCTGTCCCAAATGCCAAGATAACTCATCTGGTAACTGTACATACACAAAGAGCGATGCTTTTTCTTAATGGCTTCCAACTTGGGATAGCGGGTGGGGACTTCAAGCACATTATTAAGGATATGCAGACACATTACAGCATGGAGCTCTCCAAGAGTGGCTTATTTTATATTAAGAGAACAAATCTTCCAGTCTTTTGACTCCTCTCTGTTCTTTCTACACAGTCTACTTTGTCAGTGTTAGCATGAAATGCAACTGGCTCTAAATATTCATCAATGAACATTTACTCTTTAGAAGTTTGCTACTGTTGTCCGATATCCGATATTTCATCTCTTATTTATCCTAGTTTCTGCAATGTTGTTGATTTTTATTGTGCATAAATCATACAAAGAAAAACAAACAAAAAACTGAAAAAAGATAAAATTCTGACAATGGAAACAGCAACTCAGAAGTGAGAAAATCTGTGTATAAACATCAGTAAAAGATAATCAGATATCCAGATACCATTATCAACTATATGTCACACACTGAATGCTAAAAAGGACATGTATTTTTCCATTGTTGCAATATGTGAAGAATTCTATTTTAGCACCATTGGCTGATTTTCAGTAAGCACACATATAATTTAAGAGAACTTGCAACATCATGAATATAATGTCCAAAACAGCTGGTCAAAATTAAAAATCACTCTATAAATCAAACATTCCTAAAATGTTTTATTTTCAATTATCTGATCCAGATTTTCCTGTGGGACTAATTAGCATTAGAAAATAAATCAAGCTTGAATTTTATCTGAATGATATGTCATAGTTCTCTAGCTGAAAAAGCATAGAGAACAGGGTAAAATCTGCTGTGACACTTAAATTCTAAAACCTCAGAAAGGGGTATCATGCAGAAAATTCCTGAACAGTCCAAGATACAAAATTCAACATAGGAAAACCTAGATGCTAATCTGTGTTTCATCCTAGCTGTTGTAATCTGATAGATAAACATTGCCGCAGTAACATTTTATGCCACATTGACAGCTGAGAATGTTCACAGCATCAACCAAGTTTCTTAATGTAAATATATTATTTCTCATATACACGTGGTTTTTTATTTACATAGCCTAAATTCTGATCAAAATATTACTACCACTGCCAAAGATTATTAAAGTTGGAACAGAATGTACTTGGGCCTTGATTACAGGTATGTGGTATAATTTGGTAAAAAAATTAATTCTGTTGGAGCCAGAGTTAAAGATTGAAGGAAAAGCCTGTTTCACTCCTGTTGATCTTCAAAGTGTTTGTTTTAGAGGCTGTAAGTCTCCTTTTCAGTGACCAGCTCTAACCCAGTTCCCACTGCTTCTGAACAATTTTAGACTAGGAAATTCCAGGACAGATGTATCTCTACAGTGAATCTGGGCCTATCAAGTATGTCCTCAGGTGAGCCAAACAACATGTGACTGAACGTTCTTCTGCAAACAAGCCATAGGGATTTCTTAACATTTTTCTTTACACAGCATTTACAGGTCACCCAGTTACTGTTCATCTTGCCAGAGCTAAGCAGACTGTTGCTGATGTCATTTATAAAGATACTAGCAAAGGTTGCCCGGCGTTGCCGGGCTGTTTTAAATGGTGTTGGAAAGTTTTTTTATTGTTGTTAATGTTTGTAAAGAAGAGTTTAGTCTATAATTGAAATTTTTAAAATTTTTATTTATACAAATATTTTTGATGGCCTGTTATAAACTGTGATGAGTTTTGTTTGGTGTTTTGGTTTTGTGGATTCCCCTTTAATATCAGTGGGGGGGGGGTGATCCCCCTCTCCGCTGGCTTCCTTGGGTTTGGGAGGGTTGGGTTGAGAAAATGGGTCTGTCTCCCCCACCCTTCCGGACCCAGGAGAGCCATCGAGAGGGGGATTCCCCCCCCCCAACCTCCATTTTTAAAGAGAAGTAACCGCTTGGTTTCTTCTCTTTAATATGGGGCGTGTGTGTGTGTGTGGAAGGGGAATCCCCTCTCTGCCGGGTCCCCTGGGGTCAGGAGAGTTGGGGAGACAGGCTCCTTTGGTCCCCACAACCCTCTCAACCCCAGGGGAGCCAGTAGAGAGGGGGAACACAACACCCCTGCCCCCACCCAGTGATATTAAAGGGGAAACTCCGATTAGGAGCTTCAGGCGCTGATGGGGAGGGGGGCTTTGGTTCCCGTGGCTTGTCGGACTTGCTCTCCCAGTGTTTTTGTTTTATTTTTTGGGCACCGGCTTCCTCAGCGTTCTGCGCGCTCATGGCGCGCAGGACGCTGGGGCTTGTAGTTATGGGTTTGTGCTTTGTGTTTGTGCTGCGTTTTTTTTAAAACGGTTTTCTTTTGATTGGCTGCGGCGCATTTCCGAACGTTCCTTGAGCCACGCCGTGCGAGAGCCTCTCAGGCTGATTGGCTCTGGCGCGGCACGGCGCAAGGAATGTTGGGAAAGGAAGTTGTTTCCCTTTTTCGCGTTTGTGGGGCTGTTGCCCCACTGCCTGTTTTCTCAATCCTTTGTTGACCTGTGGACCCAGATCGGCCGTTTGCACGAAGGGTGAGTGCAGGCAAGTAGGGCAAGGCATAGCAACCTATAGCCAGTTCCAACGGTTAATCCTTGGTTTTATAGGTTAAGATTACCTGCGGGCCAAAACAGATGTGATTGAAGCAGCTACAGTTGTCCACACATCTATTCATTTACATATAAAATTTGGGATTGGGGTCTGATTCTAACACCAAGATGAGTGAGTTGTCCCTACTGTACCTCCCCATGCATCTTCTGCCCAAGCACTTTCCTATGTCTTACTTTCTGATATTAGAGCTAGGCTGGAGGGCAAAAGTGTGGTCTTGGTGAAGTGCCTTGAGAAAGGTTAGGAACAGGAGCCCTCATCTGTATGGAGCTGACTAAGTCAAGCATGTGAACAGCAAATGTTCACTGAGTTCCTTTGGAGGACAGCAGATGAAGCCTCATCCTCCTCAGACAATTTGGTCTGATAATTATCTGTTCATAATTACTGATGAAACTGAAGTGTTTGAAAACATGTCCCTTCTTTCAACACAGAGCATCTGCCTTTTGAGACATGGCCAACTGTAGCCGACTGGAGAAGAGAACTGCCCAGTGATCGTTGGCAAAATAAGCGATGGTGTGGAGGCTGATGTGACAATGTTTTTTGTATATGGGATGATTGTCCCTTTGTTCTGCTTCTTTTGAAACTAAATGCTCAGTAGTACGTGCTAGGGTGGTAAATCACTGTCAATGGATGCAAACAAGATGGTCAAAGAAGGATGTTGCAATTTAGTGCTAGGGTTTCAGTTCTTATGGCATTAGATGGCTACTCCATCCCAGTGACATGAAAAGCAAACTAAATAATAGCTGCAAAAACAACAGCTGACAGGGAGCAGGCGGAGATATAATCTGGAAATGTCAGAGCAGCCCGCTTGTTCTTTGGAGCAGAAAGCTAGCAAGATTATAGGAGTTGAGAAGGCGATCCTCGTTAACCTGAAAAGCTACCCTATATGAGGGAATGCCTATACCAGTGATGATGAACCTTGGCACTCTATGTGTTCTTGGACTTCGATTCCCAGAAGCCCTGATCAGCAGAAGTGCTGACTTGGGCTTCTGGGAAATAAAGTCCAAGAACACCTGGAGTGCCAAGGTTCGTTATCATGAGCTTATACCAATTAAGAATGTTGCTGATACCTAACGAGCAGAAAAGGATATTTTCATCTGTGCAGATCTTAGGTTCATGGAAGTCCATGACAATGAAACTGACAGTTCAAACTTGGAAGCTATTATTTTTCATAAACTGATCCTAACTGGAGAGAAATTTGAGATAACAAGGTAGTTGATAGTCACCTCTTGGTCTCGTCCACTGAAGACCAGGATTACAAACAATTTTCAAGCTCTGGTTTGTTTAGGTCAGTGGTTCCCAACGTGCCTCACAGCAGGTCTTCAATTTCCAGAAGCCTAAGTCAGTACATTGGTTGATCAGTGCTTTAGGGAATTTACTTAGGCTTCTGGGAATTGAAGTCCAAAAACCAAAAGTTGGAAAAGACTGGTTTAGACAGTTAGGCAATTCTACTACAGTACTTAGTACTTAGTTTCAACATTAGTAAGTGCAGAGTGATGCATGTTGGGGCAAAGAACCCCAATTACATTTATAAACTGATGGGGTCTGAACTCTCTGCGACAAACCAGGAAAGGGACCTTGGTGTCCTGGTGGACAACTCAATGAAGGTGTCAACCCAGTGTGCCTCAGCAGTGAAAAAAGCAAACTCAATGCTAGGGATCATTAGGAAGGGTATAAAAAATATGTCAGCAAGTGTCATTTTGCCTCTTTATAAATCTATGGTGAGGCCCCATCTGGAATACTGTGTACAGTTCTGGTCGCCATACCTCCAGAAGGATATTATGGAGCTGGAAAAAGTGCAGAGGAGGGCAACCAGAATGATTAGGGGACTGGAACACCTTCCTTACCATCTGAGGCTGCAACGGTTGGGCCTCTTCACTCTTGAACGACGACGTCTAAGAGGTGACCTGATTGAAGTTTATAAAATCATGCACGGTGTGGACAAAGTAGATAAGGAAAAACTGTTTTCCCTATCGCATAACACTAGAACTAGGGGACACTCCATGAAACTTTTGGGTACTAGTTCTCAAACAAATAAGAGAAAGTACTTTTTCACCCAGAGGATTACTGGCCTATGGAACTCCCTGCCAGAAGAAGTGGTGACAGCTGTCAGTCTTGACAGCTTTAAGAAAGGATTAGACAAGTTCATGGAGGACAAGAGTATCAATGGCTATAATAATGGATACTTAAGGACAACCTCCGGGTTGGAGAGATAGGCAGGATATATCTCAATATCATTTCCAGGGAATCCTAAACAGGTGAAGGCATCTGCTTGGGAATACCCTGAAGGAAATGGTGAGCCACTGTGTGAGACAGAATGCTGGACTGGATGGGCTGTGGCCTGTTCCAGCAAGGCTGTTCTTATGTTCTTATGTTCTTATGTTCTTGATCACTAGAAAGTTACGAATAAGGTCAGCTTTCAGGATCTTCTGAATTCTTAATCAGACAAAGATAGTATTAAACCTTAGATTCAAAAAGAAAGTCCAAAAGCTGGGTCATAGTGGATGCCTATGGTACATTATATTCAGACTACCAGAAAGGCAAAATTAAATTTAAGATTCTACTTGAGACAGAGATGGCAAAGGTATCCATTCTCAAGCCTCTCTTATTGAGGACAAAAACCTGGTTCAGCCTCCAAGTTCTGCCTATTGCTTTCCTGGAAGTATGACTGCATGAGCACCACATCTGGCCCACTGTTGTTGTTGTTGCTATGGATTTTCTGCTTGAATCCTCAACCATATTATTTCTGCCTGATGAAGAATTCTGGAGAATTTAAAAGCTTGCCTTATTAGCAGTTTTTCATGATCCAGGAGAAGTACTGCCTAAAACAGAATTTTGCTGGCAACAATGGAAGGTTTTGCAAATTGCAGCATTAATATTTTTAATTAAACCCTCAATAACTTAGTAACCAATAGAGAAATTCTGACTACCTTAGCTAACAAGGTGCCTAACTATGATTGCATAGATTTCCATCTCAGAGCTCAAAAGCCATATACTGTACCACATTTGGTCTTAATTCGCATTAATATCTCTAAAAATATGAACAAGAAGGGAATCCAGTCTGAATCCAGACAAGTTTGCTTCAGCCCAGATCAACACTGCATGGTGCCTCAGGTTTAAATATCTAATATCTACTTTGACTCATTTTTCAAAGCCTCGGATGCCTTCCTCACTATCTATTATGAGGAAATGAACTATCTTTGGCTTTTGTTTGGGTATGTGTGACACAGGCATAATTTGACCAGCCAATTTTTCAAGCAAGCACCAAGCACCACTGGTATAACCTTTGAGCTGTGGTGTGAGAGCAGTGTTGCCAGAAAAAGGTCAACATATTCCATCGCAGTCACGAGTGGAGAGGCAGGCAAAACAGGTTTCAGATTAAAACTGAAGCAAAGGAAGAGAAAGGAAGCGGAAGTCTAAACTCAAAGCCCAATGCTATTGCCAAAGATGGGTATGAGTATTTGAATGGATCTCTGGCTACTTTTAGAAGTATTGGTTTGGGTAGCTGTGGTCTTCTATTTCACCTCCTGACCTGTCTTTTCTTACCTAATGCATTTTTGGCACTAGTATATGTGAAAGCTGGACCATAAGGAAAGCTGAGTGCAGAAGAATAGACACCTTAAATTGTGGTGCTGAAGGAGACTCTTGAGAGTCCCCTGGACTGCGAGAACAAATCAGTCCATCCTGAAGGAAATCAACTGACTGCTCAATGAAGGGACAAATACTGAAGATGAAGCTCAAGTACTTTGGTCACCAAATGAGAAGAGGACTCACTAGAGAAGGCATTGATGCTGAGAAAGATAGAAGGCAAAAGGAGAAGGGGGTGCCAAAAGATGAGGTGGCTAGATGGCATTATCAATACAATGAGTGTAGATTTGAGTGGGCTGAGAAAGATGGTGGAGGACAAAGGAGCCTGGTGCACGATGGTCCATGAAGTCGCAAAGAGTCGGACTTGACTGTGCAACTGAACAACAAATAGCCCACCAGTGGTTGGTGGACTTCTGCTACAGATACTGTCCTCTGTTTTTGTGTTGCTAACATGTCTAGTTATATCATCATGTCCAGCCCTTCAGCTAATCCACAAGTACCAAGACACTGACAAAAATGTTTTCAAATCTGCCCAACTCTTGCCCCAGGAGTTTACTTAGAAGAATCTCCTGGCTCAGAAGGGCAATGGTATTTTCAGGATCTCTGTGGCTTTCAAGAACACCTCAAGGGCCACCACTAACTAGAAAGTCTCATTTCAATACAAGCTGAATGGACTCCTACTGTTCAACCTACAATCAGGGAAATGCTGCTTATCCCCTATACAAGGAAGCTTATGTTATAAGAAATGTGTTAAGTCTTAAGATGCCATAGAATTTTTGGTTGTTTTTGTCACAACAAACTAATACAATTTCTTTGGCAATTACAATGCAATAGACAGTGTAGTTGACTAAGATAACTTGAACTCTAATCACTGCTTATCCTCAAAGCTCACCAGATGCAATTTTGCCATTCTCTTTCCAGCCTATTTCACAGGGTTGTTCCATATGGTACCCTGAACAAAGATGTAAGTGAAACATTATGGTTAAATTATTATAATGACAAAGAAATTGTCAGGGCAGTTTCCCTACTCTGCTTTATCAAAGTATTTTTCCTTCTTTCCTGACAATGCTACATTTTTAAATGGAATCAAGTATCAAAGCACGCAACCTTCAAAAGATAATCTAGTCAATTTATTTCTCCTTAACATAGGATAAGGTATATCTAAAATTATCTGCAGCACATGCCTTTTATCTAATCAATTTCCAACGCTACCAGAAATAAAGTGTTGCTTGATGTCTTGTTTTAATGCACATCTGTCATGATCACTCTTGATGTGGTCACCTTGTTGAGGAATGAAATTTTAAGATATAACTCATTCCTCCAAGATAAAAAAAAACACTACTTGTTAATTTATAGTGTATTTCTAGACCTGTCTGGAAGTTACCCAGTCAAATCTGATTGTAACCAAAGCATAAATTACTAAGAAAGGATCTGCTACATTCTTATCTGGCCATAGTAAGCATGGCAGTCTAAGTAGAGGGGAAAGGCACTCCTGACTGCTACTAATCCTGAGGACCTACCCCCACTCCCAAAAAAAAACCCAACAACCCTATAATTGACCATATAAACCAGGGGTTCCCAACCTATGCCCATGGCACCATTTCATGTGGCCCGTCACCGCCACCACCAGAAGTGGAAGCAGATGCATTTATAACATCCGTAAAAAGTGCATGTGTAAGCACGATTACCTCAGCCATAAATGTGCCCACGGCTGTCGTAAACCCAGAAGCGGGCACATTTACTTCTGCTGGGGGGGGCATGGTCTGGCCCACTCAGCTGTCCGGGGGGCATACTCAGGCCCACAGCATAAAAAGGTTGGGAACCCCTGATATAAATGAATGGTCAAGCATCTTTACCAGATTAGCAGCTTGCCCACCTATAACACTTCAATTTTGTTGAGATTCATGTTCACTTTGTTCATCTTCAACCCATTAAAACCCTGTTCAAAAGGTATATTCAGCCTTCCTAAGACTATCAAATAGAAACACTAAATAGAAATCATTGGATGTTTCAGGGCTGCCTTCCCCTAAAGTTTCAGCACTAGGCTTTTCTTTAAGGAAACATTTGCCTCTTTTAATGTCTGCCCATCTAGATTTTATCAGCCAGGTTGGTTCAGCTCTACCTACATGCAGCTTGTCCACATCATAAGCGGAGTTCTGGCTGCATCATTCTCTGCAAAACCACATAGCAACCAAAGAAAAACAAATGGGAACATCTTCTCTTACACAACGCAATCCAAACTGGTTGCACAAAGACCTTGTAAATTAAATTACAGTGGAACCTCGGTTAACAACAGCTCGGTTAACATAAAAATCACATAACAAAAGGAAATCCATAAAAAATAGTGGCTCGGTTTACAGATTTTTTTTTTTTGGAACAGATTAATTGGTTTCCAATTCATTCCTATGGGAAACTGCGTTTTGGTTAATGTATTTTGGTTTCAATGCATTCCTATGGGAAATTTGGTTACAGTAATTTTCGCTGTAAGAAACGTCCTGGAGAACGCATTAATTACATTAACCGAGGTTCCACTGAATTTGATTATGTAGGGCATTAGAATTTCCAGAAGATCCATTAGAATTTTGCCTTGTAATCTAACCTTGTCCACATCACAAAGAAGTCGCGCACCGGACTGAAGTGTACTGAAAATCAGTCTGCAGTGAACTTTAGGATATCTAAAATCAAATCCCCATTCAAACAGGGTTGGGGTGAGGGTAATGCTGGTAACACCGCTCCGTAATATGACACAGACCTTGAAAACTGGATTAGAGTTGCTTTAAGGCAGATACAACTTGAGGGCACATAATAGAGAAAACAGAGAACATTCTTCCTGAATACAGCACTCATCTATGAAGTGAAAGGTGTTCTTAAAAGTGATTCTCATCTCTAACTAATGATACCTATGCTACTGTTGAAAGAAACTACCAAGCAACAGTTGTCTCTAGCCTAAACACTTTCAGAAGGTTATACTAAACCCCAGTACAAGGATACACAAGAGAGAGAGAGAGCAGATAAAGCATTTTCCAGAACTGACTCCTTATTTCTGCATGCAAGTCTTTCTCTGCCTTTGCCTCAGGGACAAGCTACAGGGAGGCTAGACGCTGACTGGGAAGCGGAAGGTCAGCAGTTCGATTCCCGAGTACTGCAGGACGGAAATGAGCTCCCGCCTTCATCCCAGCTCCTGCCAACCTAGCAGTTCGAAAGCAAGAAATTGCAAGTAGATAAATAGGGACCACTTCGGTGGGAAGGTAACAGCGTTCTGTGTGCTCCGGTGTCTAGTCATGCCTGCCACATGACCACGGAAACGTCTGCAGAAGCAGACAGCGCTGGCTCTTCGGCTTAGAAACAGAGATGAGCACTGCACCCTAGAGTCGGATACGACTGGCTTTCGAGCAAGGGAAACCTTTACCTTTACCTTTAAGTATTTTTACAAATGTAAACAAGGGAGCAGGGAGACAGCTCAAAAGGCAGGGCAACAAGTACAGGGTGGTATTTTATTAACCCTTTGCAAACCTGATGTTCCCTTCCTTCAATTTAATTTACACACGGAAAAGCATGTTCCATCCAAATACAAGTGCGTTCTGCACAGAGTGTGAACAGCTTATTAACATCAGTCAGTAGACAAATCCTGTATTTACACATCTCCAGCAAAATCTTATACCACAGGAAAGTATACATTGCTGCTGTATTCATTCAGGGGCAATCTTTCACAGAGCCACATGCCAGATTGTTTTCTTAAGATCATCTCCACTCCCACACGGTCTCTCTTTCTCTCCATAGGCAAGAATCCCGAGGAGGAGTATGCAATTGTGCGGCTCTGCTCATCTGCATAGTGGTGATTTGCCATAATTATCACCATCATCACTCCAAGATCATCCCCAACATCACTTCTCTCATACATATTCCACCCATTCTCTCACACCCAAGCCACATCCAGTACTTCTCCCTCCACAAATCACAGGGACAACTTTACCAACTACAGATCCTGCCAATTTCATGCTTTCAGAACACTTGTTGCTCCCTACTTCAGAAAGGAGACAATTACTCCTTTCTGAACTGAGAACACCACGTTCTACCTACAGCCCGACTTTCTACCTGCAGCCCTTCTTTCAAAGCATTCTTGGCGTCAAAGTGCCTCTGAAGCTACCGGGCCTGAAAATGCTTTACCAAGAAGCCTTATTGTACTCTAAAAGCTAATAGATATCAGGGCCAGTTATCAAGAAAGATTTAGCGTACTGGAGTATAGCATGGCATTGTTCAATATCTTTTAATCAATAGATGTTAGCCAGCACTAAAACACTAGGATTATGGTAAGAAAAATGCAAACTTCCTTGCTGATCTTTCCAGGGGAAAATTTACAGTACAGTAATACCTCATACAAAGTTCGCTTCATACAACATCGAATTCATACAACATCGCCTAATTCCTTGAAAAAAGTTGCCTCAAACAAAGTCACTGCGACTTTGTATGAGGCATTTGGGATTTTTCTCAGGTTGCATTGTGCCTTGGCAGTATAAAAGGCAGGACGTATGCGTGCATTGCTCTTGTGGGTTTTGCACAAGGCGAGAGTGTTTAGGAATGGTTTTGAGTGCAATTTTGGATTTTTTTAAATTTTTTCGTCAGAATTTTTAGAAACATTCCTGGGATTTTTGCAGCATTCTTCAGGTTCTTGGACAATCAGGGTTGTTTGACATGTTTTTGTAATGTTTTTAGCCTTTAGACAATGTTTTCTTAAAGTTCTGTCAGTTTCCTGTCTGTTTCCTTGACTTTGCCCTGAAGTCTGTGCTGTTACAGTACAATGTATCACTATGTAAATGACGTTGTATGAGGCATCACGGCAAGGATTTGGATGTTGTATGAGGCATCGCGGCTAGGATTTTGCATGCCTCATACAAAGTCCAAATCCATATAAAGTCCAAACTTGTGGAACCAAGTTTGGACGTTGTATGAGGTATCACTGTACACTGAAATTGTGTTTCTTGTTCTCTTCTTTAGCTCTCACACCAAAGTAAAACTAGATCTACTATCCAGTCATAAACTCATACATGTTTTTCAGAAAGCAAAGCATTACAGGAAAGAATGGCAAAGTAAAATAATAAGGTTCAGATGAGCTCCTATTTTTATCTGAATCCTTTTCATCCAGATGGTAGCAACATCTGTTTTCCATACCTGAGTATGTTGTGATTTATCACTGAGAAATCCACCACCACCTCCCATAGCTATAAAGTCCACTAATGTTACTGGACTCCACATCAGATAACTGGGAAACCCCCATTTGAACCCCACCAGCTGATCTATTCCAATGTACCATTTGCTGTGACTAGGCTGATTTGTCCCGGTCTCTTTAGCTGCCTTAGGCTCAACTGTTCTGATATCACAAAAAAAAAAAAAGATTTTAAGGCTTTGTATTATACTGCTTACAGGACTGGCAAAATACTTCCACTGTGCATTTCAAGATACAGAAGCAATTTTACTAAAAGTGATCTCTGGGAACACTGCTGATGTGCCATGACAATGTGGTGCAAATCAATTGAGAAGTTTAAAGCAATCAATAACTTTATTACAGTCTATGATCAGCACAGTAAAACAAGAATTATTTTTTTAAAAAAAATTAAATGCTTAGAATGTAGTGATTGATTGACTGATCGATTGATTTATCTTTCAAATGGAAACTGGATAACATCCACTGATTAAAAGGCAGTTTAGCTGTGAACTTTAGAACTTGGTCCTCAGTCGGAAAACACAGAATAGTATATATATGCTGAGCTATGATGGGCATTTTTAAAAATCTCTATTTAGTCAGTAGAACATAATGGGATATTACACTGTGGAAAGTACTTGACCTCTTCCCGAATGACGTTTGATATCTACTGCAATTCCACTTGTGCCTTGTTGCAGAAGAGCAGTCATTCACCCTTCTTCCATTGCTTTCAGCTTCAAACAATTCACAGGTAAAATGGTCACTGTGCTCCCTTGTGTATGTATCTTTCTCCTGTACACAGACATGTGGTCCTATGACGACTTCCTCTCCAGTGAAAGAAGCAATGCCTCTTTCAAGGTTGTCTCTTTATCCAGCTCAGTGGCTCGTTCCCAGTGTCCCACTGTTGTTTTAGAATAAAATAGTGCTTTGGATGAACTCCTGAGTCTTACCATAACTTATGTTGTATTAACAGATATGATAACTTGTAAGACGTTCAGTGTATTGTAGTACAACTTGGCATGGCTAGACACTAGAGCGCACAGAACACTGTTTACCTTCCCACCGAAGTGGTCCCTATTTATCTACTTGCAATTTCTTGCTTTCGAACTGCTATGTTGGCAGGAGCTGGGACAAAGACGGGAGCTCATTCCGTCCTGCAGTACTCGGGAACCGAACTGCTGACCTCCCGCCTACTAGTCAGTGTCTTAACCACTTGAGCCACTGCAGTCCCTCTGATCTGAAATAACCGTAGAATCCACCCATCCTTACAAGGGTGGATCCAGAGCTCCAGCAGCCAGATTAGGCCTGTAGAATTGAGATCTCTGCCTAATATTCTTCTGCACCAATCACCATTTGAAATATGTTTATGCAATTAGATTAAGCTTTTAAGTAGTACTAAAACTGTTCAGTCTATTACTTTAAGTAATTTAAAAGTGAAATACTACTTTATTTAAAATCATATTCTATTGCAATTCTCCACCAATAATACTATACTATAATACAACACTATAATATGAATCTTTAAACTATGGGAGTATAGCACAATACATTGATTTAAGTGTTATTTCACTAAAATGTCAAAACATTTTTACAACTATAGCAGTAACGTAATTTTAGTGTTACCTAAAAGTTTTGTTTTTTAAAAAATGAAAGGAAGTAATAACACGGAAGCCACTGCACATAGCATCACAAATGTGTCTTAACGTGGGGTAGTTACAGTAACGTGTAAATTGCTTATTTCAAAACCACATCTCCTAAAAGAAGATGGAATGTAGCATTAAAGCAGTGGTTCCCAACCTTGGATCCCCAGATGTTCTTGGACTACAGCGACCAGAAATCTTGGCCAGCACAACCAATTGTTTAGGTTTCTAGGAGTTTTAGTCAAGGAATACCTGGGGATCCAAGTTTGGGAACCACTGCAATAAAGGAAACATCAATAGCACAGTTTTGCAGACTCCATTAGTGTTATATATTTCTCTGGAAAAACACTGCATGAAACAGTACTTGGAAAATATGGGAGAATTTCAAATGAAGGCGATGTTCTGTGAACACACACCTGAGTAAAATTGTGAGTGAAAGAGTCATATCATTCCACAACAAATGCACTGTCTGGAAGTTCTCACAGAGTTTTGCTATTGAGACATGATGGGTGGGGTTTGGTTTTAACCCTTCCACTGCCACTGCCCTCCCCGCCACATTATTTTCTTCTCAGAACCTTTTTGGTAAACTGCCAGGAAAGCCAAGAGGAATCAACCCATGACTACTTTTAAAACTTTGAGAACAAAAACTCCAAGTGATAAGCTCACATTTAAATATAGGCGTTAATCTTTCAGGTGCCACAACATTTTTTCTTTTCTTTTTTCTTCCTGTTCTGTTTTGTTTACTCTCAGATATGCTTGCACAGACTAATGCGACTACCACTCCAAATACTCCCCTCTGTAGCCTACTCTGGCTTTTAATAAAGAGAAACTCTAAGGAAATGGACTGGACTGCTGCCCACATTATGATCCAAAGGGTTCTAGCGTGGCTCTTTGGATGAGATCCCCCAAATTGACTAAATTAACTACAACCTCCAGGCTATTTGCCAGGAGTGTTAGGACTCTCTACCAAAAGTTGCAAAAGATACAGGAAAGGGGAATGTCGTTGAATTGCTACCTGTGATCAGTCCAGCCTATATTTGATGGAGTACCAGCTGCAGAATTCACAAGGAAAATATCCACAGATTATTATTTTTTACATTCAGACACACACTTGTGGATACAAAACGAGCCAAAAGAGCTGGACATTTCCATAGCTGTCAAGTATCCCGCATTGGCCGGGAAAACCCCTTATTTTACCCTCTTCCCTGACATCATCCCTTATTAATTCGACTGCAATGTCCTATTGCTGCCATTGGAGGGCAGCAAAGGATAAGCATAGCTGTCAAGTATTCCATATTTGCTGGGAAATTTCCCTTATTTCCAAATCCAAAACTTGACAGGCATGCATTTTTCTTCTAAAAACAACTAGTGCAAAACCTGGTTGTCCTGGGAACAATATAACACAGTGGCCTTCCATTTGCCTTCCACATCTCAGCGTGACACCCGTACCACTGATCCAGTGCTGCGAGTCACTTTCTCGTCCTGAGCCCTTTTGGCAGGCAAAATCCTCATCAGCCTCAGACCAGTATGGATGAAGCTGCTGCCCTCCTCAAGATGGATTCAAGTGGGATTTAATCCAGTTGGGGACCATCACTCTTCCCTGTGGACTTTGGCACCCAAGGCCACTGGGCGTTGAGTCACTGGCAGTATGGTCTACTCCATGGTTTCTCAACCTTGGGCCCCCAGATGTTCTTGGACTTCATTTCCCAGAAGCCCTAATCAGCAGGTGTGCTGACTTGGCCTTCTGGTAATTGAAGTCCAAGAATACCTGGAAGCCCAAGGTTGAGAAACCCTGGTCTACTCTATTACCATAACAGGATAATCTGGCCAGACTGTTGCATGTCATGTAGATGAAAAAATTGTGTTCCAAGCAGCACGAGATGAAAATCAGTGAGAAAAAGAGGGGAGCAACTAAATGTTCTACAATAAAGTCTACTTTAATTTACACTTTGTCCCTCTCCTCTACTCTGCACCCCATCCTTTCCGATCCAAGTTACCAGAAACCTCACAGGTAACCAACCATTATGTATCTCTGTAAAGAAAAAGGTAAAGGTTTCCTTTGCTCGAAAGCCAGTTGTATCAGACTCTAGGGTGCAGTGCTCATCTCTGTTCCAAAGCCGAAGAGCCAGCGCTGTCTGCTTCCACAGACATTTCCGTGGTCATGTGGCAGGCATGACTAGACACCGGAGCGCACAGTGCTGTTACCTTCACTCCGAAGTGGCCCCTATTTATCTATCTACAGTGATACCTCATACAACATCCAAACTTGGTTACACAAGTTTGAACTTTATACGGATTTGGACTTTGTATGAGGCATGCAAAATCCTAGCCGCGATGCCTCATACAACGTCGTTCCCATAGAGATACATTGTACTGTAACAGCACAGACGTCAGGGCAAAGTCAAGGAAACAGACAGAACTTTAAGAAATCATTGTCTAAAGGCTAAAAACATTACAAAAACATGTCAAACAACCCTGAATGTCCAAGAACCTGAAGAATGCTGCAAAAATCCCAGGAATGATTCTAAAAATTCTGGCGGAAAAAACTAACAAACCCCAAATTGCGTTCAAAACCACTCCTAAACACTCTTCGCCTGGTGCAAAACCCACAAGAGCAATGCATGCATGTGTCTTGCCTTTTATACTGCCCAGGCACAATGCAACCTGGGAAAACCCCAATGCCTCATAGAAACTTTTTTCAAGGAATTCGGCAATGTTGTATGAATCCGATGTTGTACAAAGCGGACTTTGTATGAGGTATTTACTGTAATTGTAATTTCTTGCTTTCGATCTGCTAGGTAAAGGTAAAGGTTTCCCTTGCTCGACAGCCAGTCGTATCCGACTCCAGGGTGCAGTGCTCAACTCTGTTTCAAAGCCAAAGAGCCAGCGCTGTCTGCTGCTGCAGACGTTTCCGTGGTCATGTGGCAGGCATGATGAGACACTGGAGTGCACGTAATGCTGTTACCTTCCCACCAAAGTGGTCCCTATTTATCTATTTGCAATTTCTTGCTTTCGAACTGCTAGGATGGCAGGAGCTGGGGCAAAGACGGGAGCTCATTCCGTCCTGCAATCCTCGGGAGTCGAACAGCTGACCTTCCGCCTCCCAGTCAGCCTCTTAGGCACTTGAGCCACTGCTAGGTACCTGATATGTACAGACACCTTGACTCTTATGTCTGATGAAGTGGACTTGGTCCACAGAAGTTAACATTAAAATACAAGAGTTAGTCTTTAAGGTGCCA
This sequence comes from Bradypodion pumilum, assembly GCA_035047305.1. NCBI lineage: Eukaryota > Metazoa > Chordata > Lepidosauria > Squamata > Chamaeleonidae > Bradypodion > Bradypodion pumilum. The sequence goes on along the minus strand of JAWDJD010000004.1, from coordinate 183,308,100 downwards.
CAACTTTTCTTTTCTGGTCTATTTTGCTTTTCTCTCTCCTCCTCTCTGATATGCTTCACAGGTAAGGATCCAGGTGATCAGAAACAGGACAGCAGGAGCCTTTGCCACCTGACACAACTCACAAACACCAGGGGGGAAAGGGCACAAACACACACCCATGCGCTTTTTTTAAGGCGGACTATATGTGGGAACACAGGGAAGCCAAAGCTATCTGCCCCCCCCCACCCCCCAAACCCCTTCGGAGGTGAGAATGGGGTCCAAAGACCAGAATCCCCTAAAGCGGAAGAGGGACGGAGAAAACTGGGACTTGGGACTTTGCCATCCGGGCCAGGCGAACTTCCTGCCTCGCCCCACCTGCATTACACACTTACACACACACACACACACACACACACACACACACACACACACACACACACACACACACACACACACACACACTTCCCTCCTTCCAACGAGGACCCAGTAGCACGTTAGGTTTCCTTTGCCCGAAAGCCAGTCGTACCCGACTCTAGGGTTCAGTGCTCCTCTCTTGTTTCAAAGCCCGAAGAGCCAGCGCTGTCGGCTTCTGCCAGACCGTTTCCGTGGGTCATGTGGCAGGCACGCCTAGACACCGGAGGAGCGCACGGAACGCTGTTTTTACCCTTCCCACCGAAGAGGTCCCCTATTGATCTACTTGCAGTTTGTCTTGCTGTCGAACGGCTAGGTTGGCAGGAGCCGGGGACAAAGACGGGCGCTCATTCCGTCCTGCAGTACTCGGGCGGGGGTTGCTTTAGGCTTTTTTTTTGGGGGGGGGGGGGGAGGAGAGAGACTCACGAATTTCCGGGGTTTCCCCGTGCCGCCGCCGCCGCCGCCGCCGGGATCTCCCGCCATCGAGGCAGACGAACTTGGCTCCTCCGGGCTCTTGCCCTTCTTCTTCTCGCGGCCGGCTCCGCGCGACGATCCTCCGCTGCGGCCGCCGCCGCCGCCGCCGCCGCTCTCCATGGCGCTCCGCTGAGAGACAGGCCCGCGGCCGGCGGGCACCGGAGGAGGGGGATCCCTCCTTCACTCCACGCGGTGGTGACCCACGGGAGGGGGGGGGGAGAAAAGACGCCGCCTGGCGCCACCAACAAACGCCGCTTCTGCCGCCCGCCGCCTCGACGATCGCCAACGGCAGCCAGAACTCAAGCGCTACTACTACTACTACTACTACTACTGCCGCTGTTGGCTGCTACGGCCGCCGCTAGCACCTCTCCACGCCGGGTCCAGCAGCAGCACCTACCCGCCACTACCGCCTCCTCGGCACTGTGCTGCCAAGAAGGCAAGCCAAGCAAGCATCCACGCCCGCCTTCAGGCGCCACGCCCACTGCGCCGTCGTCACGTCGCGTCACAAAAGCGAGCGCCATTGGGAAACCATTGTGAGGCGGGTTTGCCCTGTGTCTATGGTTTCCATGGAGGGTCTCGTCTCTATAGAGCTAGGCGTGTTTTTTAAGTAGAAGAGTATGTAAAACGCACCGGGGATATGGCTTCCGAGTCCCTTTTTTCCTCGCCTTTCGCTGGAGAAGGGAGAGATGCCCACAACAACAACCTAGGAGCAGTACCTAAAGGACTGGGAATTTGTGACTTATCTGATTTGAGCATCCTAACTCTCCAAAATACGAATCTACTGGGAACTGCATATATACTCAGACGTTACCTTAACAGCTCTTAGGTCCTTGGTTAGGGCTTCAACTGTTAATTTTAATCGAGCCCTTGACTGCGAACCAAATGGTTGATTTGTATTATTATTATTATTATTATTATTATTATTATTATTATTATTATTATTATTATTATTATTATTATTATTATTATTATTATTATTATTATTATTATTATTATTATTATTATTATTATTATTATTATCATTATCATTATCATTATTATCATCATCATCATCATCATCATCATCATCATCATCATCATCATCATCATCATCATCAAACACACAGCCAACAAGATAACAATGCTGGATTTTGTATCAAAATCACTAGTCGAACGCTTCCCAAACGTTTAGGACTATGTGATGTATCTGCAAATTATGCAAGCAGATCCCAGTAGGGTGGCCTTCTGCAGCTGAGTGATGGTGATTTTTGTTGTTGTGGTTGTTCAGTCGCACAGTCGATTCCGACCCTTTGCGACCCCATGGACCATTTTCCTCCAGGCCCCTCTGTCCTCCACCATCCTCCTCAGCCCGCCCAGCTCTGTGCCCATTGTGTCCACAATACCATCTGTCCATCTCATCTTTGGACGACCCCTTCTTATCTTGCCCTCCACCTTTCCCAGCATCAAAGCCTTCTCAAGTGAGTCCTCCCTTCTCATTTGATGTCCAAAGTACTTTAGCTTCATCTTCACTATTTATGATTTTGTCAACTCCAATTGTTTCTTAGTGCCTGCCTAGGTTTTTAGGCACAGCACCCAGTGTGCCAATTGCCACTGATGGCTTTTGCCAGAGTCTCTGCAGTTCAGTTTTCAGATCCTGATATCGAGTAATTTTTTCAAGCTGTTTCTCGCTAATTCTGCTGTCACCAGGTATAGCAATGTTTTTATTATTATTATTATTATTATTATTATTATTATTATTATTATTATTATTATTATTATTATTATTATTATTATTATTATTATTATTATTATTATTATTATTATTATTATTATTATTATCATCCTGCACAGGTGGTCCCAGTGGTAATTGGCCACTGGGTGCTGTGCCTAAAGACCTAGGCAGGCACTTAGAAATAGTGGCAGTTGACAAAATCACCATCAGTCAGCTACAAAAGGCCAACCTGCTAGGATCTGATCGCATAATTCGCCGATACATCACATAGTCCTAAACGCTTGATTTATGATACAAAATCCAGCATTGTTATCTTGTTGGCTGTGTGTTTAAGGATAATAATAATAATAATAATAATAATAATAATAATAATAATAATAATAATAATAATAATAATAATAATAATAATAATAATAATAATAATAATAATAATAATAATAATAATAATAATAATAATAATAATAATAATAATAATAATATTGTGTCAGAAATTTATTCTGGGTTGAAAGGATTTTTGCTGGAGAAACTCTGCTCAGGAGACGCCCAAATGAGGCTCCTTTCACATCCCCAAGATCTTTTCCCATCCAAGTGGTCCCTATTTATCTACTTGCAATTTCTTGCTTTCAAACTACTAGGTTGGCAGGAGCTGGGACAGAGACAGGCGCTCGATCTGTCATGCACTACCTGGGTCTCGAACTGCCAACTTGCTGGCCTTCCAGATAACATGGCGAGCTTCTTAACCACTGAGCCACCGCAGCCCCAAGATGCCCATCAAAAAACAAAAGAATTTGGATGAAAACTTGAACTTGATACTAAGGTATCAAGCTCATCGTCTAGCTATTACTATCAGAAATGTGTGCCAACAAAGGCTTAATTTTGGCCAACGACAAAAGCAAGAAAGTGGCTTCATTTTGGCAGTCCAATGTATTTTAAGTACCCTCATTTTAACTTCTGCCCCTTTTCTCTTTTGCTGTACTATGCTTGTCCTGGACCGGAATTTTAATCTATTACTCCTTTAACCCAGAGAAGACATGCTCCTTTTAATTTGTATTTAAAGATGTATATTAACTTCTGTTCTTTTACAGTACTATGCTGGTTTTGAACCATAATAAAAATTACCTGATTGGGCGGCATATAAATTTGAATATAAATAAAATAAATAAAAAATAAATCTATCGATCTGGAAGGAGATGGAGAAAAAGTGTAGCTAGGATGACCAGGCAGAGGGTGGCGGGGCAGAATGGGGAAAAGTTCCTACTCTTTAACCGCCTGGCCATATTTTTCCATCTTTGCCAACTGGAGGCAAAGAGTTCATCTTAATTCCGGAAGATCTGATAGTGGTGGCAGGATCAGGTTGAGAAGTGCCAGAGTTCCCCTCCCAACATTTCCTTAGTTAGGGAGTTTGGTTCCAGGCTCAAATCCCCGTTGTCAATGTCACTCGCTTGACTGACTTGTTTGAGGACACGATGACAATGTGGTGTTTGTTTGTTTTTTAAATTTAATCTGTAGACAAATGAAGACCAGGTAGCCTCTTCTCCCCTGCTTATTTTTTTGATGGGGGGAGGAGGGGCTCGATGCGCAACTGCCCGATCACTGGTGCTATAAAACTCCATAATTCTCCATTTCCACCCTCCAAAAGCAAAAAAAAAAACAAGACAACAAAATTAGTGGCCCTCGTCCTTCTGAAGCTGAGTGATGTACAAAATTGTAATGTGACTAAACCTATGAGTCTAAGGTTGCTGATTGACAACCTTACAAATAGGAGACAGCCAACACGAGCTTCCCCAAACTGGCGTCTTCCAGATGTTTAACTGTTGGGCCATGGATGTGCTTGGTGTGGCCAACAGCATTGGAAAGGCAACAGGCTGTGAAACACAGAATATCTTTGTCTATAGCTAAAACAAAACAAAAAACCCAACAGCCCAAAAAAGTAGATGAACATATTTCCAATATAAGGAACCTAGCCTTCCTAATTTTAAGGCCATTTCCTCCTTACTTGTGAGGTAGAAATGGCAGTGGCTCATAGGAAACAGTATAAAAGCCAAGGATTGTTAATATATGGCCGCAATAGTCAAGTAGCCACTTATCTAGATTAATATCTAAATTGTGTTATGTATAGTTGAATAAAATTTATGTCAAGGATAAGTTCTCAGGCATTACTCATTTAACCCATATAAAGTATGCGCAATGCGCATGTTTTGCTGTCTCTGTAGAACACAATAATTGCACGTCTCAAGTTGATCCTGACTTACAGTGGTGCTTTTCAAGGTTTGCTAGATAGAAATAGATAAATCTATATTGTCATTGTCCTGCACAGAACAACGAAATTGGGGCGGGGGGGGGGGGAGGGGGGACACTTATCAACCCAACAAAACCTAAACAAAATACAACTACAGTAATACCTCATACAAAGTCCGCTTCATACAACATCGGATTCATACAACATCGCCTAATTCCTTGAAAAAAGTTGCCTCATACAAAGTCGTGTGACGTTATATGAGGTATTGGGGTTTTCCCAGGTTGCATTGTGCCAGGGCAGTATAAAAGGCAGGGCACATGCATGCATTGCTCTTCTGGGTTTTGCATGAGGCAAAGAGTGTTTAGGAGTGATTTTGAGCGCGATTTTGGATTTTTTTTTATTTTTCTGTCAGAATTTTCAGAAGCATTCCTGGGATTTTTGCAGCATTCTTCAGGTTCTTGGACAACCAGGGTTGTTTGACAAGTTTTTGTAATGTTTTTAGCCTTTAGACAATGATTTCTTAAAGTTCTGTCAGTTTCCTGTCTGTTTCCTTGACTTTGCCCTGAAGTCTGTGCTGTTACAGTACAATATATCTCTATGGAAACGACGTTGTACAAGGCATCGCGGCAAGGATTTGGACGTTGTATGAGGCATCGCGGCTAGGATTTTGCATGCCTCATACAAAGTCCAAATCCGTATAAAGTCCAAACTTGTGGAACCAGGTTTGGACGTTGTATGAGGTATCACAGTATAAAAAATTATCAACATACTCCCACCCTACATATACACATTTAACTCCTAAAATGCTCTAAAACTCTAAAAACGATATACAGAAGCTCCCTCATAGACTGCATTGCACTGCATTCAAAGCCAGAACCGCTTTCTAGTTATAAAATACTTATCATACCTGCCTTCTTGTGATGCCTTAGGACTGTGCAGCTTGCCCTTGGCTACCCAGCCTGCTTCTTCTCCTAGAACACTCAATGGGCAATTGAATTTGCAACCTTTGGCTCTGCAGCCAGGTACCTAATTCCCTCAGCATAATTACATGGGAGGGGGGAGTAAAAAATGGATGTTTGTGAAAGTCACACCACAGCATATGGGACTACATCTGTCACACATAACCAGTGGTGTGATTCAGCAGGTTCGCCCCAGTTCGCCAGAACCTGCAGCAGAAATTCCAGCTGACCCCACCCATCCAAGTTTTGAACTAAAGTAGTCCTAATTCGGGTGCAACACAGGGCTTTCCCCTGGCCACGCCCACCATACCACGCCCCCAGAGTAGGTAGTAAAAAAATTTGAATTCCACCACTGCATATAACTTATACATACTGTAGATAAATGGAAAGCATCTTTCTGGAACCATCCCTCTGAGGTGTTCCAAACCTGATGGGGGGAAGTGAAGTGTGGCGTTCAGTCACAGTTGACTCCGACCCTTTGCATCCCTATGGACCACCGCACACCAGGCACCTCATCCTCCACCATCCTTAACCTGCCCAGCTTCATGCCCATTGCATCAAGAATGCCATCTAATTCTCTGCCGCCTCCTTCTTTTGCCCTTGACCTTTCCCAGCATCAAGGCTTTCTCAAGTGAATCCTCTCTTCTCACCTGATGTCCAAAGTACTCTAACTTCATCTTCAATATTTGACCTTCCAAGGAGCAGTCGGGGTTGATTTCTTTTAAAATCGACCTATTTGTTCTCTTTGCTGTCCAGGGTACTCTCAAAATTCTCCTCCATCACATCTCAAAGGCGCCTATTTTTCTGTGCTTAGCTTTCCTTCTGGTCCAACTCTCACAATCATACATTACTACCGGGAATACCACTGCTTTGACTATGTGGACTTTTGTTTGCAAGGTGATGTCTCTACAGTACTTTTAACTATGTTCCCCAAATTTCTCATAGCTTGCCTCCCAAGATTTAGTCGCCTTTATATTTCATGGCTGAGGTGTAGTGATTTTTAAACAGGTAGAGAGGGCAGTAGGGAAAGAACTTAGCAGCGGCTTTTAAATCTTAATTCAGATTGAAGGCTAAGGGTTATCCATCTTATCCTTCTGTAGGATAACTTCTCTAACTAAACTTTATTTAGGAATTTTCATCACAGTCTGTATGAAACAGCGGCTGAAATCCTGTCAAATAAGCTTATGCCCATGCAAGCTAACTGGATAGTGGCAGCAATGTTCAAATGCTCCCAAATGTTTCTGCAGGGGAAAAGCAATATGTAGGAATCCTCAGAATCTGACCAAGCATAGGATAAAGAAGCTTTAAATTAGGAATAAATGACCACTACTGATTATGTCCATCAGCCCTGTATTTGTTGTTGTTCAGTCGCACAGTCGATTCCAACTCTTTGCGACCCTATGGACCATTGTCCTCCAAGCGCCTGTCCTCCACCATCCCCCTCAGCCTTCCCAGTTCTGTGCCCATTGTGTCTACAATACCATCTAGCCATCTCATATTTGGCCCTCCCCTTTTTCTTTTGCCCTCCACCTTTCCCAGCATCGCCTTCTCAAGTGAGTCCTCCCTTCTCATTTTATGTCCAAAGTACTTTAACTTCGTTTTTACTATTTGACCTTCCAATGAGCAGTCCGGGTTGATTTCTTCTAAGATTGATCTATTTGTTCTCCTCGCTGTCCAGGGGACTCTCAAAACTCTCCTCCAACACCACATTTCAAAGGCATCTAATTCTTCTGCGTTCAGCCTTCCTAATTGTCCAGCTCTCACATCCATACATTACCACTGGGAATACCATTGCTTTGACTATTCTAATTTTTGTTTGCAATGTGATGTCTCTGCTTTTCACTATGTTCCCCAGGTTTCTCATAGCTTGTCTCCCAAGAATCAGTCGCCTTTTTATTTTATGGCTGCAATCCCCATCTGCAGTGATCTTTGCTCCTACGAATGTAAAGTCTGTTACTGCTTCTACTTCTTCCCCATCTATTTTCCAGGAACTGATTGGGCCTGTTGCCATTATCTTGGTTTTCTTGATATTGAGTCTCAAGCCAGCTTTTGCACTCTCTTCCTTCAGCCCAATCAAGAGGTTCTTTAGGTCTTCATTTTCTGCCATTAGGGTGGTATCGTCTGCATATCTCAGATTGTTGATGTTTCTCCCAGCAATTTTAATCCCATATTGTGATTCCTCCATCCCTGCATTGCGCATTATGTGCTCTGTGTATAAGTTGAATAAGCAGGGTGACAAAATGCAGCCTTCTTACTCCTTTTCCTATTCCAAACCACTCTGTCATTCCGTGTTCTGTCCTAACTGTTGCTTCTTGACTCATGTACATATTTCTCAGGAGCCATACGAGGTGCTCTGGTATTCCCATCTCTTTAATTACTTGCCACATCTTGTTATGGTCCACACAATCAAATGCCTTAGTGTAGTCAATAAAACAAAAGTAAACTTGTTTCTGGTATTCCTTTGTTTTCTCCATGATCCAACGTATGTTGGCAATGTGGTCTCTAGTCCCCCTGCCTCTTCTGAAGCCAGCCTGCACCTCTGGTAATTCTCTCTCCACATGCTGCTGAAGTCTATCCTGTATTATCTTGAGTATCACCTTGCTGGCGTGTGGGATGAGTGCAATTGTTCGGTAATTTGAACATTCTTTGGCATTGCCCTTTTCTGGGATTGGGACGTATACTGATCTTTTCCAATCCTGTGGCCACTGTTTTGTTTTCCAGATCTGCTGGCATATTGCATGCAGTAATTTGACGCCATCATGTTTTAGAGCTTTGAAAAATTCAACCGGGATACCATCATCTCCACTAGCTTTGTTGTTTGCAGTGCTCTTTAGGGCCTTTCTGACTTCGCTCTCCAGAATGTCTGGCTCAAGTTCAATTTCTTCCTCATTGTGATTATCAGGAGTGTTGAGGTCCTTTTTGTAGAGTTCATCTGTGTACTCTTTCCATCTTTTCTTAACCTCTTCTGCATCAGCTAGCTCCTTTCAGTCTTTGTCCCTTATCATGGTCATTTTTGCTTTGAATGTTCCCTTGATTTCCCCAATTTTTCTGAAAAGATCTCTAGTCCTGCCTCTTTTGTTGTTTCCCTCCATTTCTTTGCACTGTTCTTTTGGGTAGTTTTCCTTGTCTCTCCTTGCTTTTCTTTGAAATTCTGTGTTCAAATGATTGTATTTTTTCCTTTCTCCTTTGACTTTTGCGTTCCTTCTTTCCTCTGCTATTTTAAGAGCCTCATCAGACAACCACTTTGCTTTCTTGCGCTTCTTTTCTTTTGGTATGGTTTTCTTTGCTGCTTCTTGCATAATGTCCCTCATCTCTGTCCATAATTCTTCTGGCACTCTGTCTATCGAGTTTAATCCATTAAATCTGTTCATCACCTCCACCGTGTAGTCTTTAGGGATGCTGTCTAGGTGATATCTGTCTGGTCTCCTTGTTTTCCCTATTTTCTTTAGTCTAACTAAGCCTGAATTTTGCAATCAGTAGGTTGTGATCTGAGCCACAGTCTGCTCCAAGTCTTGTTTTTGCTGATTGTGTGGAGGTTCTCCATCTTTGACTGCAGACTATGTAGTCAATCTGGTTTCAGTGTTGGCCATCTGGTGATGTCCATGTGTAAAGTCGCCTCTAGTGTTGCTGGAAGAGAGTGTTTGCTATGACCAGTGCATTCTCTTGGCAGAACTCTATCAATCTTTGCCCTGCTTCATTCTGCGTTCCAAGGCCAAATTTGCCTGTTATTCCCTCCACTTTTTGATTTCCTACTTTGGCGTTCCAATCTCCTAAGATAATTTGGACATTTCTTGGTGTCTGTTCTATGAGATGTTCTAGGTCCTCATAGAACTGGTCCATTGTGGCTTCATCTGCACTAGTGGTTGGTGCGTATATTTGGATCCGAGTGACATTGAAAGGTTTGCCTTGGATTCTGACTGACATCATTGTCATTTTTTAGGTTGTATCCCATTACTGCTTTTCTCACTCTTTTATTGACAATTATGGCTACTCCATTTCTTGTCCACAGTAGATGTGATGGTTTCCCGAGCTGAATTCGCCCATCCCTATCCATTTTAGCTCACTAATTCCCAGAATGTCAATGCTTATTCTTTCCATCTCATTTTTTACCACTTCCAGTTTACCTTGATTCATTGATCTCACATTCCATGTCCCTATGCAGTATTGTTCCTTGCAACATTGCATTTCCCCTCCCCCTTTCCTGTCCCTCCCCTTCCTCCACTCTGTTGTGCTAAGCATCCTGTATCATCTAGACTGCTCTTTTGTTTTGCCTTTTGTTTTGGTAAAGCCTGTATGGACGTAGCTTTATCAAATGGATTCTGGCCATTGTGTACAAAAGGCAGTAAGAAATCTCCTTATACTGAAAATATAGCTTACAGAAATAATGGAGGTGCATATTGATGGCATGCTGTTTTGACTAGACAGTGCAATTCTGTATTCTTCTGGGTAAATAGTGACAGACACTGCTGCTTCATACTGATAGTCTTGTGGTGAACATTGTCCCTCTTCTTGGAGCCTTAATCATTTAGACTTATTTTGTAGGATTTCAGTTCAGCAATACAAAAGGTCTGTATCAAGCTCAAGTTTTCATCCAAACTATATTTTGACAATTAACACATACACCAGAGCATGTCTGACTGCACATTTCTTTTACAACTAAAAAGGGGAGATTACTGTTCATACTTTTCTAGAGATCCTTGTTTTAAGGGTTACACAGAGGTTAAAGTGGTTTTTCATGTCTCATCAAGTATTTCTGGAAGAGAAAGTGCAGAGATAAGTACATATTTCCAACACTGAAGGGAATTACTTCTCAGTTACAACTATAAAGGGGCAGATATGTAAAGTAGAGACAACACAAATCTGGTAAGAAAAATACTATCCCATGGTTTAATATTTTTAACACTGGTTGAGGGAATGAGCAAAGAGAAAGTTAACTCCTGTTCTGACATTTTAGCTGCAATGAAGTCTTTACAAAATTGACACGAAGTATCCCTGGTGCACAATTTAACACAAAAGTGAAAATGAGGTCTACTTGTCATCCATAGTTATGGAGCCAAAGGAGAAACAGAACTTGCAGTCAAATCAAGGAAATCTTTCAGACTATTTTGGATCTTAAGTTAAAGTAATGGAAGGTAGGTTTTATTCCTCTCCTCAACTTTCCCTCCATTTCTTGCCATTAAAAAACCTCTTCATGGATAAAACTCCCTTCTAATCAAATGGAACAGGAACCTTACCTTCCATGTAATTCTTTCTTTATATTAATTTGTCTTAAGATCTAAGCCAACATACAAGGTCCATGATCAGAAGGCAGAATTCATTATATAGTTCAGATGCAAGATGTTTGGTAGGCATTGAACAACAACAAAAAGTTAGGTTCAGATCTCTTCCTACAATCAAGGCAGCATACTATTAAGAAGTAACCCGCCCCACCAGGAGACAAAGATACAGGAGTATAGAAATTTTCTTTAAGAGGTGCCCTGAGATATAGATGCTCCAGTGTGTGAAAGTCATAAAAACTTGCTAAACTCATGCAAAAGATAATTGAGTTGAGTTTTTGGCACCCTACTGGCATCAAAGTATACATGAGAGCAAGCAAAAAGACTGAGAAAGAAAACTCCAGCCTTCTCCCTCTCAAAATAACCATCTACATAAAATTGTTTGCATACTCTTAAGAGAATGAATGCTGCAAGAACAAACCAGAAGACAGAGAACTTGCTCTGTAAGATTGGCCCCAAAAGTTCCTTTCCCATCTCCATTACATTTCAGAAAAATATTGATCAACAATTATGTGGTTCTTCCTTTTATCTGAATTATGCAACAGGAACACTGGCTGACTGGCAGGTGGCTAGTAAAGAAAGGTCCTTTTCACTGTAGCTTTTCATGGATTTTAAGTTGGCTGCTTCAGGAAAACTACACGGAAATATGTATCAAAACAAATCAGGAGAAATTTTCCAGGTGCAGTAGTATTTCCTGTCCTTTTGTCATGAATGTTACCTCTCTAAAAAGGGACAAAGCCCCTACAAAGTGAAATCTGAAACTGATCACAAAGCAGCAAATCAGACTTGTGTTAATCTGAAATTGTGAATGTCTGTTTCCACCAATGGTGTTGGGCAGCACAGTCTTCTTGAGAAGGCGGTGGTGGAGAATCTGGTGTTGCCATTTGCACCCAAATGACTACAACTCAGCAGTCCTGCTGCCACTGTTTAAAGCCATGCGGGGGAAGAACAAGTGCTTCTGACTGGACCCTGTTGATTCCTTCAAGTGCCACTATCCGGGAAGTGAATGCACAATAAAAATGGGGGCTATATCACCACAGATCATATCTCCACATCACTTTCTTTATCATTATCATGATCACCATCATAGAATTCATTGGAAGCCTCTGGCCTGCAAAACAAGTAAACCAAGGCATGAGAGAGCAGCACCCATGATCCAGAATTAAGCACAGACACAACACCTGATTTCTAAAAATTACAGCAACTACATGAGTGAAAAACAATACTCTGTACAATATGCAAAGATGCAATCCACAGTGTCAAGGTCCTCTAATTCAAAGTTAAGGAATCTTTTTTACCCCAAAGGAAAAATGGCCTTTAAGACTTCTGGTGGAGATGCCAGCAGAGGGTGTGGTCAGAGCCCAAAGTGAGCAGAGATGCCCACTCTCACACAATCACCATGCATACATCCTTTCAGCCAGAGCAGCTCCCCCTTCACCACTACAGCACTGGTGGAAAGGAGCAGGTTCTGTGTGCCTCCTTTCTGTCCTGAAACGGTGGAGTCCCTGACAGCTTGGATCAGGAGGGGCATTTAAAACTGAATCTAGGCCACAGCCCAGGGATTTACCATCCATACTGGAATTGAGGTGAAAGTAAGGTAAAGGTCACCCTTGCTCGAAAGCCAGTCGTATGCGACTCAAGGATTCAGTGCTCATCTCTGTTTATAGTCTGCAGGTAGTGTCTGCAGATGCTTCCGTGGAATGTGGCAGGCATGACTAGACACCAGAATGCACAGAACACTGTTTACCTTCCCACCAAAGTGGTACCTATATATCTACGTGCAATTTCTTGTTTTCGAACTGCTAGGTTGGCAGGAACTGGGACAGAGACAGAAGCTCACTCTGCCATGCAGCCCTCGGGTCTCAAACTGCTGATCTGATGACCTTCCAGTTGTCAATTTCAGTGTCTTAACCACTAAGCCACCACAGTTCCTACTTGAATTGAACTGAAATGTAAAAGAATGGGCAGTGTCACTTGAGGAAACTTGCCTGCTGTAGTTATCCTCTGCACCCCTTTCTTCTGGATCTGGCTCATCTGTGCGATCATAGCTCAACAGATCAGAAGGGACATCATGAATCTGGACACTGGGTGCATGATTCAGCATCTTTAAGTTCTCAAATATAGTTTGACGGATTTGATCTAAGTACTGGTCAGAAGAGAAAGAGGGAAGAAATGAAATGTTATAAAGTACCAAAAGGTTTGAGAAGCTTTCACCATCTAGCTTGTCTCAAAAGCCAATAGCGTAGAACTTTTATTTTTCATGAAACAGAGTGGAGGAAACCACAGACATCAGTGTATCTTCTGATATTGACAAGACAGATGGGCTAAATGGATAAGTCCAGAGCTACTCACCTGCCTTGAATTCTGATTTTCAATTCGAGTGCTTACATCAGGGTGGAGAGTAAAATCTGGAGCAAAGTATTCAAAGTATTCTGTATGGAGAGGGGGGGGGAAAATATGAGTCTGAATTTTGTTTAAAAACACGGGTACAATGGGTGTCGCAAAATGATTTGTGTCCTCTGTTTGTCAAACAGTCAGATTTTTAATTTAATTTAATTTAATAGTCATATTTATATATGCCGCCCACTCAGGCAGAACCCGACTCAGGGCAGCATTACAACAAGTTCTAAAAACACATAAAAACACTTTAAAAGCCCCATATCCCACCCACTTTAAAAAACCCATATCCCACCCACCCATCCCACCCACTATAAAAAGAAGAAGAGAGAGTTCTTAATTCTTTACATAAGCCAGCAGGTGGGGACCGTGTTCCCATTCGGGCCCCACACCTGCCCTGCCAGCCAGGTCTTCAATCCTTTCCTGAAGGGCAGCAATTCTCTTTGAAGTCTTAGATCTGTTGGCAGGAGGTTCCAGAGAGTTGGTGCGGACACGGAGAAGGCCCTCCTTCGGGTGCTGGACAGATGTGCACCCCTAACTGATGGCACCATTAGAGAGCCCCTCCGGTCCGCTCTGGTTGGACGGGCAGACACTCTTGGGACGATGCGGTCTCTAAGGTATCCTGGCCCACTGCCATATAGGGCTTTAAAGGTCAAAACCAGCACCTTGAATTGCACCCGGAGACAAACTGGTAACCAGTGCAGCTCCCGAAGTAGCGGTGAGGCATGGGCATATCGCCCACATCCCATCACCACCCGTGCTGCTGCATTCTGGACCAGCTGCAGCCTCCGAATGGTCGTCAAGGGCAGCCCCATGTAGAGCGCATTACAATAATCTAGTCGGGAAGTGACCAGAGCATGGGTGACCATAAGCAAGGAGCCCCGGTCCAGGAGCGTGCGCAACTGGCGAATCACCCGAAGTTGGGCAAAAGCCCTCCTGGCCACAGCCGCTACTTGTTCTTCTAGTAGCAGCCGCGAGTCCAGAAGGACCCCAAGTTGCGCACTGGGTCTGTCTGGGGCAAAACAGCCCCATCCAGTACCAAAGATGGTAACTCCCTGGATAACATGGGGCCCCTTATCCACAGCCACTCTGTCTTGCTGGGATTCAGCCGAAGCCCATTGGCCCCCATCCAGACCCCAATGGCCTCCAGGCATCCGGATAGGATTTCAACAGCATCACTGGGGTCCCCACGGGCCGAGATGTACAACTGAGTGTCATCCGCGTACTGATGGTACCGCACCCCGTGGGAACGAATGATCTCACCCAGTGGCTTCATGTAGATGTTAAATAGGAGAGGAGAGAGTACCGAGCCCTGAGGCACCCCATACTTGAGGAGCCTAGGGCTGGACCTCTCACTCTCTAACCACACTGACTGGGTACGGCCCTCCAGAAAAGAGGAAAACCAGGACAACACAGTGCCCTGGATCCCCAATCCTTTGAGCCGTTCCAGAAGGATACCGTGGTCGACGGTATCGAAGGCCGCTGAGAGGTCAAGAAGAGCAAGGATGGATGGATAACCCCCGTCCCGCTCCCGCCAGAGATCATCCATCAGTGCGACCAACGCCGTCTCCGTACCATACCCGGGCCTGAATCCTGATTGAAAGGGGTCTAGATAATCCGCTTCCTCCAGGACACTCTGCAGCTGGCGCGCCACCGCCTTCTCCAAAACCTTACCCAGAAAGGGCAGGTTGGAAACCGGCCTGTAGTTGTTAAGGACAGCTGGGTCAAGGGATATTTTCTTCAGGAGGGGGTGCACCAAAGCATGTTTTAGCGGTGCAGGAAATACCCCCTCCCGTAATGATGCATTTATTATCGCCCCAACCCAGCCACCTGTCACCACCTTGGAGGCTTTCACCAACCAGGTGGGACAGGGGTCCAAAGGACATGTAGTGGCACGCACAGCTGCAAGGAGCCTGTCCACTTCATCAGGGACAACAGGCTCAAACTGATCCCAGATCGTACAGCAACACTGTGCTCCGGTACCACCCACCCCCCGACCCTCCCCATTCACACCGGGATTCAGTCCTGAACGAATCCGATCGATTTTCTCCACCAGATGGTCAGCAAAGTCCTCAGCCGAACCCTGCCAACCGGGCACCGATCTCCCCCTACCGAGGAGGGACCTGGTTACCCGGAACAGGGCGGCTGGGAGATTATCAGCTGAGGCAATAAGGGTGGTGAAGTATTGCCGCCTCACCACCCCCATCGCCACTAGGTAGGCCCTAATAGCAGCTCTAGCTAGTGTCCAATCGGAGTCATCCTGGGTCTTCACCCAGCGGCGCTCTAGGCGTCTCTTTGCCCGTTTGAGTTCCCGCAGTTCATCCGTGAACCACGGGGATGACCTAACCCCACGGGCGCGGAGAGGCCGCAGTGGCACGATTTCATCCAAGGCTGCTGTTGCCGTCCTGTTCCACAGGTCGACAAGTGCCTCGGGTGAATCATGTAGCCGATCCAGAGGAACATCCCCCAGTTCCCTCGGGAATCCATCTGGATCCATTAGTCGCCGAGGGCGGGCCATTTTAATAGGCCCTGCCTCCCTACGATGAAGCGTCACCCCCAGAAAGTCAAGAGTCACCAGACAGTGATCTGACCATGGCACAGGTGAGATGACTAAGTCCTGTAATCTCAGATCACTCTGCCACTGCTCCGACAAGAAAACTAAGTCTGGCATGTGACCACTGCCCCTGGTCGGACCCCGAACTACCTGAGTCAGGCCCATGGCTGCCATGGAAGCCATGAACTCCCTTGCCACCTAAGAAGCAGTCCCCAATGATGGCAAACTGAAGTCCCCCAGAACCATAAGCCTCGGGAACTCCAACGCCAGCATCGAGGCGGGGTCACTCTGGATCTGCTGCTCAGGGCCCAGAGATGTACCTGCAGGGCTGGAATGAGGGACCGCACTTAAACATCGGACCCGCATTCCCCGAGTGCGGCCCGCCCCACGGTACCCGCCATACCACCCCATGCCCGTCACAACACCTATATGGATCCCTGGAACCTCCCTAGATGGAATGCTGCCCCTCCTTCCTGGCTGGCAGGACCAACTCTCTCTCTTCCCACCCCATCCACAATCCCCCCCTGGTTCCAGCAACAAGCATGGGCTCCCGGAACGAGCAAGGAGCGCTGGCGAGTCCCGGCGTCGGCATCTCCTTTTTCTTCCCCCTAGGTGGGGAGGGCGGAGGCAGAAGCGATGGCTCCCACCTGCCTCAAATCCCGGGAGCCGGTGGCATGGGCTCCTGGAACAAGTAGGGAGTGTTGGCGAGCCGCGGCATCGGCGTCTCCTTTTTCTTCCCCCAAGGTAGGGAGGGCGAAGGCAGAAGCGATGGCTCTCACCTGCCCCAAATCCCGGGAGCCGGTGGCATGGGCTCCCGGAACGAGCAGGGAGCGTTGGCGAGCTGCGGCGTCGGCGTCTCCTTTTTCTTCCCCCCAGGTGGGGAGGGCGGAGGCAGAAGCGATGGCTCCCACCTGCCTCAAATCCCGGGAGCCGGTGGCATGGGCTCCTGGAACGAGTAGGGAGCGTTGGCGATCCGCGGCATCGGCGTCTCCTTTTTCTTCCCCCCAGGTAGGGAGGGCAAAGGCAGAAGCGATGGCTCCCACCTGCCCCAAATCCCGGGAGCCGGTGGCATGGGCTCCCGGAATGAGCAGGGAGCATTGGCGAGCCGCGGTGTCGGCGTCTCCTTTTCTTCCCTCCAGGTAGGGAGGGCGGAGGCAGAAGCAATGGCTCCCACCTGCCCCAAATCCCGGGAGCTGGTGGCATGGGCTCCTGGAACGAGCAGGGAGCGTTGGCGAGCCGTGGCGTCGGCGTCGGGGCAGCTGGGAGGAAAGGCAGTGTCCGTTCTCCATGGCTGGAGTTGGGTTGCAATCTTTGAAGCCGTCTGCCTGGTCCAGCGAAGGAGGCCTTTGGGAAAGGGGCTGGATGGAAGGTCTTTGCAGCCACCTCTCTACCAAAGGGTTTCAACACTCTACCAAAGGGTTTCAACCATTTGAATGATTACCGTTGTGTGTGTTTTAAAAAACAACAGGATTCTGGTTATGGACACTCATACTGCACCCCTACCAAGACAGGAAATCCCTAACAATGCATTGGTAATCTCAAAAATAGATTACTGTAATGCTCTCTACATGGGGTTACTCTTGAAAACAATTCAGAAGTTACAGCAGATCCAAAATGTGGTGACAAGGTTGATTTCTGGGATAAATAGTTAGTCACCTCTCTCTAATCCTGGCCTGTCTGTATTGGCTCCCTATTAGTTTCCGATCTCACCTATATGGCCCTACATTGTTTGGGATGTTGATACTTGTCAGAACATCTCCTCCAAAGATCTACCCATCTTACCCATTCCTCCCAGGCCTTGTTACTGAGGGTGGCCACACCAAGAAAGGTGAGGAAAATGTCAACAAGAAATTGGGTTTTCTCAGTGGTGGCCTGGATTCTATGGAATAGACTTTCACTAGTGATACATCAGACCCCCTCCCTCCAAATAATCAGAACATTAAGGAAGGTAGAACTCTTTACAGTAGACTTTAAGAATGTAATCCCAGAGCTAGCGAACCTGTAACCCATAATGTTTAATGTTCTTAATCTCTGGATGTCGCTGTATGGCTTTGTACTCTTTTCTTGTTGTTAGGCGAGGTGCAGGTGGGATGGTCAGATGGTGGGCTTGAATGTGAGTGTTTTTAATTTTATTTACATACACTGTGGAGAATAATGGGTTTCCACTAATTAGGGCAATACAAAATTAAACAAATACATACAGGAATGAATGTTATGAGAACTGTTTATACACAGGGAAGAGGGTCATCACAAATCAAGCTGTCTGTGTAATAATAGACTGAAGAGGAAGAGGAGACTAAGTCTTGAGGTAAAGTTAGAAAGAAGAACCAGTGTACAGTAGTTACAAATGACAATATTTAAGTTCACTAAACAATTATTATTTACACCAGGGTGAGCAAAGTGTTTCCAGGAGCCTGCATACAACCTCACAGGGTCCCAAATTAAGTACTTCTGTTACTACTACTTCCCCACTGTCTTTATTTTTATTTTAATCTCAAAATGTCCCCTTATGTCTTGTAGTGGAAAGTACCCCAGTAAATACTGCAGAAAGTATTCGAGTTAGTGGTACTGTATGTAATTACCATTATGTATTTATGCAACTGGAGATCCAAAGTTCAGATAGAACACAACAGCAGCAGATAACAGTGTATTTTAACAGATAGGTCCCTACTCACCACTGTATGGTAGCTCTTCACTAATTGCTTCATCTACAAGCAATGATGTTTCATATGTCCTGAAGGAAGAGACAGATCATTTAATCTGAAAGATGTGCCAAAATATCTTCTCAGCACATAAATCTGTATCACTCATACTAATCTATATTCAATAAAATGTCAATGTCACACCAATCATCCAGAACTCACCAGCATCGGGCCACATTGCGAACTGTGTAGCCACCTCCTCCTAATACCAGAAGAGGAATGTTGAAACTCTTTACATATTCCACACACTCCCTAGGAGTCAAAGATATAGCATTTAGATATTAATTGCTTTCAAAATGGCTTACATTCATCTACAAGAGTTCAGGTCTTAGGTGAAGTCTGTGGGACCTCCCCTAAGGCAGTTGGCAGGCTGGGAGTTGGTGCAGGGAGAGGAAGCAAACCAACCTTTTGACCGCACAGAGCAAAAAGCAACACTGGATTTTGCTTCTATTTGTTGGATCAAAAGGCCACTTTCTGCATTCATATACGTTATACATAAATCAGGGTTCCAGCTAGAATGTAACAGCTCATTAGCCACCATCCTTTCAATCAGGGGTTCCCAACCTAAGGCCAGTGGCCGGCCCCGGACCGTGGTGCCATTTCATGTGACACCCCCTCCAAGGGCATTGAAGAAACAAAATGGCCACACCCTTGAAAGCTGTTGGGACAAAATGGCCACTCCCATCGTGCAGGCAGGGCAAAATGGCTGTCCGGTCCTCAAAGCTGACAGAGAATGTGAACCGGCCCTCAGTTTGAAAAGGTTGGGAACCCCTGCATTAAATGGTTACTGAAATGCTCTTGGAGGACATAAAACTTGCAATCCAAATGCAAGAGAGAGTTTAATGATGGAGAGTTGTTTAAGGAAGAATACAAATCCAAATGTTTGCCACCAGTGGTGGGCTCCAGCAGGTTCGGACAGGTTCAGGAGAACCGGTAGTAAAACTGGCTGGCCCCGCCCACTGCCCTGCCCCGCCCACCTCCTCCTCCTCTCACCCCACTCCGGACATGACTCCAACATCCTTGCTGCTGGGTCCGGGCACCCGGAGTGGGGTGAAGCTGAGCCAGCAGTTACTCTGCTGCAGTTACTCTTTAAAGGAAAATTAGAGCATCAAAGTCTAATTGCTAACTAATGGTCTGATGAAGTGGACTCGATCCACAAAAGATCACATTAAGATACAGCAGTTTAACCACACATACCCAGTCACCTGGCCATGCCCACAGTTGGCCACACCCACACAGTAAAAAAATTTGAAGCCCACCACTGTTTGCCACATTTCTTATAGACTAGTTCTAAGAATCTATGTATCATGGTGCCCAAGTTTAAACTCTTCAATGTTCCAAGAGTGAAAAGTGCTAAGATATGTACTCGTTCACAACAATTTATTCCAACCTGAATAGCAGACTTTCACTATTAGCTTTCAAAAATAGATCCAAGACTAAAAGCGAATAAAGATCCCATAGGATTACAAGTAGTCTTAACCCACCTGTTCTAGAAATAATTCTTAATGTAATTATTTATGACAATCATATACAATTAAAACCAAGCAAACTGATAAAGTACTGAGAAAAAGTAGAACTTGCAAATAAAAGGGATTAAAACCTTTCTGCTTAGCTTACCAATAAAACACACACCTTAAAGTAAACAGAGATGGACAACTCAGGGATGAGAAATGTAAAAAGTGGTTTGGAAACCTAAATCTGCACCTGGTTATCATACACATGCACACACCCAAACTAGTCCAAACAATTTCAAAGCTCCCATAGCTGCTTTAAAAGACAGAAAAAAAGTTGAAAAATCTAGTCACAACTGTTAACGTGTTAAGTGAACTTACCCATGCCCTCTTATACTAAGGTTAAAACAACCCAGACGATCACATCCTAAGGAGTCAGCACCACACTGGAGGAAGGGGGGGGGGTAGAAAACAAAGAGAAATGAGAAACCCAAGCTTTCATCAAAATGCCACTAATAATGACAACTATAAAAAAAATGCTTTAGCTTAGGCATTCCATTCCCTTACCTGAAGTACTATGCACGTGGGTTGATAAAATTCTACTACTTGATTAATGACTGGTTGAAAGAGATGTTTATAACCTTCAAAAAAGAAGATACAACACTGACAACACTGTAATAGTGCCTTTTTCATAGTGTGCACAAAATACAGCAACACCACAGGGAAGCTTTCCACTTACTTTGGTCATCAATACCATCACGCAAAGGTACATTCAGACAGTAATAGCGGCCACTCTCAGCGCCAACTTCATACATGTCACCTGGCAAGGGAAAGAAGGCAAACTGTAGACTTTTTGTTCATTTTTAAAAAGGTACAATTCCAATCTTTGTCAAGTAGGTCTTTCCCACAGCATGAAGAAATTCTATCTCAGGTTTCAGCTATCAACTGGAGATAGATACTCTCCAACAGATAAGCATATTATCACTCCAGTATGCATATCCCATTAGCAAAATGTTCAGGTGGCACTCAAAACTGAAGCACTTAACATTGAATCTTCTGTCACCGCTGAAGATCCTATAATCATTCTTTGTTCCAGATCATAAGTAGCAATGCAAAGGTTTCCTACCTGTTCCTGGGAAGAAATAGTTCCCATATTTGTGAAAAGACACTGTCATGACACGGTCTGTCAAGTAAAATGCCTCCTGAACGCCATCTCCATGATGAATGTCAATATCAATGTAAAGTACACGTGGATGATACCTATCACAGAGCAGAAGTCAAATATGCGTAAAAGGAGGAATTCCTGGGTGAGAACATTTATGAACAGGACTATACATACCAAGGTTCTATCTGCGACTCCTGGATACGTGTCCTACGTTACCTTAATGTTACCTGGCACTAAACTCCCTCCGCCTCAGTCCTCTCCTTGTCTCTTCCTGGGTCTCCTAGACACAGGCAGCTCCAATTTGGGACTACTGAGACTCTGAGCAGTTTTCCATGGAGTGCCGGTCCAGCAAAATATTACCTTTTTGCTGTAACCTGGAAGATCCACTCTACACATGATCCCCAGAAAATATTAAAAGGAGAGAATGGTAGCAATGTGGTCTCTCCTGTCTTAAGATGGCTTTACTCTGTCCCCCTCCCTTCAATAAACATACAAGTTATCAAAGGAACTGTGGTTTATTTTTCATAAGGGATGTTAAAGATACATTGTTCACACAATACAGATAACTATACAATATATACACTACTCAAAAAGATTCAGGAAAATCAGCACCTTGGTTTCCCCCATGAATAATTCATCTAACACTAACTTATACTGATAGCTTAAAAGAGAGCAGGATTTACTTCCTCTCATTCTTCTCTGACTTGTTCTCTTCAGATTCTCTTCTGAATCTCTTCAGATTCTCTTCTGAATCTCTTCAGATTCTCCCCAGAATCTCTTCTGATTCTCCTCAGAATCTCTTCCGAAAGTTCCCAGAATCTCTTCAGATTCACCTCAGATTCTCTTCAGATTCTCCTCAGAAAGTTTTTCTCAGCCTCTCTGAAAGTTTACCTCAGTCTCTCTCTTCTCTTCAGAAAGTCTTTTCTCTCTAGTTCTTTAGAATCTCCCTAAAGTTCTCCTCAAGTTCTTTCTACGGCCCGTGGGCCAGATCCGGTCCCCAACGCAAATTCATTCGGCCCCTGACACCCTCACTGCTCCCAGAAGCAGAAGTAAAATGTGTGCCATGCATATGCAGAACGCTGCTAAAAGCCATAAATGGGCCTGCTTCGGTGGGGGGGGGGGGCATGGTAAAGCGCACAATGTAAAAAGGTTGGTCCCCCCTGATCTAAAATGTTACTTCTTCAGTCTCTGGGTTATCCAGAAGATAACACTGACACTATTCCAAAATGAGCAAGGATCAAAATTTATAATTTTAATTTTAAGCAGATCACTGTCACGTCTGTGTTCCTGCACAAGAAACAGAGCAATAATTGCCAGCTTTCTAGGACTATACCTTAGCAATCAATTCTTAAATTGAACAGAAATTTAGGAAAGTATAAGAAAAAATAAGAATTATACAATGCTAGGAGGCAGCCAAACAAAGACAAACGAACAGACTAAAACCACAAAGCTTCAAAAAGAAAAAATGAAAAAGAAAATCAGCACAAGGGAGCATTTTTTAAAATGTACTGTATAGCCACATTCTGTAAAGCATCTTACACAATATCTCCTCCCCACCTCAACCAATAAACTGACATCTGCACAAACTCCTTACTTGAGCAGCTCCAAAATGCCAATCACAATGTCATTGACATAACAAAACCCAGAAGCCTGGAACACACAAAAAAGGGATAAATTAGTATCAGTGAAAAGTGGCAATAAGCCTTCCTTACTCATCAAAATAAGAACAGACTTGCCTCATTACCTCAAACTTCTTGGCATGATGGAGGCCTCCAGCCCAGTTTATTGCAATATCACAAATCTAAGAATAAAAACATCTCATCAGACCTAAATAAAGACCAGTACACTGCTAAAATGGTAGGATATGCTAAGGAGGGACTAACCTCTTCTATATCTTGAGCTAACTTACCATATTCTGTCTACTCACTTTGATGAAAGTAGTAAGAAATTTCTGAGCTAGCTTGTACTACTCAACCATACTAAAAAAAGTTTTATACAATACCCCCTATGATAGGTCAGAATTATTACTTTCATAAGAGGCTGAGAAGTTGTGGCTTACCTAAGGTCACTTAGCGAATTCTTGATCAAGAGATTTTTTGATTTGTATTACAAGGTTGCAGTTTTTATACTACACTACATTTAACAAAGGGACTACAGTGACTTAGAGGTTAAGATGCTGAACATGGTGACTGGAAGGTCAACAGTTCGAGCCCTGAGTGCTGCAGGATGGAGTGAGCTCCTGTATCTGTCCCAGCTCCTGCCAACCGAACAGTTCAAAAGCAAGAAACTGCAAGTACATAAATAGGTACCACTTTGGTGGGAAGGTAACAGCTTTTCGTGCACTCCAGTGTTGAGGCATGACTGCCACATGACCATGAAAACATCTGCAGACTTAGACAGCGCTGGCTCTTTGACTGTAAGTGGAGATGAGCACCGTACCCTAGAGTTGGATACAACTAGGTTTTGAGCAAGGGCAACCTTTACTTTTATCCTTACCTTTAACAAAATTCATTCTGAACTAACAATAATAAACACTTCGCTGTACAGAAATATAGAACAGAGGCACTTAGACTGATCTGACATTAGCAGCCAACCTATTTATTTTGAGGGTATGAAGAAACTGAGCATTGGGCTCCTCCATTACCTTATTATTCAGTTGTGTTGCTCCTTGCAAGGAGGCCCCAGTATATCGAGAACAAAATTCAAACAGCCCTGGGAACACTGGGCTAAGACAAAGAGAGAGAGAGAGAATTAACAAAAACTGAAATGTTCATACATTTGAAAAAAAATGTAGATAAAAAGGAGTACAGAATCCATAAACTTATTCAGCAGGATACACACTGTATACTATAAGGAATGTGCAAATGTGCTTGTGAAAGAATTTTATGAACAGCCAAAAATAAGTACTACTGTACAGTACTTTCATAATTCTAAATCATACATCAGAGTTTCACCAAGATTTAGTGACTGTCAACATGCAGTAGTGTATTTCTTTTAGTTTCTAGACCGGGGATTCTCAACCTGTGGACCATGGGCTAGATGTGGCCCTCAGCACCATTTCATGTGGCCGCCCCACCGCCTCCAACTCACCAGGAAGTGTCATGTGGTGGAGGAAGGACAAAATGGTCGTCCGGCCCCTGAAACTGTCTGAGGGAGTGTGAACCGGCCCCTGTCTTAAAAAGGTTGAGAAGTCCTGTTCTAGACATTAACAAATTTCATCTCAGTTGTCTTACACAGCATTTAGGCAACAACTGACCTATCTTTGTCTTTCTGCCCAACCAGCAGTAAGCAACAAAACAACCTACTGGGCAAAAATAACAGAAGACATCTGTATTCTATAGGCTCTAAAGGAACTCAGAATATATGCTGGCATTACCTACTTTGGTAAAGAAAGGCATGTTTGTAGACTCAGATCAGTAGTATTTTTACTATGGAGCAAAAAAGTGCTCCTTTTAAGCACCCTCTTTTTAACCTCTGTACTCTATGTATTTTAACTTCTGTCCTTTGTTGTTTTATGCTGGTCTTTGACTGTAATAAAGAATTTGATTATTTTTTTTGACATGGCATATGAGGAAGATTAAATGACAAATTTAGTATGAGACTTCTCTATTCTTAACTTCAAAATTGCATTTTGACTAATGCAAGCAATGCACTGCAGATATAAAAACTGATGCCAACATGCCACTGAAACAAGCAGAAAAAAGAAAGGGAGTTTGCTTAAAATCATATACAGGTCAGGGCCAAAAGGTTATGTGCATGGCTTGTGGAAAGGCGGATGAATAGGCAAGGGAGCTACTATACAAAGAATGACTGTGTGATAATGACTGTGTGGCATAAAACAAAGCAAACAAGAATGTTCAGCATGTGGGGAATCAACTGGCTCATAAGTAACTGAAATAATCAGCAAAATGAGGGGCTGCACGTTTTTAGTGAAATTTCAACACAACTTCAGGGAAGTTTCCTCCATGGTCAAAGTAATGCAAAAACTATCCAAACTACACAGATAAAAGTTTTAACACATACCAATCATCTCCAACATTGAATGCATTGAGGCTCTTGGTGAATCCTTGCATATTGTTGGGGCTGACCCTCTGAAGGAAATCAATGTAGTCTTCTGAGTGAAAACGGCACATGTCATGCTGGGATGCTTGGTATGGCTTAAATACCTGCAGGAAAAATTCATCCAATTTAGAGCTCACTTTCAACAAGACTGGGTAGACCAGAACATGGTAAGTAGCAGCTGGAAAGCTTTGAAAAGAACACTGTATGCCAGTGGTGGCGAACCTTTTAGAGATCGAGTGCCCAAACTGCAACCCGAAACCCCACTTATTTATCGCAAAGTGCCAACACAGCAAGAGGGGAGGAAGGAAACGCTCCCATTGGGCAGCTCGGCAGAGTACATAAGAACATAAGAACATAAGAACAGCCTTGCTGGAACAGGCCACAGCCCATCCAGTCCAGCATTCTGTCTCACACAGTGGCTCACCATTTCCTTCAGGGTATTCCCAAGGAGATGCCTTCACCTGCTTAGGATTCCCTGGAAATGGCATTGAGAGATATCCTGCCTATCTCTCCAACCCGGAGGTTGTCCTTAGGTAGCCATAATTATAGCCATTGATAGCCTTGTCCTCCATGAACTTGTCTAATCCTTTCTTAAAGCTGTCAAGACTAACAGCTGTCACCACTTCTTCTGGCAGGGAGTTCCATAGACCAGTAATCCTCTGGGTGAAAAAGTACTTTCTCTTATTTGTTTGAGAACTAGTACCCAAAAGTTTCATGGAGTGTCCCCTAGTTCTAGTGTTGTGCGATAGGGAAAACAGTTTTTCCTTATCCACTTTGTCCACACCGTGCATGATTTTATAAACTTCAATCAGGTCACCTCTTAGACGCCGTCGTTCAAGAGTGAAAAGGCCCAACCGTTGCAGCCTCAGATGGTAAGGAAGGTGTTCCAGTCCCCTAATCATTCTGGTTGCCCTCCTCTGTACTTTCTCCAACTCCACAATATCCTTCTGGAGGTATGGCGACCAGAACTGTACACAGTATTCCAGATGGGGCCTCACCATAGATTTATAAAGAGGCACTCTGTGCTGGGGGGAGCGAGGAAGTGCTCCCATTGGGCTGCTGGGCAGAAGGGTGGGGGTGAACTCTGTGCTGGGGTGACTGCACAGGTGCCCACAGAGAGGGCTCTGAGTGCCACCTCTGGCACACATGTCATAGGTTCGCCACCACTGCTGTATGCAAACATAGTCTCAAACCAAACAGAACACAAGATGCTCCTAGCAGAGAAAACTGACCAATAAAAAAAAAACCATCAACAGAATTTTCAAAGCAAATCCAAATAGCTTTCTACTGCCGTCATATTGGCAGAACTATGGGAAGTCATAAAAAGATGTAGGCTTGGCAAAGCAAAGAGACATGATAATATCTGAACTGAGTAAATTGAACATCTTGGGCAAAACACAAAGAAATGGCTCCTTCATCTCTTTAATAACTGCTGTATGAGAAAATAAATTCCAAAAATGTTGTGGAAGATGCAAATAATCGCTGTAAAACCAGGCAAATAACCATCAGATTCCAATGGCAATAGGTCAGTCTTCCTACTATACTATTTATACAAAGTGTTTGAATGAATGAATGAATGGATGATATTAAATTGTCTAGCATCTAAAACTGAACTTCTAATTACAGAACTGGCAGGCTTTAGACCTGGCAAGAGCTGGAGGGTTCAAATCTTAATCCAGCAAATAGACGATTGCTTTGAAACACACAAAATAGCTGAAGCAGTATTTGTTGACCTAACAACAACATATCACACTGTCAACCATTAACTAGTTCAAATTTTTTTAACTAAAGATTACTGACAAACAGAAATGGATCCCATTCTACTTCAAAACTCTTTCTTGAATTCCCAGGGAGGAAAAATCACTGGAGTAAATCAAAGGAACAGTCTCCTACAGGGTAGTGTTGTGGCATCATTATTTTTTAACACTTACACAAATGATCAACCATCTTTCCCATACTCCAGGAGTTTCATCTGTGTTGATGGTTTTTATTTGACAGTCTAGGGGAAAACTTTTGAATCCATCAAACACCAGCTATTAATTAACTAATTAACAAATTAATTAATTTATATACAGTGATACCTCATAAAACGTCCAAACATGGTTCCACAAGTTTGGACTTTATACGGATTTGGACTTTGTATGAGGCATGCAAAATCCTAGCTGTGATAACTCATACAATGTCGAAATCCTTGCCGTGATGCCTCGTACAACGTCGTTTCCGTAGAGATACATTGTACTGTAACAGCACAGACTTCAGGGCAAAGTTAAGGAAACAGACAGGTAACTGACAGAACTTTAAGAAATCATTGTCTAAAGGCTAAATACATTGCAAAAACATGTCAAACAACCCTGATTGTCCAAGAACCCGAAGGATGCTGCAAAAATCCCAGGAATGCTTCCAAACATTCTGACGAAAAAATTCAAAAAAATTCAAAAACACGCTCAAAACCACTCCTAAACACTCTTCACCTCATGCAAAACCCACAAGAGCAATGCATGCATATGTCCTGCCTTTTATACTGCCCAGGCACAATGCAACCTGGGAAAACCCCAATGCCTCATACAAAGTCGCACGACTTTGTATGAGGCAACTTTTTTCAAGGAACTAGGCGATGTTGTATGAATCCGAGGTTGTATGAAGTGGACTTTGTATGAGGAGTTACTGTACTGCCTATCTAGTTATTTTTCCAACTCTTGGTATTGTACAATATTAGAGCTGCACTTGAGGACATGAAAGGAGCATCATTCGGACATCCCCTAAAAATCCTTTCAACCCAGAGTAATTTCTGACATCATCATCATCATCATCATTATTATTACAAAGGATTATACATACAATAAAAAAAAGATAATATATGCTTTGGAAGAGCTTTCCTCATAAAAACAATAATCTGAAAACAAACTCTTTAAAAAAACAGGCTTGTAACCTCCATTTAAAGAACAAAGAAGCAGAAAGGTATTTCAGTGTCACTGGACTGAACCCTGACCTACAGAAAACATTGTCTAAACACAAAATTAGCAAGTTGTCACCAGAAATAACTTACTTAGGAAACGGGTGTGCATATCCCCAATCCTAATATCTTTCTTCCTTTGGGAGAGAACAGGTAGCCCTCCTTGGCAGGTATCCTCATTGACAAAGGACCGAATAAGCTATTACTTTTCATTTGGCAACAAAGGCTAACCAAATACCTTTATCCTCAATGCTCAATGTTTTGCATGGCAGGGAACTGTTCTATAGCTAACATACTTTATTTTGTATTATTTGTAATAACCTTGGATATATTGCAATGAAATGGGCATCAGTAGCTCAAAATTAATATTAGTGCCTTAAAAGTAGAGCTGTGCTCATTACTTACAATCATCTTCTTGTACAGCCCATAGTGCAACACCAGACTGTGGGTCAGTGCCAAGCGATGTGGCTTCATAGGATGCCCTGCTCCTGGTATGAAAAGAAGGAGAGGGGGGAAAGAAATGCATATAATGTCACCAATCATCTAGGGGAGGTTAATTAATCTGACAACCTTGAAAACTAGCTGCGTTGGGTTATAAAGCCCACAGGGAAGAGTGATGGTCCCCAAGTGGACTAAATCCCACTTGAATCCATCTTGAGGAAGGACAGCAGCTTTATCAATACATCAGCTTGGGGCTAATGAGGACTTTGTGTGCCAAGGGCTCAAGATTAATTCTTCTACATATCTGATTACAAATATTGGCGATGCTCATGGCGATCAGCCATGAAGGTTGTCCTGGAAACAATATAATGCAGTGGCTTTCCATTTGCCTTCAGCATTGCAGCATGACACCTGTACCATTGATCCAGTCCTGCGAGTCACTTTCTGGTCCTGATACCTTTTGGCATGCAAAGTCTTCATCAGCCCCAGGCTGATGTACAGTATTGATAAAGCTGCTGCCCTCCATCAAGGCAGATTCAAGTGGGATTTAATCGACTTGGAGACCATCACTCTTCCCTGTGGACTTTGGCACCCAAGGTTGTTGGTCCTCAGGGTTGTCAGGTTAGGTAACCGTTGCCTCACAATCAGTGCTGATTAGCTGGCAGTATGGTCTACTCCAGTGATGGCGAACCTTTTAGAGACCGAGTGCCCAAACTGCAACCCAAAACCCACTTATTTATTGCAAAGTGCCAACATAGCAACAGGGGAGGAAGGAAATGCTCCCACTGGGCTGTTGGGCAAAGGGGCACGGCAAACTCTGTGCTGGGGGAAGGGAGGAAGTGCTCCCAATGGGCTGCTGGGCAGAGTAAACTCTGTGCTTGGGGAGGAATGAAGCGCTCCCATTGGGCTGCTAGGAAGAGGGGCGGGGCAAATTCTGTGCTGGGGTGACTGAATGGGTGCCCACAGAGAGGATGCCGAGTGCCACCTCTGGCACGTGTGCCATAGGTTCACCACCACTGGTCTACTCTATTACCATAGCAAGATAACTTAGCCAAACTGAAGAGAATTAATAATAAATAAATTATTAATTAAATGTATTAACATATTTTTTGAGCAGTAGCCACGTTAGTCTACAAATCAGACAAGAAGCAGAAGTAAAAGACAAAAACTATAAGACAAAAATGTTGTGGCATCTTAAGCGATTTAATTAAGTATTAATATGCTTAAGGCGCCACAATGTTTTTGTCTGTTATTTTGTGTTTGTTTTTTACTTTTGCTTCTTGTCTTTCATGGCCTTCGGCTGGTCCTCCCCCATGATGTAAAGATGATGTAAAGATGAAGCTAAAATACTTTGGACATCAAATGAGAAGGGAGGATTCACTTGAGAAGGCACTGATGTTGGGAAAGGTGGAAGGCAAAAGAAGAAGGGGGAGGCCAAGGATGAGATGGCTAGATGGCATTGTGGACACAATGGGCACAGAGCTGGGAGGGCTGAGGGGGATGGTGGAGGACAGAGGCGCCTGGAGAGCAATGGTCCATGGGGTCGCAAAGGGTCGGAACCGACTGTGCGACTGAACAACAACAACAACAACAAATTAATAACAAATGAGTAATTAGTAACAAATTAATAGGTAAAGGTCGCCTTTGTTCGAAAGCCATCCATATCCAACTCTTGGGTTCAGTGCTTATCCCTGTTTATAGCCAAAGAGCCAGCGCTCTATGCGTTTGCAGACATTGCTGTGGACATATGGCAGGCATGACTAGACACCGGAGTGCGTGGAACACTGTTACCTTCCCACTGAGGTGGCCCCTATTTACCTACTTGCAATTTCTTGCTTTCGAACGACTAGGTTGGCAGGAGCTGGGACAGAGATGGGAGCGCACTCTGTTGTGCAGCACTCTGGTCTCAAGTTCAGAGTCTTAACCACTTGAGCCACCGCAGTGTTAATTAAGCGTGTGTGTGTGTGGGGGGGGGGGGGAGGACCAGCCAGAAAACCACAGGTTTGGAGTCTGGAAAGCATCTCCTCAGAAGAGGGAAGCCAGACGGGTGGACCGTGGGGGGGGGGGGGGACCCGAAGGTTAGCCGGGGCCGAACCGACCCCGCTCAGTCCATGAGGAGCACCCCAACCCGCTCCCTCCTTCCCCGGATAAGCCCCCTCCTCCTCCTCCCCGCACGCACCGTAGTGAAAGTTTCCCACATCAGGGTCATAGAAGTAGGCCACGGTCTTCGACATGCCTTCCTCCGAGTAACGGATACGGCCGGGGCCGCGCCGCCCTCCCCCTGCTGCCCCCGCCCCCACCAGCCCTTACGTCACCGATCCCGGGGATTCCACCCACGAGCCAAGAATTTCCGCCTTCCAGCACGCCTGGCAGCTCTCGCGAGGTCTTTGCGGCGACTCGAGCGAGACGAGAGTTTGGGTGCGCGCGCGCCGGCTGGCCGCGCGCGGACTGGGGAATGGGGTTGCTACTATTGCGGGACCGGTTTGCAGGCGGGGCCTTGTTCTGTCATTCGGGGTTAGACTCAGGGAATGGCTGAGCTCGGGGGAGGCGCCGTATAGGCCAATGAGTCCAACCTCCCGCTCGGTGGCGGAATCCGAATCTCAGGAGTTCTGACAGCAGTTCTGTCTAGTTCTCTATTAATTCATGGGACTTTTAAATATTAAATAAATCCGTAGCGGCAGTAGTAGAATTGAGATATTTTAAAAATTAAATCTAAAATGTATTCTCAGGGAAATTGGAGGTCTAGAGACTCCAGTGAGTGGCTCAAGTGGCTAAGACGCTGACTGGAAAGCGGGAGGTCAGCAGTTCAATGCCAGAATACTGCAGGGCGGAGTGAGCTCCCGTCTCTGCCCCAGCTCCTGCCAACCTAGCAGTTCTAAAGCAAGCAATTGCAAGTAGATAAATAGGGACCACTTCAGTGAGAAGGTAAAAAGTGTTCCCGTGTGCTCCGGTGTCAAGTCATACCTGCCACATGACCACGGAAACGTCTGCAGACAGCGCTGACTCTTCGGCTTTGAAACAGATGAGCACTGAACCGTAGTGTTGGATATGACTGGCTTTCGAGCAAGGGGGACCTTTATCTTTGCCTAGAGAAGCAAAGCAATCACACTCTCTGGACGGTTCACAAGTTAATTAGCATTTTGCCCCCAACATGCTGGGTACTCATTTTATCAACCTCGGAAGAATGGGAAGCTGGGTCAACCATGAGCCCTGGCCAGTGGTAGTTGTATTACTCACGACCTTTTGGTTGCAAGACAGCAGTTTAACCAGTGCACCACCAGGGCTCTTGGCAAACATTTTGTTAGTTTATTTTAACAATATTTAATCATTTTAATGCGTTCCCCAAACTATGTTCTGTGAAACACTTGTGGACTTCAATTCACAGAAGCCTAAGTCAGTACATTGATCAGTGCTTTGGGGAACTGACTTAGGCTTCTGGGAATTGAAGTTCAAAAACCAAAGGTTGGGAAACTCAGTGGGGTTATGCAAAAGGATCACCAATGGGAATACTCGTTACGCTAATCCTGATTTTTAAAAATTGATAACTACTTAAATGTCCAATGCAGTTATTAATTTTCAATAGTCCTCCCCAAAATCCAGGACTCCACCACCACCCCAAAAAATCCCTGATAAATTGTTAGAAACGCAAATTATCTTTAAGACACATTTAATTCATCACAAGGTAGATAATACCCCATTGACTCAAACAACCACTATCTTCGTCTTGAGGCCATGTATAAATGATCGCCATGAAGTCCCACTCTTATGACTGAGGAAGTGGACATCATCCACAAAAAGCTCTCCTTAAAATGTAGCAGTCTTTAAGGAGCCACAACGTTTTGTCTTTAATTTTTTTTTGTTTTTACTGTTGTTTCTTGCATAGACTAATACAACTACCACTCAAAAATACACTTAGAAAAGACAATAATGTTAGGAGAAGTTGAAGGAAGAGAGTAAGAGGAAGACAGTTTGGCTCCACAAAGGAAGCCAGCTCTTGAGTTTAAAGGGGCTGAGCAGGGTATCATCCATAGGCTCAACAGAAGTTGGAGACAGACTAACCTACATAACAAGATCAAGAACAGCAATAGCTGAAAGTGACACTGGCAGAGGAGACAATCACAGTGACTAACTTTTGTTGGGTCTGCACAGACAGATCTAACAAACGAAAGGTCAGAATCAAAAGGTGACAAATAGGGTGAGAGCCTTGAATGCAGTCTTTCAGTGACTGGCATATAGAGACAAAAAGAATTATTACATTAATCAATGCAAGGATATAGAAGATAAGGAAGGAGGGAAATAGACATCTCTTCCAGATACTATATCTTTTACAATCGTAATGAGAATATGTCAACAAATCTAGAAAACAAAACAATGGCCCACACACCAGCAGTGCTCAATATACATTCCAATTTCCAAGAAAGGAGATGCCAAGAAATGCAGTAACTGTAGGACCATTGATTTAATTTCTCCAGCAAGCAAAATGATGCACAAGAGTGTTGCGACAAAGGCTTTTATCTTGTACTGTATTGAGCAAGAAATGCATGAGGTTCAAGCTGGATTCTGAAACGGAAGAGGCACCCAATATATTGCAAATCTCTGTTGGATATTGGAGCACACCAAAGAATTTCAGAGGAAGATCAGCCTGTGCTGTATAGACTGCAGCAAGCCTTTGACTATATAGAATAGATCATGAGAAATTATGGGTGGCTCTGAAAAAACCGCAGGTGCTCCACACTTGATCGTTCTGATGCATAACCTGCACTGTGAACATGAAGCTACTGTTAGGATAGAATATGGAGAAGCAGAATGGTTTCCTACAGGCAAAGTGTCAGAAGATGATGCATTTTATCACCTTATCTCTTTAATCTGCACACAGAACATATATGCAAAACTTAACTAGAGTCAGATGAAGGAGGAGTGAAAATTGGTGGAAGGAACATCAATAAGATATATGGATAACAATATCTTACTGGCAGAAAAAAAGCAATGTTTTGAAGCAACTTTTAATAAAAGTGAAAGAAGGAAGTGCAGGACTGCAGCTGAGCATAAAGAAAACAAAAATCATGACTACAGAACTACACAGCTTTAATGTTGACAATGAAGAAATTGAGATAGTGAAAGTTTTTTTATACCTTGGTTATTAGTCCAAATGGGGACTGCAGCCAAGAAATCAGAAGACGTTTGAGGGTAAAAATGGAGAAATTAGAAAAGATAATCAGGTATAAGGATGTTTCACTAGTGACCAAACCAACCATGAACATTCATACTATTGTGTTCTTGATCACCATGTATAAACGTGAAAGCTGAACTGTAAAGAAAACTGTGAGAGAGAAAATGATTCATTCAAAATATGGTGGTGGTTGTAATGGTGAGCGGTGGATACCATCAACTGCCAGAAAGGGAAACAAATGGATCATAGAATAAACCAAACCTGAACTGTCTGTGGAGGCAAAAATGATGAAGCCAACACTGTCTTTACTTTGGCAAGGCTCCGGAAAAAGACAATAATGCTGGAAAAGGTGGAAGGCAGCAGGAAAAGAGGAAGACCAAACATGAGATGGATTGACTCTGTGAGGGCTTGGGTTTGCAGGAGCTGAGCAGGGCTGATGAGAACAGGATATTTCGGAGATCTTTTATTCATAGGGTCACCATAGGTCAGAGAATATTTAATGACATATAATGACGAAAATGTAATATGAATTCTTGTACTAGTTGATGTGTCACAATTGGTTTTTTAATTATATATAACATATTATAATAACTCCAGTGTGGAAAGGCTGCTGCTGTTGCTGAACCAGATAAAGCTTGGGGAAACTCCAGTGAGCCTCCTAGGTAATTTATGCCTCAACAGAAAATGCTGGATCCAAGAGAATTCCATCCGCAGTGTGTGCCTGCTGCTTTGTAGGGCTGTAGTTTCATCTAGAAGAGGTTGTATACCAATCTTTGTCTCATAATCAGGAACCTCTGCAATTTGTATGTTAGTGTATGTATCCTACTGTACTGAAACATGGTAGCTACGCAGTTACTTCTTGCATATACATTTATTGTGTATCTAAAATACAACTTACTGGCAACTGCAAAAAGAAATAGATTTTTGTAGAATATCAAGAATGAAAGGCTAACTTAAATTATTGCACTATTTCTGTACTGCAATAATTAACAATATTTTTTACCAATATGTAATTCCTATCATTTAAATCTATAACTACTTTCCATTTATGTTCCTATCATATAAATCTATCACTACTTTTCATTTTCTAAATGTTTTACACAGTGTCTTTTTTTAGTGTTCAAGAACCAAGACAATAGAAACAGCCGAAGTCTGGCTTAACTCACCTTTATTGCATGGTGGTCAGGGGGAACACGTGGTAATGGCGGACGAACAGCTCATTATATACAGTGGCTATACATTTGAATGTGGCTCCTCGGTAGCTCATTGGCTACTGTCTGCGTGACGTCACCCTTAGTCACGCCCTTCTTGTCCAGGTGAGGCAGTGGCGGGAATCTTCCCGCGGCTGTAGCCATTTGGAGAATTTGTACCATGTGAGCTGGACGCTCGCTACTGCCCCCAGTGGTCACTAGCTCACGTCCTAATACAGAAGGTTACAATGTTACTTTTAGGGATTGTTACATTCACTCATTCGTGTGGTTGCATTTACTTAAAGGCACATTACAATCCATACACAACACCCCTCCCCCCTAGGATGAGACGAAGTCTCTCATCCAATGTGGTTTGTTGCATGAGCGTTTTGGGCATAAGGCTGGCTGGCTTGTCCCGGGGGAGCTATCGCTTCTGTGTTCCCTGGGCTCTTGTCCTGCAACAGGAGAGGGAGACTCGTTAGCGACTTGCTGCGGTTCTGCAGCTTTTGGGGTAGGGGTAAACTCCATTGTGGGAAAACCGGGGGCATTGGGGACTAACGAAAAACCCCGCTCCTCGCTTGGACGGGTGGGGGACCACTCCGAAAAACTCCACCGGTTTTGTAA
Source organism: Bradypodion pumilum (assembly GCA_035047305.1). Lineage (NCBI taxonomy): Eukaryota > Metazoa > Chordata > Lepidosauria > Squamata > Chamaeleonidae > Bradypodion > Bradypodion pumilum. Next base: position 183,272,342 of record JAWDJD010000004.1, on the reverse strand, counting down.
CTCAAAGTCAAACTCATGTTCTGGGATATCTATGGGGGCATCCTCCAGGATATCTGCGGGGACAAACTCATTCCCTTCCCCCCTTGGTGGGGACCGCTGGTCCCCCTCTCCTCCCCCTTGGGCTAAACCGGTGGGGGAGAACACCGGTTATGGCATTACATGTATATCCATTTTGGTTATATTGAAAACTTATGGCAGCCAGATAAAAGACAAGTGTGCAATTATGTTACTATTTTTCCTTAAATAGCTTTGATATGTTCTCCTGGGATCCTCTTTGATTAAAGGGAAACACTGTATAAAACATACCTGTTAACCTTCCTGCATTGGCTGGGATTTCCCGATTTTCGGCACCGATTTGCACCATTTCCCGCCCGCAGCTGCCAAAACCCTGGAATTAGCAGCAGGGGGGGAGAGGTACTGTTGTGTATGTACAAGGTTGCTTTATATGTATGTACAATGTCGCTTTAAGAAATGTATGAATGTAACCTGGCCACAATCACAATGTAACCCAGCTGTAAAGGAACGCGAGCAAGCTGCCTATAGAGGGCAGCTGCAAGTGTTCAACTCACATGGTTATCATTCCTCAAATCACCTGTAGCCGCGGGAACTCCCCGCAACAACAAACTACTACCGATCCACCACTGAAGATGGGCGTGACCCGGACGACGTCACGCCAGTAGCAGCCAATGAGCTACCGTGCAGCAAGATTCAAATGTATTGTACCACTGTATATAATGTGAGGTATCTCCGCCATTACCACATGTTCGTTCTGATCATCAACCAATAAACCTGTGTTAGTCCTTACTGCAACTCCTTCTATGTCTCCCGGAAAAGACACTAAATTGGCGACGAAGGTGGGATCGATGGCGAATCCCAAGGTCAAGGCGTACCAATTCGATGTGAGCGAGCCCGAACAATGGGAGCTCTATGAGTGCCAGTTTCGGCACGCGATGGAAGCCGCGGGCGTCGACGACGACGCGAAGATGCGCTCCCACTTCCTGGCCCAAGTGGGGCCGGCCACGCTGCGGATCCTGATGACCCTGGTGGCCCCCCGGAAGGTAGACGAGGTCCCCATCGACCGTATCCTGGAGAGACTGGGTGAGCATTTTCAGCCGCCCGTCTTGATCTTCCCAGCCCGGGTCGCGTTTCACAGGCGAGACTAGAGACCGGGCGAATCCGTGTCCGCCTACGCGGCGGCCCTCAGGCTTGCGGCGGTCCACTGCCAGTGGGATGACCTGGACCAGGCCCTCCGTGACCGCATGTTGTGTGGTCTGAGGGACGAGGAGCTGCAGAGGAGGCTGATGACCCGCGACCAACGCCTCACGTTCAACGAGGTACTGCGGGAGGCCCAAGCAGCCGAGGAGGCCAGGAGCGGGGTTAGACTGTTCAAGTCCCGAGGGGCCGCGTCCGAGAGGGCCAAATCACCAGTACAGGCGGCCCGGCGGGCGCCAGCGAAGACGGCCTGGCGGGCCCCCAAGCCGCCCGTCGGCACACCAACGTCGTCCGAGGAGTCGTCCACTACAGCGGACCCCTACTCCAGCGAGGACGACGACGTCCAGAGGATCAAGAGGCGTGGTGAGAAGCGGCAGACCCGAGACCGGCAGGACCGCCGTTGCGACGGTTGTGGGGCGTCCCACGACCGCACGAGGTGCCCGTTTCGAAAGGCCGAGTGTCACAACTGCGGCCGAAAGGGGCACATCGCCCGAGTATGCAGGCGCGGGCGAGTCGAGGACAAGGGGACTTCCAGCCATCCACAGACGCACCAACGGAAGGCGGCCGGCACCAGGAAGGTCGCAGCCAGCTACAGTGAGGAAGGCGGGCCTGGAGCACCGGCAGTTCTTCGTAGAGGTACTGTTGCAAGGGGTCCCAGTGAGGATGGAGATAGACTCGGGGTCGTCTTATTCCATCCTGTCCCAAAAAGAGTTCATGCGTATTCCCCCAGACAAGCGGCCCAAACTGCGGGCCATGAGGTCACACCTACGGGACGTGCAGGGAAATGGGATCCCAGTGTTGGGGGTGGGGAACTTCAAGGTGAAGTTCAAGAACTACTCCGAGAAACTGCCCCTAGTGGTCCTCAAGGGGGGGAGGTGCTGCCTTTTGGGAACGCAGTGGTTTGCTGCCCTGGGAATCGAACTGTCCGGCATTAACGCCATCGAGACTGACCCAATGTGGGACGTGTGCAACGCACACCCAGACGTTTTCAAAAAGGGGCTCGGGAAGTACAAGGGCCCCCCGGTTTCCTTCGAGCTGGACCCAGAAATCCGGCCCATCCGCCTCAAACCAAGGAGAGTGCCCTTCGCCCTAAAGGACAAGATCGAGGCGGAACTGGACAAATTGGTGGGGCAGGGGATTTTGGTTCCAGTTGACTCGGCGGAGTGGGAAACGCCGATTGTTACAGCCCTTAAGTCGAACGGGGAAGTCAGGATTTGTGCAGACTATAAATGTACCATTAACAAGGCCATTCGGCCAAACGCATATCCAGTGCCCGTGGTCAGCCACTTGCTGGCCACGTTACATGGGGGGAAGTGTTTTGCCAAGTTAGATTTGGCTCAGGCATACCAGCAGCTCTCTGTAACCCCGGCTGCTGCCGCCGTGCAAACGATAGTGACGCACAAGGGGGCGTTTAAGGTAACGCACCTTCAGTTTGGCGTGAATTCGGCCCCCGGAATTTTCCAGTGCCTCGTGGAACGCCTTTTAAAGGGGCTTCCAGGCGTCCTCCCATACTTCGACGACGTGTTGATAACGGCGGGGAGCGAATTAGAGTTAGCAAAGAGGCTAAATGGGGTCCTTTCAGTGTTCGAGAGGGCAGGTCTTCGACTGAGGAGGGACAAATGCGTATTCTTTGCGAGGGAGGTCGAGTTTCTAGGTTTCAAGGTAACCCCGGACGGGATCAAACCCTCTGAGTCAAAGGTTGCGGCCGTAAAAAACGGCCCTCGCCCCACCGCAAAACCGGAGCTACAGTCATTTCTAGGGCTCCTAAATTTTTATCATACCTTCCTGCCTCGGAAGGCATCAGTCGCGGAGCCACTGCACGCGCTGCTTAAAAAGGACGCGGTTTGGCGGTGGGGGGACAGGCAGGAGAGAGCGTTCAAGGAGCTCAAGTCACTCCTGTCCTCGGATGCTGTCCTGACCCACTTCGACCCGAAAAAGCCAGTGGTTCTAGTCTGTGATGCGTCCCCAGTGGGGGTGGGGGCGGTCCTGTGCCACGTGTTGGAGAGCGGGAGGGAAGCCCCGGTAGCGTACTACTCAAGGTCCCTCTCAAAGGCTGAGCGCAATTACGCGCAAACTGATAGGGAGGCCCTAGCCATCATCGCCGGAACGAAAAAGTTCCACGACTTTTTATACGGCCGCGAATTTACGGTAGTGACCGATCACAAACCACTTCTGGGGATCTTCACTACCGGCAAACCCACACCGCAAATCCTATCCCCCAGGATGCTGCGTTGGGCCATTTTCCTCAACGCCTACCAGTATGAGCTGGTCTATCGCCCAGGGAAGGAGATCTCCCATGCGGACGCGCTGTCCCGATCTCCCCTCCCCAGTCTAGGGGACCCCACATGCGAGGTAGAGCAGGATCACCAAGTCCTGCTAATCGAGTCTCTCGACTCACCCCCCATTGTCCCGGCCGACCTCGCCAAGGCCACGGCGGCCGACAAGATGCTGACCCAAGTTAGTTCCTGGGTTAGGAAGGGCTGGCCCACGACTCCCACCGATGAAGAGTTCAGGCCATTTTTTAGGTGCAGAGTAGAGCTTTCGCTGGAAAGGGGCTGCTTACTCTGGGGCCAGCGGGTAGTTATCCCAGAGAAGCTGAGGGCCAAGGTACTGAGACTACTGCACACCCGTCACCCCGGGATCGTGCGCTCCAAGGCTCTGGCCAGGAGTTTCTTTTGGTGGCCCCAGATAGACGGGAACATAGAGCGTTTAGTGGGCACGTGTGAGAGCTGCCAGAGCTCTCGGCCCGAGGAGTCCCGGTTACCCCATAGGGAATGGGATACGGCCCGCGGGCCATGGTCCCGGATCCATGTCGACTTCGCTGGCCCTTTCTGCGGGTCCATGTTCCTGCTAGTAGTCGACTCCTACTCCAAGTGGTTGGAGGTAATCCCCATGAACAGCACCTCCTCCGCCGCAACCATCAAGCAGTTGCGCAAGCTTTTTGCCTGTTTCGGCCTGCCAGACGTCCTTGTTAGCGATAACGCTAGTACCTCACGTCTGCAGAATTCAAGACGTTCATTGAGCGAAACGCCATCAGGCACATTACCACTGCCCCGTTTCACCCCGCCACAAACGGTCAGGTAGAGCGCCAAGTGCGCACTACGAAAGATGCACTGCGGCGCATGGGCCCCGGTGAGTTGAACCTTCATTTGTGCCAGTTCCTCATCTGCTACAGGACAACCCCCCTAGCTTCAGGATTTTCCCCAGCCGAACTCCTCATGAGGAGGCGTCCGGTAACACTTTTTGACCGGATGGATCCGTCCAGGGTGGAGGATGAAGGGAGAAACATAAACATAGGGGGAGGGAGCTCCAAAAGTTTTTCGGCAGGGGATCCGGTTCACTGCAGGAATTACGCGGCGTCAGGGCCAGCGTGGGTTCCAGGGACAGTCATCGAGCAGACGGGGCCAGTATCCTACAGGGTTGAGACTAGCTCGGGTCTACTCTGGAGGAGGCACGCCGACCAACTCAGAAGGCGGGTCACTAGTGAAGGGGATTCAACGTTAGGGTCCTCCCCCACCCGCATTACCCAAGGGGGAGACACGGCGGAACCCGGGGATACAAATGCATATCCTCGGTTCCCAACCACAGAGGAGGATACTTTGGAAGAGAGGGATCAGTTTGATGATGATTATGAGTTGCGGTACCAGGGGGGTGTAGCGGAGTGGTCCCCCACCCGTCCTAGCGAAAAGAGGGGTTTCAGTTCAGCCCCTGGTACCTCCAGTCCCCCCAGTCCTTTTGTGTTAGAATATACCATAGCTCCAGCTCCCCGGAGACCAACACCCCCAAGGCAGGCATCGGGGGGGAGTCCACCCACCACAGTCCCTAGAACTCCCAGGCAGGGAACGGGGGGTGCCGAGACCACGAGGGTCTCTTCGTCGGTCCCGAGATTCGTGCTGGGGGGGACACCTAGCTCCTCAAACGGTAGGCAGGAGTTCACGTCCCAACTGTTCATTCCATTCCCATCCCCCAATGCAAGGTTACCACAGAGCCCACACCGAGCCACTAACGAGACCCCCCTTTCCGTTGCAGGACAGGACTCCGCAGAGCCAGGCTCCCCTGTGTTAAGCCAAGCGGCCGCTCGCCCCAGGCGCACGTGCGGCAAGCCACAATGGTTGAGGGACTTCGTCCCATCCTAGGGGGGAGGGATGTTGTGTATGTACAAGGTTGCTTTATACGTATGTACAATGTCGCTTTAAGAAATGTATGAATGTAACCTGGCCACAATCACAATGTAACCCAGCTGTAAAGGAACGCGAGCAAACTGCCTATAGAGGGCAGCTGCGAGTGTTCAACTCACATGGTTATCATTCCTCAAATCACCTGTAGCCGCGGGAACTCCCTGCAACAACAAACTACTACCGATCCACCACTGAAGATGGGCGTGACCCGGACGACGTCACGCCGGTAGCAGCCAATGAGCTACCGTGCAGCAAGATTCAAATGTATTGTACCACTGTATATAATGTGAGGTATCTCCGCCATTACCACATGTTCGTTCTGATCATCAACCAATAAACCTGTGTTAGTCCTTACTGCGACTCCTTCTATGTCTCCCGGAAAAGACACTAAAGGTACTGCGCATCCCTTCTGCGCAGATCGCCTTCTACGCATGCGTAGAAGGCTTTTATGCTTGCGTAGAACCCTTCTACGCTTGTGTAGAACCCTTCTACGCATGCGCAGAAGGCGATCTGCGCAGAACTGTTCTGCACAGGTCGCGTAGAAAGCGACCTGCGCAGAACCAATCTGCGCAGGTCCTGTATTTTCCGGAGCCGTGGTTGACAGGTATGGTATAAAATGTTCTAAATAAATCTTCACCAGCTATCTGAAGCGGCTATTGTGCTTCAGTAGTCTATTCATAGCTGGGTGGCCATTTCCAGAAAGTGATGCAAGGACAGACTATTGCTCTACTTTTTGTGGGATTGCTAGGTTTCAGGGCACCAGCTGAAGTCTCAGAGGCTTGCTATGCTTCTCTGGGTTTGCATGCAGGGAAATGTGTGACAGTGAGCACTGGAACATAGTATTTATGTGTGAGGTGCCTTAAAAACTGGAAAACCCATCTCCACCTAAGATAAGGAGAGAAGTAGCAACAGATGCCAACTGAACTAAACAAAGGAATGACCCTCGACATCCTCTCAGTGGTTATGTGCCTCAAGCAGGGCCGTAGCCAGGATTCTAGATGTGGGTGGGTAAATATTTTTTTCAGGATGGGCAAGAATGTCATATACAGTATTTGTTGTTCAGTCGCACAGTCGATTCCGACTCTTTGCGACCCCATGGACCGTCGCTCTCCAGGCACCCCTGTCCTCCACCATCCTCCTTAGTCCACACAGCCTTGTGCCCATTCTATCTACAATACCATCTAGCCATCTCATCTTTGGCCGTTCCCTTCTTCTTTTGCCCTCAGTATACAGTATATGTGTGTCATATATATATAAGCAGCTGGGAGTTTGAGGATGGGCAAATTGCTAACTCAGGGTGGGCAATAGGCACTCCCTGGCTACGGCCCTGACCTCAAGTCTGCTGGCTCAGATCCAGGAAAAGCTTTATGGCAAGAACAAACATTCTTGAGGGTACGCAAGAGCAAAACCAAATTAGAAGGTGGAGGAAGGAGCTCACTGGATGGAGAATAACATTAAAAGAGAATATGGCTGAGTAACTCGACCTTCCCTATGTCACCTTGAACAGACTGAGGGACAGAGTGGCTAAATGTAAGCTCAACATGCTCAAGTGGGGGCTGCTGGTGGACAACAACATGTGTGAATGTGGAGAGATACAGAATACAGCTAATTTACTGATCTGCCGATTGCTCCTGAAGATGTGTACTGAGGAAGATTTAATTTTGGTCAATGACAAAGCCACAAAAGTGGCTTCATTTTGGCAGTCCAAAGTTTGATTTGGACATGAAAGAAGAAGATGATCTATCTATTTATTTAAAATATTTTTACCCTGCCTTTCTCCTCTAAAGGGCCTGAGATAGCTTACATTATTTTTTTTAAAAAATTAAAAGATAAAAAAATTATTACAATATTAAGAGAATTAAACAAATATCATATTAAAAATAATGCATAAAAACAATACTAAATACACATTTTACAAGACACAAGAAATCTTATTTTAAGAACTCCTTCCGACAGCCAGACACTGAAGGAAAGCCTGCCTGAAGAGAAATGTCTTTTTGCCTGCTTGCGGAAGGACAGCAAAGAAGATGAAGTGCAAACTATCTCAGGTCATCCATACTTATACAGTATCTTCACTCTGGTTGCTGGCTGTTTTGACTTTATGTGACGGGTCGTCTCAGAACAGCAAGCTGCAAGAATGAGATAAAGTGACTACACTTATGGAAGCTAACTGCGCAATGGACTGATGTATTCCCTCTGCCAGGAAGAGAGGTAAGAATTATAGTCTCTTCTTAAACTCATATTTCCACAACATTTCTCATTTGAGCGATGGAATATTTATGGGTTTTTCCCCCCACTGGCGGCAGTGAGGCTCAAACTACATGTAAAAATTTAAGCTTGATAAATGCAAAACATTAATGCAGTGTAATATTAGGATAAAATAGCAAACAAGCCTTAGAATTTCCAGGGTCTCTCCCCCTCCCCCTCCCCCCCCAAAATATATATATAGAATTATTGCCTATTTTTTAAAAATGGAAATCTTTTTGTCTGTTTTAAAAACCTGAACTGGTGAAGGAAGTGAAAAAACTGGCCGTGCCAGGTAAGCTCCTCATTTAGGGTACTTATAAATTGTCTTTAAGATCATGTGCAGGATGGGTTACTCAGTCTTAGTATAAGTAAGATCATGTCAGATGGATGTGTAGCAGATTTCAGATTGCACTAAGGGCTAGTCAACTATACATGTGTAATTACTGCCATGGGGGATTACACATAATCACAAAGAGTAATCGCTAAAACGGACAGTGAGAAGGGTGGTGTGCTGCTGCCAACTCTTTGATTTGCCTGTACCTGCTTGTTGGCCTGGGTCTTTTCCAGTGGCGTCTGTGGTATTTTGGGAATTGACAGGCCAAATTCATGACCAGAAGAGGCCAGCAGCAATTGGGCATGAAAATTGAGAAGCAGAGAAGGGTTGGCGGAGGGTAAAGAAAACAATAGAATCTGTTCATATCAGATAACATCTCCCAGTTCACAGGGACAAATTATACTAGCCACGCTCTGAGAAGAATCCTTATGATTTATATTTGTTTATATTGTTACTGTATCAAGATTTTATTAATCTGTTTAGTCTATGTATGTGAAAACCAGCTCGGAAGATACAGTACTGGCTAAAATCCTGTTGCATAAAAATTACTTTACCAGCTGTGTTGATTTTATTTAATTGAAGATCCCTGTTTCCCCACAGTGGCTTTGCGACAATGAAAGAGATTCCATGGGAACTTTCGGAGTGAAATTGGAAATGTTCTATTTCCCAAAAAAAATCACCATAGGTGATGATATCATCACCCTTACGCAGCATAGCTTACCACAACAGGATTTCAACCTTTATATGATTGACTGACCAATTGATTGTCCTTGTGTTAGGAGAGTGGAATCAGGTGAGATAGATAGATAAATCTTTATTGTCATTGTCCCCTTGGGGGAACAACGAAATTTCTCGGTTGCTATATATCAACTCGAATAAGGCATACCCCTTAATCTAAAACAGCTACAGAAACACCAATTAAGATAGTACCATACAGTACAATTTTAAAAATTTAAAAACTTAAAAACTTTAAAATTTCAAAATTTCAAAATTCTAAAATCCTAAAAATTAAAAATCTAAAAAATTAAAATTTTTAAAATAAGATAAGATGACTTCAGAGTCCAGAGTTTCCATTCAAGGCCAAAATTGCTCTGGAGAAGAAACTGTTCTTGAGATGGCTCGTTTTTACCTTCATTGTTCTATATCTCTGTCCCGATGGCAGAAGCTCAAAGAAGCAGTGGCCAGGATGCGATGGGTCTCCTACTTTATCTAATGCTTTTCTGTGGCACCTGATGGTGTAAATTCGTTCTAAAGTGGAGAGTGGACAGCCGATGATACTCTTCGCTGCTTTAATAATTCTGTGCAACATTATTGTTGTGTCCTAATAGTGTAACCCTCTACATGTGATATCAATGTATCTGAACCAATGTAACCTTGCCGATGTGTAACAATGTAACCTTCAGCTGTATCACATAAACCCTGTAATAGGACGCGAGCTAATGACCACCAGCTGGCAGCAGCGAGCGTCCAAGCTCTCTTGGTTCAAACCCATCAAAGACCGCAGCGCGGGAAGCTTCCCGCCGCTACCTACACCTGGACAAGAAGGGCGTGACCAACCATGACGTCACGCGGACCAGTAGCCAACGGGCTACCGTGGAGCCACATTCAAATACGTTATTGCCTTATATATAGAGCTGTTCGTCCGTCATTACCTCATGTTCCCTCTGTCCACCATGCAATAAACCTGAGTTAACCCAGCCGTTGGCTGTGCTTTGTGTCTTGACTCTCATACACTAAATTGGCGACGAGGATGGGATAATGGATCCCCACGGAGCCAGGACACAGAGCGGGTTCAACATCGCCAAACCGCAAGACTGGGAGCTTTTTGAGATGGACTTCCAGGCGGCACTGGTGGAGCTCAAAGTCAAAGAAGACGACGAGGAAAGGAAGAGGGCCATCCTCACCCGCATGCTTGGGATGGAAACCAAGCGGACGCTGGTGGGCATCCTTGCACCGAAGAAGATGAGCGATTTCAAAGCCGGTGACATCATGAAAATGCTGCGTGAGCGTTTCCGACCCTCGAGGGCAATGTTTCCAGCTCAGAGTGCGTTTTGGAGGCGAGTTCAAGCGCCGGACGAGTCGGTAGAAGCCTTCGTAACGGCTATGAGGGTAGCCGCCGCCCCCTGCAAATGGGACCACATCCTAGAGATGGCCCTCAGGGACGGAGTGCTGTGTGGCCTGAAGGACAAGGGAGTACAGCGCAGTTTGATGAACAAGGAGCCACCACCCACACTGGAAGAGGTTGTAGAGGCCGCGGAAGCCGCGGAATCCACGAATGCTGGAGTGGACGAGATGCACAAGTGGCGTGAGTGGCGTCCGAGGGCCGGCAAAGCGGAAAACTCGTCGCACGGGAAGTCCGGTCAGTCGGTGCATGCAACCCGACCGACCTCGAAATCGTCTTCAGAAAGCAGCGATGGCGAGGAGGTCCAGAAGGTCCGGAGAGGCGGGCGCCGCTGCGATGGTTGCGGAGCGGCCCATGAGCGCGTGAAGTGCCCATTCAGGAAAGCCGAGTGCTTCAACTGCGGACGTCGGGGGCACATCGCCAAGGCGTGCAGGAAATGGAAAGAGGGCCGGAGACAGTCGCAAGACCGTTCAGCCAGACCGGACCGTCCAGCGAGGCCCAAAGATGGCGCCCGGGCCACGAGGAAGCAGGACGGCGTGGGCCGCATCTCGGACGACAGCGAGGGCGACGCTCCTGTGTTCAACGTGTCTGCGGGACAGCCCCATTACTTTGTTGAGGTACTAGTACAAGGGACCCCTATTAGGATGGAAGTTGACTCGGGGTCCTCCTATTCTATAATCCCCCAGAGAGAGTTCTTGAAAATCGACCCCCACGTGCGGCCCAAACTTAAAGCGTTGAGGGCCACACTACGGGACGTTCAGGGGAACAGCATTCCAGTGTTGGGGGTCGGAACGTTCCGGGTTCGCTTTAAGAGACATTCTGCGGAACTTCCCCTAGTGGTGCTAAAAGGGGGGAGTTGTAGCCTCCTCGGAACACAGTGGTTTCAGCCCTTAGGCCTGTTCATAGGGGGGGTGCATGCCGTAGGCGAGGACCCAATACAAGCAGTGTGTGACGCACACCCCGCCGTTTTTAAAAGTGGACTGGGAGAGTTCAAGGGACCCCCTGTAGCCTTCGACTTAGACCCGGAGGTCCGCCCGATAAGACTTAAACCGCGCAGGGTACCGTTCGCGCTTAAGGACAAAATAGAGGCGGAACTGGACAAACTGGTGGGTCAAGGAATTCTCGTTCCTGTGGATTCCGCAGAGTGGGAGACTCCAATTGTAACAGCACTGAAGGCTAACGGGGAGGTGCGCATTTGCGCTGATTACAAGTGTACCATTAATAAGGCAATCCGCCCTAATGCATACCCGGTACCAGTGGTCAGCCACCTTCTGGCCAGGCTGAATGGGGGAAAGTGTTTCGCTAAACTCGATTTAGCACAGGCCTACCAGCAACTCCCGGTAACCCCCGCCACAGCGGCGGCACAAACGATAGTCACACATAAGGGGGCGTTCCAGGTGTCGAGGTTACAGTTCGGCGTGAACTCGGCACCTGGCATTTTTCAGTCGCTGGTGGAACGCCTCCTGAAGGGGTTGGAGGGGGTGTTGCCATATTTTGATGATGTGTTGATAACGGGGGGGAGTAAGGCCGAGCTGGCCCACAGATTGGATAAGGTCCTGGCCGTGTTCGAGAAAGCGGGACTGCGACTGAGAAAAGACAAATGTGTATTTTTCGAAACAGAGGTTGAGTTTTTAGGGTTCCGTGTCACACCCGAGGGAATTAGGCCGTCCAAATCTAAGGTAGCCGCCATTAAGAAAGCCCCTTGCCCCACTTCCAAAACCGAGCTTCAGTCATTTCTGGGGCTTCTCAATTTCTACCATACCTTCCTTCCACGGAAGGCATCTGTTGCCGAGCCGCTCCATCGGCTGCTTTAAAAAGAGGAAAAATGGCTGTGGGGTGACGAGCAAGAAAGAGCGTTCACAGAGTTAAAGCAACTCCTCACATCCGAGGCAATCCTGACTCATTTCGACCCCAAACGGCCCATAGTTTTGGTCTGCGACGCATCCCCGGTGGGGGTGGGGGCGGTGCTTTGCCACGTGTTAGACGACGGAAGGGAGGCCCCGATAGCGTTTTATTCAAGGTCCCTGTCCCAAACAGAGCGGAATTACGCACAGACCGATAGGGAGGCACTAGCGATAGTAGCGGGAACCAAGAAATTTCACGATTTTCTGTATGGTCGGCCGTTCAAGATCGTTACTGATCACAAGCCCCTGTTAGGAATCTTCACTGCAAATAAGCCCACGCCACAGATCCTGTCCCCGAGGATGCTGCGGTGGGCTATTTTTCTTAACGCATATCAACATGAGTTAGAATACCGGCCAGGGAAGGAAATCAGCCATGCAGACGCGCTCTCACGGTCGCCGTTACCCTTGTCGGACGACCAGAAGGCAGGGGTAAGAAGAGACCGCCAGGTATTGCTAATAGAGGTCTTGGAGTCACCCCCGATAGTACCAGCCGACATTGCTAGGGCGACCGGAAAGGATAGAACACTAGAGAAGGTATGCTCCTGGGTGCAGAAGGGGTGGCCGGCGTCATCCCCAGGCACGGAATTCGACCCATTCTTCCGAAAGCGGGTGGAGTTGTCTTTAGAGAGGGGGTGCCTTTTGTGGGGCCAACGGGTGGTGGTTCCTACGTCCCTGCGGCCGAAAGTGCTAAAGCTGTTGCACGTCAGCCACCCGGGAATCGTCCGTTCCAAGGCGTTGGCCCGGAGTTACTTCTGGTGGCCCCAGCTGGACGCCGACATAGAGCAGATGGTTGGCACTTGTGAGGCATGTCAATGCTCTCGACCGGAGGTGGCCCGCCTGCCGCATAGGGAATGGGACGCAGCAAGGGGACCGTGGTCCAGGGTGCACGTAGATTTTGCTGGCCCATTCCGGGGAACCATGTTTCTCCTGGTGGTGGATGCATACTCAAAGTGGCTGGAGGTCATTCCGGTAAAGAGCACATCCTCCGCCACTACCATTCGCCAGCTAAGGAGGGTCTTTTCCACGTTCGGCTTACCCGACACTTTGGTCAGCGATAACGCCAGTTGTTTCACGTCCGCTGAGTTCGCAGCATTCATGGAGGCTAATGCAATTCGGCATGTCACATCCGCGCCGTTTCACCCGGCCACGAATGGCCAAGTGGAACGGTTGGTGCGCACCACAAAAGAGGCGCTGCGGCGCATGGGCTCGGGAGATCTAAATCACCAAGTTTGTCAATTTCTATTAGCGTACAGAGTGACCCCCTTAGCGTCTGGATACTCACCGGCTGAGCTGCTGATGCGGAGGAAACTGACCACGCTTTTGTCCAGGCTAGACCCGTCGAGGGTCGAGGACAAAGGGAAGAACATAGGGTTAGCGGTCTCGAAAGGGTTCGGCGTAGGCGATCCTGTACACTGCAGGAACTATGCCAACGCAGGCCCAGCCTGGGTGCCTGGGACGATAATAGAACAGACGGGGCCAGTGTCCTATCGGGTGGAAACTAGCACCGGCCTCCTCTGGAGGAGGCACGCTGACCAACTGAGGCACCGAGTGAGCAAGGGGCCGACCAGTGGGGCACAGCGACAGGATTCAGCGATAGGGTTCTCCCCCACCCGTTTAGCCCAAGGGGGAGACAGGGGGGAAAGCAGCGAGCCCGACTCATATCCTTTTGATACCCCAGTTCTATCCGAGCCCGGGGGGAGGGAAAAGGAGTGTGCGGCCGCTGCTGCCGCTTCCCCCGAATCCGATTTTGATTTTGATTTTGCGAGCCGGGGGGGTTTTTCGGAGTGTTCCCCCACCCATCCAAGCGAGAAGAGGGGTTTTTCGTTAGTCCCCAGGGCCCCCGGTTCTTCCCAAACAAAGCACACACCTCCCAACAAAGCCGCAGAGCCGCGGCAAACCACTAACAAGTCATCCTCTCCGATTGCAGGGCAGGAAGCCAGGGAGCAAGGAGGAGGGAGCGAAGCCGGGGCAGGGCAGCCCGCGCCGAGACCCCAGCGTGTTCGAAATAAGCCATCTTGGCTGAGAGACTTCGTCTCATCCTAGGGGGGAGGAGTGTTGTGTCCTAATAGTGTAACCCTCTACATGTGATATCAATGTATCTGAACCAATGTAACCTTGCCGATGTGTAACAATGTAACCTTCAGCTGTATCACATAAACCCTGTAATAGGACGCGAGCTAATGACCACCAGCTGGCAGCAGCGAGCGTCCAAGCTCTCTTGGTTCAAACCCATCAAAGACCGCAGCGCGGGAAGCTTCCCGCCGCTACCTACACCTGGACAAGAAGGGCGTGACCAACCATGACGTCACGCGGACCAGTAGCCAACGGGCTACCGTGGAGCCACATTCAAATACGTTATTGCCTTATATATAGAGCTGTTCGTCCGCCATTACCTCATGTTCCCTCTGTCCACCATGCAATAAACCTGAGTTAACCCAGCCGTTGGCTGTGCTTTGTGTCTTGACTCTCATACACTAAAATTATCCTATCCCGATGAGTACTACTCCCATACCACACACATAAGCCATAAGTGAGCACGCTCTCAATAGCGCAGCGATAGAAGGGAAGCAAGCAGCAGCTTTTGTGGAAGATGGTTTTTCCTTAGAGTTCTCAAAAAATACAGAGTCTGCTGCGCCTTCTTCACAAGCCCCCTTGTGTTGGCAGGGGGGCTCAAAAAGAATGGCTAGGGTGCATCTGCTGTCATGCCAGCTGCCTCAGTTCATGAAATGATAACATGAAGAATTATATAGAAGGCAACATAATGGCTTTGTATTTTGAGGAAAAACTAATTCAAGCATAAAGTATGGAAACATAAAAGTGGCATTAAGAGTTTGTATCCCAATGAATGTATTAATGTAGCCTCAGACCTATTGAGTGGGATAGTCTGAAGTGGGATTTTTCATATGTTCATATGTGGGGATGGGGATATTGCAGACAAGGTTCAAGTTCATGGCCCTGCTTTTCATTCCTGTGTGCAGTTAACATGCAAAAGACAGAATAGGGAAGACAAATCACCACTTAGCTATAAAATGCATTGAAGTAATTTAATTTAATTTAATTTAATAGTCATATTTATATATGCCGCCCACTCAGGCAGAACCTGACTCAGGGCGGCATTACAACAAGTTCTAAAAACACATAAAAACACTTTAAAAGACCCACATCCCACCCACTTTAAAAGACCCATATGCCACCCACCCATCCCACCCACTATAAAAAGAAGAAGAGAGAGTTCTTAATGGTTTACATAAGCCAGCAGGCGGGGACCGTGTTCCCATTCAGGCCCCACACCTGCCCTGCCAGCCAGGTCTTCAATCCTTTCCTGAAGGGCAGCAATTCTCTTTGAAGTCTTAGATCTGTTGGCAGGAGGTTCCAGAGAGTTGGTGCGGACACGGAGAAGGCCCTCCTTCGGGTGCTGGATAGATGTGCACCCCTAGCTGATGGCACTATTAGAGAGCCCCTCCAGTCCGCTCTGGTTGGACGGGCAGACACTCTTGGGACGATGCGGTCTCTAAGGTATCCTCAATAGTTACTGTACCACAACAGTTACTGTTATATGAAGAAATATCAGGGTTGCAGGAGACCTGATGAAACAAATAGTATTCATCGTAAGAGGTTCAGCTGGAACAGCATAAATCATCTTGGTTATTATTCAACTATATGCCAGACTGATACTCATTTAAACAATATGAAAGATACTATGATAGATTATTTATTTATTTATTTAACTTGGGTGCCCCCAACCTGTGGCCCCCAGGCCACAGGTGACTCCCAAACTCTTTCTGTGCAGCTCTCCAACCTGCTTGTTTATCGCTGTCACCCTCAAGGCAGATCCATGCTGTTCTTCCTGCCACAAACAACACTGTATTGATGTTTTTCCTGTCCCATTCTTACAAAAAACACAACAGCAATTTTGTTTCTTCTGGTTTCCCTGGTTCCTTCTGTGGGCCACCTCTTGGTATTTTCCTCCATACTAGCGTTTTGGCCATTCTGGGTACTTTGCCATCCAGCAGAGCTCGGTATCTGAATGTTAAAATGTCTTCATTAACCTTTAAATAATTACTTTTGATGTAAATTGGTAGATTAATCCTTTTGATACATTTTGATTTAAGATGTGGCCCCTCAGGCATTGGGCACTCTAATGCAGCCCTCATGACCCAGAAGATTGGGGACCACTGATTAAATTAAATAAATAGATCTTTTAAAAAAAACATTCCAGGATCATTGCACTCCAATAATGAGCATGAAAAGGGGAAGAGGGCAACTAAATGACCTCAGGAATCCCCATGCTCTGCATAGTGCCCTGGAAAGGAAATGGATATTTCATTCTTTTCTAGAGGCATTTTTAGTTCCAGTTTTCAACACAGAGAGTGAAAAAAACAAAAACACATTGGCATGGTGGCTGTCAACTTTCCTACAGTTTAAATAAAGTTTTTTAAATGCATACAAAACAATCCCCCTTCAGTCTCCTACAACCCAGACAATAATGATGTGCATCATATTTTGAACTGAACTAAATTGCTGGAGTTTGATAATGACAAATTGGCTGAAATTCTTTTCCACATTTACACAAATGGTTTAACTTTTGGAAGCAAACTGCCATAAATTAAGAAATCTCTGCAGACATTATCTGTTGTATACTGAGTCATGCAACTTAATGTGCAGCAGATAATGTCTATGGAGATTTTTTTTCTAACTTATGTCAATTTGCATCTAAAGATTATGCCATTCATGTCACTGAGCGACAGCATTTCAGCCAATGAGCAGTAAGTGAAAGTAATAGAAGACAAAGACAAATTAATATTGACGAGCTCAGAAAGAAATTAATTGGAAATAATGGATAAATTAATTGAACAGGAGATAAGTTGAAAATTTATTGACAAAGTTGTCAGATGGAAGATTAATTGGCATCAGTATTGTAAAGTGTAAATGCCCATTTTTAATTCTAAAATGTTTGTATATAAGTTAACATATGCAAATGTCATACACATATGTGTTTGTGGACTAAGGCCTTTATATATGTAGCAACTAACTTCCTGCAAAGTAACTGTAGGCACCTTTGTCCCTTTACAGAGGAATTTTATGACACAAATATGCCAAGCAGCTGCTATGCTAGACCTAGCATTAATACAACATAGTCACAGTCTTATGTGGTTCCAGCAGTAGAGTTATCAGCACAATACCTCTATAAATAAAAATAACATACCAACTTGACAAACGCATTCAACCACCAGTCTTACATGGCTCAAGCAGTTAAGTCATGGGTTAAGTCATGACTCAAGCTGTTAAGTTAAGACCCAATACCTCTAGAAATAAAACTAGAATAGCAAACCGGATAAATGCAATCAAGTACCAGTGGCAACATGGACACACTGATACATCATTTTCATGCCTTAACTTTCACCACAAGTAAACAAGTACCTATATAACATATCACTAGTGGAATGGAAGAACTAAATGGTAACACCAGCTTTAATAGCATTAGCATCTATGCACAACAGATTTTTAGCACAGACCTATCCATGCTTACATAACTTAACTAGCCTAGTTGTATTTGGAGGAAGGAAATTTCATTGTATTTAAGTCTTGAGTAAGCAGAGAGTTTTTCTCTGTTTATTTCCCAAGAATTAAAGAGTGATAGCCACTTCCTGATTTTTTTTCATGTAGAAGTTAATGGGGGAAAAGAGATGCTGTGGGGTATTCGTGATTTTAATTTGGAGATGTGGTTGATTTGCAATCTGACTTTGTCGTTGTTTTGGGTGGTGTAGTGGATAAAGTGACAGATAGGGTGGTGTAGTAAAGTGACAGGCTTAAGTTCCGTGGTCATGAAAACTCACTGGGTTGTGGCACTAGGAAAACTAGTCCTTTGTTATCTCATATACCTTGAAAACCCTATTATGGCTGCCATAATTTGGATGTGACTTGATGGCATAGAACACCCAAACCTAGCTTAAAGTATAACTTTAAACTGAAGGTTTCTTACTCTTTATGGAATTTCCCTGGTTTTTATAAAAACAGGTACACATACATAATGACAGGCTCAGTTTATCATGACTCAATAATTAAATATATATAGAATGTATTGTTTTTATACCACTGTAAAAAAAGGGGGCAAACTATCAAAAAGTAAATAAAAATCTGATTCTCACTTTACAAAGCAGGCTACTTGCTCCCAGCTGGTTCTAACTTCTAGCTGGTCCACTAAAGCTTCCATACTCACAAAGGAAAGGGAGTTGTTTATGCCTATTTCTTCAAGAGACAAGTTCTTTGTAGTAAAAGATGTTAGGCTGCAACTACATGACCAAATACTATGGGATTTGCTCCGCTTACAAAAAGGGAGAATGTATTTTACTGACTGTATAACACAGGGGTTTCCCAACCTTTTCAAGCCAGGGGCCGGACCACGCTCTCTCAGTAAGCCTTGAGGACCCTGCCTGCATGATGGAGGTGGCCATTTTGTCCCAACAGCTTCAAAGGGGTGACCATTTTGTTTCTTGACTACCCTTGGAGAGGTGGGGCATACCTGTCAACCTTCCCGGATTGGCCGGGATTTCCCGATTTTCGGCGCCAATTTGCACCATTTCCCTCCTGGAGCTGACAAAACCCCAGAATTGGCAGCGGGGGAAAAGAGGTACTGTGCATCCATTCTGCGCAAGTCGTGTTCTACGCTTGCATAGAAGGCTACGCAAGCGTAAAAGGGTTCTACGCAAGCGTAAAAGCCTTCTACGCATGCGTAGAACGCGACTTGCGCAGAACCGTTGTGCACAGGTCCCGGATTGTCCGGAGCCGCAGTTGACAGGTATGGGGTGGAGTGGGGGCACATGAAATGGCTCCGTGGGCCGAATCTGGCCCACAGGCCTTAGGTCGGGAACCCCTGGCATAACACAAAGGCTGATTTCAATTGGTCCAGCCCTATTTGCTCCCAAACTGTTTTTCCCCTCTACGTTTTCAAGCAGAATGGTTCAAACAGGCTTTTTTCTCCTGTGTGATCGTAGTCTGGTCTTGTTTTTTTTTATATTTAAAATATTTTATTGATTAAAACAGAAGACAACATATGTGTACACACCAGCACAAACAAAGAGAAAGAAAAAGAGTGGGGGGGGGGGGGGAAAGAAAAATACAATTTAATGCTACAAAGTTAAATACTCTTATAGTTACTCTATCTAATCCATCATTAATGACATCCATCAGAGACAGGTTATACATTCCCTAAAAGAACCAATAATAAAATATACACACAAACATTTAACTCTCATTCCAAAATGATAACTGATCCGTAGGAGGCTTGCTCCCTTTGCCTTTAGTTATAGTATGATCTAGGAAGGGCTTCCAAATCTCATAAAATTTATTTTTACTCGTGATACCTGTTTTAATATTTATTTCGCATGTAAGTTTGTCATTTAATGCTGTTGTCCAATTTTGAACATACCAATCTTCAATTTTTATTTGCTCTCCTCCCTTCCACTTAGTAGTTATACAAATTCTTGCATTCACTATTAAAATAGATAGCAAATCTGCATTATGATGATTTGAAATGACATTACCAAACTCAAGTTTCAACACACTTGGTACATCCAATTTAATACGGGTACCAAATATTTTTGTTATCTCGTTTTCCACTAACGTCCAAAAACCTTTCACTCTTTCACACTCCCACCACATATGGAGATAAGTCCCAGTCTCTTTTTTACAATTCCAGCATAAACTAGATTCCTTTGGATTAATCAATTTTATTTTTGCTGGGGTTAGATACCATTTCCACAATACTTTATAATTGTGTACTTTTATTCTAATTGATAAATTTCTCATTACTCTATTTTTCCATTTTAGCTTCCAACTTTCTTCACTAATGTTTATAGGTTGCTTTCCCATGTCTCTCTCATACTATCATTGGTGTAATCCATATCGATTAACAGTTTATATATTTTACCAATTAACCCTTTTAATTCTTTTTTTCCAGACCTGACATTACATGCTAATTTTTCAAACTCAGTTAAACCTCTGTTTAGGTCTGATTCAGTGGCTATATGAGAGTTCCAATTATTAATTGCTGCTACTTGAATCCAGTTTAAGTTCATTTGCGTAAATAATTTTATCTTTTTTTCTTTATTTTTACAAAAATCTATCCAATCCTTTAGAAACTCTATTTTATTAATTTGAAGTAGCAATTTGTTCTTACTAGTTAATAATATTGGAAAGGATTTTATATCCTCTAATTCTATTATGGGCAAAGTTCCCGGAGCAAGTTTATTTTTAACAGAATGCCAAACATTCAACAAACTTTTTAAAATTTTATTATCATTGTTAATTTTAACTTTGTCCTTACCTAAAAGTATTACTTTTCCAGCTTTTTGTAATTCTTTCATACCAATACCTTCCCGTAATGTATCTTTGGGCATTAAATTTTTTAGAATGTTTTTCAATTGATATGCCATATAGTATTTTTTTAATATTTGGTAAACCTAAACCCCCCCCCCCCCCCACTTTTCTGATCTTTATACCACAATGTCTTTACAATCCTTGGTCTCTTACCATCACTACAATAATCATTTAACAAATGTTGTAATTTCTTGAGATCCTTATCTTTAATTTCTACTGGTAATGTTTCAAATATGTAATTACTTTTGGGGACTATCTTCATTTTGATCAGAGCTATTCTTACAAACCATGATAAAAAATTTTTTTGTATCAAATTAGCAATTCTTTTATTTCTTTTATCAATGTTTCAAAATTTAATTTTTTTAATTCATCATACTGATTAGATATTCTTATTCCTAAATATTTTATATTACTTTTGATGTTAATATTGAAAGTGTTCTTAATTTTATTCTGAGTTTCCATAGTTGTATTAAAAAGAATTATTTCTGACTTATCCCAATTTACTTTTAAGCCAGTCACATCTTAGGAAATTTCTAAGATGAGATTGTATTTTAATTAATGCATTTTGTGGTTCCTTTACAATTAGCAAGGTATCGTCCGCATACAAATTAATTTTATGATCATTTATCCCTTTTAAATCTAAGTCTTCTCTAATCACATTTGCAAACATTTCGATAGCCATTATGAACAGAATTGAAGACGGATCACCCTGCTTTGTACCAGCTCCTAACCTTATATCTGGTGTAAATACATCATTTACTTTTATTTGCGCACAGCCCTGACGGTATAAATTATCGATTACTGTTGTAAATCTGGTCTTGTAAAGATGGGCAGGTGTGTCTGTAGGACCACATCCCACAGAATGTGATCAGACAGTGGCAAGCTTCAGTTAACAAACCCTGTACCTGGGCTGCCCTCCTTCAAGCTGGTGGCTTACATAACTCAATGCTCCTGCAGACAAGCAAATCCCCCACAGATACGAAACAAGCATGTTGGGGGGAAGATGGCTTGGTGAGTTTGGTGTATGCAAACCAAGACACGGGACACAGCCTCGGGCTGGGTTAACTCAGGTTTATTGCATCGTGGACAGAGGGAACATGAGGTAATGGCGGATCAATAGCTCTTTATATACAGCAGTAATACATTTGAACGTGGTGCCATGGTAGCCCATTGGCTACTGTCTGCGTGACGTCATTGCAGGTCACGCCCTTCTTGTCCAGGTGTAGGTAGTGGCGGGAAAACTTCCCGCGCTGTTGCCTTTGATGAGTTCGGACCAAGAGAGCTTGGACGCTCGCTGCTGCCAGCTGGTGGTCATTAGCTCGCGTCCTATTACAGGGCTTATATGATACAGCTGAAGGTTACATTGTTGCTATAGGCAAGGTTACATTGACTCAGATACATTGCAATCCATGTGTACAGTAAAACCATCAGAACACAACATCCCTCCCCCCTAGGACGAGACAAAGTCTCGAGCCCACCTTAACACACTCCCCCCCCCTTAGGAGACAAAGTCTCTCAGCCAAGATGGCTTATTTCGAACACGCTGGGGTCTCGGTGCGGGCTGCCTCTCCCCGGGTTTGCTACCTTCTCTTTGTCCCCTGGTCTCCTGTCCTGCAATATGAGAGGGAGACTCGTTAGTGACTTTCCGCGGCTCCGCGGCGCTGTTGGGAGGTGTGCTCTTTCTTAGGGAGGAACCGGGGGCACTGGGGGCTAACGAAAAACCCCTCTTCTCGCTTGGATGGGTGGGGGAACACTCCTGAAAACCCCCCCGGCTCGCCAAATCAAAATCAAAATCACTATCGGGGGCAGCGGTCGCGAACTCCTCTCCCCCTCCCCCGGCCCCTGCTAGAGCTGGCGTAACAAAAGGATATGAGTCGGGGCCGCTGCTTCTGCTTCCTTCCCCCCATGCTTGGGACTGTTGTCCACTGCTGTCTCCCCCTTGGGTTAAGCGGGTGGGGGAGAACCCTAACGCTGAATCCTGTTGCTGAGCTCCACTGACTGGCCCAATCACTCGGTGCCTCAGTTGATCTGCGTGCCTCCTCCAGAGGAGGCCGGTGTTCGTCTCGACCCGGTACGACACTGGTCCCGTCTGTTCTACAACCGTCCCTGGTACCCAGGCTGGCCCTGCGCTGGAATAGTTCCTGCAGTGAACAGGGTCACCGGCAGCGAAACCTTTCGAGACTGCCAACCCCACGTTTTTTCCTTTATCCTCGACTCTCGTTGGGTCTAGCCTGGACAGGAGCGTGGTCAGTTTTCGCCGCATCAAGAGCTCTGCCGGCGAGTAGCCGGACGCCAAAGGGGTCACCCTATACGCTAAGAGGAATTGGCACACTTGGTGATTCAGGTCCCCCGGGCCCATGCGCCGCAGCGCCTCCTTCGTTGTACGCACCAACCGTTCCACTTGGCCATTCGTGGCCGGGTGAAACGGTGCGGACGTGATATGCCGAATGGCGTTTGCCTCCATGAATGCCCCGAACTCAGCGGAGGTGAAACAACTAGCGTTATCGCTGACTAAAGTGTCGGGTAAACCGAACGTGGAAAAGACTCTCCGTAGCCGGCTAATTGTCGTGGCGGAGGACGTGCTTTTTACCGGGATAACCTCCAGCCACTTGGAGAACGCATCCACGACTAGGAGAAACATGGTTCCTCGGAATGGGCCAGCGAAATCTACGTGCACCCTGGACCATGGTCCCCGTGCTGTGTCCCATTCCCTATGTGGAAGACGGGCCGCCTCAGGGCGGGACCCCTGGCAAGCCTCGCAAGTGCCAACCATGTGCTCAATATCCGTGTCCAGCTGCGGCCACCAGAAGTAACTCCGGGCCAGCGCCTTTGAACGAACTATGCCCGGGTGGCTGACGTGCAGCAGTTCGAGCACCCTCGTCCGCAGGGGCGCAGGGACCACCACCCGTTGGCCCCACAGAAGGCACCCCCTCTCTAGGGACAACTCTAGCTTTTTCCTAAAGAATGGGTCGAACTCCGTACTCGGGGACGAACCCGGCCACCCCTTCTGCACCCATGAACAAACCTTCGCCAGTGTCCTGTCCTTGCCTGTCGCCCTAGCAATGTCGGCTGGTACTATTGGGGGAGCGTCTAAAACCTCAATTAGCAACACCTGGCGGTCCTTTTCTGCTCTCGCCTTTTGGGCGTCCGACAATGGCAAAGGGGATCTCGAAAGCGCATCAGCATGGCTGATCTCCTTTCCGGGCCTGTACTCCAACTCATGTTGGTACGCGTTGAGGAAAATAGCCCATCGCAGCATTCTCGGGGACAGGATCTGCGGCGTGGGCTTGTGCGCCGTGAAAATCCCTAACAGCGGTTTGTGATCGGTCACGATTTTGAACGGGCGGCCATACAAAAAATCGTGAAATTTTTTGGTCCCTGATACGATTGCTAATGCTTCCCTGTCGGTTTGCGCGTAATTCCGCTCCGCTTGGGACAGGGACCTTGAGTAAAATGCTACCGGGGCCTCCCTTCCGTCCTCCAACACGTGGCAAAGCACCGCCCCCACCCCCACCGGGGATGCATCACAAACTAGGACCACAGGCCGTTTGGGGTCGAAATGCGTCAGGATTGCCTCAGATGTTAGGAGTTGCTTTAGCTCTTTGAACGCCCTCTCGTGCTCATCACCCCACATCCACGGCTCCTCCTTTTTCAGCAACCGATGGAGCGGTTCGGCCACGGACGCCTTCCGCGGGAGGAATGTATGGTAAAAATTTAGGAGCCCCAGGAAAGATTGCAGCTCGGTCTTGGATGTGGGGCGAGGGGCCTTTTTAATGGCTGCTACCTTGGATTTAGACGGCTTAATCCCCTCGGGTGTGATTCGGAACCCTAAAAACTCGACCTCTGTTTCGAAAAAAACACATTTATCCTTCCTCAATCTCAGCCCCGCTTTCTCGAACACGGTCAGTACCTTGTCCAACCTTTTCGCTAGTTCAGCCTCACTCCCCCCTGTTATCAACACGTCATCAAAATAAGGCAACACCCCCTCCAGGCCCTTTAGGAGGCGTTCCACGAGCGATTGAAAAAGACCGGGTGCCGAGTTCACGCCGAACTGTAACCGCGACACCTGGAACGCTCCCTTATGTGTAACTATCGTTTGTGCCGCGGCCGTGGCGGGGGTCACAGGAAGTTGCTGATAGGCTTGTGCCAAATCGAGCTTGGCGAAACACTTTCCCCCATTTAGCCTGGCCAAAAGGTGGCTTATCACTGGCACCGGGTATGCATTAGGGCGGATCGCCTTGTTAATTGTACACTTATAATCTGCGCAAATGCGCACCTCCCCGTTAGCCTTTAGAGCCGTTACAATTGGAGTTTCCCACTCCGCGGAATCAACAGGAATAAGAATCCCCTGGCCCACCAGTTTGTCCAATTCCGCCTCTATCTTGTCCTTGAGTGCAAACGGCACCCTGCGTGGTTTGAGTCTTATCGGGCGGACCTCCGGGTCTATGTCGAAAGCTACAGGGGGTCCCTTGAACTTTCCGAGTCCTTTCTCAAAAACGGCGGGATGCGCATCGCAAACCGCTTGTATTGGGTCCCCCCCCACGGTATGCACCCCCCCTATGAACAACCCTAAGGGCTGAAACCACTGTGTTCCCAGGAGGCTACAGCTTCCCCCTTTCAGGACAACTAGGGGCAGTTCCGCAGAATGTCTCTTAAAATTGACCCGAAACTTCCCAACCCCCAATACCGGAATGTTGTTTCCCTGTACGTCCCGTAGTGTGGACCTCAACGCTTTAAGCTTTGGCCGCACGTGGGGGTCGATTTTCAGGAACTCTTTCTGGGGAATTATGGAAAAGGAGGACCCCGAGTCAATTTCCATCTTAATAGGGGCCCCTTGTACTAATACCTCAACGAAGTAATGGGACTGTCCCGCGGACACGCTGAACACGGAGGCGTCGTCCTCGCTGCTGTCCGAGACGCGGCCCACGCCGTCCTGCTTCCTCGTGGTCTGGGCGCCATCTTTGGGCCTTGCTGGACGGTCCGGCCTGGCCGCGCGGTCTTGTGATTGCCTCCGGCCCTTTTTCCGCTTTCTGCACGCCTTGGCGATGTGCCCCCGACGGCCGCAGGTGTAACACTCGGCCTTCCTGAACGGGCATCTCGCGCGCTCGTGGGCCGCTCCGCAACCCTCGCAGCGTCGACCGCCCTTCCGGACCTTCTGGACCTCCTCGCCGTCGCTGCCTTCCGTAGACGACTTTGAGGCCCGCCGAGTCGCGTGCACCGACTGTCCGGCCTTCCCGTGCACCGAATTTTCCGCCTTGCCGGCTTTAGGACGCCACTCACGCCACTGATGCATCTCGTCCACTCCGGCATTCGTGGACTCTGCGGCTTCCGCGGCCTCTATGACCTCGGCCAGCGTGGGTGGCGGCTCCTTATTCATCAAGCTGCGCTGCACCTCCTTGTCTTTCAGGCCACATAACACGCCGTCCCTGAGGACCATCTCCAGGATGTCGCCCCATTTACAGGGGGCGGCGGCTATCCTCATGGCGGCCACGAATGCCTCAACCGACTCGTCTGGCGCTTGGACTCGCCTCCAAAACGCGCTCCGAGCGGGAAACATTGCCCTCGAGGGGCAGAACCGCTCTCGCAGCAGCTTCATGATGTCGCTCGCCTTAAAGTCGCTCACCTTCTTCGGAGCGATTATGCCCACCAGCGTCCGCTTGGTTTCCATCCCGAGCATTCTGGTGAGGATGGCCCTCTTCCTCTCCTCGTCGTCTTGTTTGACTCTGAGTTCCACCAGTGCCGCCTGGAAGTCCATCT
Source organism: Bradypodion pumilum (assembly GCA_035047305.1). Taxonomy (NCBI): domain Eukaryota; kingdom Metazoa; phylum Chordata; class Lepidosauria; order Squamata; family Chamaeleonidae; genus Bradypodion; species Bradypodion pumilum. The sequence goes on along the minus strand of JAWDJD010000004.1, from coordinate 183,246,209 downwards.
CAAGCAGCTCCCAGTCTTGCGGTTTGGTGATGTTGAACCCGCTCTGTGCCCTGGCTGTTCCGTGGGGATCCATTATCCCACCTTCGTCGCCAATTTGGTGTATGCAAACCAAGACACGGGACACAGCCTCGGGCTGGGTTAACTCAGGTTTATTGCATCGTGGACAGAGGGAACATGAGGTAATGGCGGATCAATAGCTCTTTATATACAGCAGTAATACATTTGAACGTGGTGCCATGGTAGCCCATTGGCTACTGTCTGCGTGACGTCATTGCAGGTCACGCCCTTCTTGTCCAGGTGTAGGTAGTGGCGGGAAAACTTCCCGCGCTGTTGCCTTTGATGAGTTCGGACCAAGAGAGCTTGGACGCTCGCTGCTGCCAGCTGGTGGTCATTAGCTCGCGTCCTATTACAGGGCTTATATGATACAGCTGAAGGTTACATTGTTGCTATAGGCAAGGTTACATTGACTCAGATACATTGCAATCCATGTGTACAGTAAAACCATCAGAACACAACATCGAGGAACTTTCTTCTTGAGCTGGCCATTCTCAGTGGTGGAGAGATTTCAGTCTCTTACAGTGGATAGGTGAAGCATGTAAGCCCCCAAAGGGGTCTTGCCCAAACACACTGCTTTCCCCCTCAGGGAGAACCAGCACAGAGTGTAATTGCTGGGAAAGGGAAAGTGATTAATTAAACATCTTATGCCTGACGAAGTGGATGAAAGCACACATTTAAATGCAGGAGTTTGTCTTTAAGGTATCACAACGGGTTTTGTCTTTTGTCGTTGTTTTGTTTAGGTAAAGATAAAGGTTGGCCTTGCTCAAAAGCTAGTTGTATCTATAAATCATGCCTGTCAATTATCCCGGATTGGTCGGGATGTCCCGTATTTCTCCGCTTGTTCCTCCCCTTTCCCGCCGCCATCCCATATTTGAACGGCGGGAAAGGGGTTACTGCGCACATGCACCCATCGCAAATGGGCTCTGTGCATGCGCAGAGGGGTTCTGCACATGCACAGATGAGTTGTTGCGTGCGCAGAGGGATTCTGTACATGCACAGATGAGTTGTTGCCGCGCATGCGCACCCGGGCTGCAGCAGTTCCCGTATTTCCAGGAACTGCGCTTGATGGGTATGCTATAAACGGTGCCCGTCTCCATTTATAGCCAAAGAGCCAGTGCTGTCTGCATCTGCAGATGTTTCCATGGACACACGGCAGGCATGACTAGACACCGGAGTGCATGGAACGTCATTACCTTTCCCACCAAAGTGGTACCTATTTATCTACTTGCAATTTCTTGCAGTCCCATTTTTTTGTTTTCTTTACTTTCTGCCCAAACCTTTCAGGCCGTGGGCCGGTCACGTGGTTCCTCCCACTGGACGTGGATGTGAAACACGCCTTGCGATCTGTTTTGCAACAGGATGAGATAGCTTTTAAGCTGCCATTTTCTCTGCTTAAAGCAGGGTGCGTTTTACTTCTGCTTCTGGGCGGCGTGGGTTGGACCTGGCCCACGGGCCGTAGTTTGGACACTCGTGTGCTAAACATTTGAAATCACTGCGATTGCTGTGGAGAAGTTGAAATTGTGCCAAGGAAGAGTCTAACTCGGTCAACTTTCAGCCCTGCTGCAGTGGGGTGGGCACGTGGGGTGGGCACCTCCTTCCTCTTTTCTCCTGGGCCAAGGCTCCTTGGGAAGCCCTTCACTTGCTGCCTTTCTCAGGCATGCCTGGGGGATGCTCCTGCAGCCAAATGGGCGCCAGTAGAGCATCAGAGGGAGGGATGTGGTGGGGAAGCTGAGTGTGTTTGATGCTGCTGCTGCTCCAGCTCAAATTCATCGGTCGCCACCTAGGCAGCCAGAAATAGCTCTCTGCCTCCTGGCTTGGCTGGGCGCAGGACGACGCCTTGAGAGGCTAGCTAGCGAGGCGAAGAGAAGGGCGCAGAAGGTTGCTGTAAGAGACAAGAACCGGTGGACACGGGTTTGCCCCCAAAAACGAGGCGGGCACCTTGAGGTACAGCGTCGCGGCGCCGCCGGGCTGGAGATGATGGGCAAGGGCGGCAGCGCTTGAGGCGCGCGCTCCGGCGGGCCGGCGAGGGAGAGAGAAAGAATCCTGGGGCTGGGACCGAGCGAGGCCGGGAAGAAGAGGCTGTGTCGTGTGCGGATACTGAAGTCAATGCGGAGCCTGGGAAGGTCAGGCTGGCAGGCAGCTGTGGAGAAAGGTAACGCAGAGTGGGGTGGGGGTGGGTGTTCCTGCATTGGGGTGGGGGTGGAGGGCAACAGTATACGCCAGGCTGACTGAGGCGAGGGTCCTCTCGGAGATGTGGCTGTGTGGGGCACCTTGAGTGCGTTTACAGTCAGCAGGGGAAGGACGCAGAGGGAGCCCTTCGACAACAACAACAACAACAACAACAACAACAACAATAATAATAATAATAATGATGATGATGATGATATTTCGTGTCAGACATTATTGTGGGTTTGAAAGGATTATTTGCTGGCGAAACTCCCCTCAGGGGGCGCCTGAATGAGGCTCCTTTCACGTCCCCTTGGCGCTCAAACCGTCACACGCAGCCCCCCCCTTGTTGTTCAGCCGCACAGTCGATTCCGACCCTTTGCGACCCCATGGACCATTTTCCTCCAGGCGCCTCTGTCCTCCACCATCCCCCTCAGCCTTCCCAGTTCTGTGCCCATTGTGTGTACAATACCATCTAGCCATCTCATCTTTGGCCTGCCCTTTCTTCTTTTGCCCTCCACCTTTCCCAACATCAAGGCCTTCTCAAGTGAATCCTCCCTCCTGATTTGATGTCCAAAGTACTTTAGCTTCATCTTTACTATTTGACGTTCCAATGAGCAGTCAGGGTTGATTTCTTCTAGGATTGACCTATTTGTTCTCCTCGCTGTCCAGGGTACTCTCAAAACTCTCCTCCAACACCACATTTCGAAGGCATCTATTCTTCTGCGTTCAGCTTTCCTAATTGTCCAGCCCTCGCATCCGTACATTACCACTGGGAATACCATTACTTTGACTATTCTATTTGCAATGTGATGTCCCTGCTTTTCACTATGTTCCCCAGAGCTTGTCTCCCAAGAATCAGTCGCCTTTTTATTTCATGGCTGCAGTCATCATCTGCAGTGATCTTTGATCCTAAGAATGTAAAATCTGTCACTGCTTCTACTTCTTCTCCATCTATTTTCCAGGGACTGATAGGGCCTGTTGTCATTATCTTGGTTTTCTTGAGGGATTATAATAATAAATTTTGTGTCAGACTATTCTGGGTTGAAAGGATTTTTTTTGCTGGAGAAACTCCCCTCACAGGGCGCCTGAATGAGGCTCCTTTCACGTCCCAAGTTGGCACTCAAACCGTCATGCAGTCCCCCGGATCTAGAAGGATAATAATAATAAATTTTGTGTCAGACATTATTCTGGGTTGAAAGGATTTAATGCTGGAGAAATTCCCCCCAGGGGGTGCCTGAATGAGGCTCTTTTCACGTCCCTTGGCGCTCAAACTATCATGCAGCCCCCCAGGTCTAGAGGGATTATAATAATAATTTCATGTCAGACATTATTCTGGGTTGAAAGGATTTTGTTTGCTGGAGAAACTCCCCTCAGGGAGCGCCTGAATGAGGTTCCTTTCACGTCCCAAGTTGGCGCTCAAACTGTCACGCAGCCCCCCCCCCCATCTAGAGGGATAATAATAATAAATTTTGTGTCAGACATTATTCTGGGTTGAAAGGATTTTTTGCTGGAGAAACTCCCCTCATGGGGCGCCCGAATGAGGCTCCTTTCACGTCCCAAGTTGGTGTTCAAACCGTCACACGCAGCCCCCCTCCCGTCTAGAGGGATAATAATAAATTTCGTGTCAGACATTATTCTGGGTTGAAAGGATTATTTGCTGGAGAAACTCACCTCAGGGGGCGCCTAAATGAGGCTCCTTTCATGTCCCTTGGCGCTCAAACCGTCACACAGCCGCCCCCCCCCGCCCCCCCCGTCTAGAGGGATAACAATAAATTTCGTGTCAGACATTATTCTGGGTTGAAAGGATTTTTTTTGCTGGAGAAACTCCCCAGGCGAGGCGGCGGAGGAGCCTGAGGGGAGAGGCTGCTGGTGCCGCAGCGGCCCGAGCGCGCTGCCCCCCGCCGTGTCCTTCCCGCGCTAACGTCTCCTTCCCGCAGTCGAACGAGGCCGAGGGAAACAGGGGTCAAGAGAGCCCCAGCAGAAGCGCTGAAAAGGCGGCGGTGGGTGGGGAGAGAAAGGCTTCTGCCAAGAAGGGGATGGATGGAGGAGCCACGGCTGAGTGAGAGCGCCTGGCCAGGCTGCCAGAGTGTGTCCTTGGTTGGGAGATTCCCAGCGGGGAAGGAAGAAAGGGGAACGACTTGGAGTGAGAGAGACAGAGAAAGAAAGAGATGTGGGACCAGAGATGACTGGGAAACAGTCAAGGCAGCCATATGGGGAGGCAAAGAGAGGAGCTGCTCTGCTCAGGGCATCTCTTAAAATGGAAGCAGCCTCAGCAGCATCGTAATGCACTCTACATGGGGCTGCCCTTGACGACCATTCGGAGGCTACAGCTGGTCCAGAATGCAACTGCACAGGTGGTGGTGGGATGTGGACGTTATGCCCGCGCCTCCCCACTACTCCATACTCTATGCATATATTTGCTTGAATTAGTTTCCCCTCAAAATACAAAGCCGTTATGTTGCCTTCTATATAATTCTTCATGTTATCATTTCATGAACTGAGGCAGCTGGCATGACAGCAGATTTATTTATTTATTTATTTATTTCTGCACATTTATATCCCGCCCTCCTGGTGAGTACACCACTCAAGGCGGCTCACAACATATTAAAAATTACAATAAAAACAATCAAGCAACAAAAGTTAAAACAGATCTAACAGCCCCAGTTAAAACCAACATTAAAAACACAAACACCCTAGCCATTCTTTTTGAGTCCTCTCTCCCTCACCTAATTCCACCCTCCCAACACAAGGACAATCAATTGGTCAGTCAATCATCTAATCATAGATTTGTGTTCTTCACATACAAGAACACACCTCTGCTTTATATTACCTACACAGGAACCGGGGAGGGGAGAGATGTGATGGGGTGTGGACGTTATGCCCACACCTCCCCACTACTCCGGGAGCTGCACTGGCTGCTGGTGTGCATCCGAGTGTAATTCAAGGTGCTGGTTTTGACCTTTAAAGCCCTATATGGCAGTGGGCCAGGATACCTGAGAGACCACATCGTCCCGAGAGTGTCTGCCCGTCCGACCAGAGCGGACCGGAAGGGCTTCCTAGTTGTGCCTTCAGCTAGAGGGGCCCGGTTCTCTGGCACACGAAGAAGGGCCTTCTCCGTGTCCGCACCAGCCCTCTGGAACCTCCTTCCAACAGAATTGAGGTTACAGACAGAACTGCTGCCCTTCAGAAAAAGTCTGAAAACCTGGCTGGCAGGGCAGGTGTGGGGTCTTAATGGGGATACGGCTCCAACCCGTTGGCTCATCCCCAGTTAGTACTTAGTTAATATCCCTCCCTTTGTGTTGTTGTATTCCCCCTCATCCCTTTTTATTTCTTTTTATTCTTCTAATTGGGGTGGGGGGTAGGAGCGTGGGGAAGTGAGTGGGCGATTTGGGATTTTAAAATCTGTTTTTATACATTTTTAACTGTTGTACGCTGCCCTGAGTCGTGTTCTCCTGATTGGGTGGCATATAAATTTAAATAAATAAATAAACAAAACAATGAGCTGGATTCTGTCTCTCTCCACATTCACACAGCATTTTGTTGTCCGCCAGCATACCCCCACTTGAGCACGTTGGTCTTGCATTTAGGGACTCTGACCCTCAGCCTATTCAGGGTCCTCCAAGTGACGGAGGGGAGGTTGAGTTCCTGAGCTATAACCTCCTTCAATGTCCCTTGCCCAGTGACCTTCTTTTTTTTTTCCATCTTCTAATTTGCTTTCAATATTAGAAGAAATCAACCCTGACTGTTCATTGGAGGGACAAATAGTGAAGATGAAGCTAAAGTGCTTTGGACATGAAATGAGAAGGGAGGACTCACTTGAGAAGGCCTTGATGCTGGGAAAAGTGGAGGGCAAGAGAAGAAGGAGGTGTCTAAAGATGAGATGGCTAAGATGGTATTGTGGACACAATTGGCACAGAGCTGGGCGGGCTGAGAAGGATGTCAAATTTCAGGAAATTTCTGTCATATAAGGGAAATTTCCCGGCCAAAATGGGAAACAGGACAGCTATTCTTATCCTGTGCTGGTCGCCAGTCTAACTCCAGTCTAATTGCAGTCTAACTAATACTAGATGATGGCGGGAAAGAGTGTAAAATACGGAGGGTTTGACAGAAATTTCCCGAAACTTGACAGGTATGGAAGGATGGTGGAGAAGAGAGGTGCCTGGAGGAAAATGGTCCATGGGGTCACAAAGGGTCGGAATTGACTGTGCGACTGAACAGCAACAACAAATTTGCTTTTGCTCTTGTGTACCCTCAAGAATGTTTGCTCTTGCCATAAAGCTCTTCCTGGATCTGAGCTGGCAGACCTGAGGCTCATATCCATTCAGAGGATGTCGAGGGTCATTCTCTTGCTTGGTTCTCTCAGAGTTTGCTGCCCGTCAGGTCCCGGTGAGAAACAAGGGATTCTCTTGTAGCCTTTCCCTCCTTGTCCCATTGTGCTGCTGGCTACTTGGATGGATGGATAGATGTGAGGGGCAAAAAGCATGTTCAGTAGGAAGGGAAGAATCTTGTGGCCATCAGGCCAAAACTTCTTGAGCATCCCAGGTGTCCTGCAGCCATTTCTCAGGCAGATGGAAGTGTTGCTCAGACAGTTTAGTGTCTGTTCCAGGAGACATAGAAGGAGTCACAGTATGGACTAACACAGGTTTATTGGTTGATGATCAGAACGAACATGTGGTAATGGCGGAGGTATCTCACATTATATACAGTGGTACAACACATTTGAACTTGGCTGCGTGGTAGCTCATTGGCCGCTACCGGCATGACGTCATCCGGGTCACGCCCATCTTTGGTGGTGGATCAGTAGTAGTTGTTTGCTGCGGGAAGTTCCCGCGGCTGCAGGTGATTTGAGGAATGATGACCATGTGAGTTGAACACTCGCAGCTGCCCTCTATAGGCAGCTTGCTCGCGTTCCTTTAACACCTGGGTTACATTGTGATTGTGGCTGGGTTACATTCATACATTTCTTAAGGCAACATTGTGCATTCATATGAAGCAGCATTGTACATACACAACATCCCTCCCCCCTAGGATGGGACGAAGTCCCTCAACCATTGTGGCTTGCCGCACGTGCGCCTGGGGCGAGCGGCCGCTTGGCTTAATACAGGGGAGCCTGGCTCTGCGGAGTCCTGTCCTGCAATGGAAAGGGGGGACTCGTTAGTGGCTCGGTGTGGGCTCTGTGGTAACCTTGCATTGGGGGAAGGGAATGGAATAAACAGTTGGGAAGTGAACTCCTGCCTACCGCTTGAGGAGCTAGGGGTCCCCCCCAGCATGAATCTCGGGACCGACGAAGAGACCCTCGTGGTCTCGCCACCCCCCGTTCCCTGCCTGGGAGTTCCGGGGACCGCGGTGGGTGGGCTCCCCCCCGATGCCTGCCTTGGGGGTGTTGGCCTCTGGGGAGCTGGAGCTATGGTATATTCTAACACAAAAGGACTGGGGGGACTGGAGGTACCAGGGGCTGAACTGAAACCCCTCTTCTCTCTAGGACGGGTGGGGGACCACTCCGCTACACCCCCCTGTTACCGTAACTCATAATCATCAAACTGATCCCTCTCTTTCAAAGTATCCTCCTCTGTGGCTGAGAACCGAGGATATGCATTTGTATCCCCGGTTTCTGCCGTGTCTACCCCTTGGGTAATGCGGGTGGGGGAGGACCCTAATGCTGAATCCCCTTCACTAGTGACCTGCCTTCTGAGTTGGTCGGCGTGCCTCCTCCAGAGTAGACCCGAGCTAGTCTCAACCCTGTAGGACACTGGTCCCGTCTGCTCGATGACTGTCCCTGGGACCTACGCCGGCCCTGACGCCGCGTAGTTCCTGCAGTGAACCAGGTCCCCTGCCGAAAAACTTTTGGAGCTCCCTCCCCCTATATTTATGTTTCTCCCTTCATCCTCCACCCTGGACGGATCCATCCGGCCAAAAAGTGTTACCGGACGCCTCCTCATGAGTTCGGCTGGGGAAAAACCTGAAGCTAAGGGGGTTGTCCTGTAGCAGATGAGGAACTGGCACAAATGCAGGTTCAACTCACCGGGACCCATGCGCCGCAGTGCGTCTTTCGTAGTGCGCACTTGGCGCTCTACCTGACCGTTTGTGGCGGGGTGAAATGGGGCAGCGGTGATGTGCCTGATGGCATTCCGCTCAATAAACGTCTTGAACTCTGCAGACGTGAAGGTACTAGCGTTATCGCTAACAAGGACGTCTGGCAGGCCGAAACAGGCAAAAAGCTAGCGCAACTGCTTGATGGTTGCGGCGGAGGAGGTGCTGTTCATAGGGATTACCTCCAACCACTTGGAATAGGAGTCGACTACCAATAGAAACATGGACCCGCGAAAAGGGCCAGCGAAGTCGACATGGATCCGGGACCATGGCCCGCGGGCCGTATCCCATTCCCTATGGGGCAACCGGGACTCCTCGGGCCGAGAGCCCTGGCAGCTCTCGCAAGTGCCCACTAAACGCTCTATGTCCCCGTCTATCTGGGGCCACCAAAAGAAACTCCTGGCCAGAGCCTTGGAGCGCACGATCCCGGGGTGACTGGTGTGCAATAGTCTCAGTACCTTGGCCGTCAGCTTCTCTGGGATAACTACTCGCTGGCCCCAGAGTAAGCAGCCCCTTTCCAGCGACAGCTCTACTCTGCGCCTAAAAAAATGGTCTGGACTCTTCATCGGGGGGAGTCGTGGGCCAGCCCTTCCTAACCCAGGAACTAACTTGGGCCAGCATCTTGTCGGCCGCCGTGGCTTTGGCGAGGTCGGCCGGGACAATGGGGGGTGAGTCGAGAGACTCGATCAGTAGGACTTGGTGATCCTGCTCTACCTCGCATGTGGGGTCCCCTACACTTGGGAGGGGAGATCGGGACAGTGCGTCCGCATGGGAGATCTCCTTCCCTGGGCGATAGACCAGCTCATACTGGTAGGCGTTGAGGAAAATGGCCCAACGCAGCATTCTGGGGGATAGTATTTGCGGTGTGGGTTTGCCGGTAGTGAAGATCCCCAAAAGTGGTTTGTGATCGGTCACTACCGTAAACTCGCGGCCGTATAAAAAGTCATGGAACTTTTTCGTTCCGGCGATGATGGCTAGGGCCTCCCTATCAGTTTGCGCGTAATTGCGCTCGGCCTTTGAGAGGGACCTAGAGTAGTACGCTACCGGGGCTTCCCTCCCGCTTTCCAACACGTGGCACAGGACCGCCCCCACCCCCACTGGGGACGCATCACAGACTAAAACCACTGGTTTTTTCGGGTCGAAATGGGTCAGGACAGCGTCCGAAGACAGGAGTGACTTAAGCTCCTTGAATGCTCTCTCCTGCCTGTCCCCCCACCGCCAAGCCGCATCCTTTTTGAGCAGCGCGTGCAGTGGCTCCGCGACCGATGCCTTCCGAGGCAGGAAGGTATGATAAAAATTCAGGAGCCCTAGAAATGACTGTAGCTCCGGTTTTGCGGTGGGGCGAGGGGCGTTCTTCACGGCTGCAACCTTTGACTCCGAGGGTTTGATCCCGTCCGGGGTTACCTTAAAACCTAGAAACTCGACCTCCCTCGCAAAGAATATGCATTTGTCCCTCCTCAGTCGAAGGCCTGCCCTCTCGAACACTGAAAGGACCCCATCTAGCCTCTTCGCTAACTCTAATTCGCTCCCCGCCGTTATCAACACGTCGTCGAAGTATGGGAGGACGCCTGGAAGCCCCTTTAAAAGGCGTTCCACGAGGGATTGGAAAATTCCGGGGGCCGAATTCACGCCAAACTGAAGGCGCATTACCTTAAACGCCCCTCACTATCGTTTGCGCGGCGGCAGCAGCCGGGGTTACAGAGAGCTGCTGATACGCCTGAGCCAGATCTAACTTGGCGAAACACTCCCCCCATGTAACGTGGCCAGCAAGTGGCTGACCATGGGCACTGGATATGCGTTTGGCCGAATGGCCTTGTTAATGGTACATTTATAGTCTGCACAAATCCTGACTTCCCCGTTCGACTTGAGGGCTGTAACAATCGGCGTTTCCCACTCTGCCGAGTCAACTGGAACCAAAATCCCCTGCCCCACCAATTTGTCCAGTTCCGCCTCGATCTTGTCCTTTAGGGCGAAAGGCACCCTCCTTGGTTTGAGGTGGATGGGCCGGATTTCTGGGTCCAGCTCGAAGGAAACCGGGGGCCCCTTGTATTTCCCGAGCCCCTTCTTGAAAATGTCCGGGTGCGCGTTGCACACGTCCCGCATTGGGTCAGTCTCGATGGCGTTAATGCCGGACAGTTCGATTCCCAGGGGAGCAAACCACTGCGTTCCCAAAAGGCAGCACCTCCCCCCTTTGAGGACCACTAAGGGCAGTTTCTCAGAGTAGCCCTTGAACTTCACCTTGAAATTCCCCACCCCCAACACTGGGATCCCGTTTCCCTGCACGTCCCGAAGGTGTGACCTCATGGCCCGCAGTTTGGGCCGCTTGTCTGGGGGAATACGCATGAACTCTTTTTGGGACAGGATGGAATAAGATGACCCCGAGTCTATCTCCATCCTCACTGGGACCCCTTGCAACAGTACCTCTACGAAAAACCGCCGGTGCTCCAGGCCCACGCGGTTCACGCCTTCCTCATCATAGCTGGCTGCGACCTTCCTGGTGCCGGTCGCCTTCCGCTGGTGCGTCTGGGGATGGCTGGAACTCCTCTTGTCCTCGACTCGCCCGCGCCTGCATACTCGGGCGATGTGCCCCTTTCGGCCGCAGTTGTGACACTCGTCCTTTCGAAACGGGCACCTCGCGCGGTCGTGGGACGCCCCACTACCGTCGCAACGGCGGTCCTGCCGTTCTCGGGACTGCCGCTTCTCACCACGCTTCTTGATCCTCTGGACGTCGTCGTCCTCGCTGGAGTAGGGGTCCACTGTTGTGGACGACTCCTCGGACGACGTTGGTGTGCCGGCGGGCGGCTTGGGGGCCCGCCAGGCCGTCTTCGCTGGTGTCCGCCGGGCCGCCTGTACTGGTGACTTGGCCTGCTCGGACGCGGCCCCTCGGGACTTGAACAGCCTCACCCCGCTCCTGGCCTCCTCGGCTGCTTGGGCCTCCCGCAGCACCTCGTTGAACGTGAGGCGTTGGTCGTGGGTCATCAGCCTCCTCTGCAGCTCCTCGTCCCTCAGACCACACAACATGCGGTCACGGAGGGCCTGGTCCAGGTCATCCCACTGGCAGTGGACCGCTGCAAGCCTGAGGGCCGCCGCGTAGGCGGACACGGATTCGCCCGGTCGCTGGTCTCGCCTGTGGAACGCGACCCGTGCTGGGAAGATCGAGACGGGCGGCTGGAAATGCTCACCCAGTCTCTCCAGGATACGGTCGATGGGGATCTCGTCTACCTTCCGGGGGGCCACCAGGGTCATCAGGATCCGCAGCGTGGCCGGCCCCACTTGGGCCAGGAAGTGGGAGCGCATCTTCGCGTCGTCGTCGACGCCCGCGGCTTCCATCGCGTGCCGAAACTGGCACTCGTAGAGCTCCCATTGTTCGGGCTCGCTCACATCGAACTGGTACGCCTTGACCTTGGGATTCGCCATCGATCCCATCCTCGTCGCCAGTTTAGTGTCTGTTCCAGGAGACATAGAAGGAGTCGCAGTATGGACTAACACAGGTTTATTGGTTGATGATCAGAACGAACATGTGGTAATGGCGGAGGTATCTCACATTATATACAGTGGTACAACACATTTGAACTTGGCTGCGTGGTAGCTCATTGGCCGCTACTGGCGTGACGTCATCCGGGTCACGCCCATCTTCGGTGGTGGATCAGTAGTAGTTGTTTGCTGCGGGAAGTTCCCGCGGCTGCAGGTGATTTGAGGAATGATGACCATGTGAGTTGAACACTCGCAGCTGCCCTCTATAGGCAGCTTGCTCGCGTTCCTTTAACACCTGGGTTACATTGTGATTGTGGCTGGGTTACATTCATACATTTCTTAAGGCAACATTGTGCATTCATATGAAGCAGCATTGTACATACACAACAGACAGACAAGGGCTTTTGAATTGTAGGGTGACCCTGGAAGACAGAGGAAGAGGTCCAATGTTTTTTCTGGACCACTAGTTTCACTAGGAGTCCTGAGTTGGATGGGCCAGATGGACAGTGGGTACCAGACAATGCTGAGCCTTATCCCATCTTTCCCAGATCCGAATGACGGAGCAAGATGCCACCAAGGAGGAGGATGGGGATGCCCAGCACAGCGTGTACATTCTATTCCTGTTGGTCCTGGTCTTTTTTGTCATGGGCCTTCTGGGATTCCTCATTTGCCATATCCTGAAGAAGAAGGGATACCGATGCCGGACGTTCCGTGACGAGCTTGACTCCGACAACAAGAACTCAGCAACCCCAACAGAAGATGGTGAGTAACAGGGAGGGAGAGAAGCTAAGTGTATAAGAAGGAATAGCCGCAAATCTATACAGACATTATTCTGTAAGCAGTGAAGGTTTGTCTGTTATGGTATATAGAGAACTACCATCTGGGCTCAGGATATCCCGAGCTACCTTATTTTTTGCCTATCTCTTTACTTATAATTGTAGGGACTGTGGTGGCTTAGTGGTTAAGATGCTGAACTTGATGACTGGAAGGTTGCCAGGTCAAAAGTTTGAGATCTGAGTGCTGCATGATGGAGTGAGCTCCCATCTCTGTTCCAGCTCCTGCCAACCTAGCAGTTCAAAAACAAGAAATTGCAAGTAGGTAGGTAAATAGGTACTGTACCACTTTTGTAGGAAGGTAGCAGTGTTCTGTGTACACTTCTGTCTAGTTATGTCTGCCACGTGACCACAGAAATGTCTGCAGATGCAGACAGCACTGGCTCTTTGGCTGTAAAAGGAGATGAGTACCAAACCCTAGAGTCGGATATGACTGGCTTTCAAGCAAGGGCTATCTTTTCCTTTACCTTAGTTATAATAAATCCATGGAGTGCCAATAGCTAGCCATTAAATTGCTAATTAAAGCTTTTCAGTTCCTTTTCTGCAAAGATTCACTCTAGTGCTGCCTCTGTTTCTAGTCGAAGTGGGATCCCCATCTTCGGCTGAGATCTCTTGGCCAATGAAGGAGCAGTGGGGGAGGAGAAGCAACAGAAACTGTGAAAAGTCCCATCAAAAAAGGCCCATCAAAAACAGTAGGAACCTGTGCCCTCTGGCTAAACATGCTGGAGCGTATGTTGGCTGGATGGACATGCTTATATTTAGGGTGCTAGTCTGCTGCACTCTCTCTCTCTCTCCCAGTTTTTGTTTGTTGCTGAAAAGGTCATTCTGCTGCACCTCCTTTACAGGGAGGAAGAGGATGTTTAATTTTGCTGTGGATTTCACTGTTGACTGGAAAGTTGCATTGAGGAACAACCCTTTATTTCAATTTATTTCATGTGTGTAGCAGAGAATAAATTTTGACTAGCCAAAAAAAGGTTCTATGGATACAGCAAACCTAGTAGTATCTGAAAGACTAACAGATTTTATTTGGCATAAGCTTTTGTAGGCTTTAACTGACTTTTTCGGATGCACCTTTCCATTTCAACTAATGACTTATAATTCACAAAATCTTTGTCTTGGGTGAGGAACAACATTGTCTGAATATAATTGATGGTCCCACTGAGAGTAGACCATTGGCTCAATTGCTGACTCGTGAGAAAACATTTATATATATCCCATTGATTCAGTTGCTGAAGTCCAGTTGTAAATTCCAACTAGAGTAGGCCTATTGTATCAATGAGGATTTGGTGAATCAACACATATATACATTCTACTGATCCATAAGAACATAAGAACAGCCTTGCTGGAACAGGCCACAGCCCATCCAGTCCAGCATTCTGTCTCACACAGTGGCTCACCATTTCCTTCAGGGTATTCCCAAGCAGATGCCTTCACCTGTTTAGGATTCCCTGGAAATGATATTGAGAGATATCCTGCCTATCTCTCCAACCCAGAGGTTGTCCTTAAGTATCCATAATTATAGCCATTGATACTCTTGTCCTCCATGAACTTGTCTAATCCTTTCTTAAAGCTGTCAAGACTGACAGCTGTCACCACTTCTTCTGGCAGGGAGTTCCATAGACCAGTGATCCTCTGGGTGAAAAAGTACTTTCTCTTATTTGTTTGAGAACTAGTACCCAAAAGTTTAATGGAGTGTCCCCTAGTTCTAGTGTTATGCGATAGGGAAAACAGTTTTTCCTTATCTACTTTGTCTACACCATGCATGATTTTATAAACTTCAATCAGGTCACCTCTTAGACGTCGTTGTTCAAGAGTGAAGAGGCCCAACCGGTGCAGCCTCAGAAGGTAAGGAAGGTGTTCCAGTCCCCTAATCATTCTGGTTGCCCTCCTCTGCACTTTTTCCAGCTCCATAATATCCTTCTGGAGGTATGGCGACAGAACTGTACACAGTATTCCAGATGGGGCCTCACCATAGATTTATAAAGAGGCAAAATGACACTTGCTGACTTATTTTCTATAACCTTCCTAATGATCCCTAGCATTGAGTTTGCTTTTATCACTGTTGAGGCACACTGGGTTGACACCTTCATTGAGTTGTCCACCAGGACACCAAGGTCCCTTTCCTGGTTTGTCGCAGAGAGTTCAGACCCCATCAGTTTATAAATGTAATTGGGGTTCTTTGCCCCAACATGCATCACTCTGCACTTACCATGCAGAAACTCATTTGCCACTGTTTTGCCCACTCCCCCAGTGTCGAGAGATCCCTCTGGAGCTCCTCACAATCTCTCACAGTTTTCACTACCCTGTATAATTTAGTGTCGTCAGCAAATTTGGCTACCTTGCTTTTTACTCCTACCTCTAGATCATTTATGAAGAGGTTGAAAAGCAGGGGTCCCAGTACTGAACCTTGGGGGACCCCACTCTTTACTTCCCTCCACTTGGAGAAGTGTCCATTTAGTGCTACCCTCTGTTTCCTGTCCCTTAGCCAGTTGCTGATCCAGGACAAGACTGTCCCTTTATTCCATGACTGGTAAGTTTATTCAAGAGCCTTTGGTGTGGGACCTTGTCAAAAGCCTTCTGAAAGTCCAGATAAACAATGTCAACTGGATCCCCCTTATCCACATGCTTGTTGACACTCTCAAAAAATTCCAACAGATTAGTGAGGCATGATTTGCCCTTGCAAAAGCCATGTTGGCTCTCCTTTAGCAGCGCCTTCTCTTCTATGTGCCTATTAATTCTATCTTTTAGGATGGTTTCCATCACTTTACCTGGGACACATGTCAAACTGACAGGTCGGTAATTTCCTGGATCACCCCTGAATCCTTTTTTGAAAATTGGTGTTACATTCGCTACCTTCCAGTCATCAGGCACAAAGCCTGATTTGAGGGAAAGATTATATATTTTGGCTAGGAGATCAGCAATTTCATCTTTAAGTTCCCTGAGAACTCGTGGATGGATGCTGTCTGTCCTGGTGATTTGTTAGTGTTTAGTTTAACAAGACATGCAAGGACCTCCTCCCTGGTTATCTCTATCTGGCTTAATTCTTCGGTTTCCCTCCCTACGAAGATAGGCTCTGTTTTGGGCATGTGGTCTCTGTCTTCTTCAGTGAATACTGAAGCAAAGAATTCATTGAGTCTCTCCGCAATCTCTGTTTCCTCTTTAATAACCCCTTGCCTTCCATTGTCATCTAATGGTCCAATGGCCTTCCTAGTTGGGTTCTTACTTCTAATGTACTTAAAGAAGTATTTGTTATTTCTCTGAGTATTTTTAGCAATACGCTCCTCAAAGTCTTGCTTTGCTTTCCTGATTGTTGCCTTGCATTTGTTCTGCCAGAATTTATGTTTCTGCCTGCTGTCCTCATTCGGACAAGCCTTCCATCTTCTAAATGAGCTTTTCTTGCTCTTGATCACTTCCCGAACAGCTCCTGTAAGCCACATTGGAGTCCTCTTGGACCTGGCAGTGCCCTTTTTCCTTTTGGGTATGCATTCCAATTGGGCCTCTGTTATTGTTTTTGTAAACAACCTCCATGCCTCTTGGAGTGTTTGGACTCTTTCAATTTTCCCTTTCAGCTTCTTTTTTACTAGTTTCCTCAACTTTGGGAAATTTCCTTTTTGAAAATTTAAGGTATCTGTGTTAGATTTTATCAGTGACTTGCGGTCTATGATCAAGTTAAACATAATTGAGTTGTGGTCACTGTTCCCTATTGGGTCAGTCACATTAACATCTTGCACCAGATCCTGAGTATTACTCAGGATCAAGTCAAGGATTCTTGTACCTCTAGTTGGGTCTTCAACCATCTGTCCCAATAGATCTACTGTACTTGCAATTTATTTCTGAATATCAGCTAATGAGTTTGTTCTTGTTGGAACTACCATTTGGTTTAATTTTGTACAAAACATGTAGAAGTAAGATGAAAACCCCTTTTTAATTTATAAAAAAGGAAGGAATGAAATGGGGCAGCATGGGAAAAAGTCTTGCCATCTCTCCTTGTCTTTGATGCTGGGCTATGTATGTAAAGTACATAGTAAATCAGAGGGCTGTATAGAGCACACACAAAAATACAGCTTCCAACTATTCTCTTAATGAAGGACTGGGCCAGCAGCAGCTGTATCAGAAGGCTGCTTGGTTAATGTTCTCTAACCTTGTCATTGTTTGACTTTAGTAAATCTCGTAATATCTGGAGACCTTATGGATATAGTAGAATAAGCCTGCATGTTATGTCCTTCAGATGTTCTCTCACAGTGACTTAAGACTCTCTGCCTCCAGACCTTGCACCCACTCTAGCTCTCTTACATAGCCTACAGCAAGCATCTTCTCTGTTTGGTTGCTTTGGCTTTGTGCTGTCTACTTTTCTTTAGGTAAAGCTGAGAGGAAGATCAATATATTCATCTGCCAGTGAGAACTGCTCTGATAGGTGGCTTCGGTTTCTTATCATATCATTTTTCTTCTTTAAGTGTCGTATCTGTTCTGAATATTGGCTCTCATCATGGTGATAGTCTTCCTGTTGTTTTCTCCTCTGCAGAAGATGGCCCCGTGATCATAGTGTTTTGGGTCACTTCATGGCAAGCTGAGATCTGCCTTAAACAAATTCACACCAATGGCATTTTTCCTGTCTGTCACTCTTCTTTTGTGAAAATGATTTTCAGGGGGAAAATGTATACTCAGATAGGAGTAATAGCCAATGACTCCTCAAAACAGTTGTTCTGTGGACATACTACACCAGTCTCTTAGGTTCTTTAGCTACAAAGTCCATCTATGTCCAGGGCCTTTCTTCCCATGGATCTTTCCTTGCATAGCAAGTTGGAGTATTCTATATTTCATGTTGTTCCTCACGTTATGCCCAAGGTATTGGAGCTTTCTTTGCTTAATGGACTTAAACAGTTCTTGTTCTTTATCTATCCGGTGCAATATTTCTACATTAGTCACCAGGGCCATAGCAAGGGGGTAGCCAGGGTGGGTGTTGCCCACCCTGAGTTAACTGTTTGCCCATCCTCAAACTCCCAGCTGCTTATAAATGTCACACACACACACACACACACACACACACACACACACACACACACACACACACACACACACACACACACACACACACACACACACACATCCTGAAAAAATATTTGCCCACCCACATCTAGAATCCTGGCTTCGGCCCTGTTAGTTACATGGTCAACCCATGATATCCATAGCAGTCTTCTGTAGATCCACATTTCAAAAGCTTCTATTCCCCCCCCCCCTGCTTTATTCAAAGCCCAAGCTTTGACTCCATATAGCAACACTCGGAATACACAACAGCTCACTATTTGAACCTTTGTAGTGAGAGTTAGATCTCTACTGCATAACAAGTGTCTCATTTTTATGAAGGTGGATCTTGCTTTTTCTATTTGTATTTTAATCTCTACCCCAGGATATCAATTTTCATTTAATATACTCCCCAAATAGACAATTTTATCCATTCTTTCGATTTCTTGTGTTCCTGCCATTAGCTTGCCTTGAGTTGGTGTTCGGCTTATAACCAGATATTTTGTCTTCTTGATGTTGAGATCCAAACCATATTCTGCACTTGAAGCTCTAATTCGATCTAGCATCAACTGACGATCTTCAGGTATTCCCCATTAATTTTAATGTTGATGTTTAAATCTGATAGTGCTTCTGAAAAAATTACTCTCCAAATATATGTTAAACAGTGTTGTGGACAACACACAGCCTTGTTGCTCATCTCTGTGAATTTGAACCTGCTCTGTTAGCTGCTCTTCAACTCTGACTTAAACTGTCTGATTCCAATAAAGTTGGTGATGATTCTGATATTTTTATCATCTATTCTGCACCTATTTTCTTCAGTGTTGTGATCATGTTCTCTTGCTGGCATCTGTCAAAGGCTTTTGCATAATCTATAAAACACACATGCACTTCACATCTCATGTCTCTACATCTTTGTATGAGGACCTGCATCGTAAACAGTGCCTCTCTGGTACCCATAGAATTCTGGAAGACAAATTGCATCCTACCTGTGTTTTCTTTGCACTTCTTATAAAGTCTACTATGGATGATTTGAGGCTAATTGTTCTGTACTCCTCACAGGAATTTGCAATGTAACAAACATTGATAACAACCAATCACTTGGAAGGATGCCCATGTCATAAAAGGTTCGTCATTTTTTAAATGTTAATTTCAGACAGAAGTTTCAAAATTTCTACTGAGATGTCATCTGGCCCTTTTGCTCTTCCACTTTTTGCAAAGCTCTTTCTTTCAACCTCATTCTCCAGTATTGGTGGCCCAGTGTTGCCATTTATGACAGGCTGTTCACCTCTTTCATCACTAAACAGCTCTTCTTTGTATTCTTTCCATACATTGAGCTTATTCCTTATTTCCACTGTGAGATTCCTGTCTTTGTCCTTCAACAAAGCATGTGTCTTCTGTTGTCATCTCATTTGCTCTCATTCCATTCTCTATAGCCTAACCTCAATCATCTCTATTGAATATATATCTAGAGTTACCCCCAAATCTTTATTCTGTCCATGGAAGTTCATCCTGTAATATGAGCTTAATGACTTTTGTGACTCCTAATTATTCTGCTAATTATTCTGCTAATTATTCTGCCACTTCAGTGGGAAGGTAACAGCATTCCGTGTCTAGTCATGCCTGCCACATGACCACGGAAATGACCATGGAAATGTCTGCAGAAGCAGACAGCGCTGGCTCTTCGGCTTTGAAACAGAGATGAGCACTGAACCCTAGAGTCAGATAAGACTGGCTTTCAAGCAAGGGAAACCTTTACTGTATACTTCCTCCTTTACCTTTCTTACAGTGCAAGTCTGTCCATGTGTACTTACAAACACCCCTCTATGTTCTATGGACTTAGTTTATTTAGTAAGTGTAGAATGCCATTCCCAAATAATTGTGCATTGTCTCTTTTAAGGTAGTCTGATCAGTTATGCTTGTTGATTTTATTTACCTATGTGGGTTTTTCAGCCAAAATTCTTTAAAAAATATTTTGCCTACCGGTTAATGTTCTGATTTGTACCTCTAGGGATATGCCTATCCCAAGCTGGGAATCACTGCAGTATAGCACCTACAAAAAGAGAGGGAGAGAGGAATTGCTAACTAGCACTTCCTTGCCGCTTGTTAAGGTAGTTCTGTTGTAGCCATGGCTCCTGCAAATCTGGATAGCTACAGAGAAATTGCCTTTACAAGCTGCAAATGTGCTGATTGCCAATTTCCTCCTCTCTCTGTCAATTTCTGTGTGGTTGGCTAAAGTAAATTATCCTGCAAAACTGGCTTTCTGGATGAGAATTCTTAGAGAATCCATGCAGATTTCAACCACCATATAGTCATGCTCAATGCCAATACTTGATTTGATACCATATTGCCAGATGTGCTGCAATATGAGTATTGAATAACATGTGTTCAATGTGTGCTCTTAGCCTTTCATGTGCCACAGCCTTGTTTCTGGCTGTTCATTCTAAAGAAACACACCTATACATTTTCATGATATTTTCAAACCGTGAGAAGAGAGGTACACTGTTAGGGGTAGTTCTTTTAACCTTTCTCAGTGTTGTGGCATTGTGAAAAGACTTACCATGTTTACTGTATAGAAGTATTTTCTTTTTGTGTGGGTTTTACTCCTAAGAATATATATAAATATATATTTTGCAAGGGAAAATAACTTTATATGTACCATATAAAACCATAGTCAAATTAATGCCTGTAGAAAAGTGACCACCCTTCTATAGGCTTCTTAAAATGGCACCTCACCCTATAGGAGGTTAAACCTGAATTTAGGGACATATAGGCATGGAAGATGACCTTCTGTTTAATCAGTTAGAGAGAGAATTGAGAACTTAAACATAACAGCTTCCTAGATAACTGTTCTTTTGTAGGCGAATGCAGTTTCTTTTCCTTGATTTCCTTGGGACTTCTAGATGTCTGTCCTAGTGTCATTAATACTCTTATATATCTTCATTAATTGTCATGTTTTCTCATTCTAGGTGAGGATGATGAGCTGAATGAGGACACCGTAGAGAAGATAGTGAAGTGCATAATTCAAAATGAAGGTTGGCTTAACCTTGGTGTCGTTACTGGGAATTCTCAACACTTGAAGACCTTTGCTTTGACATCTATCTGTTTTTCCCCTTCTCTTAGCAAATGTGGAAGTCCTGAAGGAAATGCTGGGGGAAGGCGATACTGATCTTCCACCACCCATACCTGTGCCTAGGTGAGGAGAGTCTTTAGGTGCATCTTAAGGCCAACCATAGTTTGAGCTTTGTCTTCTAACCACTTTCTCATTCACATTAATTCTTGGTAACTGGATGAAGGGCCTGCTGTCACTGAGGAACACCTGAAAAAATTAAAGTCGGCCTTTCTGCACAAAAGAGAAGCTGAGGCTCAGTTTCCCCTTGTTACATGGGTCCCTCAATATTTTAAGTTCAGTATAGTTTGGGTGTTTGAGACAGGAGATTCAAATTGAAGCACTGTGGTTGCACTGTGTTCTTGCACACCTCACATTTATGTCTAAGGGGCTTCGCAGGAGAATGTTTTGCTGAATTGAGCTTTATAGCCTATATTTGTCTCTGTAATTTTTAGCAATTGCTAAGATTTTTTGTGTAAGGTGAAAGACTGGCCTTGCTTTGAAACAGGGCATCAGATCCATCCGTGTAGTGGCTGGTTGTTTTGTCACTTGAATACTGTTTGCAAGAAGATCTAGAGTCCAAAGGGGGATTGTTCTGTCGCAATCATTTGGCAATGAATTGATATTTTGCTATCTTTCCTCTAGTGGGCTCTGTCCACATCGCAATAGCCAAGATGGTGGAGTGCCTCACCACCACACAGTGCACTTGGGTTCAACGCAAGCAGCTTGTATTCATTGTAACAAGAAAAAGAGGCATCCTTTGCATCATCAGAGCCGATCCAAGGAGTCCAAAGGCAAAATGCATCCTGGGGAAACCACTGTATTCTCTGTTGGCAGGTAACTGTTCAAATAATATTTAAGTTTTGTTTAAGGCATTTATGTGTAGTTCCAAGCCACAGAAAACATTAAAAATATAATGCACTATCTCATTAAACTTATCTGGAGTATTAGCAATAGGTATTGAGGTGTACTGGAAGCAGCAGCAGCAAAATTTAAAATGGTAGTCATTTCCTATTTGTCCAAAAAGGAATTGTAAACATCTGTCCTCTCTGAAGCAAGTAGACAAAAATGCCATTTTGCTATGAGGGAGATTCCTTTACTGAGTGCATAGTTAGCAGTGCCTTGAATTGAACATATCTCACTATCCTACAGACTTAAGGTGTGGCTGCAATGGAAGGCTGAATTGGGTTAGATTTGCAACCTTTATTACATCTGAAATTGTAATTGGTGCTCACACTGGGAGTTCAGCTTTGACACCAACAATTCAGAGTCATTTGCTCTTTACTTGGGGCAAAGTGCCCCTTCTCTCTTTCTTCCTTCATCCTACCTCAGTTGGCCAGAAGCAAAAGAATGGGATCTTTCCACAGGAAAAATTACATTGTAGTATTTTTGCTTTTTGTTTGGAATGTCTAGCCCCATGGTTCCCAACACATATGCCCCACAAGCGGGGGGGGGGGGGGGGGGGCAATTTGATTTTTTAAGTGGGGCAATTTGAGATTGAGTTATTAACAGTTAATGGAATAGGAGTTCACTTTTTGAATAATAAGAATTATATGTCACGGGGAGGGGTGTGTGTCAGAATTTTAGAGATACTTAGGTGGGGCATGGCCACAAAAGTTGGGAACCACTGGTCTAGACAGATATTTGTTCCTCTGTTTGTCCCCTGTTCCTCACTGTTTCATTCAGTATTTATTCTGTTGACTATACATTTATGCTAATTGTGAATAGAACTTGGTTTTTTGGGATTAATATGTCAGCATTATTTTGCCTCACTTTTAGCTTGTACAATCATATAAGTCCTTTAGGGTCATTCTTGGGTGTGTCCAGATGATATTGTTGATGATGTGCAGAGTAGGGTATAGTTTGGGAATGAACGTTACTATTTTTGTTTGCCTTCTACTTGAATTGGTAAGGACTACAACTAAAATGCAACTTGTAAATTAAAAAAAAGTTTTATCCTAGTTTAGTGCATTTAGTGTAAGGGACCAAAGACAATGAAACAGCCGAAGGGTTGGCTTAACACAGGTTTATTGCATGATGATCCGGAGGAACATGTGGTAATGGCGGATGAGTAGCTCAATATATACAGCTGGCTATACATTTGAATGTGGCTCGTCGACAGACTATTGGTTGCTGCCCGCGTGACATCGTTGCACACAGAAAGGTTACATTGTTAACACATGGCAATGGTACATTGTTAAAGGCACAGCTTTACAGAACACAACATCGCAATAGTGCTAAATTGATAAAGTGTTGATTCAAATGCATACCATGTTGTATCAGTTCAGTGCAATTTTACGTTCTAAACATTGTCTAAAAATAAGGAATTTTATTGCCTTTTTATAGGCAAAAAGGACTGTTGTGGCTTAGTGGTTAAGACACTGAACTTGATGACTGGAAGGTCAACAGTTCAAGACCTGAGTGCTGCATGACAGAGCATACCTGCTAAGCGCAGCTCCAGAAAATATGGAAAATTACTGTGCATGCGCGCGCATGCTCAGTAACCCATTTGTGCATGCGCAGAACCCCTTTGCACATGCACAGAACCCCTTTGCGATGGGTGTGCATGCGCAGTAACCCCTTTCCCTGCCATTCAAAATACGGGACGGCACCAGGAAAGGGGAGGAACGAGCGCTAAAATACGGGAAATCCTGGCCAATATGGGATACTTGACAGGTATGTGACAGAGTGAACTCCTATCTCTGTACCAGCACCTGCCAGCCTAGCATTTCGAAAGGAAAAAATTGCAAGTAGATAAATAGGTACCACTTCAGTGGGAAGGTAACAGCATTCCGTGCACTCTGGTGTCTAGTCATGTGTGCCACATGTCCACAGCAATGTCTGCAGATGCAGACAGCGCTGACTCTTTGACTGTAAATGAAGGTGAGCACCGAACTGTAGAGTCAGATATGACTGGCTTTCGAACAAGGCTACCTTTACCTTAAAATTATAAGATCTTTTTATGTGTTTTATGTTCTGATGATACATAACACTTATGTATTATGAAACATTGTATATCCACTGTTTACCATGATGGCTGACAGCAGGGGAACATGTAGCAACAACTGGTGGAAGCAGTCTGGTGAAAGTGGTACCTAAGAGGCTGCCAATATTTGAAGAGAAGGGAGACTGGGAAGAGGAGGACTGTATGATATGTGAACACTTAAAACATACTTTCCTGGGATATTAAATATTTCTGTGTAACCAACAGCAGCAATGTAAGTGCTAGGTGCAATATAGAGACATTTATAACAACTCAAGGCATTATTTGACAAGAATGAAAAATGGTACAATATGTTTACAAGAAACTCATATTAAAAAAATAGATAAACAATTACTGCATTATCCAAAACTAGGCAAGGAATTTATTGCAGAAAATATAAATAAGAAAATAAATGGTGTGATATTATATATTAATACTAGCAAAGGTTGCCCGGCGTCGCCGGGCTGTTTTAAATGGTGTTGGAAAGTTTTTGTTGTTGTTGTTGTTGTTGTTGTTGTTGTTGTTGTTAATGTTTGTAAAGAAGAGGTTAATCTATATTTGAAATTTTTTAAATTTTTATTTATACAAATTTTTTTTGATGTCCTGTTTTAAACTGTGATGAGTTTTGTTTGGTGTTTTGGTTTTGTGGATGAAAAAAAGAATAAAGGATGATATACGTTTTCGAAAAACTCTTGGGGCCTTTTGTGTGGGGCTATTGTGTCTTTTTGAATTTTTTTTATTATTGTGGGCAGCAAGTGCTGCTGGTAGGGGTTATCTTGTATTTTGACTGTTTTTTCTCTCGTGGCCTCTGGGTGGAGCTTCTTCCAGTAAGTAGTCTCTTTCTTTATTCATTTTTTTTCCAGTCGTTGTGGTATGAGGTCGTGTGTTGGTGAGTTAGCTGTTTTTCTTTATTTGGGGTGGTGGTGGTGGTTGGATTTTGTGGTGTTTGGCTGGGTGCTGGGTGTGTTTGGAAATGTTTGTTGTTGTTTACTTTTTTGGTGTTATTTTTGTTTGTTTTTGTGTATTTTTGAATGTTTTTGATTGTTTGTTTTTGTGTTTTTTGGTGTCTTGGGGGGGGATCCCCTCTCAGACAGACTCCTTTGGTCCCCCCCCACCCTCTCAACCCCAGGGGAGCCAGTAGAGAGGGGGATTCCCCCCCCAACTCCATTTTTAAAGAGAAGTAACCACTTGGTTTCTTCTCTTTAATATGGGGCGTGTGTGTGTGTGGGGGGAGGGAATCCCTTCTCTGCCGGGTCCCCTGGGGTCAGGAGGGTGGGGGAGACAGACTCCTTTTGTCCCCCCCCACCCTCTCAACCCCAGGGGAGCCAGTAGAGAGGGGGAGCACAACACCCCACCCCCCACCCAGTGATATTAAAGGGGAAACTCCGATTAGGAGCTTTAGGCGCTGTTGGGGAGGGGGGCTTTGGTTCCCGTGGTTTGGCGGACTTGCTCTCCTGGTGTTTTTGTTTTTGCTTTATTTTTGGGGTGCCGGCTTCCTCAGCGTTCTGCGCGCTCATGGCGCGCAGGACGCTGGGGCTTGTAGTTATGGGTTGGTGCTTTGTGTTTGTGCTGTGTTTTTTTAAAATGGTTTTCTTTTGATTGGCTGCGGCGCGTTTCCGAACGCTGCATCGTGTGAGAGCCTCTCAGCCTGATTGGCTCTGGCGCGGCGTGGCGCAAGGAATGTTGGGAAGTGAAGTTGTTTCCCTCTCTTCATGTTTGTGGGGCTGTTGCCCCACTGCCGGTTTTCTCAATCCTTCATTGACCTGCGGACCCAGATCGGCCATGTGCACGAAGGGTGAGTGCAGGCAAGTAGGGCGAGGCATAGCAACCTATAGCCAGTTCCAACGGTTAACCCTTGGATTTATAGGTTAAGATATATATATTAATCCAAATCTACATCCAAAAGAGATTAAATTAGATTATCAATGAAGGTTTGTAATAGTGGAAATACAATGGATAGACCAAAAATAGGGATAGTTGGGTTATATGCACCAAATTATCAAAATGTTAAGTTTTATGGTCATGTCCTTTCTTGATCTGACAGATACTGCCCCATTTACCTTGAAGAGGATGGGAATTTGTTACTATTTATTGGTCTCACTTGTCTTTTTTCCTTTTTTTCCTCAGATTCCATGTCACTCACATCGGAAGGAAATCTGGTTCCCATGGATCACAGGAAGAATCTTTCCAAAGTAGCAAGCAAGATCTCAGTCCTACAGATACAGACCAGGAGATCCACAACAGTGAGAAATCCCAAAGGGATGGGTCTCAGAATGGCTTAGTTCAGCTGAATGGTCTTTTTCAAGGAAGAGTTCATCAGACAGATATTCAGAGTAACAAAGGAGCCAATGAAGAGTCAGCTCAAGGAAATAGTCTCTTGAATGTAACACATAATTCAGAAGTTTCCATGAATGGACTAGAGAGAAAGGAATATTCTAAAACAAGCTTGCTGCAGTCAGCAGACCTTTTAGGTACTGTCCAAAGCTGTACTTCTGAAATTAACTGTTCTGCACAACTCAGAAGCCTTTGGTCAGAAGACCTAAAGAAGGCGAAGAAGCTAGATAAGACATCTGATACCTGTGAGGATGAAGGTATTCAAAAGGTAGCTAATGAAGTATTAGAAGATAAAGGTAATCAGGTTCTTCACCTTGGATCCAAAATAGATATACCTGAAATAGAGATCGCTAGAACAAGCAGCAAAGAAAGTCAGGTAATCACTGGCATATCCTTCGTTTTATTGTCTTGCAAAATTTCCCCCCTTTTGTTCCTGGGTACCACGAACTGAAGGAGTATAAAGGAGGAGCGGGGAAACTTACTGAACATATTTCAGTTCACATGGGTTACTTAAGTTGATGTGGCATCTGGATGCTGTTAAATGCTTGGGTTGTGTTTCATAAGTTCTATTGAGGTTGTGGAAACAGAAAGGTAGCCAGTCAGTGCATAATGGATTACTTTTATCAGAAAAAAAAATTCTGAAAGAGACTAGACATCAGCACAGAGAATTAGGGTGTGTTTAGATACAGGAGTCGTGAAGTGAATTCTGCTTCTTTTGCCTCCCACTCCTGCATACTTAGCGTAAGGAGCATTTTGGAAGAATATTACATTACCAAATGCTGCAGCAACTGAAATATCCATTTTTTAAAAGTACAGTATCTTTTTAAAACAGCAATTATAATAAAAAAATACTTACAACTACAAGACAGAGTTGATTAGCAGCCTGTTGTGAGTTTTACAGGATTGTAGTACTAAGACAACAAGAAAAAAGATGAACAACGTTTGCCCTTCTGAGAGTAAATGAAACAGAACAGCAAACAACAACAACGTTGTGGCACCTTAAAGACTAACCCCTGTATTTAACTGTGAGCTTTCATGGACCAAGTCTGATGAAGTAGATGTGGTCCATGAAAGCTCACAGTTAAATACAGGAGTTAGTTTTTAAGGTGACAAAACATTTTTGTCTTTTTTTGCCTTTCTGTTTTATCTACTCTCAAATTTGTTTGCACGGACTAACATGGCTACCACTTCAAAATTTGCCCTGCAGTATAGGAGAATATACTATTGATGTAAACTTAGAAATAAAAGTGTTTTTGCTTAGCTTTTGTAAAGAATGAAAGAAAAAGGATACCGTCAGAGAGACAAATGAAGCCCCAAGCAGAAACTATTAAAATCTACTTGTTTTGATAATTTTTATTACAGCTGTCTCTGAGTTCTGTTGTGGACAAAAGATGGGATATTAATATGTTCAAATAAAGTGATTGAACTGAAACCATGTCAGAAACAGCAAAATTTATAATTAAAATATCAGTGGAAGGTAATGTCAAAACAAGTGCAGAATCATATAGAGTCAATCTCTAAAATAGCAGAAGTGAAAAACTGCACACTACTTAGGATGCTTAAACTGCTATGCATGTTTATTATTTTTAAACTGGATTGCTTCATATTTGTTATTACAGAATAACCTGGTGTTATGAAATAGCTGACATTTCCTTGTTTTGAGAGAAGTTGTTTTGTGGAGAAGGGACATGTAGCATACAACTTTAGGTAGGTAGGTACAGATAAAGTGAGGGAAAATGCTGTATCTCTAAAATGCTTAATCCATTGTTTCCCAAATGCATACCTTTCATTCATAGATATTTGTGCCTTAGTTAGAAAGATCCAAATGCCACCTGGCTGGTGGGTTAAATATAATAATAAAACAGTGTAATTGATGGACTGCTGTCCTTTAACCCTACCCTATGTCTGCTACTGAGATTTGTCACCTTATCCTGCCTCAAAGTATGGACAGCCCTGATACTTTTATTTTTGAAGGAGGTGTTTCCTTGCTGTACGTGCAGTAGACAGAAGTGGACATTATGTTCTTCAAGCATTTTAGCAAGTGCAACAAAGGAGGTCTTTAAAGTCATGACATGTGGATTGCCTGGCCTATGTTTGAAGAACTACTGCTGTAGTTGTCTAATCCTTTATGTCAGGGATTCTCAACCTGTGGCCTATGGGCTGGATGCGGCCTGCAGTGCCATTTCATGTGGCCCCCACTGCCTCCACCATACCAGGAAGTGTCATGTGGTGAAGGAAGGGCAAAATGGCCATTTGGCCCCCGAAACTGTCTGAGGGAGTGTGACCCAGCCCCCACCTTAAAAGGGTTGAGAACTCCTGCCTTATGTACTTCATAAGGTTTCAGTGAAGGCTAAGTGGCTGCAGTGGTTCAGTGATTAAGAAGCTTGCCTTGTTAGCTGGAAGGCTAGCAAGTCGGCAGTTCGAGACCTGGGTACTGCATAACGGATTGAGTGTCCATCTCTGTTCCAGCTCTTGGGGACATGAAAGGAGCCTCATTTAGGCATTCCCTAAGCGGAGTCTCTTCTGCAAAAATCTTTTCAACCCAGAATAATTTTTGACAAATAATAATAATAATAATAATAATAATAATAATAATAATAATAATAATAATAATAATAATAATAATAATAATAATAATAATAATAATAATAATAATTATTATTATTATTATTATTATTATTATTATTATTATTATTATTATAGTGAAGGCTAATTAAGTACTACATGTAAACCTCCTTTTGGATTTAAGAAGGACAGAGATTCTTCCAGTCTGGCTAGGTTATTCTGCTATGGTAATAAAGTAGACCATACTGCCAGCGACACAACACCGATTGTCAGGTGGCAGTTAACTAACCTGACAATCCTGAGGACTAACAGCCTTGTGTGGTGAAGTCCACAGAGAATGCTGAGGGTCCCCAAGTTGATTTAATCCCATTTGAATCCATCTTGATGGAGGGTAGCAGCTTCATCAGTACTGGCCTGAGGCTGAGGAGGACGTTGCTTGCCAAAAGGGCTCAGGACCAGAAAGTGACTCGCAGAACTGGATCAGTTGTACGGGTGTCACTCCGCAATGCAGAAGGCAGATGAAAAGCCACTACGTTATATTCACAGGACAATCTTCATGGTTGATCACCAATATTCAGAATCCGATACAGCACAATAATAATAAGAGATTCTCGAAAGATTTCTTGCTCCAGGATTGGTGCCAACCAACCTATAACAACAGTTCTCTTCTCCTTCATGGGTCCCACCACATGACCTAGCTACACCACCCCAACCAATTGACAGTGCAGAATTTCTTGCCAGATCCTACTTCTAAGCCACTGTTATCATAGGAGTCTCTTAAGGAACTGGTATTCCATGTACTTCAGCACCTCCTTTACCAGTCTTACCTTTGTTGTTACTTCCTTTCTCCTAGGAGCAAATCCCAGAGCTAAAGGATCCAGGAGATTCTGTGTGACGTAAGTTCCATGCTCTAACTGTCAACAGCAGGGACTGAGGGTGTGGGTGTCTTTACAACCACTCACAGCTTTATTTTGATTGGGGACCAAGATAGATGCTAAATGCTTGTGTGTAAGTATAAATCAGACCCTTTTAGCCAGTTGCTATGTGTTCCTTTGACATGTTGATTCCAGGTAAATGCTACTGTTTTCAAACTAGTGTGAGTGAATTTTCATTTGTCCTCCAGTATCAATTCTCTCTTAACTCAGCAGCTCCAAGATGCAGAAAAGCTTTTCTTAAGCTTCCATCAATCTGACCCAGATTCCCTAGGTGAGCTAGAGTTCTTCTAGGGTCATGTGAAGATTTAGAATAGGAGTATTTCCTCACCCTTAAACTATACATTTCAATATCGTGCCTGAAATCCAGTAGTACATCACAACTAAAGTAGACCCACTGAATCAGTGGAACCTGCAGAGGAGTTGACTCACCAAGCCCCCACTCATTCAGTGGGCCTATTCTAGTTGTGATTTATTACTGAATTTCAGCTAATGATTACTAGGAGAAGCAGACGGACAGGATATTCCTATGGTTAAGTCAAGATGGCTACGACGACATTGGACTCCTGGAGTTCAGAAAGGAACATGTTAGAAAGGTAAGCTAAGATGGCAGTGACATCACCCCCCTCCTACTGAGTCCATATACCCATCTTAGTATTCAGTGGCACCCCACATTTCTTGTTTGTGGAAGGTATTATTTAGCCCAGTGGTGATGTGGAGGAAGAGTGAGTGAATTTCGTAGGCACAGAAGAATGAAAAGAAAACAAGATTATGAGCTACTTACTGTAAGGGAAATAGACTAGGATAGTGATGGCAAACCTTGGAACTCCAGCTGTTCTTGAACTTCAAATTCCCAGAAGCCCTGATCAGCAGGGGTGCATTTAAAAGGTTCTTTTAAAGGTTCGCCATCACTGGACTAGGACAATACTGCTTGCTTCTGTTTTCTCATATACTGTATGAGATCTCACTTTTTTGTCATTTCTTGAAAGCACTTCAAATAATTTCTTTTCATTATTTAAAAAGAATGCTTAAAGTCATTTGCCGGTAGTACAAACTACACTCCCTTCCTGTCTACTGCACTTTTGTCTCAACATCACAAGAATATGAGGCAGCCACATGAGGTGCAGCACAAGTCAGCACATGAACCATATCCTATTTCTCTTCCGCCATTTAGTAAGGCTGGGGACATATAATTATGGGTGTAGCTTTTAAAAATGACAGTGCAATAACAGTTATGTTATTATGTGTTAAATTACAGTTGTAATGAAAGGTAGCTATATTTTCATTCAGGATAGCTATATTTTCATTCAGGCCCTCTACCCTTAGTGAGAGCAGGGGTGGGGAGAGTCTGCGCAGCTTGGGGCAACTTGTGTACCTTTAAGACCTCACCGATGTCGAAGCTGCTGGACTTGTCATTTTCCACCCTTGGTGAGAGCAGGGGCAGGGAGAGAGATAGAGACATGGTGCCCCTCCTCCTGGTTTGGCAAACCAGGAGGAATGGTAGCACCTGCGTCGCCCCTGTGGGGTGTAAGAGAG
This sequence comes from Bradypodion pumilum, assembly GCA_035047305.1. NCBI lineage: Eukaryota > Metazoa > Chordata > Lepidosauria > Squamata > Chamaeleonidae > Bradypodion > Bradypodion pumilum. Next base: position 183,215,108 of record JAWDJD010000004.1, on the reverse strand, counting down.
CTCCTTCCCCGGCCTGGCTCTGGCTGCGGGAAAACGGAGCTTACTTGGGTCCCCGGCGGCATGGACAGTAAAATCTGCTGCTATTTCCTTGTCCAGCTCCTTCCCCGGTCTGGCATGTGCCGCGGGGAAGTTGAGTTTTTCTTTATATTGTATTTTGTTATAATGTACTTTGCACCTTGGAATTGTATTGTATATTTTTATTGTATGTGTTTTTGCATATCGATTGTTTATTATTATTACTATTATTATTTTTTCTTAATTGTATATTGTTTCTTAATATGTTGTAATGCCGCCCTGAGTCGGCCTTGCACTGAGTAGGGCGGGGTACAAATTAAAATTTATTTATTTATTTGTTTATTGTTAGATTTCTATACTGCCCACTCGACCACGGCTGACTCAGGGCGGTTCACAACATGAATAAAACAGATAAAAACAGAGTTAAGAACCCACCCCTAAAAAGGGGTGCAGGTACCGAGGAACCGTGGGGGGAAGGCATACTCCTCTATACCAACCACCCAACGGAAGCCACCCCTCCACCTGCACCCCAAACTTGGCCCACCAGCCAGGTTTTTTCTTTTCTAAAGGGCAACAACTCCGTCTGGAGACACAGTTCTACTGGCAGGAGGTTCCAAAGGGCCGGTGCGGACACAGAGAAGGCCCTCCTCCTTGTGCCAGAGAGGTGAGCCCCCCTGGCCAATGGCACAATTGGAGAGCCCCTCCGGTCCGCTCTGGTTGGACGGACAGACGTCCTTAGGGCAATGCGGTCTCTGAGGTAACCTGGCCCACTACCATATAGGGCTTTAAAGGTCAAAACCTGCACCTTGAATTGCACCTGGAGGCAAACTGGTAACCAGTGCAACCCCCGGAGCAGTGGTGAGGCATGGGCATAACATCCACACCCCATCACCACCCAGGCCGCAGCATTCTGGACCAGCTGCAGCCTCCGAATGGTCATCAAGGGCAGCCCCATGTAGAGCACATTACAATAATCTAGTCTGGAGGTCACCAGAGTATGAGTGACCATGAGCAAGGAGTCCCTGTGCGGGCGCAGCTGGCAAATCACCCGAAGTTGGGCAAAGGCCCTCCTGGCCACAGCCGCCACCTGTTCTTCTACCAGCAGCCGCGAATCCAGGAGGACCCCAAGTTGCGCACCAGGTAAGTCTGGGGCAAAATAGCCCCATCCAAAACCAAAGATGGTAGCTCCCGAGAAATCACAGGACCCCCTATCCATAGCCAGTCAGTCTTGCTAGGATTCAGTTGTAGCCCATTTGCCCCCATCCAATCATTTAAATCATGATTGAAATCATTATTTAGTAAGAATACATCTAAATCATGGTCTTGTACGTAAAGACTCACAAAAGCTCAAAAGATTTCATTTTCATTTTTACTGCTTCCCCCTTCCTCTTCATACTTAGTTTTAGGTGCAGATCTATTCCACTCCCAACAATCTCCTTCTATCCATTGATTTTTAAAAACTTAATAGATAAGGGTTTGATTCTGTTTATATATGTAGGTCTGCAAAGGAACAATGGGATTAAAGTCTTTTTCTCAACTCTATGCTTATTTTATAACCTTTTTTTGCTGTGAGGAAGTCATATGATCTCTGCAGACACAAAGAACTGTAAAACCAATTCCAGGATTAATGGAATTTATAAAAAAAGACATTTTATGAATATTTAAATGCTACATAATTAAAAACTAATCCTTATTTAATGATGAGTAACCTTTGGACTATAATGTATCTTAAATAGAAAACTATCTTTAGATAGATTTGCCCTCAAAAAGCATTTTATTTTTGAAAAAATCAATTTAAATTTGAAAAATCTTTTTTTAAAAAAAAGTTCTATTTTTAAAATCATTGATATTTATCCAACCTGTTTTCATTGTTGGAGAAAGGAGTTAATCACATGTAACTAGTTGGTGCAACTAATTACTTCCAAGCGTTGATACTGCCATATAAGGAAATCCCCTTTTCTCTTTTTCGAGCAGAGGATAAAGTAGGGGAAACTTATTTCACACTTCCCGATTTCTGTAGGTGTGGGGTTACTTGCACATTCTCTTTTCTGTTTTAAACTTTGTATTGATGTAGAACAGAGTGAGTTCCCTAGTGGATAATAGGTTCAGGGATGAACCAAATATTTTTCTGAATGCCCTTCAAGCACTGCTCATTATGCCCATTCAATATGTTGGTGGAAGATTTACAGGAGTGTGTATCAGTGTAACTTACCTGACTTGTTACAACTTGGAATTATGCTAGAGTTAAGGATACAATGGAAAATTACTGTATATACTCGTGTATAAGCAGAGTTTTTTAGCCCCCAAAATGAGCCCCCAAAAGAGGACACGGCTTATACTTGGGTCAGTGACCATGAGGGTTCCAAGACTGTGCCGGATTGAGATGCACTGACAATTTAATTAATTTTACCATATTTTCATTAATTTTGATTATTGAAACTCACTAGCAGCTGCTGCATTTCCCACCCTCGGCTTATACTTGGGTCAATCTATTTTCTTGTGTTTTCAGGTCAAAATTAGGTACCTCGGCTTATATTTGGGTTGGCTTATACTCGAGTATATACAGGTAAATCCTATCCTCATCTAACTTCAGTACATGTTTGTATATTTAGTTGCACAATGAAATAAAAACTGGAGAGCAAACCTTCTTATTCAAGAGACAGATTTGTTTAATATAATGAATCACAGGGTGTTTATTATACCTTAGTGCTGTAAACTTGCAAATGTTGTGTATTCTGCAGTTCTGATCTCTTTAAGTTTTTTGCACTAATGTGCTTTAGTCCAAAATACGGGACCAGTGATGCATAGGCATGGGGATGTTCACATGCTGGTTGACCTTCTGCACAAAGATAATAGCCTCAACAGTGTGTTTGGGTTTTTGTTTGAAAGTTTCCCTCTTTCTTTTGCTTCATTAAACAAAACTGGCAGGAAGGGGATGTTCTGTCAACAAAAGTTAGTGTTTAACCAGCTGCAAGTCCTCCAAGTCATTAGGAAGGGAGGTGATAAGAGAAATCCACATCATTCTTTTATAGTGTGCAAGAAGTTAGGATAGTGATACTGTAAAGCTTATTGGTTACTGTCCTTTACCTTCTCTTCTTGGAGATCGGCTGTAGTATTACCGAATGCTTTCTTCAAAAAGATCTGTTCAATCCTCCAAGTCTATAGAAGTTTGTCTTCAAAAATGCTCCAGCTTCTTCTCTCCAAATCTGTCAGTAAAATATTTATCATTGGACACTGGATTTTATATACTTCATCAACTGACCATCAGTTCTTATATTGTTGAAAATAAGATGTGAAATGTATGCTACTGTTGACCATACAGGCACTACTACTGTGTTTCATTTTTTTTAATGAGTGGGTTTAAAAACTTTTGAATACTCTGCAGAATATACTATCTTATGTTCATATTAACATGATTTTTTAAAATGTATTGTATTTACAGTATATTTTATCATTTTCTTCTGTGACCAAGGAACATTAAATTATATGACTGACGTCACAGTGAAAAAGATGCATCCTTTTGCACCATTTACAGCAACAGCTGACTAGGAACCGAGTCTGGAAGTCTACACACATTACAGAGTTTATATTTGCCACAGCACATTAGCTGGGAAAGGGTCTAAAAATATGCCTACTTTTGCTTTTGTAGGAACTTCTCAGTTATGATTCTCATTCACATTTCTATTTCAGGTTCCAGCTACTTGAGGCTCAGGGCTGCCAAGTAGAGTGGCACACGTGGAACTGACATGCAGCTTGCAAAAATGAGACTGCCAAATTAATCCGACCCTGGGTCAGAAAAGGTATGCTGTGCTTGGCATGGCCAGACTGACACCAGGTTGTGATGCTTCAACCAATAAAACTGCTACACTTGGCAAGAGCACCATCCTCATCACAATACTTACCCATTCAACAGCAGAGCAATTTCCTACAGGGACAGAACCATGTCCCTCCCCATTCTCTTGATAGCTTTACTAGAGTTCATACTTTGCATCCATATGTCCCCCTATGTCTTGTGATGACAGAACCCCATCATTATTCCTCAAAGGATAGAAGTCCCATTTTCCATTATGATGGGGCTCCATAAATGGTGCTTTCAAGGATCCCAGATTGGTATTTTGTGTGAATTGCTGCTGATGGAAGAAGGCAACTACCAGAAATGATTCCAACGATCCTTTCCCCATACACTCTTCCTCAGCAACTCTAGGTGAACCCAGCCTTGAAGTGCCTCTGGATCATTTACTTTTTAGTTTGGCTCCTGCTTTGGGGTGGAATGTCTGTCACATTCACTTCTAGATTGGTGCCATTTCAATAACAGCATCATTCTCTTGCATGCCACTTAGGTCTGATAAGACTATCAGTGTTTAAAAAAATGAAGTTGATAATGCAGAGCAAGAGAAAATTGAACTCAGGCAAGGTAGGTGTGTTGAGTTTTCAAACCAGAAGAAAGGATTCTGAGCTTCATGCCTTGTTTCCAGCTGAAACTCAGGTATTTGGGCAGTTACATACACCTTAGTGTCCACTCCCACCCTGGCCAAAAGCAAGTGGACCTGAAGTTAGTGTTAGGCTAGGAGTTGGCCTTTCAACTCTGCCAAAACAGTATGAGCTAGGCAGCTTCAAATGTTTGCTATTACAGTTGAGGAACTGCAGTTCCATTTTACTCTATATAAACTCCTCTGGACTGCAATAACTTCATACATTAGGCACCTTCCTACCCAGTAGTTCCCTTCAAGGGTCCTGCTTTGGTTTCTATTATCCACTTTAATTCCCAAGGATCAGCCAAGCAGTACCTAGTGCTGAGCATTGCTGCGGTGCTCAACCTCATACGTGTGGACATTTGTATGGAATGTGCTTGGAGGGAAGTTTTGCACACCACAAACCCATGAAGACTTTCATGACAACTCTGGATAATCTGCTGTAGTTGTCTAATCCTTTATGTCAGGGATTCTCAACCTATGGCCTATGGGCTAGATGCGGCCTGCAGTGCCATTTCATGTGGCCCCCACTGCCTCCACCATCATGTTCCTCTGTCCATCTTAATTAACAGCACCAGCTCTTTCTTCTCTCTCCATATTTTCACATTCACATATAATGTAAACAAAACATAAAGTAACACCATTAAAGGCTCTGAAAATGTGCAGAATGTTTCTTTATTGGATCAATACCTACCCATCTGTTGCCTCAAGTACACGCGCAGGAACCAGCCCACCCCGCAGAGGGCAGTAGAAGAACTGATGGTACATTAAAAAAGCAGTAACAGTTCACATTTGACTGTTGTCTATTTTCTTTAGCAGAAGGATCATAGAAATGCTTGCAACGGATGGACTGCAACTAGCAGCATTTAAAGCAAAGAGAGAGGTCAGAACCTATCTTGACCCTAAAGAAAGATGCTTGCATAGTAACCTCAAATTGTGGTCCATGGCATCTCAAAGCCAGGGGGAGGCTTCCGTTTCTAGATGTTAGGCTGCAATGCTCCAGTGAAAACATGGCTGCCCATTCTTTGGCATACTCATCCAGGAAAATCAATCTGATTGAGTGGATCCTCCTGTGTTGAGGTAGACAAAAAGCTTATCCTGTTAGTGACCATGTCCTCCCAGTACCTGAGGCCACTGCCTACTTGCTAGTGCTTGAGGAAGCAGCATAGGCACCAAAGTAGCAGTATGCCTGAGGAGAATGCCAAGGAGAAACAGCTTTGCGTAGGGTGCAGAACCAGCCTCCTAATGACTCAAGCCTTTTCAAAAATGCAGAGAGGTGTGAAGTTATTCATGTTCATGTACAGAATCAGCTTCTAGAGTCTTTGATGGTGGAAGTGGAGGAGCTCGAACCTGCAGAAAGTTTTTTTTAAAAAAAAGAGTTTGTGAAGTGTGTTGACTTAAACCAAACAAATTGTATAATATTTTTATAGCAATAACCTTTCTAATATTCATTATCATCCAACAGACTACTAGAACATAGTCTAACCAGATTTTGTGCCATGCATATGAAAGTGCACATGCTGTATACTGGAAACAACTTACTGGGCGAATGCGTGGTATGCTTGGGTCAAGTGAACTATGGCAACTAGCCATGTTTTCTTGCCAGCCGCCTAGAAATAAACAAAAAAAAATGTTCAAGCTGTTTTTCTGGCAGCCTCCATATCCTTGCCTCTCATTAAGGCATTTAGTCATTTTCCAAAAATACTGCTATGATCTCTCTTATTCTCCTAAAGAATATAGGTTGCCCTCTTATCTGGGGGGATGCATTCCAAGATCTGCAAATACCTGAAACCACAGAAAGCAATGAACCCTGTATTATTGCCCACCTAACCTAAGTCATAAAAATGGGGCCAGAGTAGGGGTTTTTCAAATGCCTCCATTAATGTTTCAGGACAGCACAGGAAATCATTCTCTAGGAAACAACCCATTCCTTCTTAACATTACACTGGATGTAGTGGTCACTAGTGGCCAGCTCTGGTAATGCACCATAGGTAAAGGTAAAGGTAAAGGTTTCCCTTGCTTGAAAGCCAGTCGTATCCGACTCTAGGGTTCAGTGCTCATCTGTTTCAAAGCCGAAGAGCCAGGGCTGTCTGCTTCTGCAGACGTTTTCATGGTCATGTGGCAGGCATGACTAGACACCGGAGCGCACGGAACACTGTTACCTTCCTACCTAAGTGGTCCCTATTTATCTACAGTACTTACAATTTCTTGCTTTCAAACTGCTAGGTTGGCAGGAGCTGGGACAAAGACGGGAGCTCATTCCCTCCTGCAGTACTTGGGAATCGAACTGCTGACCTTCCGCTTCCCAGTCAGCATCTTAGCCACTTGAGCCACTGCAGCATGGAAATATATATTCTTCCATGTAACTCACCTCCTTGTGTAAAGTCAGAAGAAGACACTCCGCCGTGGTCAAGGACTGGAGGAGAGAATGCTGGAGGAGATGGTGAAAGAAGATCCTGAAATGAGAAGTTACTTTCAGATGACTTTTGAAACAGGCACAGTGAACTTTGAAGACATCAGAAGAAAGATGAGATAACATGTCTATACCATTGTAGTTCTTTTTTTAAAAAAAAATTGTGTACACTAAATGCCTGAGAAGGGAGAATGTATTAATTCTATTGCTTCCATCACCCTCATGAAGAGATAAACTTTTTCAAGTGGATCCACCTCTGACTCTCCTCCCATCCACATCCAGCATTGTGGCTTCTGAAATAGACCCTGTTTTCCAACAGGTTTCAATTCTGGGCACTCATTTCAAACCCTGAGCAACAGCATAGCAGGAGTACACTCTTCACAGAGAAAATACTATGTCTATTCTAATATTAAAAGCCATACCTGTGTGCTGGAGGGTAGAAAGGGAACTGTGTTTTCATAACAGGATTGCATTAATTAGGAGTCCAATTCTACTTGAAATTATTCATCGGACAAAATACAACTGTCACCAGGATCTTACCTTCCCCCAGCAGAAATGAAGAACCCTATTTCTAATATCAGGTTTTGCCTTGCAGCAGCACCTGGGAAGGTCGAGGGATGTCGGAAAGAGCCCAGATCGGGTCCCTTGACCCTCCCAGCAGCGGCAGGGGCAGCGGAGAACCTGACATGGGCGGAAAAAACTCTGTTGTGATGGAATTTTTTCACCCATTTTGGGGTCTCCACCACCCCTGCCGCCTCTGGGAGGGTTGGGGGACCTGATCCCCACTGTTTCCAATGTCACCCAACCTTCCCAGGCGGTGCTGCAAGACAAAACACCAGGAGAAATTCCTTTGTGGCTGCAGGTTTTGCCTTGCAGCACCGCCCTGGAAGGTTGGAGGATGTCAGAAACAGCCCGGATCGGGTCCCCTGACCCTCCCAGAGGTGGCAGGGGTGGCAGAGCTGTGGTCCGGAGAAGCACGTGGAAGCAGCAGCAAAGGTAAGAAGATCGCCCCATTTAAATTTCATTTTTTTGTGTTTTTTTACTGTGCCTCCCTATGGGGATACCTCGAGTTATGCAAAAACTCAAGTTACAAGACTTGCTGTGGAACAGACTTTTTGTGTAACTCGGGGGTTTACTGTACGAACAATTTAGTCTCAGATGTTTTCCTCAAAATAAATATGGAGAGTAGGAAAATGTCTCCAGGAACTAGAGTATCCCTGTGGAAATGATTCTTGTTGCCCACTCCAGCACCAAATTTCAGAGGAAGCTGGAAATTATCTTAATGTCCAAAGCATACCTGTCAAGTTTTGGATTTGGAAATAAGGCAAATACGGGATACTTGACAGTTATGCTTATCCTGTGTTGCCCTCCAATGGCAGCAATAGGGCATTGCAGTCTAATTAATAAGGGATGACGGTGGGAAAGAAGGTAAAATAAGGGGTTTTCCCGGCCAATAAGGGATACTTGACAGCTATGGTCCAAAGGCTGGAAGGATGCTTGCTAATCCTAGTTGTGTATAGCTCTCCCTGATGATAAGTATTCTCAAGATACTTGGATAACTTCAACACTCCAGAGCCAGTTTCTAAACAAAAGCAGAGAAACTAATCTACTCCTGAGTCATGTAGGAACTCACCTGCTTAGTCTCTTTCTGAGTGCCAGTAATTTCTTGCACCACTAAGGATGGGAAGACCCCAACTCTCCCATTGAAGTCTCCTTTCCAAAAGCCATCATCTACAGCTCCTTCCTCCCGTGGCAAAACTCGGATTATGGATCCCTGAGGAAAGCTGAGTTCCTCTGGGCTCTGTCCCTCATAGTCATACAGGGCTCTCACCAGTGAAGCTGCAAACAGAGAGAGGGCATGGTTGTTGTAAAAACACAGGTGGGCTTAGCAGCCACCCACGTCAGGGGTGAGGAACGATCAACACTCCAGATGCTGTTGGAGTACAATATTGAAAATGCCCCACCATTGGCAATGGGGCTTGGGAATGATGAAAGCTGCAGCTCAATAAGATCTGGACAACCATAAGTTTCCCACCCCTAGTCTACCACCTTGGGAAAACAAGCAGGGAGACATTCCCTTTATAGGCAGTCAGAAGTACCACTACTGATATGTCAAATTGGACCAAGACTTCCTTGGATTCTGATTTAACACATCTCAATAGGCAAATGAATGAAGTCCTATGAGCCACACCTCCATGTTTCTCAAATTCCCCACCACCACAGCAAAACAAACCTCCAGGTTCTAGCATCAGGTCCATGTTCATAATGCTCGTCAGCTCCCTCTCTAAGGCCATATCAGAGGAACCTTCCTGGCTGTTCTCATCAGGATCTGGGCATTCCCTGCTTATATCCAGAAACAAGAGGTACTTCTCAGGAACATAACCAACCTGTCCTGTGCTGTTACGTGCCTGAAAGCAGGTGGGAGAAGTGACACTCAGAAAAGGTTTTGAAGATGCATGCACGACTGCCTTCCTCCCATATCTAGCAATAGAAGAGCTAGACATTAAAAGTCAAAACTGCAACAACCCAATTGACACTGACATTGGTAACTGAGATGGCAACCAAGTTATTCAATGAACATGATCACTACCAGTGTAATCAGTACTCTACTATTGCTTATTACCCTAAAGTTTTGCGCAAGTCTTCATATTCCTCAAGTCCCACAGCCCAAGAGGAATCTAGCCTTGCTCCTTGTACCAACCTTGACCCATTCCTCCACATCACCATCTTCAATAACTTCCAGTTCCTCACCCTGAGCAATGGAAAGCTCATCAGACTGGCAGGCCTGGCAAAAAAGGAATGCACACACAAAGTCACAAGAAAGGAGGGACGAGGAGCAGTGGTGGCAGCATGGGGCCCAAGTAGGACAGGTTATCTCCTGCTTAAGGCTTCAAGGCTTGTCAAATCCAAGAAACTCCATTGGACTGAAGAACTCTCCCCACCCGGTCCCTCTATTTTTAACCAAGCATGTAAAACTTGTATTTCATTTTTTCCCCTTTAGATGTGTCTCCTAATCTGAGGCTCTAAACAGTTGCTTAGATTGTACCTAAATCTGACACTGACCTCCTACTGATGTTGGTGGCTGGTGCCCAGTTCATGTGGCCAAACATCAGGACCTACTGGCCCATAAATATGATGGTATATAAAATATGATGGATCTGCAGTGGCTCAAGTGGCTAAGATGCTGACTGGGAGGCGGAAGGTCAGTAGTTCGATTCCCGAGTACTGCAGGATGGAATGAGCTCCCATCTTTGTCCCAGCTCCTGCCAATCTAGCAGTTCAAAAGCAAGAAATTGCAAATAGATAAATAGGGACCACTTTGGTGGGAAGGTAACAGCGTTACGTGCACTCCAGTGTCTAGTCATGCCTGCCACATGACCATGGAAATGTCTGCAGAAGCAGACAGGGCTGGCTCTTCGGCTTTGAAACAGAGATGAGCACTGAACCCTAGAGTCGGATACGACTGGCTTTTGAGCAAGGGAAACCTTTACCTAACCTAATTTGAAAAAATGGCAGGCCATGCTTTATTCCTTCCAAGAAGGAGTGGAAGCAAACCTTGGGGCTGTATCCTTCCTTCTTCTCTTCAAAAGTGAGGTGTGAACCACTCTTCAAATATTCAAAATGTTGTCAAACAGAGTAAAGTTAGGATCATAATCATTCCACAGTGCAGGATATGAAATAACGGGCTCAAGTTACCCAAAGCCAGATTTTGGCTAAATATCAGGAAAAAACAATCTAACGCTGAGAACGATACCACAATGGAACTAATTACCTTGGGAGGTGTTGAGCTTTAGAAGCATCCTAGATAAAACTAGACATCCTTCCATCAGTAATACTTTAGCTTGAATCCCTGCTCTGAGCAGATGGCTGAGCTCAATCAGTCACCTTGTAGGCCCCTTCCAACTTCACTATTGTATTATTCTAAGATTATGAATTTTTATGCCTGGTTTATGACAAAATGGAACTGGAAGTCAGTCATCACCTCCCTTCTCGTGTGAAGTTTTGGAGGAAATGTACAATCCAAAGACTTGCTGGTGTTCACTCTGCTAACAACAAACAGTTGTTTGTTGTCATGTCTGAGTTCAAGCTACTCAGAAGTAAATTTGGGGAGGGGGGAGGGTTAGGTCACTATCACCATCCAGGGATGGATAGAAATGGGGAAGATACAAGTGAATGCTAATGAATGAGGGGTGAGGAGCAAAAGATGAACACAGGAAAGGTCCATTCAAATCATTACTGCTTCACTTGCTACAAAGCTCACCTGAAGAATTTCTAGCCTGAGGTGTCTCAGCACTTCTTGAGCTGTCCTTGCCTGCACTCCTGGAAAACTATTCTGAGCTGTTTTCCAAACTTTGGAACAATCAATGTCAATAATAGGCAGCAAACCAGAGGGAGAAGAAAAGAAACCATTACCTGATATGGAAAGAATACCCTGCAGGGACAAGGATACACACGTGTCATGCTTGGGCTTGGCCTGGTATCCTCAAAGAGATCTACACTGTCATCGTAATCTTCAAACTCAGCAAGATCAAACTCTTCTTCCTGGTAAAGCATTTTAAATTATTACTCTCACAAGTACAGTGGACCCTTGATTAATGATACATTTGAATAGCATCATTTTCTATTAACGACACTACTGATGCACCCCACGTGATCATTCGAACAATGACAAAAAATGTCGTTATTTGAATAATGAAGTTGAATGATACAAGGGAAACGACAAAAAGTCGTTATTCGAATAACGACGGTATTTTTACCGTCGTTATTCGAATAGCGACGTTTTTTGTCATTATTCAAATAACGATGGTATTTTTACCATCATTATTCAAATAGCGACGTTTTTTGTTGTTATTCGAATAATGACATTTTTTGCCGTTATTCGAATAACGATGTTTTCTGCATAACGATGCTACTTGAGGAACCAAGTAACATCGTTAATTGAGGGTCCACTGTACTTGTACATAAAGAGGCAGGTCAAGCAAATGTGACAGATAGCAGCTCCTCCCCAAAGGGGGTGCGGATCAGTTTGCTGGGGTGTTGAGGATCTTACTCCAATGAAAGATCAAACCAATGAGAGGCCAGACCAACAAAGCACTAAGGAAAATCTATTTTTTCCCCCAAAAAAATCTGTCTGTTGGTCCACCTGAAGATTGATATGGACTGTAGTCTACCAATTCCTTGTCTAAATCATAAGAACACAGAGAAAACCCAATGTTTTTGTGACAAATGCAAACAATGATGTGTTCCCTTAAACCAAAAGTGGTCAATGAGTCTCTCTCAAGGCTAGTGCCTCCCCTGCCATCTGACAAAAAAGGTGAATTGCAGTTCTTAGGGGTAACAATTCATCTATTAAATCAGGGGTGCCCAAACTTTTTGGGCCGTGGGCTGGTCATGTGGTTCAGGGAAATGGCAATTATGGCCTGGGGGTGGATCCGGCCACTGTTGCCAATTCATCCAGCTTGCAAAGCCCTCGTCGCTCCTGGAAGTGGAAGTAAAATGCGTCACTTCCGGGAGCAACGAGAACTTCATGGGCCGGATGAATTGGCATCAGGGGCTAGATCTGGCCCTCGTGCCGTAGTTTGGGCACCCCTGTATTACATAAAGTCATAGGGTTCCCTTGTATCATTCAACTTCCCCATATTTCAATTCTGCAAAACGGAAGTTGGCTTAGCTACTTCTGGTTTCTTTCTCAATTTCTACTCTCTCTCCTCCGCCCCCCACTTTAGGACCTTTTGGTAATCTATGAGGCCCTCAGAGGGTCCTGGGGCAGAACACTGGCTCCCAGAGCCATAAAAGTTGCCCACTCTCTTCCTTAACCAATGCTCGCAATGTGTGTTACCATAAACACCTGGATGAAGGACTACAAGGCCTCTTATGTCTCTGCCTTTCAGACAGATCTGCAGCCGGAGGCTCTTCTATGTGTTGTGGCTAGGTGAATGATGCAAACCTACTGTATGTGTTGGAGCTGATAGTTCACTCAAATTCAGTTTCCTTTGCAAGTCTTATGTTAGAAGTGATGGGGAGAGTCAGTTCTTACTGTAGGAGTTGAGCCCCTCTGAGATCTGCGAGCTTCACTGAGCCGGCGTTCTTGTTCCATTTCATCCAGAACCTGCCCCATGGCACTTGCCAGCCAGGAGTCTACATCCAGGCCTGCCTGACGCAGCAATGCTAGACATGCCTCAGACTTTACCTTGCTGATCTGAAAAGAGAACAATGACTGTCATGTGACCAAGCAATGATAGCAGCTCTTCCCTTAATCAGTTGCCAAGTGCAGCCACAAACAGAGCATGGGGGGAATTTTGCTTTTGTTTGCAAACTCTCTTCTTCTATTAATATGCTATTGTTTCTACAGCATCTAATTTTTCTCTCTCTCAGTATAAAAATAATATATTTATTTATAATCTGCATTTATCCCATACAAGGCAGATGGAAGATTGATAAACACCCCTCTTGTCCCTTGCTAAAGAAACCAGGAAAGAAAGAAAAACTGGAGCAACATGTTTATCCAAGAATGCAATCCACCATAACCCACAGACAGCAAGACAGCAAAAGAGAATATACAAAAAAATTGCATGCACATGCATGCACACATGCAGTGGCACATAATAACAAGCAGTCTCCAGAGAATATTGCTGGCACAAAGCATACACATCAAAACAGGCTAGTTGATTCAGATTATTTTGGTAAACAGACAAGAAACCTAAAATGGAACTCACCTCTGCCTTCCGTATATTCTCTCTTATTTCCTCAATCTTTTTTTCCACGCTGGTCTTCTCTGCCTCAGGGACCTGCTGCCTTCTGGCATCCATTCTCTGCAGAATCTATGCAACCCCACATGAATGTGAGATGGGACCAAGCAATATTATTGCTAATTCTAATTGTAAAAACAAAACTGGAAACATTCTACTGGAAAAGAATACTGGATTTAGAGAAAATATCTTCTGTCCAGTGTCTGAGGCATAAATTGTAACTGGTTATTCCTACTGTATGGAAATGGGGGGAAACCCACATAAAGTATAGTAGGTTCCCAGAAACCCAGAGAAGTCAGAAAGGGAAAATGAGGCAAAAGATGGAACCCTGTGGGAAACCTCTTCTTGTTCTCTCTAGATAGGAATAAGAGTCATGAAAGAGTTTTCTGTCTGAGGGGAACAAGAACTTTAATTTAGCCTTGTTTCCCAACACAGTGGTGGCTTAGTGCAAAGGCTTAATGATTAAGATGCTGAACTAGATGACTGGAAGGTCAGTAGTTTGAGACCTGAGTGCTGCACGATGGAGTGAGCTCCCGTCTCTGTCCCAGCTTCTGCCATCCTAGCAGTTTGAAAGCAAGCAATTGCAAGTAGATAAATAGGTGCCACTTTGGTGGGAAGGTAACAGCGTTCCATGCACCCCAGTGTCTAGTCATGGCTGCCACATGACCACGGAAATGTATGAAGATGCAGATTGTGTTGGCTCTTTGGCTATAAACTGAGATGAGCACTGCCCCCCAGAGTCAGATATGACTGCCTTTCAAGCAAGAGCAACCTTTACCTTACCCAAACACAGATTGGCTGGATTAAGCCATTGCAAGATGCCATCCCACTCCAATAGAAATGTTTTTAGTTGTGGAGATGCCCCCTCTCTTTCACACCTTTCTACTCACCTATTAGGGAAGATAAAATATAACTAGAAAAAAAGGAACAGATACCCCCATTTCACGGACATGTCTTGCCGTGGGCAAAGCTCCCTGGGAAGTTAAGGCTGCAGTGCTCACCTGCTCACTGATGGTCTGGATTTTATAATCCCTGGCTGCTCGAGCAGCCCAGCGGCGTGCTTCCTTCTCTAGACTGCTATCCACAGCACTGTTGCCACCGACATCCAAAAGTGAGGTCTGGGAAGGGAATAATGGTTAACCGCCTTGCCTGAAAGCACCAGTCGTCTCCCTGGGTCTGGGGACGGGTAGGGATGGAAGATGTTCACTCCTATCTTTCTTACCACCTGATCATTTCCTGTGGGCTGGAAGGGCTGCAAGGGCATTGAGGAGAAAACGGCACTATCCTTTAGGAAAAGAAGGAGATTCTGCTCCTGGCAGACCTGCATGGATTGCCAGAAAGAAAGAGGAACAGAAACTGGTATGAGAAAGTCAGAGGATGGTGTTAACCTCACTATAGTCAGACTGTCTTACTGGAGGAACTGCTCTTTCAACATGGCCTCCAGTCAACCATTCTTGCTTTCCTGTGTTCCACAGAGCACAGGACAAAGCTGAATTGACAACAGTCTAAATAATTTGTTTGTGTGTTGCCTCCACCCCCAACACCGTTTCTTTCTGAGGTCTTCAGTAACAACCAACAAGACTTTGACTTTTCCAGCCTTTTTCAACACACACACAGACAGACATTGAGTGTGTCTCAGAAGCTGCATGCCATGCAGCATCACTGACTTCAAGGGGTTAGAAAAACCAGCGATTAATAATAATAATAATAATAATAATAATAATAATAATAATAATAATAATAATAATAATAATAATAATAATAATAATAATAATAATAATAATAATAATAATAATAATAATAATAATAATAATAATAATAATAATAATAATAATAATAATAATAATAATAATTTGGACTTGTATGCCGCCTACTTGCACATGCGACTCAGGGAGGCTAACAACAATATCACATCCCATACAATATAAACCAAGATACAATTAGCATACACTGGGGAACGAAATACAATTAGCAGAATACAATTAGCATACAATAATAAAAGTCACCTAAATCAAAACACCCCAGAATAAGAATTCGATGATGCCATTTGATGATGCCATCAAAAGAAGGCACAAACATCCCCCACCCTACTGCTGGTAGGACGTTAGGGCCATAATGGTGCACCACAACAGTAGGTGTTTACCATAAAACTCAGGGTAGTGTAAAGAGTGCACAAGGAAGGGGCCTGTTGCAAGTGAACCCAATGCTGTGCAGGTCTATGTTAAATTGTCTAATATTTTTTCTTCTTATTATTGGTTTCACCATCTCAGCTTGGCTCTTCAGAAACATTCAGCTTAACAAAGAAATTGAGGCTCTATTTCTCATTGGAAAGTACTGTTCTGTGAGTAAATCTCCAGGGCCCAAGTAGGGCAGAGACAAAGGGCTAAAAAGACAAGCAGGAGATTCAGGACCATTTCTCCCAAGAAGTCTCAGCAACTTTAAGGAGGTAGGGGCCTTTGATTTCCCCTGGAGAAGCTGTGATTTTCACTCCAGTTTTCTGCATCAGGCATAGAGGAGCTTTGGGGAAGCTACATTGGTTCTATGTTTATTTATTAATCCAATTTATATAGCCGCCCAACTCGAAATGACTCTGTTGCCTGGTCTATGACTGGGCGGCTTAGTGGTTAAGGTGCTGAACTTGACAACTGGAAGCTCAGCAGCTCAGCAGTTTGAGACTCAAATGCTGCACGATGAAATGAGCTCCCGTCTCTGTCCCAGCTTCTGCTAACCTAGCAGTTTGAAAGCAAGCAATTGCAAGTAGGTAAATAGATACCACTTCAGTGGGAAGGTAAGCAGCATTCTGTGTCAACTTATGCCTGCCACATGCCCACAGGAACGTCTGCAGACGCAGACAGTGTTGGCTCTTTAGCTGTAAACAGAAATGAGCACCGAACCCTAGAGTCAGATAATACGGGCTTTCAAGCAAAGGTGACCCTTGCCTAGTCTTGTTACCTGTGCAGATGCATCTAGCACAGTCTGGAAGATTTCCTGGCTGCCTCGGCAAGCATCCCGCTCTGAACGGCTAATGAGACAAAGCTGCTCCCTGAGTCTTTCATAAAGGTCACCATCTGATATCTGCAGAAGAAGAGAAAAAAGTAGTTTGGACGGTGCAAAGAGAAGAGAAAGAATCGTGTAGATTCCTCCATTGCAGAGGGGAGAGTTCCTTCCACCAAGACTTGGCAGTGGGGGAAACCATCCAAAGGAGGAAAAAGTTTCCCACAAACATCACAAAAAGAAAAATGGTATCCAACATGGAGCAGGTTTACTTTAGAGCAAGAATCTGTCTGATTTGTGGGACCTGCAAGGACCTGCAAGTACAGTTGAGTTCAAACTAAATCCTGCTGAGTAAAACAAACTTGTTTAGTATGCAAAACAAGTATGACAAAGAGCAGGACCAAGTTCTATGCAGTTCTCACTTCTGTACCCACAGTTTTAAAGCAGGAAGTAAATGCAGTAAACTGATCACAGTACAGTAATAACTCATACAAAGTCCGCTTCAAACAACATCGGATTCATACAACATCGCCTAATTCCTTGAAAAAAGTTACCTCATACAAAGTCGTGCGACTTTGTATGAGGCATTGGGGTTTTCCCAGGTTGCATTGTGCCTGGGCAGTATAAAAGGCAGGACACACGCGTGCATTGCTCTTGTGGGTTTTGCATGAGGCGAAGAGTGTTTAGGAGTGGTTTTGAGCACGATTTTGGATTTTTTTGAATTTTTTTGTCAGAATGTTTAGAAGCATTCCTGGGATTTTTGCAGCATTCTTCAGGTTCTTGGACAATCAGGGTTGTTTGACATGTTTTTGTAATGTTTTTAGCCTTTAGACAATGATTTCTTAAAGTTCTGTCAGTTTCCTGTCTGTTTCCTTGACTTTGCCCTGAAGTCTGTGCTGTTACAGTACAATGTATCTCTATGGAAATGGCGTAGTATGAGGCATCGCGGCAAGGATTTGGACATTGTATAAGGCATTGCGGCTAGGATTTTGCATGCCTCATACAAAGTCCAAATCCGTATAAAGTCCAAACTTGTGGAACCAAGTTTGGACGTTGTATGAGGTATCACTGTATTAGAAACTAGTATACAGAGGAGAAGAAGGCTGTGTAGTGCTTGCCTACTCAAAAAATACTCCTATCTGCTGCTGTCCCCAGCTGCTTCCTCATAATCCACAAATGGGTAGATTTAGATGCACAACATTTGCCATTAGTGGGAAAGTAGCTTGGGAGAAAGCTTCCGAGCGGACAAAGGATATGAACAAAGTGGCTTCATTCTACTCAGGACTCTTCCTGCAGTGTACTGCAACCTTCCAAAACACTTTAACAAAAAGACAACACAACACTACCAATCTAAGAGAGGGAGCAGTGAAAGAGCACAGGCTTAATTTGCTGAAGGACCCAATTGTTAGTGTTTTTGGCAGCCCAAGGTATCTGCAAAACTCTCATCCAGCAACATATTTCAAATGAATCAATTATTTTCCTGTCCATTTTTCACACATGTACATAGTGAATGGGAATACAAAGTGATGATATTTTCTCTTTCCTTCATCACTGCCCTTCCAAGTCTCTGTCTTCTGATTTTTTCCCCCTTTGGGTGCAGTTTTTATCTGGATTATTGAACCAAAGTATATAAAATTTCCCACTATTTCAATGTCTTCACTGTCGGTATTAAAGTTATGTGATTCTTCTGTAGTCATGTTTTTTGTCTTCTTAATTTTCAGTTGCAGTCTTCCTTTGGTGCATTCTTCCTTCACTTTCACTAGAAGTCATTTCAAGTCATTGCTGCTTCATGCCAGTAAGTTGATGTCATTTGCATATTTTAAGTTACTGATGTTTGCATATTTTAAGTTACTGATGTTTCTTTCACCAATTTTCATTCCTCCTTTGTTCTTGTCCAGCTTTTCAATAGATGTTCTGTGTACAGATTGAACAGATACGAAGATAAAATGCATCCTCGTTTGACATGTTTGTCCATAGAAAAGTTATTCTGTCTTAATGGTAGCTTCTTGTCCACAAAGCAGATTATGCATCAGGACAATCAAGGCTGAGGCACATTAATTTTTTCAGCGCAATCAATTGCTTGTCATGATACACATAGACAAAGGTTGTACTGTAGTCTATAAACCACAGGCGGACTTCTAATATTCTTTGGTGTGCTTCAAATATCAGTGGAAATTTGCAATATGATCTTGAGTGCCTTTTTCTTTTTGGAATCCAGATTGAATATCAAGCTTTTCTTGCTCCATATAAAGTAAAGGCCTTTGTTGCAGCACCTTAACCATCACTTTGCTTGCACATGGAATTAGAATAATGGTCCTGTAGTTACTGCACTCTTTGGCATTTCCTTTCTTGGGGACTGGAATATCTATTGAACATTGTCAGAGTCTAGGTTGTTGTTTTGTATTCCATAATTTTTGGCATATTCTTTTTAGGATTTTGACAGATTCAAAAGAACTCAACCTCCAATCACTTGGAGGACTCTGAATAGGCTCAGGGTTGGAGTGCCTAAATATAAGACCAACATGCTCAAGTGGGGCATGCTGCTAGACAACTATGCACTGTGTGAATATGGAGAAATACTGGCAGAGAATGCACTGACGAGGACTTAAGTTTAGCCAATGAAAAAGCCAAGAAAGTGGCTTCATTTTGGCATTCCAGGGTTTGATCAGGACACGAAAGAAGATGACAAAAGATTCAGTCTCTGTGGCTTGAAATAGTTGTATCTGATGTACCCCTATGATTTATTTCTTCCTATGCTTTCAGGACAAATTTAACTTCATTTTCCAGAATTTTAGGTTCTTAATCATAGGATTTATCCTCAAATGAATCTGTCTACAATTTTTTCCTCTTTTACATAAATATGTCCTCATATACTGTCACCACCTTTTCTTCATTTTATCCTGCTCAGACAGTGTGCTTTCCTTTTGGTCATTTAGTATTCCTAATCAAGGGTTAAATTTCCCTTTAATTTATTGGATATTTTAGAAGAGTTCTCTTATTTTGCCGCTCTTATTTTCCTTTTCTATTTCTTTGCACTGGGCATTATAATAGCTCTCTTTGTCTCTACATGACAGTTGCTGAAAAGCTGCATCCAGCATTCTGACCCTACTTCTGTCACCTTTTACTTTTGCTTCTCAGCTGACCTTAACAATTTTAAGTGATGCTGTTGCTTCTTCTGTGTCTAGGCCAAAATGAAGGCACCCTTTAGTGAGTTCGTTCTGCAGTTTCCTTCGCTTGATCTAGTGTTAGAAAGATTAGCCAGCAACACATGGTTGCTGTTACCAGGGTACACCCGATTGTGGTTCCAGAGTACCTCAATCTTCGAGGAGGCTCTTTCTGTGCACCCCAAGCAGAGATGTAAAATTTCCGAAAATTTTGAAGCTCAGGAAAAAAATGAAAATTTTCGGAAAAATTGAAAATAATCTGATACCATACATATATTTTTTAGAAATGATTTATAAAATATTTGAACCCGGTCTTATCTTAAAATATTTTATCCATCAGGTTCAAATAAAACATTCCATAATATATTTTTTATCTTTTCAATTTTCCGGAAAAAAAAAGGCTTCAGGAAAAAAACGGGGAAAAAACACGATTTTTACCCAATTTTTTTTGTTTTTTTCCGGGCCTTCACATCTCTAACCCCAAGTGTTACTTAGGTTTCTGCAAAGTGGCATATAGACTGCTATGGAAATGAAAACAACATCTCTGCCCCAACAGTTGTCCTCAGAATGAGAACTGAGGTCTTGAATGGGAGTAGGACTGTGCCATATTAGAGAAAAGCTCCTACCTTCAAGACAGCTGGGAGCTCCACTTGGTAATAGTGGTCCACCTGGGCCCGAGCAGCTGCCAGTGTCAAGAGATACTCATTCCGTGCCTTCACCAGCTGCTGTGAATTCTCTGCCAGCTGCACAGAGAACTGTAAGGAGAGGAACAGAGCAGCCATGCAGGCTTTGCCTCAGAAGCCCCTAACCAAATCCACAACCCGCACCTGGAACCACCCTGCCAGCCCGTCTTCTGTGTGCACGTGCTCTAGGCATTGGTAGCTCATGTTGTTGCATGGGCACGTGGCAGGTTAGGCCTCTGACCTTGGCACTTAGCTTCTGCAAGCTGGTCTTGGTATGAAATATGCCATGATCGCTCTTCCTGAGCCTGTGGGGAAAAGGATGGGTATCAGTTCACACAGACCTCCTGGATGTAAGCGAAGGGAAAATCTTAGCACTAGAATGTTCTCGGGAAAAATCCACCACCCAGTCCATTCCTGAACTTTCCTACCAATTGGGCATAGCACTGGAGGCTCACCTGAAATCCACATCTGCAGCCTTTTCCCTGGATATTTCATTGGTCCTCTGCATTTGTGTGTAATGTTTCTTGGTTTTGCTGAGTTCCTTCATTGTTTCCAGTAGCTCAGCCTGTATATTCTGCAGTTGTTCCATGCCCTGGTTAGGGATGGGTACAAGCAGTCAGCTGAAAGGCATCATTATTTTTTCTGCCAGTGGCTGCTATTGAATACAGTTGGGAGCTGCCAGCAAGGAATCCACTTGGCGTTCTTTCTCCTCCACAGCCACCATCCCAGTCTTGGTAGCTCAAACTTCTTTCCCCACCTGCCCTTCACTGAAAGGACTTGCCTGGCCAATCCAAGGAATACCTTTTTGGACCAGTGTTCTTTGGACATCCGAGCAGTTTTAGCCACCTCTGTGCTCGTGTTGCGATAGTTGTCTGAGGCGGCCACTCTGGTCTGGGCAGAGGAGACAGTCCCATCAATCACACCCTTCCAGACAGCAAAGATGCTTCTGCAGAGAAATCACAAGAAACCAACATCACAGAAACATCACAGCAATCTGCAACATCCTGAGTGCAGCAGCTATTTGCAGGAGATACCAACAGGTCACTCTTCTCCATAAACTCCAGCACTTTCGTTTGCTACATCATTGTGTCACGTAGCAAGCTCTGCATAGCACAGCATGTCCTGGATGGTTGGCTATCCTCTCCTGTCAATCTGCAGACTCATACTGAATCCCCAAAGGACCACACAGCTATTTAGAGTCTGAGCTAAACACAAGGTCGTCTCTGGATGATGTCACTGAAACCACATCCTGAGCTCTCAGCCTTAACGGTCTGTGTCCTATCCTGGCTAGGTGGTTGTGTTTTAGTGCACCAACTCTTTTATCTATTGCATGAACTCTTCTATCTTTAAATCATCCACAAAGGCTCTGATAATTTGCAGTTACAACTTGAGCTGGAATTGCTTGACTTCGAAAGAAGCAGGAATTGTTTTCAAGAAACAATTGTCTTTGCTACACATTGACCATTCTGATGATTCTGGGGGGAGGGGGGTGTCCTGTTAATTTGCCTGAGAATTACAGCTACTTCAAGCTGCCTTCCTAGTTAGTAAGTGTCATAACACAAGATTATCTTTAACTTTCCCCTCCAGGAACAGCTAATTGCCCTCTTCCCTCCCCAAAAATCTGAAGAGAAAAAACCTTCCTGCCTGCCCCCAGATTCATGGATCAGTATATGGTGCCTAAGTTCACATACACATGTGCATACATGCTGCTAGGTATTCAAAACATAAAGCATAATTAAAATAAAAAACCCTACTAGGCTTTCTGCAAAACTGTCAAGAGAGTGAGCAGTGATCTGGTCTGTTGCAAGGTCCATTGAATCAGTAAGGAGCTGATGAAACAACTACTGTGCAAATTCCATTGATTCAATGGGCCTACTCTAGTTACAACTTTTTTTATTTATTTGTTGTACAGTATTTATTGATCCCTCTTCTCCCAATGGGGGAACTCAATGTGGCTCATAATACTAAAAAAAACAAATTAAAAACACAATAAATTACTGATCAAAGGGCAATTGAACAACAATAATAGATAAAATACACTAAATGATTAAAAGCAGGATTAAAACATTAACAACAGATAAATCATTAAAACAGGCAATAACTTAATGAAAAAACAGCATCTAGGGATTCACTTATAATTATTAAAAGCCTGCCTGAAGATGTGGTTCTTCAGCTGTCAGCAGAAGGCTAAAAGGCAACAACCTCCTGAAAGGGAGCATTTCCTGCCACAAAGTTCCTTTTCACCATCAACCATAACTCTGAGGACAATGGGACTGAGACGATGTCCTCCTCTAAAGATCCTAAGAGTCAAGTAGGCTCATATGGGATGATACAGTCCTTCAATAAAGCCTAGAGGTGTTATGGTGAACCTTGGCACTCCAGGTGTTCTTGGACGTCAGCTACCAGAAGTCCAAGTCAGCACTCCTGTTGAGCAGGGTTTCTGGGAATTGAAGTTCAAGAACATCTGGAGTGCCAAGGTTCACCATCACTGTCTAGACCCAACCTATATAGAGCTTTGTAGTTAATAACCAGCACTCTGAAGGGCCCAAAAATGGACTGGTAACGAGTACAGTTGCCATAGCAGGGGTGTTATATACTATACTATACTATACTATACTATACTATACTATACTATACTATACTATACTATACTATACTATACTATACTATACTATACTATACTATACTATACTAACAGTATTTCAGCTTATATTGGCATAAGACAAACAATAATACAGTCTACAGTATATGAAAACGTATGCCAAATGAAGCTTTTGTCTTTTAAGGGGCCATAATTTTCTTCATTTTTCTACGTTCTAGAAACATATATTCAGTTTCATATAACATATGATTTAACATATATTCAACTGCATTCAAAGCAGCTGGGCACTCCAAATATGTAAGGCAAGAATTTCCCAGCATACAGAAGACCAAAAACCGATGTGAAATGACACATGGTAGTATTTGTATTTGGTTGTATGTACACTACTTAGCAAGAGTATTGCCAATGGTGGACTGAAGGGACCAAGCTTCTCTCGTGTGCCAGATACTGTGTACAATGATTGGTGTACCCTGTTCTCCTCACAGCAGGAGAGACTAAAAAGTAATCTTGCTCAAAGTTAATATTTCTTTGCTACCAACACACATTTGGCTACTCTTGGGAAAGTCTCCCTCTTGCCACAAAGGCAGGCCTGCCCTCTTCCATAGAGAAGTAGGTCTGCCAAGCTCCTCCCATTCCACAAATCAATGCCAACCTGGAGTCACTGGCGACACCACAGCTGCGTTGCCAGTCCTTCTTCGAGAACTGACTTGCTAGTCTCTGCAAAGCCTGAAAATACACACATACACACAAAATTAATATTTGTTAAACATCTGTATCCCATCTTTCCTTACATGTCAGTCTTCAATAGAGCTCAAAACAAATAAGTAACTCATCAACATGAGATAGGTCTCTCTCTCTCCGAATCTCCTACAAATACAACTATCAAATCTCATCTGGTTTTCTTCTCTGTACCTAAGACTATCTCCTCCTCCACTCAAAATAGCTTCCAGGAAGAGCAAAAAATATATAAATGTCACCCTCACCTGCTTTTTTTTACTTTGCTGCAGTGCCGAGAATCGGAAAGGGAGGACAATGGACCAGTTTTTCCATTATTAGCATCACTTTGGGAAATATGGTTGAAATTAGGCAGGCCTAACTCATGAGGGACTATCCAAAGCTACTCTGTCTTTTCAAGAAAAGAACAGATATAAAGTGTACTGAAAAATTAATAGCCCTACCCATTGTCTGCTAGTCTCTCTGCAAAAATAATTTCAATTGCTGTGCTACAGTATCTCAACCAGTTGTGGACTCCAAAAAAATTTACTACCACTTTGGGCATGGTATGGTGGGTGTGGTCAGGGGGAAAGCCCTGCGTTGCACCCGAATTAGGATTACATTATTTCAAAACTTGGATGGGTGGGGTCAGCCAGAATGTCTGCTACTGGTTCTGGCAACCTGGTGCAAACCTGATGATTCCCACCACTGATCTCAACCTATACCTATGCTAATTCTGCCTTTATATTATTTGAAAGAGCAAGTACAGGATCTGGAACCTAGTGCAGTATTTAGCTCTTTGAGAAACACTTTCTACAACAATCAAGTTGTCTATCATCTTATTTTTGAACATTCCTATGAATAAAATGTTATTGTTTTCTTTTGAATAGTATTCATATGAATAGTATGCTATTCTTTTCATTTTAACAAATCCTGTGAATTGACCACGTGCTGTCTCACTTAAAAGGGTGCCGTAATTTTCCTGTTTCCTTTCCTGCTTACTTAAGTGAAAACAAGACTAAATTTTCTATCAATCTAATGAATCACAGAATCATAGAATAATGGAGTTGGAAGGATCGTACAAGGCCATCAATAATCCAACAGCCTGCTCAATGCAGGGATCCAGATCAAATTATATCTGACAGATAACTGTCTAATTTTCTCTTGAATGCCTCCAGTTTTGGAGCGTTCACCACTTCCCAAGGTAATTGGTTCCATTGTTTTACTTCTCTAACAGTTAGGATGTTTTTTTCCTGAAACACAACCAAAATCTGACTTCTGGTAACTTGAGCCCATTATTATGTGTCCTGCACTCTAGAACAGTGGTTCCCAAACTTTTTTGGCCATACCTCAGCTAAGCATCTCTAAAATCTTGATGCCCCACCACCCCTGTGGCATAGAATTCTTATTATTTAAAAAGTGAACTCCTATTCACATGAAGGAAACCTAAAAGACCATTAACTGTTAATAATTCATTCTCAAATTGCCCACCTTAAAAAGGAAATTGTCCTGTGGACCGAGTGCCCCACATTGGGAACCATGGCTCTAGAATGATTGAGGACAGATCTTGTTCCTCCTCTGCATTGACAACCTTTCAAGTATCTGAAGTACCTTCAGTCTTCTTCTCTTAAGACTAAACATACATTGTTCTTTCAGTCTTTCCTCATAGATTTTGGTTTTCATGCCTCTGATCATCGATGTTGCCATCTTTCTCTGAACTTGTTATAGTCTGTTTGAATCCTTCTTAAAGTGTGGTATCCAGAACTGGATGCAGTTCACAAGATGAGATTTAGCCATTGTCAAAAAGAGGGAACTATTGCTTCATGTGATTTGAAGACTATACTTCTCCTGATGCATCCTAAAATCACACTGGCCTTTTTTGCAGGTGAACCACATTGTTGGCTCGTATACGGCATGCGATCTACAACAATTCAAAGATACTTCTCACATGTAGTAATACTGAGCCAAATATCCCCCTCGGGCTAGAGGGGCCGAGCAACACCTGGGGCGAGGCACGGCGAGTTTAAAAGGACTCTTGCCGCTAGTCCGCTGATGCCTTCACCGCCCACCCTCTGGCCAGCCGGGCTAGAGGGGCCGAGAAACACCTGGGGCAAAGGACTCTCCGCTAGCTCCGTTGATGCCTTTGCATCCGGTACTGTTAGCATGAAGGGAAGCGGACTGAGTCTTCGTAATGTATTTATTGTATATTGTTGCGTACTGCTTTGAAATATGTACTGTTTAATCTTGAATTGGGTATTGTTTATTGCTTTGAAATTTGTATATTGCATTATGATGTTTATTATTGTATTATACTGATTTTGTTTTCTAACATTATGTTTATTATTGACTATTGATTATTGTACTGAATTTACTTTTCATGCTTCTTTATTATTGTATTGTATTCTGACGTATTATTTGTATCATATTTTATATTGTTTGGCATTATTGTTGTAAACCGCTTCAAGTTCCCTTTATGGGAAGGAAAGCGGTATAGAAGTCTAAACAACAACAACAACAACAACAACAACAACAACAACAACAATAATAACAATAACAACAACAACAACAACAACAACAACAACAACAACAACAACAACAACAACAATAATAATAATAATAATAATAATAATAATAATAATAATAATAATAATAATAATAATAATAATAATAATAATAATAATAATAATAATAATAATAATAATAATAATAATAATAATAATAATAATAATATTGTAACTGTGTGTTTATTTTGTTTTTCCTAGATTTCAAAGAAAACCCTCTTGGGTCTTGATGAGATGTTTTGGGTTTGTGCCTTAACAAGCATCTGCTCACTTCTGGTGTAAGTGTCAGAATGGCCTGGATTAGGCTGCTTCATATATTCCACATTTGTGGCACTGAAGATGGACAAATTCACTTCACCCAAGAAACACATCCTTATTCTTAAAATAAGGTCTATGCACAGGTGTGTTCAGAAACACAAGGAATGTAAGACAAAGTTATCTGCTTCCTGGCTGCTCTTAATAGATAAACTCAAGGTCAAGTAGTCTAAAAACCATTTTTTTTACCCATTGTGTTTCTGTTTTAACCCACTGCCTGGTAAGCTCCACGTGGAACCTGGGACTGAAAGAAGCTGATTCATGGTATAATCATGATTCCAGACCAGACTAGCCTTTGTATCAGCAGCCTACTCCACAGCTCTGCCACTGTGCATGCAACCAAGCCATATCCATCTAAATTACATGCTCACACTTTACTCAAATATCAGCTATAAAACGGAGACCGCAGTAGTCCTAAGATTACAACTAAGAATGCAGCATTTTCAGGTGCATTAACCATCAGTGCCAAATAAACTACGTATTTTCCTTCCTGCTGAGATTGTGAAAGCAGGAGAAAATGATGATAAAAAAATGACCAGATGTTCACCAGGCCATGAGCCAATATTTTCAAATCATTTATAATTAGATGTTTCTCATAGTCCACCTGGCAACTGAATTCTGTAATCTTAAAAACAGCAGTGCAAAGGTTTATGATAGGAACCAACAATGTAAAAACCAACACCCCCTCCCCCAATTCAAGCACCATCATATTTTAACATGGAGAAGTTTTGGGCTATAAGAAGCCACTGAAAAAGAAATGCAGAATTTATGATTGGCATATGCTGCTTTGGTGAACCTTTAGATGACAACCTGAATCACTACAAAGATACATTTTAAAGACTAATCCATTCTTAATAATCCACCTCATGGCCAAGGAGAGGGCATACAGACCAAAACCCAAAAGTATCTAAGAATAAACCTTTTAACCACTATTTTATTAAGAAACTGCAGTTTTAAAATTGTTTTTGTACATTTCTTCAGATGTAACTAAGAAGTAACAGACCTCAAGTGTTCTAAATGAGTAGTCATATCTGCCATGATAGAAGGGACAGATCACCACAGTGTCTTAACTTTACTCATTTGATTAACAGAAGGCAAACATTAAAAAAAACCTTTATGGCTATTGTATGCTTGGTAAGTGTGGCTTCACTGGCCCTTTTTTGCAAGCTAAATAGGGTCATTTGAATAGCAAGGAAGCTAACAGGTAGCCAATGTAAACAAACCAGGATTGGCGAAATGTAACCAAATGATCAATCCCTGTGGGGACACCATATTGTTAGATCCACATAGCCAACAGAGCCTCCCCCAGATGCACCATTTGGACCCGGCCAGTGAGGAAGGAGTGGAACCAACACAAAGCAATGCATCCAATTGACTGTTAGCTCACTAGCTGATTTAATGAGCCACATTTGGCAAGGATCCACAGGAGAGGTGGTGGGGTTTTGCAATGTTCAACCACCTTGGCTACATCATCAGAATCTTGAGTGGGGGAAGGGGAACACACACACACACACCCCAGTTACTGTGCAAGCCGTTTGCACCTTTGGCAGGTGTCTACTACTACTACTACTACTTCTGTCATATTTGAATCTGAATATAGGTGATCCTCATGGTGATCTGCCATGAAAACTGTCCTGGGAATATAATGTAGGGGCCTTTCATCTGCCTTCCGCATTGCAGCATGACCCGCATACCACTAATCCAGTTCTGCAAGTCACTTTCTGGTCCTGAGCCCTTTTGGCATGCAAAGTCTTCATTGGACTCAGGCCACTATTGATGAAGCTGTTGCCCTTCATCAAGATGGATTCAAGTGGCATTTAATCCACTTGGGGACCATCACCCTTCCCTGTGGACTTTGGTACCCAAGTCCTCAGGGTTGTCAGGTTAATTAACTGTCACCTGACACTTGTTGTCAGGTTAATTAACTGTCACCTGACACTTGGTGTTGAGTCACTGGCAGTAGGGCCTATTTTATTACCATAGCAGGATAACCTGGCCAGACTTGTGCACAACCAATTCTGAATTCAGAGTGGGAAACAAAAAGACATTCTACCAGGCTATAAGACGCTCCCACCCTCACACACACACACCTCTTGTATCACAAACATGACATCAGACCTGTACAGAACAAGAGACCCTTCCCACAATTTCTCAAGATTGGTCCCATTTGCCAGGCTTCTGCAGTGTTTCAGCACTCATTCCAGCTGAAAAGCATTATAAGCCTCAAAGTGAGAAATAGGAATTAAAAACAAGATATGATTCCCAGCATGTCTCTTTTTTGTTGTTGTTGGAACGAACCCAAAATGACAAGCACACCCACGATTCCAAATGTGGAATTTAGATTGTGCTGCATAATTCTGAATCTTTATAAAGAGCCTCAGAAGTCTGGCAGGGCAAGGAAAAAGCCTCAGTGTTCTGGAGAAGAGTGAATCTAACTGCCAGTGCTTGGTGGTAATTGAACTCTGTGCCATGATGTTACAATCCAGTGGTAATGCAATGGACTTCCAGGATTGAAGACTCATAACTTTCTGAGCAGCAGGGACTATGACACTATCTGTCTCTTCCAAGGGTTCCCTCCTCCTTCTCAGCTTTGCTAAAATCCTCACTGTAGGTGGGAGAGAAATATGCTATCCCAGGCTGAGACTACAGCTACAAGAAATCTCTGCTGTAATGCAAGTATTTGAGGACGATTTAGTTTTGACGGGCAATCAACAGGCACTAACTTCACAACAGATCTGTTCTTTATTCATTAGTATGGACCAATTGAATAGCCTCCATGTCTAGAGCCTCCTTATGGGGGAATGACTGACTATGGGGAGTGTTTTGGTAAGGACCTGCACTGACAAGAAGCAATCCTTGCAAGAGTTGGTCCAACCCTGAGAACGTGCCTCAGCGATTCTATTTGTGAGGAAATACACCAACCTGCTGTTCGAAAACACATGCTTAAAGGAACAAATATTCCCCTTCACATCTGAACAGACACACAGCCAAGAACACTGGAAGGACATTTATGGCCCTTAAGTGGGTGGTGGTGGTGGTGATGGTACAGTTCTGAAGTGGATTCAGAAAGGACATCAGTTGTGGGAACAGAAATGGCGTTCACAAGATGCCTCCAGTACGCCCTTGAGGGGCCGCACACAAGAGCCAATTCTTTATGATACAAAAGTACACAAGGCATGCTCATCTAACTTTGATATGAGAAGACACAACATTCAAATATTTGGAAAGGTTATTTCAAAAGGAGAGGTTGGCGAATATTGCTTCTTTTGTTACTGACTCTCATGTCCAGTGCTAGCTGGCTTGGGGTTTATGGGAGCTAGAGTCCAAAAAAGTAACATTTCCATGTTCTGCTTTAAGGTAAACTTCATCACTACTAAGGACAGATGGGCATATGCAGTTCTCTCCCCTGTTTTTGCCTATTTGGGGGCTGTGTGCAATTGTGGAAGAATACAAGTTTAGAACTGCATACTCTCCAGAGTTATACAACAGGTAAGCAGATACTAAAAGGAGATGAATGGGAAGAAGGGGGTTGCACAATATGAAAAGTGGAAACCTACTAAGGTTCGTCTAGACCAGTGTTTTCCAACTTGGGTCCCACGCCCCACAGGGGGACTTTAACTCCCAGAAGCCTCAGTCAATACATTGGCTGATCAGTGCTTTGGAGAACTGACTTAGGCTTCTGGGAATTGAAGTCCAATAACCAAAGGTTGGGAAACACTGATCTAGACATTAAGTAGAAAGAAGTGATGAAGTCTCTCCTTTAGTGACTTTATGCCACATGGTACAGGGGGACATATTTAAGTCCTCCTGAATACATTAAAAAAAACTCTCACAAAACTAGCACATTGACAATAAAAAAGTTAGCCAAGCTTCTCTTGCAACATGCCCAGGCTTGGGTATTACACATACATGTATGTAATTGTGCCAAAACAGCATTTTAAGTTTATTTTTAAAAAAAGGTACAGTAGAAGAATAGCAGCGGAGGAGGAGGAAGAAATGAAGAGATAATTAACCCTCTTCCTTACTTGAACTTTCCAGTTTAGACACTTAGGCTGGGCTCTGAAAATGCATTTGTTTTTGGAAGCCTTCCTTGGACTTCCTTTAAAAAAATAAAATAAAAACAAGGTAAAGGGAGAATACTGTTACATGTATTAATGTGTATAGTGGAATCGCAGTTAACAAACTGCTCAGTTAACATAAAAATCACATAACAAAAGGAAATCCATCAAAAATAGTGGTTCGGTTTATGGATTTCCCCCCAGAACGGAGTAATTGGTTTTCAATGCATTCCTATGGGAAATTGCATTCAATTAATTCCTATGGGAAATTTGGTTAAAGTAATTTTCATTGTAAGAAATGTCTTGGAGAATGCATTAATTATGTTAACTGAGGTCCCACTGTACACTGAAAGTTCTTGACGGGGGTAAAGGTCACCCTTGGCCGAAAACCAGTCGTATCAGACTCTAGGGCAGTGCTGACTTGGGCTTCTGGTAATTGAAGTCCAAGAACAGCTGGAGTGCCAAGGTTAGCCACCAGGGCTAGGGTTTGGTGCTCTTCTCCATTTACAGCCAAAGAACCAGTGCTGTCGGAGCCTGCAGATGTTTTCGTAGTCATGTGGCAGGCATGACTAGACACTGGAGTGCAAGGATTGCCGTTTACCTTCCCACCAAAGTGGTACCTATTTATATACTGGCAATTTCTTGCTTTTGAAATGCTAGTATGGCAGGCTGATAAAGAGACGGGAGCTCACTCTGTCATGTAGCACTCAGGTCACAAAGTGCTGACCTGCCGATCTTCCAGTCATCAAGTTCAACGTTTTAACCACTAAGACACCACAGTCCTTCTGGATTTTTTGGAGGGGATATTCAAATATGGAAGGGACTGCAGTGTCTCAAGTGGCTAAGATGCTAACTGGGAGGCGGAAGGTCAGCAGTTCGATTCCCGAGTACTGCAGGATGGAATGAGCTCCCGTCTTTGTCCCAGCTCCTGCCAACCTAGCAGTTCGAAAGCAAGAAATTGCAAGTAGAAATAGGGATCACTTTGGTGGGAAGGTAACAGCGTTCCATGTACTCTGGTGTCTAATCATGCCTGCCACATGACCACGGAAAAGTCTGCAGAAACTTTCTTTGGCTTTGAAACAGAGATGAGCACTGAACTCTAGAGTCAGATACGACTGGCTTTCGAGCAAGGGAAAACTTTACCTTTACCTTATTCAAATATGGAACTTTCCCACTTGCAGCAGTTCCACCTGCAAAAAGCCTTCACATTTGATGCTGCTAAATATATGACTGAAACCTAAAAGGTCTGTGTCCTTTTTTCTACATCCAAGTCTATCTTCCATGTGTAGAAGATGGGAATGTATAGTTGGGGCTTTTGAAAAGCCAGCCCACCATTTCTCTTAATTTAAATGGATGCCAACATGCATAAAACATCAATGAAAGACCCCCATGAATTAACATTGGGAGGAACAAGGTGTTGATACAGAACAGGATGGCAGCAGATAAGATATCGTAAGAGAAATATGGTACTGTAAGGATTTGTTGATCTTTTCCCGTATAATATCAGGTTGGGATCTCAAGAGCCTGGGTTTGAGTGGAGACAGCCAAAGAAAGCTGTCACTGTATGCGGTCCCTACATGTATTCTAAGGGAGAAAGAGAATTAAAGTACATAAGACTTTGTTGGCAAAGTTGGCAGCATAAGAAGGAAAGCCAAGAAGCTTGTTGTATCCATGGCGTAGAGCAGGGATTCTCAACCTGTGCCCCGTGGGCCGGATGCAGCCCATGGCACTATTTCATGTAGCCCACTACCACCTCCACCACAAGAGGAAGTGCCATGTGGTGCAGGAAGGACAAAATGGCCTTCCGGCCCCCAAAGCTGTCTGAAGGAGTGTGACCCAGCCACCGGCTTAAAAAAGTTGAGAACTCCTGCTGTAGAGGACATCCTGCCTTTTGGCTGTTTTGGTTGGAATCGCCCTGTATGCCTGGAGTCTACTAAATGGTTACAAAAGTTTTCCAAAACATTACAAATAAGAATCAAATCCATACTTGGTGCCACTGCTTAATTAAGAGGCTGTTTCTTACTGTAGCAATACATCAGGCACTGCCGCCTGAAAGACACTTCGTGCTGAGCAAAATCTAAACACAGCCGAGTTCACCTACTTTCATCACATGGAATTTGTCTGACCTTTAGATTTTAGGAGTCATGTGAGACAGGAGGATACTGCTCTTTAGGACTAATATTCCAAGAAGGAACTTGAATGAACCCAGCTGGAAAGGTATGGCTAAAGTCTGGAGCATTAAAGGATTATCACATTTGACCTCGGATTCACTGGCTAACAGCTCCGATACTAGGCTTGTGCCATCTGGGTCATTTGCTTCAACCAGGGGAGGGTGATGGCATACAACGGAAAGGATAAAACTAACCTATTTCCACCTTTTGACACAACTTGTTCTCTAGAGCTGGAAACTGAGGGGTGGGAGAGATGGCTGAAGCTGGTGGCTACATATTGCTTCATTCCCAAACCCAATGCCGTGTCTTCTATTGCAATTGTCACCTAAACTGAAAAAGCACAATATATTTCAAATAGTTTGGGAAACTTGCATTTGCTCACCTGCCCGTATTCCCGCTCAATAGCAGACCTCTGCTTGCTGTAGGACCTGCAAAGAGATGACAAAGATCCTGAGCAACTCTGCAGCCCAGTCCTTCTGGCACAAGGTCTAATGGGTTAATATTAAATGAAATGGTGCTTCAGCTCTCTCCAATCCCACCCCTGTAGAAATGATATAAAATCTTCAATAAAATGTTTTGGGGGCTACTATCTCTATCTTATGGTGTTCACAAGGATAAATGAGGTGCAAGTGCCATCACAAAGAACATTGTTTGCATGCAGTGCTCAGTCCCTGATATCTCCAGTTTAAAAGGTAACACCCCTGCCTTTGATTCCAAACAGTCAAAAGAGAAGACTTTTGGTATAGGCAGGATAACTGTCTAATACAATGTAAAGTAAAGCTCACCCTTGCTCGAAAGCCAGTCGTATCTAACTCTAGGGTTTGGTGCTCTTCTCTGTTTATAGCCAAAGAGAACTGTCTGCATCTGCACACATTTCTGTGGACATGTGGCAGGCATGAGTAGACACGGAATGCTGTTTACCTCCCCACCAAAGTGGTACCTATTTATCTACTTGCAATTTCTTGCTTTTAAACTGCTATGTTAGCAGGATCTGGGACAGAGACAGGAGCTCACTCCATCATGCAACACTCACATCTCGAACTGCTGACCTTCCAAACTGCCGGTCATCAAGTTCAGCATCTTAACTACTAAGCCACCACAGTCCCTCAATATAAATACAATGTAAACCAACTTCTGTATTTGCAATACACAGAACAAATTGCAATTGAACCCAGGATATAATAATAAAAAAATCACTTTTGCGCAAAACTTTATTTGCAGACTATGAGCAACAAAAATAAAAGATATATATATATATATATATATATATATATATGGATTTCTGTGATATTTAACAAACACAAATACTGACTGTTATAGGATATGAAAACAGAGAGGATTGTGTCTTTATGTACATGTGGAAGATAGACAAGCAAAAAGAAAGAGTTGATTATTGGTGGGATGGATTCTTCAAATGTTTTACTTTTTCAGCAGGAGCAAAATTAAACCCAAGAAGAACTCAAGAACTACAAGCAATGTAGATACTGCATCTTATTCATACTGGGGAAAGGTTACAAGTGTTTCTGTCTGCCCCTCCCGGCCCCAGCGATAACAGCAGCCTTTATAGTGAGTGTGCAATCATCAGTGTGAAAAAATTGCTGGGAGGAAATGCCCTGCTATCAGCTTGCTGCTCAAACTACATAGAGTTTTTTTAAAAATGTACTACAAGGCATTCAAGAAATTACACAGAATAGTTGAAGTTCTATTATTTACATGTTACCTATTACATTATTATCATCACATTATTATATTGTGTTTAACAATTATTTACTATTATTTTACATATGCAATGGGCATAAAATGCCTATATTCCTTGTCATGCACCAACTGTATATCTTGGCATATGACAATGAATAAAAGCATTGACACCATAATTTGTAGCAATTTACTGCTACAGTTTAAGTTATCTTACTTACATCAGTGTACATAAGTAACAAGAGTCTGACTACTAGTGTGTAGTCCTTCCTTCCTGTAAAACGGATTCCAGACCTCCCAGACTTGTAGCACTGGATCAATACCAGCAAGATCAATGTTCTGACCAGTAATTCCTTTCCTTCCTTTAAGGAAGTGTCAGAACAATGCAGAATCAACAGATATGCTAGAGATAGATGGATGGATATAAGTCAGTGACTAAACTATCCTGGCTTGAGGCAAGCCTCCTGAGGAAGAAATAGTGGGATCTCAGGAGGTGCCAGAATTTGGTTAACCTAAAAGAACCAAGGGTCCTTCTCCCAGCTTTGAAACCTTCAAAGGAAGGAAATGCAGTCTGTGGCTATCCAGCTCACTCCCTGAGTTGCTTATCAAGAAAGAGGGACATAGTGACACATGCTGACAAGACCGGCTCTTTTCTCCCTTTCATGTTCCCACCTTCTTTTGGTCTCCTGAAGACCCAGCTTATTACCTGATATCCTCTAGGAGCTCTAGCTCACGCTGTTGCTTATTCTGCAAGCCGGTCAGTTGCTCTATTAAATGTACTTTCACCTCCTGGGTCAGCTTAACCTGGGAACAAAACAGAGTTAAGAGCATGTTATGGCTCTGACCTTCAATACCATGCAAAGGAGAAGATGGCCACTCAAGCACCTACCAATTGTAACCTACCTGAGACACCTGCAAAGCTGTGGAAACCTGAGAGAGAACAGGCATAGAGGCAGAAGGAAGAGCACCAATAGGCAGGCGACCAATAGTAGAAATGTTCTTCTGCAGATAAAGCTCATGGAGCTCCACCAAAACAGAGTAATAGTACCCAAGGCATAGGACTATCAGTTGTCAACGCCATGGCTCCACCGTCCCTACCAAGAAATCTTTAAGGGGCCCTTTGCGCACATCATTCTTTTTGAATCTTCCATAAATGATGGAGAGTGATAATGTTCAGCCAAGTTATCTTCATCACACGAAATCCTGACACAGATGATAAGTAATGCGGTGACACTCTATGTGGTCCACTGGCACAGGATTCCTAGGTTGGCTGATGGAACAAGTTTGAAGCCATGATGCCTCACCTCAAAAAATAAAAATAATATTGGAGGGCCTGGCTCCAAGCTCCGGTCACAAACTGGAAAGCCCGTCTCCAGAATCTGCCCAGATATTGCTGCCAGGATAAGTAAAGCTCTCCCTTGTTTGAAAGTCAGTTGTGTCCAACTGTAGGGGTCAGTGCTCATCTGTATTTGTATCCAATAGAGCCAGCGCTGTCTGCATTTACAGATGTTTCGGTGGTCAAGTGCAGGCATGACTAACACCAGAATGTATGGAATGCTTGGGTCTCAAACTGCTTAATTTAGTGGGTAAGATGCTGAACTTGATGACTGGAAGGTCGGCAGGTTGGCAGTTCAAGACCCAAGTGCTGCATTATGGAGTGAATTCCCATCATCTGCTCTAGCTCCTGCCAACCTAGCAGTTGGAAAGCAAGAAATTGCAAGTAGATAAATAGGACTGCGGTGGCTCAAGTGGTTAAGGTGCTGAAATGATGACTGAAAGGTCGGAGTTTGATTCCCGAGTACTGCATGACAGAGTGCGCTCCCGCCTCTGTCCCAGCTCCTGCCAAACTAGTAGATAAACAGGTACCACCTCAGTGGGAAGGTAAACAATGTACTGTGCACTACGATGTTGAGTCATGCCTGCCACATGCCCATAAACAGAAATGAGCAATGAACCCTAGAGCGAGCTACGACTGGCTTTTGAGGTAGTGCAACCTTTACCTTATAGGTCCTGCTTCGGTGGGAAAGATAACAGCATTCCATGTGCTCTGTCATCTAGTCATGCCTGCCACATGACCATAGAAATGTCTGCAGACACAGACAACACTGATTCTTTTAGCCCCAAATAATGCTTATTATTAATGCAATGGCTCAAGTGGCTAAGACACTGACTGGGAGGCGGATGATCAGCAGTTCAATTCCCGAGTGCTGCAAGATGGAATGAGCTCCCGTCTTTGTCCCAGCTCCTGCCAACCTAGCAGTTCGAAAGCAAGAAATTGCAAGTAGATGAATAGGTACCACTTTGGTGGGAAGGTAACAGCGTTCCGTGTGCTCATGCCTGCCACATGACTATGGAAACGTCTGCAGAAGCAGACACCGCTGGCTCATCGGCTTTGAAATAGAGATGAGCACTGAACCCTAGAGTCGGATACGACGGGCTTTCGAGCAAGGGAAACCTTTATCTTTACTAATGCTTATCTGAGATTGATACCAAGGGTTAGAGTTGGATTACTTCTTACCCCTTTGGCTCAATGCTGATGAGACTCATGCTCCAAAACACCAAGAAGGCAACAAGCTGCCTTTATCTGTTTTCAAACTAGTAAGGAAAGGCGAGACAGAGTTGGGGTGGGGGAAGGTGGAAGGGGAGAAGAGACCCCTAAGTGCTAAGGAATGGACCCCCTGCTGATCATGCCAGCGTGCCTGAAGGAGAAGAATGGCAAGAACAAACATTGTTGAGGGGACACAAGAACAAAACCCATTTAGAAGATGGAGGAAGGAGCTCACTGGATAAGGAGCATCTTTAAAGGAGGATATAGCTCAGGAACTCAACCTCTCCCTACTTCACTTGGAGAACCATCAATGGGCTGAGGGTCAGGGTCCCTAAATGCAAGATCAAGGGGGGGGGATGCTGGCGGACAACAACACGCTGTGTGAATGTGGAGAGATACAGGATCCAGCTAATTGACTGGTCAGAAATTATCCTGGGTTGAAAGGAATTTTTTTTGCTGGAGGAACTCCGCTCAGGGGACGCCCCCCAAGATCTTTCCCCCCCCCCACCAAAGCGGGCCCCGCTTATTGACTTGCAATTCCTTGCTTTCCAACTGCTAAGTTGGTGGCAGGAGCTGGGGCAGAGACGGGCGCTCACTCCGTCACGCAGTACCCGGGTCCCAACTTCGAGCGAACCAGGGAGGACTTACTTTGCGGGGCGGCGGCTGCATCGCACCGAGGATAGACTGCTGGCTGGCCGGGCGGCTCCCTCCCCCTGCCCGCGGGCTCCAGCTCCTCAAGACTGTGTGTGGCGAGACTCGAGAGCGAGTCCGGGAAGGGCTGCGTGCGCTGCCCCGCCTGGCTCCTCCCTGGGCCCGCATCAGCCCGAGGCTCCTCCGGGGGACGCCGACGCGTCCTGGCCACTTCCTGCCTAGCCTCGGCGCAGCTGGCGCAGCCCGGGTCCAGGCCTGCTGCTGCTGCTTAGGGTCGCCCTTGGGAGCAGGGGCCCCTTGGCAAAGGGAGTGGGCATGTGCAGGGGGGGGGGTATCGTCGTATCTGAGCATACACGTGGGAAAATTAGGATATCTTGCAATGTTCATTCATTTCCCTTCAAAGGTGAAACAAATATATGAGATAGCATGCAAAGCGAGAGATGCCATGCCGTCATTCGTTATAACTGTGATGATCATGGCGTACAGCGCACATGAGATTATGTGATGATTATGGGGTACATGAGATGGTTTTTTTTGGGTTTTTTTTTCATAAACTGTATGCCATAAGCATCAATATTATAACAAAGTAAGGCTTGAACTCTCTCGCTTTGCATATACAGTGATACCTCATACAATATTCAAACTTAGTTCCACAAGTTTGGACTTTATACGGATTTGGACTTTGTATGAGGCATGCAATACCCTAGCCGCGATGCCTCATACAACGTCCAAATCCTTGCCGTGATACCTTGTACAATGTCGTTTCCATAGAGATACAGTGATAACCCATACAACGTCCAAACTTGGTACCACAAGTTTGGACTTTATACGGATTTGGACTTTGTATGAGGCATTGAAAATCCTAGCCGCGAGGCCTCATACAACGTCCAAATCCTTGCCGCAATGCCTCATACAACGTCATTTCCATAGAGATACATTGTAGTGTAACAGCACAGACATCAGGGCAAAGTCAAGGAAACTGACAGAACTTTAAGAAATCAGTGTCTAAAGGCTAAAAACATTACAAAAACATGTCAAACAACCCTGATTGTCCAAGAACCTGAAGAATGCTGCAAAAATCCCAGGAATGCTTCTAAAAATTATGACGGAAAAATCCCAAAAAATATATATCCAAAACCGTGCTCAAAACCACTCGTAAACACTCTTCGCCTCGTGCAAAACCCACAAGAGCAATGCATGCATGTGCCCTGCCTTTTATACTACCCAGGCACAATGCAACCTGGGGAAAACCCCAATGCCTCATACAAAGTCGCAGCAACTTTATATGAGGCAACTTTTTTCAAGGGATTAGGCGATGTTGTATGAATCCGATGTTGTATGAAGTGGACTTTGTATGAGGTATTATTGTACATTGTAGTGTAACAGCACAGACTTCAGGGCAAAGTCAAGGAAACAGACAGGAAACTGACAGAACTTTAAGAAATCATTGTCTAAAGGCGAAATACATTACAAAAACATGTCAAACAACCCTGATTTTAGGGAACAAACCATACAACAAGTTTTTAAGTTTTGAAAACTTTATGAAGTGAAGGTTTAAAAGTTAACATGTCCCATCATGCAGCACAGTGTTAATCTGCAGCCATGCGGCCGATCATCCATTTTGTACAAGCTACTGTAAACAATTGCTGGATGGAAGCAATGACAAAATATATGCCAACATATCCCATCATCCACTGTGCCAAAGAATGGTCCAAGAACCTGAAGAATGCTGCAAAAATCCCGGAATGCTTCCAAAAATTCTGATGAATTTTTTTTGAAAAAATCCAAAGTCACGCTCAAAAACACTCCTAAACACTCTTCACCTCGTGAAAAACCCACAAGAGCAATGCATGCATGTGTCCTGCCTTTTATACTGCCCAGGCACAATGCAACCTGGGAAAAACCCTAATGCCTCATACAAAGTCGCTGCGACTTTGTATGAGGCAACTTTTTTCAAGGAACTAGGCGATGTTGTATGAATTTGATGTTGTACGAAGCGGACTTTGTATGAGGTATTACTGTAATGAGTCTATCTCATATATTTGTTTCACCTTTTAAGTTGCATTACTGGACTGAATGAACACTTGCACAATATTCTAATTTTCCGAGTTTCACTTGTACATTTCCCCTGGAAGTCATTTTCTCAGTTGATGGAGGTGCCTCTAGTGACTCCATAAACTGATCCTGGCATGAAGCATTGGACCACACACATTACACTGAAGGCGTACTTCAGTTTGGTGAAGCTTTCGTGTTTGTCGCTTAGCCTTTTCGTGTCTGCGGCGTTCTTCAAAGTGATGGGTAGCAGCAGAGATGGTTTGGCACCAAAGTGGGCGATCTACAGCCACTGATCCCCAAATTTGCAGGCCACATGAACATAACATAAGAACATAAGAACAGCCTTGCTGGAACAGGCCACAGCCCATCCAGTCCAGCATTCTGTCTCACACAGTGGCTCACCATTTCCTTCAGGGTATTCCCAAGGAGATGCCTTCACCTGCTTAGGATTCCACGGTGCTGGATCTTCAGCTATAAACAGATGAACACTGGACCCTAGAGTCGGATACGACAGGCTTTCGAGCAAGGGTGACCTTACCTGACACCTTCATGGTTTGTTGCAGCTGGTCCTTATGACGCTTAAAAGGAGCTCTGCAGGGGCTTGTACTGGAGCTAAGTTCCCCATAAAGAATTTGACAAAGAAGCCTGGAACCATCCATATGGTGGACATGCCCTATCCATCTAAGACAATGGCCTATGATGGAAGCTTCAAAACTATTTACATTTGCCTTCTTGAGGACTGCGATGTTGGTGACATAGTCATCCCACTTGATGTTCAAGATGGACCTTAGCTACCGTTAAGCAAAATAACCACTTGCTTAAGGCATCAAGGGAAAGGGGCACCACAGAAATGTCCCATAGCTGAATTTACCATGGTCAATGGACCATATGGTGCAATATTGAAAATGGTGCAGCTGAACCAGGATCCACAAATTTTTTTGTTATGGTTTATTATTGTTATATTTTGAATTACATATATATGGGGGGCACCAAAATCTTTTAAGTGCTTAGGGACTCCAAAGGTCAGTCTGGCCCTGGGCATGTGGGTAGGAGGCAAGGGGGGTGCAGTTGTTATAAGGCCCCTTCCCAGGAGACGGCAGGGTTTGGGGGATCCCACTTGACTGAAAGGAGGTTTGGTAGCCAGGCGCGTGCTTGAATCACTCCAGGGTTTCATCCTAACTTTTTCCGCAAGCTTGAAATAAAAGGTGGGAAGGAAATCTACAACTGGAGGGCCCCACAGCTAAGGGGAGAAGGGAGTTGCTGAAGTTGGGTAGTCACTTCCCCTTCCCTTTTCTGGTCCAAAAGATCTTAGAGAGTAAACAGAACAAAACAACAACAAAGACAAACAAAACTTGTGGCACCTTAAAGACTAACTCCTGTATTTAAAGAGGAACTGGTGCTGTGTGTCTTCCAGTCTACTTTGGATCACAATACGTTGTACATTTATGCATCCTGAAGAATGTATTCTCCATTCCTGGCCTATGCTGATTATAACTAAATAGGTAGGAAAGAAAAAGGGACTTTTGCCGTACTCCTGTAGCACATTTTGGATCATTCTGATTTGTATACCCAGACATTCAGGAGGGCCACCTGTAGAGAAGAGCAATGAGTTCCACCCAAAGTACCTGTACCTGATCTTTGCACTTGTTTATTCTTGTGTACCTATTTTAGCGAGAGATATTGAATCTGGCTCATTTGCTGGTCTGCTGATTACTACTGGAAACATGTACTGATGAGGATTTAAGTTTGGCTAATGCCAAAACCAGGAAGGTGGTTTCATTTTGGCAGTTTAAAGTTTGATCTGGGCAGGAAATAGGAACCACCTATCTTAGCTCTCACCAATGTGAGATGCTACATCTGAGAGCACCTTGCACATCCCTAAAGTTTGAGCCAGACAGAATCTGTTGCCTTCACCTATAGAGGATGTGCTTCTGGACATACTGGAGTATGAGATGGATTAGCACAAAGCTAATTGTGT
Organism: Bradypodion pumilum; assembly: GCA_035047305.1. Taxonomy (NCBI): domain Eukaryota; kingdom Metazoa; phylum Chordata; class Lepidosauria; order Squamata; family Chamaeleonidae; genus Bradypodion; species Bradypodion pumilum. Next base: position 183,173,270 of record JAWDJD010000004.1, on the reverse strand, counting down.
GGTGCTCAATAGCAGGACATTATCCTTTTCCACCTCCACCCCCCAATAGTTGACAAGGACCCTATACTTCACAGTGCCTTCTGAGAACAAAAGAGTGTCATTCCTCTGAGGCAACTCCCTTGGATGTCTAGATGTGTGATGGAGAAGGTCCCAGAGCTGAGAGTGAAATGCCAAGTCCCAATTCATTAGGCTATTTTAGCTTTTTGTTTCTATTGTGGAGGGATACAGATTTTTTCAACAGAGTAACTGTTAAGGTTTAAGGCAGCAAAGTATCAGGAAAAATTGGCACAGAGTACATCCTAGCTCAAGTGGTTATAAGACACTGAACTCGCTGACTGGAAGGTCAGAGTTTGATTCCCAAGTACTGCATGACAGAGTGAGCTCCGTCTCTGTTTCCAGCTCCTGCCAACCTAGCAAGAAATTGCAAGTAAATAAATAGGGACCACTTCGGTGGGAAGGTAAACAGTGTTCCATGCATTCAAGTGTTGAGGCATGCCTGCCACATGTCCATGGAAATGTCTACAGACACAGACAGTGCTAGCTCTTTGGCTATAAACAGAGATGAGCACTGAACCCTAGAGTCAGATATGACTGGTTTTCGAGCAAGGGCGACCTTTACTTTACATCCTACTGGATGCATAGGTATGGGTGTCCAGTACCAGTTTCTTCACCTTCTGCACCTATTTTGGAATATATGCTGCACTGTGCTTGACAGTGCACTGCATGCACAGGAGGATTTGAACTGAACACAAATCAGTGCTATCTGGCAGGAAACGTTATCCTGGACAGGTGTAAGTACAATCGCTTGGCCTAAAACTGATTGTGGTCTGCATGGTGCCAACCCCAGAACTTATCAGGCATTAAGATGATTTGCTCAGAAATAAAATGTTTTTATTGGAGATAATTATATTTGAAGGTGGTAGGAAAAGGATGGCAAGGATATGTGTGGTTAATACTCCTATCTTTAGAGTGGGTGCAAACTCATATTCATAGCAGTAGTAATGATAAAGGTTTCCCTTGCTCGAAAGCCAGTCGTACCCGACTCTAGGGTTCAGTGCTCATCTCTGTTTCAAAGCCAAAGAGCCAGTGCTGTCTGCTTCTGCAGACATTTCTGTGGTCATGTGGCAGGCATGACTAGACACCGGAGTGCACGGAACACTGTTCCCTTCCCAGTGAAGTGGTCCCTATTTATCTACTTGCAATTTCTTGCTTTCAAACTGCTAGGTTGGCAGGAGCTGGGCCAAAGACGGGAGCTTATTCCATCCTGCAGTACTTGGGAATCGAACTGCTGACCTTCCGCCTCCCAGTCAGCGTCTTAGTACAGTATATACATTGAAGCCTGTTGGAGAAAAGAAACAGTCAGTTGCAAGGATAAGCATAGTTTTAGCTTTAAAAGGCCTTGTACACATTTTGCAGGAACATAAGGAAGATCCCTCCCACCAAACCCCATCCTGATAATACTGTATTTGGATGGGGCTGTGTTGCTCCAGAGAGTAGCCACAGTGGTATCCAAGGCTGCTTTTGCCCTCCTTTTTGCATCACAGAAAATTGCCTGTGCTCAGTCTTGTCACTTGTGGCATTCTAGCACCACCTTGTGGACTGAGGTCCTTTTGTTCTTCCTATTTGTAACTATTTCTGCCTTCATCTTTTGTCACACAGGAGGAATTGTACATAAGAACAGCCTTGCTGGAACAGGCCACAGCCCATCCAGTCCAGCATTCTGTCTCACACAGTGGCTCACTATTTGCTTCAGGGTATTCCCAAGCAGATGCCTTCACCTGCTTAGGATTCCCTGGAAATGGCATTGAGAGATATCCTGCCTATCTCTCCAACCCGGAGGTTGTCCTTAAGTATCCATAATTATAGCCATTGATACCCTTGTCCTCCATGAACTTGTCTAATCCTTTCTTAAAGCTGTCAAGACTGACAGCTGTCACCACTTCTTCTGGCAGGGAGTTCCATAGACCAGTGATCCTTTGGGTGAAAAAGTACTTTCTCTTATTTGTTTGAGAACTAGTATCCAAAAGTTTCATGGAGTGCCCACTAGTTCTAGTGTTGTGCGATAGGGAAAACAGTTTTTCCTTATCTACTTTGTCCACACCGTGCATGGTTTTATAAATCATGCACGGTGATTTTATAAATCAATTGTGATCAGCCTGGACATGCAGCCCAGAATAGGTAAGGAATGGTTATAAAGCACCCAGTTACTTTAGATGAGCTCAAGATTCCAGGAAGCAGATGAACCCAAAGGCACTGAAAAAGCCTGTGAGTGTGGATTCAGGGATATCTGTAATCTTTTCAAAATTCTTTGAGAATTATTAAATCAGGGGTTCCCAACCTATGGCCCACAGGCCAGCCCCGCCCTGCAATGCCATTCCATTAGGCCCATCACCTTCTCCCCCGCACCCAGAAGTAGATGCATTTACACATGCGTGGGCACATGCTTGTGCAAATGCACCCACCCGCGACTGTCGTAAATGTGGAAGTGGGTCATTTACAACAGCCATAAATGCACCTGCTTCCGCTTCTGGGAGGCGTGGTCTAGCCCACTCAGCTGACCAGGGGGCATGGTCAGGCCTGCGGTGCAAAAAGGTTGGCCACCCCTGAATTAAATGATGGATGATGGAAAGTGGTGAAATGATTCAAACTTTGAAAAGAGGAGCAATCAGTCTGACACTGATGCAAGGCAATATTTTAGAAGAGGTAATTACAGTAATACCTCATACAAAGTCCGCTTCGTACAACATCGAATTCAGACAACATCGCCTAATTCCTTGAAAAATGTTGCCTCATACAAAGTCGCTGCGACTTTTAAATGAGGCATTAGGGTTTTTTCCCAGGTTGCATTGTGCCTGGGCAGTATAAAAGGCAGAACGCATGCGTGCATTGCTCTTGTGGGTTTTGCACGAGGCGAAGAGTGTTTAGGAGTTCTCAACCTTTTAAACCCAGGAGTCAGGTCATGCTCCCTCAGATAGACATATGGGGTCCTGATGGCCATTTTGTCCTTCCCTCACCACACGGCACTTCCTGGTGTGGTGGAGGAGGTGGGGAACCACATGAAATGGTGCTACAGGCTGTATTCAGCCCACAGGCCACAGGTTGAGAATCCCTGCTTTACACAAAGGCCCCAGAGTTTTCCAAAAGTGCCAAAAGGGGGCTTTGTAGACACCATGTCAATACTGTATTTGAAATTCACCCTCCCTAACCTGCACATTCCCGGTGACTAGTATCTTCAGTCACTTCCTTCTTGTATAGATGTGCTCTGATACATATTAAGCACTCTTTTCCAGATTACTCATTATAAACAAAACTCTTGCTGTCCACTGTACAACATTGCTTTAATTCAGTTTTTAGCAGAATAAATATTACCGGAACTGCTTTCAGCAAGAGACAATTTTCATGGTTTTGCCAGAAATATGTGGAGACCTGTGTCTGTAGTAAATAAAATACTGTTAGAGAGAGAATAAAATTTTTATATCATGAGCAGTTCATGTACAAATTATACAAATAAATGACATGTACAATTTATGCTAGTATACTAGTACAATTTACACAAATCTGTATAATTTAATCTGATTTTGAAGGATTTCTTTGGCAGTCTGTGTTATTTTACACAATAACTTTAGCTCAGGGATGAAGAAACTCTAATGCTCTATGTCCGTTTAGTTTCTTCTCTGATTTTTAGGATTCCAGCAGCCATAGTACAGAGACATGGAAGTATATCTTCTCAGCATAAGGCCAGAAATCATTTAAAATGAAAGCTGAGATCCCCGGGAACCTGAACCTTGTATTCAGAGTCACATTTGGCCAAGGAACTGTAACATAACACACAGACCTGAGTGTATGATACTACAGATACATCTGAGTTGGTGGTGAGATGGTAGCAACACACTCTTACCCTCTATACCCCTTGCCATATACACCACCTCTCCCATCTACAGATAGGAACTCAAATATTTCCAGGGGACTGTGAGAAAAGTGTAGGAAGGTTGTTTCTTAAAGCCATACATCCAGGAAGGACATTTGATTATACAGTGATACCTCATGCAATGTCCAAACTTGGTTCCACAAGATTGGACTTTATACAGATTTGGACTTTGTATGAGGCATGCAAAATCCTAGCCACAATGCCTCATACAACGTCCAAATCCTTGCCGCAATGCCTCGTACAATGTCATTTCCATAGAGATACATTGTACTGTAACAGCACAGACTTCAGGGCAAAGTCAAGGAAACAGACAGGAAACTGACAGAACTTTACGAAATCATTGTCTAAAGGATAAATACATTACAAAAACATGTCAAACAACCCTGATTGTCCACGAACCTGAAGAATGCTGCAAAAATCCAAGGAATGCTTCTAAAAATTCTGATGAAAAAATTCAAAAAAACCCAAAATTGCGCTCAGAACCACTCCTGCCTCATGCAAAACCCACAAGAGCAATGCACGCATGTGTCCTGCCTTTTATACTGCCCAGGCACAATGCAACCTGGGAAAAACCCAATGCCTCATACAAAGTCTTTGTATGAGGCAACTTTTTTCAAGGAATCAGGCGATGTTGTATGAATTCGATGTTGTATGTAGTGGACTTTGCATGAGGTATTACTGTATCTGCCATGATACAACCCAATAGACCAGGGGTGCAACTTTTCTGGCCACGGGCCGCTTACGTGGTTGAGCATGCCTATCACATGGTTCCTCCCACCTGGAAGCGGAAGTAAAATGTGCATGCATGTGCACAGAATGCACCCACATATGTGCATAATATTGCTGTAAATAACCTGCAGTTGTTGTTAGTGCATTTACAAAAACTGTGAGTAATTTACAGCAGCATTATGCGCACATGCATGAACATTTTGCTTCCACTTCTGGGAGTGTTGAGGGTGGTGCAGGCTGGATCCATTGATGCCATGGGCTGGATCTGCCCGACAGGCCTTAGTTTGGGCACCCCTGCAATAGACTCCCACCATTTATTATTAGATCTCAGCAGTACCCGTGCTGAGACCAATCTTGTTTTAAGAGCTCCCAGTCCTCAGATTACATGACCCTTCCAGTTGATCCTGGGTTCCATCTTGCATTCTTGATGTATTCAATATCTGACATTCATTCTTTCGCAAAAGTGCCATGCTCAGTTCTTGCATGAGCTGGTCACTGATGGAGATGTCTTCCTGGAAGCTCTTCTTCCTGGCATCTCCAGCTTGAGTCTCCCTTCCAGTCAGAGGTTCCTGACAGAGGCTAGGCATGATGGTTAACTGGGTCTGCTCCCTGGCTAGGGCAGCCAGTATTTGAGGCTGCTCCGTCTGTATTTCTGTAGAGGGGCCTTGAGTAATCTCATTACCTGAGAGTCTGTATGCTGGAGGCTCCTTATCCAGGTCCTGCTGAAAGGCTCTCTCAAGACAGGATGCTTTTTCTAAGTCTTTTCCTGATGATCTGGGAGCTGGACAGGGAGGCAGCAAACTAGACACTGCCTGCTCTGAGGAAGCAGCTGGTTTCTTGGTCTGATCCACAGGAGGCAGCAAGGAATGATTCGTCTCCAGAAAATCTGCATCTATGAAGTTGCCCACCTCCTCGTAGACAGGCTCTGAGTCATCTGCCTCCTGCTTCTCCTCTAGTGAATCCTGGTGCATCTTCATTGGCTGTATAGGCCAAGAGAAAATGTAAGTCAACGTATTTCAGGTTTTTCCTTGGATCAGATGCAAAGGGAAATGCTATGTAAAGTATTTGTTCTGAGTACTTTTAAGGCTTAAGCTGAGAAACCCAGTGCCAGAGACTGTGGTCTGGCCAAATGAACCACAAGATGCCAATTCAGGAGCACCAGGGAAGAGTGTATAAAACTTTGACCCCCATCGTTGGTGAGCAGAATCGATCAGTGAAAGTATGATCCCCCAGAATCTGGCCTCCTGCCCACTTTTCCCATTGCTTAGAAATCCAGAGCTTCCTGCAACCAAGTGGCTGACTTTGCTCCTGGCCCGGATGAAGGTGCAAAAACCCTAGCCTTGCTCTGATGCTAGTGAAGCTTTCTTTATCTGCAAATCAAGTACAAGCTATAAAAGTGAGATCCAAGCACACCTGCCTGATGTGTCTCTTCTCAAGTGAAGGACCAGGCTGGTACCTCAACAAACTGCCTACATTAACTGCTTGCTTTGTGGAGACAGACTTCATCTGACACTCGTAGGAAGTAAGGTTAATAGAAAGGCTCAGAGGAGACTACCATAATTATAAATGTCTCCTTTTTTGGAATGGGAAAGATCAAGTTAGGATTAATGTTGTGTTCTGATGGTTTTATCTTACACATGGATTACAATGTATCTGAGCCAATGTAACCTTGCCTATAGCAACAATGTAACCTTCAGCTGTATCATATAAACCCTGTAATAGGACGCGAGCTAATGACCACCAGCTGGCAGCAGCGAGCGTCCAAGCTCTCTTGGTCCGAACTCATCAAAGGCAACAGCGCGGGAAGTTTTCCCGCCACCATCTACACCTGGACAAGAAGGGCGTGACCCGCAATGACGTCACGCAGACAGTAGCCAATGGGCTACCATGGCACCACGTTCAAATGTATTACCACTGTATATAAAGAGCTATCGATCCGCCATTACCTCATGTTCCCTCTGTCCACGATGCAATAAACCTGAGTTAACCCAGCCCGAGGCTGTGTCCTGTGTCTTGGTTTGCATACACCAAATTGGCGACGAGGATGGGATGATGGATCCCCACGGAACAGCCAGGGCACAGAGCGGGTTCAACATCACCAAACCGCAAGACTGGGAGCTGCTTGAGATGGACTTCCAGGCGGCACTGGTGGAACTCAGAGTCAAAGGAGACGACGAGGAGAGGAAGAGGGCCATCCTCACCAGAATGCTCGGGATGGAAACCAAGCGGACGCTGGTGGGCATAATCGCTCCGAAGAAGGTGAGCGAATTTAAGGCGGGCGACATCATGAAGCTGCTGCGAGAGCGGTTCTGCCCCTCGAGGGCAATGTTTCCCGCTCGGAGCGCGTTTTGGAGGCGAGTCCAAGCGCCGGATGAGTCGGTTGAGGCATTCGTGGCCGCCATGAGGATAGCCGCCGCCCCCTGTAAATGGGGCGACATCCTGGAGATGGCCCTCAGGGACGGCGTGTTGTGTGGCCTGAAAGACAAGGAGGTACAGCGCAGCTTGATGAACAAGGAGCCGCCACCCACGCTGGCAGAGGTCGTAGAGGCCGCGGAAGCCGCAGAGTCCACGAATGCTGGAGTGGACGAGATGCACCAGTGGCGTGAGTGGCGTCCTAGAGCCGGCAAGGCGGAAAATTCGGTGCACGGGAAGTCCGGACAGTCGGTGCACGCAACTCGACGGGCCTCAAAGTCGTCTACGGAAGGCAGCGACGGCGAGGAGGTCCAGAAGGTCCGAAAGGGTGGTCGACGCTGCGAGGGTTGCGGAGCGGCCCACGAGCGCGCGAGATGCCCGTTCAGGAAGGCCGAGTGTTACACCTGCGGCCGTCGGGGGCACATCGCCAAGGCATGCAGAAAACGGAAAGAGGGCCGGAGGCAGTCACAAGACCGTGCGGCCAGACCGGACCGTCCAGCGAGGCCCAAAGATGGCGCCCAGACCACGAGGAAGCAGGACGGCGTGGGCCGCGTCTCGGACGACAGCGAGGACGACGCCCCAGTGTTCAGCGTGTCCGCGGGACAGTCCCATTACTTCGTTGAGGTATTAGTACAAGGGGCCCCTATTAAGATGGAAATTGACTCGGGGTCCTCCTATTCCATAATTCCCCAGAAAGAGTTCCTGAAAATCGACCCCCACGTGCGGCCCAAACTTAAAGCGTTGAGGTCCACGCTACGAGACGTACAGGGAAACAGCATTCCGGTGTTGGGGGTCGGGAAATTTCGGGTCAATTTTAAGAGACATTCTGCGGAACTGCCCCTAGTTGTCCTCAAGGGGGGAAGCTGTAGCCTCCTAGGGACACAGTGGTTTCAGCCCTTAGGTTTGTTCATAGGGGGGGTGCATACCGTGGGGGGGGACCCAATACAAGCGGTTTGCGATGCGCATCCCGCCGTTTTTAAGAAAGGACTCGGAAAGTTCAAGGGACCCCCTGTAGCTTTCGACATAGACCCGGAGGTCCGCCCGATTAGACTCAAACCGCGCAGGGTGCCGTTCGCACTCAAGGACAAGATAGAGGCGGAACTGGACAAACTGGTGGGCCAGGGGATTCTCATTCCTGTTGATTCCGCGGAGTGGGAAACTCCAATTGTAACGGCTCTAAAGGCTAACGGGGAGGTGCGCATTTGCGCTGATTATAAGTGTACAATTAACAAGGCGATCCGCCCTAATGCATACCCGGTGCCAGTGATCAGCCACCTTTTGGCCAGGCTGAATGGGGGAAAGTGTTTCGCTAAACTCGATTTGGCACAAGCCTATCAGCAACTTCCTGTGACCCCCGCCACGGCCGCGGCACAAACGATAGTTACACATAAAGGAGCGTTCCAGGTGTCGCGGTTACAGTTTGGCGTGAACTCGGCACCCGGCCTTTTTCAGTCGCTTGTGGAACGCCTCCTGAAGGGACTGGAGGGGGTGTTGCCTTATTTTGATGACGTGTTGATAACAGGGGGGAGTGAGGCTGAACTGGCAAAGAGGTTGGACAAAGTACTGACCGTGTTCGAGAAAGCGGGGCTGAGATTGAGGAAGGACAAATGTGTGTTTTTCGAAACCGAGGTCGAGTTTTTAGGGTTCCGGATCACACCCGAGGGGATTAAGCCGTCTAAATCCAAAGTAGCAGCCATTAAAAAGGCCCCTCGCCCCACATCCAAAACCGAGCTACAGTCCTTCCTGGGGCTCCTCAATTTTTACCATACATTCCTCCCGCGGAAGGCGTCCGTGGCCGAACCGCTCCATCGGTTACTTAAAAAGGAGGAGCCATGGATGTGGGGTGACGAGCACGAGAGGGCGTTCAAAGAGCTAAAGCAACTCCTAACATCTGAGGCAATCCTGACGCACTTCGACCCCAAACGGCCAGTGGTCCTAGTCTGTGATGCATCCCCGGTGGGGGTGGGGGCGGTGCTTTGCCACGTGTTGGAGGACGGAAGGGAGGCCCCGGTAGCGTTTTACTCAAGGTCCCTGTCCCAAGCGGAGCGAAATTACGCACAAACCGACAGGGAGGCGTTAGCAATAGTAGCGGGAACCAAAAAATTTCACGATTTTTTGTATGGCCGCCCGTTCAAAATCGTGACCGATCACAAGCCACTGTTAGGGATTTTCACGGCAAGCAAGCCCACGCCGCAGATCCTGTCCCCGAGAATGCTGCGCTGGGCTATTTTCCTCAACGCATACCAGCATGAGTTGGAGTACCGGCCCGGAAAGGAGATCAGCCATGCTGATGCACTTTCGAGATCCCCTTTGCCCTTGTCGGACGACCAAAAGGCGAGAGTAGAAAGAGACCGCCAGGTGTTGCTAATTGAGGTTTTAGACGCACCCCCAATAGTACCAGCCGACATTGCTAGGGCGACAGGCAAGGACAGAACGCTGGAGAAAGTTAGTTCATGGGTACAGAAGGGGTGGCCGGCATCGTCCCCGAGTACGGAGTTCGACCCTTTCTTTCGGAAAAAGCTAGAGTTGTCCCTAGAGAGGGGGTGCCTTTTGTGGGGCCAGCGGGTGGTGGTCCCTACGCCCCTGCGGACGAGGGTGCTCGAACTGCTGCACGTCAGCCACCCGGGCATAGTTCGTTCGAAGGCGCTGGCCCGGAGTTACTTCTGGTGGCCACAGCTGGACGCGGACATTGAGCACATGGTCGGCACTTGCGAGGCATGCCAGGGATCCCGACCTGAGGCGGCCCGTCTTCCGCATAGGGAATGGGACACAGCAAGGGGGCCATGGTCCAGGGTGCATGTAGATTTCGCTGGCCCATTCCGAGGAACCATGTTTCTCCTGGTGGTGGATGCGTTCTCCAAGTGGCTGGAGGTTATCCCAGTAAAGAGCACGTCCTCCGCCACGACAATTAGCCGGCTAAGGAGAGTCTTTTCCACGTTCGGTTTACCCGACACTTTAGTCAGCGATAACGCTAGTTGTTTCACCTCCGCTGAGTTCGGAGCATTCATGGAGGCAAACGCCATTCGGCATGTCACATCCGCACCGTTTCACCCGGCCACGAATGGCCAAGTGGAACGGCTGGTGCGTACAACAAAGGAGGCGCTGCGGCGCATGGGCCCGGGGGACCTAAATCACCAAGTATGCCAGTTCCTCTTAGCGTATAGGGTAACCCCCTTAGCGTCAGGCTACTCGCCGGCAGAGCTCTTGATGCGGCGAAAACTGACCACGATCCTGTCCAGGCTAGACCCGACGAGAGTCGAGGATAAAGGAAAAAACATAGGGTTGGCGGTCTCGAAAGGTTTCGCCGCCGGTGACCCTGTTCACTGCAGGAACTATTCCAGCGCAGGGCCAGCCTGGGTACCAGGGACGGTTGTAGAACAGACGGGGCCAGTGTCGTACCGGGTCGAGACTAACACCGGCCTCCTCTGGAGGAGGCACGCGGACCAACTGAGGCACCGAGTGAGTGGGCCAGTCAGTGGGGCTCAGCAACAGGATTCAGCGTTAGGGTTCTCCCCCACCCGCTTAACCCAAGGGGGAGACAGCAGTGGACAACAGTCCCAAGCAAGGGGGGAAGGCAGAAGCAGCGGCCCCGACTCATACCCTTTTGATACGCCAGTCCTATCAGGGGCCGGGGAAGGGGGAGAGGAGTTCGCGACCGCTGCCCCCGATTGTAATTTTGATTTTGATTTTGCGAGCCGGGGGGGTTTTCAGGAGTGTTCCCCCACCCATCCAAGCGAGAAGAGGGGTTTTTCGTTAGCCCCCAGTGCCCCCGGTTCCTCCCTAAGACAGAGCACACCTCCCAACAACGCCGCGGAGCCGCGGCAAGTCACTAACGAGTCTCCCTCTCCAATTACAGGACAGGAAACCAGGGGACAAAGAGAAGGTAGCAAACCCGGGGAGAGGCAGCCCGCATCGAGACCCCAGCGTGTTCGAAATAAGCCATCTTGGCTGAGAGACTTTGTCTCCTAAGGGGGGGGGGGAGTGTGGGCTCGAGACTTTGTCTCGTCCTAGGGGGGAGGGGTGTTGTGTTCTGATGGTTTTATCTTACACATGGATTACAATGTATCTGAGCCAATGTAACCTTGCCTATAGCAACAATGTAACCTTCAGCTGTATCATATAAACCCTGTAATAGGACGCGAGCTAATGACCACCAGCTGGCAGCAGCGAGCGTCCAAGCTCTCTTGGTCCGAACTCATCAAAGGCAACAGCGCGGGAAGTTTTCCCGCCACCATCTACACCTGGACAAGAAGGGCGTGACCCGCAATGACGTCACGCAGACAGTAGCCAATGGGCTACCATGGCACCACGTTCAAATGTATTACCACTGTATATAAAGAGCTATCGATCCGCCATTACCTCATGTTCCCTCTGTCCACGATGCAATAAACCTGAGTTAACCCAGCCCGAGGCTGTGTCCTGTGTCTTGGTTTGCATACACCAAAATTAAATAGTGCGTTCATATGCTGTGTGTATTCCACAGCACTATGGTTCTTTTAAGGCCTGGTAGGACAGGCAATGGCACTTTCTCCTTGGATGAAAGGTTTTGTTCCACCTAAGACTTAGGTAAGTGTAAGGCATGATAGGTAAGGTCACCCTTGCTCGAAAGCCAGGTGTATCTGACTCTAGGGTTCAGTGCTCATCTGTTTATAGCCAAAGAGCCAGAGCTGTCTGTGTCTGCAGATGTTTCCATGGACATGTGGCAGGCATGCCTCAACACCAAGGTACATGGAACGCTGTTTACCTTCCCACCAAAGTGGTCCCTATTTACCTACTTGCAGTTTTTTTGCTTTTGAACTGCTAGCTTGGTAGGAGCTGGGACAGAGGCAGGACCTCACTCCATCATGCAGTACTCGGGAATTGAATTCTGACCTTCCAGTAATTGAGTTCAGCACCTTAACCACTTGAGCCACAGAAAGCCTAACTGGCACACTCCTGTTGTAGACCACTAAATAACATAGGGCATCATAAAGGGCAGTGTTTCCCAAACTATGTTCCACAGACCACTGGTGTTCCAGAGTTAGTCTTTAAGGTGCCACAATTTTTTGTCTGTTTTGTTGTTTTGTTTACTCTCTAACCTAACTGAAAAATCAAAACTGATTTTTCTATTACAAAAAACAAAGTGTTCCATATAAAAATTTAGGATTCATAAAATGTTCCACAACAAAATAAGTTTGGGAAATGCTGATCTAGGGTGATTTTCTTCTATGCAAATGTAATTAAAAAAAAAACAATGAGCAAGAGAGCTATGTATCAGCTCTACCTTAATTGATACTAGTACCAGAGCCCTCAAAGTTGCTGTGTGAGGCAACAGCTTCAGCTTGCATCATGGCAGGATTGCATCTATTTAATCCTACAGACAATATGTGACAATTGGGCTGGGCCTATGTTTGTGTGAATTAGGTGAACCGAGGAAAGACAAACCCACAAAAAAATCTCATAGTACCAATCAAAGGACTACAGTGGCTCAAGTGGCTAAGACGCTGACTGGGAAGCGGAAGGTTAGCAGTTCGATACCAGAGTACTGCAGGATGGAATGAGCTCCCGTCTTTGTCCCAGCTCCTGCCAACCTAACAGTTCGAAAGCAAGAAATTGCAAGTAGATAAATAGGGACCACTTTGGTGGGAATGTAACAGCGTTCCATGCACTCCGGTGTCTAGTCATGCCTGCCACATGACCACAGAAATGTCTGCAGAAGCAGACAGCACTGGCTCTTCGGCTTTGAAACAGAGATGAGCACTGAACGCTAGAGTCGGATATGACTGGCTTTCGAGCAAGGGAAACCTTTACCCACTTTATCAAAGTGGGTGAACTATAGTACAAACATGGAGGGAGGAGGCCCCCCACAGTGCTTCAACCGTAGGGCACTGGTGAAATAAAAGGGAAGACTTAAGAGGGTCCATCATGATTTCTTGGTAGTTGCTTTGAGAATGAACATGGGGTTTATGTTGTAATACACTGGGATTAGTAGTAAAAATCTATAGATACTCACAAAGAACATGGATAACGTTCTTCGTGTATGGAGGCGGTGCTGAAAACAAGAGAGAGAGAGAGAGACTGAGAGAGGAGAAACAAAGCAGTTAATGCTACTGTACAGACCACCTAGGACAGTGGTGGCGAACCTATGGCACGCATGCCAAAGGTGGCACTCAGAGCCCTCTCTGTGGGCACACATGCTGTTGTCCCAGCACTGAGTTTGCTCCACCCCTTTCCTCAGCAGCCCAATGGGAGTGCTTCTTCCCTCCCCCCAGCAGAGTTCACCCCACCCCTCTGCCCAGCAGCCCAATGAGAGTGCTTCTTCCCTCCCCCCAGCACAGAGTTCACCCCGCCCCTCTGCCAAGCAGCACAATGGGAGCACTTCCTCCCTCCCCTGTCGCCGTGTTGGCACTTTGTGATAAACAAGTGGGTTTGGGGTTGCAGTTTGGGCACTCGGTATCTAAAAGGTTCACCATCCCTGACCTAGGAGAAGCGAATACCTGTAATTAGTATTAGGGTGTAACTTGGAGAAGATGGAAGGAATTCAGATGTCTTCTTTGCATAATTCCTTTATTTTTTTAAGAAGAGGGAAGGGCAAGCTATGCTTCATCCTATAGTCAGAGTGCTGGTTTGGGGCATGGAATTTCTTCCCACAAGGACGACTAGAAGAAAGAGTTGCCAGGAAACCTTTCATCCAAATGTGTGAAGGGAAAGTTACACACCAGTAACAAATCTATTAAAGAGCTACTAGGAAGAGGTTGTATGGAAGGAATAAGCTGAATGTGTCACTGCGATTATGACTAGTAGCCATTGATACTGATAGCCTCATCCTCCATGAACTCAAAATGGCATCCTAGTGAGCATCAACATGGTGGGTGCTTTATAATATCTTCTTGTTTCATAGAAGAGCAGAGATTCAATAGAAACTCAATGAAATTTCAACTACACTGGGAAAAATGAGGGAAATACTACAGGTTTTGGGAATGCTGATTTGCATTTTTTAAAGTTGATCACACAATGCAAAAGAAAATGTGACTCAGCCTACAACCTGCCCCCAACCCATAGTTTTTCTACTTTGTTTCTCGGTGTTCTACTTTTTAAAAAATGGGCTCTTTCACATGGGTTCAGGCATGTGATCACTTGAGCTGATGTAGAAAAGGAGAATAAGCTGATCCCTCTCTTTCTTTTAAGAACCGAGTTTCTTAAGAACAGAGATAACAAAAAGAAACTGGAAAGAGCGAAGAAGTATTTTTATACCTTGCGAATACAGTTCTTTGAAATGGCACCAGTTGAAAGGCTACAGACAGAATTGCAAGCAATGCTCTGAGAAGAAGTCTTTCCCTCTCCTCCTTTCCTTGTGTGGCCACTTAAATTGAACAGGTCCAAATTCCCCAGCGTGACTTCACAATGAGTAAATGTGAGTGGATTCACATTTCCTCCCCTGTTTAGTTGCACCCTAAGACAGCCTTACCAAAGTCTGATTAGCAGAGAGCATGGTGGGGTTGGTGCTGTCTCCATGTAGAGGGATCAGGGGCATCGTGCCAAACTTTTGCTTGGCCAAGTCAGAAGAAGAGCGTCGACGCAAGATGACCGGGCGGATGCTGTCATGCTGTATGAAGGGAGAAGAGATATTATTTGTTTTTATTGCCATTCTTCAGCCACAGCATGGTGTGTTTATAACTTTTCTAGATTCCGTGTGTCAGCTCTGCACATACCCGTCAATCGCCGCTCTGGAAAATATGGGAACTGCTCCAGCCCGGGTGCACACGTGCAGCAAAAACTAATTTGTGCATGCTTTACCCGCCGTTCTAAATATGGGATGGCACCAGGAAAGGGGAGGAATGCTCGCCAAAATACGGAATTTCCCGGCCAATCTGGGATACTTGACAGGTCTGGCTCTGTATTTCAATACATAGATATCTGTAAACACCTTTATTATGATGATGTGAGACTGAATGCAGTGAAACCTCCTTTCTCTCACAGCCACTGAGAAAATGGCTTTGATGGTTCAGTCATAGCGAATCAGTCAGACCAACATCTGTGATGGAAGTGCTTCCGCACAAACACATATGTTTTGCCATGAAATCAGCCAAGGTTTTGGGATCAATCTGGTCTGAGTGCCTACAAGAGGTTCAAGTGACACATGGAGTGTTTGATCCTGTTTTCTTGTCCCCTGCCCTCTTGGCCCAGTGAGTTCCTTGTTTTTGCAAGACAGTGGTGGCGGCAGTTAAAAGAGATTAAGACTATGGATAAACCTTAGTGGCACAGTGGTTAAACTGCTGTCCTGCAACCAAAAGGTTGTGAGTTTGGTCCAGACCAGGAATCAAGAACATAAGAACATAAGAACAGCCTTGCTGGAACAGGCCACAGCCCATCCAGTCCAGCATTCTGTCTCACACAGTGGCTCACCATTTCCTTCAGGGTATTCCCAAGCAGATGCCTTCACCTGCTTAGGATTCCCTGGAAATGGCATTGAGAGATATCCTGCCTATCTCAATCAAGGTTGACTTAGCCTTCCATCCTTCTGAGGTCAGTAAAATGAGTACCCAGCATGTTGGGGACAAAATGTTAATTAACTTGTGAACCACCCAGAGAGTGCAGTAAATGCTATGGAGCAGCATATAAGTGTGTTTCATTTGCCTTTGTTTTGCTTTATCCTTTCACCAAGCATGAGGTAGCTGCTACAAGTCTTAAAGGCCCCACCAGGAAAAACGAGATGGTTGGCTTTATTTCCACTAAGGGCAAGCCCAGGCCTGAAGGTATTATTATTTCAAAGTACTAAAATAAACAAAGATAGTGGTGCCAAAACCCATAAAGGCTACTGCTTTATTAGCTGCCTTTATGGCTTCATAAATGGAGATCATCTATCCCAGAAGGCATTGCTGGGTGTAATCTGGTACAAGTATCATCTGATTAATTTAGTCAGCTAATTTCTATTCTGAATTTAAAGACCCTGGGGTGCAGTCTTTGGACTTTCCTGACACTTCTTCCAATCCCAGTTTTTGTGTCCCCCTAGCCTGAGCCTGTAGAGTTTGAAAGCTCTAGTATTTTGCTTTCTGATAACAAAGATTTTACCCAGCCAGGAATTTGGGGCTTTTCACTGAGGATTCAGGAAGCAGAGGTCTTAGTCCCATAATACCAGCAGAAGTCATTCCACTGGGAATCTGTGAAAGCCTGCTGCTCATGTTCTCCCCACCACCAGCATAGTAAGCACCGTAAGCCATTCGACCTTGAAAGGGCAGAGAAAAGTCATGGGTCTGGATTACTAAAGTCAGCAGGTTTGTGCCCCCCAAAAGGGCTTATCCATAGAAAGATGTGAAAGGACAGAAATGAAAAGACATACAGAAGTGCTGGGAGGAGGAAAGAAGAATAACCAGGGAGTTTAAGGAGTCTGGTAAAAAAGGAAGAACTCCCACTTACAGCTATTGTCTATTACAGGGGTTCACAACCTATGGCCTGTGGGCCGGCCCCAGCCCTCAATGCCATTCTATCCGTCCCATGGCAGCAACCCCAGAAGCAGAAGTGGACGTGTTTACAACAGCCGTAAACGTGCCCGCTGTTGTGTTCTGATGGTTTTACTGTACACATGGATTGAAATGTATCTGAGTCAATGTAACCTTGCCTATAGCAACAATGTAACCTTCAGCTGTATCATATAAGCCCTGTAATAGGACGCGAGCTAATGACCACCAGCTGGCAGCAGCGAGCGTCCAAGCTCTCTTGGTCCGAACTCATCAAAGGCAACAGCGCGGGAAGTTTTCCCGCCACTACCTACACCTGGACAAGAAGGGCGTGACCTGCAATGACGTCACGCAGACAGTAGCCAATGGGCTACCATGGCACCACGTTCAAATGTATTACTGCTGTATATAAAGAGCTATTGATCCGCCATTACCTCATGTTCCCTCTGTCCACGATGCAATAAACCTGAGTTAACCCAGCCCGAGGCTGTGTTCCGTGTCTTGGTTTGCATACACCAAATTGGCGACGAGGATGGGATGATGGATCCCCACGGAACAGCCAGGGCACAGAGCGGGTTCAACATCACCAAACCGCAGGACTGGGAGCTGCTTGAGATGGACTTCCAGGCGGCACTGGTGGAACTCAGAGTCAAACAAGACGACGAGGAGAGGAAGAGGGCCATCCTCACCAGAATGCTCGGGATGGAAACCAAGCGGACGCTGGTGGGCATAATCGCTCCGAAGAAGGTGAGCGACTTTAAGGCGAGCGACATCATGAAGCTGCTGCGAGAGCGGTTCTGCCCCTCGAGGGCAATGTTTCCCGCTCGGAGCGCGTTTTGGAGGCGAGTCCAAGCGCCAGACGAGTCGGTTGAGGCATTCGTGGCCGCCATGAGGATAGCCGCCGCCCCCTGTAAATGGGGCGACATCCTGGAGATGATCCTCAGGGACGGCGTGTTATGTGGCCTGAAAGACAAGGAGGTGCAGCGCAGCTTGATGAATAAGGAGCCGCCACCCACGCTGGCCGAAGTCATAGAGGCCGCGGAAGCCGCAGAGTCCACGAATGCCGGAGTGGACGAGATGCATCAATGGCGTGAGTGGCGTCCTAAAGCCGGCAAGGCGGAAAATTCGGTGCACGGGAAGGCCGGACAGTCGGTGCACGCGACTCGGCGGGCCTCAAAGTCGTCTACGGAAGGCAGCGACGGCGAGGAGGTCCAGAAGGTCCGGAAGGGCGGTCGACGCTGCGAGGGTTGCGGAGCGGCCCACGAGCGCGCGAGATGCCCGTTCAGGAAGGCCGAGTGTTACACCTGCGGCCGTCGGGGGCACATCGCCAAGGCGTGCAGAAAGCGGAAAGAGGGCCGGAGGCAATCACAAGACCGCGCGGCCAGGCCGGACCGTCCAGCAAGGCCCAAAGATGGCGCCCAGACCACGAGGAAGCAGGACGGCGTGGGCCGCGTCTCGGACAGCAGCGAGGACGACGCCTCAGTGTTCAGCGTGTCCGCGGGACAGTCCCATTACTTCGTTGAGGTATTAGTACAAGGGGCCCCTATTAAGATGGAAATTGACTCGGGGTCCTCCTTTTCCATAATTCCCCAGAAAGAGTTCCTGAAAATCGACCCCCACGTGCGGCCAAAGCTTAAAGCGTTGAGGTCCACACTACGGGACGTACAGGGAAACAACATTCCGGTATTGGGGGTTGGGAAGTTTCGGGTCAATTTTAAGAGACATTCGGCGGAACTGCCCCTAGTTGTCCTGAAAGGGGGAAGCTGTAGCCTCCTGGGAACACAGTGGTTTCAGCCCTTAGGGTTGTTCATAGGGGGGGTGCATACCGTGGGGGGAGACCCAATACAAGCGGTTTGCGATGCGCATCCCGCCGTTTTTGAGAAAGGACTCGGAAAGTTCAAGGGACCCCCTGTAGCTTTCGACATAGACCCGGAGGTCCGCCCGATAAGACTCAAACCACGCAGGGTGCCGTTTGCACTCAAGGACAAGATAGAGGCGGAATTGGACAAACTGGTGGGCCAGGGGATTCTTATTCCTGTTGATTCCGCGGAGTGGGAAACTCCAATTGTAACGGCTCTAAAGGCTAACGGGGAGGTGCGCATTTGCGCAGATTATAAGTGTACAATTAACAAGGCGATCCGCCCTAATGCATACCCGGTGCCAGTGATAAGCCACCTTTTGGCCAGGCTAAATGGGGGAAAGTGTTTCGCTAAGCTCGATTTGGCACAAGCCTATCAGCAACTTCCTGTGACCCCCGCCACGGCCGCGGCACAAACGATAGTTACACATAAGGGAGCGTTCCAGGTGTCGCGGTTACAGTTCGGCGTGAACTCGGCACCCGGTCTTTTTCAATCGCTCGTGGAACGCCTCCTAAAGGGCCTGGAGGGGGTGTTGCCTTATTTTGATGACGTGTTGATAACAGGGGGGAGTGAGGCTGAACTAGCGAAAAGGTTGGACAAGGTACTGACCGTGTTCGAGAAAGCGGGGCTGAGATTGAGGAAGGATAAATGTGTTTTTTTCGAAACAGAGGTCGAGTTTTTAGGGTTCCGAATCACACCCGAGGGGATTAAGCCGTCTAAATCCAAGGTAGCAGCCATTAAAAAGGCCCCTCGCCCCACATCCAAGACCGAGCTGCAATCTTTCCTGGGGCTCCTAAATTTTTACCATTGTAAAAATTTGTCCCTAGAGAGGGGGTGCCTTCTGTGGGGCCAACGGGTGGTGGTCCCTGCGCCCCTGCGGACGAGGGTGCTCGAACTGCTGCACGTCAGCCACCCGGGCATAGTTCGTTCAAAGGCGCTGGCCCGGAGTTACTTCTGGTGGCCGCAGCTGGACACGGATATTGAGCACATGGTTGGCACTTGCGAGGCTTGCCAGGGGTCCCGCCCTGAGGCGGCCCGTCTTCCACATAGGGAATGGGACACAGCACGGGGACCATGGTCCAGGGTGCACGTAGATTTCGCTGGCCCATTCCGAGGAACCATGTTTCTCCTAGTCGTGGATGCGTTCTCCAAGTGGCTGGAGGTTATCCCGGTAAAAAGCACGTCCTCCGCCACGACAATTAGCCGGCTACGGAGAGTCTTTTCCACGTTCGGTTTACCCGACACTTTAGTCAGCGATAACGCTAGTTGTTTCACCTCCGCTGAGTTCGGGGCATTCATGGAGACAAACGCCATTCGGCATATCACGTCCGCACCGTTTCACCCGGCCACGAATGGCCAAGTGGAACGGTTGGTGCGTACAACAAAGGAGGCGCTGCGGCGCATGGGCCCGGGGGACCTGAATCACCAAGTGTGCCAATTCCTCTTAGCGTATAGGGTGACCCCTTTGGCATCCGGCTACTCGCCGGCGGAGCTCTTGATGCGGCGAAAACTGACCACGCTCCTGTCCAGGCTAGACCCAACGAGAGTCGAGGATAAAGGAAAAAACGTGGGGTTGGCAGTCTCGAAAGGTTTCGCTGCCGGTGACCCTGTTCACTGCAGGAACTATTCCAGCGCAGGGCCAGCCTGGGTGCCAGGGACGGTTGTAGAACAGACGGGGCCAGTGTCGTACCGGGTCGAGACGAACACCGGCCTCCTCTGGAGGAGGCACGCAGATCAACTGAGGCGCAGAGTGATTGGGCCGGTCAGTGGAGCTCAGCAACAGGATTCAGCGTTAGGGTTCTCCCCCACCCGCTTAACCCAAGGGGGAGACAGCAGTGGACAACAGTCCCTAGCATGGGGGGAAGGAAGCAGAAGCAGCGGCCCCGACTCATATCCTTTTGATACGCCAGCTCTAGCAGGGGCCGGGGAAGGGGGAGAGGAGTTCGCGACCGCTGCCCCCGATAGTGATTTTGATTTTGATTTGGCGAGCCGGGGGGGTTTTCAGGAGTGTTCCCCCACCCATCCAAGCGAGAAGAGGGGTTTTTCGTTAGCCCCCAGTGCCCCCGGTTCCTCCCTAAGAAAGAGCACACCTCCCAACAGCGCCGCGGAGCCGCGGAAAGTCACTAACGAGTCTCCCTCTCATATTGCAGGACAGGAGACCAGGGGACAAAGAGAAGGTAGCAATCCCAGGGAGAGGCAGCCCGCACCGAGACCCCAGCGTGTTCGAAATAAGCCATCTTGGCTGAGAGACTTTGTCTCATAAGGGGGGGGGGAGTGTGTAAGGTGGGCTCGAGACTTTGTCTCGTCCTAGGGGGGAGGGATGTTGTGTTCTGATGGTTTTACTGTACACATGGATTGAAATGTATCTGAGTCAATGTAACCTTGCCTATAGCAACAATGTAACCTTCAGCTGTATCATATAAGCCCTGTAATAGGACGCGAGCTAATGACCACCAGCTGGCAGCAGCGAGCGTCCAAGCTCTCTTGGTCCGAACTCATCAAAGGCAACAGCGCGGGAAGTTTTCCCGCCACTACCTACACCTGGACAAGAAGGGCGTGACCTGCAATGACGTCACGCAGACAGTAGCCAATGGGCTACCATGGCACCACGTTCAAATGTATTACTGCTGTATATAAAGAGCTATTGATCCGCCATTACCTCATGTTCCCTCTGTCCACGATGCAATAAACCTGAGTTAACCCAGCCCGAGGCTGTGTTCCGTGTCTTGGTTTGCATACACCAAACCCGCGCATGCGCAAATGTGCCCGCCATGGTTTACAGCATCATTTGTGGCAGGGGAAAACCATGCATCTGGCCTGCTCAGCTGTCTGAGGCAGAATTGTCCAGCCCATGGCACAAAATGGTTGAGAACCCCTGGTTTATAGTTACAGCCAGAAGGAAAAAAATAGGGGTAATGGAGTTTCTAGCACATGGAGAAAACCACCATGCTTGTTGTTTGGTCAGAAGAAGAAAGGAAGGGGCTATCAACAAAACAATGAAAAAAAGCCAATGAAGTTAGTAGCAAACAACAATCACATTAAGCTGTAAACCCCCTCCCGCTGATGTGTTGGTTCATGCAAGATTGCTATTATCTGAAGGAACAACATTAAAGGAGGATATAGCTGAGGAACTCAACCTCCCCTACATCACTTGGAGTATCCTGAATAGTCTGAGGGTCGGATTCCCTAAAAGTAAGACCAACATGCTCAAGTGGGGGTTGCTGGTGGACAACAACACGTGGTGTGAATGTGGAGAGAGAGAATCCAGCTCATTTACTGGTCTGCCGATGACTTCCAGAGACATGCACCGATAGGGACTTAAGTTTGGCCAATGACAAAGCCAAGAAAGTGGCTTCATTTTGGCAGTCCAGGGATTGATCGGGACACAAAAGAAGAATCCCAATACAGACCTGCAGGGAAAGCCCCCCCTCCCCAATTTAACATGGGGACATGAGGGACATTTCTACCAGCAGCTCTAAGTGACAGCCTACTAAAGGATGTGTTTCTTCCACAATAGACATGCTTATTAGATGCCCATAAACTAATTACACAGAATCTTATAGAGAAGTTGTAACTCCCACACATATACCTGTTGTTATAGACAGAAACAACATATGGCACAAAGCTTTGGGTACAAAGTCTGCAGGTGTGTAATTGTTTCTTTTTTTTCCAGGCTGAGTTCAAACACTTTGCTGTTACAGAAAATTGTCATAATGCAAAATTCTGTTATAAGAGAATGAGTTTCTGAAGTTGCTTTTGAAACTCCTACCTAGATGTGATAATTAATGCACTAGGGAACTTCATGCTAGTAATCAAAGCCCTGGAGCAGAAGACTCCAGAAGCTCTTTTTTCAAGAAAGGAAAGCACAGACAGAATATTTACCCTTACCAAAAGGCAAACGGTTAAACAAAATTTTAGGAGCAACATTATTCAAAACTCCACACACACACACCCCTTGTGAAATATGGTGGCAAATTTGAGTTACAAACAAAGGTAAAGGTAAAGGCTTCCCTTGCTCTAAAGCCAGTCGTATCCGACTCTAGGGTGCAGTGCTCATCTCTGTTTCAAAGCCGAAGAGCCAGCGTTGTCTGCTTCTGCAGATGTTTCTGTGGTCATGTGGCAGGCATGACAGGGCTGGCATCAGAAATTACTGGACAAGTACATGCACCCCCCCATTTTGGCCATGCCCCTGTGGTTTCCTGCGCATGCATGGTTTGTTTGCCTATGCGTACATCAATGGTGGTGCCATACCCCTGTGGTTTTCTGTGTGTTGTGTATGGAATAGTATGGAATGTAACTGCTACGTTATGCCTTTAAGTTAAATGTAACCGGTTCTACAGGAAATGTATACTCAAGCCATTTGTAAAGAACACATTGTATTCAGCTGCTATTGAAATGCGAGCTTGCTACCAGAGATAGGAGCAGCGAGCATTCAACTCACATGGTACAAATTCCCCAATCATGCCCAGTCGCGGAAAACCTTCCCACCACGGATACACCTGGGCAAGGGCGGGACTCCGGATGACGTCATGCCGACAGTAGCCAATAGGCTACCGTGTACCCAGATTCAAATGTATAGTGACTGTATATAAGGAATTGTATTGCCACCATTACCTCGTGTTTGTACTGTACTTCATGTAATAAAGATGTGTTAAGCCAGACTATGGCTGCTTCGATTGTCTTGGTCCCTGAACACCAAATTGGCGACGAAGGTGGGATATGGCTTCCCACGGGATCAAGACACCACCACAAGGTTTTGACATCAAGCACTCTGAGCAATGGGAGCTTTTCGAGATGCACTTCCGAAGTGCGCTGACGGTTGCCGACATCACGACCGAGGGGAAGAAACGTGCCCACCTCCTCATGATGCTAGGGTACCCAGCCATGAAACTCCTGGTGGACCTGGTGGCACCGAGAAAGGTAAAGGAGGTCCTGGTCAAGCATCTTCTGACCGCGTTATGGGGGCACTTCCAGCCAACGGTCTCGATCTTCACGGCTTGGGCCGCATTCTGGAGAAGAGAGCAGGTGCCCGGAGAGTCCGTGGCAGATTTTGCGGCGGTCCTCCGCCTGGCCACCGGCCCTCCGCCTGGCCGCCAGCCCTCCGCCTGGCCGCCGGCCCTCCGCCTGGCTGCCGGCCCATGCAACTGGGAAAATCTGGAAATTGCCCTGAGGGACCGCCTGCTCTGTGGTTTGCGGGACGAGGAGACCCAACGGAAACTCATGAACCAGGGGAACCAGCTTTAGATGTCCTAAAGGAAGCACAGGCAGCCGAAGCCATGAGGGCCAGAGTCAAGCTGTTCAAGGCAAGGGCCCAACCAACCGACGGGGCATTGACTCCAGTACAAGCGGCCTGGCGGGACCATCGATCTCCAGCATCACCCTCCTCCTCCTCCTTGGAGGCCAGCAAGGATGAGGGCATCCAAAAGGTACGGAAGGTGGCGACTGAGAAGCGTGGCAAGGAAAGTCACTGTTGCGATGGCTGCGGGGCGTCCCACGACCGAAGCAAGTGCCCGTTCCGGAAAGCCGAGTGCCACAACTGCAGATGGAGGGGCCACATCGCCAAAGTATACAGACGATGGCACGGAGAGTACAAGGGCCCAGCAGAACGTCCCCCGAGGAGACCGGACGGCATTGGCAGAATTTCTGACAACAGCGACCCAGAAGTGTATTGCGTGTACCGGAGGGTTTGCAGTGACAGCAGTGCGGCTGTTCACAGTGTGTCCTTGGGGCACCCCCCTTTTTTGTTGATGTACTGTTGCAAGGGGTCCCAGTTAGGATGGAAGTAGACTCGGGGTCTTCCTACTCCATTATATCCCAGCAGGAGTTCCTGTGTATTCCCCCCAATGAGCGACCCAAACTCAAGGCCTTAAAGACTCATTTGTGGGACGTTCAAGGGGTCGGAATCCCAGTGTTGGGGGTGGGGGAATTCAAGGTACAATTTAAACACCATAGGGAGAAGCTGCCCTTAGTAGTCCTGATGGAGGGGGGTTGCTGTCTCCTGGGAACGCAGTGGTTCAAGCCCCTGGGAATTTCGATAGAGGGTATCCATGCCGTTGGGTCCGACCCCATCCTGGATGTTTGCAATGCACACCCGGCGGTATTCGAGAAGGGGCTCGGGAAGTTCAAGGGCCCCCCAGTTTCATTTGATCTTGACACCGAAATCCGGCCCATTCGGCTCAAGCCAAGGAGGGTCCCATTCGCCCTCAAGGACAAAGTAGAGGCGGAACTGGACAAACTGGTGGGCCAGGGGATTTTGGTTCCAGTGGACTCTGCAGAGTGGGAAACTCCTATTGTGACTGCTTTGAAACCTAACGGGGAAGTTAGGATCTGTGCAGATTATAAATGTACGATAAATAAGGCAATCCGCCCAAATGCATACCCGGTGCCGGTTGTTAGCCACCTATTAGCCACGTTGCATGGGGGAAAGTTTTTCGCTAAATTGGATTTGGCGCAGGCGTACCAACAGCTGACTGTAACTCCAGCTGCCCCCGCTGCGCAGACAATTGTAACCCACAAAGGGGCTTTTAAGGTCACGCACCTACAGTTCAGCGTAAATTTGGCCCCCGGGATCTTCCCGTCCCTCGTGGAACGGTTGCTAAAAGGGCTCCCTGGGATTCTCCCATATTTTGATGACGTACTGATAACAGGGTGGAGTGTGTCGGAACTGGCTAAGAGGTTGGACAAGGTTCTGTTGATTTTCAAAAAAGCGGGGTTGAGGTTGAAAAAGAGCAAGTGTGTGTTTCTTGGGTTCAAAATAACCCCCAATGGAGTAAAGCCCTCCGAATCGAAGGTTGCGGATATCCAAAATGCCTCTCACCCCACCGCGAAACTGGAGTTGCAGTCATTTCTTAGGCTCCTAAATTTCTACCACTCCTTCTTGCCAAGGAAGGCGTCAGTTGCGGAGCCACTGCATAAGTTACTTAAGAAGGATGCGGTTTGGCGGTGGGGAGACAGTTAGGAAAAGGCGTTTAAAGAATTAAAGCGGCTTCTATCCTCAGAAGCGGTCCTGACCCACTTTGACCCCAGAAAGCCCGTAGTTCTAGTCTGCGATGCCTCACCAGTAGGGGTGGGGGCGGTGCTGTGCCATGTGTTAGACAATGAGCGGGAGGCCCCAGTTGCATTCTACTCTAGATTGCTTTCACAGGGAGGCTCTCGCCATAGTCGCTGGTACAAAAAAGTTCCATGACTTCCTGTATGGTCGACCGTTCACAGTTGTGACTGACCACAAACCCCTACTAAACATCTTCACCACAGGCAAGCCCACGCCACAGATTCTGTCCCCCAGAATGCTCCGATGGGCTATCTTTCTCAATGCATACCAGCACACGCTGGTCCACCGCCCGGGGAAAGACATTAGCCATGCAGATGCTCTTTCCAGGTTGCCCCTGCCACAGTTAGGAGACCCTGAGTGCGAGGTGGAGCGAGATCATCAAGTGCTTCTGATCGAAGCCCTTGACTCACCCTCGTTAGTTCCCGCAGACCTCGCCAAAGCTACGGCAAAGACCATTTCCCTAGTGAGCTCCTGGGTTCAGAAAGGGTGGCCAATGACTTCCCCCAGGGAGGAATTCACGGCTTATGTTAGAAAAACTTTAGAAATGTTAAAAAGGGGCTGCCTCCTATGGGGCCAGCGGGTGGTCATTCCTGAGTCATTGAGGTCGAGAGTGCTCAAGCTACTGCACGTCAGCCACCCCGAGATCGTACACTCTAAATCTCTGTCCAGAAGCTACTTCTGGTGGCCCCAAATGGATGGTGACATAGAGCGCATGGTCGGCAAGTGTGAGAATTGCCAAAGTTCTCAACCTGAAGAGTCCCGACTTCCCCATAGAGAATAGGACATGGCCCGAGGGCCATGGTCTCGGGTACATGTAGATTTCGCGGGTCCCTTCAGGGGAACCCTTTTCCTGCTAATAGTAGATGCTTACTCCAAGTGGTTGGAGGTGATTCAGATGTCCAGCACCTCATCAGCTGCAACCGTAAAGCAATTGCGCAGGGTGTTTAGTTGTTTCGGGATACCAGACGTGCTTGTGAGCAACAATGCCAGTACCTTCATGTCTGCGGAATTTCAGGCATTCATTGAGAAAAACGCCATTCGGCATATCACCTCTGCCCCTTTCCACCCTGCAACAAATGGCCAGGTAGAACGCCAGGTGCGAACTACAAAAGAGGCATTGTGGCGCATGGGCCCCGGGGACCTGAACCTACAACTGTGCCAGTGCCTGCTGTGCTATAGGGTGACGCCGCTCATGTCAGGGCTCTCACCTGCAGAGCTCCCCATGCGCAGGAAACCTGTGATGCTTCTAACTAAGTTGGATCCCACAAGGGTGGAGGATAAAGGGAGGAACATAGAAATAGGTAATACCAAAAGTTTCGGAATTGGAGAGCCTGTACATTGCAGGAATTACGCGGCCATAGGGTTGGCCTGGGTCCCGGGAGTAGTCATTGAGCAAACGGGGCCAGTGTCGTACTGTGTGGAGACCAGAACAGGTCTATTCTGGAGAAGGCACGCCGATCAACTCAGGCATAGGGTTATCAATAGGCAAGACACAGACATGCAGCCATAAGATTCAGCGTTAGGGTCCTCCCCCACCCGCCTATCCCAAGGGGGAGACACAGGGTACCCCTCGGGTACAAATGCAGATCGGCGATCCTCACCTAGGGGGGAGGGGGTTGATACAAATCCATATCCATTAGACACCAGGGATACTTTGGAAGAGAGGAACGAATTTGACGGGGAGGAAGAGTTTGATTTTGATTTTTGGAACCGAGGGGGGGGGGTGTTTCGGAGTGGTCCCCCACCTGTCGGAGCGAAGAGTGGGGTTTTTCGTTAGTCCCAGGAGCCCCCGGTTTCTCGACAATAGAGATCACCCTTACCCCACGTTTCCAGTCAAGAGCTCCCCAGTCAGGGCCGGCGCAAACGCGAAACCCCAGTTCCCCATGTCTCCAGTCAGGGGCTGTACAACCGCGGCAAACCGCTAACGAGTCCATCCCTCCTATTGCAGGGCAAGAACCAAGAGAGCAGAGAAGCGCGAAGGCCCCCGAACCAAGCACAGCAGCCGCACGCCCCAAACGCACATGCGGGAAACTACATTGGCTGAGGGACTTTGTCCCATACTAGGGGGGAGGGGTGTTGTGTACGGAATAGTATGGAATGTAACTGCTACGTTATGCCTTTAAGTTAAATGTAACCGGTTCTACAGGAAATGTATACTCAAGCCATTTGTAAAGAACACATTGTATTCAGCTGCTATTGAAATGCGAGCTTGCTACCAGAGATGGGAGCAGCGAGCATTCAACTCACATGGTACAAATTCCCCAATCATGCCCAGCCACGGGAAACCTTCCTGCCAGATACACCTGGACAAGAAGGGCGGGACTCCGCATGATGTCACGCCGACAGTAGCCAATAGGCTACCGTGTACCCAGATTCAAATGTATAGTGACTGTATATAAGGAGTTGTATTGCCACCATTACCTCGTGTTCATACTGTACTTCATGTAATAAAGATGTGTTAAGTCAGACTACGGCTGCTTCGATTGTCCTGGTCCCTGAACACCAAACTGTGCATGCGTGGTTTGTTTGCGCATGCACACATCAGTGGTTTCCCGGTGGCGGTGGGCTCCCATCATCTCCAGGTCTGGGACGGGAGTCCTGATGGTCCCCCCCTGATGGCGGCCCTGTCGGAGTACACGGAACGCTGCTACCTTCCCACTGAAGTGGTCCCTATTTATCTACTTGCAATTTCTTGCTTTTGAACTGCTAGGTTGGCAGGAGCTGGGACAAAGACGGGAGCTCATTCCATCCTGCAGTACTCGGCAATCGAACTGATGACCTTCCGCCTCCCAGACAGCGTCTTAGCCACTTGAGCCACTGCAAAACAAAAATTCAGGAAGCTTCCTGGCTAGAACTCCTACATTTAACAAGAACTTTTGAAGAATCCTCTTCAGACTCAAACCAAAAGCTCAATGTCTTATTTTGCACAGCAATCAACCAGATGACCCAATGGGAAGTTCACAAGCAGGAGAAGGCCACAGGAGAATTAATTGACGAGGAATGTCTGAGCATAGTTTACCAGGATTCTCCTTCATCAGCCCTATCGAAATGAGTAGGTGCTATAGAAAACATTATACAGTATGTACCATTCTGCAGAGCTCTATAAGAAAAGCAAGATATTTGGGCAGGGCTATTTTAAAGGGGAAGCAGGGACTGCGGTGGCTCAAGTGGTTAAGACACTGAACTTGACGGCTGGAAGATCAGAGTTTGATTCCTGAGTACTGCACACCAGAGTGAGCTTTTGTCTCTGTCCCAGCTCCTGCCAACAGTTCAAAAGCAAGAAATTGCAAGTAGATAAATAGGGACCACTTCGGTAGGAAGGTAAACAGTGTTCTGTGCACTCCAGTGTTAAAGCATGCTTGCCACATGTGTATGGAAACGTCTGCAGATGCAGACAGTGCTGGCTCTTTGGCTGTAAACAGAGATGAGCACTGAACCCTAGAGTCAGATACGACTGGCTTTTGAGCAAGGGTGATGACCTTTACAGGGGAATTCATCCCTTTGCAAATATTTTCTGTCCACCTTTCACTCTGCGATTCATAACATAGACCTGTTTCCTCATCATCATCCTGCCCCTTACTTACATGTAAGTCATACCTGTCAACTTTTGGACTTAAAAGTAAGGGAAATTTTGGGCCACGCCCCCACCCCACCAAGCCATGCCCCCTCCTCCCCACAATCCAGGCACATTCAAGAGCATAGAAGAGGAGGAGTGTTGCCCCCCCCCCCGGGTGGAGGAGGAAGCACCCCCTACTATTTAGAACACTGCAGGACATAAATTTCAGCATTCAATTTTTCATATAACATTGGTGCTATAGCAACACTGCAAAATGTATGACTGTCATGAACAACAAATAACTAGGGTTATGGGAAATGGACTATGTAAGTTACCAGAAGCCTACAGTGGACACTTACTTTAGCTACAGCTTATTAGAAAATAGGAAAGGAACAGTAGAAAATAATGAGAGCCACCCTGGCTCTCTTGTGTGCTCATCCTCGAAGATAGTGGTATTTTTGAACCACAGTTGAGCATGGACAATGGCAAACTTGTGTTGCTGGCTAATCTTTCTCTCATTGGGTCAGGCAAAAGGAACTGCAGAATGATCTCACCCAAAGGTGGTTTCATTTTGACAGTTCCACATCTGGCCTAGACATGGACGACGACAAAGAAATCCCTGAGAAAGGGGTCTGGAAGAGCAGGTTCATGAAGTGGCACAATTTGCCCAATGCCAACACTAATTCTAGGGGTGTGTGTGTGCCCAAACATTTCAGGCTGTGGGCCATTCATGTGGTTCGGGGAGCCAGTCACTATGGCCCAGATCCAGCCCCTGATGCCAATTCATCCGGCCCGTGAAGCCCTCGTCATTCCTGGAAGTGGAAGTAAAACACTTCCAGGAGTGATGAGGACTCCGCAGGCTGGATTAATTGGAGTGGGGGGGGGGCAGATCTGGCCTCTGGGGCCGTAGTTTGGGCACCCCTTTTCTAGGGGTTTGTGGGGAGGGAAGAGAAAAGCAAAATATCCCAGATCAATGTAATAAATAAATTATTCCCCCAAAAGGATCTCTGCTCCCTCGTTGTGGTTGGGAACGGGAGAAGAGCGGGAGAGACTGCAATTTTGCATAGCAACCCAATTAGAATGCCGTCGCCTTCTCCGTGCTGGGGCTTCAGGGCTCCCCCCCTTCTCACTCTCCTGCTCCACCACTGACATCATCATGGGGACTCCCTTTCCAACGGGCTGGGCGGCGGTTGAAAAAAGTTTAAAGTGGGACTCTCAGTGAGTCCCCTGAATGAAGGCTCGGGGTGTTCTAGTCTTCCTTCTTGTTTTCTGCCCCCCTCCCCCTTGTGCTTCTCTCGCAAGGGAGAAGCCCCGGCTTTAGTCTCGGCGCGATCCCACCAACCAGGAACTAAGATGGCTCCCGAACCTCGTGAGACTTGTCTTCACGGGCAGGCAGCTGAATCCCGAAGAGGAGGAGGAGGCGGGGAGCTACTGCATTGACGCTCATCGCATCCAAAAATACGATTGGGCAACAGAAGAGGGAGTACCTCCTCCCCCCCGGCCAAATTACGGGGTTTTGGCAGTGTAGGTCGGGAAATAGCACAAATCGGCGCTGAATTACGGGGTAATCCCGGCCAAATCGGGATGGTTGACAGGTATGATGTAAGTAAGTAAGGAGAAGTATTTATTCTCTAGCTGTTATGTATGCATGTACAATGTCACTTTAAATATATGAATGTAACCAGTCCACAATCACAATGTATCTCAGCTGTTAAGGAACGCGAGCAAGCCGCCCATAGAGGGCAGCTGCGAGTGTTCAGTCTCACATGGGCCACATTGCCCAAATCACCAACAGCCGCGGGAAATTCCCCACATGATCAGGAGCTACAGAAAACAACTGCAGAAGAGAAAACAACTGCAGAAGAGGAAACAACTGCAGAAGAGAAAACAATTGCAGAAG
This sequence comes from Bradypodion pumilum, assembly GCA_035047305.1. Lineage (NCBI taxonomy): Eukaryota > Metazoa > Chordata > Lepidosauria > Squamata > Chamaeleonidae > Bradypodion > Bradypodion pumilum. The sequence goes on along the minus strand of JAWDJD010000004.1, from coordinate 183,142,398 downwards.
AGAAAACAACTGCAGAAGAGAGGCGTGACCTGGGCGAGGCCACGCCGGTAGCAGCCAATGAGCTACCGTGCAACAAGATTCAAATGTATTGTGTTATGGTATATAATGAGATGTATCTGCCCCATTACCTCATGTTCCTGCTGAGCATCAATGAATAAACCTGTGTTAGTCCTTCCTGCGACTCCTTCTTTGTCTTCCGTGCAAGACACTAAATTGGCGACGAGGATGGGATGGATGGCGAATCCCAAGGTCAAGCCGTACCAGTTCGATGTCAGCGAGCCCGAACAATGGGAGCTCTACGAGTGCCAGTTTCGGCACGCCATGGAGGCTGCAGGCGTCGACGACGACGCGAAGATGCGCTCCCACTTCCTGTCTCATGTGGGGCCGGCCACGCTGCGGATCCTGATGACCCTGGTGGCCCCCCGGAAGGTGGACGAGGTGCCCATCGACCGTATCCTGGAGAGACTGCGTGAGCATTTCCAGCCACCCGTCTCGATTTTCCCAGCCCGGGTCGCGTTCCACAGGCGAGACCAGCGACTGGGCGAATCCGTGTCCGCCTATGCGGCGGCCCTCAGGCTTGCAGCGGTGCATTGCCAGGGGGACGACCTGGACCAGGCCCTCCGTGACCGCATGCTGTGCGGCTTGAGGGATGAGGAGCTTCAGAGGAGGCTCATGACCCGCGACCATCGCCTCACGTTCAATGAGGTACTGCGGGAGGCGCAAGCAGCCGAGGAGGCCAGGAGCGGCGTCCGGCTATTCAAGTCTCGAGGGGCCACGTCCGAGAGGGCCAAGTCACCAGTGCAGGGAGCCCGGCGGACACCAGCAAAGACGGCCTGGCGGGCCCCCAAGCCGCCCGCCGCCGCACCAACGTCGTCCTAGGAGTCCTCCACGACAGCGGATCCCTACTCCAGCGAGGACGACGACGTCCAGAGGATCAAGAAGCGAGGTGAGAAGCAGCAGACCCGAGAACGGCAGGACCGCCGCTGCGACGGTTGTGGGGCGGCCCACGACCGCACGAGGTGTCCGTTCCGGAAGGCCGAGTGCCACAACTGCGGCCGAAAGGGACACATCGCCCGAGTATGCAGGCGCGGACGAGTCGAGGACAAGGGCAGTTCCAGCCATTCCCAGACGCACCAACGAAAGGCGGCCGGCACCAGGAAGGTTTCAGCCGGCCACAGCGAGGACGGCGTGAACCGCGTGGGCCTGGAGCACCGGCGGTTCTTCATAGAGGTACTGTTGCAGGGGGTCCCAGTGAGGATGGAGATAGACTCGGGGTCTTCTTATTCCATCCTGTCCCAAAAAGAGTTTATGCGCATTCCCCCAGAGAAACGGCCCAAACTGCGGGCCATGAGATCCAACCTACGGGACGTGCAGGGAAATGGGATCCCAGTGTTGGGGGGTGGGGAACTTCAAGGTGAAGTTCAAGAACAACTCCGAGAAACTGCCCCTAGTGGTCCTAAAAGGGGGGAGGTGCTGCCTTTTGGGAACGCAGTGGTTTGCTCCCCTGGGGATCGAACTGTCTGGCATTAACGCCATCGAGACTGACCCAATGCGGGACGTGTGCGACGCACACCCGGACATTTTCAAGAAGGGGCTCGGGAAATACAAGGGGCCCCCGGTTTCCTTTGAGCTGGACCCAGAAATCCGGCCCATCCGCCTCAAGCCAAGGAGAGTGCCCTTCGCCCTCAAGGACAAGATTGAGGCGGAACTGGACAAATTGGTGGGGCAGGGGATTTTGGTTCCAGTTGACTCGGCGGAGTGGGAAACACCGATTGTTACAGCCCTCAAGTCAAATGGGGAGGTCAGAATTTGTGCGGACTATAAATGTACGATAAATAAGGCCATTCGGCCAAATGCATACCCGGTGCCCGTGGTCAGCCATTTGCTGGCCACGCTACATGGGGGGAGGTTTTTCGCCAAGTTAGATTTGGCCCAGGCGTATCAGCAGCTCTCTGTAACCCCGGCTGCTGCCGCCGCGCAAACGATCGTAACGCACAAGGGGGCGTTTAAGGTAACGCGCCTTCAGTTTGGCGTGAATTCGGCCCCCGGAATTTTCCAGTCCCTCGTGGAGCGCCTTTTAAAGGGGCTTCCAGGCGTCCTCCCATACTTCGACGACGTGTTGATAACAGCGGGGAGCGAATTAGAGTTAGCCAAGAGGCTAGATGGGGTTCTCTCAGTGTTCGAGAGGGCAGGACTTCGATTGAGGAGGGACAAGTGCGTATTCTTCGCGACGGAGGTAGAGTTTCTAGGGTTTAAGGTAACCCCGGATGGAATCAAACCCTCCGAGTCCAAGGTAGCGGCCGTGAGAGACGCCCCTCGCCCCACCGCGAAACCGGAGCTGCAGTCATTCCTAGGGCTCCTAAATTTCTATCACTCCTTCCTGCCTCGGAAGGCATCGGTCGCGGAGCCACTGCACGCGCTACTTAAGAAGGACGCGGTTTGGCGGTGGGGGGACAAGCAGGAGAGGGCATTCAAGGAGCTTAAGTCACTCCTGTCTTCGGATGCGGTCCTGACCCATTTTGATCCGAAAAAACCAGTGGTGCTAGTCTGTGATGCGTCCCCGGTGGGGGTGGGGGCGGTCCTGTGCCACGTGTTGGAGAGCGGGAGGGAAGCCCCGGTGGTGTACTACTCAAGGTCCCTCTCGAAAGCTGAGCGCAATTACGCGCAAACAGATAGGGAGGCCCTAGCAATAATCGCGGGAACCAAGAAGTTCCACGATTTCTTATATGGCCGCGAGTTTACGGTAGTGACGGATCACAAGCCGCTGCTGGGGATCTTCACTACCGGCAAACCAACCCCACAAATTCTATCCCCCAGGATGCTGCGTTGGGCCATTTTTCTCAACGCCTACCAATATGAGCTGGTCTATCGCCCAGGGAAGGAGATCTCCCATGCGGACGCCCTGTCCCGATCCCCTCTCCCTAGTTTAGGGGACCCCACGTGTGAGGTAGAGCAGGAACACCAAGTCCTGCTGATTGAGTCTCTCGACTCACCCCCAATTGTGCCGGCCGACCTCGCCAAGGCCACGGCGGCCGACAAGATCCTGGCCCAAGTTAGTTCCTGGGTTAGAAAAGGGTGGCCCACCTCTCCCCCCGAGGAACATTTCAAGCCGTTTTTCAGGTGCAGAGTAGAGCTTTCTCTGGAAAGGGGCTGCTTACTCTGGGGCCAGCGGGTGGTTATCCCAGAGAAGCTGAGGGCCAAGGTGCTGGGGCTACTGCACACCAGCCACCCCGGGATCGTGCACTCCAAGGCTCTGGCCAGGAGTTTCTTTTGGTGGCCCCAGATAGACGGGGACATAGAACGCCTAGTGGGCACGTGCGAGAGCTGCCAGAGCTCTCGGCCCGAGGAGTCCCGGTTACCCCATAGGGAATGGGATACGGCCCGCGGGCCATGGTCCCGGATCCATGTCGACTTCGCCGGCCCTTTCCGCGGGTCCATGTTTCTCCTGGTAGTCGACTCCTACTCCAAGTGGTTGGAGGTAATCCCCATGAACAGCAGTCCTCTGCCGCAACCATTAAACAGTTGTGAAAGCTGTTTGCCTGCTTCGGCCTGCCAGACGTCCTTGTGAGCGATAACGTGAGTACCTTCACGTCGGCAGAGTTCAAGACGTTTATGGAGAGGAACGCCGTCAGGCACATAACCGCTGCCCCGTTTCACCCCGCCACAAACGGTCAGGTAGAGTGCCAAGTGCGCACTACGAAAGACGCACTGCGGCGCATGGGTCCCGGTGAGTTGAACCTGCATCTGTGCCAGTTCCTCATCTGCTACAGGACAACCCCTTTAGCGTCAGGTTTCTCCCCAGCCGAACTCCTCATGAGGAGGCATCCGGTAACACTGTTTGACCGGATGGATCCGTCCAGGGTGGAGGATGAAGGGAGAAACATAAGCATAGGGGGAGAGAGCTCCAAAAGTTTTGCGGTAGGGGACCCGGTTCACTGCAGAACTACGCGGCCTCGGGGCCAGCGTGGGTGCCAGGGACAATTGTTGAGCAAACGGGGCCGGTATCCTACAGGGTCGAGACTAGTTCAGGTCTACTCTGGAGAAGGCACGCCGACCAACTCCGAAGGCGAGTCACCGGCGAGGGGGAATCAGCGTTAGGGTCCTCCCCCACCCGCATTACCCAAGGGGGAGACACAGAGGAGGATACTTTCAAAGAGAGGGATCAGTTTGATGATGATTATGAGTTGCAGTACCAGGGGGATGTAGCGGAGTGGTCCCCCACCCGTCCTAGCAAGAAGAGGGGTTTCAGTTCAGCCCCTGGTACTTCCAGTCCCCCTAGCCCTTTTGTTTTGGAGTATGCAATAGCTCCTGCCCCCCGGAGACCAACACCCCCAAGACAGGCAACAGGGGTGAGTCCGCCCACCACAGTCTCTAGAACGCCCGGACAGGCAGCGGGGGGTGGTGAGGCCACGAGGGCCTCTTCGTCGGTCCCGAGATTCGTACTGGGGGGGTCCCCAAACTCCTCAAGCGGCAGGCAGGGATTCACTTTCCAACTATTCATTCCATTCCCGTCCCCCAATGCAAGGGTACCACAGACGCCACACCGAGCCGCTAATGAGTCCCCCTTTCCATTGCAGGGCAGGACTCCGCAGAACCAGGAGTCTCCGGCTCCCCTGTGTTAAGTCAGGCGGCCGCACGCCCCAGGCGCACATGCGGCAAGCCACAATGGTTGAGGGACTTCGTCCCATCCTAGGGGGGAGGGATGTTATGTATGCATGTACAATGTCACTTTAAATATATGAATGTAACCAGTCCACAATCACAATGTATCTCAGCTGTTAAGGAACGCGAGCAAGCCGCCCATAGAGGGCAGCTGCGAGTGTTCAGTCTCACATGGTCCACATTGCCCAAATCACAAACAGCCGCGGGAAATTCCCCACATGATCAGGAGCTACAGAAAACAACTGCAGAAGAGAAAACAACTGCAGAAGAGGAAACAACTGCAGAAGAGAAAACAACTGCAGAAGAGAAAACAACTGCAGAAGAGAGGCGTGACCTGGGCGAGGCCACGCCGGTAGCAGCCAATGAGCTACCATGCAACAAGATTCAAATGTATTGTGTTATGGTATATAATGAGATGTATCTGCCCCATTACCTCATGTTCCTGCTGAGCATCAATGAATAAACCTGTGTTAGGCCTTCCTGCGACTCCTTCTTTGTCTTCCGTGCAAGACACTAAACTAGCCCTCTTACTTTATACTTCACAAGTGTTCCAGGCTACCAGGAGAGATGGACTTTTCCTCCCACCAGCCAGTTTAAGGAAGGACATTTTACTTCGGAAGGCATAAGGATACAAATAATCTGCAATTATCTGTCCCTTAGATGAGAACAAATGAAACAGGACTCTCACTTGAAGCAGAAAAAATGAAGCTTCAGCTAAGGATGGTACATGCCAGTCACCTCAAATTCTCTTCAGATGACAACCTCACCTATTGCATGTTCTTGGCAGAAGGACAGCACCTTGCTATGAATATACAATCCGGCAAACTTGTTTGGTGGTGAAAAATTGTATCAGAGCACGTGATTACATTAGCATATTGCTTACACACATGTTTAATTAGCGGTCTTCCTGAAAACAGACTTTGGGATGAATTGAACATAGAGTGCTTCTACCAGAGAGTTTTAATTCATTATTACACACCTGAGCTTTCAGAATGGTGGTGGTCCAGTCCCATAACTCAGATTGGCCCGTGCATGCCAAATACCTGCAGAACAGACATTGTCAGTATACACCACCACAAAACAACCTTTGAGGCATTCTCCCCGGTGACTCAACAGATTGTAGGGCATTGGGTCTGCAGTTTCTGCAGGGAAAGGATTCCCAAGAAGGAGGTTGGAACTACCCTCTAGAAAAGGATAAAGACCAGTATTTTGGCATGCTATTGTCCAGGGCCGGCATCAGAAATTTCCGGGCCTGGTACGCCCCCCCCCCCCATTTTGTCCACACCCCTGTGGTTTCCTGCGCATGCATCATTTGTTTGCACATGCACACATCAGTGGTTTTCTGGTGCTGCCACGCCCCTGTGGTTTCCTGCGCATGCGTCGTTTGTTTGCACATGCACACATCAGTAGTTTCACGGCGCCGCTGGGCACCCATCATCTCCGGGCCCGGGATGGGAGTCCTGATGGTCCCCCCCCCCCGATGGCGGCCCTGCTATTATCTGTCTTGGAAGTGAAGGTTGACAGCTAGGTTTACATTGTCCCTCCTTCCCAATGTTGTCCAGTGGGCATGTGAACAGTGGACAGCAGCTTTGTAGCTACTGCACAAATGTCCTCAGCCATGATGGAAGTAACCTTCTCTGAGGAATGGCACCAATGGCTGAACCAAAAATGCTCAGCATGTTACCTGCTCTTCCACTGTGGAGAGAGGATGGTACTCATGCACTGTTTTTTTAATTTACATAATTCCAAGCACACAATTGCTTCCACCCCTTGGTGCATGAGATGAGAAAAGCACAGGGAGGAAGGGGAGGCCAAGCTGAATGGCAGGAACAATCCATCCCACCCACTCACATTAGACAACACAGAAAGGATACTCACAGTTGCTGTTTTTCTAGGATGAGAGTAAAACCCCATCTATAGCAGAGATAAATACAAAGTAAGACAAGAATTTAAAACTACTGAGATCCAAATGAAACTTGGCTTCAGCAATTCTGTATGCTTAAACACAGACTGAGCAAGAAGGAACAGAGTCTAAATTTAGTGAAATAATGCATACATCTGTTCCCTTTATGACTCTGGGCATTCCTAGGCATTCCCTCACTGAAACCGGGGGGGGGGGGGGTTGTTATCAGCAAATATGTGTGCACCTCTGTACATGTTGCAGGGAGCTATGCCGAACCACAAGCTAAGGCCATTGAAGTAACCTGCTTCTGGTCAAAAATAATCTAAATGTGCAATACTCTGATATGAAGAAAGAAATAAGCTTTCTGGTGTACACAACGGCACACACTAGGCAGAATGGGCAACATGCTTCATCCAGAAGCCACCACAGCACCTCTGTCCTCCTATCCCCTTTCTTAAATTAAAAAAAACCTATGAGGAACAGAGCTTTTTTAGTCTTTTAAACCTCCAATTGTAAGGGTTTCAGGGAGTGGTGTTTTGTATGAATACTCCTTTAAGGTTCCAGGATAGGCATGTGCAGTCCCTCAACATCTGGAGGTTCATCGTCCTGGACACAGTGTCAGTGGTGGGCATCAGCAGGTTCGTACCAGTATGCGCATATCAGTAGTAAAAATGGCTGGTCCTGCCCACCTCCCCGCCCCATCCACCACCTCCTCCTAGAAGAGGCTTCGGAGGGGGCTGGCTCCATTTCCCTCTTCATCAAAGGCTTTTGCTGGGCTCCGTTTCACTCCGAAACGCAACTCCAGCCACTCCAGAGTGATTGGGGAGGCACTATGGGGTGAAACAGAACCCTGGAAAAGCCTTGGACAAGGGGGAAATGGCTTCAGAAAGAGGCTTCTATTTACATAGCTCTATAGCTGTTATGTATGTATGTATGCATGTTCATTATACTGTAAAGGCAAGAATGTAACCACTCCAGATACAAACGATACCAGCTGTAAAGGAACGCGAGCAGACAGCCCACAGAGGGCAGCTGCGAGCGTTCAGCCTCACATGGTTCACATTGCTCAATCACGGACAGCCGCGGGAAAACCTTCCCCGCATTCAGCAGCTGAAGAAAGAGGCGTGCCTGGGCGAGGCCACGCCGGTAGCAGCCAATGAGCTACCGTGCTACAAGATTCAAATGTAGAGAGCTACTGTATATATTGAGTTGTATCACCGCCATTACCTCATGCTTCACTGGAACCTCATGCAATAAACCTGCGTTACACCAACCTTCCGGTTGTCCGGCTGTCTTTGGTCCCATACACTAAAATAGCGAAGAGCAGTCACATGGCCAACAGGCCACGCCCACCCAGTCACATGGACACACCCACAGTGTGGTAGGAAAATTTTCTGGTGCCCACCACTGCACAGTTTAAAACATATTTATTTTATGTCTACATTGTACCTAACCCCTGGCCTATCCTTCTAACCCAGGATAGTATTTGATGAGCAACCACTCTCCAGTCTCAGGGGAAGGCATTCCCCAGCTACCAGTTACCTCAAATCCTTATGTAGGACCCAAAGCATTGGCTTGAACCACTCTGCTTGTGCCTGGATTTCTGGAACTAGGTGGCACTGATGAGGTTCCATGCATAATTGCTGTGATCATGGCTAGAGCAGCGGTTTGAAGTCAAAGCATAGGCCAAACTGCATCTCTCTCAGATGCACTCTACAGTTCAAAGGTTCACCTGGTTACTTACCGTGAAGGTGGCTTCAGCTTTTTCCGAATCCCCATGTAAACCTTTGCCTTGTCCAGAAGCCACTCCCGCTCTGGCTTGACATTCTGGGGACGAAGAATACTATGTTACCCTCAATCCAGAGTTAAAAGACACCACAAGAAGCAAGAACTCTGGTTTACTCTTTGGACTAGCAATCCTTGTGTTCACTTTTATTCCACTGCAATGAAAAACTGGTTAAATTCTTCCTAGTTCAGTCAACTGAAGCACCCTGAGCCAGTGACTTAGAATTTCAATTTCCCACTATGAAAAACAACAATTTTTGTAAGACTTTTTCTAATGAAAAAAAGTGCCAGCATATGTAGCCCTGGGCAAGTTGCACAGTTCCAAAGTGACCCTATAAAAAAGGAAGGATGAAAATCTGAATTCTATATCTAGAGAACCCTGGAAAAAGGTCATCACAAGCCACAATTACCCGTTTTTCTTTGAGCAGTAGCAGCTTGCAGTCCTTGATGACAAAGTAGCGGTCCTGAAACTTGCTCCCTAGAAGCTTGGGCAGTTCCTCACGACACTTCAACAGACCACATTTGGGGCTCTGTCGTTTGGCACCTGCAGTGGGATAGGGATGACATTGGGGAGGAGATTTACATCAAGTAAGGAACTGCTCTGTCACAAACATATCGAGCAGGGAGGTTGCAGAGCTAGGTTAAATAACAGGCATGTCACTGCTACTTCAACCTACTGATATTGCGATGAAGTTGAACATGCTAACCTCATCCACAGGTCCATCTAGCTCAGTGTTTACCAATCTTTGGTTTTTGGACATCAATTCCCAGAAGCCTAAGTCAATTCACTGATCAGCGTAGAAGCCTTCTACGCATGTGCAGAACCCTTCTACGCATGCACAGAAGGCTTCTATGCATGCGCAGAAGGCTTCTGCACAGAAGCCTTCTACGCATGCATAGAAGCCTTCTACGCATCCCCTTCTACGCATGTGTAGAAGCCTTCTACGCATCCCCTTTTGTGCAGAACCATTCTGTGCACGCATAGAAGCCTTCTGCGCATGCACAGAAGGGTTCTGTGCAGAAGAGGATGAGCAGTAACTGCTTTCCTCCGCCTTCAAATTACGGGATGGCGGCGGCTCCGGGTGGGAAAGTAGAAAAAGTAGTGCTGAATTACGGGAAATCCCAGCCAATACCGGATGCTTGACATGTATGTGTGGGGTGTGTGTTGGGAACCACTGATCTAGCCCAAGACTGTTCCCTCTAATTGTCACTCTGGACATACCATAGCTCTTCAGTAACTAAGGGGGTGGTGATCTTATATCTGCTGTAACCAGAGATCTTTTAATTCAAGCATGGGACCTTCTGACTTCTAGGTCAGAAGCCCCTCCCATCTGGACCAAGATGCACCTGCTAGGCCCCTCCCTATGACCTGTCCTGTTACCTGTGTTGATGGTGAACAGATAAGCAGCAAGGAAAAGTTATCTCTGGAGTATGAGAGTGTGTGTGGATGTCTGAGTGTGGAGCTCTATCCTACATCCCCCCCCCTCCAACCTATACTTCCTAAAGAAATTGCCTGTGCATGAATACAGACTTCATTGTTCCAGTTAGGGTAAATTACCTGCATATATTCTATATAGGTTTCTCTTGTTCGAAACCCAGTTGTATCCAACTCTAGGGTGCAGTGTTCATCTTCATTTAGAGCCAAAGAGCCAGCACTGTCTGCGTCTGCAGATGCTTCCATGGTCATGTGGCAGGCATGACTAAACACTGGAGTGCATGTAATGTTGTTACCTTTCCTGCCAAAAGCAGTATCTATTTATCTACTTGCAATTCTTTGTTTTTGAACTGCTAGGTTGGCAGGGGCTGGGACAGAGACGGGAGTTCACTTCATCGTACAGCACTCAGGTCTCAAACTGCTGACCTGCTGACCTTTCTTCTGGTCGTCAAGTTCAGGATCCTAACCACTAAGCCACTGCAGTCCCTTATATTCTATATAGTTTGGTCTATCTATTAATTATATATGTATATGTATTTTATCATTTTATTATAGACATAGGAAGTGGCAGCTGGTTCATCTAGCTTGGTACCGCCTCCAGCAACTGTCCAGAGTTTCTCGCCAAAATAGTTTCCCAACCATGTGTCCCAGACTCTTTCCACAAGATACCTAGAACAGAGTTTCTTAACCTATGGCATATGGGCCAGATCCAGTCCTTGGTGCCAAATAATCTAGCCCCCACCACGCTCTAGCCACCACTGCCACCAGCAGAATCGGCCACGGACTCATTTACGACCATTGTAAATGCATTTATGACAGCCATGGACTCATTTATGGCTATTGTAAATGCATTTATGATGGCCATAAATGAGTCTGCGGCTGATTCGGGTGGCAGTGGCAGTGGCAGCAGCAGCTGGACCACCAGTCTGGCCCACAAGCTGTTTGAAGGAGCATAACTTGGCCCCCAACTTGAAAAGGTTGAGAAGCCCAACCTAGAAGGTAAGATTTGCCAATGGGCTGACTTGCTTGTGTCTCAAAGACCTCAACAGGTAGGGTTCATTCTAAAGGGCAGGCTTACTCACCTGTGAAAAGGCAGCTGCCTTCTCTGATGGGTACTTTTTTCACTAGTAAATAGGCAGAGCTGGGTTTGGACAGCTTACACCACTGTAGGGCTTGCTCTAGAACCTTCTCCTTGGGATGCAGGGGGCGCTCTGAAAAGGCATGGCCAGAAGATGGTTAAGGAGTCCACTGTGTACATCTTCAGAGGTGGAGGGTACATCTAGCAGTGCCATCAGCCCAAGAGTACTTTTTAGAGCACTACCAGAGAGTCAAGGGTGCTTTTCAATTTGAGCAGTAGATGCAAGCAGAAAGATACAGAACAGATCTTGAAGATCATATCACGTGTGCCAGGAAAGTGGGATATAAATAAAACTTCTTCTTCTTCTTCTTCTTCTTCTTCTTCTTCTTCTTCTTCTTCTTCTTCTTATTATTATTATTATTATTATTATTATTATTATTATTATTATTATCATTATCATTATCATTATTATTATTATTATTATTATTATTATTATTATTATTATTATTATTATTATTATTATTATTATTATTATTATTATTATTATTATTATTATTATTATTATTTAGTCTCTAGGCCACTGCTTAACTCAGGACCTAAGCTGCAACTACAGGGTCACACTCATAGTCTCTTCTTAAATACTGTACCTCTAGCAAAGGAAAGTGATCATCTTCTCAGAAGTCTGTTCCATTGTTTAACACAAGGGTCCCCATCCTAAGGCCTGTGGGCCGGATCTGGCCCATGGTGCCATTTCATGTGGTCCCCCACCCCTCCAAGGGCATTTGAGAAACAAAATGGACACCCCTTTGAACCTGTTGGAACAAAATGGCCACCCCTATCGTGCAGGCAGGGCGAAACGGCTGTCTGGCTCTTGAAACTGACTGAGAGAGTGTGACCAAGCCCCCACATTGAAAAGGTTGGGAACCCCTGATTTAACAGCAATTAAGCTTAGGGAGTTTCTTTTTATGTTTAGCCAAAATCCGTTGCCACACAATTGCCAGCATCATTTCAAATCTTGCCCTCTAATGTAACAGGGAGCATTGTTCTGAGGGTATGACTACATGATCTGGGAATTTGAGTTTCCCTGGGCAAATACAATGTAACTATCTACACAGGGAAAGAGGAGGAAAATGACTAAACAGCTTCGTTTGAAGCTCGTTAATGCGGCACTCTCGTAGTTTCTCTTGATTTGCAGGAGGCATGGCTGTAGAACTGCCTTAATAGGCTGTAGAGCCAAGTGGCAATTTCTTCCTCTCATTTCCTCCTCTCCTCTCCCCGCTTCTTTCTTTTATTTTAACGTCTAGGTGCCCTAGTGCACCAGCACTGGAGCAAAACATTTATCTTAAAAAAATAAATAAAAGGCTTTATTCTCCCAGGGAGAGATTGGCGGAGAGTGAAGTCTGTGCAGAGTCACACTTTTGTACATTGATTGAAGCAATCACATTCCATGAACCATTGCAAATAGATCCAGTGTGGGGAAAAATTAGAAGCCCCATCAGCAGAAGAAAAAACTATGGACTGGATGAGGGGATTTGCATTTGCTCATATGTTATGTGGCCAATGGGGGAAAATGCAGCTCACACCTTCCCAATCCCATAACAGTTCTCGGTCTGTGGTGGCTCAACTGGTTAATATGTCAAACTTGAAGACTGGAAGATCTGAGTTCAATACCCGAGTGTTGCATGACGGTGTGAGCTCCCATCTCTGTCCCAACTCCTGCCAACCTAGCAGTTTGAAAGCAAAAAATTTCAAGTAGATAAATAGCGACGACTTCAGTGGGAAGGTAAATGGTATTCCGTGCACTCTGGTGTCTAGGCATGCTTGCCACATGCCCATGGAAACCTCTGCAGATGCAGACAGCGCTGGCTCCTTGGCGGTAAATAGAGATGGGCCTAGAGTCTGATATGACTGGCTTTCAAGCAAGGTGCAACCATATGTCAATGTAGTTGGACTCTGAGATAGTCCTCCATATATATGAAGACCTAATCACACTTTCCCTTAGTCTCATCAAGTTAAAACTCATGCAATTTTTAAAACCATTTCTTACAAGACAGGTTTCCAGCTTGCTCCCAGCCAACTCCTACTCCTCTAGACATACATCACAGGGAAGTGCTCTTTTATGTTCTTTCAATTCCTGGAATTCTTAGAAAATTTCAGGAAAATGCATTGGTTCAAGGAATGTGATTGCTTCAATCAAATCTGAAAACTTGTAGGCTTTGTCCCATCCCCGAACGACTTCTGAATGATTTACTAGCACTATTGGGTCCTGTGGCCTACCTGTTTGCTGTTACCTCCTGTGGTCAATTTATTTTAAAAAAGAAGAGAAAAGAAACTACTGTGGTACTTTCTGAGAATTGCAGTCCTATTACCCATTAGACCCTATAGAGGTGTGCTGACTTAAATTTCGGAGCGGTACACTGCAGAATTTTTGGATAATCCCAGAAACTGAAGTTCAAAAATACAATAGAGCATGAAATATGGCAACCAGAATTGAAACTAGGATTCAAAGTGTATGGAAACTTAATTATTGTTTGGAGTTTTTGGGGTTTTTTAAATGGAAAGGTATGATATAAATGCTTTAGTAAATACATTGTACATACTATATGCTTAAATACATAGGATCTGAAATAACTCTACAGCCATATTCTTCAATGCAACATAAAGGTATTGCCACATCCACTCACCTAGCTCCCCATTTTCTAAGACCTCAAAGGTCAGCCAGATATCCAAACTGGCAGCCACGTTACGCATTTCTAGCACTTGATTTGTCAGTTCTTCTGCCCTCATTATAGGGGACACCTATAAGAAGAGTTTAGAGTTAGCCAATGCAGAAACTAAAGTACTGGTAAGTGGCCAGAGTGAAAAAGTATAATCTGACACGAGATGTTTACGTACAGTCCATTTACACACTTCAACATGGAGTTGGAAATTAACAGAAAGGAAAACATCAGGAGACCTTCCATGTTTCAAAACTGCTGTGAGGACCCTTTCCTCCTAGTCACAGAAAAGGAAGAGGCTTGGGCTACTCCAAGGGACTGACTCATGCAAAGCAACTTGGGTTTTAATTATTTCTCTTCCTGTAAGCAAGTTCACTTGCCACTAGCTCAAAACTCCTAGGACAGCGGTTATTGACACACCTGTTTACTCACCTTAAGAGTGACACAATAGTCAGGGTTCTTCTGCTCTAGGTAAACCTCCAGGATGATATCACCAGCCTGTGAAGGCTATGAGAGAAAAGGTGAGGCATCAATGATTAGCAATGAATGGGACACACAAAAATGTGATGGGAATGAGAGCAGCCTCTCCAGATGTTGCAATGGGATTTTGAATGTCAATAGCTTATTGTACTTTCATTTCATTGTTCAGGAGACAAGAGTGTGAATAAGAGGACTGGAACTTTACCAAGAGCTTCTATCCAGCACCTTCCAGAAATATGGGTAAAAGGATACCAAAATGGCAACACCCTCAGTAATATATGAGTGTTAAATGAGGCTAAAGTACTTTGGGCATCAAATGAGAAGGGAGGATTCACTTGAGAAGGCCGTGATGTTGGGAAAGGTGGAAGGCAAAAGAAGAAGGGGGAGGCCAAGGATGAGATGGATAGATGGTATTGTAGACACAATGGGCACAAAACTGGGAGGACTGAGGGGGATGGTGGAGGACAGAGGCGCCTGGAGAACGATGGTCCATAGGGTCGCAAAGGGTCGGAATCGACTGTGCGACTGAACAACAACAAAACAACTCCTAGGTCTGATTTAACAACACCTATTCATCCCTAGATGATTGCAACATCAAGCAATGACTGGCTGAAATTCTGTTCTGCAATTTGGTGTCACATAAATGTCACCAACTGTGGCAGTTATTTTTTGCAAATTAAAAATGTCCAGTCCCACCCCTCGCTCTACTGGAAGGTAGAGCGAAGGTCCTGAGGTTCTCATGAGATGTCTTTGATAGCAAGGAAGCTAATAGGATGATATTAATGCTGGTGGGAACTTTTGGCAATGATAGACTATATCCTATCCTGCAGCCCCCACTGGTTTTCCCAGTGAGAAGGCCCCAAGAATGCTTTGGAACCTTGAGGGGAAATTGGAAATGTTTAATCTCTGACAAATTACCATGGTCTATGACATAAGCAGCCTTACGTAGCATAAATGCATAACAGGATTTCACCCAGTATATATATGTATGTGTGTGTGTGTGTGTGTGTGTGTGTGTGTGTGTGTGTGTGTGTGTGTGTGTGTGTGTGTGTGTGTGTGAGAGAGAGAGAGAGAGAGAGAATATATGTGCTATGTATGTAAATGTGAATGAACTACCATACATCCAACATCCAACACAGAACATCATTTACTTCATTCTATGTTAATTTAAACACAATACTGTATATATTCAAGTATAAGCCAATTTTTAGCCCCAAAAATGAGCCCCCAAAAGAGGACACAGCGTATATTCGAGTTAACAACCACGATAGTCCTAAAACCACACCGGATTGAGATGTGCCAACAATTTAATTAATTTTACCATATTTTCATGTATTTTGATTACTGAAACTCACTAGCAGCTGCTGCATTTCCCATCCTCGGTTTATACTCAGGTCACTTTATTTTCCTGAATTTTCAAGTCACAATTAGGTACCTGGGTTTATAGTTGGGTTGGCTTATATTTAAGTATATATGGTACATTACAAGGGAATGGTTTACAAACTCAGCTGAAAGTAACCAGTTTTTTTCTTGATTCAATGATTCTGAGCCCTTAAAATGTATCTCTTTGGTTCCTGTTGTTGCCAGCATACCTACTGAGAGCAGTATGCTGAAAATATGAGGAGGAGGAGTTGAAGTACCTGCACGTCTCTCCAAGTAGTAATCAAACTGTTCTCCAGATCCATCTGCGACACTTGGTCTTCATCAATCTAAAAATAATCCAGTGAACACATATTAGCAACTCAGAAGAAGCACATATGAAGGAGAGGTAGAAGAAATGTTTTAAGTAGTAGCTGAGAGAACAAGCAGGGAAACTCACATTGAAGATATGAACATAGTTGCCAATGAGGTCTTCCATCACCTTGACCTCATGTTCCCCTTTTCCATCCGTCTGGAAGAGGCTTGGTGCAAAGAGGAGAGACAGGTTCTTGGTGCTCATTTGGTTCAGGTCAGCACATTTCTGTACACTGAAACAAGAGATTGAAGAATCCAGTAAGAAAGTGTTTGATGTGCCCCGACAATGAAGCGAGGAAAATTTCTGGCACAAAGTGCGCTTCCAAACAATGTGCTCTAATATGTTTGATGAGATAGATTTACCCATGAGAGCTTACATTGGAATACATATAACATTTAGTCTTTCAGGTGCCACTACAGTTTTGTGTTTTCTGCTGTATTCTCTTTGTTGTCTCTCTGGGATATTTCAAAGCAGGAAACTACAACCTGTATTTGTATACATCTTCTGCCTTCCTTCACACCTAGATATGATCACTCTTTGCTGCCTATCTCTCAGAGGCTTTCTTCTTTCCCATGTGGATGAGAAGACTGCTCAGCCTCTCTTTCTCTCCCTGAGGCCTTGCATTCCTGATAGCTCAGTATCTTCCTTGGAAAAAATGGAGGATGTTGCAAAAGAGACAGCCCCCCTCCCTCACAAATTCTTTCAGTTCCAAAATGTGAAAGAAATGGAAGGAATGTTTTTTTTAAAAAAGAAAGATAACAGCAAAATTAGACACAGATATTTGGAGAGCATGTTTTTCAATCCATGCAAATTTTTTCTGGCACGAGCTTAATGCGTGTGTGTACTGATGTGCTATCCATGCATAGCAGGGAGGAACAGCTGCATGGATTTAATTAAACTACTTTCATCTAGCCTTAAGAACCGACTGTTATCAAGCAAGCAAGCAAGCAAGCAAGCAAGCAAACATGCAGCTTGGTCTTAGAAAAAATACCTAGTAATTGTAAAGGTTTCCCTTGCTTGAAAGCCAGTCGTATCTGACTCTAGGGTTCAGTGCTCATCTCTGTTTCAAAGCCGAAGAGCCAGCGCTGTCTACTTCTGCAGATGTTTCCGTGATCATGTGGCAGGCATGACTAGACACCAGAGTGTATGGGATGCTGTTTACCTTCCCACTGAACTGGTCCCTGTTTATCTACTTGCAATTTCTTGCTTTCGAACTGCTAGTTTGGCAGGAGTTGGGACAAAGTCGGGAGCTCATTCTGTCCTGCAGTACTCGGGAATTGAACTGCTGATCTCCCGCCTTCCAGTCAGTGTCTTAGCCACTTGAGTCACTGCAGTCCCTTGAAAAAATACCTATAGGCCAATAAAAATCACCTTTTCATACTCAGCTTATTAAAAGAGAACCAAACAGGTCTATTGATTATCCCATGTCTTAGTCTGCAGAATTTAACACTACATTTTTTCACTGAATGCTTCAACATTCTATATAATGTTATGAAGTGTGTATATGGCCTAACTAGGCAGTGTTGGCCATCTCTTGCCAATGATGTTAGGATGGGACTAAAACACACCAAAGTGTCCTCCATTGGATCTCTTGGGCAAGATGAAAGCGGCGGGCACACGTCATGGTCCACCTAGCCAGCTGGTAACGTGATATCCAAATGCCTAAAAACTACATGCAAATGGACTTGATTTCTCAAGTCCATTTGCACGTGTGGAATGTCATCATGGAGATGTCTACCAATGTGTGGACTCCTTGCTGAATAACAACTCCAAGGTATCCAAGGTATACTAGAGTCATTTCAGCACTGGTTGAATAAAGCTACACAAGTATTTGAGGGGCATTTTCATTTAATTAAAACATCTGGGACAGCAGGTCTAGGCAAGCAGAAAGGGACCTGACAAAAGTGAGCAGTAAAAGAGAGGGCAGACCAACCGGTACAGGTGACCAATCAGAGCAGCCAGGGTCCTGCGGTTGAGGTGGGGCAAGCGGTTTATCAGCTCCTTATATCCTTCCAAACATTGAGACTTCTGGGTAATTTCTGGAAGGAAGTAGAGAATTATACTTTGCTAAGTAGATGATTCATAATTTTTTTAAATCAATTTTTATTAAATTTTCAACAATAATACAACTTATAAAAGACAACAATTATGAATAAAAATACAAACAACAAACTTACAAATACAATATATATAACTAAAGGAAAAATAGAAAAACATAAAAATACAATTAAATTATGACTTAGTAATATAATACCATCCCCTTTCTTCCTTACATCTCTAGTTATATTTCCAAGATTTTTAATACATTATAACACTCTTACAACTATCTTAATATACATATCCGAACTCAATTCTTGAACTCCTCGATTTAATACAACTACTAAGTCAAAATAAAAAATACAATGATTAAAATACAATAAACAATTTTCACATTATACACCCAGTGTTTTATACAATGCCCTGGAGAACACGGAGTGTCACAGTTATTTTCTATTCCCAAAAACTCATTTGATCAGGTACTGGTCTATTCCCTTTATCCCCCTTCAATGAGTAATCCACAAATAATTGCCATATTTTCCAAAATCTATTTTCTTTGACTATACCCTTTTTCTTATTCATCTCCCATGTTAGCTTGTCATTCAACGCAAGATCCCACATCTCCTTATACCATTCTTCTATTTTCAAGATTACTTCATTTTTCCAATTTCTAGCGATGCACTGTCTACCCGTTGTCAACATTATCGACAGTAATACTTTTTTATCCTTATTTAAATTCATATTTTCCACATCTGTCAACAAAACAGTACTTGGCCCCAATTTAAGTCTCATGCCCATAATAGCACAAATCTCTTTCTCTTCCCCCCATAAATCTTTTACCACATTACAACCCCACCACATGTGTTCATACATTCCCAGTGTATCCTTACATCTCCAACACATTTTATCTTGATTGTTATCTATCTGATGTAACCTCACTGGGGTCAAGTACCATTTCCACAACATTTTATAATTCTGTTCTTTCACTCTAACAGACATAGTTCTCATAATCCTTTTCTTCCACTTATTTTCCCAAACCTCATCTACTATCTTTATTTTCAATTCTTGTTCCCAATTGGTTTTCAACGCTTCTTGTGGATTACCATCTTTATTTAACATTATATATATATTGTTTACCAAGCCTATAATACCCCTTTCTCCCTTTCTTATCTTTGATATCAATTCTTCAAACTCAGTCTTACCTCTTTCCAAACTGACGTCCCTCAAATATTTGCTATTCCACTTATTTACCAACACTATCTGGAGCCAGTTCAACCTCAACTGTGCATACATACCTGCTTTTCTCTCTCTATCTTTACAAGCCCGTATCCAGTCTCTCAACAGGAAAACATCATTTCTATAAAGAACTTATTTCACCCTTTTGTCAATTTTTATTGGAATTTTTTTAATATCCTCTATTTTTATTATAGGAGATGTATTTGGGGACAATTCCCTCT
Source organism: Bradypodion pumilum (assembly GCA_035047305.1). Classification (NCBI taxonomy): domain Eukaryota; kingdom Metazoa; phylum Chordata; class Lepidosauria; order Squamata; family Chamaeleonidae; genus Bradypodion; species Bradypodion pumilum. The sequence goes on along the minus strand of JAWDJD010000004.1, from coordinate 183,123,109 downwards.
TCACCTTTTTCCATACTCCCAATATAGTATTCATCATTTTATTTTTTGTAACTAGTTCCCCCATATTACTATCTAAAAAGATAATTTTCCCCAATTGATTTAGATCCCTCATCTCAATTTCTTCCCAAATTGCCTTTTCCCTTTCTAAAATTTTCACAATGTTTTTAATTTGAAAAGCTCTATAATAATTCCTCAAATTTGGTAATCCTAGTCCTCCTTCTTTCTGAGATAAGTACCAATATTTTTTTTGCAATTCTAGGTTTCCTTCCACCATTACAAAAATTATTTAAAATATTTTGAAATTCCTTAATTTCCTTACCATTTAATTGGATCAGCAGAGAAACAAATAAAAAATTAATTCTCAGTAGCAACATCATTTTACATAACGCAATCCTGCAAAACCAAGACAACTTCAACTTTTGATATTGCTGTATTTTATCCTTAATTTCCATTTTCTGTTTTCCATAATTCAATTTCTTAAGATCCTCGAATTTATTTGAAATGTTTATTCCCAGAAACTTCAAATTATCTTTAATCTAAATTTACCCTTTATTTTCTGCTGCTCTTCCTTGTCAATATTACACAGTATCATTTCCGACTTATCCCAGTTTATTCTCAAACCTGTCATCGCTTCAAAATCTTTTAACTACTCTTGTATTCTTTCTAATGCCTTCCTAGGATGCTTCACAATTAACAAAGTATCATCAGCATACAAACTTATCTTATTTCCTAGTATTCCTTCAATATCCTTATCTTATAGACTTTGCCAACAACTCCATTGCCATGATATTGGTGATAATGGACAACCCTGCCTTGTTCCAGCTTCTAATTTTACTTCTTCTGTAACATCATCATTTACCCTAACAATGGCAATACCATATTGATATAATTGTTCAATCATCCTTCTAAATTTATCTCCAAATCCATAGCATTTAATTATCTCGTTGATTGTTACCCACTGTAATGAATCGAATGCCTTAAAAATATCTAGTGATAATAATCCAACTTTCTCTTTTGTTTGTCCTACAATATTTATTAAATCTAAAACTCTCCTTGTCAGATCCGCCATATGTCTTCCTTTCAGAAAACCCTCTTGATCTTCGTTTATGTAACTACCCATAAAACTATTCAATCTGTTTGCCAGTATTGCTGTAAAAATTTTGGCATCTTGATTTATCAGAGAAATAGGTCTATATGATTCTACTTTTTCTAAATTGATTCATAATTTTTAAAACTGTGATTACGTATTATTTTGATATTATATACTGATTAGAGTTTGCCATGTCATATCCCTGTAACTTTGTCTTCAACTTCTCTTCCTCTAGGCTCAGGGAAAGATTCAGAGGTCAAGAGGTTCTCTCTTACTCTGGGATCTTCCAGACTGGAGCATGTTGTTCTGCTGTACTCCCCAGGGAGAGGAAACTTATTCCTGATGAATAATATCTGCCACCAACTCTATAACGGGAAGCATGGGTGGGTTCAAGGGCCAGATACACCCATTCCTGGACCTCAGAAGGCCAGATCCACACCTGTGGCCCTCACTCAAACATCCTATTTTTTTTTACTCAAACACCAAATGTTTGGTGCTTCAGAGACCAAACATTTTCTTTAAAGACATTGTAAAGGAGTACTGTACAATGTATCTCTATGGAAACGACGTTGTACGAGGCATTGCGGCAAGGATTTGGATGTTGTATGAGGCATCATGGCTAGAATTTTGCATGCCTCATACAAAGTCCAAATCCATATAAAGTCCAAACTTGTGGAAACAAATTTGGACATTGTATGAGGTATCACTGTACAGTACTGGTGAATGGCTTCAGGGGTGGTGGAACATCTTCAAAACATGGCAAATTTGCTCCCACAACCATAGGGGAAATTGTTGAGTATTTTCCTTAATTTATAAATATATTTATCCCCAAACGCGGACGCCACCACAGCTCCTTCTCCCGGCCTGGCATTGGCTTCAGGGGAAGTGGGAGATGCCGATGTTTCTGCTCCTTGAGACTTACTATGGTTGAGAGGGGGCTATACTGTTCTGTTATTGTGTAACTTTGTTCTACACTTGGACATATTGTATTTTAGATATTTCTATGTAGCCTTGCCTCCAGCCGAGACACAGAGCTCCTTCCCCCGGTCCTGCTGATGGGGGGAGTAGAAGCGCTCCTTTGCCGGCCTATATTGCATTACTAGCATTTTTTTGCCCTGCCCTGCTGGGTAGGTATACATTTCATTGGTTTGTTGGGGTGGTTTTGGGGTGCATGTGCACACATAGTCAGGGGGAGAGGGGGGAAGAGAGAGAGGAGGAAGAGAGAGAGGAGGGGTGATGAGAGAGAGCGGGGAGAAAGGGAGAGGGGGGGAGAGAGAAAGGGGGGGAGAAAGAGGGGGAAGAGGTGCGGCCTTTGCCTTCCAGAGAGAGGTGAATCACTTCTCTCTTGGTTGGCTGGGTATGAAAGTTTCATCCCCAGCCAACCAAGAGAGAAGCTAATCCCCTCTGTGAAGGCGATTCCTTCTCTCCGGGAGAGAGAATAGCTTCTCTTCTCTTTGGTTGGCTGGGGACGTCCCCAGCCAACCAAGAGAGAAGCTAACTCCCTCTGTGGAAGGGGATTCCTTCTCTCCGGGAGGCGAAGGCGCGGCCTTCATCTCTCGGAAAGAGCACATTGTTTCCCCATGGCCCTGGAGGCTGGCGCCGGCCTTGCCGTTGTTTTGGGGGAGGAGGAGGGGCAGCCCCTTCTCTCCCCACGCGGCTTTGGCGAGGTAGTGGAGAGAGCCCGCGTCGGCTATTTTTTTAGCATGCGGCACTTTCCCGGCCTCTTCTGCACTCGCGCCCTTCAGCCTCATTGGCTGAGGGGTGGCGCGGTGCGGAGGATGTTGGGCCTTGTAGTTTTTTGGTCACATTCGTGGGGCAGTTGCCCCACTCGCGGCTGGCGGACCCTTGCAGTGATGCTCCAAGGGTATTCAGGTAAGTGTAGGTGGCTCGGTACAGGATAGCAGGGATGGGTGCGGGTGTGCATGCCGGTTAAATTTGCCTTCTTATAGGTAAAGATTGTATACTTATGTATTTTACTTGTATTTTTCTATATATTTTGTATTTTATATGTATTTGTTTTGTATTTCATATTTTGTATGTAAACCCTTTGGGGTATGTATATGTTGTTAGCAGCCCTGAGTTGGCCTGTGCTGAATAGGGTGGGTTATAAATTGAATAAACTAAACTAAACTAATATTTTTGAGAGTTAGATACAGACTATGGACTACATGTTGTGCCACCCCCCACCCCCCCACTATAGAGGCATGCTTTTTCTCTCTCCTTAAAATCTGATTCATGACAAACTGCACTAGGAACCCACTTCTGCAATGCACTCTTGAATGTACTCTTAAATCATCATTATCATCATCATCATCATCATCATCATCATCATCATCATCAATAATTATAAGCTGTTTTAGGTAAAGATAAAGGTCGCCCTTGCTCAAAAGTCAGTCGTATCTGACGCTAGGGTTTGGTGCTCATCTCCATTTATAGCCAAAGAACCAGTGCTGTCTGTGACTGCAGACATTTCTGTGGTCATCTGGCAGGCACGACTAGATGACAGAGCACATGGAATGCTGTTAACTTTCCCGCCAAAGTGGTCCCTATTTATCTACTAACAATTTCTTGATTTCAAACTGCTAGATTGGCAGGAGCTGGGACACATAGAGGAGCTCATTCTGTCATGCAGCATTCGGGTCATCAAGCTCATTATCTAAACTGCTAAGCCACCTCAGTCCCTATTATATATAACCCCAAAATATAGTATTTTTCAGTTCATATCTAGAATGTGAAAAGCGGCTTTAGTACAGAAGTGGGCAAATCGAGGCCTTATGGGTGTGATTGGGCTGCAGTGCCCACCATCCCCAACCAGCACAACTAATTATGAGGGGTAATGGGACTTACAGCCCAACAATACATGGAAGGCCACAAGCAGTCCTCCTTTGCAGTAACACATCAAGGCCGATACCTGCAGCTTCTTTCCACTGCGGATGCAGATGGGTGGTGAAGACAGGATCTTCCAGCTCTCGGAAAAACCTCTTCAGCACATCTGTCACGTCTTCAATAAAATGATCACTGATGCGAAGCTTGACGTTTCGGGCATCTCGTCGGAATTCCTCCATCAAAAGCTTGATGCGGGACTTGGCTCCATTCTTCCGATAAATACCTTCATGTTGCAGCCCTGACAGAGGAAAAGGTCAAGTCCAGGAAAGACATTAGACTTTGAACAAAGAGAGAGAGAACAAAATGCAGAAACAATTGTTAGGCCTTCCTGCTAGCTCACTTCATGAATCAATAATTTTGACGGAGACATTCTTTATTGGTAGTTCATCTCACTCCAGTGCCTTGGGGGCAGGTGATGAAAGCAGAGTCTTTGTACTGCAGCAGAACAGAATAAAATCTAACCAAATCCATTTCACTCTGCCGATTTTCCAAAGCCTCATCGCGGCTAAATTATTGAAAAAGGTTTAACTGAACTCTTGCTTTGCATACAGTTATCAAATGTATTGTTGCTTCAGTTAGCCTGCAATAGTGATGCAAACCTAAATTGAATCTTCCCAAATAGGGGGCCGGGGAGGGTGGGAAGAACAGTTACACAGTCATGCTGGATGTGAATGGAGCCCAAAAAAGCTGGTTTGAATCTGTGAATTTATGCCCCCACCACTCCTGTCCAGCGCCTTCCCATGGTGCCCTGCACACCCCTGTGCCCTCTATTAATCAGTCCACCATCCTACTGGACAGCCTACCTAATAATTTCCTACAAGTCATTTCCTGTTAGTTATAATGTCAGATTGCACTGTACTTTGCAGTAATGAAATTAAATTTGGAAAGTCATAAAAAGAACCAACAATTAAAGTTCTCTGCAGAAGAGATACTGACTAATTAATGGCACAGAAGCTTAGTAAAAATAAAATAAACTCATTATAGGTTACAACCTGCATATATTACAGGTAGAAAGTACATGCATATTGAAGTTTGCACCCCGTGGGACACACTGGCAGCGCAGACAAATTCCAAGGAGGTTCATGGGATTATGTGTTAGTGAATTTCCATAATTGCAGCTTTACAGTAAATGACCTATCAAGTGTGAAATGTTAAATAAATCTCTCCCCCACCAAACATTTCTTTTCCTTCCATGGAGTAGGCACATTTTTAAAACTTATTTTTTTAAAAAATTCTGTCCTACTGTTCGGCTTGAAAATTACAAGGTGGTTACCAACAGCAATATTCAAATAAAGCATAAAAGCAACAAAACAACTATTGAGTCTTTCATTTATAACCTGGATTAGATGCCAATGGCCCATGAAATAAAAGGTCTTGTGTACTGAGAGGACATTGAATTTCCAATTTAGAATGACCTCTCCTAACTGTTTCATACATATGATGAATAGCAGCATGGACAAGAGAAGATTGCCCACAGCACCAGGACCACAGTGTCAAACAGGATCTGTTTCAGGATCATGTCCTGCCAACAGATCTAAGACTTCAAAGAGAATTGCTGCCCTTCAGGAAAGGATTGAAGACCTGGCTGGCAGGGCAGGTGTGGGGCCCGAATGGGAACACGGTCCCCGCCTGCTGGCTTATGTAAAGAATTAAGAACTCTCTCTTCTTCTTTTTCTAGTGGGTGGGATGGGTGGGTGGGATATGGGTCTTTTAAAGTGTTTTTATGTGTTTTTAAAACTTGTTGTAATGCCGCCCTGAGTCGGGTTCTGCCTGAGTGGGCGGCATATATAAATATGACTATTAAATTAAATTAAATTAAACATCTTAAGTCTCTGTCTAATTTGTCGATTGAAAACAGCCATGTTCGTTGGCACTGCACATCTCACAGTACCTATAGGAACAGTTGATGTAGCATGACAAACAAAATATATAGGAATTAAGGTACATTTATTTATCACAAAAATTAACTTTTATAAATAGATCATTCATTTGTATTATTTTACTAACTAATAAAACCAAATTTAGACAGCATTCATTGATGATATCAATAAGCATACTCAACTTTGGTACTTATTATGTTCACTAATAAATGTAACTTGTTATAAAATATATTTTATAAAAAACTACTAAAATGCTTATAAAAAACTAAATTATTTAGGCTACAAGCTCCTAATAATAACAATAATAATAAACTTTAAATCATCTGGAGAATAAATCTTAAGTAAATTGCTGCTTACACACTTTTGCAAAAAAATTTATGATCTCCTCATATGACAATGTCTGAGCTATATCATTTTCAATGGATAGCAAGGCTAGGTCAGAAAGCATGTCTTCTGCAAGAGTTGACCTAAGGTATGTTTTAATTAGCTTAAGCTTGCTAAAACTCCATTCGTCTTTGGCCACCATAACCGGAATGGTTACAAAAATCCGGAGAGTTGTCCAAATATTAGGGAACGTATCTTGCCAATTATTTAATGCTAAGATCTGAAGGACTGCTTTCGGGTGACCGGAGGGGCTCCCTAGTTGTGTCTTCAGCAAGAGGGGCCTGCCTGTCTGGCACACGAAGAAGGGCCTTCTCCGTGTCCGTATCATCCCTCTGGAACCTCCTTCCAACAGAATTGAGGCTACATACAGAACTGCTGCCCTTCAGGAAAAGTCTGAAAACCTGGCTGGCAAGGGCAGGTGTGGGGCCTTAATGGGAATACGGCTCCAGCCTGTTGGCTCATCCCCAGTAGTTAGTACTTAGTTAATATCCCTCCCTTTTATTTCTTTTTATTCTTTTAATTGGGGTGGAGGGTAGTAGGGTGGGGAAGTGAGTGGGCGATTTGGGATTTTAAAATCTGTTTTTATACATTTTTAACTGTTGTAGGCCGCCCTGAGTTGGGTTCTCCTGATTGGGCGGCATATAAATTTAAATAACTAAATAAAATAAATATCTAAAACCTTTTTCAAACACATGATTTCTCTTGAAAGCTCCAATCCCGAAATATCGCAATTATGATCATGTGTTAGTTTTTTCTCCAACTTTAGGCATACTTCATTCAAATTTTCATTGGTCTTATTCAAATCATAGACGAAAAGCCAAGTCTCATTAATTGTAGAAAGTGGTGTGAAGCATGTCTCTATTGAGTTTATGGCTGTGTCTAACATAGGATAGAAAAGATTTGTTCTGAATAACATTTCTGGATCTGTTGACGCGTCATCTTCATTTTCATTTGGGAACATTTTCTTCTTTTTTCGTGCTTGGATTGTTTCAAACACCGGGTTTATTTCAGCTTCTTCAGCTATATCTTTAGCAGCAATGAGAGCCTTTGTTAATCCTTTGTCTCTATATTCTTTCAAACATTTTAAACATTTGTGCATAATTTTTGTTGCATCTGACAAGTCCACATGTTCTGATTGCATGGATTTGCTGACAAGATTAACGTGGAATAAAACGTCGTACCAAATGACTAACAACAGCAAAAACTCGAACCTCTCCAAATTGGCTGCAAGTGATTTAGCTTCTGAGCTCACCACGGTTTCAGTTGACTGTTGAAGCTCTTCTTCCAAGGCACTTTTTACTTCTGCGTACTGATATCGCACCACTTGCAAGCTGTTGACTCTACTTTCCCATCTTGTTTCACACACCTTTTTAAAACTTAAGCTCTTCACATGTTTCAAAATTACTTCCCATCTCTTTGTTGAGTTTGGAAAAAAACCACAAACAAGTACTGGAGGATGCCAAATAATGAAACTGATATGACTGAAGTTTTAGTTGCATCCGCCACAACAAGGTTGAGACTATGACAGCCACAAGGATTGAAAAACGCCTGGGGAAACTTTTTAGTTATGTGACTCTGAACTCCTTTTTGTTGTCCAGCCATGTTAGCTCCATTGTCCTAACCTTGTCCTCTACAATCATTCATATCAATGTCGTATTTATCGACAATTTCGTCCAAAAATATGCCTGTTAGCCCTTTTCTATTGGAGTCTGTCACAGGTTTATAACTTTAAAAGCATTCATGCACAAAGAATTCATCAACATCGAAAAACCTAAACGTGATTTACATCGGGTGTGCAATCTAAAATAATCAAGAAATATTTGGCTTTTAAATTTTTTGCTATGATCTGCCCTCTGACTTTCTTTCCTAGTAAATGTATTACTTCATTTTGTATGTTTTTACTGAAATAGTAGTGATTGGTTTCTTTGTGCATTATCTGTCGCAAATGCTCTGCCATGACTGGATCAAATTTTCCCAATAATTGGACTAAACCGAGAAAGTTGCTATTTTTTGGTGTATTTAATTTGTCACTACTGCCACAAAAAGATAGATTGTGTTCCACAAAAAAAGTGTGATTGCTACTATTCTTTCCAGCACAGAAGGCCATCTAGATTTATCATTCTCCAGTTGCATTTGAAGGGCTTTGTCAATTCCAGAACATGTTCCTATTCTTTTTGAAGTTTCGAGCCACATTGATAAAGCTGATTGGTGGTCGTCTGAATTTTCATGGGTCTTCCGTACCGGGGATACATATGACCAATCGTCAAAGCTCGCATTACCAAGTTTACAAGGTTTAGACCGGTTAAATATATAGCAGCAAAATCAATAAATCTTCTGTGCAGACTTTGAATATATCAACCATTTCCGATCATAAATTTCGCTGTTTGACATGACTCGTTGAAAGTGCACATTAGAAAAATGGCGTCATTTTTCATTCCATGGATAATCTTTATCTGCCAGTTTACCGTTGTGTGGGGCCTGCAATATTATGAGGTCTATTGTTTTGGACAACAAGGACGACGGCCAGGGAGCAATATCTGCAGCTATTTCTATGGTGGTTGTTGATATAGCTGTTACTTCTGCAGCTGATGTTTCTACATCGGGTATATCCTGAATCTCCGCCACATTATCTGGAGGATTCTCTGAAGTAATTATGCAGTTGTCTGTTGGTTGAGTTGAACACGATTTTTCTTTAATTTTAAAATATTTGGCTAGCTGTTGGGCGCTTTTTTCATTATCAGCTTCTTCTTTTTTTCGCTTCAAGTTTTGTGCTCCTGATAATTTTTTGGGCGCTTGCGAGATTTTACCTGATGTTACTAAAACAAATAGAAATAAATAGGTGATATAGTTTTCACTTACCTATATCTCATGCTCGGAAATTGTGTCATAATCAGTGATCGGATTAGGTAGTGCTACATAAAGGCAAAATCTGTATGTTACATAATTTTAGATTATTATTTCTTAATAATAAAACTCACGTGCCAAAACGAAAACATTAAAAATAACATGAAATGGTAAAATATTAAAAATTAAACTAAATCGAGCTTAGTTTTCAACTTGCGAGGCTTTGCAAAAATAGCTTAACCTACTCCGATCACTGGTCATAATACCTATTTCTGAAGACTGAGGACAATAGTATACTTTTCGTCTTTAGATTATCAGGTTGAATGAAAGTAAATTTTATTTTAATAGCTGATAGTAATAGTCGAATAACAAACATATTTTAGAGATAGAATTATGCTAGCAACTTGTTTGGACATAATAATGTGTTCTGATACATATTTGCTTTCAAAGTGAGTAGAGTTACTGCATGAATTTTATAATACAATACAAGGTAGAGTAGGTACTTACTTACATGTCAGCCGACAAGTGCAATTCACGCAGAAAGCGTGGGAGCACGCTCAGCAGTGGCAGCGCTTCGAAGCCGACTTGTAAACTAAAATGGCTGGCAGCAGCTACACTGCCGATGTAACCGAGGGGTGGTGGCACTGGTGCCCCACCCAGCGCCCAAGCACTCAACCCGCACGCAACTCAACAAATAAGGTCATTAGCATACATGCCATACGCTTGCAATCAAAATATCAACCCCCCCCCCCCAATTTTTTTCCTTCACCACTGTGGCGCCCCCTGGGAGTGGGCACCTGGAGCAACTGCTCTGTTAGCCTTATGGTAGGGCTGGCCCTGACAGAGAGGATGGGTAGGGACTTACGGGCCACTCTGTATGTTTGGGAATGGGAAGGATTTAATTAGCACAAGAGCAGGAAGGATTCTGGTTCCTATAAAGTGGTATGAACAACTTCCATCAAAGTCAACAGGAAGTCCAATACAACATGACTATGCCTTTTCCTAATGCAGAAAATCCTGTAACTTGACCAGAGCACTCCTTTTACAGGGCCCAAACACAGGGCCCATCACTTAATTGTGCTATTTTGACAGGCATCACATACAGCAATCACCCATCCCTTGCAAATGTCAGTACATCCTCATGGTCTACTTCACCCTTACTTACAAAGAACTGGCACCCTAAATGCAAGATGCTACTTTTTTAGCATTTGAAAAGTTCATTTTAGTTCATTTGAAAAGGTTATCTTCAAATAAAGTACCTCAAAATTATTTAGAAAAATATGCTTGTTAAATACCAGCAGCTTAAGCAGACTTTTACCTTGAAAAGTAAACTTTCCAAATTAGGAAACAGTAAATTTATCAAAAATTTACTATATACATTTACTTCTGATTAATCCCACTGACCCTGGAACTCTTTCCTGGTCTGTGTAGATCAGTTTTCCCCAACCTTTGGATTTTGGATTTCAATTCCCAGAAGCCTAAATCAATCCCCCAAAGTACAGATCAGCAAATGTACTGATTTAGGCTTATGGGAATTGAAGTCCCCCTATGGGGCATGTGCTCCATGTTGGGAACCACTGGTGCCATCTGTATGTATATTCTCAGATTATTTGCAAACTCTATGTACAATAATCTTCCACCTGCATTATGCAGCTAGTAGTTACAAATGAAATAATTTGATTGTATTCAATGTTAAAGCTTCTGCAGTGTAAGAAATTATGACAAGACTAGCATAGCACATAAGGGAAGGATATGTAAGAAGACGTTTTCTAATTAAAGTTGTAGGAGATATTGGAAAGCAATGGGCACTGCCAGATAATATACTGCTATATTAACTGCCATGGTGAATTACCACTCTAACTTTGTCTCCATCTGATTGTGGGAAAGTGATGGGTCAGCAGTCCTACAGGCCTTTGTTATGGAAGCAACATTGGTATATAAATCAAGGAAAGGATGCCAGATGTCTGGACTGTTTTTATCACTATGGATCATTAGTTTCTTACTGGTCATGTCCAAAAGATTCACAACTCACTGCTCCATAATGAACAAATATTTGATTATCAGTTTTTGTAGTATGGAACTCTTTTAGACATAATTGTGTGGAAAGCTAACTTAAGTAAAGGCCAGAATTTTCCTACTTCTATACACTGGTTGAAATGCAATGGGATACATCTCTGCAGCAAATTGCCACTAGTTAAAGAGTCACTGTTAGTGATCTTCATTGTGTGCTTGACAAGCATGTGACAAGGAATTCAAACAGGGACTCATTTTAGTAGTTTCACATCTGGCCAAGACATGGAAGAAGAACTAGCAGCATACGTGCTACTGACATTTACACCATTGCAGTTAATCAAGGCCGCCATCAGGGGGCGGGGGGGGGGGACCATCAGGACTCCCATCCCGTCCCTGGAGATGATGGAGGCCTGATGCATGCACAGGAACCCACAGGGGCATGGCCAAAATGTGTGTGTGTGTGTGTGGGGGGGCATGCCGGGCTCAGAAATTTCTGGTGCCGGCCCTGCAGTTAATTCTACTGAATGTACAGTAAGAAATACAATCCTCACCAATGTTTAATATTATGAACACTGTTGTTGAACATAGGTGACTGTGAATGTTTCTCTGGTGATCCTAGCTTCTTAGTGATCACTAAATATTAATATATTCATGTACCTTATTGATTTGGACAACAGAATTCTTTTGCAGAGCTACAAAGATCTGAAACACCAGACAAAGTTTATAGAACTTGCAAAGGATACTCAGTCTTGGACCTTTTATGGCCAGTGAATGGATATGCCTGGATCCAGTGTCATTTGACAAGGCTGCATTACCAGCTCTCTGTCCATCCTAGCTTCTTGCAGGGATATCTCTTCATGGGGATTCTACCTACATGGGAGTTCCAGTCTAGGCACTGGCTGCCAGTCAAAGGTGCTAGGTTGAAACTTAATTTCAGGGTTTATGGGATCTAGTGCTAAAAGTGTCTATGTAGTCTTTTCAGACTGGTGCAGCTGTGAATGGGTGGGAATCTTCCTTTGATTTTCCATACAACTGCTAGACAAACAGCTGCCATTATCATGGAATATTGTAGCCTGCACATTGTAACAGGGAGACACCAAAACAGATAGGCTCAATATTTCAAAATCCTATTGCATGCTTAAAACAGTGTGCAAACTTCCCTCCTAGCAAAGGTCCTGGCAAGTAGCTCAGCTTCTCACTTATATTTTTATAAACATCTACAGTGAAAACACTCAAGAAACTTCTATAGCATATCTCTTCCCACCTCCAATTTTGATTCTGTAGGTTCCAATAGATCAGGACAGAGTAACTCACAGTTGCCAGATCTTATCAAGGGGGAAACTCTCATAATACCTTAACATTGGCTGTCCTAGAGTGGCTGCAGGTCAAAGAAAAAATGCAGACAATGCTATGAGACAGTTAGATCTTTGGAAATAATATCATTTTTAAAAACAGCTTGGTGCAGTGCTGTTGTACTAGAGCACTTAGATATCCCGCTTAAAAAAAGAACAAGAGGAGGAAATTGGCATTCTTCCTTGTTTACAGCTTATTAAATAGTTCTTTGGTAGTTACACAACATCTATATTAACAAGCTGCAAACAAGGCTGTTTAGTCAATTTTTTTCTCTCCATGTGAAGCCAGCTAATTTTAAAAGAGCTAGGGAAGCCCAAACTCTCTGGTGTGGCTTAACAGCAAGTGAATCCAGATTTCTCTGCTGTATAGTCAAATCTTAAGTTTTAGCCCATGAGAGTAAGCACTGAGTAACTCACCATACTGGGTGATAAAAGCAATACAGCTGTTCACAATGATGGGGATGCCACTCCTGCTGAGCTGCTGATCTCTCAAGGCATTCCCTTGACCACCTGCTGAAGCCTGGATTGCTGTACACCACATGGAAAAGTCTAGTCGGGAGGCCCCTTGAAGAAAGAAGGTCCTAAAAATGAAGAACCAAATGAGCAGGACTGATATGACTGACAAACTAGGATTCTTCCTACCCCTTTACCAGTGTTGCCTGTCTTTCTCTCCCCTGAGGGCAGCCCTACTGTCTAGGGCAGGGGTGCCCAAACTACAGCCTATGGGCCACCCATGCTGCTCCTGGAAGTGGAAATAAAATGCACCCACGCGTGTGCATTTAAGACAGCTGTGGGTGCATTTATGGCAGTGTTTTGTGCATGCGAGGACACTTTTTACTTCCGCTTCTGGTGGGAGGTACCACATGACTGGCCCTATCAGCTGTCGGGTGGGCATGGTCAGCCCCATGGCCCAAAAAGTTTGGGCACCCCTGGTCTAGCAAAATGACATCAATCTTTCCTGGCTTAGATTTTTGTACAAAAACTTCCTTCCATCCAGAAAGGGGCTGTTTCCCTGATTACCACTAATGCTATTTATATGTCTTCATGGGTATCACACTTTCTTATTACTAGCACTGTCTTAATAGTATCTTCTAAAATACAACAATTTAATTACACTGCTTCCCTTCCCTCCACATTAAGCCTTCTTTGAGGTATTTTTCTATTACCACCTCATGCAGTTCTGCAGAAAAGAAGATCTAGTGATGACCAACCCATGGTTCAAGCTGCCACCCAGAGAACTTTACACTTGGAAGTCCCTTGCCAATAGCTCAAATAATATGGTCAGAAATCAAATAGACTTTGCTCTTATAAACAGAAGATTTCAAAACAGCATCTTGTCAGCAAAGACCCATAATGAAGCAGATATTTCATCAGACCATAACCTGTTAATATGTTGTCTTCACCTAAAATTGCAATTAAAACAATGAAAACTGGTTTTGATGTCATTATTCTTAAGGCCAAAGAATGTAGAACAGAAGCAAAAAAGACAATGAGAGAGGAGTTATACAAAATGAGAAAATGTCAAGGGGAAATATGCGTAGAAGAGAAATGGGGGATAATAAAATAAATAACCCAGAAAGTTAGACAGAAACACTTTTGCAGATGAAAGTCAAATCATAAGAATAAGTTATGGATGACAGATAGCATAATCCATTTAATGGAAATTAGAAGGACCTATAAAAAAAGGACAAGGAAAATATATATAACGATCTACAGAGGATGATTAGGCGCAAAATAAGAGCTGCAAAATAAGCTTATATGTCTGAGAGATATGCTGAGATGGAGGAATACCAAAATAGGCATGATTTTTTTCAACATACATAAAAAGATCAGGGAAGTTATTGGAATAAAATAACAGAAGACACATGCATTGTTTAAGGACAAAGATGGGAAACCCGTGATGAAAATAAGGGGTAAGCTCAATGTATGGAAAGAATACAAAGAAGAGCTATTTAGTGATGAAAGAGACAAACAGCCTGTCATAAATGGCAATAGTGGACCACCAATATTGGAGAGTGAGGTTCTAAGAGCTTTGCAAAGATCTATAGATGGGAAGGCAAGAGGACCAGATGACATCCCAGTAGAAATTTTAAAATTTCTGTCAGAAGTTAACATGAAAGAATTGACGGGTCTTTTCGACACCATTTATGACACAGGGATCCCTCCAAATGATTAGTTGCTAGCAAAGTTTGTTACATTCTTGAAGAAACCAAACATGAAGTCTTGTGAGGAATACAGAACGATTAGCCTCATGAGTCATGCTCTTAAAGTCTTTTTGAAAATCATCCATAATAAAAATTATAAGAAGTGTGAAGAAAACACAGGTGGCTTCTGGAATTCTATGGGTACCAGAGAGGCATGAGATATATTAGGAGAGTATTTTTTTAAGAAGCACTATCAAATTTAAATATCAGCATTAAAATTAATGGGAATACCTGAATAACATCTGATACGCTGATGACACAGTGTTGCTGGCCACAAACCTTGCAGATCTTCAGTTGATGTTCGATCAAGTTAGAGCTTCAAGCTGGGTCAAGGCAGGGAGAGATGGCTGCAAAAGACCTTCTATCCACCCCCTTTCCCAAATGCCTCCTTTGCTGAACCAGGAAGGAGAAGAGAGGACCGGCAGCTGTGTCAAGGCAGGGAGGGGTGGTTACAAAAGACCTTCCAACCACCCCTTTTCCCAAATGCCTCCTTCGCTGGACCAGGCAGATGGCTTCAAGAACTGCAGCCCAACTCCAGCCATGGAGAACAGACACTGCCTTTCCTCCCAGCCGCTCCGATGGGAGGGAATTGGTCCCAGCTGGGGAAGCCTTGGTGGATTGATGGATTGGCACATTGCCACCCCCTCCTTCACCTCTTGTGGGGTTAGGGAGGAGAGAGGGAGGTGGTGCCAGCAGTGAGGGCCCTTAACCCCCCTTTTTGAGTAATTGTAGGGGTTGGAGAGGAATGGGATTGGGTTTGGGGAGGGATGGCCGGCACCCCCCACCTCTGATATGGGGCACTTGGAAATGCCCCAAGGAGGGTAGGGGGAGTGTGGGGGTGGGTTCTGGGTCTGGAGGGGAGAGAGGGTGGGAGAAATGGCCTTGTCAGCTGGGTAGGAGGGGTAGCACTCCATCTGAGATGGGCGGGGAGGTTCCCAGGGCTCAAATTGGGGTTGTGACGGGCATGGGACGATATGGCGGGTACCGAGGGGCAGGCCGCACACGGGGAACACGGGACCGATGGTTGGTATCTGTCCCTCGTTCCAGCCCCCCAGGTACATCTCTGGGTCCTGAGCAGCTGATCCAGGGTGACCCCGCCCTTAGGCTGCTGCTGATGAATGCCAGGTCGGTCTGCAACAAGGACCCCTGATTCAAGATTCTATTCAAGAGGGGCGGGCCGACCTGGCATGCATCACCGAAACCTGGCTGAGACCAGAAGATAGTGTACCTCTGTCAGAAATGTGTCCAGCTGGTTTCGGTATCTGGCACCAGCCAAGGGATGAGGGAAGGGGCGGTGGCATCGCCATTGTAGCCAGGGAGACCTTGGGAGTCGCCAGGGCCACGGCTCCACAAGTCCCAGGTTGTGAGGCCCTGCTCCTGCGGCTGGGCCCTAAGGGTCAGCTGGGAGTCTTACTCATTTACCTGCCTCCTTGCAGGGTAAGAGACTCCCTGCCTGAGCTCCTCGAGGCCATCTCTGCGTTGGCGTTGGAGTTCCCTAGGCTGATGTTTCTGGGGGACTTCAATTTGCCTTCACTGGGGACTGGTTCAGAGGTTGCTTAGGAGTTCATGGCTCCCATGGCAGTCATGGACCTGACTCAGGTAATTCATGGCCCGACCAGGGGCAGTGGTCACACACCAGACCTAGTTTTTTTGTCGGAGCAGTGGCAGAGTGATCTGAGACTACAGAAATTAGACACTATACCTGTGCCATGGTCAGATCACTATCTGGTGACTCTGGACTTCCTGGGGGCGGCGGTTCACCGCAGGGAGGCAGGGCCTATTAAATTGGCCCGCCCCTGGCGACTGATGGATTCTGACGAATTCCAGAGGGAACTGGGGGATTTTCCTCTGGATCAGCTACACGATTCATCCGAGGCACTTGTTGACCTGTGGTACAGGATGACTACCGCTGCCTTGGATGAAATCGCACCACTACGGCCTCTCCAAGCCCACAGAGATAGATCTTCCCCGTGGTTCACATAAGAACTGCGGGAGCTTAAACGGGCAAAGAGACGCCGAGAGCGCCGCTGGGTGAAGACCCAAAGTGATTCCAACTGTACACTGGCTAGGGCTGCTATTAAGACCTACCTGGTGGCGATGGGGGTGGTGAAGCGACAATACTTCACCGCCCTCATTGCCTCCACGGATAATCACCCAGCCGCTCTGTTCCGGTTTACCAGATCTCTCCTTGGCCGGGAGGGGCCGGTGCCCGGTTGGCAGGGTTTGGCTGAGGTTTTTGCAGACTATCTGGTGGAGAAAATCACTCGGATTCACTCGGGGTTTAATCCCGGCATGGATGGGGAGGGTCCGGAGGGGATCAGAGCTCAGTCTGGCAGTGTTATCTGGGATCAGTTCGATCCAGTTGTCCCTGAGGAAGTGGACAGGCTTCTTGCAGCTGTTCGCACCACCTCCTGCCCTTTGGATCCCTGTCCCACTTGGTTGGTGAAAGTCTCCAAGGGGGTGACGGGAGGCTGGGTCGGGGCTATAATAAATGTTTCACTGTGGGAGGGGGTGTTTCCTGCACCTTTAAAACATGCTCTGGTGCACCCCCTCCTGAAGAAACAATCTCTCGACCCAGCGGTTCCAGCTAATTATAGGCCGGTCTCCAACCTCCCTTTCTTAGGGAAGGTACTGGAGAAGGTGGTGATGCGGCAGTCGCAGGGGGTCCTGGATGAAGCGGATTATCTGGACCCCTATCCATCGGGTTTCAGGCCTGGATATGGTACTGAAACTGCATTGGTCACACTGGTTGATGACCTCTTGCGGGAGCGGGATGGGGGTCATCCATCCATCCTGGCTCTTCTGGATCTCTCAGCGGCCTTCGATACCGTTCACCATGGTATCCTTCTGGAATGGCTCAAAGGTTTGGGGATCCAGGGCACTGTGCTGTCCTGGTTTTCCTCATTTCTGGAGGGTCGTACCCAGTCGGTGTGGTTGGAGAGTGAGAGGTCCAGCGCTAGGCCCCGACAGTATGGGGTGCCTCAGGGCTCGGTGCTCTCTCCTATCCTATTTAACATATACATGAAGCCGTTGGGTGAGGTTATCCATTCCCATGGGTTAAGGTATCATCAGTATGCTGATGATACCCAGTTATATATCTCGGCCCATGGGGACCCCAGTGATGCAGTCAATGTCCTATCCAGATGTCTGGAAGCAGTTGGGGTCTGGATGGGGGACAACGGGCTACAATTGAATCCCTCCAAGACTGAGTGGCTTTGGATAGGGGGTCCCGCGTTATCCAGGGAGCTGCCAACTTTGGTCTTGGATGGGGCTGTTTTGCCCCAGACAGACCCGGTACGCAATTTAGGGGTCCTCCTGGATTCGGGGCTGCTACTAGCAAGTCAGGTGGCAGCTGTGGCCAGGAGGGCTTTCTCACAGCTTCGCGTCATTCGTCAGTTGCGTTCACTCCTGGACCGGGCCTCGCTGCTCAGGGTCACACATGCTCTGGTGACCTCCAGGGTAGATTATTGCAATGCGCTCTACATGGGGCTGCCCTTGTCAACCATTCGGAGGCTGCAGTTGGTCCAGAATGCGGCAGCCCAGGTGGTGATGGGGCGCGGGCGTTATGCTCGTGCCTCACCATTACTTTGGGAGCTGCACTGGCTACCAGTTTGCCTCCGGGTGCAGTTCAAGGTGCTGGTTTTGACCTTTAAAGCCCTTCATGGTAGTGGGGCAGGATATCTTAGAGACCGCATCGTCCCAAGAGTGTCCGCCCGTCCAACCAGAGCTGATCGGAGGGGCTCCCTAATTGTTCCATCTGCCAGAGGGGCCCGTCTCTCTGGTACACGAAGGAGGGCCTTTTCCGTGTCTGCACCGGCCTTGTGGAACCTCCTGCCTGTAGAGTTGCGGGAGCAGATGGAGCTGCTACCTTTCAGAAAAGACCTAAAAACCTGGTTGGCGGGGCAGGTGTGGGGGCCAGATGGAAGAGTGGCCCCCGCCTGTTGTCTTATAAATTAAGCCCCCATTTCTTTTAATTGTCAATGAAGGCAGTTTTTTTTAATGTGGGTTTTGAAGAGGAATGGGGTAGGTGGGTGGGTATGTTGGGTTTTAATTGGTTGTGTTGTTTTATGTGTGTTTTAACTTGTTGTGATCCGCCCAGAGTCGCGTTTACCTGATTGGGCGGCATATAAATTTGAATATAAATAAATAAAATAAGCACAGACTATGGTTTGGATCTCAACACCAAAAAGACTAAATATCTTATTATAAACTGAGCATCAACTCAAGGCAAGCTAATGGCATGAACATAAGAAATTGAAAGAGTGGATAAAATTGTCAATTTGGGGAATATGTTAAATGAAAAGTGGGATCCTGAGGTAGAGATTAAAATATTAATAGAAAAAGCAAGATCCACCTTCATAAAAATACAACATCTGTTATGCAGTAGAGATCTAACTAGCTAGAAAGATCCAAATAGTGAGATGTTATGTATTCCCAGTGTTGCTATATGGAGTCGAAGCTTGGACTTTGACTAAAACATCTGAAAAGAAAATTGAAGCTTTTGAAATGTGGATCTACAGATGGCTGCTAAGGATATCATTGGTTGACCATGTGACTAATGTAGAAGTGTTGCACTGAATGGATATAGAACAAGAACTATGTATTAAAGACTATTAAACAAGAAATCTCCAATATCTTGGGCATATAATGAGGAACGACATGAAATATAGAATACTCCACCTCACTATGTAAGGGAAGATCCCTGGGAAGAGAGGCCCTGGATGTAGATGAACTTCATGGCAGAAGAACCTGAGAGACTGGTGTGGAATGTCCTCAGAAGAACTGTTCCGAGGAGTTAAGATC
Organism: Bradypodion pumilum; assembly: GCA_035047305.1. Taxonomy (NCBI): domain Eukaryota; kingdom Metazoa; phylum Chordata; class Lepidosauria; order Squamata; family Chamaeleonidae; genus Bradypodion; species Bradypodion pumilum. Next base: position 183,103,653 of record JAWDJD010000004.1, on the reverse strand, counting down.
AGGAAGACTATCTCATTATGATAGCCAATGTCCAGAATTGATATGGCACTTGAATAATAATAATGGGACTGTGGTGGCTCAGTGGTTAAGAAGATCACCTTGTTAGCTGGAATGTCAACAAGTTGGCAGTTCAAGACCCAAGTACTGCATGACAGAATGAGCACCTGTCTCTGTCCCAGCCTCCCGCCAATCTAGCAGTTCGGAAGCTAGAAATTGTAAGTACTGTAGTATAGATAAATAGGGACCACTTTGGTGGGAAAAGATCTTGGGGACATGAAAGGAACCTCATTTGGGTATCCTCTGAGTGAAGTTCTGCCAGCAAAAATCCTTTCAACCCAGAAAACACCTTTGCATGCTTCTAATACTATTAAAAAAATCAGCCTTATGTGGCAACATTTATATAAGAGGATTTCAGCCTCTATGAGGAAAGCATTGAAAAAAGACAGAAAGCTACAGAGCACTCAGCTTTCCCACACAGATCCAGCTTCTGCTTCATCACTCCATCTTGGCAAGCAGCACTTTGGCATGGATAGCTGGGACTTCTTCTGAGGGTCCTCTTAACTGTCACATCTTACCTCCCCATCTCCACCAGGATCAGCATCTCTTTCTTCTCTGGACCTTCTGCAAGGGGTACAACACCTGGGGGGGAGGAAAGGAAGGAGGTGGAGAAATTGGATATAAGTGCTATATGATTTGGTCAAAGCTCAAATAAAACTTTAGCTGTGGGATAGGGGAGCAGGGCCTATCTCCCATTATTTTTCAGGGCAAAACTCAAACTCACTGAGTTCCTGTAGCTGTCGCAAATTGATGCTGTCCTCAGCTGCCTCTTCTTCTCCTGGACAAATGAAGAGATGAGACTTCTGGAGGACGAAGAAACCTTGCAGCCACTGGTTGGGATTTAACATGGATTTATAGCACAGCTTGCCCACCTTCTGGAATTTGTAGTCTAGCAGGCAGTGACAGCTGAGAGGAGTGAACCACTGGAAAGGAAGGTGCAAACGAAGACATCATATCTGGAAAGGTTATTTAAGTGAATATACATGACCTGTGATTACTGATCAAAGCAAGGTATGAATATATTTGCTCATTGCAACTGATAGATAGATCGATAGAAAAACTCAACTGCAGCACCCAGCTAAAAGCAGAATGTTTTATCATGGTTCTTCGTATCATATGTCAAGAATAGCTAAGCATGCAACCTAGTTGCTTTCTGTGGCTGAGAGGATTGGTATAAACCTGTAGGACAGGAGTTCTCAACCTTTTGAAGCTAGGGGCGGGGTCACGCTCCCTCAGACAGCTTCCTTCAGATATGAAATGGTGCTGCAGGCCGCATCTGGCCCACAGGACACAGGTTGAGAATCCCTGCTGTAGGAAGTGGAATATGCCAAAGTGTTGTGAATAATTCACATGTGGAATTCACATGGTACAAAAGTACAGAAGAACCACTTAGGGGAAATGGGCATAATAGAAGATAAGCAAAAATAGTGTCACACCCTGGACTCAATGGTTCATGTGTGCCAGGGGAAGAATGGATGGCTAGAGGGTGCCTGTGCTTAAGAGGCAGGTGCCTAACCTAGTGTGCATAGGCTACTGGTGAGAGGATGTTACTTCTTGGTATTACCTTGCCAATAGCACTGGCCCAGGACTGCAGACTCTCCGGCCCATCAACCTCCAGGTGTTGTACTCTCTCATTGCTTAGATACAACTCCAGCATGAAGCGGAACCTGTTGGTAACAAAGGAAGTTATTATAGGAAGTGGGTCCTGATAAACCTTTACTCAGAGCCAAAAACAATCAAGACTGAAAGCCACAGTACTAGTTCTGTCTCCTTCTTTCTCAGATCTTTCACTGTGGATATTTGCCTTCATGAAACTGTGCTTTCATTGAACAATTTATATGAGGAAAAACTGCTAGTACAAACATTAAATCCCATCTCCTCGCATCACATCCCAATCCACCCCTAGCAGCTTGTTTTAGGACTCACTGAAATATCAGGGAGTCTAGCCATAGAGCTCCAGCATTTTGTCTGCTTTCATGTTTAGACATGCCTTGAACAGGGCTTGTAAAGTAGATCAAAAGGAGAACTAAGAATATTAGATAAATTCAGATAGATCAGACCATGGACGTAGTATAGTGAACAGCAAGATGCCTCCAGGAAGCCCATAAACTAGTAGTAAAGATAAGAGCCCTCTCTCATCATTTAACAGACAGTTCTATATGGGACCATACCAAAGGAAAATTATTGTGAGAGAGCCCCATACCTGTCAAGTTTTGGATTTGAAAATAAGGGAAATTTTGGCCACACCCCTCTGTGGGTGTGGCCAAATCTGTGGGCATGGCCAAATATAGCCATGTGACTTGCTGGGTTCTAGTCATGCCTGCCACATGGCCATGAAAATGTCTGCAAACACAGACAGCACTGGCTCTTTGGCTGTAAATGGAGATGAGCACTGTACCCTAGAGTTGGATATGACTGGCAGATTTTACTTTCTTAGGATCAAAGATCGCTGCAGATGGTGATTGCAGCCATGAAATAAAAAGGCAACTGTTGCTTGGGAAACAAGCTATGAGAAACCTGGGGAACATAGTTAAAAGTAGAGGCATCACCTTGCAAACAAAAAATTGCATAGTCAAAGCAATGGTATTCCCGGTGGTAATGTATGGGTGTGAGAGCTGGACCATTAGGAAAGCTGAGCACAGAAAACTAGATGCCTTTGAAATGTGGTGATAGAAATAGGTCGATCCTAGAAGAAATCAACCATGACTACTCATTAAAGGTCAAATAGTAAAAATGACACTAAAGTACTTTGATCATCAAATGAGAAGAGAGGATTCACTTGAGAAAGCCTTGATGCTGGGAAAGGTGGAAGACAAAAGAAGGGGGTGGTCAAAAATAAGATGGCTAGATGGTTGTAGATGAAATGGCCACAAAGCTGTGTGGACCAAAGAACCCTTTCCCCATCTTCTTTGGGGACTTTTGTTTTGTTTTCTTTCTTGTTTACTCATTTTTATTTTTTTTCCTTTCTGGGAAGCAAAGTGCAGAATAATAGTAAACCAGCCCCCTAGGGTTACCAACTGCTTGTAAGCAGCTTGGCTTTAATGAACTAGCCCTGCACATGGCTAGACACTCCCCCCCAAAAAAATTAGGGTGGAGGAGCATGGGATTAATTCCCCCAAATTAACCAATCTATTTGTTCCTCACTGTAACCAACTGAAGCACCAACACCTGAGAATGTTGGATACAGCTTAAGGAAGGGAATTAGTAAAGTAAAAAGCAACTTCTGTAGTTTCCAAGCCTCCCAGCAGCTGAGGAGTTAATCTCCCTCCAGATGGTTTGTTAGAAGGTGGGGTGCCTATTGGGCAGGGTGGGGAAACCTTCGGCAGCAGCTTTACCTGCTGTAAAAGGAACCCAGCCAGGCAACTGCAAGCAAAATAAACCTCAGCTCTCTCTCTCTCTCTTATATAGTGATCAAGCAACATCCCCCCCCTCCCGAGTTAACTCTAGAGCAGAAACGAAAGCCTCCAGGGCAGAAACAGCTCAATAAACCATGAGAGTGAGAGAGAAGTCTCTGCCCCAGACCAAGAAAAGCTGATTTGCCCCTGCATATATGAAATATCGCTCACCATCCCATGGTGGCTCCGACCAGCAGCAGCAAAAACGAAGCCTCAATGACCATGTAGCAGGGAAATGAAAGAGAAGGCCCCCACCACCTTCTCTCTCCCCTTCCACAAGCAGAAAGCCACAGCGGCCTCTGGTGGCAGGAGAAACATAATGCAGCTTCGCCTGTGAGGGGTCCGGTCAGGAATTTTTTTTTAGGTTTTTTTATTAAATTTTAAAAGTAATACAAAATACAAAATGCTTATAAAAGAAAGAAAAAAATTCACATACAATATGAAAATGAAATGAGCATAGAAAAAATATGAATATAGGGTAGCCATATATACTGAAAGCATAAGGATAAAGGTAGAAACTTTAAATTACCATATTCCACAATTCATGTCCTCTTAGCCCAATAATAATTATCAATAAAATAATGAATTTGAATAAACCAACTATCCTTGAGTAAGTATTGTGAACCTGGGGAAAAAAGTATATGCCCTTTCTAAGCCTTTTATTTCTCTCCATGTGTCCTTTAAAGCTAACAAATTCAGCCACCTATCCAAAATTTTCTTTTTATTACCCCCGGCCTCCCGTGTTATATTTGTAGTATCTGTAGTTGACCTTACCAAATTAAAATCCCCTGCTACAATCATCTTTGCAGTTCCTTCCTTCTTTAAAATTTGATAAATCTTATCCAGAAATTTCTCTTGATCTTCATTAGGAACATAAATATTAACCAATGTAACTTCCTCATCCTCAATCGGTCAGGATTTTTTAAAAAAAATTAAGGGATATTACGAGGAAATTAATAAAACGGGAGGGGGTGGGAAGAGGGGTAAAAATAAGGGGTTTCCCCAGGAAAAACAGGATACTTGGCAGGTATGGAGAGCCCTATGCTCAGTATGAAACATCCAAGGGTAGATCACACATAAATAAGAATGTATTTCTCTTCCTCCCTCTTCCTAAGTTCTCCTTCCAGAAATATACATTCCTGAGAAATTCAGGGCTAATTGCCACATTACCTGAGAAATCAGACATCCAATAAAATTGTGCTTACCTTCTGATGAAGAAGTATAAACCTGAGTAATTTATTGGCTCAAGAAAGCTCTTGTTAAAACAACCAGTTGGTCTTTTATTTCACAAGGGATCTCTATATCTAATGACATGAAAACTACATTGCCTAATTTTGCCTTCTTCTTCTGCCATATCCAAATCTGAATATTGGCGATCCTCATGGCGATCAGCCATGAAGACTGTCCTGAGAATATAATGCAGTGGCCTTTCATCTGCCTTTCCTCATTGCAGCATGACACCCATACCACTGATCCAGTTCTGCAAGTCACTTTCTGGTCCTGAGCCCTTTTGGCACGCAAAGTCCTCCTCAGCCCCAGGCCAGTATTGATGGAACTGCTGCCCTCCATCAAGATGGATTCAAGAGGGATTTAATCTACTTGGGGACCATCACCCTTCCCTATGGACTTCACCAAGGCCAATAGTCCTCAGGGTTGTCAAGTTAGTTAACCGCCACCTGATGCTCAGCGTTGAGATGCTGGCAGTATGGTCTACTCTATTACCATAGCAGGATAACCTTCAGACACACATAATTCCAGGGTTTGTAATCTATTCAGAACATCCATTCAAGAAGTACGAATTGATGATGGGAGGTAGGGGATAATTCTTCCCTATCAGTTTCTCTCCATGAGAGGGAGGATTGCAGAGATTCAAGAGAAAATTCTCTGTTGGAGTTAATTTATGGCACTTCAAAAACTAGCCTTTCTTTCTTGTTTTTTGCTTTCTACTTTTTTGCAAATTAAGTTTTAGAAATATACAGTATGTGACAGTGCGGTGCTTCATCAAGAGGCAAGTATTATATAGAGAAAGAGAAAAAAAGGCCTTTGCAACAGGAATATTGTCTGAGGAATTGACAGGAAAGTGAACTGGGAAGCCACTGTTGGTGTAGCTACACATCTGGAAGATAGAAAGGAAAGGATTGAGAATAAAGGACATGAAGGCAGCCTTCGGAATATCAGCCCTATCAAGAAAGAGACAGATCAGCACAGATAGAGATGGAGGGCACTCAGGCTGTCTTACTACTGCTCTTTGTTGGCACACATTCCTTAAAGTAATGTTATACCTTTCTGTACTTTCAATATCCACTAGTCCTCTCTTGCTTTCAAATGTTTCATTAACTCTGATTTGCTTAAAATCAATTCAGTTTCATATTGCATCTTACCATTTTCTATCACTGTGCATTCCAAACACTACTGTTATGCACACATTGCTGACAGATTAACTCAACATTATGTGTGTAATTTGCCATCAAATCAGACCTGACCTATATCATGTGTCTCCCCTGCCAGGTAAGTATCCTGGCCGGCCGAACAGCACATACACCCACTGGCTGTTATCTGATGAAAGCCCCACCTTCACCCACAATACTGCCAGGTTCTGTGCCGCACCGTGTAAGATCAGAAGAACAATCCTGACAGGTCCTTCAACTAAATAAACCACTAGCACTAGGCTTAGTAATAGTCTTAACAATATTAGTCTTAAATACTAATTTTACTACTCCTTAACTCTGAGCAGAAACACTCCTTTTTAAAATATACCTTCATTTTAACTTCTGTTTTGTTTTGTTTTTTACTGTACTGTGCTGCTCCTGAACAATAATAAAGACTGTTTTTACTAGTGCCCCCCATACTCAGTGAGTTTCCATGGCTGTGCATGGATTTGAACCCAGGTGTAGTACTAGTTTGAAACCAGGTATAGTAACATATCCAGAAGATTATCAGATTTCAAAAAGGTATAATAATATGTTCCATTTGTCCTCTATGACAAAGCTTTCTTGTAAATAGACACATATTTACATGCATAAGTTTCCATCTTTGCTAAGGCCTTTATGTGTCTTTTTTAGCCTGAGTAAAAGCTAGATTTCACAGTTCTATTTTACAGTTTTGTTTCTCTTGCTATGTTATTTTCCTGACCTGATAAATAACTGTCTGGGAAATATGTGTTTAATGATTGTCTAAAAAGACAGGTATATGTGGTTATCATTTAAGTAAAAACTTATCTATACAACAAATTCTGGACATCCATGCCTGGGAACTCCATGCGTTATTAATCTGCTCATTGACTAAGTGCTATGAAGATACAAGTATTATCAAACTACCAATTATTGAGCAATCTCCTTATAGATGTACAAAATAATGAGTTATTTTTCAAACATTTTTGCCATTTGAGAAGGAATGTTCTGTGATACTAGCTGTGGAGAAGCGCTAGCTACCTTAAATGTATAAAAGAGCAAGGATTTGGTGGACATGTTTGAGTCTCAGCCCAAGATGGCTCAGAAAGTGATGTGCAGCCCAAGTGGCTGAAGAGCCTAAAAAGGACATGGAAACTTAGATGGAACAAACTAACTACTTTTTCCAGAGGCTCCCAGGGGATGAATGGATTTTCAAGTTGTATTTTTGCTTCATCCTTTTGAAATATAATTAGTCTTTTGTATTTGGATTCATCTTTTTGTACTATTGATTTTTATTGTAATCCTATTTCTCTATGGATTTTCCTTTTTCTTGTTCTATTAATAAAGTTTTGTAGCTTTTCCCCCTTTAACTGATACATCGTTCCCTCAGATCCAAAAAACCCTTTTGCCTGTGGCAAGATACCAGGGCTCCCAAGTCCTAGTCTGTCATTCTGTCTACTATACCACACTGGGTATCAATTAATTCATTACTGAAATAACATTTCAGTTATTATCAATAGAGGATTTTAAGTGGCCTGGCCTTAAGATAAATTGGTAAGAAGCACTTTCATACTTCCTCTATTCTGGCTTTACGATGACCTCCCCCCAAATTATTTCTAGTATATTTCTTGTGTTATGATATTTGTATTATTCAGCTGATTTTTATCTAGAATAAATGCTTTCAAACTGGAAAAGGAAACATACTTCAAAGCAATTTGCTGGAAGTTAATTTTTGTATTTACTGCCAAAACAAATCCACAGGACTTTGAAATGAAGTTTGGCTGTATTATTGTCTTTTCCCCCATCCAACCTAGATCATGACAGGCAGTGCATTCAGCACACACAGTCATTGAGCTCAGCTAAGCCTCCATGAAAAGTTCTTCAGCTTGTTCACTAGCATGACCAGCCCAGTTTTTAAGGCATTCTCATAGACTATAGAACAAAGGTGACAGCTAAACAGTACTTTTATATGTTTTGAACCATGTGCTGTAAAAAATTATGTCTATATGTAGGTTCAGGGCAGGTTTACAAGCTCCTATGTGATTCTATCTCATTCTGTCTCATAGATGAATCCAGTGGGTGTCTTATTGTGTGAGACCTGCACCAGCCAGAGAAATGTGATCATTCTTCAGGAAGGATTAAGGCAAGTAATAATTTGAATACCTGTCTGAGGAGCCAGGATTAGATAGCATATCTATTCTGTTCACAGCAAGTGAAATCACATCCATCACGTCTATTTTCCCAAGTGGCTCAGGACTTCTCTCAGTCTCAAAGAACAGGAAAAACTTCTCCAAGGAGCACCAGACTTTCTGATATTCTAAATGAGAAAGGCCATTAGTGAAAAAGTATTTTCTCCAAATTGTGGACTATGACATTCCCTCAAAACATTCTTCATACTTACCTTCTCTGTTCTTCTTAATGACAGTGAGTTTTGTCATGGCTGGTGCCTTATACAGATAGCCACACTGGGCAACTGGCTGTGTGATCTCATTGTAGACCCCTTCTGGGCTAAATTCTTCCACACCAAGATGGCCTGTCAAATGCACAAACTTCATGTATCCTGTACCAAGAATGTCTATAAATTGCATCAGCTATAAAATATTCAATTACTGCAGGAAAAAAATAATGTTGATTTAGAGGTGAAGGTTCATGCTTCATAAAGTCAGGAATATGGAAGCTAAGGCTGACTCTTTAGTTCAGGGGTGCCCACACTATGGCCTGTGGGTTGGATCTGGCCCCCAACGCCAATTCATCCTGCCCACATCATTCCCAGAAGCAGAAGTAAAATGTGCCCATATGGGTGCATTTTACTTCTGATTCTGGGAGTGATGAGGGCGGTGTGGACTGGATGAATTGGCATTGGGAGCAGATCTAGCCCATGGGCCATAGTTTGGGCACCCCTGGTTTAAGCAGAGAAAATGGCAGCTTAAAATCTTTAGTGTATGAGAACCAAGACTCTATCTCATCATGTTGCAAAACAGATTACAAGGCGTGTTTTACTTTCACTTCTGGTGGGAGGAACCACATGACCGGCCTGCTCAACCACATGACTGGCCCACTGAACCGCATGACTGGCCCACAGCCCAAAAGGTTTGGACATCCCTGCTTTAGCATCTGTGATCAATTATATTCTTGTGCTTGCTTACAACTTACCCTTCCTAGCCTCACATTTTGCTTTGCTCTTTCAGACTCAAATCTAGATGGGAAAGATGGAGTGCTTGAGACTAGTAAATATGTCCCACCTTTTCCTGATCCAGGTTCTCCAATACCTATGCAAAGGCCTCAATTCACATTCCTGTTTCAGAGAAAAATGTCTAAGAAAGTGCACAGGTATTTGCTAATTATGGGGCAGAATCTTACTGCCTTAAACCAATTACATATCATCTTGGTCTGGTAGCATATAACAACAAGGTCAATAACATTTGCAGTTCTACTGGTTTACCCTGCTGTCCATTGTGCTCCCCCACACTGAATGATTGAATAAATGATTGTGTCACCAGTTGCACACCAAGCCAGTCATGCAACAGACACTAAGTAAAAGGTGAAAACCACTTGCGTGATTGCTGCTGCATGTGTGTTTCTCCTCAAGAAGATTTTATCCTATAATGCTGATGTAAAGATTAATCTGAGAGATTTCATATTATAACTAAAGGAATAGGTGTTATGCAGATGAATCCATTGACTAGCTGACTCTGTAAAGACTGTACTGAAATCATGCTACAGTATTTTCAGAATAAAACTGAGCATGTAGTGTGTAACCTTGACTATGCTTGCTGCCACAGGTTTAAGGGAGGGAGCAGGAAAGCCTTCATACATTTTGGACCACTGATTGTCTACCTTAGGGGTGCCCAAACTACGGCCCAGGAGCCAGATCTGTCCCCTGACACCAATTCATCTAGCCCACAAAGCCCTTGCCACTCCTGGAAGTGGAAGTAAAACGTGCCCGTATAGGTGCATTTTATTTATTTATTTATTTAGAGTATTTATATCGCGCCCTATTGGTGTGAACACCAGGAGCGATGAGGGCTTTGTAGGCCAGATGAATTGGTGTCAGGGGATGGATCCAGCCCCCAGGCCATAGTGACCGGCTTCGTGAACCATGATACTGGCCCACAGCCTGAAAGGTTTGGGCACCCCTAGTCTACCTCAACAGATCTGATTTTAAAAAATCATTAATTTTTGCCAGATTTGAAATCTACGACCCAGTTATAAGGACCAGCTGAAACAAACCATGAAGGTGTCAGGTATAAACCCAAAAACTTGGGAGGTAGCGGCCGAAGATCACCCACATTGGCGCCAAACCATGTTTACAGCTATCAGTCACTTCGAAGGAGAACGAGACAGACATGAAGAGGCTAAGCGACAAACATGAAAGCTTCGTCAAATTCAACAACGCCCTCCAACATCTATTCAAAGCACAGTGTATGGCCGCATGTTTCATGCCGGGATCGGTGTTGTGTTCTGTAAAGCAGTGCCTTTAACAATGTACCTTTGCCATGTGTTATCAATGTAACCTTTCTGTGTGCAACATTATAACCATCACCTGCATCAATGTATGCTTAATAAGGGGACGCGAGCTAGTGACCACCAGAGGGCAGTAGCGAGCGTCCAGCTCTAATGGATCAAAGCCACCTGGATCAGCAGCGCGGGAAGATTCCCCGCGACCTCCTCACCTGGTCAAGAAGGGCGTGACCTCCTACGACGTCACGCAGGCAGCAACCAATAGTCTGCCAACGAGCCACATTCAAATGTATAGCCAGCTGTATATATTGAGCTACCCAGCCGCCATTACCACATGTTCCTCCGGATCATCATGCAATAAACCTGTGTTAAGCCAACCCTTCGGCTGTTGTATTGTCTTTGGTCCCTTACACTAAATTGGCGACGAAGGTGGGATGGCAGCCCACGGGACCAAGACATGCGCCGGTTTCGAAATCAGGAAACCGGGCGACTGGGAGATCTTCGAAATGGACTTCCAGGCCGCACTGATCGAGTCCGAAGTTACGGAAGAGGCGAAGAAAAGAGCCATCTTCACCAGAATGCTCGGACAAGAAACAAAAAGGACCTTGGTGGACCTGATTGCACCGAGGAGGGTGAGCGAATTCAAGGCCAAGGAGCTCATGCAGTTGCTGCGTGAGCACGTCCGGCCCGCCACGGCGATGTTTCCCGCTCGGAGTGCATTTTGGAGGCGAGTCCAAGCGCCCGGGGAGACGGTCGCCGCGTTCGTGGCGGCCCTGCGGCTGGCGGCCGGCCCGTGCAAATGGGAGAACGTCGAAATCACCCTCCGAGACTGTGTGCTGTGCGGCCTGAATGACGCCGAAACCCAGCGCACATTAATGAACCAAGAGCCGCCTCCCACGCTGCAGGAGGTCGTCAGAGCGGCCCAGGCCGCAGAAGCTACGAAGGCCGGGGTCCAAGAGCTCCAGGACTGGCGGCCAAAGTCGAGAAAAGCAGAGGCTCCGGTACAGGCGGCCCGGTGAACTTCGAGGTCGTCCACAGAGAGCAGCGACGACGAGGACGTACAGAAGGTCCGGAAGGAGGGCCGACGATGCGACGGCTGTGGCCCGCGACCGCGTGAAATGCCCCTTCCGGAAGGCCGAGTGCCACAACTGCGGCCGCCGCGGGCACATCGCCAAGGTGTGCAGGAAGAAGCGCGAGTCCCGGAGGAGCTCCCCAGACCGTTCCGCCAGACGAGACCGCCCAGCGAAACCAAAAGACGGCGCCCAGGCCACGCGGAAGCAGGACGGCGTGGGCCGCATCGCCGACGGCAGCGAGGACGACGCCTCGGTGTTCAGCGTGTCTACGAGACACCCCCGCTACTTTGTTGAGGTACTAGTCCAAGGGGTGCCCATTAGGATGGAAATTGACTCGGGGTCCTCATATTCAATCATTTCCCAGAGGGAGTTTTGTGGAATTGCCCCCCAAAAGCGGCCCAAGCTCAAAGCGTTGAGGGCCACACTACGGGACGTGCAAGGGAACAGTATTCCAGTGTTGGGGGTTGGAGAATTTCAGGTCAAGTTCAAGGAGCACGCCGCGTCCCTTCCCCTGGTCGTGCTCAAGGGAGGAAATTGCAGCCTCCTCGGGACTCAATGGTTCCAGCCCCTGGGTTTGTTCATTGGGGGGGTGCATGCCGTGGGGATGCACGCTGTTGGGACTGACCCGATTCAGGAGGTGTGCGAGGCGCACCCCGAAGTCTTCAAAATGGGACTGGGGAAATTCAAGGGGCCCCCAGTGACTTTCGACCTGGACCCGGAGGTCCGCCCTGTTCGCCTAAAACCACGCCGGGTGCCGTTCGCACTCAAGGACAAGATAGAGGCGGAACTGGACAAATTGGTGGGTCAGGGGATTCTTGTACCTGTAGATTCTGTGGAGTGGGAAACTCCAATTGTAACTGCTCTTAAGTCCAATGGGGAGGTTCGCATATGCGCCGACTACAAGTGCACCATCAACAAGGCGATCCGCCCAAATGCATATCCGGTGCCGGTAGTCAGCCATCTGCTGGCCAGGTTACACGGGGGGAAATGTTTCGCTAAGCTCGACTTAGCACAGGCCTACCAGCAGCTCACGGTGTCTCCCGCCACAGCTGCTGCGCAGACCATAGTCACCCATAAGGGGGCGTTCCAGGTGACGCGCCTCCAATTCGGCGTGAACTCGGCGCCAGGAATTTTCCAGTCACTCGTGGAACGCCTCCTGAAGGGTCTGGAGGGGGTGTTGCCTTATTTTGATGATGTGTTAATAACAGGGGGGAGTCGGGCAGAATTGGCCAAGAGGTTGGGGAAGGTCCTGACGATATTCGAAAAGGCGGGGCTGAGGTTGCGCAAGGACAAATGCGTCTTCTTCGCAACCGAGGTTGAATTCCTGGGGTTTTGTGTGACTCCTGAGGGGATAAAACCATCCAAGTCTAAGGTGGCAGCCATCAAGAAAGCCCCCCGCCCCACCTCCAAGCCCGAGTTGCAGTCGTTCCTAGGGCTGCTCAACTTTTACCACTCCTTCCTTCCCCGGAAGGCAGCGGTGGCTGAACCGCTACACAAGCTGCTAAAGAAAGAGCAGACATGGAAGTGGGGCGATGACCAAGAGAGGGCATTTAGTGAGCTGAAAAGCCTCCTGGCGTCCGACGCCATACTGACCCACTTCGACCCCAAACGCCCAGTAGTTCTGATCTGTGATGCATCTCCAGTGGGGGTGGGGGCGGTGCTGTGTCACGTGCTGGAGAACGGCAGGGAGGCCCCGATAGCATTTTACTCCAGGTCCCTGTCCCAAACAGAGAGAAACTACGCACAGACGGACAGGGAGGCCTTAGCGATAGTCTCGGGGACGAAAAAATTTCACGATTTTCTGTATGGCCGCCCCTTCACCATCGTGACGGACCACAAACCCCTGCTAGGCATTTTTACCGCGGATAAGCCCACCCCTCAAATCCTGTCCCCAAGGATGCTCAGGTGGGCCATTTTTCTCAACGCGTATCAGCACGCGTTGGTCTACCGGCCCGGGAAAGAGATCAGCCATGCGGACGCCCTATCTAGGTCTCCCCTTCCCCTAACGCCCAGCCAGGTGAGCATGGGGGAGCGGGACCATCAGGTTCTCATGATAGAGGTGCTGGATTCACCCCCCGTAGTGCCCGCCGACATTGCCAAAGCGACAGAGCAAGACAAAACGTTAGCGACAGTAAGCTCCTGGCTGCAGAAAGGGTGGCCCGCGTCCTCCCCAGCGGAGGAGTTCACTCCATTTTTCAGAAAAAACTGGAACTGTCCCTAGAGAGGGGGTGTCTCTTGTGGGGGCAGCGGGTGGTGATTCCCACTTCCCTTCGGCCGCGGGTGCTCAAACTGCTGCACGTCAGCCACCCCGGCATCGTGCGATCCAAGGCGCTGGCCCGGAGTTACTTCTGGTGGCCCCAGCTAGACGCCGACATCGAGCACATGGTCGGCACTTGCGAAAGTTGCCAATGCTCCAGACCGGAGGAGGCCCGCCTTCCCCACAGGGAATGGGACGCGGCTAAGGGGCCGTGGTCCCGGGTGCACGTTGATTTCGCGGGCCCGTTCAGAGGCACCCTATTCCTCCTTGTTGTGGACGCTTTCTCCAAATGGTTGGAGGTTATCCCAGTCACGAGCACCTCCTCGGCCCAGACCATTAGGCACTTGCGGAGGCTCTTTTCCACGTTTGGCATACCCGACACGTTAATTAGCGACAACGCTAGTTGTTTTACGTCCTCCGAGTTTAAGGCATTCATGGAGATTAACGCCGTTCGGCATATCACCTCCGCCCCGTTTCACCCGGCCACCAACGGCCAAGTAGAGCGCCTCGTCCACACCACGAAGAACGCGTTGCGGCGCATGGGCCCAGGGGATTTGAACCTACAAGTGTGTCAGTTTCTGCTAGGGTACAGGGTGACCCCGTGTGCGTCAGGATACTCCCCCGCAGAGCTCTTAATGCGCAGGAAGCTGACCACCATCCTTACTAGGCTAGACCCCACGAGGGTAGAGGACAAAGGAAGGAACATCGGGCTGGAGGTTACAAAGAGTTTCACCATAGGCGCCCCCATGCATTGCAGGAATTACGCCAGCTCAGGCCCAGCCTGGGTGCCGGGCGTAGTCGTGGAACAAACCGGCCCCGTGTCGTACCGCGTGGAAACCAGCACAGGGCTCCTATTGAGGCTGCACGCAGACCAGCTCCGACGCAGGGTCTCCGATAAGCAGGACACGGTTCACGCAGGAAATAAGTCAGCGTTAGGGTTCTCCCCCACCCGTTTAGCCCAAGGGGGAGGAGAAGGGGACCGTGGGCCCCCACCAAGGGGGGAGGAGGATATCCTCATAGATACCCTGGGGGATCTTTCCGAGGAGGAGGAACCCGACCCCATACATATCTCGCGGAAAGTCCCCACAAATGCGGGTACCCCTACCACCTTAGATTTTGATTTTCAGAACCGGGGGGTTTTTTCGGAGTGGTCCCCCACCCGTCCAAGCGAGAAGAGGGGTTTTTCGTTAGCCCCGACGGCCCCCGGTCTCCCCACAATGGAGTTTTTCCCTTCCCCTAAGACCGCCAGACAGCGGCAAGCCACTAACGAGTCTCCCTCTCCCATTTCAGGACAAGGGACCAGGGAACAAAGAAGCAATAACGCCCCCGGGGGGGCAGCCTTCTTCACGGCCCACATGCACACGCAACAAGCCATCTTGGCTGAGAGACTTCGTCTCATCCTAGGGGGGAGGGATGTTGTGTTCTGTAAAGCAGTGCCTTTAACAACGTACCTTTGCCATGTGTTATCAATGTAACCTTTCTGTGTGCAACATTATAACCATCACCTGCATCAATGTATGCTTAATAAGGGGACACGAGCTAGTGACCACCAGAGGGCAGTAGCGAGCGTCCAGCTCTAATGGATCAAAGCCACCTGGATCAGCAGCGCGGGAAGATTCCCCGCGACCTCCTCACCTGGTCAAGAAGGGCGTGACCTCCTACAACGTCACGCAGGCAGCAACCAATAGTCTGCCAACGAGCCACATTCAAATGTATAGCCAGCTGTATATATTGAGCTACCCAGCCGCCATTACCACATGTTCCTCCGGATCATCATGCAATAAACCTGTGTTAAGCCAACCCTTCGGCTGTTGTATTGTCTTTGGTCCCTTACACTAAAATCGGTTTATGGAATCACCAGAGACACACTCATGAACTGAGAAAAATGACTTCCAGGAAAAATGTATGCTCAGATATGAGTAGCAGATGACAGCGATGAAAGGTAAAAGGTAAAGGTTACCCTTGCTTGAAAGCCTGTCATATCTGACTATAGGGTTTGGTGCTCATCTCTGTTTACAGCTAAAGAGCCAGCGCTGTCTGCGTCTGCAGAAATTTCTGTGGACATGTGGCAGGCACGACTAGATACGGAATACTGTTACCTTCCCACTGAAGGTTGGCAGGAGCTGGGAAAGAGACAGGAGCTCACTCTGTCATCCAGAGTGCTTCCCTGCCAATCTTCCAGTTGCTAAGTTCAGCATCTTACCAACCAACCAACTAAACATGCCACCTTTCTGAAGATTTTCAAACAGTGAAACCCTGGCACTTTTTCACTGGATCAGTCTGATATTCGGCACATTCATAAACTTATTTACATAGTTTGTAGAAACCAATTGTCATATTATTAGCTCAATCAAAGTAATAGAAGTGTAAGATTTAGAAAAGACTTTGTTTGTGCTCTTCGTGTTAACTGAGGGGATTCTGAGAGCAAGGGAAGTAAAGTACTGTACTACCTATGAACATTATGCTGTGTGGCAAAGGTAAAAAAATCCCATAATGAAAGATTCTCTTTGTAATTTATGTATATATAATGTAAAATAATAATTGCCTTTGTTGACAACAAGACTTTAAAATTTTCCAGGCCAAATGTTTGGTTACAGGAAAGAAAATTAAAGCTTTGAAGTTGAAGACTGCAATATATATTCAAGCACAGATATAGAAGCGCATTCCCTGCCAAGTTTGGCAGTATCTGGAATATTATTTAGAAGCTACCCTAGGAAGAAAGAATGTGATTAAATGGGTGTGGCTAAGGAAAGATATTATTCACCCCTTTAATTATATAGTTTTGACTGCGACTTGTAAAAAATGCAATTATGCACATGCAAAATGACTGAGTGTATAGTTACCTGGGAAATTTCTTGGCTGACCCTGTCCAGAGTCATACAAGGGCTTGGCTCCCAAAGTAGTGTTACAACTTCCCACTTCAGCCTCCATGGTGATTGCAAAGAACTGAAACATTGTCTTAAGCAACCCAGGCCCAGACACAGCTGCACACAGAGCCTGAGGTAAGGAAGACTGTTAGTAGACTTGCTCGGAATAACTGACCTCCTACAGGAATAGGTAAAGGTAAAGGCCGGCCTAGCTCGTATCCAACTCTAGGGGCCAGTGCTCATCTCTGTTTATAGTCAAAGGGCCAGCACTGTCTGCATCTTCAGGCGTTTCCGTGAACACATGGCAGGCATGCCTCAGCACCAGAACGCTGTTTGCCTTCCCACCAAAGTGGTCCCTATTTATCTACTTGCAATGTCTTGCTTTCAAACTGCTAGGTTGGCAGAAGCTGGGACAGAGACGGGAGCTCACTCTGTTGTGCAGTACTCAGGAATCGAACTCTGACCTTCCAGTCTTCAAGTTCAGCATCACAGCAGTCCCTCTGAGCCACTGCAGTCCCTACAGGAATACCTGGTTCTAAAAAGCTAAACTCCAGGGAAAGGTAGTCTACTAGCCCTCCAAATAGGCAATAATGTGGTCCAACAGGACTAGGAAGAGCCTCCTTGTTTCTGTCCATAGTGCAGATGCAAGGTCCATGCCCATGAGTGCAATAACATTCAGGTGTGGGACTCAGAGCTAATTCATATTTCCCTTGGATTCCTTGATACACAATGCACTGTATGCAAGCCATACCTGTAAAATGGTCTCCTGGCTGTTGTACCGCGGATGCTGCATACAGTAGCATCCATAGCGGTACTTGGATGTGATGAAGTCTCGCCTCTGCTCGGTGCTGGCATCAGGGAACAAGGCTTCAGAAGGTGGGAGCTGTGCTGCCCAAAACTTGTTCACTTGCTCATTCCCCAGCATGATGAATAGCTTTAGAGTAAAGAGTTGGGTGACACTGGAGCAGCTGTGGTGCTTAGAAGAACACCAAACACTCCTTTTCAAAAACAAAAATACTCCACAACACTGGAGCTATATATATTTTTGCCCCAAGAATTTATCCTCCTCAAACCTTCTTATATCTACAGTTATGGATTTGGTCTTAACCACTACCCAATCTCCTAATCCTGCTAGGGAACAGCTTCATACCTGAACCATCTCATTGCTCCAAATGCTTGTGTCCAACTTCAGACTCTGCACTTTAGAAATGGTAGAGCCCAAACTCCGGTGTTGGCCTGTGGAAGCAATAAGACTGTGAGCACAAATTTCATTGAATAGGCATACAATCCAATGGATTCCCAACCACAAGCAGGCCTGCATCTCTTATCATCATGGGAAAGAATAGGGTACACAGAAGATGCCTCCCCAAAGATTGTGATTAACAATTGGGCGCACCTCAGGCAGTGTTGAAGGAAACCTCAACAGCTGAGTCTTCCACTACTGATATACAATATTATACTCAGACTTGGGCAAATAAATAAAAATGGGAAAGGAAAGCCTGTAACTCTTTATAAGCTGCCCCCTCACTTCAGTATTAAACAGATAAAACTCCTGAATGGGCGGCTGTGGAAAGCTGCTCCTCTCAGAAGCACCAAACTTAAGCCTCACATCAACACAAAATCTGCCACAGTATATGGGCTCATATTTTGGGTCTGATTCCAATTAGAGTTTGGAAATAACACATTTAATTAAATATTAAACATATTAGTTTTGGGTCCAATGTCAGAAAAAAGGGTTTTCAAATGCTTAAAATAATATATATATATATATATATATATATATATATATATATATATATATATATATATATATATATATATATATATATATATATATATATATATATATATATATATATATATATATATATATATATATATATATATATATATATATATATATATATATATATATATATATATATATATATATATATATATATATAGTTTCAAATTAATTCTCTGAAAAATAATAGTGGTGGAAATTTTATGGGTTACGGACATGAGTTAGAATGCCATCTGTGGAAGCCACATGTCAGTGGACCTCCCCAAAAGGGGAAAAATTCCTATTATCTCTCTTTCAAAACTAGATTTATACTAGCTAGTCCAACCCTGGCCTTATACTGTAAATACATTCGGACAATGAGACCCCAAAATGCCAATTAACAGAGCAAGAATCTATGGTATATGTCAGGGTGTCCGGGAGTTCTAATCTTAGGCCAACACAAATCCCAAGGCTTTATAGAAGCATTGTTCTATAAAGAGGCCCTTAATCATCACCCTCAGCTACACATTTTTAGCATAACACTGTAAAAAGTTCTGAAAGTATAGAGCCTGGTTATACAAATTGGCTTGCAGGAGGGCAATCACTCCAAGGTGAAATCATAGTAACTAGTTCCCATTGTATCCAAGGCATTTCACCACAATGACTCAAAATGTGTCAGGGAAAATGTGGTGGCTTGGCTCTCCCTTAGACAATGTTTTAAAAAATCTTCTTTGGAGCAAACTCACAAACCAGCAGACTATGTGTGAGGTGCAAATGGGATTATATGCATGACCATTGATCCTTGGTTGTGTTAAGAATGATTATGGGTGTTAAAGTCCAGATTACATTATAGGGCTGGGGTTGGACTACTGGATATAGATTTAGTTTTGAAGGGGAAATGGATGTCCCCTTTCCTTTTGTAGGAGAAGAGCATGGACTGATATGTGCCCTCAGTAGAGTGCACAGCAGACTAAAGTTTTAATTACAATGTTAATAAAATTAATTTAACAAGTTAAACATTTTCTGTTCTAAGCATTAATAGGAAAGGTTTAACTCTAACAAATTAATTTTCAACCTAACTGTTGTGGCCCTGGAACCCAAGTCCAATGAGGAAGATTGTGGTTTCCCCATGCCCCAATGGCATGGAATGGCCCGCGCAGAGGCCACTTCGGGAGAACGCTCCCTGAGCCGTGGGCTCTGCGGGCAGAGAAATTAAGGGGGGTGGATTAATAATAGGGTTTGATTCACCCAATTAATGACCTGACCGACGGTTCCGCTGAGGAGGCATTTCTCTGGACCCTGTTAGCCATTAAGGTAATCACTCATCTCCGAGTTTAGCCTAATCCCAGGCGCAAATAGTGGCCATGTTTACCCCAGTCTAAACCCTAGACAATGGTGTTTCCCCGGTCAATGTTTGCCCGTGCTAATTAACTTCCCTTAAAGAGATTCCTCATTAACCTGAGCAAATAGGTGATGTGATTTCTGTCAGATGACGGTTTTTGCCACCGTTGCGCTTTTACTTCTATATATGCTGAAGTTTTCCCTCAATAAACTACTGATCTGATCTCGCTCCATACTGCCTCGTATCGTTTCTTGATCAGTCTCCTCCGGGACCTCTGGCCCCTAGGTGACCCCGAGACGTGATCTTACCCGAGAGTAAGCGATCACACGGTCCGGTTCTGCGCTTGAACCGCGTCCACTCGTCCCGGAGGACAGCGCAGCAGCCCGGCCGGTAAACCAGCCGGTCGGGAAGACGGCCTAAGCGGCGAGGCACTACCGAGAGGCTTCCTACAGTTTGCTCCTGACTTTCGCGGCGGCTTGCAGGTTACGGAAAAACACGTTCCGCTCAGGGAAGCTGTGAACCCCTGACAGCGCAGAGGCCACCGAGGGCCCGTGGTAGGGGACCACGCTCCGAGCTCTATCCAAAGAATCGTCGCCAGAACCTATTACTTGCCCAAGACGCGTCGACTCGTCCCGAGGAGGAAACTTCAGAGGACCCTTCGCAGGTAATATGGGGACCTGTCCTCAGCGACAGCGTCTGTCCACTAGCCAAAGAACTCGTGAGGAAGAGTTCAAAATCCTGGCCAGGGTATTTCAGTTAAGGTTTCACAGCCGAGAGCTACCGAGACTTTTGGCGTACCTAAGGGAACACTGCCTGCTTTACCCAGAAGTAGGTACGTTAACCCTTAAGCTTTGGGATCAGATAGGAGACTGCATTCAGCAACCCCCGAAAGCTCCAGGAGGCGTAATTCGCACTTGGGACAAATGTAGAAAGCTCTTAGCGGAGATAGATCCAGTCCGGGTAGAGGCCAAAGAACCCCCACATCTGCCAGTCACGCCAGCCGAACCATCGGCGCCCACAGCGCTCTATCCGTCATTGCAGTTTAGGCAGAGTAGCGTAGGGAACTTTCCCTCGGTGACAGCTGCAGACGTCACCGACGGAATGCAAGGAATGAGGAGCGCAGGCGCTTCTCTGACAGCCCCAGGTTCCCAAGTTACCAAGAGTGCCCTTCAGCGCACAGTTGAGGAAGAACTAAAGAAGGGGGAATTGCCAGCAGAACTAGCTGAGCTTAGTCAGATTTGTCCAATTTGCATGGAAATGGATTCCCTCACGGGGGCCCAGCAGATAGTTCACTCACCAGTCCCGTATAAGCTGCTCATGGCTATACGGAAGGCCATCACACAGACAGGACTCCAGAGTCGCTTCACTAGGGGCACGCTTCAGCAAGTGTGCGAGAACACCATGTTCATCCCGCACGACTGGAAAGCCGTCATGCGGATGATGCTCAACCCTAGCCAGTATTTGATTTGGGACAGCGAGTTTCGCCTTGAAGCTCAAACTAGGGCTGCCAGGATGGGAGGTGCAGTAATTCCTGACCAGTTGTATGGTTCAGGTGCCTTCGAATCCATCGATGCGCAGATCAACTTGCCACTCACCACTCTTTAGATGTCGGCAGAGGCTGCCTTTAGGGCTTTTTTCAAGGTTCCTGCGACCGGCAAAGCGGCTAAGAATTACACCGCAGTCAAACAGGGAGCCCAGGAGCCCTACATGGATTTCATCAATCGCTTGGAGGAAGCGATCAGTAGGCAGATCGATAATGAGGAAGCCCAGCAAGAGCTCATGATCAAGTTAGCCAAGGACAATGCCAATTTAGACTGCCGTAAAATCCTGCAGTCACTGGGCAATAGTCCCGACTTGACTCTCACGGACATGATTAGAGCTTGCGCCGACGTTGGCACAGAATCCTACAAAATGGGATTGCTAGCGGCAGCGGTGCAAGGAGGGAAGAGACCTAAAAGCAAACATCAAGGGGCATGTCACAATTGTGGCAAGTTCGGTCACTTCGCTAGGGAGTGCCAATCCAAGGGAGGCGGACAAAATTCCGGCCGTTCCAAGGCTCCAAACACCCTGTGTCCGAAGTGCAAGAAAGGCTATCATTGGGCCAGGAATTGTCCGAGTTCGGGAAACCGGCACGCGGGCACGTCTCTGGCCCCGGTCCAAACAGAGACTTCCCAGATTCAAGGCTCGCCAGAGCTAGACTAGGTTCAGGTTGCATTCCAGGCACTGCGAGGGCGCAGGCCAGCCCCAAGGGTAGTACAGGGCTAGAATTGACTTGCCAGGCAGACGTCACATGCGACTTGCCAGACACAGTCTATCTGGTGGATTCCCAGTACATGGGTCCACTGCCCAAGGGATTTATAGGTTTAGTTTTGCCCTGCAGTATAGCAGGAGCACGCGGAATTCTTATAATTCCGGGAGTCATCGACTCCAATTTTTCAGGTGTTCTCCAAGTTCAGCTTTGGACGCACTTACCCCAGACAATTCACAAAGGAGACACATTAGCGCAACTGATCATGGTTCCTTGTCACTCGCCAACAGATAGCCAGGGAAGGCTCAGGGACAGCTCAGAGTCCCGGTCAGAGGACCGCTCGAGCGCCAGGCAGTACAAGGATACCAGGTCTTAGCGACAGTGGAGACCAACATTGAGTGGAAACAGCGCCCAGTTATTGAGGTATTTCTGAATAATAGATCATTCTCAGGCCTGTTAGATACCGGAGCTGATGTATCCGTGATAAGCAGAAGCCAGTGGCCAAGGGAGTGGGCCATTGAGCCGGTCTCCGATGTGTGGGGGGTAGGTGGCATTCAAGAAGCGTTTAGGAGCCGGGAGTGGGTGACAGTCATGATTCCAAGGGCTGACGGCACAGCGGTAATTCGGCCGCACATTCTTGACGTGCACATCAACCTTTGGGGGCGAGACATTTTACAGCAGTACGGTGCCACGCTTACCTTTGGGTAATGGCATTGCCACTTAAATGGCTCACCGATACGCCGGTCTGGGTAGAACAATGGCCGGTAGTGGGAGAGAAATTAGTCGCCCTAAAGCAACTGGTCAAAGAACAGCTAGACGCAGGACATATAGAACAGTCCACTAGTCCTTGGAATTCGCCAATTTTTGTCATAAAGAAGAAGTCGGGGTAGTGGCGACTCCTCCACGATCTCAGAGAGATCAATAAATGCATATAGCCAATGGGTCCGCTTCAATGTGGCATCCCAAATCCAAATATGATTCCTGAGGGGTGGGAGATCCTAGTTGTAGATCTCAAGGATTGTTTTTACACGATTCCCTTAGACCCCAGGGATCGGGAAAGGTTTGCCTTTACGGTGCCGGTTGTGAACCACAGTGAGCCTACGCAGCGTTACGCGTGGAAATTTTTGCCACAGGGCATGCTCAATTCGCCCACCCTGTGCCAAATTTATGTTCACAATGCACTGGCAAAGTTTCGAAACCTTTACCCAAAAGCGTTAGTTTGCCATTTCATGGACGACATCTTGGTCGCGGTGCCGCAACTCGGCAGCGAAATGTTTTCAGACCTCCAGGCCAGCCTGGGGGAGAAAGGGTTACTCATTGCCCCGGAGAAAGTGCAGAGAACCGAGCCCTTCTCATACTTGGGTCATCGGCTTCTCCGCTCTTTCGCAGCACCAGTTTTGCCCCAAATCAACTTGAAGGATTCAGTCACCTTGGTGGAATTGCAGCAGGTTTTAGGAAACATTAATTGGGCCAGACCATATTTCAGGCTAGATACGGATCTCTTGAAACCGCTCTTCTCGCTGCTCACACTAGGTAAGCGGCCGGCAGACCGGATACAGATTTCTCGAGAGGCGCGTTTGGCCCTCGAGAAAGTCAACCAGGTTCTCAGCCAAAGGTGGGTGGACAGGATTGCTCAGGGGCCATATGCCCCGATCCTGAATTTGTACATAGTTCGGGCAGGATCCATGTTCACCGGAGCCCTAGGAGTGGACTCCGAGAAAGCGGCGAGTATCGTGGAATGGGTGTACTTGCCGAACACCTCTTCCCGAAACATCGTTCCTCCCCAAGAATTGGTCTCCGCGGTGGTTTACCGCGGAAGGCTGAGAGCTAGGGACATTTCAGGGCACGACTTAGCCAAAATTGTAGTCCCGTTCACCAAGGAACAGATTCAGCAATTGATGCAGCTCGGTGACTCGCTTCCAATAGCTTTGGAGGGATTCACGTGAAGCTTGGCATACCACTTGCCAAAGGACCCCAGACTGGTCTCACTTCAGACGCAGACAGTCAGCTTGTTCGAATTGCTTTCGCTGGTTCCACTTCAGGGGGCCAGAACAGTTTTTACAGATGGGGGTCGCACATATGGCGTCTTAACTTGGCAGGAAGGCCAGGCTTGGCGCATGCTGTTAACTCTTCCACAAAAGTCCACGCAGCGGGCGGAGTTGGCAGCGGTGAACCTCGCCTTGCGCACCTTCGCCAAAGAGCGCCTAAACATCATTACTGATAGTCAGTATGTTAGGAATTTGCTTCACAGTCTACCGGGAGCATACATCACTCCCGCGATAGACAAGAACTTGCTTAGTTTGTTTCTCACTGCTCAATTTCATTTGCGAAACTGCACGGAGCCGCTCTATATCGCCCACATCCGAAGTCACCAAGACCTACCAGGTCCAATTTCCGCGGGCAATAGCAGAGCGGACGCGGCGGCAAAGGAAATTCAGCAACGCTCAGTGTTAGGTGTTTTCACAACTCCAATTCAAAGTCATGCATTCTTCCATCAGAATGCCAAAGCGCTTGCCAGACAGTTCAATCTGCCACTTTCTCAAGCCCAAGGCATAGTTCGCTCTTGCCAGCATTGTGCAGGGGCACCGGGGCGGGGGGGGGGGCTCGTGGGGGGTCAACCCACGAGGGACAGAGGCTAATCAGGTGTGGCAAATGGACGCCACACATGTTCCGCAGTTTGGCAGATGGCAGTACATGCACGTTTGCATAGATACCTTTTCTCAATTCGTTTGGGCAACGGCGCAGAAAGGGGAGACTGCTTCACACGTGGAGCAGCACCTCCTTTCCTGCATCGCGGCAATGGGCAAACCGCGGCACGTGAAAACCGATAACGCACCGTCCTACAGCTCCAGGCAGCTGGCGGCCTTCATGGCCACCTGGGACATTCAGCATACTTTTGGCGTTCCTTACAATCCGCAGGGGCAAGCGATTGTGGAACGGGTCAATCGGACGCTAAAGTCCTATATTGACAAACAAACAGAAAGGGGGGAGCCACCAGCCCTCCCCAAGTCACAGGCTCAGGCACAGCATTGTCTGAATAAGATATTGTTCATGTACAATCACC
Source organism: Bradypodion pumilum (assembly GCA_035047305.1). NCBI lineage: Eukaryota > Metazoa > Chordata > Lepidosauria > Squamata > Chamaeleonidae > Bradypodion > Bradypodion pumilum. The sequence goes on along the minus strand of JAWDJD010000004.1, from coordinate 183,078,734 downwards.
TTAATGTTTTTTCGGATTGCACGCCGCAGGAGAAGCACTTCCGCCGTTCGGAAGCTCTCCCGCGACCGATGGTCCGATACCGGGTGCCACCGGACCCTTCATGGAGGGGCCCGGCGCCACTCATAACCTGGGGGAGAGGGTATGCTGCAGTTATGTCTCCTACAGGTGTCGTTTGGATTCCAGCCCGGTGTGTCAAGCCTCATTTGGAACCACATGGTGTGGATCCAGTCCGACCCGAGTCTGATCCCGGAGATGGAGGACCTCACTCTGACCGAGAAAACCCGTCGGAGGAGACGGCCACAGATGACAGCGCCGAAGATCACCTGGGGGATGGTCAAGGTCCTTTGCAGTGAGGCCGAGGACGCCCTCCAACGTGAGGAGAGGAAACCGACACCGGAGAACCTCACGGCTGCAATCTTTGCCCGAATTCACGCCAACACCATGGCAGTCACCATCATCCTGACCCTCTCCCTACTTGCGGGGGGAGGCGTTCAGGCTGCCTCACTGGAGGCCAACGGCTTGATGTCAGACGGAGATCTTTCTGCCAGGATGCATTATAACCTATGGGAAAGGTTGGCGGGCCTCGTCAACCAGTCCGATTTTTGCCTGAAGCAGGACATTGGTTCTGCCTCAATTCTGGGCACCTGTCTCATCCCAGTGTGCCACACTTTAGATACCCCCGCCAGGGATGGCGACTGGCTGCTGAAGAGGATTTTCGGACCGCATCTCCCTGCGAGCTTTGCAGCCTACGCTCGCTGGGGGGGATTGCGGCTCACCATGACTTTGCCGGCTGACGCAGCCACTCTTCACACTCCGCGAGTGGCGGCCAGCCCGAACTCTACTTGTGCTTGAATGGTCGGCTGCGCTGCAGTCGGCCGAACTCAGCGCCGCTGCCTCGACACCGGCAGCAGCAACTGGACTTGTGATAAACCAGAGACACTTGGTTCAATGTATGCCCATGTTACCCTGCCTTCGGGTTGGTTCTTTATATGTAATCAGTATACCTTCAACTACATTCCTGCAAATGTATCAGATTCCACATGTTGTATCAGTCGTTTGACACTGTTACTCCCTACTAAGGATATGGTTACCCCAAGCACAAATGTTTCAGATGTTCCCGCACCCATACGGCACGTTCGCACCACCCAGTTAGACAGCTCGTGTGAGAGCAGCTTTAGAGTTATGAGTCCAGCCGAATATGTTTCATTGGCAGTCAGCATAGTTGGCGTGCCAGGCTTAGCCGTCGGCAACGCTCGGAGGATTGGTCGATTGGATTGCGGATTAGCTAAAGCCATTAACCACACCTCCACGGCGCTAGCGCTGCTCAACCAGGAGCAGGCAGAGCTTCGCCATGCCATACTTGACAATCGCGCGGCTATAGACTATCTCTTATTGCTACATCACCTGGGTTGTGAATCTTTTCACGGTATGTGTTGCTTCAATCTCACTGACAACTCCCGCAAGGTACAGAGCCAGCTCACGGCCCTCCACACCATAGTCGAGGGCATAAGAGAAGGTTCTGCATGGGGAACTTGGTGGAGTTCATTGTGGAACTGGATGTGGTCGTGGATCCCATGGGGGGTGGCTCCAGACTGTATTCAAGATGGTTGTGGGGGTAATTATATTAGGCATAGCGGTGTGCTGTTTCGCACAATGCATTCCCTCACTGATATCTAAGTGCTGCTCCCGGAGGGAACCCCGAAGCGTCATTCCCGCTCATCAGCTGGTACCTCTCTTACGCAGAGTCGCCAGTCAGGCTCTTAAGTAAAACGAAAAGGGGAGATGTGGTTTCCCTATGCCCCAATGGCATGGGACGGCCCGCGCAGAGGCCACTTCGGGAGAACGCTCCCTGAGCCATGGGCTCTGCGGGCAGAGAAATTAAGGGGGGTGGATTAATAATAGGGTTTGATTCACCCAATTAATGACTTGACCGACGGTTCCGCTGAGGAGGCATTTCTCTGGACCCTGTTAGCCATTAAGGTAATCACTCATCTCCGAGTTTAGCCTAATCCCAGGCGCAAATAGTGGCCATGTTTACCCCAGTCTAAACCCTAGACAATGGTGTTTCCCCGGTCAATGTTTGCCTGCGCTAATTAACTTCCCTTAGAGAGATTCCTCATTAACCTGAGCAAATAGGTGATGTGATTTCTGTCAGATGACGTTTTTTGCCACCGTTGCGCTTTTACTTCTATATATGCTGAAGTTTTCCCTCAATAAACTACTGATCTGATCTTGCTCCATACTGCCTCGTATCGTTTCTTGATCAGTCTCCTCCGGGACCTCCGGCCCCTAGTGGCCCCGATTCCTACAGAAGACTTTATGTCAGCAGCCCAGCTCACTGGCAGCATGGAGCTGCCCGCTGGCAGCATGGAGCACTGCCAGCAAATGCTGAGGCCCAAAGTGTCAGTGAAGAGGAGGTGGCAGAAAGATGCAGGTGGCAACTGCGCAATGAGCTACAGGTGTCAGGAAGAGAGGCAAGGGCTTGTTTGCAAAGATCACCCCCAGCTGTGAGCCTTGAGCCTGAACCCTCTTAAGCAGATGCCCATGCCTGCAGAAACCTTGTTGGAACAATCTTTGTGCATCCTGATTCTGCACCACTCGGAACCTGTACCTCTTGCCTGCTTGCTGACCTTGGACCCTCTGCCTGGAAACCTGACTACTCTTCTGGATCAAACTTTTCTCTCAGTTTTTCAATGACTGGCTTCCAAACTCAGCTCTTCCTGACCAACGATTCTGCCTCATCTTTCAGACTGTTGTAAGATTCTGCTTGTGCAGTGGCTGCTAGCCAACCTGCTCTGCCATGCAGGGAGGGGCACAACACTAACAATCCATGTTGATTAGTGCTCAACCATCCAGCCATTTATCCTCATCCATGCTACCTTCACTCTTGCCTATGTGGGTTTTGATACAGAGCACCCCAGAGGCACATACCTGCACACTGCTTGCAGATCACCACACAGAGGTTGATGGAAGCCCAGTCAGGGCTCAGAGCCTGGCAGTCAGCACAGAACCTGTTGGCTTTGTTAGACCAGATCTTCTCAGCTACTTCATAGTCATACAGTGTTTCGGCGATAGAGTTCTGGAGGGCCTCCATCCACTCCCGCTTTTCTCGTTCGGACTCGGCAACAAAACTGGGGAAACACAATATAATAGTCGGTGTCTAACTTCATAACGAAGATTTTGTAGAGCTAGAAACCACTGTGCTTCTGACTCCTGTGGTTCAAAGGTGTTGTAAATGGAGCAAAGCATAGAAGGGCTGCTACTTTCCTCTTTCCAGGTGATGAAAGAGAAAGCTATGGGCCAAGCTCCTTTCATGGAGAAGAAAAGGAGACAGCACAACTCCAGTTTTCTTGGAGTGTAAACAAGTTGCAACAGCAGACTTTGGCAGATGGATGCCTAGTTCTGTCAATTCTTGATGATGCTTCTGCCAGGCATGAAACAGTATGCCACTTGAACCTAAGGTGGTGTTACCTGAAGATCTTGAATGGGGTGATGAGTTCAAAGCTGCGTCCTTTGGCTTCTCTGATGGTGGTGCTTTGCATTTCTATCACACAGATGGCAACACCCATTTTAAAGAACTGGGAGAGAAATGTAGAGAGGAATGATCAGAATTTAATTTATAGCCAGAAAGATATCTCCAATAGATACATCCTCCCCTGCAACTCAGGAAAAATCAGGAAGGAACTATTTCAGTCTCTGTCTCCCCACCCACACCTCACCCCCAATAATAATAATTTTGTGTCAGAAATTATTCTGGGTTGAAAGGATTTTTGCTGGAGAAACCCCACTCAGGAGATGCCCGAATGAGGCTCCTTTCATGTCCCCAGGAGCTGGGACAGAGACGGGTGCTCAATCCGTCATGCAGTACCCGTTTCTTGAACTGCTGACTTGCCTGCCTTCTACCTAACAAGGTGAGTTTCTTAACCACTGAACCACCGCAGCCCCCCCATGAAGGCCCCGAATGGCAAAGGTGAAGGCTGAAATGTTTAAGCCCAGGTATGAACTTAAAGGATTTCTGTTCCTATCAGATTCAAATGCTCAGGACAGGAATGAACTATATTTTACAGACAGAAGGTGAAATCTGTGTCTTCCTCACATACGACTCAGGCAGTCCTTTGTAAATAAGTAATTTTATCTGAAAATGAAGCCTGTGGTGACCTCCTGATGATCAATTTCAAAACAAAGCAAGCAATTTGCAAACTACAGGAGGTGTGAAAAGATCCTCTTGTGGCAATCAGATGTTCTCAGCACTTAACAACTTCTCTTCTAAGAATGGCTTAATTGTAATGTACACATTGGGCCTCAGACTGACTTGATCCTGGTGCTACCATCCTCCTAATCCTGCTATTACTCAGAGTCACTTCTGCAACAACATAAGTCCTACCCAGGGGTGCCCAAACTACAGCATGTGGGCCAGATCTAGCCCCCAACACCAATTCATCCAGCCCGCCCCGCCCTTGTTGCTCCTGTAAGCTGAAGTAAAGTGTGCCCATGACGAGGGCAGCATGGGCTGGATGAATTGGCATTGGGAGCAGATCTGGCCCATGGGCCATAGTTTGGGCACCCCTGGTTTAAGCAGAGAAAATGGCAGCTTAAAATCTATCTCACCCTGTTGCAAAACAGATTGCAATTCGCATTTTACGTCCACGTCCGGTGGAAGGAACCACGTGACCGGCCCACTGAATCACGTGACTGGCCCACAGCCCAAAAGGTATGGGCACCACTGGTCCTACCAGTATAAAGGGGAATATCTGTCTCCCTTCCAATCCTACCAACAGAAGAATCTCCAGACAAAAACAATACCATTTGTTTCCATTTTTTTTTCATAGCAGAAAAGCAGAAAAACAACAACGTTTACAACCACTGAATGAGGGAACCAAATGCTGAAACGTTCAGATGCCCACCTGCTCACTTTTGTATAGCCACATTTCTGCCAGGATAAGCACCACAAAGAGCTTGGATTTGTAGCTCTTGAGTTCTAGGTAGCCAGACTTCTGGAACCGGGCCCTGTTGTGGCTGGTGCTGCTGCTGAGGCCGGGCTGAGGACAAAGCAGCCACTGTTGGGTCACTTTCTGCTGCAGAACTCTGCACCATTCATCCCGCAGAGCTGCAGGAAGAGACAATGGCTGGATGGCTGAAAAGACTCTGGAACTCAAGTGCAGGCCTCAGTGAACATCTGGCACTCCCCCACCACCACCACCACCACTACTAAGGAGGGACACAGCAACAGTGATGCACTGCAGCAGGTTCTGTCAGGTTCTGTAGAACCAGTAGCGCCGAGCGGATTATTCCCCCATGCCACGCCCACTTGGTTGGCCACATCCATCTCCATAGCTCATAATGCAGGATGTTTGGCCACACCCACAGATTTGGCCCCACTCACAGATTTGGCCAGCCCACAGAGTAGGTAGTAAAAAAATATTGCAGTACATCACTGCAGAGCAACAAGCAGAGTTGGTGGCGAGTGCAGTGAAAGATAGGAAGGTACAGCATTGGCTGTAGGGTCAGAGTGAGAGTGAATCATGAAAGAAGGGGTGGCCAAAAAGTGGCTCAGGAATGGAATATGTTACCCTCGCTTTCAGCTCGGAAGACAAATATCCTGTGCTTAGTGACAACCTGGAATTTGTTGTCCTTGGTGGTGCGCACTGTGTCAATGACAGAGAGAGGAATTACTCCTTTCGGATAAGGCTCCTGCAATGACCCAAACATGCAGGGAGATCAGCTTTGACATTTCTGCAATGAACCTAGATGCAGACTGAACTAATGACCTAGTTTTATCCTTGTCTGTTGAATGTTGGACACACACACATACACCCATGAACACACACATATATGGCAAACATTCATGTACTAAAAACTCCAAGCCCACCTGAGAAGTTTCCAACCCTCTTGATCTTACTACTACACCTTGTACTATCATATGTCCCCCTCAAATAGGCTCAACTTCCTTTCCTCAATTAACAAGGACTCCCCACAGCTTTCCCCAGCTCTTCTTCATTTGCCCTGGTTATTGATAGCCTGAGCCCACCAAACCTGCAGTGTTTAACAAGCAGAATTCTGTCCCCACCTTCTCGTTGCTAAAATACATGATGTTCTTCCCATCAAATCTGACAAAGCGTCGCTGGAAAACGTAGTTCCTATTGAGAACGAAAAGAGAGTCCTTTGAGTGCAGAACTTGTAACCTGGCAATCTCTCTGTAGTGATGAAGCTAATTAAAGGGCTGTTGAGGTGCAGGGCTGCATCTGACATCAGCAGGACTCAGTTCTGCCTTTGATGCTTCTCACTGCAAAAGCTTCAGATATAAAACAGAAGGACTCCTGGCTAGAAGCCGGAAATAATTTTCTATTGCTTTGATCCTGATTAGAATTTACCCTGTTTCCAAAGTCTGTACATAGGAGAAAGCAAAATTGGCATCATTGCCCACCTCTATTCTCAATTAAAGTTGAAAACCAAAGTCTAATTACTGATGGCTCATCCAGACAGAGCATCTATTCTCTTACACATACCCAATTATGCACCCATAATATCAGCATTTGTCCCACCATCAAGAAGATGCAAACCTCAAACCCCTGTGAATAGCGACAAACAGTAATAAACACCTAGGCTTACTGGGCTTTTAAAATTCTCCTCCATGAGTTTTGTGTGTGTTTGTCTTGCTTTGTACAAGCAAAATTGATTAACAAAAATAAGCAAACAAAACCAGATTTTCTCTTTCTTTTCTTAGAATATGTTTCCCCAGTGTTGTAATTCAGAGTCAGCTCACCCTTGTGGAGAGAGCTTGTCTAGCCAGCTATTGAGCACAGTGGGTGGATGCTCTGACAGTGAGGTATAGCTGGCATAGGGAGAGATGGTCAAATCATCGAGTGTTTCATCAGTGAATGGAGAGATCTGGAAAGGAGAGCCATGGGTCCATGGAACCTCTACAGTAGAGTAGCCTTCAGTCTCATTCTGATCAACATGTTTGTTCAAAGCAGTTCCCCTCTGGGTAGACTGGCTTCTTTCATCCACCCTTGTGCTTCTGCTTCTGAAAGAAAAATGTGCTAAGCTTACTTCTTGGGGCACACAATATCCAACCAAAGAAGAACCAGATCAAAGCCTCTCCCACCACATCTGTGGATCAGCCAGTCTCCTGGACAGCAAAAGTGTCTCTCCTATCAAATCAGTGAACAAACAGAACAACAAAAGACAAAAATATTGTGGCATCTTAAAGACTAACTTCTGTATTTAAATGTGAGCTTTCGTGGATCAAGCCCACTTCATTAGACATAAGAGTGAGACCTCATGGCATCAATTTATACACGTCAGGTGCAGAGGGACACAATGGTTGGACTGCCTAACAGAAAAGTAACATTGTAGCTTTTTACAACTAGCAATAATGGAAAGTCCTTGTTGTTATTCAAACTAGTAATGTTAATTTTGCAAGTCCCACTTACAGCTTTTTTTAAAAAAGCCACTTGAGGCTGGGGGAGGAGCAAAATGCTGTTTGGCATGACTCCTATATCCATACCTGCCAAGTTTTGGATTTGAAAATAAGGGAAATCCAGCGGCGCTGGGCAGTCGCTCCACTGGTGCGCATGCACAGTGTGGGTTTTGCCTTTTCCTTCCGGGCAAGGCACCATGGGGGCTGTAGTTCCTGGCCCATTTTGCGCTGGTGCGTATGCGCAGTACGGGTTTTATCTTTTCCTTCCGTGCAAGGCACCATGGGGCTGTAGTTCCCAGCCCATTTCAAAAAATTATAGAATATGGGAGATTTACGGGAAAATACAAATACAGGATGATGGCGGGAAAGAGGGGTAAATAATTGGAGTTTCCCAGCCAGTACGAGAGACTTGATAGCTATGCCCATATCCAAATATCATTTTGTTTCTTTGATGGGGAACGTCTGGACAGGTTATCCTTCTATGGTAATAGAGGAGACCATACTACTAGTGACTCAACTCCGAGCATCAGGCAGTGGTTAACTAACCTGATAATCCTGAGGACTAGCAGCTTTGGAGAAATCCGCAGGGAATGGTGATGGTCCCCAAGTGGGTTAAATCTCACTTGAATCCATCTTGATGGAGTGCAGAAGCTTCATCAGTACTGGCATGGAGCTGAGGAGACCTTTGTGTGCCAAAAGGGCTTAGGACCAGAAAGTGACTCATGGAGCTGGATCAGTGATACGGTGCTTGTGCTTTGATGTGGAAGGCAGATGAAAGGCCATAACATTATATTCACAGGACAATCTTCATGGCTGATCGCCATGATGATTGCCAATATTCAGAATCGGATACAGCACAACAAGAAGATGGGGAGACAAGCATCCCCATAATTCCCACATCAGGTGCAGAGAGGTAATTCCTCCCCACCAAATGATTGGATTCCAAAATTATCACAGTATGAAACATGCCATGCTTTGTTAACCCACTATCTAGGTGATAACTCCTTGTGGGCAACTTGAGTTTTAGGGTACTGCCATTGGAGGGGTGAGGGAAACAGCACTTTGCAGTTGATGAGGGAAAATCTTTCCCTCCTCAGGTACAAAACGCTGTTGGCTGTTAGCCCTGGAAGCCTGCCACTGAGTCCCATCAGTGGCTGGCACTGGGATAAAAACAGCCTTTCAGCTGATCAATGGTCCTGTTTTATTGTTTCTCTCCCCAGCATGTATAGACACTGGGGATGGGATATAATAAAGTGGGGTGATTTAGTTTAATTCCTGGCAGAGTCTCAAATTGGGGCAGTTTGGGAGCAGATTGGAGTGGGCTGGTCTGATTGCACCACAACCTGCCCCCAACCTACCCAAAACAGCTGGCTATATGCCCATGTAGTCAACATCTCTGTCTATTAATCTTACACCAGAAATAGACAATGGCCATTAATACTGAACCATGTTATCACTTCACCATCAGCAGAGGAGAACTACAGTTGTAACTCATCTACTGTCTAGTAAGTGTCTCTATAGCAGTGGTGGAGAACTTATGGCACGTGTGCCAGAGGGGGAACTCAGAGCCCTCTCTGTGGGCATCTGCACCATCACCCCAACACAGAGTCTGCCCCACCCCTCTGTTTAGCTGCCCAATGGGAGCACTTCTCCCTTCGCCAGCATAGAGTCTACCCCACCCCTCTGTTTAGCAGCCCAATGGGAGCACTTCCTCCTTCCCCTGTCTGGGGTAAGGCGGGCGTCTCACATGAAGTGTGAGGGTGTTGCATGGACAACAGTTTGGGCACTTGGTCTCTAAAGGTTCGCCATCACTGCTCATAGCCTGTACAGTATCAAGAAGCACAGTCATCTTCACAGACTTTATTAGAAAAGCACCTGCTCCTACTCAGCCTCCTTTTCCAAATGGAAACTGGTGAAACAGAGACCAGGAACAGAGACAGAAAACAAATGAAACCACTTACGTGGCTTTGTCTTCTCTCTGACATGCTGGATATTCTGGTACCTCTTCGTACTCCTGTCCTTCAAGGGAAGCACCCTGGGAGAATAATGTCAACAGACGATTTCAGGAGGTGAAGCTGTGAGTTTAGCAAGCTAGAGCACAAACGTATGCTGATTAATCTGGCTTGCTGGGGTCCACTTAGCCTGGATTTATGAGGGAAAACAGACACTGACCATTATTGTGCTGCTTCTGTCATATAATAGTTTCGCTCCCTTGCAGTTCCGAAGTTTAAAAAATGCCCCTTCCATACCAGCCTTACTATTCTGTCTTCCCTCCATCTTTGGTCTTGTGGTGTGCTGTGTACTGTTCTGACAGCCACACTCATGCATAGAAGTGTCAAGGCACTCAGTGGGTATTCAAAGCCTTCCCAGCCCTTTTCACAGTCACTTTCATGCCCTTTATGACAATGCTGGCTGGTGGCAGGGGCACAAGAGGTTGTGGTAAATCATAATACTGTCATGCTCCTTTCCCATCATGCCATCAGAGTATGAGGGAAGCACACAGTGAATATAACCAGGCCAGAACCTGGCACTGGGGTCTCAAGTCAAGGGGCCAAATTTGAGCTATCAATCCACTAGTGATGCACATTCAAAACAGAACACACCTACCAGAATACTGAGACAGAATGCAACAGGAAACAAAATGCCTCCAAACACACCAAAGTAATTCACCCTTCTGCTTCTTGTTGATTAAAATGTGATGCAAGAATGTTGCAGTTCACAGGTGGTTCATTGAAAAATATGGGCAGTCACAGAGTGTTTTCTAACCTCCCCCCTTCTTGAAATGCTTTGCAAGGGTCAAATGTTACAATACCCTCCCATATGCCTTCCCACTATATTTGCAGCAATAATCAACCAAATGTGCCCGAATCCTGGAATGAGGACACAGAAGTGTTGGCCATTCTCTGTTATTTCTCCCCCAGGACCATGAAATATACATGGTGGAAACCTTCATTTTTGTTTCATTTTGGGTATGTCTGCCATTTTTGTCTAATACAAAAGCAGCCACCTTTCTTGGATTATTTCATTGCTTCCCTTTTGTGTATCTGGAGCTAATTGGGGAGAAAACTCCTATAGACCACATTTGATTGCACTTCCCCCTTTATTTCCTTATTTCAAAACCATCTCTGCACCCTCCTGAGTCTGCAGATTTCCAATCTTTATTTCTTTTTATATAGAAAATCATACTCTCAGTTTGCTAAATAACTCACAAAGCAAGTGAACTTGGCTTGGTGGCTGGAAGGAAAGGAAGCTCTATAATACACAAAATGGCCCAAGATGCTTTAGTGTAAGGGACCAAAGACAATGAAACAGCCGAAGGGTTGGCTTAACACAGGTTTATTGCATGATGATCCGGAGGAACATGTGGTAATGGCGGATGGGTAGCTCAATATATACAGCTGGCTATACATTTGAATGTGGCTCGTCGACAGACTATTGGTTGCTGCCTGCGTGACGTCGTAGAAGGTCACACCATTCTTGTCCAGGTGAAGGTGTGGCGGGAATCTTCCCGCGCTGCTGATCCAGGTGAATCTGAGCCATGAGAGCTGGACGCTCGCTATTGCCATCTAGTGGTCACTAGCTCGCGTCCCCTTATCAGGTTTACATTGATACAGCTGAAGGTTATAATGTTGCCCACAGAAAAGGTTACATTGTTACCACATAGCTAGGTACATTGTTAAAGGCACAGCTTTACAGAACACAACATCCCTCCCCCCTAGGATGAGACGAAGTCTCTCAGCCAAGATGGCTTATTGCACATGCGTTTGGGCCGTGATGAGGGCTGACCCTCCCGGGGGCGCTACTGCTTCTTTGTTCCCTGGTCCCTTGTCCTGTAATGGGAGAGGGAGACTTGTTAGTGGCTTGCCGTGGTTTGGCGGGCTTAGGGGAAGGGAAAAACTCCATTGTGGGCAGACCGGGGGCGATCGGGGCTAACGAAAAACCCCTCTTCTCGCTTGGACGGGTGGGGGACCACTCCGAAAAACTCCCCCGGTTCTGAAAATCAAATTCTAACTCAGTTGGGGTATCCGCATTTGTGGGGGAATTCCGCGAGATATGTATGGGGTCGGGTTCCTCCTCCTCAGAAAAATCCCCCAGGATATCTACGAGAACCTCCCCCCTTTCCCCCTCCCCCCTTGGTGGGGGCCCGCGGCCCCCTTTTCCTCCCCCTTGGGCTGAACAGGTGGGGGAGAACCCTAACGCTGATTTCTTCTCTGTTTGGTCTGCGCCCTGCTCATCGGGGACCCTGCGTCGGAGCTGGTCCGCGTGCCGCCTCCATAGTAGCCCTGTGCTGGTCTCCACGCGGTACGACACGGGGCCGGTTTGCTCCACAACTACGCCCGGCACCCAGGCTGGGCCCGTGCTGGCGTAATTCCTGCAATGCACGGGGGCGCCTACACTGAAACTCTTTGTAGCCTCTAGCCCAATGTTCTTTCCCTTGTCCTCTACCCTCGTGGGGTCTAGCCTAGTAAGGATGGTGGTCAGTTTCCTACGCATTAAGAGCTCTGCGGGGGAGTATCCTGACGCCAACGGGGTCACCCTGTACCCTAGCAGAAACTGACACACTTGTAGGTTCAGATCCCCTGGGCCCATGCGCCGCAACGCGTCCTTCGTGGTGTGGACGAGGCGCTCCACTTGACCATTGGTGGCTGGGTGAAATGGGGCGGAGGTGATATGCCGAACGGCGTTAATCTCCATGAATGCCCTAAACTCGGAGGACGTGAAACAACTAGCGTTGTCGCTAATTAGTGTGTCGGGTATGCCAAACGTGGAAAAGAGCCTCCGCAAATGCTTAATGGTCTGGGCCGAGGAGGTGCTCGTGACTGGGATAACCTCCAACCACTTGGAGAAGGCGTCCACGACAAGAAGAAACAGGGTGCCTCTGAACGGACCCGCGAAATCAATGTGCACCCGGGACCACGGCCCCTTAGCCGCGTCCCACTCCCTGTGGGGAAGGCGGGCCTCTTCTGGTCTGGAGCATTGGCAACTTTCACAAGTGCTGACCATGTGCTCGATGTCGGCATCCAACTGGGGCCACCAGAAGTAGCTCCGGGCCAGCGCTTTGGATCGCATGATGCCGGGGTGGCTGACGTGCAGCAGTTTGAGCACCCGCGGCCGAAGGGAAGTGGGAATCACCACCCGCTGCCCCCACAAGAGGCACCCCCTCTCTAGGGACAGCTCTAACTTTTTCCTGAAAAATGGGGCGAACTCCTCCGCTGGGGAGGACGCCGGCCACCCTTTCTGCACCCAGGAGCTAACTGCCGCTAACGTCTTGTCCTTCCCTGTTGCTTTGGCAATGTCGGCGGGCACTACGGGGGGCGAATCCAGTACCTCTATCATAAGAACCTGATGGTCTCGCTCCGCCTTGCTCACCTGGCTGGGCGTCAGGGGGAGGGGAGACCTTGATAGAGCGTCCGCATGGCTGATCTCTTTCCCGGGCCGGTAAACCAACGCGTGCTGGTACGCGTTGAGAAAAATAGCCCACCTGAGCATCCTCGGGGACAGGATCTGTGGCGTGGGCTTATCTGCGGTAAAAATGCCTAGCAGGGGCTTGTGGTCCGTTACAATGGTGAAGGGGTGGCCATACAGAAAATCGTGAAATTTTTTCGTCCCCGCAACTATCGCTAGTGCCTCCCTGTCTGTCTGTGCGTAATTTCTCTCCGCTTGGGACAGGGACCTGGAGTAAAATGCTATCGGGGCCTCCCTTCCGTCTTCCAGCACGTGGCACAGCACCGCCCCCACCCCCACCGGGGATGCATCACAGATCAGGACTACCGGGCGTTTGGGGTTGAAATGGGTCAGTATGGCATCAGACGCTAGGAGACTTTTTAGTTCACTAAATGCCCTTTCTTGGTCATCGCCCCACTTCCATGTCTGGTCTTTTTTTAGCAGTTTGTGCAGCGGTTCAGCCACTGCCGCCTTCCGGGGGAGGAAGGAGTGGTAAAAGTTGAGCAGCCCTAGGAACGACTGCAGCTCGGGCTTGGAGGTGGGGCGGGGGGCTTTCTTAATGGCGGCCACCTTGGATTTGGAAGGTTTTATCCCCTCAGGAGTCACACAAAACCCTAGGAACTCAACCTCGGTCGCGAAGAAGACGCATTTGTCCTTTCGCAGTCTCAGCCCCGCTTTTTCGAATATTGCCAGGACCTTCCCCAACCTCTTGGCCAATTCGACCCGACTCCCCCCTGTTATTAACACGTCATCAAAATAAGGCAACACCCCCTCTAGCCCCTTCAGGAGGCGTTCCACGAGTGACTGGAAAATTCCAGGCGCCGCATTTACGCCGAACTGAAGGCGCGTCACCTGGAACGCCCCCTTATGGGTGACTATGGTCTGTGCAGCAGCTGCGGCAGGGGACACCGTAAGCTGCTGGTAGGCCTGTGCTAAGTCGAGCTTAGCGAAACACTTTCCCCCGTGTAACCTGGCCAGCAGATGGCTGACTACCGGCACCGGATACGCATTCGGGCGGATCGCCTTGTTGATGGTGCATTTGTAATCGGCGCATATGCGGACCTCCCCATTGGCCTTTAGTGCGGTTACAATTGGAGTTTCCCACTCCGCAGAATCAACAGGCACAAGTATTCCCTGGCCCACCAATTTGTCCAGTTCCGCCTCTATCTTGTCCTTGAGTGCGAACGGCACCCGGCGTGGTTTGAGTCGAATTGGGCGAACCTCCGGGTCTAGGTCGAATGTCACTGGGGGCCCCTTGAATTTCCCCAGTCCTTTTTTGAAAACTTCAGGGTGCGCCTCGCACACCTCCTGAATCGGGTCTGTCCCAACGGCGTGCATCCCAACGGCGTGCACCCCCCATAAACAAACCCAGGGGCTGAAACCATTGAGTCCCGAGGAGGCTGCAATCTCCCCCTTTAAGCACGACTAGCGGGAGAGACGCGGCGTGCTTCTTGAATTTAACCTGAAATTCTCCAACCCCCAACACTGGAATGCTGTTCCCTTGCACGTCCCGTAGTGTGGACCTCAACGCTTTGAGCTTGGGTCGCCTGTGGGGGGCAATTCTCAAAAACTCCCTCTGTGAAATGATTGAATATGAGGACCCCGAGTCAATTTCCATTCTAATGGGAACCCCTTGAACTAGTACCTCAACAAAGTAGCGGGGGTGTCCTGCGGACACGCTGAATACTGGGGCGTCGTCCTCGCTGCCGTCGGAGATGCGGCCCACGCCGTCCTGCTTCCACGTGGCCTGAGCGCCGTCCTTGGGTCTCGTTGAGCGGTCTTGTCCCGTGGAACGGTCTGCCGAGCTTCTCCGGGTCTCGCGCCTCTTCCTGCACACCTTGGCGATGTGCCCACGGCGGCTGCAGTTGTGACACTCGGCCTTCCGAAACGGGCATTTTACACGGTCATGGGCCGCTCCACAGCCGTCGCACCGCCGGCTCTCTTTCCGGACCCTCCGGATGTCCTCGTCGTCGCTGCTCTCTGCGGACGACCTCGAAGCTCGCCGGGCTGCATGCACCAGAGTCTCTGCCTTGCTCGACCTCGGCCGCCAGTCCTGGAGTTCTTGTACCCCAGCCTTTGTAGCTTCCGCGGCCTGTGCCGCTCTGATGACCTCCTGCGACGTGGGAGGCGGCTCTTGGTTCATTAATGTGCGCTGGGTTTCGGCGTCGTTCAGGCCGCACAGCACACAGTCCCGGAGGGTGATTTCGACATTCTCCCATTTGCACGGGCCGGCCGCCAGCCGCAGGGCCGCCACGAATGCGGCGACCGTCTCCCCGGGCGCTTGGACTCGCCTCCAGAATGCATTCCGAGCGGGAAACATCGCCGTGGCGGGCCGGACGTGCTCACGCAGCATCTGCATGAGTTCCTTGGCCTTGAATTCGCTCACCCTCCTCGGTGCGATCAGGTCCACCAAGGTCCTTTTGGTTTCTTGTCCGAGCATCCTGGTGAAGATGGCCCTTTTCTTTGCCTCTTCCGTGACTTCGGACTCAATCAGTGCTGCCTGGAAGTCCATTTCGAAGATCTCCCAGTCGCCCGGTTTCCTGATTTCGAAACCGGCGCATGTCTTGGTCCCGTGGGCTGCCATATCCCACCTTCGTCGCCAATTTAGTGTAAGGGACCAAAGACAATGAAACAGCCGAAGGGTTGGCTTAACACAGGTTTATTGCATGATGATCCGGAGGAACATGTGGTAATGGCGGATGGGTAGCTCAATATATACAGCTGGCTATACATTTGAATGTGGCTCGTCGACAGACTATTGGTTGCTGCCTGTGTGACGTTGTAGAAGGTCACGCCCTTCTTGTCCAGGTGAAGGTGTGGCGGGAATCTTCCCGCGCTGCTGATCCAGGTGAATCTGAGCCATGAGAGCTGGACGCTCGCTATTGCCATCTAGTGGTCACTAGCTCGCGTCCCCTTATCATGTTTACATTGATACAGCTGAAGGTTATAATGTTGCACACAGAAAAGGTTACATTGTTACCACATGGCTAGGTACATTGTTAAAGGCACAGCTTTACAGAACACAACAGACGCCCTTACCTGTTCCTGGGTAGACCAATAATGTCCAAACATGCTTTCGCAGTAGGGGCTGATGGGCTCCTCAACAGGGCCTGTGGGTAATGAAAAGTGGGCATAAAAGCTGGCAAGGCAATCAGTGGCACCTGAGCGGGACAGGCCAGAAAGAGCCCTCATTAAACCTCTGTGTTCAGAGAAGGGCCAAAACAGAAGAGGCAGAAAGTGAACGTGCATCAGGCCTCCTCCCTCCAAACCTTCCACAAATTTCTGAAGACAGATTGCTACAAGGAAGCTTTTTCCTAAATAATCTCCTTGTGGTAGCTTCCTGTCGGACAGAGCCCTGGTAGCGCAATAGTTAAACTGCTATACTGCAACCAAAAGGTTGTGAATTCAACCCTGAGCAGGGCTCAAGATTGACTCATCCTTCCATCCTTCCTAGGTCAGTAAAATGAGTACCCAGCGTGTGGAGAGCAAAATGCTAATTAACTTGTGAACCGCCCAGAGAGTGCACTAAATGCTTATATGGGGCAGTATATAAGTGGGATTGCTTTGCCACACTTCTGTTCTTCATGAATTCCTAGACTTCCATCAGTTTTATTGTTTATCCTTTTTTTGTACTTTTTATATGTGTGTTTTAAACTGTCAGTGTGCTTGGGTTGGTGGGTGAGGGTTATTCTTTTTATATTGTTTGTTGCAAACTGCCCGATATAATGTTCGTCATTAAATGGGTGATAAACAAACAAACATTGGAAGCCCTTCCTTAATTTTGTTTATGTCCAAAAGCAGTCCAGGCAACTGTGGCCTAAAGAGAGGGGTTTTTCCCCCACTCCCCAGCTCAGTCTTAATTCTTTCCCCTTCCATAACAGCTGCTTGCCTTGCTCTGGGGAGAAACACATACATTCAGCAGACTTGGCTGCAGGATTTTTGCTTACTGAAATAGCACAGGCGCAGGGGAATGCTTCCTCTTCCAGCTCTGCTGCTCCCCTCTTTTATGGCTCATTTTTAGTAAAAATAAAATAAAATTAAAACTGCTTCATCCATCAAATCTGTGCTATGCAGGGTGATCTACAGAGGCCTAGGAACATAAGAACATAAGAACAGCCTTGCTGGAACAGGCCACAGCCCATCCAGTCCAGCATTCTGTCTCACATAGTGGCTCACCATTTGCTTCAGGGTATTCCCAAGCAGATGTCTTCACCTGCTTACGATTCCCTGGAAATGGCATTGAGAGATATCCTGCCTATCTCTCCAACCCAGGAGATATCCTAGGAGAGGCACATGAATCTTACACAGTCAATAATTCTCAGTTTGGAAGCACAGAGAACGTCTATTCCACTTTTCTTTCACACTGCCTCTTTAATTCCATATGCAATATTCGGTCCTGAGTATGATGCTAGTCTAGTCTCCCACTAGGAGTGGTGCACTAAGCCAGGAGTTCTCAACCTTTTAAAACCAGGTCACACTCCCTCAAACAGCTTTGGGGGCTGGATGGCCATTTTGCCTTTCCTCCAGTACATGGCACTTCCTTGTGTGGTGGAGGTGGTGGGCCACATGAAATGGTGCCATGGGCTGTATTCAGCCCATGGGCTGCAGGTTGAGAATCCCTGCACTAAGCCTTTTATCTGGGTTTATGTCAACAGTGTGAGGTGAGATACATCCACTCTTGCTCCCCACTCCTCTTCAAGAGATGTATAACCCTTACTCTCACCTGGTCTGCTGGCAGCTCTCGGTGATGTTTGATCCAGATCCAGACAGAGCTCTATGGAACTGCAAGAATGGAGAAGAGAGAAAATTCCCCAAGGGGTACCATGCTACAGACATCTGTTGAGCTTTGCTTGCATTTTGGAAGCTGCGGATTGTAATGCAACTGTTTCCTCTTTTCCCTTTCATACTATCTCCTGAACGTGCAAGCTAGACTCCATGTTCAGAACTAGTCACACATGCAACATCCTTTCACACCAACATTCCTTCTACAAGAGAATGGCCAGATGTTCTACTTTATGGGAGCAATTCTCTACCAAAAGCATTGTCTTGTCCAAAGTCACAGTAAAGGTAAAGGAGCTATAAGAAGGAAAAGTACAAAAAGCCTTCATGTTTAATTAATTTAATTTAATTTAATTTAATAGATTTATATACCGCCCTATCCAAAGGACTCTGGGTGGTGTACACAAGTTAAAACCAATATACAGGTAAAACAATTTTAAAAAACCCTTAAAAACATAACAATATTACCCCCACCCCCACCGTGCCATCTATTATCTAAAAACAAATATAAAATCTACAAAAACCTTTAAAAATTAATTATAGGAGGGGGGAAGCCTCAAACGAGCCAAAAAGGGGAGCTTGTTGACAATCTCGGCCCCCAGACCCATTTTGCCAACCATGTCTTCAATTTTTTCCTAAATGGTAGCAACTGGGCCTGGAGGCGTAGTTCTACTGGGAGGAGGTTCCATAGTGTGGGGGCTACGATTGAGAAGGCCCTTTTCCTTGTGCTGGAAAGGTGAGCCTGCCCAACAGAGGGCACCTGAAGGGTGTCCTCTCGGTTTGCTCTCGTGGGACAGGTCAATGTCCTAGGGATGACATGGTCCCTGAGGTATCTTGGTCCGCTACCATGAAGGGCTTTAAAGGTGACAACCAGCACCTTGAATTGCACCTGGAGACATATAGGCAGCCAGTGCAGCTCCCGCAGCAGGTGCGAGGCGTGGGTGAAATGACTAACACCTTGTTTTGCCCACAAGGTGTTAGTATTTGGACAGTGGGTTGGACAAGCACGCCATGTACCATATTGTGATAATTTTGGATGCGTTTCTCTTTCAATTACAGTGGTTACATATTTCCTACAAGCTATGTCAGTGATGGTGAAACTTGGCACTCCAGGTGTTCTGGAACTTCAATTCCCAGAAGCCCTGATCAGCAGGAGAGCTGACTTGGGCTTCTGGGATTGAAGTCCAAGAACATCTGGAGTGCCAAAGTTCACCATCACTGAGCTAGGTGCTGCCATTGTAGAATATTGGTCTTCAGCAATGCAAACCTGCACTCTCAGAACACAAAAAGGGATTTGTTCCAACCTATGTACCCCCAGACCAGAGATGCATGCCAAATATTTCCCTCATGCAGTGACCAGTAGCACATTCCCCCATAGACCCTCACCCACTTGCTACTGAATTCATACCTCTCAATTTCATATAGATTGCTAATCAAAGGAAGAATAACCTGCATCACTTTTGGCTGGGTGGAAACAATGCCTCCTCTATAGATCCAGTATAGATCTATAGATATAGTATAGATCTATAGATGCAGTGGCTCAAGTGCCTAAGACGCTGACTGGGAGGTGGAAGGTCAGTAGTTCGATTCCTGAATACTGCAGGACGGAATGAGCTCCCATCTTTGTCCCAGCTCCTGCCAACCTAGCAGTTTGAAAGCAAGAAATTGGAAGTAGATAAATAGGGACCACTTTGGTGGGAAGGTAACAGCGTTCCATATGCTTCAATGTCTAGTCATGCCTGCCACATGACCACGGAAACGTTTGCAGCAGCAGACAGCACTGGCTCTTCGGCTTTGAAACAGAGATGAGCACTGCACCCTAGAGTCGGATACGACTGGCTTTCGAGCAAGGGAAACCTTTACCTTTACTATAGATCCTCATAACCCACCATGATCTTCTTACTGAAGGAGGGGGTGGAGAGAGTTTCTCATTCCCATTCAGAAAGGAGCAGAGCTCACTGAGAAGTATGCACATCTACCTGCAAGTTCACATACATAGGTATGGACCCTGGGAACAAAAAGGCTGAGCATTCTTGCCCTAGAGCTGTCCATCTCTGAGGCAAGCATACCAGCGGCAAAGTCTAACAGGGAGTCATTCATTAATGTTAAAGGAAGATGTGGGTTGCATAACCCAGTTTGAAAGTTATCTCTGACTGCCATAGCCAGGTGGCTCCCTTTTGTCCTGTTTGAATTGACCTCACTATATACTGTCTCCCTGAAAGTGAGTAACAAGAGTAGCTATACTCACTTGTCCATGTTAATAGTCCCATTTTCCATGGTCAAATCAGAAGGCTGTATACTGGACTGGCTCCTTACACTCTCCTTGACCTCTAAGTTTTTAGCTGGCACAGCTGATCCCATCTCTTTTCTGTTCTCTTGGGAAGCTGGTTTGCCGAAGATGGGAGGAGGCAACAAAGGCTCTCCTTGTTCTTTGGTAGCATCTGGGATGGATTCTGCTGGGTTGGTATCTGCAGGCTTGCTTTTGCAAGTGAAATATGTAGAGGTGGAAGAGAAGGATGTTCCATCCACATTCTTGATTTCATGACTTATTACTTTCACAGGAGCAGAAGACAACACAACAGATCCTGGGATATTCTTCCTTGCCCAATGCTGTAGTGGCCGGATGGTGCTTGAGACTTCATCTCCTGGCCTAGTTCTGGACTCTGGGGTAACCTCAAGCCTCTCATTATCGGTGGTACTTTCCCCTGGATCAAATCCTTCCAGGATAATAAGGTTTCCTTGAGAGTGTTTAGAGCAAGTAGTGGGTTTACAACCAGGTACAGATGTCTGTGGTGGTGACAATGAAACTTGATCTGGCTTGGTTGCTCGGGGTGCATGAGGAAACACAGTTCTGGGTTTGGGTACTGGCTTGGAAATGGAAGGAACTGGTTCCTTATTCAGTGGTGAATGCTGGCTTTTATTTTTTGAGTCACAGTCAATCGCAAGGCCAGAAAGAATTTCTGCTGTGACTTCTTTATTTGTGAGAACATCATTCTTCTCATTGGCTTTGGAGCCATCCAGAGATTTACAAGACCTGTAACGGGCATACCCTGCCATGTGCCCACTTTTACCCCCCACAAGTATTTGGGTTCGTTGCACTAACGTCAGAATCCTTTTGCAGTGTCCAGTAGCAGTGATGCCAAGCTTCTTTAGATCCTCCTTACAAAGAGAAAGCACATCTCTGATGGAGCCATATCCATGCTGCTTGAAGGTGTCCACATATCTCTCCAGATGAATGGTGGCAAGCCAGCCTGCGATGTCAGAGTCCACATGGCACTGGGGGTGCATGTCCCCTTGGCAGGGAAGAAAGAAACTTTTTCAGTTTACCATCTATAGGAAGCAAAGAAAGTAGTCAAAAGCCTTGCACAGGAAGACAGCAGTAGCATCTACAGAAGAACTAGAAGCAGTGGAGAGAATTTAGTGTTTTGAGCTCCCTGGTCTGTCCCATGGATTCTTGTACTTGTCTCTGGTTTATGCAAGAGATAAAAGAGATGTCAATAAGCTGCTCAGATTGTCCTTCCCCTAGCCTGGTTCCCTTGATTAGGGCTGACAAATGGATCCAGGATGAAACCTTCAACCACCCAAAGGCTCCTGGACCAATCTGCGACCTTTGTTGGACAGAGAAGTCATTCTCAATTCTTTGTACTCCTCTGTGGGAGTATTAGAAAGGCATTCAGAATCCCCTCTCCCTTAGTGAAGGAAAAAGCCAACCAACCATGGGAGCAATAACTGGTCTGTGGCTAGAGCAGTGATTCTGTCAGGGGAAGGAACTCTGATAGTGAGCAATATGGGGAGGGGTTTATGGCCTGAAAGACATTGCTGCAAACTGTTTTACTACACTGCTGCTGCTTGAGGGCATGAGAAAGGTCAACAAATTGTGAGTCACACATAGCAAGAAACCCTCTGAACATAACAGACAGCCCAGCTAGCAGGAATCCAATACCACACAGATTCCAAGCTACTGAACAAGCTCCAGAATCAGGATGGAAGAGTCCCCTTCACTGCCACAACTTGGCGCGCACGCACGCACGTGTGCGCGCGCACACACACACACACACACACACATACACACACACACACACACACACACACACACACACACACACTGTGCGAGGGCTGCCTGAGGTGTATCAGTGATGTGACATGGGTGCGCACGCATGCACGATTCCTGTCTGTGTGCCACCTCCTCCCTTCTGCCTCCTTGGGCGTGCGCGTGTACACACACACACACACACACACACACACACACACACACACACACACACACACACACACACACACACACACACATCACTCCACCTCCCTGTTTTCTGTTTCAGAGCCACTTCCTCTCAAAAAAATCAATGCTGGACAGGAACCACGAAGTCTCACTTCTATACATCTGCCTTTTAGATCTGATTTAAATATGAAGCTGGCAAGTCTTCTCCCTGAGCTCCTGACAAAAGCAAAGAAAGACTCCCTGGTTTCTCTTTTGCCTTTCTTTAGTGTAAGGGACCAAAGACAATACAACAGCCGAAGGGTTGGCTTAACACAGGTTTATTGCATGATGATCCGGAGGAACATGTGGTAATGGCGGATGGGTAGCTCAATATATACAGCTGGCTATACATTTGAATGTGGCTCGTTGACAGACTATTGGTTGCTGCCTGCGTGACGTCGTAGGAGGTCACGCCCTTCTTGACCAGGTGAGGAAGTCGCGGGGAATCTTCCCGCGCTGCTGAACCAGGTGGCTGATGATCCATTAGAGCTGGACGCTCGCTACTGCCCTCTGGTGGTCACTAGCTCGCGTCCCCTTATTAGGCTAACATTGATACAGGTGAAGGTTATAATGTTGCACCAGAAAGGTTACATTGACAACACATGGTAGAGGTACATTGTTAAAGGCACTGCTTTACAGAACACAACATCCCTCCCCCCTAGGATGAGACGAAGTCTCTCAGCCAAGATGGCTTGTTGCGTGTGCGTGTGGGCCGTGAAGAAGGCTGCCCCCCCGGGGGCGTTATTGCTTCTTTGTTCCCTGGTCCCTTGTCCTGAAATGGGAGAGGGAGACTCGTTAGTAGCTTGCCGCTGTCTGGCGGTCTTAGGGGAAGGGAAAAACTCCATTGTGGGCAGACCGGGGGGCGTCGGGACTAACGGAAAACCCCTCTTCTCGCTTGGACGGGTGGGGGACCACTCCGAAAAACCCCCCTGGGTCTGAAAATCAAAATCTAAGTTGGTCGGGGTACCCGCATTTGTGGGGACTTTCCGCGAGATATGTATGGGGTCGGGTTCCTCTCCCTCGGAAAGATCCCCCAGGGTATCTACGAGGATATCCTCCTCCCCCCTTGGTGGGGGCCCACGGTCCCCTTCTCCTCCCCCTTGGGCTAAACGGGTGGGGGAGAACCCTAACGTTGACTTATTTCCTGCGTGACCCGTGTCCTGCTCATCGGAGACCCTGCGTCGGAGCTGGTCTGCGTGCCGCCTCCATAGGAGCCCCGTGCTGGTTTCCACGCGGTACGACACGGGGCCGGTTTGTTCCACGACTACGCCCGGCACCCAGGCTGGGCCTGAGCTGGCGTAATTCCTGCAATGCACGGGGGCGCCTATGCTGAAACTCTTTGTAACCTCCAGCCCAATGTTCCTTCCTTTGTCCTCTACCCTCGTGGGGTCTAGCCTAGTAAGGATGGTGGTCAGCTTCCTGCGCATTAAGAGCTCTGCGGGGGAGTATCCTGACGCCAACGGGGTCACCCTGTACCCTAGCAGAAACTGACACACTTGTAGGTTCAAATCCCCTGGGCCCATGCGCCGCAACGCGTCCTTCGTGGTGCGGACGAGGCGCTCTACTTGGCCGTTGGTGGCCGGGTGAAACGGGGCGGAGGTAATATGCCGAACGGCGTTAATCTCCATGAATGCCTTAAACTCGGAGGACGTAAAACAACTAGCGTTGTCGCTAATTAACGTGTCGGGTATGCCGAACGTGGAAAAGAGCCTCCGCAAGTGCCTAATGGTCTGGGCCGAGGAGGTGCTCGTGACTGGGATAACCTCCAACCATTTGGAGAAAGCGTCCACAACGAGGAGGAATAGGGTGCCTCTGAACGGGCCCGCGAAATCAACGTGCACCCGGGACCACGGCCCCTTAGCCGTGTCCCATTCCCTGTGGGGAAGGCGGGCCTCCTCCGGTCTGGAGCATTGGCAACTTTCGCAAGTGCCGACCATGTGCTCGATGTCGGCGTCTAGCTGGGGCCACCAGAAGTAACTCCGGGCCAGCGCCTTGGATCGCACGATGCCGGGGTGGCTGATGTGCAGCAGTTTGAGCACCCGCGGCCGAAGGGAAGTGGGAATCACCACCCGCTGCCCCCACAAAAGACATCCCCTCTCTAGGGACAGTTCTAGCTTTTTTCTGAAAAATGGAGCGAACTCCTCCGCTGGGGAGGATGCGGGCCACCCTTTCTGTAGCCAGGAGCTTACTGTCGCTAACGTTTTGTCTTTCTCTGTCGCTTTGGCGATGTCGGCGGGCACTACCGGGGGCGAATCCAGCACCTCTATCATGAGAACCTGATGGTCCCGCTCCCCCATGCTCACCTGGCTGGGCGTTAGGGGAAGGGGAGACCTAGATAGGGCGTCCGCATGGCTGATCTCTTTCCCGGGCCGGTAGACCAACGCGTGCTGATACGCGTTGAGAAAAATGGCCCAGCTGAGCATCCTTGGGGACAGGATTTGAGGGGTGGGCTTATCCGCGGTAAAAATGCCTAGCAGGGGCTTGTGGTCCGTCACGATGGTGAAGGGGCGGCCATACAGAAAATCGTGAAATTTTTTCGTCCCCGAGACTATCGCTAATGCCTCCCTGTCCGTCTGTGCGTAGTTTCTCTCTGTTTGGGACAGGGACCTGGAGTAAAATGCTATCGGGGCCTCCCTTCCGTTCGCCAGCACTTGGCACAGCACTGCCCCCACCCCCACTGGAGATGCATCACAGATCAGAACTACTGGGCGTTTGGGGTCGAAGTGGGTCAGTATGGCGTTGGACGCCAGGAGGCTTTTCAGCTCCCTAAATGCCCTTTCCTGGTCATCGCCCCACTTCCATGCCTGGTCTTTCTTAAGCAGCCTGTGTAGCGGTTCGGCCACCGCTGCCTTCCGGGGGAGGAAGGAGTGGTAAAAGTTGAGCAGCCCTAGGAACGACTGCAACTCGGGCTTGGAGGTGGGGCGGGGGGCTTTCTTGATGGCTGCCACCTTAGACTTGGATGGTTTTATCCCCTCAGGAGTCACACAAAACCCCAGGAATTCAACCTCGGTTGCGAAGAAGACGCATTTGTCCTTGCGCAACCTCAGCCCCGCCTTTTCGAATATGGTCAGGACCTTCCCCAACCTCTTGGCCAATTCCGCCGGACTCCCCCCTGTTATTAACACGTCATCAAAATAAGGCAACACCCCCTCCAGACCCTTCAGGAGGCGTTCCACGAGTGACTGAAAAATTCCTGGCGCCGAGTTCACGCCAAATTGGAGGCGCGTCACCTGGAACGCCCCCTTATGGGTGACTATGGTCTGCGCAGCAGCTGCGGCGGGAGACACCGTGAGCTGCTGGTAGGCCTGTGCTAAGTCGAGCTTAGCGAAACATTTCCCCCCGTGTAACCTGGCCAGCAGATGGCTGACTACCGGCACCGGATATGCATTCGGGCGGATCGCCTTGTTGATGGTGCACTTGTAGTCGGCGCATATGCGAACCTCCCCATTGGACTTAAGAGCAGTTACAATTGGAGTTTCCCACTCCGCAGAATCTACAGGCACAAGAATCCCCTGACCCACCAATTTGTCCAGTTCCGCCTCTATCTTGTCCTTGAGTGCGAACGGCACCCGGCGTGGTTTTAGGCGAACAGGGCGGACCTCCGGGTCCAGGTCGAAAGTCACTGGGGGCCCCTTGAATTTTCCCAGTCCCATTTTGAAGACTTCGGGGTGCGCCTCGCACACCTCCTGAATCGGGTCAGTCCCCACAGCGTGCATCCCCACGGCATGCACCCCCCCAATGAACAAACCCAGGGGCTGGAACCATTGAGTCCCGAGGAGGCTGCAATTCCCTCCCTTGAGCACGACCAGGGGAAGGGACGCGGCGTGCTCCTTGAACTTGACTTGAAATTCTCCAACCCCCAACATTGGAATACTGTTCCCTTGCACGTCCCGTAGTGTGGCCCTCAACGCTTTGAGCTTGGGCCGCTTTTGGGGGGCAATTCCACAAAACTCCCTCTGGGAAATGCTTGAATATGAGGACCCCGAGTCAATTTCCATCCTAATGGGCACCCCTTGGACTAGTACCTCAACAAAGTAGCGGGGGTGTCTCGTAGACACGCTGAACACCGAGGCGTCGTCCTCGCTGCCGTCGGCGATGCGGCCCACGCCGTCCTGCTTCCGCGTGGCCTGGGCGCCGTCTTTTGGTTTCGCTGGACGGTCTCGTCCCGCGGAACGGTCTGGGGAGCTCCTCCGGGACTCGCGCTTCTTCCTGCACACCTTGGCGATATGCCCGCGGCGGCCGCAGTTGTGGCACTCGGCCTTCCGGAAAGGGCATTTCACGCGGTCGTGGGCCGCGCCACAGCCGTCGCATCGTCGGCCCTCCTTCCGGACCTTCTGTACGTCCTCGTCGTCGCTGCTCTCTGTGGACGACCTCGAAGTTCGCCGGGCCGCCTGTACCGGAGCCTCTGCTTTCCTCGACTTTGGCCGCCAGTCCTGGAGTTCTTGGACCCCGGCCTTCGTAGCTTCTGCGGCCTGGGCCGCTCTAACGACCTCCTGCAGCGTGGGAGGTGGCTCTTGGTTCATTAATGTGCGCTGGGTCTCGGCGTCATTCAGGCCGCACAGCACACAGTCTCGGAGGGTGATTTCGACGTTCTCCCATTTGCACGGGCCGGCCGCCAGCCGCAGGGCCGCCACGAATGCGGCAACCGTCTCCCCGGGCGCTTGGACTCGCCTCCAAAACGCACTCCGAGCGGGAAACATTGCCGTGGCGGGCCGGACGTGCTCACGCAGCAACTGCATGAGTTCCTTGGCCTTGAATTCGCTCACCCTCCTCGGTGCAATCAGGTCCACCAAGGTCCTTTTTGTTTCTTGTCCGAGCATTCTGGTGAAGATGGCCCTTTTCTTCGCCTCTTCCGTAACTTCGGACTCGATCAGCGCGGCCTTGAAGTCCATTTCGAAGATCTCCCAGTCGCCCGGTTTCCTGATTTCGAAACCGGCGCATGTCTTGGTCCCGTGGGCTGCCATCCCACCTCCGTCGCCAATTTAGTGTAAGGGACCAAAGACAATACAACAGCCGAAGGGTTGGCTTAACACAGGTTTATTGCATGATGATCCGGAGGAACATGTGGTAATGGCGGATGGGTAGCTCAATATATACAGCTGGCTATACATTTGAATGTGGCTCGTTGACAGACTATTGGTTGCTGCCTGCGTGACGTCGTAGGAGGTCACGCCCTTCTTGACCAGGTGAGGAAGTCGCGGGGAATCTTCCCGCGCTGCTGAACCAGGTGGCTGATGATCCATTAGAGCTGGACGCTCGCTACTGCCCTCTGGTGGTCACTAGCTCGCGTCCCCTTATTAGGCTAACATTGATACAGGTGAAGGTTATAATGTTGCACCAGAAAGGTTACATTGACAACACATGGTAGAGGTACATTGTTAAAGGCACTGCTTTACAGAACACAACACTTTCTTTGTCTCCTAACAGAGTCATAGCCAAAAGGGGGCCGGGGGGGGGCATAAACCCTCCTGAGCTTACAGCCCACCACCACCCCACCCCAGGATGCCAACGTTATATATGTGTGTGTGACATTGTTGCCCCTCCTGATTTTTTTTGCCACACACACACACACACACACACACACACACACACACACACACACACACACACACACACACACACACACACACACACACACACACACACACACCAATCTAGAATCCTGGCTAAGGCCCTGACACCTAAGACTTATCCCATCTGTTTCAAGAGAAATCAGTTAATTTATATATAACTGCTATGCCATGGTTTGAGGAAGTAAGAGATGTCTGACATCATGACAAGCTATCCTGATAAGACAAACAAGGTACCCTGATGTGCCTTCATATCAATTCCAATTTATGGTGACCTTTTCCAGCATTTTCTATGTAGAGAATATGCATAAGTGGTTTACTCTTCCCTTCTTCTGGAGGCACTTTGGGGCTGTACCGTTTGCCTAGGACTACAGAGGTTGGATCTTCTTCAGGGAAGCATAGAGGGGAATCAAACACACCAGATACTCAAACCTGGCCATAATCTGCAACAGGAGTCCTCAACCATTTAAAGCCGGGGGACAGGTCATCCTTCCTTAGACAGGTTCGGGGGCTGGATGGCCATTTTGCCCTTCCTCCACCACATGGCACTTCTGGGTGTAGTGGAGGTGGAGGTGGTACAGTAGGGGGCCCAACAGTAATACACAAGAAGCAAGAAAAAACCGTTGTAGAGCAAAAACACGTACACACTGCAAAATGTGCAATTATTTTTATGTAAATTATTTCGTAAAATTTTTCTTGTAATAGTAATTGAAAAGTAACTAAAGTCCAATAAGATACAGAAAATCCTTATCAACAGGTAATGTCTCTTCTTATAATTAAAAAATAACAGATAACCATAATCCAAAGGGTACTTGAACAATAAATCCTTGACTTCAGGCAACTTTAAATGGTAATATAATTCTTAAGACATATATATTTGTAGAAGAAGTGCTTCAGTTCTGGAAAGCATTTTGTCAGCCGGCACAGGCTTCGAATATGTTTAAAGCACTTCTTTAAGAGTGCATTGTGGAATTCACTGTTATTTGCCATGCTAACTTAATACAGCTCACACACACAGAAACAGTCTGCTTCTTAGTATTAGCTGTTGTACAGGAATAACAGAAGGTTTACCCTTGTCCTCATATGCATTTGTCTTGCCTGTATGTTACTTAGAGGCATTTGGCTGTCCAGCCCATGAGAGACAAAATGCTGAATACTATTGAAAAAGGTAGTTCCATGTTGTAAAACAAAAATCCTTTGGTCTTCCAGTTTTGAAGGCATAGATAACTACAATCAGTCTTTCCATCCTTGTTTTTAGACATGTGGGAAAAATATGTCACATAGAATATGACCGTATCACTTGATTGAGACTATCACTTTAGCCTTAAGCTCTAAAATCTCTCAGTAAGATAATTATTATCTTAGAATTTCTATAATACTATGCGTTCAAATAATGTCACCTCTCTGAAACCTAGAACTTACAAAAAATGTCAGTATGATTACTAAGAAGTTGCAGATTGAAGGCTAAGGCAGGGGGGATTCTTGAAAGCCACTTGGTGAAATATGATGAAGACAAAAATTGGGGTAGGGAATTTCTTCCAGGAATTGTCTCTTAGCAACAACTCTACACCAGCTCCATATATGCCTTTGCTGTTACCACCCTCTGCTCCATTGGTAAAGCTTTCAGTTTCTGACAATGAAGCTTCTAGAGTTCCTATATAACTGGATAGTACTGTAATAGTGGCAACACTTACCCTTTCTTGCCGTCCTCCTTACTCATCTTGGAGTTCAGCTGATGGTGCTATTATGCACTATCTGTGGAAATCTTATTTCGGCAAGGATTCAAGGTAGTGTTTCCCCAAGAATCAAGCTCCTCCACTCTGTGCCATATGTGCTGGCTTGGCTGTCACTTTGAACTTTTTTTCCATTTCTCCATTTCCTCCCATTGTTCAGTGCATGCTTCCTTCCTGTAGCTCTCTCCCACCCCACAAACAGGAATGATTCAGCCCTGCACTATGAAAATATATGTGCAGTTGTGTTGGTGGTACTGTGTAGGTGGGGGTGGGTGACCTGGGCCACTTTCCAGCTGATGAAGTAAGAGGCTTCCCGGGTTGAACTGAACGGGGGCTTATTGACATCCAAGAACTGGAGCTGGAAGGCACTGAAAACAGAGCAGCAAATGAGAGACCTTTTTTGTAGGGACTGCTGGGGGAAAGCCTGGGAATAGCAGACTTCATTACACAGCTACATTTTACAGTCCCCCTGCATTAACTTCATAACTTGGTAATGACTTGGGCTTCTGGTAATTGAAGTCCAAGAACAGCTGGAGTGCCATTGTTCACCACCACTGCCCTAGGTGGTGAGAAGGACTGAGGTTATTTGTACCAGACCTTTCCAACTAAACAAAACATTTCTTCCAGCTTCAATTTCTTTGTGTAGCACTATATATGCCTCCATTCTCCCCAACTATTCCACACTGGCCAACATATTTTTTGG
Source organism: Bradypodion pumilum (assembly GCA_035047305.1). NCBI lineage: Eukaryota > Metazoa > Chordata > Lepidosauria > Squamata > Chamaeleonidae > Bradypodion > Bradypodion pumilum. The sequence goes on along the minus strand of JAWDJD010000004.1, from coordinate 183,048,826 downwards.
TATTTTGTTTAAACTTTTCACGAGAAATGGAAATTGTGTATTAGACTTGAATCTCAACATTTACTAGTGACATAATGGGACATTTCCTCAGCCACTATGAAGCAAATATGTTAAGTGGTTGCTGGTGACACAGAGTAGATACTCATCTGAGACTTAATTATTACTTGGAGCATTGGTATGTATTTAGTCTGGTAAAGAAGTTGTGAAATGCATAATTTCTTGCTCTTGTGGACAAATAGACAAGATGTAAAAATGTATCCTTGAGAGGATTGAAGGGAGCATCCAACTTATTAGCCAGGGCCATAGCTCAGCTGTAAGAGAGTCTAAATAAGTCATGACCAAGCAAAATGTTTCCTTATATCTGGGCAGAAGTACAGGTAAGAATGGAGAATCAGGATTAGTACTGGCCCAACCAAAAAGTTAAAGAATCTGTTGCAGGAAGAAAAGGAACATGAAAGACTTCAAGAAAGAATTTTGTGGTGGAGCTGGCAGCCTGTTCTAGGCACAGAGAGGAGCCCAGGCATCTAAGGAAAAGATTTCAAGCAGTGGGTGATTATGTGAGTGAATGCCACCTAAGATTTCCAGTTAAGTTACCACTGGAGATTTGTGGCCAGCACCACAGTGAAATGCACAGGAGTTTTGTGAACCAAGTCTTAAGGGATGAGCTCTTTTTGGTGGAGAAAGCCTGCAGCAGGGCACAACTAGCACACCCAAGAGAGTGAAACTTATTAAGCAAAGTGTTCTACCAGAATAGATTTGGAATTTGGGAATATAGGAAAAGCACAATCTGATCCCTATGCTCCTACACCAGTGGTGGTGAACCTATGGCACGCATGCCAGATGTGGCAATCAGAGCCCTCTCTGTGGGCACATGTGCTGTTGCTCCAGCACATTTTCCCCACCCCTTTGCCCAGCAGCCCAATGGGAGCACTTCCTCCCTCCCCAGCACAGAGTTTGCCCCACCCCTCTGCCCAGCAGCCCAATGGGAACACTTCCTCCCCCTCCAGCAGAGTTTGCCCCGCCTCTCTGCCCAGCAGCCCAATGAGAGCACTTCCGCCCCTGTCTGGAGTAAGGTGGGCAGCTCACATGCAGCATGAGGGTGCAGCGCAGATGGCAGTTTGGGCACTCGGCCTCTAAAAGGTTCACCACCATTGTCCTACACCCATGTAAGAAGTACTTAATATTCTGATTTATCACAGAGCAAGGAGCAGCTGCATGCGAGTCTGTGCATGCAGTAATTCTAGCATGTGGCCCCCAATTCTGCACTACTACCTGCATGGTTTCCTGTAAGAGTTATTAGCATGATCTACAACATCATTATTGTCCTAGGCTCTATAAAACCCACAAGACTAGTCATAGGGGGAGGGCCCCAAAGGCACTCCATACCCAGGACTTTCCCTTAAGGAGTGGACAAATAGTTTGTGGCAAGACTCTGCTTGGGATATAAAGCTTCAGCTTGTAGGAGGGGAAGTATCTGATGGAGTTTTCCTCTCCCTAGAAAATACAATGTCAGGGAGAAGGACTCTAGCCTAGTCTTCTCCCTTGAGATCCTATTTCCCCCATGAAGGAATTTATGTAGGAAAAAGAGCATTCAGCCATATAAAACTCTAATTTGGGGGCTTAAAATTTGACTTACTACTGCCCAGACACAACTTTGTCATCCTATTGAAATTTAAGGGAACACACTCCAATAGCCAGATAAAAATTCACTTTGATCAACAAGAACTATTGCATCCAAGAGTCTGCTATTTTAAGGACATGTGGAAAACAGTGATTTCTAATCTTGTCACAATGAGCTGCTGTCCCCATTTTTGTCAAAAGGTTTGAGTTCTCCCAAGTGTAAGAAAGTGTAAATAAGGATGACAGGAAAGAAAGAGCTTATTTTTGTGCCAAATGCATTACCTGGGGGGGGGGGGGGGGAGGAGGCGATTACATAGTGTATCTTTATGCACCCAAGTAACAAGACCCTAAAGGAGAGAGAATTCTTTACAGAACACAAGTGTGTCTGTTATATGCTATTAAGTCACAACCAACCCTTATTGACCCTAATAGGCGTTTTAAAGTATAATAATAATTTTGTGTCAGAAATTATTCTGGGTTGAAATAATTTTTGCTGGAGAAACTCCATTCAGAGGACATCTGAATGAGGCTGATTTCATGTCCCCAAGATTCCCCCGCCAAAGTGGTCCCTATTTATCTACTTACAATTTCTTGCTTTCAATCTGCTGGGTTGGCAGGAGCTGGGACAGCTGCTGGGCACTCATTTTAAGGTAAGTAAATTATTTAAGAAGTGGTTTAGCAGTGTGTTTCCATGGCTGAGCAGGCATTTGAACCCAGGTCTCTTGAGTCCTAGTCTCTCACTCTATCCACTGCACCACACTAGGTACAATGGTAAAGGTAAAGGTCACCCTTGTTCTAAAGCTAGTCATATCCGACTCTAGGGTTCAGTGCTCATCTTTGTTTATAGTCAAAGACCCAGCACTGTCTGCATCTGCAATGTTTCTGTGGACACATGGCATACAAGTCTCAACACCATATCCATCCTGCACTTGACAAAAACAAATCCTGTAGTTGCTATAAATTACAAGAATATCCCTGAATGTCAAATGTGTTTCAAACCAGGCAGGTGCCAACTTTATAACGGTTGTTATTATACATATAGGTAAAGATAAAGGTCACCCTTGCTCGAAAGCCAGTTGTATCTGACTCTAGGGTTCAGTGCTCATCTCTGTTTATAGCCAAAGAGTCAGCGCTGCATATACAGTACATATAATGATGTATAAATGTTCTCTAATAACAGAATACATGTTCACTCATCAAATAATATGACAACAGCTAATAGCATAATCATACACTAGATTAATCAAAATGACTCAGACTGGCTACAGCAGACTCATTCCCTAGAAAATATTTTTTAAGATTGTAGCCCACAGCAGTAAAAATTCAACCATGACAATTAACCAGAAACAACATGTAGCATAATAATTGAATTATTGTGATTCTCCCTTCCAACACTTCTGCATCTCTGGTGAAACTAATTGCAATGAAATCTTCAACAGCAGTGAGGTAATCTATATATTTCAGACAAGTAGTATAGTTATTTTAGCTGAAATCTAGTATAATTCAAAACAACAGCAGGCCCATTAAATCAACAGGGTCAGCTTCCTCATACATTCAAGTGATTCAATGGACTTACTCTTTGTTGTTGTTCAGTCGCACAGTCGATTCCAACCCTTTGCAACCCTATGGACCATTTTCCTCCAGGCACCTCTGTCCTCCACCATCCTCCTCAGTCTGCCCAGCTCTGTGCCCATTGTGTCTACAATACCATCTAGTCATCTCATCTTTGGCTGCCCCCTTCTTCTTTTGCCCTCCACCTTCCCCAGCATCCTGGACGCTTCCCGAACGCTTGCCTCGTTCCTTCCCAGTCAGCCTGGCTGGAGAAGGGCAGAAACACCTGTGAGAGGGAGGCAGGCAACTTTAAAAGAACTTTGCCTCTGCTGCCTCTGAGGCCACCGGACGCTTGCCTCATTCTGGAGGGAGTGGTAGCATCTGCACCATCTCCTCACAGCAACGAGGGGACCTGTTTTGTGCTCACTAACACCTGGCGTTGGGGCACAGAGAACAGAGCTTTTTTCCCAGTCTGTTGAAAGCGTGGAACTTTGGGCTCTGTGAGAACCATAAGGACACAACCTTAATGGGATTGTGATAATTGTGCTGAATTTTTTGATTATTTGTATATTGAATTTTGTAATGCATATTGATTCTGTGCTGTGCTACTATGTTAGTTGGAATTTTTGTGGTGTATTTTAGGACACTGTTGTTTATAGACTAGTCTTTTTGCATTGATTGTATATTTAATTCTGCAGTTGTTGATTTGTAATTGTATACTATTGTGTTTTGTGTGTTTATATTGTTTTCTCTTGTTATATTGTATTTAATTTACTTGTTGTAAGCCGCCCTGAGTTGGCCCTGGCTAAGTAGGGCGGGATATAAATCGAATAAATGAATGAAATGAATGAATGAATCAAGGCCTTCTCAAGTGAATCCTCCCTTCTCATTTGGTATCCAAAGTACTTCATCTTCATCTTCATTATTTGTCCCTCCAATGAACAGTCAGGGTTGATTTCTTCTAAGATTGACCTATTTGTTCTCCTCGCTGTCCAGGGGACTCTCAAAACTGTCCTCCAACACCACATCTCAAACGCATCTATTCTTCTGCACTCAACTTTCCTAATGATCCAGCTCTCACACCCATACATTACCACCTGGAATACCATTGCTTTGACTATATGAATTTTTGTTTTTAAGGTGATGTCTCTACTTTTAACCAGGTTTCTCATAGCTTGTCTCCCCAGAATCAGTCGTCTGCAGTGATCTTAGATCCTAAGAAAGTAAAATCTGTCACTGCTTCTACTTCTTCCCCATCTATTTTCCAGGCACTGATAGGGCCTGTTGCCATTATCTTGGTTTTCTTGATATTGAGTCTCAAGCCTGCTTTTGCACTCTCTTCCTTCAACCCAATCTAGAGATTCTTTAGGCCTTCCTCAGATTCTGCCACTAGGGTGGTATCGTCTGCATATCTCAAATTATTGATTTTTCTCCCAGCAATTTTGATCCCATATTGTGATTCCTCCATTCCTGCATTTCACATTATGTGCTCTGTTTATAAGTTGAATAAGTAGTGTGACAAAATGCAGCCTTGTCTTACTCCTTTTCCTAGTCCAAACCATTCTGTCATTCCGTGTTCTGTCCTAACTGTTGCTTCTTGATTCATGTACAGATTTCTCATGAGGCATATGAGGTGTTTTGGTGTTCCCATCTCTTTAATTACTTGCCACATTTTGTTGTGGTCCACACAGTCAAATGCCTTGGTGTAGTCAATCAAACAAAAGTAGACTTGTTTCTAGTATTCCTTTGTATTCTCCATGATCCAATGTATGTTGGCAATGTAGTCTCTAGTCCCACTGCCTTTTCTGAAACCAGCCTGCACCTCTAGTTGCTATGTAAATCCTGTGCTAATTCCCTTCTCATAACTATTGTGTGGAAAGCTCTTTCTCTGCAATGAAATTTGTCCAATTCTTGGCCACATAAACTAACAATAAGTTAAGAGAAAATTATCGTACAATAGATTTTCATCTGCAGAAAGACAATTGTGGAGAATCTAAGTAAAAGGGTCCTGAAAAAAAAAATGAAAATCCTTGTATGAGTCCATTTCACTCATATCAACAATTTCATTATACTAAATTTCTTTCTTTAGTTCTAATATGCTGATAAAATTTCTCTATAGTGGTTGTAATGTTTATAATAATATTACCAACTTGTTTCATTTGTGGTTATAATATTATATATTATAAAATATTTGTATTACAGTAACATTGTACAATTTTTGAAAATATTGTAACATTATATAATAATGTTAACAATATTATCTGTTTGTTTCAGGGAGTCATATGTGGCTCTTCTTCCCAAACTGTGAGGTATATCAGGGTGAAATAGTGTGACTGACCCAAGGTCACTCTCTGACTAGTGATTTGGACTATGGCCCACTGAGTCATTGGACAATATTCTCACCACTTCATCACACTGGCTTTTAATGGGTTGTTTTCATTGCTAACCCAGGTACATTTCCCCTTTCCAACACAATATCTGAGGATATTCCCAATTTTTTTTTGTTAGAATCAATTTTAATTGCGTGTTTTATCCCATGCACTTCCATTCTTCCTGCCATTCTATCCGCTCAAACCTACAGGCACATTCCAAAACCTTTTAGGACAAAAACAGTTTCATGCAGCACATTAGTGTTTGGGAATCAAGACAATGGAAGCAGCTGTAGACTAGCCTAACACATCTTTATTGCATGGGGTATAGCACGAACATGAGGTAATGGCGGACAAACAGCTCTTTTTATTGCAGTGACTATACATTTGAATGTGGCTCCTCGATAGCGCATTGGCTACTGTCCATGTGACGTCATCCTTAGTCATGCCCTTCTTGTCCAGGTGAGGTGAGGGCGGGAATCTTTCCCGTGCAGCTGCAGGCATTTGAGGAATGTGTACCATGTGAGCTGAACGCTCGCTATTTCCCCTTAGTGGTCACTAGCTCACGTTCTATTGTGGTTTGTTACATTGTTTCTATTGCAAGATACAGATTGTTACATTCGCTCATTCATGTGGTTACAGATTGTTACATTCACTCATTCGTGTGGTTGTAATTACATTCAATACACAACAAGCACCATAATGCCTTTTACTTACGACATCCTATTCTTTGCTGATATCGTGAGCAATAGCACAAGGCAGGAGTTGTTATTGTGTAAAAATTAAAGAGTGTTTAGTGTAAGGGACCAAAGACAATGAAACAGCTGAAGGGTTGGCTTAACACAGGTTTATTGCATGATGATCCGGAGGAACATGTGGTAATGGCGGATGGGTAGCTCAATATATACAGCTGGATATACAATTAGGAAAGCTGAACGCAGAAGAATAGATGCCTTTGAAATGTGGTGTTGGAGGAGAGTTTTGAGGGTACCTTGGACAGCGAGGAGAACAAATAGGTCAATCTTAGAAGAAATCAACACTGACTGCTCATTGGAAGGTCAAATAGTAAAGATGAGGCTAAAGTACTTTGGGCATCAAATGAGAAGGGAGGATTCACTTGAGAAGGCCGTGATGTTGGGAAAGGTGGAGGGCAAAAGAAGAAGGGGGAGGCCAAGGATGAGATGGATAGATGGTATTATAGACACAACGGGCACAGAACTGGGAGGACTGAGGGGGATGGTGGAGGACAGGGGTGCCTGGAGAAAGATGGTCCATAGGGTCGCAAAGGGTCGGAATCGACTGTGCGACTGAACAACAAAATACATTTGAAAGTGGCTCGTCGACAGACTATTGGTTGCTGCCTGCGTGACGTCGTAGAAGGTCACGCCCTTCTTGTCCAGGTGAAGAGGTGGCGGGAATCTTCCCGCGCTGCTGATCCAGGTGAATCTGAGCCATGAGAGCTGGACGCTCGCTATTGCCATCTAGTGGTCACTAGCTCGCGTCCCCTTATCAGGTTTACATTGATACAGCTGAAGGTTATAATGTTGCACACAGAAAGGTTACATTGTTACCACATGGCTAAGGTACATTGTTAAAGGCACAGCTTTACAGAACACAACATCCCTCCCCCCTAGGATGAGATGAAGTCTCTCAGCCAAGATGGCTTATTGCATGTGCGTTTGGGCCGTGATGAGGGCTGACCCCCCACGGGGGCGCTACTGCTTCTTTGTTCCCTGGTCCCTTTCCTGTAATGGGAGAGGGAGACTCGTTAGTGGCTTGCCGCGGTTTGGCGGCCTTAGGGGAAGGGAAGAACTCCATTGTGGGCAGACCGGGGGCAATCGGGGCTAACGAAAAACCCTCTTCTCGCTTGGACGGGTGGGGGACCACTCCGAAAAACTCCCCCGGTTCTGAAAATCAAATTCTAACTCAGTTGGGGTATCCGCATTTGTGGGGGAATTCCACGAGATATGTATGGGGTCGGGTTCCTCCTCCTCAGAAAGATCCCCCAGGATATCTACGAGAACATCCCCCTCCCCCCTTGGTGGGGACCCGCGGCCCCCTTTTCCTCCCCCTTGGGCTGAACGGGTGGGGGAGAACCCTAACGCTGATTTTTTTCTCTGTTTGGTCTGCGCCCTGCTCATCGGGGACCCTGCGTCGGAGCTGGTCCGCGTGCCACCTCCACAGTAGCCCTGTGCTGGTTTCCACGCGGTACGACACGGGGCCGGTTTGCTCCACAACTATGCCCGGTACCCAGGCTGGGCCCGTGCTGGCGTAATTCCTGCAATGCACGGGGGCGCCTACACTGAAACTCTTTGTGGCCTCTAGCCCAATGTTCCTTCCTTTGTCCTCTACCCTCGTGGGGTCTAGCCTAGTAAGGATGGTGGTCAGTTTCCTACGCATTAAGAGCTCTGCGGGGGAGTATCCTGATGCCAACGGGGTCACCCTGTACCCTAGCAGAAACTGACACACTTGTAGGTTCAGATCCCCGGGGCCCATGCGCCGCAACGCGTCCTTCGTGGTGCGGACGAGGCGCTCCACTTGACCATTGGTGGCTGGGTGAAATGGGGCGGAGGTGATATGCCGAATGGTGTTAATCTCCATGAATGCCCTAAACTCGGAGGACGTGAAACAACTAGCGTTGTCGCTAATTAATGTGTCGGGTATGCCGAACATGGAAAAGAGCCTCCGCAAATGCTTAATGGTCTGGGCCGAGGAGGTGCTCGTGACTGGGATAACCTCCAACCACTTGGAGAAGGCGTCCACGACAAGAAGAAACAGGGTGCCTCTGAACGGGCCCGCGAAATCAATGTGCACCCGGGACCACGGCCCCTTAGCCGCGTCCCACTCCCTGTGGGGAAGGTGGGCCTCCTCTGGTCTGGAGCATTGGCAACTTTCACAAGTGCCGACCATGTGCTCGATGTCGGCGTCCAACTGGGGCCAACAGAAGTAGCTCCGGGACAGCGCTTTGGATCGCACGATGCCGGGGTGGCTGACGTGCAGCAGTTTGAGCACCCGCGGCCGAAGGGAAGTGGGAATCACCACCCGCTGCCCCCACAAAAGGCACCCCCTCTCTAGGGACAGCTCTAACTTCTTCCTGAAAAATGGGGCGAACTCCTCCGCTGGGGAGGACGCCGGCCACCCTTTCTGCACCCAGGAGCTAACTGCCGCTAACGTCTTGTCCTTCTCTGTCGCTTTGGCAATGTCGGCGGGCAATACGGGGGGCGAATCCAGCACCTCTATCATAAGAACTTGATGGTCTCGCTCCCCCTTGCTCACCTGGCTGGGCGTCAGGGGGAGGGGAGACCTTGATAGAGCGTCCGCATGGCTGATCTCTTTCCCGGGCCGGTAGACCAACGCGTGCTGGTACGCGTTGAGAAAAATAGCCCACCTGAGCATCCTTGGGGACAGGATCTGTGGCGTGGGCTTATCTGCGGTAAAAATGCCTAGCAGGGGCTTGTGGTCCGTTACAATGGTGAAGGGGCGGCCATACAGAAAATCGTGAAATTTTTTCGTCCCCGAGACTATCGCTAATGCCTCCCTGTCCGTCTGTGCGTAGTTTCTCTCTGTTTGGGACAGGGACCTGGAGTAAAATGCTATCGGGGCCTCCCTTCCGTTCACCAGCACGTGGCACAGCACCGCCCCCACCCCCTACCGGGCGTTTGGGGTTGAAATGGGTCAGTATGGCATCAGACGCTAGGAGACTTTTTAGTTCACTGAATGCCCTTTCTTGGTCATCGCCCCACTTCCATGTCTGGTCTTTTTTTAGCAGTTTGTGTAGTGGTTCAGCCACTGCTGCCTTCCGGGGGAGGAAGGAGTGGTAAAAGTTGAGCAGCCCTAGGAACGACTGCAGCTCGGGCTTGGAGGTGGGGCGGGGGGCTTTCTTAATGGCGGCCACCTTGGATTTGGAAGGTTTTATCCCCTCAGGAGTCACACAAAACCCTAGGAACTCAACCTCGGTCGCGAAGAAGACGCATTTGTCCTTTCGCAGTCTCAACCCCGCTTTTTCGAATATTGTCAGGACCTTCCCCAACCTCTTGGCCAATTCGACCCGACTCCCCCCCGTTATTAACACGTCATCAAAATAAGGCAACACCCCCTCTAGCCCCTTCAGGAGGCGTTCCACGAGTGACTGGAAAATTCCAGGCACCGAATTTACGCCGAACTGAAGGCGCGTCACCTGGAACGCCCCCTTATGGGTGACTATGGTCTGCGCAGCAGCTGCGGCAGGGGACACCGTAAGCTGCTGGTAGGCCTGTGCTAAGTTGAGCTTAGCGAAACACTTTCCCCCGTGTAACCTGGCCAGCAGATGGCTGACTACCGGCACCGGATACGCATTCGGGCGGATCGCCTTGTTGATGGTGCACTTGTAATCGGCGCATATGCGGACCTCCCCATTGGCCTTTAGTGCGGTTACAATTGGAGTTTCCCACTCCGCAGAATCAAGAGGCACAAGGATTCCCTGGCCCACCAATTTGTCCAGTTCCGCCTCTATCTTGTCCTTGAGTGCGAACGGCACCCGGCGTGGTTTAAGTCGAATTGGGCGGACCTCCGGGTCCAGGTCGAATGTCACTGGGGGCCCCTTGAATTTCCCCAGTCCTTTTTTGAAAACTTCGGGGTGCGCCTCGCACACCTCCTGAATCGGGTCAGTCCCAACGGCGTGCAACCCAACGGCGTGCACCCCCCGATAAACAAACCCAGGGGCTGGAACCATTGAGTCCCGAGGAGGCTGCAATCCCCCCCTTTAAGCACGACTAGAGGGAGAGACGCGGCGTGCTTCTTGAATTTAACCTGAAATTCTCCAACCCCCAACACTGGAATGCTGTTCCCTTGTACGTCCCGTAGTGTGGACCTCAACGCTTTGAGCTTGGGTCGCCTGTGGGGGGCAATTCTCAAAAACTCCCTCTGGGAAATGATTGAATATGAGGACCCCGAGTCAATTTCCATTCTAATGGGAACCCCTTGAACTAGTACCTCAACAAAGTAGCGGGGCTGTCTTACGGACACGCTGAATACTGGGGCGTTGTCCTCGCTGCCATCGGAGATGCGGCCCACGCCGTCCTGCTTCCGCGTGGCCTGAGCGCCGTCCTTGGGTCTCGTTGAGCGGTCTTGTCCCACGGAATGGTCTGCCGAGCTTCTCCGGGTCTCGCGCCTCTTCCTGCACACCTTGGCGATGTGCCCGCGGCGGCCGCAGTTGTGACACTCGGCCTTCCGAAATGGGCATTTTACGCTGTCGTGGGCTGCTCCACAACCGTCGCACCGCCGGCTCTCTTTCCGGACCCTCCGGACGTCCTCGTCGTCGCTGCTCTCTGCGGACGACCTCGAAGCTCGCCGGGCTGCATGCACCGGAGTCTCTGCCTTGCTCGACCTCGGCCGCCAGTCCTGGAGTTCTTGTACCCCAGCCTTTGTAGCTTCCACGGCCTGCGCCACTCTGATGACCTCCTGCAACGTGGGAGGCGGCTCTTGGTTCATTAATGTGCGCTGGGTTTCGGCGTTGTTCAGGCCGCACAGCACACAGTCCCGGAGGGTGATTTCGACATTCTCCCATTTGCACGGGCCGGCCGCCAGCCGCAGGGCCGCCACGAATGCGGCGACCGTCTCCCCGGGTGCTTGGACTCGCCTCCAGAACGCACTCCGAGCGGGAAACATCGCCGTGGCGGGCCGGACGTGCTCACGCAGCATCTGCATGAGTTCCTTGGCCTTGAATTCGCTCACCCTCCTCGGTGCGATCAGGTCCACCAAGGTCCTTTTGGTTTCTTGTCCGAGCATCCTGGTGAAGATGGCCCTCTTCTTTGCCTCTTCCGTGACTTCGGACTCAATCAGTGCTGCCTGGAAGTCCATTCCGAAGATCTCCCAGTCGCCCGGTTTCCTGATTTCGAAACCGGCGCATGTCTTGGTCCCGTGGGCTGCCATATCCCACCTTCGTCGCCAATTTAGTGTAAGGGACCAAAGACAATGAAACAGCCGAAGGGTTGGCTTAACACAGGTTTATTGCATGATGATCCGGAGGAACATGTGGTAATGGCGGATGGGTAGCTCAATATATACAGCTGGCTATACATTTGAAAGTGGCTCATCGACAGACTATTGGTTGCTGCCTGCGTGACGTCGTAGAAGGTCACGCCCTTCTTGTCCAGGTGAAGAGGTGGCGGGAATCTTCCCGCGCTGCTGATCCAGGTGAATCTGAGCCATGAGAGCTGGACGCTCGCTATTGCCATCTAGTGGTCACTAGCTCGCGTCCCCTTATCAGGTTTACATTGATACAGCTGAAGGTTATAATGTTGCACACAGAAAGGTTACATTGTTACCACATGGCTAAGGTACATTGTTAAAGGCACAGCTTTACAGAACACAACAGAGTGACAGTGGGAAAGTACTTTAACACAAGGTGGCAGCTATCGCTGATTCTGGTTTTGTTTGCTGCAACTGCTCTCCCCTGTACTTTGTGTGTGTGTGTGTGTGTGTGTGTGTGTGTTGCACAACAAAGTGAGCTCCCAGCTCTGACCCAGCTCCTACCAACCTTGCTGTTGGAAAGCAAAAAATTACAAGCAGATAAATAGGTACTGCTTTGGCAGGAAAGGTTACAGCATGCCGCATGACCACAGAAACATCTGCAGACACTGGAGTCAGACATGACAGGCTTTTGAGCAAGGATTATAGCTCAAATGACATTGTTGCCCCTCCTGAAAAAAATACCCACCCACCCCCCCCCCCCCACACAGCTAGAATCCTGGCTACGGCCCTGGGCAGGGGGGGCACTGTCGGTGCCTGTGTATGCCTCTGGTGTGGAAAACAGGGAAAGAGAGACACCGGTATAGCAGAAGAGGCTGGAAAGGCCAGTGAGTTCAAGGAAGCCGACTCAGCCTCCCTCCATTTCCTTGACTTCAACTTTCCTTTCCTTTTCATTGCGAGGATCTCATTGATGATGCCAGAAAGGTGTGTGTGTGTGTGTGTGTGTGTGTGTGTGTGTGTGTGTGTGTGTGTGTGTGTGTGTGATTCTCCCCACTCCCCACCCTCCACTCCACCAGATGAAGGGAGACCTCACAGAGTTACCATACATGCAGGGACAGAAGAGCGGCCCTGCTGGCCCCGCCCACCCCCTGCCAGACCCACCAGACTGGCGGCAGTCACAAAACAACAAACAAGGTAAAGGTCGCTCTTGTTCGAAAGCCAGTCGTGTCTGACTCTAGGGTTCAGTGCTCATCTCTGTTTATAGCCAAAGAGCCAGCGCTGACATGTGGCAGGCATGCCTCAACACCCGAGTGCATGGAACACTGTATACCTTCCCACCAAAGTGGTCCCTATTTATCTACTTGGAATTTCTTGCTTTCAAACTGCTAGGTTGGCAGGACCTGGGACAGAGATGGAAGCTCACTCCATCATGCAGTACTTGGGAATCAAACTCTGACCTTCCAGTTATTGAGTTCAGCATCTTAACCACTTGAGTCACTGCAGACAAACAAACAAAAACTGGGTGTCTGTGACCAGACGCTTGATCCTGAACAAAATCTAGTGTTACTATAGTAGTCAATAATCAGACCCTGGATTTACTTTACAGTCAGCTGCCTTTTGGTCATTAGCAGATGTGTAATGTCAGAATTAGGGACTGCTTAGTGGTTAAGATCAGTGATGCTCTGCAAAAAATTTTACTACCCCATTATGGGTGTGGCTAACTCTGTGGGCATGGCTAACTCTGTGGGTCATGCCCACTTGACCTCCCCACTCCATGGCCTAGGGTAGGGAGGTGGGTGTGGCCGGCCAAGTGGGTGTGGCCTGGGGGATTTCTGCTACCGGGAGCAGCTCAACACTGGTTAAGATGCTGAACTTGATGACAGTTCAAGACTCAAGTGCTGCACAACTGAGGGAGCTCCCATTTCTGTCCCAGCTCCTGCCAACCCAGCAGTTCAAAAGCAAGAAATTGCAAGCAGATAAATAGGGACCACTTCAGTGGGAAGGTAAACAGCTTTCTGTGCACTCCGGCGTCTAGGCATGCTTGCCGTATCTCCATGGAAACATTTGCAGATGTAGACTTTGGCTATAAATGGACATGAGCACAGAACTCTAGAGTCGGACAGGACTGGCTTTCGTGCAAGGGCAACCTTTACCTTTACCGGAGCCATAGCCAGGATTCTAGATTATTATTATTATTATTATTATTATTATTATTATTATTATTATTATTATTATTATTATTATTATTATTATTATTATTATTATTATTATTATTATTATTATTATTATTATTATTATTATTATTATTATTATGGGGTGGGGCATTTTTTTACTACCCCATTATGGGTGTGGCTAACTCTATGGGCATGGCCTGTGGGGGAAAAAAGAGTGAACCTGCTGGAGAAGAAAGCAAAGAAAGCTCACACACCCCGCCATTGCCCTTCCTTCCCATGGGCCAGCCAGCATGGCCCGTGGAGAAGAAAGCAAAGAAAGCCCCCCCCGCCATTGCCTTTCCTTCCCATGGGCCAGCCAGAATGGCCCGTGGGAAAGAAAGCCCCCCGCCGCCAATGCCCTTCCTTCCCACGGGCCAGCCAGCATGGCCCGTGGGGAAAGAAAGCCACCACCCCTGAAAAAGTAAACACAAAAACACAAACCAAAAACAATCAAAAACACTCAAAAATCCAAAAAGGAAACACAAAAACAAACAAGAAAAAACACACAGACCCCCCCCCCAAATCCACCCCCCCAAAAAAAACCCAGAGAGCTTACCAAAAGACGTCTTCTATCCATGAGGACCGGAACTCAAATGAGAGGGTTTTTTGCTTTTTTACTCCTTCGCTGTGTGGATTATAGTTTTCATTTTTTCTTTTTTATTCCTCCTTTTCTTTTTTTTAAAAAAGTTGGAACTTGGGATTTTTTTCTTTTTTCCTTCCCTGTGGAACGGATACAAGAGGATATATTGGGGCATCTGTCTCACCGGAAATAATGTTTATGCTGATGGGATCACTTCACCTTTTTTTTCAAAGAGGGAATTTTGTGCAAGATTGGAAGTCTTTAAAGGCAAACTTTATGAGTTTTTGTTACTCGGGGCGATTGGCTGATTTTGGTGACGAGCTTCCCGTGGATTACAATACTTATTGGGTGTTTTTGGTTCCTGTCTCCTCATGGATTACAACAATTAATTTTTCCTTAATTTTTCCTTCCTTTTTCCTTGCCCTCCTCTCTCATTTAAGTTACACCACGTTTAAAGGAACACTGGTAACTTTGGCAGCATTGGAATAGGTTCAACGAGAATATAGTGTACTGCAGTATTAAAATTTTCAGTGGATTCCATCATGGATAAGGGCACAAGAGGGAAAGCAAAGGAGGAGGAGCCGGTGGTGAAATCCAAGATAAAGGAAAAAGCACCAATGGAAGAGGTCCCCCCGTCATCATCACCACCACCTGAACCCTATGATCAAACTCAAATTATGGTGGAACTTGGTAAATTGTTTCAGAAGATTGAGAAGATGGAAGAGGCAAGAGTGAAGGATAAAAATGAAATGTTGAAAAAGCAGGATAAGGTGGTAGCAACTGTTGTGGATTTCACAAAAAAAGTAGAATTAAGTTTGCAAAAAATAGAAGGAAATGTGAAGTTGGATCAAAATGAGGTGAAGGCTATGAAAAAGGAAATAAAAGGGACTCAGGAAGGGGTGAGGGAGAATAAGGTGAAAATGGAGGAACAGGAAAAAAGAATTAATGCTATGGAAGATATGATGAGAAAGCAGAATATTGTGATACATCATGTGATTGAACGGACGCCAGACCAGCTAAGAGAAAGAGTGGTCCAGTGGTTAAACAATTTGAACATGGGAAAGGAATTTGTACAGGAAGATATTGTAAGTGCATATAGGGTGGGTCCAAGAAGAAGGAAAGTGGTCCAAAGAAATGTTCTGGTTAAATTTGCAAATTGGGGAGATAAACTCAGAGTAATGGCTTTTTTAAAACAAGCTGGTTCTGGCGCTCTGAAAATCGATGGCTCTGATGTGGAAGTATACAATGATATTTCTATTAAGGAAAGAGTCTGGAGATATAAGATGAAACCGGTAACCAAATTGTTGATGAATAAAGGTGTAAGGTACAATTGGAGATTTCCACAGAAGTTGCGATTTTTCTTTGGGAAAAAATGCAGGTTATTGATGAGAGGACCGACCCATTGGAGTATCTGAGTTTGCTTGATTTGGTTAAAGCAGGTTCGGAGGAGTGGGTAACCCTTAGAAAACATTTGTTGGAATTGGGGGCCATAAGAAGAGATTACGAGGGGGCAGATGCCGGTGGTGCTACGGGTGGAGGTCCGCAGGGAAGAGAAGAGGAGGAGTTGTCATTGATCATGGTGGAGGAGGAGGCAAGTAAGGAGCAGTGAGTAAAGGGTTATGATGTAATAATATTTTATATTATTTAAGAAGGTAGAAAGGTGAGGATGCGCGGCGCACTAATTTATACGCACATCTTACATGTTCCCCCTCTCCCCTCTTTGGATATCGAAGGCGGCTTTTTTTTTCAAAGAAAGTGGGGAGAGTGATATTGTGTTTTTTTTGTATATATATTTTTCTTAGTGGTAAGGGGTTTGTGGTAGCACGCCTAATAGAGAGTTTGGAAGTTAGAGAAGGTGAAATGGTAACAAATTATGAGAAGTATTAAAGTATTAACCTGGAATGTAAAAGGTACAGGCTCTGTTCTTAAGAGGAAGAGGTTAGAATTGGCATTGAAGAAAGATAGACCCGAGATATTGTTTTTACAGGAAACACATCAAAAATCAAAGGACACAAACAAATTTTTTTTAGGATGGATACAACATTATGAAATGGCGTTTGGTACTTCAAAAGCGAGAGGAGTTGCAATCATGATTTCTAAAAGATTAGGATTTGAGATAACAAAAAGTATTGCTGACCAGGAAGGTAGATATCTGATCGTGAGAGGGAAAATTGACGATAAGGAAATAGTCTTAGTGAATATTTACGCTCCAAATGAACATCAAGTGGAATTTTTAGAAAAAGTTTGTAAAATTGTGGTGTTAGAAAAAGTGGCAAAGATGATTGTGGCTGGAGATTTTAATTTGATAAGGTCAAATTTAGACTGTACAAATTTAGCAAGGTGTGGAGCAGGTATTAAAGGGAATGTTCTAGATAATTGGATGGTTGCATTGGGGCTGAAGGATTCTTGGAGAGAGATCAAGGGCTCGGAAAGGGCATATTCCTATTTTTCACACGTTCATGGGTCCTACTCTAGAATAGATTATATATTTTTAACGGAAAACATGGTTAAAAATATTGAGGGAATTGAAATAGGAATTTTCAAGGAATCAGATCATGCTAAAGTGTTTCTGGAATTGAGGACACAAAAGGATAATAGGAGAGGAAGAAATTGGAGATATGATCCTAATCTATTCAAAGATCAAAAATGTAAAGAACAAATTATAGAAAGTTGGATGGAAAGTTGGCAGTGGAATGATAATGAAGAGGTAAATTTTAATGTGGTTTGGGATGCCATGAAGTCGGTTTTTAGAGGGGAAAGTATAAAGTTGGCAAGTAACAAGTATAGAAAGTATAAGGTAGTACAGGAGGAGAAAGAAAAAGAAATAAAACAATTACAGGAAGAACACTCAAAAAAGAAGGATAATTTTTTTTTGTCAAATTACAAAGATTGAAGGCAGAATTATTGGGTAAGGACATAGAAAAAGTAAAACGAGATTTGATATACTTAAATAGAGAGTATTTTGAATTTAGCAACAAAAATTCAAGATTATTGGCAAGAGCGGCCAAAGTCAAAAAGGAAAAAAGGGAAATTGGGGTTTTGGTTAATAAACAAGGGATAAGGTGTAATAAAGTTAGTGATAAATGTAAAATCGTAAGGATTTTTATCAAGCACTATACGCCAAAAAAGAGATAGACTTGGGGAAGCTTAAAGGGACTTTGGAGAGGCAGTTAGTGAGTGGAATAAAGCGGGAACACCGGGACAAAATGGAAGAACAGGTTTCTGAAAAAGAGGTAAAGGAAGTAATTAGTGGTCTGAAGTTGGGGAAAGCCCCGGGAGACGATGGACTACCGACCGAGTTCTATAAGGAATTTAAAGACGTTGTGGTATCAAAGTTGGTAAAGTTATATAATTATATCTTAGATGGTGGACAAATTCCGACTTCATGGTATAGGACTACAATTGTTCTGCTGCCAAAATTGGGAAAAAAATCGGAAAAAATTCGGAAAAAGTGGAATCATATAGACCAATCTCTCTTATAAACCAAGATGCCAAGATCTTCACAGCAATACTGGCTAATCGTTTAAACAAATTCATGGGAGAATATATAAATGTTGATCAAGTAGTTTTTTTTAAAAGGAAGGCATATGGCTGATTTGACCAGGAGGGTGTTAGATTTAATTGATAACGTTAATCAAACGAAGGAAAAGGTGGGGTTATTATCTTTGGATATTTTCAAGGCATTTGATTCGTTACAATGGTCTTTGATTAAGGAAATAGTTAAAAGCTATGGATTTGGAGATAGATTTAGAAGGGTAATTGATTTGTTATATCAGAAAGGGATTGCTAAGATTAGACTAAACGATGAGGTTACAGATGAGGTAAACCTTGAGGCAGGTACTAGACAGGGTTGTCCTCTGTCCCCTATTTGTTCATTATGGCAATGGAAATTTTGGCTAAAAATATAAGGGAAGATTCAAGTATAGAAGGGATAATGGGTAATAAGGTAAGTATATATGCAGATGACACACTGCTAATGGTGAAGAATCCGGAGGGGGTTATGGATAGGATTAAAGCGCAAATAGTGGATTTTGAAGATATAACAGGGTTGATGATAAATTGGGATAAATCGGAAATGATGTTGTGTAACATGGGGGAAGAGGAGAAGGAAAAGATGGTGGGGCTATCTAACATACAAATCAAAGATAAGTTGAATTACTTGGGGATAATTATTTCAAATAGATTGGAAGAATTTAAAAGATTGAACTATGATAGCTTGAAAATAGAATTTAAGACTAGAATACAAAGTCTTCAAAAGTTGAAGTTGTCATGGTTTGGGAGGATTGCAATTTGTAAAATGATGTTGTTGCCGAGAATTAACTTCCTATTTGATGCACTTGCAATTCAAATGAAGGAAAAGGAGATTAATGAGTTTCAAAAGATGTTTAATAATTTTTGCAATGGAGGTAAAAAATCTAGATTACCAAAGAAACTCTGGTACCTGCCTCAGAAAGAAGGGGGTTTGGGAATGCCAAATTTATTAGCGTATTATCGCGCATTTCAAATTAAGAATGTTGTGAAGATTTTGGCAAGAGAAAAAGTAATTTGGGAGGAGATTGAGATGAAAGATTACAGGAATATTGGTAAAATGATTTTTTTGGGAGAATTTAATTTAATTTAATTTAATTTAATTGTCACATTTATATACCGCTCACTCGGCCAAAGCCAACTCAGGGCGGTTCACAATAAAAATTAAAAAACACATGTTAAAAACAGTTAAAACTACCCACCCCCTAAAAACAAGGGCTGCAGGATCCAAAGGCACCATGGGGAAGAGTTCTTCTACACCAACCACCCAATGGAGGTTACCCTTCCATCTGCACCCCACACTTGACCCGCCAGCCAGGTTTTAAGTTCTTTTCTGAAAGGCAGCAATTCCGTCCGGAGACGTAGCTCTGTTGGCAGGAGGTTCCAGAGGGCCGGCGCAGACACGGAGAAGGCTCTCCTCCTTGTGCCAGAGAGGCGAGCCCCTCTGGCTGATGGAACAATTAGAGAGCCCTTCCGGTCCGCTCTGGTTGGACGGACAGACGTCCTCAGGGCGATGCGGTCTCTTAGGTAACCCGGCCCACTACCATATAGGGCTTTAAAGGTCAAAACCAGCACCTTGAATTGCACCCGGAGACAAACTGGCAACCAGTGCAGCTCCCGGAGCAGTGGCAAAGCATGGGCATAACGCCCACACCCCATCACCACCCTGGCTGCTGCATTCTGGACCAGCTGTAGCCTCCGAATGGTCGTCAAGGGCAGCCCCATGTAGAGCGCATTGCAATAATCTAGTCTGGAGGTGACCAGAGCGTGAGTGACCATGAGCAAGGAGTCCCGGTCCAGGAGTGGGCGCAACTGGCGAATCACCCGAAGTTGGGCGAAAGCCCTCCTGGTCACAGCCGCCACCTGTTCTTCTAGCAGTAGCCGCGAATCCAGGAGGACCCCCAAGTTGCGCACCGGGTCTGTCTGGGGCAAAATAGCCCCATCCAGAACCAAAGATGGTAGCTCCCGGGTTAACGCAGGACCCCTTATCCATAGCCACTCAGTCTTGCTGGGATTCAGTTGTAGCCCGTTTGCCCCCATCCAGACCCCAACAGCTTCCAGGCACCTGGAAAGGACTTTGATGGCATCACTGGGGTCCCCATGGGCCGAGATGTACAACTGAGTGTCATCCGCGTACTGATGGTACCGCACCCCATGGGAACGAATGATCTCACCCAGCGGCTTCATGTAGATGTTAAATAGGAGAGGAGAGAGCACCGAGCCCTGAGGCACCCCCCATTTGAGGGGCCTAGGACTCGACCTCTCACTCCCCAACCACACCGACTGGGTCCGACCCCTCAGAAATGAGGAAAACCAGGACCACACAGTGCCCTGGATTCCCAATCCTTGGAGCCGTTCCAGAAGGATACCGTGGTCAACGGTATCGAAAGCCGCTGAGAGGTCAAGAAGAGCAAGGACGGATGGGTGACCACCGTCCCGCTCCCGCCAGAGATCATCCATCAGTGCGACCAATGCCGTCTCGGTACCATATCCAGGCCTGAATCCTGACTGAAAGGGGTCCAGGTAATCCGCTTCATCCAGTACCCCCTGCAGCCGACGCGCCACTGCCTTCTCCAACACCTTCCCTAAAAAGGGGAGGTTGGAGACAGGCCTATAGTTGGTTAGGACAGCTGGGTCGAGGGAAGGTTTCTTCAGGAGGGGGTGCACCAAGGCATGTTTTAAAGGTGCAGGAAACACCCCCTCCCGCAATGATGCATTGATCATAGCCCCAACCCAGCCACCTGTCACCGCCTTGGAGGCTTTCACCAACCAGGTGGGACAGGGGTCCAATGGGCAGGTAGTGGCGCGCACAGCTGCAAGGAGCCTGTCCACTTCATCAGGGGCAACTGGATCAAACCGGTCCCAGATGGTATGGCAAGACTGTGCTCCAGCTCCCTCCGGACTCTCCCCATCCACGCCAGGATTAAACCCCGAGCGAATCCGATCGATTTTCTCCACTAGATGGTCAGCAAAGTCCTCAGCCGACCCCTGCCAACCAGGCACCGGGGTCCCCCTACCAAGGAGAGACCTGGTAACCCGGAACAGGGTGGCTGGGCGATTATCAGCAGAGGCAATAAGGGTGGTGAAGTATTGCCGCCTCACCACCTCCATCGCCACTAGATAGGCCCTAATAGCGGCTCTAGCTAGTGTCCAATCGGAGTCTCTCTGGGTCTTCACCCAGCGGCGCTCTAGGCGTCTCTTTGCCCGTTTGAGCTCCCGCAGTTCATCTGTGAACCACGGAGATGACCTAGCTCCATGAGCTCTGAGAGGCCGTAGTGGTGCGATTTCATCCAAGGCCGCTGTTGTCATCCTGTTCCACAGGTCAACCAGCGCCTCGGGCGAATCGTGTTGCCGATCCAGAGGGAAATCCCCCAGTTCCCTCTGGAATCCATCAGGATCCATCAGTTGCCGGGGGCGGGCCATTCTAATAGGCCCTGCCTCCCTACGATGAAGCGTCGCACCCAGGAAGTCTAGAGCCACCAAATAATGATCTGACCATGGCACAGGTGTTATGTCTAGTTTCCGTAGTCTCAGATCACTCTGCCACTGCTCCGACAAAAAGATTAAATCTGGTGTGTGGCCACTGCCCCTGGTCGGGCCCTGAATTACCTGAATCAGGTCCATAGCTGCCATGGAAGCCATGAACTCCTGAGCCACCTCGGAGCCAGTCCCCAGCGAAGGCAAATTGAAGTCCCCCAGAACCATCAGTCTAGGGAACTCCAACGCCAACGCTGAGACGGCCTCGAGGAGCTCAGGCAGGGAGTCCCTTACCCTGCAAGGGGGCAGGTACAGGAGTAAGACTCCCAACTGACCCTTAGAGCCCAGACGCAGAAGCAGGGCCTCACAACCCAGAATTTGTGGAGCGGTAGCCCTGGCGACTCCCAGTGACTCCCTGGCTATGATGGCAATGCCACCGCCCTTACCCTCATCCCTAGGCTGGTGCCAAATACTGAACCCAGCTGGACACATTTCTGGCAGAGGAACCCCATCCTCTGGTCTCAGCCAGGTCTCAGTGATACATGCCAGGTCGGCCCGCTCCCCCATAATGGAATCTTGTATCAGGGGGGCCTTATTACATACCGACCTGGCATTCATCAGCAGCAGCCTAAGGGCAGGGTCACCCTGGGTCAGCTGCTCAGGACCTAGAGGTGTAACCGGGGGGCTGGAACGAGGGACAGATACTAAGCATCTGCCCCGCATTCCCCGAGTGCGGCCCGCCCCTCGGTACCCGCTATATCGCCCCATGCCCATCACAACCTCTATATTGGCCTCGGGAGCCTCCCTGATTGCCTTGGACAGAATGCTGCCTCTCCTTCCCGGCTGGCCGGGCAGTCTCTCCCTCCCTCCCTCCCACCCCCATATAAAACCGCCCCACCCACTCCCCCCACCACCCTCCGCAAGGCTCCAGCGGTGATGGAAGTGGTGGGGCATTCTTCCAAATCTACCTTGAGCCCTCAACTGGGGTGAGACATTCCACCCACAGTAGCGACGGCAGTGGGCCGGCTTTTCAAGGCCATCTCGAATCATCACCTTAATTTTATCCCCATGGACCTCCAAGCCAGCCCCAGACAGACTGCTGCTGCTATTCCCTGGCAGGCAAGTTAGTCCCTCAATCCTTCTAACTCTCCCTCCCTCCCTCCACCATCTCCTCCCCCCTTTTGGCCCATATCTCCCCCCATCGCCCCCAGTGGGCCGTAGAACTTTCAACTCCCCACCTCCTCCACTCAAGGCATAGGGAGGAGGAGGGAGGGAGGGCTCAGGACGCCGGTGTTGGAGGCTGCCCTGATGTCTGCAGTTGTTCCAGCTGGCCTCCAGAGTCCCAGGCAATGGAGAAGCCCCTCCAGCATAGCCTCTCTTTAAACCCCTGCTCAAGGCCAAGGCACAGGGAGGAGGAGGGAGGGAGGGCTCAGGACGCCGGTGTTGGAGGCTGCCCTGATGTCTGCAGTTGTTCCAGCTGGCCTCCAGAGTCCCAGGCAATGGAGAAGCCCCTCCAGCATAGCCTCTCTTTAAACCCCTGCTCAAGGCCAAGGCATAGGGAGGAGGAGGGAGGGAGGGCTCAGGACGCCGGTGTTGGAGGCTGCCCTGATGTCTGCAGTTGTTCCAGCTGGCCTCCAGAGTCCCAGGCAATGGAGAAGCCCCTCCAGCATAGCCTCTCTTTAAACCCCTGCTCAAGGCCAAGGCACAGGGAGGAGGAGGGAGGGAGGGCTCAGGACGCCGGTGTTGAAGTCTGTCCTGATGCCTGCAGTTGTTCCAGCTGGCCTCCAGAGTCCCAGGCAAAATGATAGCCACTAGTAATACTCATGAATGTGTGGAAAAGATTAAAGAAGGATTTGGTCCCAGATGTCTCTCCAATTTTGGAATTGGCAGACATGGCGTGCTTTCCGATAAAAATAGATAAAAAAAATAAAAGAAATACTGGATAAAAACGAAGTTTTCTTGGTGAAAGAGTGGTTAAGGACTTGTGGAGATGAAAACAAGAAGAAAAAATTGTTTGAACAGTTAAAATTGGATTAGTTTCAGAAAATGAAGGTTAATAACTGGAATAAAAAATACAGAAGAGAATTACGTATAGACAGAAAAGACGGAATTTGAAGAATTGGTTTTGAAAATTCGAAAAGGAGATAAAAGCATTGTCTCGTAAGTAAACTTTCTGCCTTAATAAACAAGGGGGGTGATCCACAGGAAGATCTGAAATGGAAGTGGGAACAGGATTTGAATATAAAGCTAGGAAATGAAGAATGGAGAAGCAAGTGGAAAAAGAGGATAATGAGAACTATGTCAGTAAGAATTAAGGAACATAATTATAAAATGTTGTGGCAATGGTACCTGACACCACTGAGGTTACATCAAATTGATGATAAAAAGGACAAATTATGTTGGAGATGTAAATATACTATTGGAACTTATGAGCACATGTGGTGGAGCTGTAAAATGATAAATGATTTTTGGAGAAGAATAGAAAAAGAGGTTGGGGAAATAATGGGTAAGAAAATTAAACTGGCGTCAGGTACCATTATGCTAACAGATGTGGATGGTATGTGTTTAAACAAAGCGGGAAAAGAGTTACTAGAAATAATGCTAACTACGGGTAGATACTGCATTGCTAGAAATTGGAAAAATGATGTAACCATACAGACGGGAGAATGGTATAAGGAAACGTGGAACCTAGCATTGAATGATAAATTGACATGGGAGATAAAAGTAAAAAGGGATAAATTGAAGGAAAATAGATTTTGGAGTATTTCGAAGCCTTTTGTTGATCATTCCCTTATGGGTATGGAATGTTGTAGACCTGTACCATCTCAAAGTAGCTTTTGGAGACAATACTGAGACCGAACTCTTCGGGGCAATGTAAATAAACACTGGGTGAATTGTAAGTGTAAATGGAGCTTGATAGTTGTACCTAAATAATAGCATTACTGAAATGTTTTATGAATTGGTTACAATTACAGCGTTAATTCTCAAGTGGATATCCAACATTATGTGTAGTATAATAGATAATAGTTCAACTATCATCTATGTGGTTATTTTTTATGAAACTCATATATTTTTGGTATGTTTTATGATGTAATGTTTTGTGTATGTTTGTATATTTTTTTTGAAAATCAGTTAATAAAAATTTAATAATAAAAAAAGAAAAGCTCACCACCCCACCCAGAGGCCAAAAGAGAAAAAACATTCAAAAATATTGAAACTAATAAGATTAATTCCAAAATTAATCAAATCTTAACCTATAAATCCAAGTGTTCACCGTTGGAACTGGCTATAGGCTGCTATGCGTCGCCCTACTGACCCGCACCCACCCTTCGTGCGCACGGCCGAATTGCCTACGCAGGTCAACGAAGGATTTAAAAATCCGACACGGGGGCCTCAGCCCCACAAATGGCAAGAAAGGGAAAGAACTTCACTTCCCAACATTCCTTGCGCTGCGCCGCGCCAGAGCCAATCACGCTGAGAGGCTCTCGCACGGCGCAGCGTTCCAACACGCGCCGCAGCCAATCAAAAGAAACGCATTTTAAAAAAACCCAGCAAAAACACAGAGCACCAACCCATAACTACAAGCCCCAGCGTCCTGCGTGCCCACGCAGAACGCTGAGGAAAACGGCGCCCGGAAAGTTAAAAAGAAAAACAGCTCACAGGCAAGCAAAGACCAGCCGGCTTTCTTTTAATCTCCCGTGGCGCCTGAATCTCCCGAATGGAGTTTCCCCTTTAAAATCAGTGGGAGGGGGTGGCCATCCCCCTCTGCGCTGCCTACCCTAGTGATGGGAGGTTTGTGGGGATAAAAGGAGTATATTGCCCCAACCCATCTGAAAACAAAAGATGAGGCAGAGAGGATCGATCCCCAACCACCTCTCCTTTAAAAAACTCCGTCTTTTCTTCTCTTTAAAAATGGAGTTGTTTTAAGGAGAGGGGGGGGGGGGGAATCGATCCTCTCTGCCTGTTCCTCTCTGTCCAGAAGTGAAGGGCCAATATAACCTTTAATCCCAACAAACCTCCCCAAAAAACCTCCCAACACTAGGGTAGGCAGCGGGGAGGGGGATCGCAGCCCCCACCCACTGATATTAAAGGGAAAAAACGATCTACCTTCACGATTCCACAAAAACAAAGCACGACTCCACAAAAACAAAGCACCATAACACACTACAGCTCCCCTGCCCACCACCTAGCCCACCCTTCCTAACCCCCAATGATCATGCCCCCATCCTCACCACGGGCCGCTGGCGTAGATATTCCAACCAGCCCGGCCTGCGAAAAAAACCCCAAACTACCACCACATGGTATTTCAATGGGCCACCCAGCCACCGAGGCCGGCCCACAGAAATACACACACCAAAAACACAAACAACAACAATCCAAAAAAAACAAGGACAAACACAACCCCCCACCCCCCACAAATCACAACAAAAGCACCCTGCGAAAATACCCCCAACCTACATCCCCCACACCCCACAATACCCAAAAACACAACACATAAAATAAACGAGCACACACCTTCAACCTCCAGCCTCAGCGAGCAGCACATGTGCAATGAAAAAAGAACAGGAAGAAAACACAGCCCACAACTGAGTTACCATTTCAAAATAGTGCAACAGCACCACCCAGTGGCTACAGCAAAAATAGCACTCAAAAACATTAAATTTTTTAAAAAAACTTACACATTTTTAAAAGAAATTCCATTATTTGAAAAAAATATATATCAACCATTCCTCTTTTCAAAATCCGATTTTATTATAACACTTTAAAACACTACCTACGTATAAAAAACCATTATTTAAAAAAAGAAAAAAAAACTCATTTAAATACACATACAAGAAAAATCATCCAACAACCATTTTTCAAATTTTTTAAAAATAACCCCAAAAAAAGCCCAGCAACGCCGGGCAACCCTTGCTAGTAAGTTATAAAAACATTCAAAAATAATCACCCTAATCTCAAAAAATACCAAAAAACCCAGAAATCACTTTTCACTCAAAAAACTCAAAACCAAAAATAAAAAATGCGTAAAAATAAAGATTTAAAAAACCAAAATTAAATTTTAAAATAAATTAAATTAAATTAAAAAAATTAAATTAAAATAAAATTTGCATAAACATAAAACAAAAACCTTCAAAACCAATATAAAGAGCCCAGCACGCAAAAACAAAACAAAACAAAAAACAAACAAACACTGGGAGCGCAAGTCCACCGCAGGTGGACGCAGCGCCTCGAAGCCATAAAATCACAAAACCTTACAACACCATTTAAAACAGCTCAGCACCATTGGTTCAAGAAAAAAAAATGAAACCCTTTACTATCCAACACAATTTTAAAAAGCCTGGCACCGCCGGGCAAAATATGCTAGTGACAGATAAATGCAGTTTTAATATTGCAGTTCAGAGACTAAACTGAATTTTGCATATACATGATATACATTGGACTGCAGGAAAGAAAAGCCTCCTCTCAGCTCCAGTCCAGTGATCAGTAGCACATAGAAGGCTTATGTTCTACTGGCTTATACCTGTATGCTACTGCTTTGTACGTTTTTCAGTTCTTAAAATGGGAGAGGGGGAGGGGTACAATTAGACCTGTATTAGAAATAGTAGAAATGTCAATACAGTGGCTGTCACAGGAAAATGAACTAAAGTGATTGATATCCAGCCTTACCTAATCTCAGACCTAACAGCCATGTCCTGTTTCCTTTCCAATGGCAGGACTCTGGGAGGTCCCTGTGCCACAGCACAGGCCAAACAGGAAGCCTGTCCAACTGAAGGAGGGTCCCCTCCCCTATTCTTAGGCCTGATCATTTCCTGGAAGTTGTCTCTATACTGCTGCAGTAAATAAGGCATCCAGATTATCTTGCTTTTCCTGCCTCCACAAAGAATGTTCACAGAACATTTAAAACAGCCACAATGCTTAAAAATTACTACTATTTTTTTTCAGAAGATAAGGTGACATCTGGATGGGTCTTAGATTTTTAAGCCCAAGGAACTCATAGTTGTCAAGTATCTCTTATTGGCCAGGAAAACCCCTTATTTTACCCTCTTTCCCGCCGTTATCCCTTATTAATTAGACTGCAATGCCCTATTGCCGCCATTGGAGAGCAGCACAGGATAAGCATAGCTGTCAAGTATCCCTTATTTGCCAGGAAATTTCCCTTATTTCAAAATCCAAAACTTGACAGGTATGAAGGAACTACATAAAGCACCTTGTTGGATCGGGGCCGCGAAGCGACTGTTGGGTCCTGGAGGAGACTGGTCAAGCAATGAGACACGAGGCAAGATGGAGCGAAGACCAGTGATTTAAAGAGGCAAATCATCAGTATTTATCATGTACAGGCTGCATGCAAAAGAACTGCAATCTGGCAGAATCCATATGCCATGTTTACATGAGTTAATTGGGAAACTCTTCAGGGGAGTTAATTAACTAACTTAATCAATGACAGGGGAACTCCATTGTTCCAAGCTATCTGGGGTAAAAATGTGGCTGGTATTGGTTTTAGGATTTAAGGTAATCCGCAGATGCGAGATTACCCATTACATGACTAGCGAGTTAGTCATTAGCTTCCTATTGTCCGAGCTGCTTGTCAGGTCAGCTGTGGGTGAATTAAAACCCTATCTAATATTCCGCTCCCCCAATTTCTGTCCCTTCAGGAAACCCCTGGTAACGAGGTGATCACCCATCACCGGGGTTCTGTCAGGGCCAGTATACCAATTGTGTGCGCGGATACCATAGCACCTGGACATCTACCAGAGCCTGCCAAACTAAACTCTCCTCTAACTGATCAAAATCTCACAAAATCCTAGTGGTTTCATTATTCTCAATATTGGTTTCCACTAGGGATTTAATTTAATTGTCACGCTTTTATACCACCCACTCAGGCAAACCCGACTCAGGGCGGTTTACATAGCAGACAATAAATACAACATACTGTAACACAATATACAATGAGTACATGAATAAATAATTCAATAACATACTATACTATTAATACTAAAAATCAAAAATACAATACACAATTCAGTATATGGATTCACAAAACAGTACCACATCACAATGCTATACTGCAATATCATAAATTACGAGTTACATAGTTACATAACACTATCTCAATATCGGTTACAGTAACAAAATATCAATTCAACAGGAGAAATGTATACATCCACAAAATTACCTATCAATATAAATTATAATAAAAAAAACAATATCAGCAAAAAAGATGTATGCATTGGTATGTTTTGATTCTTGTACTGCTTTCTAACTTCTGTGGCCACTTGCAAATTCTTGCTTTCGAACTGCTAGGTTGGCAGGAACTGGGACAAAGACGGGAGCTCAGGAATCGAACTGCTGACCTTCTGCCTCCCAGTAGCATCTTAGCCACTTGAGCCACCACATTATTTCTATAGGCTCTATTTATTTACATTGTTTCTATATCCCATGTGTACTAAAATACTTAAGTTCTTGACAAGATCCAAAAGTCTTAAAGCTATAGGAGACCTGTAGACTCAAATGCTTAAAATACACGAAAGTTACAGGCAAATAAGACAGAATTCAATCCAAAGTACAGGAGCATAATAGATACAATAAAATTTTACAAGAATGTTTTAAGTACATTCTACAAATGCTGGAGCCTATAGCCTAAAAAGGCACAGTGGAAGAGAATACATCTCCAGAATATATCATTTAAAATTAAACACATTATAAGTAAACACATTATAGCTTTGAGCAATCTTGAATTTTAAGAATATGGTAGTAACACATACAGGAAATTATTCTAAGTGCTCACTCATCCAATCTAGTTTGAATCTAAGGAAGGAAATCCATGTTGTCCTTGCCTGTTACTGCTTTTGTTGCTACATGATGCTGCAGTTGATCATACATGAAAACATACATTGGAAAAGCAGTACATCTCCAAAATATCTCATTTTGAAAGTAAAAAGCATTATATCTCTGAGCAACCTTTAGCCTCGAGCATAAAAAATAAGCACACATAAAAAAATACTCTAATTGCTCAACCGACCATGTCAACATGAATCTATGGAAGAAAATGATGTGTGTTTTGTGGAGTTGTGCTTTTCTGCAGCCTTGTTCTGTTGTGCCTTCTGCTTCCCTATTTTTTATATTTCTCATAACTGTAAACTACTGACTTTTGCTGGAGCAGTAACTATAGAGATCTGATAGAAATAGAAAAAGTAATAGACATTCACATTAATTTTACAGCTCCTGTAACTATAGTTACTGCCAATCAGAATCTGGCAAGCTGCCACTAAGACAACAAGCATTATTATTTTGGCTGTCAGTTATGAGCCTACAGATTTCAATGGGGTCTAATAAAATGAAGTAGAGCAAATCACAGGGCTTGAAACAAGGTCTGCCACATTAATACATTGCAAAGTTCTATATATTTAAATACACTTTCAATTCTCTCCTTTGTTTGGGCTTTTCACACTGAACTGTCAACTGTGTTATGGTACAGTGACCTTGCTTTCAGACTCGGCTGAAGCTAGCTAATTTTTTGCAGTAACTTATAATAAAAATGTTGTTCAAATCTCATTTTTAAAACACACTATAGAATTTCAGGGTTGCCTTTTCTACATATCCCTTGATTATTTTAGCACTCTATAAATGCAGAATTTCAGACCTTGACAGACAAGTAGCCATAACGCAAGTGTAAGCTCCTTAGAGGAAGGATAAAATAAAAATGTAACAGATAAATGAAAGAAATCCTCTTTTGACTAAGGAGGACTGGATTTAGCACAATGATGAACTTTCCCCCACTCTTACCTGGATATAGGTTGCTCTTTAACCTATCAATCACCACCCAGTCTTAAAGAAACTCACATTGAGAGTCTGTGAAGAATGGGTGAAGCAATGAAGAATGCAGTCAGTCATTCCAGTTGCCTTGATCAAGAGCCAGTCTGTAGGAATACAGCTTTCACGAAGTCCTTCCAGGGTGGATTCTTCTGTTGAGAGACCCCAGAATCTAATCTCTGCTTTGTACTGTACATGCAGTCACTTGT
Organism: Bradypodion pumilum; assembly: GCA_035047305.1. Lineage (NCBI taxonomy): Eukaryota > Metazoa > Chordata > Lepidosauria > Squamata > Chamaeleonidae > Bradypodion > Bradypodion pumilum. Next base: position 183,018,519 of record JAWDJD010000004.1, on the reverse strand, counting down.
GTTGTTGCCTTGTCAGCACTTATCTAGCATGTTAAGTCATTTGCAGGAGCAGTTGAAGGGGCAATCCCACCCTATCTCACCTTGCCAAGATCTTTGTAAGTATGAATGAGTCCCTCGTTGTAAGGATAGAATAGGAAAAGTAGTGGAGCACCTATAGGGGTTTGGGGTTAAAATAATAACTTTATTATGGTGGTGATGGCATCCTTTCCCCCTACCACCCCAAGAGGAAAGATCTAAGATACTCTTGTTGTTGCAGCACTTGAAACAACCCTTTGGGCTTGCAGTGAAATCATCTCATGAGCAAAGCCTGCTTTCACACAGTTATGACAGGGATCAGGAAAAGTATGTATGTAGAGAACTATATATAGAATGGGGAGGAGAAAGCCGAGGATGAAAGAGATCTGTGACTAGTCATGGTCACACCTGTGGAGAAGAAATGATGTGACAGTGACAGGTAATTATGATTTTTGCCAAAGGGGCTTTGAGTTTGTTCTGTACCCCTTTCTTCACATGGTACCAAGCCAAGGGCAACGAGTCTCACTGCTTCCTTGCAGACCTGTGAGCAGCACAGCAGGCATCAAAGGATTATTTTCTCAGAATGAATAGTATGTGGCTCACTGGATGTTTGACACTGATGTTGATGATCATGTAGTCATTGCCAAGGGGCAGCCAGGAGCACAACGTAGCAAAGTCCCTATTCTTCAGAGGACTTGGACATCTCCCTGCTAAGATTGGGTGGGTGGATTTTAGTAGTGACTAGCAAAGGTTGCCCGGCGTTGCCGGGCTGTTTTAAATGGTGTTGGAAAGTTTTTGTTGTTGTTGTTAATGTTTGTAAAGAAGAGGTTAATCTATATTTGAAATTTGTAAAATTTTTATTTATACATTTTTTTGATGGCCTGTTTTAAACTGTGATGAGTTTTGTTTGGTGTTTTAGTTTTGTGGATGAAAAAAAGAATAAAGGATGATATACTTTTTCGAAAAACTCTTGGGGCCTTTTGTGTGGGGCTATTGTGTCTTTTTGAATTTTATTTATTATTGTGGGCAGCAAGTGCTGCTGGTAGGGGTTATCTTGTATTTTGACTGTTTTTTCTCTCGTGGCCTCTGGGTGGAGCTTCTTCCAGTAAGTAGTCTCTTTCTTTATTCATTTCTTTTCCAGTCGTTGTGGTATGAGGTCGTGTGGTGGTGAGTTAGCTGTTTTTCTTTATTTGGGGTGGTGGTGGTGGTTGGATTTTGTGGTGTTTGGCTGGGTGCTGGGTGTGTTTGGAAATGTTTGTTGTTGTTAACTTTTTTGGTGTTATTTTTGTTTGTTTTTGTGTATTTTTGAATGTTTTTGATTGTTTGTTTTTGTGTTTTTTGGTGTCCTGGGGGGGATCCCCTCTCAGACAGACTCCTTTGATCCCCCCAACCCTCTCAACCCCAGGGGAGCCAGTAGAGAGGGGGATTTCCCCCCACTCCGTTTTTAAAGAGAAGTAACCACTTGGTTTCTTCTCTTTAATATGGGGCGTGTGTGTGTGGGGGGGGGGAATCCCCTCTCTGCTGGGTCCCCTGGGGTCAGGAGGGTGGGGGAGACAGAGTCTTTTTGTCCCCCCCACCCTCTCAGCCCCAGGGGAGCCAGTAGAGAGGGGGATTCCCCCCCAACTCCGTTTTTAAAGAGAAGTAACCACTTGGTTTCTTCTCTTTAATATGGGGCGTATGTGTGTGTGGGGGGAGGGAATCCCCTCTCTGTCAGGTCCCCTGGGGTCAGGAGGGTGGGGGAGACAGACTCCTTTTGTCCCCCCACCCTCTCAACCCCAGGGGAGCCAGTAGAGAGGGGGATTCCCCCCCAACTCCGTTTTTAAAGAGAAGTAACTGCTTGGTTTCTTCTCTTTAATATGGTGTGTGTGTGTGTGTGGGGGGGAGGGAATCCCCTCTCTGCTGGGTCCCCTGGGGTCAGGAGGGTGGGGAGACAGTAGAGAGGGGGAGCACAACACCCCCCACCCAGTGATATTAAAGGGGAAACTCCGATTAGTAGCTTCAGGCGCCGTTGGGGAGGGGGGCTTTGGTTTCTGCGGCTTGGCGGACTTGCTCTCACGGTGTTTTTGTTTTATTTTTTGGGTGCCGGCTTCCTCAGCGTTCTGCGCGCTCATGGCGCGCAGGACGCTGGGGCTTGTAGTTATGGGTTGGTGCTTTGTGTTTGTGCTGCGTTTTTTTAAATGGTTTTCTTTTGATTGGCTGCACCGTGCGAGAGCCTCTCAGCCTGATTGGCTCTGGCGCGGCGTGGTGCAAGGAATGTTGGGAAGTGAAGTTGTTTCCCTTTCTTCGCGTTTGTGGGGCTGTTGCCCCACTGCCGGTTTTCTCAATCCTTCGTTGACCTGCGGACCCAGATCGGCCGTGTGCAGGAAGGGTGAGTGCAGGCAAGTAGGGCGAGGCATAGCAACCTATAGCCAGTTCCAACGTTTAACCCTTGGATTTATAGGTTAAGATATACTAAAAACAGTAATGAAATAATAATAGAGAGTCTTATGACACCTTAACTACTAGCTAATTCATTAAATAGGTATTTACGAACTTCTGTGAAATGCTAGGATTAAAAACTCCGAGAAGAAGTGGTGCGCTATGCATAGATTGCCTGTGACAAATCTTTGATATGTCAACCACTGACCTCCCTCTAATCCAGGTTTCCCTTTTTGACTCTTCAGCCAAATCTCTTTTGCCACAGCTCAGAGCTAAGTTGTACAATTTGGTCTCATTTAACTTTCCTGTTGTGAAGGAAAGGGTTTGGGCAATGCTAAGATGCATGCCCTAAATTCAAGGAATTCCCCCCAAGCAACAGCTGGAGTCCCGTTGGTAATTTCCATGGGCATAATTTTCATGGAAATAAGTCTCATGAGCAAATTGCCAAAATTGTCTGCATAGGCATTTGCTGTTGCATACAAAGTTGTGCAAGTTGGTGAACGCTTGTGTTGACTTCTTAACTTGAGGAAATTCATTGCTGAGATTCATGCTTCTTGAGTTATTCTAGCATAAAAACAGAATAGGATTCTTGCGGGATCCGCACACGCAATTGGCATACTGTCCCTGACAGAACCATCACTTGGGAGATTGCTCCTTCGAGCTTTGGTTCCGAGGGGACCGAAATTGGGGAGCGGATTAATAGCCATAGTTTAATTCACCCACAACTGACCTGACAAACAGTTTGAGCAAGAGGAAATTGGATGACTAACTCATAAGTCATGGAATAGGTAATGTCACACCCGCGGATTACCGCAAGCCCTAAAACCAACAGTGGCCATGTTTACCCCAGGATAAGCATGGAATAATGGAGTTCCCCTGTCAGTGTTTAATTTAGTTAATTAACTTCCCCGGGAGAGGTTCCCAATTAACTCGTGTAAACAGAGAACGTGATTCTTGTCAGATGACAATTCCATCACACGCAGCCTTGCTTACTCGATATATACTGATGATTTTCCCTCAATAAATCACTGGTCTTCGCTCCATCTTGCCTCGTGTTTCATTGCTTGACCAGTCTCCTCCGGGACCCAACAGCTGCTTTGCGGCCCCAATCCAACAGATTCTGGTCTATAAACCCAGCAATAGTGAAGAAAAATAACTTTAAATGATTTGTATTTATTTTTGTTTCAATTCCAGATAACTGTATGAGTATAGCAATGTAGGAAATGCATACAGTTTATTGCTAACTAAATTATATCATCCTTCAAGTGTAATCTCTGAGGAGCACATTTTTGCAAAGCAATAAATGTGATTCACCCAGAAATAAGTGCATTTCCCCTGGTACAGTGCACTACTGGTTCTGCCCTGATGAAATGGGATTTCTTTTTTAAAAGCAAGGTTACATGAAATAAAATAATTATACAGAAGCACCTGAAGTTAGGGTAGTGTCTAATACTGGGCTATTGACTGGCAAGTCCCTAGCTTAAATTTCATTTCAGATGTTGATGAATTTATTGTTAGCCTCATATTGGAGTCCTTTTTCTTGAGGTAGTGGGAGTCATGTAGAACATGGTGGAGTGTCTCTGGAGGCAAATCCTTGCATGTGATCTGTGTCTGTTTGGTAGAGAGTTACTGAGCTTAAACACTGAAGTGTAGCTAACAGGAGCATTACTCATGCAATCAGGTATGGAGACAAAATACTTTACCAAGAGACAGCCAAATCTAGACTAGGGAGATGGACCTTGTTGTACAAACAATCTAGAAACCACTTCTCTAACAAGCACCCATAACAGAGGGTTGTCTATATGTGTGTTTGTGATCTCTCACAGATGGACATCGAAACCTTGGATCCATAACTGCAAATTGAAATGCCATAATCCAGTAAAAGCTGTGACTCTTCATATTATATAGCTCCATGATGTTAGGATAAAATAACATATCACAAACAAATGTGTTTTAAACAGCTATCTTGATAAACCTGCCTTTGACAGTTTAGTGTTCTGGAAAAAATGAGCAGCAGCCAGCATAATGGGCCAAACACACAACGTTATTCGGGAATAACAACACAATTTTAACTGCACCACAGCGACTCATATACAGTTAGGTACAGATACATTTAGGCAGGAATCAACAGGATTGGTCAATAGAACCCAGGAGAGAATGGGGTGATCCTGGTCCAGACACCACTTGCGCTTCTCGGAGTAAAATGGTACGAACCCCAATCTCGCGTTACTTTAGAAACTGAGGAGAACGTAAAATGGTGGATCAATTTTATTCAATACACAACATCCCTCCCCCCTAGGATTGCACAAATTCTTGTAACCATTGCGGAGGGCCATAGCATCTTTTTGGCCACACTGATGCCTGGTCAAGTAGCTGAGCCCTAGGGCTAGCTGAGGAAGACAAATGATGTTCCACAATGGGGGAACAGCTAGGACTAATAGCATGTCAGGAGCAATTGCCCATTTCAGAACTTGAATTACTGAGGTGAGAAACCAACCCAAAATCCCATTTTGTAAACGATTGAGCAGGGAAACGCTCGAACCCAAACCCAGAATTTGAAGGGGAAAAACTAAACTGAAAGTTCCTCCTTTGACCATGAGTGGAGGGCGACTCAACACAAATTTCCCCGTTTTGGGTGTGAGTAGTGAGTAGACTCAAACACTGGAGGATGAGGGTCACAGGGGAAAAATCATAGCCCCGTTTCTCGCATGGACGAGTAGGGGAACACTTGAAAAACTCCCCCATATCCTGTAAAGCATCAGAAGAATTTCTAGACATCTGGGAGCCCTTTGAAAGAAACAAAGATGCTAGCTTTGAATTAGCTGAGCCTTCTTCATCTCCCCCTTGGAATAAGCGGGTGGGGGAGAACCTTTATGTGGAATTATTACGATTTTTGTCTGCTAAGGGTTCCTCAAACTCAAATTGTTCTCACTGTCCTTCCAGTGACTGGTCCGTTACTCTATGCCTGATTTGGTCAGTATTTTGCTGCCAAAGAAGGCCATTTTCCAATTTTACCTGGTAGGAGACTGGTCCCGTTTGCTCTAACACAGTACCTGGAACCCAAGCTGGTCCTTCTGCAACATAATTCTGGCAGTGCACAGGATCACCTACCCCAAAAACCTTTTCCTGACTAATTTCTATCGGGGGTAACCCGATAGGTTGAAAGAAACTGACAGAGCTGCAGCTCAAAATCCCCCCTGCCCCATGCATCATAAAGCTTCCTTAGTCGTGCAGACCTGTCGCTCAACCTGGCCATTGGTGGCAGGGTGAAACGGGGCAGAAGTGAAATGGGGCAGAAGCACATCCGGCAATCTGAAACAGATGAAAATGTCTACGTAGTTGCTTAATAGTCACAGATGACGTCGTACTTGGAACAGGAATTACATCCAACCATGTTGAAAATGAATTGACCACTAAAAGGAATAAGGTACCTCGAAATGGATCGACGAAATCCACATGGATTCGTAACCACGGTCCACGAGCCATGTCCCATTCCCAGGAGGGAAGTCAGGACTCTTCAGGTCGGGAACTCTGACAGTTAGTGCAAGTGCCTACTAACTGCTCTATCTCTAAATCCACTTGCAGACACCAAAAATAGCTCTGTGCCAAAGCTTTGGAGTGCACGATTCCTGGGTGGCTGATGTGAAGATGTTTGAGAACTTTAGGATGCAAGGCAGCAGGAATTACTACCCACTGGCCCCATAACAAGCAACCTGAGGGAACAATGGGGGGTGAATCAAGAGATTCTATCATCAGCACCTGATGATCACGCTCTATCTCGCAATCCGGCTCCCCAGGTTCGGGCAATGGGGATCTTGAGAGAGCATCGGCATGGCCTATGTCTTTCCCTGGCCGATGAATTAACATAAACTGATAAGCATTTAGAAATACAGTAGACCCTCGCATAATAGCATTACTTGGTTCCCCAAGTAGCATTGCTAAGCAATTTTTGTTGTTATGCAGGTTTCTATGGAGTTTCCCGCATAACAATGTTTTTAGCGTTGTGTCCGGATAATGACAGTTAATTTAGCATTGTTGTCTGGACAGTGACACTAAAAACATTGTTATGCGGGGGAACATGTGGTGCATAACGATGCATTGTTAAGCGAAAAAGATGCTATCCAAACACATTGTTACGTGAGAGTTGACTGTATATCCCATCTCAGCATACGGGGGGAGAGTATTTGTGGAGTGGGCTTGGAAGTGACAAAAATCCCTAACATGGGCTTATGGTCCGTAACAATTGTAAACTCCCTCCCGTACAAATAATCGTGAAACTTTTTCATCCCTGCAACTATGGCTAGAGCCTCACGGTGTGTCTGTGCATAGTTTCTCTCAGCATTAGAGAGGGACCTTGAATAAAAAGCAATCGTGGCTTCTGCTCCATTATCCAATGTATGGCAAAGAACAGCCTCCACTCCTGCTGGCGATGCATCGCAAACTAACACTACGGGCTTTCGGGGGTTGAAATGAATGAGGACTGCCTCAGAGAACAACACCTCCTTTAACTCTTTGAATGCCTTTTCCTGACTCTGCCCCCACCTCCAAACTGTCTCTTTCTTGAGAAGTCTGTGAAGCAGCTCGGCTACAGATGCCTTCCTGGGCAGGAAGGAGTGATAAAAGTTTAGCAGGCCCAGGAAGGACTGTAATTCGGACTTAGAAGATGGCCGGGGGCATTACGAACAGTGAAGACCTTAGAGTCGGAGGGTTTGACCCCCTAGGGAGTTATTTTGAAACCAAGAAACTCAACCTCCTTAGCAAAGAATACACATTTGTCTTTACGTAAATGGAGCCCGGCCTTTTCAAACCTCTGCAAAACCTGGTCAAATCTCTCTGCCAGTTCAAATTTGTCCCCCGCAGTAATTAAAACATCAACAAAATAGGGAAGAACCCCGGGGGAGACCCTTAAGTAGATGCTCTACGAGCGATGAACTATACCGGGGGCTGCGTTAACCCCGAACTGTAAATGTGAGACTTTGAAAGCCCCTTTATGGGTGACTATCGTTTGCATTACAGCAGCAGCAGGTGTAACCGTCAGCTGCTGGTAGGCCCAGGCTAAATCTAATTTAGCGAAACACTTTCCCCCGTGTAATGTAGCTAGCAAGTGGCTTACAACAGGGACCGAATGGCTTTGTTGATCGTGCACTTGTAGTCTGCACAGATCCTAACCTCCCCATTTGCCTTTATGGCAGTTACAATTGGGGTCTCCCACTCTGCAGAATCAATGGGAACCAAAATACCTTGACCCACAAGTTTGTCCAACTCTGCCTCTATCTTGTCTTTAAGGGCGAAGGGAGGCTTGAGGCAGACAGGCCGTACAGCCAGGTCAAGTTCAAATGAAACTGGGCCCCCCACAAAAGTACCAAGTCCTTTCTTGAAAACCTCTGGGTGCACATTGCAAACATCCAGCACTGGGTCAGAACTCACAGCATTCATTCCGGACGGTCTTATTTCCAGTGGTTCGAACCACTGGACCCCCAGCAAACAGTTAGTTCCTTGCTTCACCATCACAAGGGGAAATTTGGTGCAAATGTTCTTAAAACATACAGAGAAATCCCCCACCCCCAGAATGGGGATGTGACAACCTTGAACATCTCAGAGGGACATCTTCAACTCACGCAACTTAGGGTGCAAGGTGGGGGGAATTTTTAGGAAATCCTATTGGGGTAAAATTGAATAAGACGTACCTGAGTCCATCTCCATATGGATTGGTACGCCTTGCACTTGCAAGTCAGCAAAGAACTGGCTGGACACATTCACCACGTTGCTGCATGGAGCCTCCGACATAGAAATCTTGGAAATATACACTCCTGGCTTCCTCGGGCGCTTGTCCGATGCTGTGGTTTGCCTGTTCCTCTGGTGGCACACTTTTGCAATGTGCCCTCATTTGCCGCAATAGTGGCAATCCGCCTTACAAAAGGACAGTTTCAACGGTCGTGCTTGCTCCCATAGCAGTCGCACCACTTCAGGACCTTTGGGGCATGTTTCTTCTTTTTCCTTCAGACCTTTCTGACCCCTCCATCCTCATCACTGGACCCAGATGTGGACGATGATGCCGGCGATGCTGTCGATGACGAACACAATGGCGAAGAACTGTGGTGGGCCTGTACAACAGACTCCAGAGCCCCGGAGATGACAGGCCGTTGCTTGAAGGACTTTACCCCCAACCTGGCCACCTCAGATGCCAACGCTTCCTTTAACACACTCTTGAAGGTGAGCATGTCCCGGGTCATCAGCCTGCGTTGAGCCTCTTCGTCCCGAAGTCCGGCTAGCAGGTGGTCGTGGAGGGTGTCTTCAATGTTCAGCTACTGGCACGGGGCAGCTGCGAGTCGAAGGGCGGCAGCATAGTCAGCCACAGACTCCCCGGGGCATTGGTCACGGCAGTGGAACATGACCCGGGCAGGAAATATTGGGACCCTTGAGTGGAAATGGTTCCACAGGGCCGTCAGGGTATCGGTGAGGGGAACATTGTTGGTGTCCCTTGGCAGCACCAAGTGAATGGCTAACTCGAGAGTAGGCAGGCCACATCTTGCCAGGAAACACAAACACTTTTTCCCTCCTCTACGATGTTGTTAGCTGCCATGGTATGCTTGAACTGCTTCTCGTAGAGAACCCATTTCTATGGCACTGAGACATCAAAAGGGCCAATGGAATTCTGTTGGGACGCCATCCTATCCTCGTCACCAATTTAGTGTTCTGGGGGGAAAAAGCAGCAGCAAGCATAACGGGCCAAACACATAACTTTATTCGGGAATAAGAACACAATTTTAACTGTGCCACAGCGACTTATATACAGTTAGGTACAGATACATTTAGGTGGGAATCAACAGGATTGGTCAATAGAACTCAGGAGAGAATGGGGTGATCCTGGTCTGGACACCACTCACGCTTCTCGGAGTAAAATGGCGCGAACCCCAATCTCCCGTTACTTTAGAAACTGAGGAGAACGTAAAATGGCAGAACAATTTTATTCAATACACAACAGACAGGCAGCATATCAATTCATACTGGTAAATATATAAATAAAACTATATTTGAAATAATAACCATTAGGAACACGATTAGCCCTGTACTTCCAGTGCACTCTGGGTACCTTTGCTTTCAGAGGAAAATCTGAATAAGGCTATTGTAAAATCTACCTCTCTGTTGTTATGGGCATCCTCCACAAAAATCATCAGTTGATCATGCAATTATCAGGTAATAAGAGCATGTGTGCATACGCCTATGCACGATCTTCCACATGATCTAATAAACCCCAGAGAACATCTGTATTTGTAATCTAATTAGTTCAAATGTACACCCACAATCCAAGGTGAGTTAACCATATAATAAAGCTATGAGAGTGATTAGCTTTAATTATCGGAGTAATTACTACAGACATAATGGATGGCAATATTTAGCAGAGGTGTAAGTATTACACAAACAGTGTTCAATTACAGACACTCCATATGAGTGTCCATCAACTGTACCTCAAGGGACGTCTGTCTGACCACAAAATAAAGCCATTTATTTATTTATTTATTATTTCGATTTCTATACTGCCCACTTGGCCAAGGCCAACTCAGGGCGGTTCACAGTCATAATAAAAACATGATTAAAAACTGCTTAAAAAAACTACCCTCCCCCTAAAAAAGGGTGCAGGGACCGAGGGGGCCAGAATTTCACTATACCAGCCACCCAATGGAAGTCACCCTTCCTCCTGCACCTCATACTTGGCCTGCCAGCCAGGTTTTAAGTTATTTTCTGAAGGGCAACAATTCCATCTGGAGACGTAGCTCTGTTGGTAAAAGGTTCCAGAGAGCCAGTGCGGACACGGAGAAGGCCCTCCTTCTTGTGCTAGAGAGGTGAGCCCCTCTAGCAGATGGTACAATAAGAGAACCCCTCCGGTCCGCCCTGGTTGGATGGACAGACATCCTTAGGGCAATGCGGACTCTTAGGTATCCTGGCCCACAGTCATGTAGGGCTTTAAAGGTCAAAACCAGCACCTTGAATTGCACCCGGAGGCAAACTGGTAACCAGTTCAGCTCCCGAAGCAGTGGCGAGGCATGGGCATAACGTCCACACCCCATCACCACCCGGGCCACCGCATTCTGGACCAGCTGTAGCCTCCGAATGGTCATCAAGGGCAGCCCCATGTAGAGCGCATTGCAGTAATCTAGTCTGGAGGTGACCAGAGCATGAGTGACCATGACCAGGAAGTCCCTGTCCAGGAAAGGGCACAACTGGTGAATTAATCGAAGCTGTGTGAAAGCCCTCCTGGCCACGGCTGCCACCTGTTCTTCTAGCAGTAGCCGCGAGTCCAGGAGGACCACCAAGTTGCGCACCAGGTTTGTCTGGGGCAAAACAGCCCCATCCAAAACCAAAGATGATAATTCCCTGAGCAGCACAGGGCCCCCAATCCATAGCCATATATGGTCACCATATTAAGAAGGTAATTTTTTGTTATGTGGCACCTGGAAAATTAACATCTATTGTGGCACATGTTCATGCCACAATAGCTTTATTAAGTCTTTTGGACAGCACAACTCTTTCTCATGGTTTTAAGGAAAAATACAACCCCTCTGGAACTTGCCAGGAAAGTGAAAGCAGACTTGTCTTAATAGATCAGACACAAACATCCCAAATGCTTCTCTCTAGTCTGGAGAAGAGTAACATTTGATCCGGACTTGTGTGTGCACAGCCAGCCATGTCTGTTTATTAATGGAATTACATGAGCTCTTCCATAAATAAACTTTAAGAAGAAATTTTGATCAAAAAAGAGAAAGGGAAATAAAAAAGAGGGCATCTCTAATTCCTTGTCATCTGAGGAATGCCTCATTAAAAATGTAACAGCAGCTAATCTCTACCCTATTGCTGCCATTAACTTGTGCTGCAATAAGAGCAGGTATTCATCCATAATGCACATACACTCTGAAGGACTTAATTCCAGACAGGAGCAGTATGATTTGTTCCACTAATCATACAATAATCAACTGATCTTATCCAAGCCCAACCTTGATAGAAACTTTCTGCAGGACTCTCTAAAAAGAGCAAGTGGAATTGCTTTCTCAGCAGTGCCACTGTCTGATTTGATTAGAAGAAGTAAAGTTAGGAGCCAGTGAAGATATTGACAGGAGAGGTTCTCTTCACATTTGATATTTTGCTCACAGTGCCGTCTCCATGTCCAACGTCCTTGCCTTTAGACCAGTGGTTCTCATGCCCCACAGGGGGACTTTAGTTCCCAGAAACCTAAGTCAGTATATCGGCTGATCTGTGCTTTGGGGAATTGACTTAGGCTTCTGGGAATTGAAGTCCAAAAACCAAAGGTTGGGAAACACTGCTCTAGACTGTTTTGTTGTTTAGCCACACAGTCAATTCAGACCCTTTGTGACCCCATGGACCATTGCCCTCAAGGCACCTCTGTCCTCCACCACCTTCCTTAACCCGCCCAGCTCTGTGCCCATTGTATCTACAATACCATCTATCCATCTCATTTTCTGCTGCTCCATTCTTCTTTTGCCCTCCACCTTTCTCAGCAACAAGGCTTTATCAAGTGAGTCTTCTCTTCTCATTTGATGTCCAAAGTACTTTCGCTTCATCTTCACTATTTGACCTCCCAAGGATCAGTCAGGGTTGATTCCTTCTAAGATTGACCTATTGTTATGGGTTGTTCTGAATGTCCTTTCAGAGTGTGCTTCTGAATGAAAAAAGATTTAGGATCACTTTCAACTCTACATTTTGGCTCCAAGATTTCAAAGGTAGCTATGCGTGATCCACAGTGACAAAACAACACTAAAATCCAATGGCAGGCAGCACCTTTATCAGGATCCACCACATTTTTACATAAGTTTGCAAACTTCTAAGTTCTTCTGAAATCTTCATTTGGCTCAGTAGTACAAAAACGACCAGGGATGTAGGAGGCAGGGGAAAACATAGATGTTTGAAAATGTGGGCAGATTTTATTGTGGCTGTGATGTCTGCTGTTAAGGCTTACTCAAGTGAATCTATAAGAGCATAAGAGCATAAGAACAGCCTTGCTGGAACAGGCCACAGCCCATCCAGTCCAGCATTCTGTATCACACAATGGCTCACCATTTCCTTCAGGGTATTCCCAAGCAGATGCCTTCACCTGCTTAGGATTCCTTGGAAATGGCATGGAGAGATATCCTGCCTATCTCTCCAACCCGGAGGTTGTCCTTAGGTATCCATAATTATAGCCATTGATACCCTTGTCCTCCATGAACTTGTCTAATCCTTTCTTAAAGCTGTCAAGATTGACAGCTGTCACCACTTCTTCTGGCAGGTAGTTCCATAGACCAGTGATCCTTTGGGTGAAAAAGTACTTTCTCTTACTTGTTTGAGAAATAGTACCCAAAAGTTTCATGGAGTGCCCCTAGTTCTAGTGTTATGCGATAGGGAAAACAGTTCTTCCTTATCTACTTTGTCCACACTTTGCATGATTTTATAAACTTCAATCAGGTCAGCTCTTAGACACTGTCGTTCAAGAGTGAAGAGACCCAACCATTGCAGCCTCAGATGATAAGGAAGGTGTTCCAGTCCCCTAATCATTTTGGTTGCCTTCCTCTGCACTTTTTCTAGCTCCATAATATCCTTCTGGAGGTATGGCGACCAGAACTGTACACAGTATTCTAGATGGGGCCTCACCATAGATTTATAAAGAGGCAAAATGACACTTGCTGACTTTTTTCTATAACCTTCCTAATGATCCCTAGCATTGAGTTTGCTTTTTTTACTGCTAAGGCACACTGGGTTGACACCTTCATTGAGCTGTCCACCAGGACACCAAGGTCCCTTTCCTGGTTTGTCGCAGAGAGTTCAGAACCCATCAGTTTATAAATGTAATCGGGTTTTTTTGCCCCAACATGCATCACTCTGCACTTACTAATGTTCAAGCTCATTTGCCACTGTTTTGCCCACACCCCCAGTGTCAAGAGATGCCTCTGGAGCTTCTCATAATCTCTCACAGTTTTCACTACCCTGTATAATTTAGTGACGTCAGCAAATTTGGCTACCTTGCTTTTTACTCCTACCTCTAGATCATTTATGAAGAGGTTGAAAAGCAGGAGTCCGAGTACTGAACCTTGGGGGACCCCACTCTTTACTTCCCTCCACTTGGAGAAGTGTCCATTTAGTGCTACCCTCTGTTTCCTGTCCCTTAGCCAGTTGCTGATCCAGGACAAGACCTGTCCCTTTATTCCATGACTGGTAAGTTTATTCAAGAGCCTTTGGTGTGGGACCTTGTCAAAAGCCTTCTGAAAGTCCAGATAAACAATGTCAACTGGACCCCCCTTATCCACATGCTTGTTGACACTCTCAAAAAATTCCAACAGTTTAGTGAGGCATGTTTTGCCCTTGCAAAAGCCATGTTGGCTCTCCTTTAGCAGTGCCTTCTCTTCTATGTGCCTATTAATTCTATCTTTTAGGATGGTTTCCATCACTTTACCTGGGACACATGTCAAACTGACAGATTGGTAATTTCCTGGATCACTCCTGGATCCTTTTTTGAAAACTGGTGTTACATTCGCTACCTTCCAGTCATCAGGCACAACGCCTGATTTGAGGGAAAGATTATATATTTTGGCTAGGAGATCAGCAATTTCATCCTTAAGTTCCCTGAAAACCCGTGGATGGATGCCATCTGGTCCTGGTGATTTGTTAGCATTTAGTTTAACAAGACATGCAAGGACCTCCTCCCTGGTTATTTCTATCTGGCTTAATTCTTCGGTTTCCCTACCTATGAAGATAGGCTCTGTTTTGGGCATGTGGTCTCTGTCTTCTTCAGTGAATACTGAAGCAAAGAATTCATTGAGTCTCTCTGCAATCTCTGTTTCCTCTTTAATAACCCCTTGCCTTCCATTGTCATCTAATGGTCCAATGGCCTTCCTAGTTGGGTTCTTACTTCTAATGTACTTAAAGAAGTCTTTGTTATTTCTCTGAGTATTTTCAGCAATACGCTCCTCAAAGTCTTGCTTTGCTTTCCTGATTGTTGCCTTGCATTTGTTCTGCCAGAATTTATGTTTCTGTCTGCTGTCCTCATTTGGACAAGCCTTCCATCTTCTAAATGAGCTTTTCTTGCTCTTGATCACTTCCCGAACAGCTCCTATAAGCCACATCGGAGTCCTCTTGGACCTGGCAGTGCCCTTTTTCCTTTTGGGTATGCATTCCTGTTGTGTTCTGTTGGTTTTATTGTACACACGGATTACAATGTATCTGAGCCAATGTAACCTTACCTATAGCAACAATGTAACCTTCAGCTGTATCATATAAACCCTGTAATAGGACGCGAGCTAATGACCACCAGCTGGCAGCAGCGAGCGTCCAAGCTCTCTTGGTCCAAACTCATCAAAGGCAACAGCGCGGGAAGTTTTCCCGCCACCACCTACACCTGGACAAGAAGGGCGTGACCTGCAATGACGTCACGCAGATAGTAGCCAATGGGCTACCATGGCACCACGTTCAAATGTGTTACTGCTGTATATAAAGAGCTATCGATCCGCCATTACCTCATGTTCCCTCTGTCCACGATGCAATAAACCTGAGTTAACCCAGCCCGAGGCTGTGTCCTGTGTCTTGGTTTGCATACACCAAATTGGCGACGAGGATGGGATCATGGATCCCCACGGAACAGCCAGGGCACAGAGCGGTTTCAACATCACCAAACCACAAGACTGGGAGCTGCTTGAGATGGATTTCCAGGCAGCCCTGGTGGAACTCAGAGTCAAAGGGGAAGACGAGGAGAGAAAGAGGGCCATCCTCACCAGAATGCTCGGGATGGAAACCAAGCGGACGCTGGTGGGCATAATCGCTCCGAAGAAGGTGAGCGACTTTAAGGCTAGCGACATCATGCAACTGCTGCGAGAGCGGTTCTGCCCCTCGAGGGCAATGTTTCCCGCTCGGAGCGCGTTTTGGAGGCGAGTCCAAGCGCCGGATGAGTCGGTTGAGGCATTCGTGGCCGCCATGAGGATAGCCGCCGCCCCCTGTAAATGGGGCGATATCCTGGAGTTGGTCCTCAGGGACGGCGTGCTGTGTGGCCTGAAAGACAAGGAGGTACAGCGCAGCTTGATGAATAAGGAGCCGCCACCCACGCTGGCAGAGGTCATAGAGGCCGCGGAAGCCGCAGAGTCCACGAATGCCGGAGTGGACGAGATGCACCAGTGGCGTGAGTGGCGTCCTAGAGCCGGCAAGGCGGAAAATTCGGTGCACGGGAAGACCGGACAGTCGGTGCACGCGACTCGACGGGCCTCAAAGTCGTCTACGGAAGGCAGCGACGGCGAGGAGGTCCAGAAGGTCCGGAAGGGTGGTCGACGCTGCGAGGGTTGCGGAGCGGCCCACGAGCGCGCGAGATGCCCGTTCAGGAAGGCCGAGTGTTACACCTGCGGCCGTCGGGGGCACATCGCCAAGGCGTGCAGAAAGAGGAAAGAGGGCCGGAGGCAGTCACAAGACCGCGCAGCCAGACCGGACCGTCCAGCGAGGCCCAAAGATGGCGCCCAGACCACGAGGAAGCAGGACGGCGTGGGCCGCGTCTCGGACGGCAGCGAGGACGACGCCTCAGTGTTCAGCGTGTCCGCGGGACAGTCCCATTACTTCGTTGAGGTATTAGTACAAGGGGCCCCTATTAGGATGGAAATTGACTCGGGGTCCTCCTATTCCATAATTCCCCAGAAAGAGTTCCTGAAAATCGACCCCCACGTGCGGCCCAAGCTTAAAGCGCTGAGGTCCACACTACGGGACGTTCAGGGAAACAGCATTCCGGTGTTGGGGGTCGGGAAATTTCGGGTCAAGTTTAAGAGACATTCTGCGGAACTGCCCCTAGTTGTCCTCAAAGGGGGAAGCTGTAGCCTCCTAGGGACACAGTGGTTTCAGCCCTTAGGTTTGTTCATAGGGGGGGTGCATACCGTGGGGGGGGGACCCAATACAAGCGGTTTGCGATGCGCATCCCGCCGTTTTTAAGAAAGGACTCGGAAGGTTCAAGGGACCCCCTGTAGCTTTCGACATAGACCCGGAGGTCCGCCCGATAAGACTCAAACCTCGCAGGGTGCCGTTTGCACTCAAGGACAAGATAGAGGCGGAACTGGACAAACTGGTGGGCCAGGGGATTCTTATTCCTGTTGACTCCGCGGAGTGGGAAACTCCAATTGTAACGGCTCTAAAGGCTAACGGGGAGGTGCGCATTTGCGCTGATTATAAGTGTACAATTAACAAGGCGATCCGCCCTAATGCATACCCGGTGCCGGTGATCAGCCACCTTTTGGCCAGACTAAATGGGGGAAAGTGTTTCGCTAAACTCGATTTGGCACAAGCCTATCAGCAACTTCCAGTGACCCCCGCCACGGCCGCGGCACAAACGATAGTTACACATAAGGGAGCGTTCCAGGTGTCGCGGTTACAGTTCGGCGTGAACTCGGCACCCGGCCTTTTTCAATCGCTCGTGGAACGCCTCCTAAAGGGCCTGGAGGGGGTGTTGCCTTATTTTGATGACGTGTTGATAACAGGGGGGAGTGAGGCTGAACTGGCGGAAAGGTTGGACAAAGTACTGACCGTGTTCGAGAAAGCGGGGCTGAGATTGAGGAAGGACAAATGTGTCTTTTTCGAAACCGAGGTCGAGTTTTTAGGGTTCCGGATCACACCCGAGGGGATTAAGCCGTCTAACTCCAAAGTAGCAGCCATTAAAAAGGCCCCTCGCCCCACATCCAAAACCGAGCTGCAGTCTTTCCTGGGGCTCCTCAATTTTTACCATACATTCCTCCCGCGGAAGGCGTCCGTGGCCGAACCACTCCATCGGTTACTTAAAAAGGAGGAGCCATGGATGTGGGGTGACGAGCACGAGAGGGCGTTCAAGGAGCTAAAGCAACTCCTAACATCTGAGGCAATCCTGACGCACTTCGACCCCAAACGGCCAGTGGTCCTAGTCTGTGATGCATCCCCGGTGGGGGTGGGGGCGGTGCTTTGCCACGTGTTGGAGGACAGAAGGGAGGCCCCGGTAGCGTTTTACTCAAGGTCCCTGTCCCAAGCGGAGCGAAATTACGCGCAAACCGACAGAGAAGCGTTAGCAATAGTAGCGGGGACCAAAAAATTTCACGATTTTTTGTATGGCCGCCCGTTCAAAATCGTGACCGATCACAAGCCGCTGTTAGGGATTTTCACGGCAAGCAAGCCCACGCCACAGATCCTGTCCCCGAGGATGCTGCGATGGGCTATTTTTCTCAACGCGTACCAACATGAGTTGGAGTACAGGCCCGGAAAGGAGATCAGCCATGCTGATGCGCTCTCGAGATCCCCTCTGCCCTTGTCGGCGGACCAAAAGGCGAGAGCAGAAAGAGACCGCCAGGTGTTGCTAATTGAGGTTTTAGACGCACCCCCACTAGTACCAGCCGACATTGCTAGGGCGACAGGCAAGGACAGGACGCTGGAGAAAGTTAGTGCATGGGTGCAGAAGGGGTGGCCGGCTTCGTCCCCGAGTACAGAGTTCGACCCATTCTTTAGGAAAAAGCTTGAGTTGTCCCTAGAGAGGGGGTGCCTTCTGTGGGGCCAACGGGTGGTGGTCCCTGCGCCCCTGCGGACGAGGGTGCTCAAACTGCTGCACGTCAGCCACCCGGGCATAGTTCGTTCAAAGGCGCTAGCCCGGAGTTACTTCTGGTGGCCACAGCTGGACGCGGACATTGAGCACATGGTCGGCACTTGCGAGGCTTGCCAGGAATCCCGACCTGAGGCGGCCCGTCTGCCGCATAGGGAGTGGGACACGGCGAGGGGGCCGTGGTCCAGGGTGCACGTGGATTTCGCTGGCCCGTTCCGAGGAACCATGTTTCTCCTGGTGGTAGATGCGTTCTCCAAGTGGCTGGAGGTCATCCCAGTAAAGAGCACGTCCTCCGCCACGACAATTAGCCGGCTAAGGAGGGTCTTTTCCACGTTCGGTTTACCCGACACTTTAGTCAGCGATAACGCTAGTTGTTTCACCTCCGCTGAGTTCGGAGCGTTCATGGAGGCAAACGCCATTCGGCATGTCACATCCGCACCGTTTCACCCGGCCACGAATGGCCAAGTGGAACGCCTAGTGCGTACAACAAAGGACGCGCTGCGGCGCATGGGCCCGGGGGACCTGAATCACCAGGTATGCCAGTTCCTTTTAGCGTATAGGGTGACCCCTTTAGCGTCAGGCTACTCGCCGGCGGAGCTCTTGATGCGGCGAAAACTGACCACGATCCTGTCCAGGCTAGACCCGACGAGGGTCGAGGATAAAGGGAAAAACATAGGGTTGGCAGTCTCGAAAGGTTTCGCCGCCGGGGACCCTGTTCACTGCAGGAACTATTCCAGCGCAGGGCCGGCCTGGGTACCAGGGACGGTTGTAGAACAGACGGGGCCAGTATCGTACCGGGTCGAGACTAACACCGGCCTCCTCTGGAGGAGGCACGCAGACCAACTGAGGCACCGAGTGAGTGGGCCAGTCAGTGGAGCTCAGCAACAGGATTCAGCGTTAGGGTTCTCCCCCACCCGCTTAACCCAAGGGGGAGACAGCAATGGGCCACAGTCCCAAACAAGGGGGGAAGGAAGCAGAAGCAGCGGCCCCGACTCATATCCTTTTGATACGCCAGTCCTATCAGGGGTCGGGGAAGGGGGAGAGGAGTTCGCGCCCGCTGCCCCCGATAGTAATTTTGAGTTTGATTTTGCGAGCCGGGGGGGTTTTCAGGAGTGTTCCCCCACCCGTCCAAGCGAGAAGAGGGGTTTTTCGTTAGCCCCCAGTGCCCCCGGTTCCTCCCTAAGAAAGAGCACACCTCCCAACAACGCCGCGGAGCCGCGGAAAGTCACTAACGAGTCTCCCTCTCATATTACAGGACAGGAAACCAGGGGACAAAGAGAAGGTAGCAAACCCGGGGAGAGGCAGCCCGCATCGAGACCCCAGCGTGTTCGAAATAAGCCATCTTGGCTGAGAGACTTTGTCTCCTAAGGGGGGGGAGTGTGTTTAAGTGTGGGCTCGAGACTTTGTCTCGTCCTAGGGGGGAGGGGTGTTGTGTTCTGTTGGTTTTATTGTACACACGGATTACAATGTATCTGAGCCAATGTAACCTTACCTATAGCAACAATGTAACCTTCAGCTGTATCATATAAACCCTGTAATAGGACGCGAGCTAATGACCACCAGCTGGCAGCAGCGAGCGTCCAAGCTCTCTTGGTCCAAACTCATCAAAGGCAACAGCGCGGGAAGTTTTCCCGCCACCACCTACACCTGGACAAGAAGGGCGTGACCTGCAATGACGTCACGCAGATAGTAGCCAATGGGCTACCATGGCACCACGTTCAAATGTGTTACTGCTGTATATAAAGAGCTATCGATCCGCCATTACCTCATGTTCCCTCTGTCCACGATGCAATAAACCTGAGTTAACCCAGCCCGAGGCTGTGTCCTGTGTCTTGGTTTGCATACACCAAAATTCCAATTGGGCCTCTGTTATTGTTTTTGTAAACAGCCTCCATGCCTCTTGGAGTGTTTGGACTCTCTCAATTTTCCCTTTCAGCTTCTTTTTTTTTACTAGTTTCCTCATCTTTGGGAAATTTCCTTTTTGAAAATTTAAGGTCTCTGTGTTAGATTTTATCAGTGACTTGTGGTCTATGATCAAGTTAAACATAATTGAGTTGTGGTCACTGTTCCCTATTGGAACAGTCACATTAACATCTTGCACCAGATTCTGAGTATTACTCAGGATCAAGTCAAGGATTCTTGTACCTCTAGTTGGGTCTTCAACCATCTGTCCCAGGGAACAATCATTTAGCATATCTAGGAACTTTATCTCTTTATCATGAGCTGAATAACAGTTTACCCAGTCTATGTGAGGGTAATTGAAGTCCCCCATTATAACCAGGCTTCCCTTCTTGGATGCCTCCTTTACAACATTCTCCAACTGCCAATCTCCCTCAGGAGTTTGGGTCGGAGGCCGATAGTATATGTCTACTGTTAGACCATCCTTGTGGCCTGGTACTCTTACCCACAGAGTTTCTAATGGTGACTCCAAATCACCTAGATATTCCAATTCATACGATTTTATCACTTCTTTGACATACAAGGCTACACCACCTTCTAATTTGATGTTCAAAGTACTTTAACTTCATCTTCAATATTTGACATTCCAAGGAGCCGTCGGGGCTGATTTATTTTAAGATTGACCTATTTGTTCTCTTTGCTGTCCAGGGTACTTTCAGAATTTTCCTCCAACACCACATTTCAAAGATGTCTGTTTTTCTGCACTCAGCTTTTTATACCTGTTTATCTACTTGCAATTTCTTGCTTTTGGCAATTAAGGAATGTGCTAACTGAATGTGGCAAGAGAACAACAGAAGCAGGTACAAGTATTTTCTTGGCTGTCTATGCTGAACTCGCTGGATTTTTAAAGAGACTTTGATGGAATCTAAAAGGGAAGTAGGGAGTTAACTTTGTTCTCAGTGGAACATCATATCACACTGATGTTTCATGGAGAGGAGAAATCTGTTGGAATATAAGCATAGTCCTTACCTTATGTTCAACCCATATAACTGTGTAAATAAACTTTGTGTTGAAGAAACACCCTTAATCTGCTGGAAACTATTTTTCTATCTGCAAGCTGGGAATGTGGGTGAGTTAGTGCGGCTCCAGAGATGGTGGACTAGAGCTGCAGCCCTCTTACCTCACTGTTAATCTAACCTAGACCAGGATCTATATAATTATCTGTCTAAAGTAAGGTACCCAAACATTTTGGGCTCGGTGCTAGTCACATGGTTCAGTGGGCCGGTCATGTGGTTCCTCCCACCAAAAGCGGAAGTAAAACACACCTTGCAACCTGTTTTGCAACAGGATGAGATAGATTTTAAGTTGCCATTATCTCAGCTTGAACCATGGGTGGCTATACTATGGCCCACGGGTCAGATCCAGATCCTGATGGCAATTCATCTGGCCCACACCACCCTCAACGCTCCCGGAAGGAGAAGTAAAACACACCCATATGGGTGCATTTTACTTCTGCTTCCGGGAATGACGAGGGCAATGCGGGCCAGATGAATTGGTACCAGGGGCTGGATTTGGCCCATGGGCCATAGTTTGGGCATCCCTGGTCTAAAGCATCAACACCCTTTCAGAGAATCCTGGAAAAATCCCACTCAGAGCCACAGGATGCTAAGCCCCAAGAAAGCCTGGAAGAGGAGGAAATTTTTAGTAGATCTAGTTTGTTGGGAAAGTCCCACAGACACAATTTCTTCTCCTATAACACTCTTAATTAGTTAATTCAAGTCTGCTACTTTGCCCCCTTTACCAGCACAGATGAATAAATTTCCCATTTTTGTTAGTCCCTGGTCTTCTTCTTTTTTTTTTTTTTACAGGAAACACGTAGAGCATAAAAAGCAAGCAAACACTGTGGCTTCAATGAATGGAGATCAGAAACACTCTTTTCCCCAAAGACCCATCAGGGCTGAAAAAGTATGTGTTTCTTTTTACCTCCTGGCTGTAGAATAAACAGGCAGTACTCCACTCACCTCTGGTGTAAGGCAACGGGAACAATTAACTTTGTGTGCTCTCTCTCCTGGATTTCTTTACTTTTGTTTCAGTTTGAGTACAAAGACGGATAAAGAATTTTGAAAAGAAACCCGAAAAGGGAGGCTTCTGTCTGTACATGGGAAATGGAAATAGCAAAGATCCCTCACAGATAAAAATATTAGGGAAATAGGGGGGTCCCCCCCCTAATCATTTTGACAAACTCCCTAAAATGGTAGCTGTGACTGGATGAAGCAGATATTCCAGAAACCGGTACAATAAGAAGCAGCTATCTGTCATTTCTGCTTCATGATCTTGCATTAGGTAAAGGTAAAGGTCACCATTGCTCAAAAGCCAGTCGTATCCAACTCTAGGGTTCAGTGCTCATCTCTGTTTGTAGCTAACGAGCCAGTGCTGTCTGCGTTTGCAGACGTTTCCGTGTACATGTGGCTCATTGCAAGTAAATAAAGAAACTGCTGAAGTTGGAATAATTTGGGGTATAAAGTACCCAGGGCTGTAGCCAGGATTCGGGGGGGGGGAGCGGATATTTTTTCAGGAGGGGCAACAAAATGTCACACACACACACATAACATTAGAACTTTGCCCTGGGCGGGGACAGACTGATACCTCAGGTGGGGGGGGCAGATTCCCCTGGCCACCCCCTGGCTACAGCCCCAAAACTACCCCTCTCCTTTAGACATGGAGTCAACCATCTTCAGGACCACCATGTTCTAACCATGAGACCACCAGACAGAAACTAGCCTGGTAAAAAAAACTCTCCTGGCTGACTCTTCCTTTGGTCTCACTTCTTCCCTGCTCTTGTCATAACAACCAGGCCTCTCTGTCTATTGCAGGGATTCTCAATCTGCTGCCTGTGGGCCGGATGCAGCCCACAGCATCATTTTATGTGGGCCCCTTTAGTGTATGGGGCCAAAGACACCAGGACAGCCGAAGAGCTGGCTTAACACAACTTTATTACATGCTGGTCAGAGGGAACATGCGGTAATGGCAGACGAACAGCTCAATATATACAGTGGCTATACATTTGAATGTGGCTCCTTGATAGCCTATTGGCTACAGGCTGCGTGACGTCATTGCAGGTCACGCCCTTCTTGTCCAGGTGAAGGTAGTGGCGGGAATCTTCCCGCGCTCTTATTCTAGGTGAGTCTTGGACCAATGAGCTTGGACGCTCGCTATTGCCATCTAGTGGTCACTAGCTCGCGTCCTAATAAGGTTACAGTGATGCAGCTGGAGGTTACAATGTTATACGTAGAAAAGGTTACATTGGATACACATGGATAGGTACATTGTTTAAAGGCACAGGCTTTAGGACACAACACCCCTCCCCCCTAGGATGAGACGAAGTCTCTTAGCCAAGATGGTTTATTGCACTCGCGTTTGGGCTGCGATGTGGGTTGGCCCACCCGGGGGCCGCTACCGCTTCCTTGTTCCCTGGACCCTTGTCCTGTAATGGGAGAGGGAGACTTGTTAGAGGCTTGCTGCGGTTTTGCAGCTTTAGGGGAAAGGGTAGATTCCGTTGTGGTTGAACCGGGGGCACCAGGGGCTAACGTAAAACCCCTCTTCTCGCTTGGATGGGTGGGGGACCACTCCGAAAAACCCCCCCGGTTCTGAAAATCAAAATCAAACTCTGTTGGGGAATCCCGCGGGATATCTACAAGGACAAATTCCTTCTCCTCCCCCCTTGGTGGGGACTCTCGACCCCCCTCTCCTCCCCCTTGGGCTAAACGGGTGGGGGAGAACCCTAACGCTGAATTTGTAACCGTGTTTCCGGCGCCCTGAGTTCCTGGGACCCGGCTCCAGAGCTGGTCCGCGTGCCGCCGCCACAGTAGACCTGTGTTGGCGTAGTTCCTGCAATGTACCGGGGCACCCACGCTGAAACTCTTGGTGGCTTCTAACCCTATGTTCCTCCCCTTGTCCTCAACTCTCGTGGGATCTAGCCTAGTGAGTATGGTGGTCAGCTTCCTGCGCATTAAAAGCTCCGCAGGGGAGTAGCCTGACGCTAGCAGGGTCACCCTGTACCCTAGCAGAAACTGACACACTTGCAGGTTGAGGTCCCCGGGGCCCATGCGCCGCAGCGCGTCCTTCGTGGTGCATACGAGGCGCTCCACTTGGCCATTGGTGGCCGGATGGAAAGGGGCGGAGGTGATATGCCGGATGGCGTTGATCTCTGTGAACGCCCTGAACTCAGCAGACGTGAAGCAACTAGCGTTATCGCTAATTAGAGTGTCGGGTATGCCAAACGTGGAAAAAATCCTCCGCAAATGCTTAATTGTCGCGGCCGAGGAGGTGCTCGTGACTGGGATGACCTCCAACCACTTGGAGAAAGCGTCCACAACAAGGAGAAACAGGGTTCCTCGGAACGGGCCCGCAAAATCTATGTGCACCCGGGACCACGGCCCCTTAGCCGCGTCCCATTCCCTGTGGGGAAGGCGGGCCTCCTCCGGTCTGGAGCATTGGCAGCTCTCGCAAGTGCCGACCATGTGCTCGATGTCGGCGTCTAACTGGGGCCACCAGAAGTAACTTCGGGCCAGCGCTTTGGAGCGCACAATTCCGGGGTGGCTGACGTGCAGCAGTTTAAGCACCCGCGGTCGAAGGGAAGTGGGGACCACCACCCGCTGCCCCCACAAGAGGCACCCCCTCTCTAGGGACAGTTCCAGCTTCTTCCTAAAAAATGGGGCAAATTCCTCTGCTGGGGAAGACGCCGGCCACCCCTTCTGTACCCAGGAGCAAACCGCCGCCAACGTCTTGTCCTTCCTTGTCACTGTGGCAATGTCGGCGGGCACTACGGGGGGCGAATCCAGTACCTCTATCATGAGAACCTGATGGTCTCGCTCCCCCTTGCTCACCTGGCTGGGCGTCAGGGGGAGGGGGGACCTCGACAGAGCGTCCGCATGGCTGATCTCTTTCCAGGGCCGGTACACCAACGCGTGCTGGTAGGCGTTGAGAAAAATGGCCCACCTAAGCATTCTCGGGGACAGGATCTGTGGCGTGGGCTTGTCTGCGGTAAAAATGCCTAGTAGGGGCTTGTGGTCAGTCACGATGGTGAAGGGGCGGCCATACAGAAAATCGTGAAATTTTTTGGTCCCCGCAACTATCGCCAGCGCCTCCCTGTCTGTCTGGGCGTAGTTCCTCTCTGCTTGGGACAGGGACCTGGAGTAAAACGCTATTGGGGCCTCCCTCCCGTTTTCCAACACGTGGCATAACACTGCCCCCACCCCCACCGGGGATGCATCACAGACCAGTACCACCGGCCGTTTGGGGTCGAAATGGGTCAGAATGGCGTCAGACGCCAGGAGTTGTTTCAGTTCTGTGAATGCCCTCTCCTGGTCATCGCCCCACATCCATGCCGCATTTTTCTTGAGCAACTTGTGAAGCGGCTCAGCCACCGCTGCCTTCCGTGGAAGGAAGGAGTGGTAGAAATTTAAGAGCCCTAGGAACGACTGCAACTCGGGCTTGGATGTGGGGCAAGGGGCTTTCTTGATGGCGGCCACCTTGGATTTGGACGGTTTGATCCCCTCGGGTGTTACTCGGAACCCTAAGAACTCAACCTCCTTCGCGAAGAAGACGCATTTGTCTTTTCGCAACCTCAACCCCGCCCGTTCGAACGCCGCCAGGACCTTGTTTAGCCTTTTAGCCAACTCAACCTCACTCCCCCCGTTATCAATACGTCATCAAAATATGGTAAAACGCCGTCCAGCCCTTTGAGGAGGCGTTCCACGAGCGACTGGAAAATTCCAGGTGCCGAGTTCACGCCGAATTGGAGGCGCGTCACCTGGAATGCCCCCTTATGCGTGATTATGGTCTGTGCAGCAGCTGCGGCAGGGGTTACCATGAGTTGCTGATAGGCCTGTGCCAGGTCGAGCTTAGCGAAACACTTCCCCCCATGTAACCTGGCTAGCAAATGGCTGACCACCGGCACCGGGTACGCATTAGGGCGGATTGCCTTATTAATGGTGCACTTATAATCGGCGCAAATGCGAACCTCCCCATTGGCCTTCAATGCTGTGACAATTGGAGTTTCCCACTCCGCGGAATCAACAGGAACAAGAATCCCCTGGCCCACTAATTTGTCCAGTTCCGCCTCTATTTTGTCCTTGAGTGCAAAAGGCACCCTGCGCGGTTTAAGTCTGATTGGGCGGACCTCCAGGTCCAGGTCGAACGTTACTGGGGGTCCATTGAATTTCCCAAGTCCCTTCTTGAAGACTTCGGGGTGCGCGTCGCACACCTCCTGTATCGGGTCAGACCCAACGGCGTGCACCCCCCCCAATGAACAGACCCAGGGGCTGAAACCATTGAGTCCCGAGGAGGCTGCAATTACCTCCCTTAAGAACGACTAGGGGGAGTTCCGCGGCGTGCCGCTTGTACTGAACATGGAAATTCCCAACCCCCAACACTGGGATACTGTTCCCTTGCACGTCCCGAAGCGTGGACCTCAACGCTTTGAGCTTGGGCCGTACGCGGGGGGCAATTCTCAAAAACTCCCTCTAGGAAATAATGGAGTAAGAGGAGCCAGAGTCAATCTCCATCCTAACAGGTGCCCCTTGCACCAGTACCTCAACAAAGTAACGGGGGTGTCCCATGGACACGCTGAAAACCGGGGCGTCGTCGTCGCTGTCGTCGGAGATGCGGCCCACGCCGTCCTGCTTCCTCGTGGGCTGGGCGCCATCCTTTAGTCTCGTCGAGCGGTCTGGCCTCGTTGGGTGGTCGGGCGAGCTCCTCCAGTCCCTCGATGGGCGGTCGGGCGAGCTCCTCCGGTCCTTGCGCCGTTGTCTGCAGACTTTGACTATGTGCCCGCGTCGCCTGCAGTTGTGGCACTCGGCCTTTCTGAATGGGCACCTGGCACGGTCGTGAGCCGCCCCGCAGCCGTCGCAACGCCGGCCCTCCTTTCGGACCCTCCGGACGTCCTCGTCGTCGCTGCTTTCGGCGGACGATTTCGAAATTCGCCGGGCTGCGTGCACCGAACTCTCTGCTTTGTCAGCCTTCGGCCACCAGTCCTGGAGCTCTTGCACCCCTGCCTTCGTGGCTTCCGCGGCCTGTGCCGCTTTCAGGACCTCCTGCAACGTGGGGGGCGGCTCCTGATTCATTAGCGTGCGCTGAATCTCGGCATCCTTCAGGCCGCATAGCACGCAGTCCCTGAGGGTGACTTCCAAATTCTCCCATTTGCACGGGCCGGCAGCCAGGCGCAGGGCCGCTACGAAAGCGGCGACCGACTCATCAGGCGCTTGGACTCGCCTCCAAAAACGCGCTCCGAGCGGGAAACATCGCTACCAAGGGCCGGAAATGGTCTCTCAGCACCGTCAGGAGCTCTTTTGCCTTGAATTCAGCCGCCTTTTTGGGTGCAATGAGGTCAAACAGTACCCTCTTTCCGTCGTGCCCGAGCATTCTGGTGAGGATGGCTCTCTTCTTTGCCTTGTCCGTCACCTCGAACTCCACCAGTGCACCTTGGAAGTCCATTTCGAAGAGTTCCCAATCTTGCGGTTTCTTGATGTCGAAACCGGCGTATGTCTTGGTCCCGTGGGCAGCCATGATCCCACCTTCGTTGCCAATTTAGTGTATGGGACCAAAGACACCAGGACAGCCGAAGAGCTGGCTTAACACAACTTTATTACATGCTGGTCAGAGGGAACATGCGGTAATGGTGGATGAACAGCTCAATATATACAGTGGCTATACATTTGAATGTGGCTCCTTGATAGCCTATTGGCTACAGGCTGCGTGACGTCATTGCAGGTCACGCCCTTCTTGTCCAGGTGAAGGTAGTGGCGGGAATCTTCCCGCGCTCTTGTTCTAGGTGAGTCTTGGACCAATGAGCTTGGACGCTCGCTATTGCCATCTAGTGGTCACTAGCTCGCGTCCTAATAAGGTTACAGTGATGCAGCTGGAGGTTACAATGTTATACGTAGAAAAGGTTACATTGGATACACATGCATAGGTACATTGTTTAAAGGCACAGGCTTTAGGACACAACACCCCCCCACTGCTTCCACTACACCACTACACCCTGAGGTGGTGGAAGGGCAAAATGGCCGTCTGGCCCCTGAAGCTGTCTAAGGGAGCGTGATCCAGCCCGTGGCTTTAAAAGGTTGGGAGCTCCTTGTCTATTGCTTCACATTGCTCCTTCCCAGACTTTGATAGGAGCACGTCTCTGCCTCAGTGCTGCTCTTTGAAGGGAAGGGCTCTCTGCTGCTACATTCTCCTTCTCATAGGCTGTAATGTATGAGTTGTTCAGCATGCATAGGCTCTCTCTTTTGCCAGTAGTTACCTGGTTGCTGGGAATGTGTTCTCAGTCTTGCCAAAAGCTACAGTTTTCTTCGTATTATTCAACCAGTATTGAACACGTTTACATGTGTGCATATGCACACCGACCTGTCAGTTTGACATGTGTCCCAGGTAAAATGATGGAAACCATCCTAAAAGATAGAATTAATAGGCACATAGAAGAGAAGGCGGTGCTAAAGGAGAGCCAACATGGCTTTTGCAAGGGCAAATCATGCCTCACTAATCTGTTGGAATTTTTTGAGAGTGTCAACAAGCATGTGGATAAGGAGGATCCAGTTGACATTGTTTATCTGGACTTTCAGAAGGCTTTTGACAAGGTCCCACACCAAAGGCTCTTGAATAAACTTACCAGTCATGGAATAAAGGGACAGGTCTTGTCCTGGATCAGCAACTGGCTAAGGGACAGGAAACAGAGGGTAGCACTAAATGGACACTTCTCCAAGTGGAGGGAAGTAAAGAGTGGGGTCCCCCAAGGTTCAGTACTGGGACCCCTGCTTTTCAACCTTTTCATAAATGATCTAGAGGTAGGAGTAAAAAGCAAGGTAGCCAAATTTGCTGACGACACTAAATTATACAGGGTAGTGAAAACTGTGAGAGATTGTGAGGAGCTCCAGAGGGATCTCTCGACACTGGGGGAGTGGGCAAAACAGTGGCAAATGAGCTTCAACATTAGTAAGTGCAGAGTGATGCATGTTGGGGCAAAAAACCCAATTACATTTATAAACTGATGGGTTCTGAACTCTCTGCAACAAACCAGGAAAGGGACCTTGGTGTCCTGGTGGACAACTCAATGAAGGTGTCAACCCAGTGTGCCTCAGCAGTGAAAAAAGCAAACTCAATGTTAGGGATCATTAGGAAGGGTATAGAAAATAAGTCAGCAAGTGTCATTTTGCCTCTTTATAAATCTATGGTGAGGCCCCATCTGGAATACTGTGTACAGTTCTGGTCGCCATACCTCCAGAAGGATATTATGGAGCTGGAAAAAGTGCAGAGGAGGGCAACCAGAATGATTAGGGGACTGGAACACCTTCCTTACCATCTGAGGCTGCAACGGTTGGGCCTTTTCACTCTTGAACGACGGCGTCTAAGAGGTGACCCTATTGAAGTTTATAAATCATGCACGGTGTGGCCAAAGTAGATAAGGAAAAACTGTTTTCCCTATCGCACAACACTAGAACTAGGGGACACTCGATGAAACTTTTGGGTACTAGTTCTCAAACAAATAAGAGAAAGTCCTTTTTCACCCAGAGGATTACTGGTCTATGGAACTCCCTGCCAGAAGAAGTGTTGACAGCTGTCAGTCTTGACAGCATTAAGAAAGGATTAGACAAGTTCATGGAGGACAAGGGTATCAATGGCTATAATTATGGATACTTAAGGACAACCTCTGGGTTGGAGAGATAGGCATGATATCTCTCAATGCCATTTCCAGGGAATCCTAAGCAGGTGAAGGTATCTCCTTGGGAATACCCTGAAGGAAATGGTGAGCCTCTGTGTGAGACAGAATGCTGGACTGGATGGGCTGTGGCCTGTTCCAGCAAGGCTGTTCTTATGTTCTTATGAGTTCCTTAGCCATATCCTCCTTTAATGTTCTTTCTTCTCCAGTGAACTCCTTCCTCCATCTTCTAATTTGATTTTGCTCTTGTGCACCCTCAAGACTGTGGTGGGACTGTGGTAGCTTAGTGGTTAAGATGCTGAGCTTTAAGACTGGAAGTTCAGAGTTTGATACCCGAGTACTGCATGACGAAGTGAGTTCCCACCTCTGTCCCAGCCCCTGCCAACCTAGCAGTTCGAAAGCAAGAAATTGCAAGTAGATAAATAGGGACTACTTTGGCGGGAAGGTAAACAGTTTTACGTGCACTCCGGTGTCTAGTCATGCCTGCCACATGTCCATGGAAACGTTTGCATTTGCAGACAGCACTGGCTCTTTGGCTATAAACATACAGTAGATGAGCATTGAACTCTAGAGCTGGATATGAATGGCTTTCAAGCTTGATGCTGGGAAAGGTGGAAGGCAAAAGAAGAAGGGGGAGGCAAAAAATGAGATGGCTAGATGGTATTGTAGGGCACAGAGCTGGGCAGGTTGAGGATTTGTAGGGCACAGAGCTGGGTGGGTTGAGGAGGATGGTAGAGGACAGAAGTGCTTGGAGGGCAATGGTCCATAGGGTCGCAAAGGGTCAGAATCGACTGTGCAACTGAACAACACCCACAAGAATGTTTGTTCTTGCCAGTTTCTATGATGGTACTTAGGAAGGCTGCAGTCTAGGATTCTTGCCCAGCAACAGGTGGATGATGGGTATTCCAGAAACAAATCTACCCTTTTGGAATAGAGTGCCCCTCCCTGGCCTGGCATTATACCCAAAGAGGCCAAAGGGCAGAAGCAACATTTCAGATGGATGTAATGTTAGATTATGAGAGTGAAGATAGTTTCAAGAATATTGTCTATCCATCAGAGGCAAAAATTAAACCAAGACCAACTAGAGGTGAACATGGAAGCTTGTCATCATTCATTCAGGGAAACCTCAGTGATGTGGATGTAATGTAGCTTGTGGTGTTGTGACTAAGTCAGTCTTCTCTAAATAAGACTACAGATGCCAGACCAGCCTAAAATTGTGAAAACTACTCCTGGTCACCAACACCCTCTGAACCGCCACAGCCAAACAACCAAAGGTCCTTATTTTTCTATGGAACGTAGAATGTTCTGCATTAGTTTATGATATTTTGGCTTTTTGAGCAGAGCTTCCCAACACAACTGCCAAAATGTTACAAGAGAAATATAGCAGCTATATTCAGAAACTATTAGCTGGGGGCAGGGGGTGGGAGAGGTGAAGTGTGGAGGAGCTGTTTTCATATAGAAATTACAAAATAGCAAAATGTCTCCAAGTTTACAATGTAGGAGTTGGGATCTGAAATTCAAAAACTGTTGATTAAAAGACAGAAAAATCTTGTGTGAAGGAGTAAAAAATTGACTGAAGGAGGAGATAAGGGCATAATTTAATATTCAATATATGCTTCTATGAAGAAATCATCTGCCTGAATTCTGTCTAGATTCCTAGAGTCCTCCATGCATCCCACGGAGGCTCCTGCTCAAGCACCATCCCTTGGAGGTTGGCAGACACAGAACTCCCTGATGTCATCACCAATCAGTCACCCAAGACAGCAGTTAGGGTTACCTTTATAATCTGGCTCATCATCTTCCCATTTGTGACAACAGACCTACACATGGAACAAGTGTTGCATTCAGTTGACTCCTGAAAACTCCCACTAGTCCTTCCTCTGCTTTTCCTGGGTAAAAAGAAATGAACCTGCTATGCTCTCAGCTCCTGTTTCCAAGAGCTCCTTCTCACTTCCCTCCATAAATAATAAATAATAAAATAGATAGATAGGGAGCAAAGGAGCAAATGGTGGCCAAAACTGAAACACAAGTGGGAGACATGGAAGGTGGGGATACAGCTTCAGCAGGTTAGCAGATGACTCCCTAGCCTAGCATGTTCTGATCCAGAGAAAAATCTGTCCCCTTGCTCATCATACAATTCTCCTTCTCTGCTTTAGAGAGTTGCCTACAAATGCATGTATTTACTGTACTTATTTTATACTGTATACATATACAGATACTGTATACCATTTTCTTCCACAATGGATTCTAGAGACTCCATTGCAAAATACAGTGTTACATATAATTTCTTTATATATATATATATATAAAAAGGGTTTTTGTTTCTTAATCTGTGTATACACAGACAAAAAAACCTCTTTTTTATATAAGCAATTTATATATAACACTGTATTTTGCAATGGAGTCTCTAGAATATATATACAGGTGAAACTCGGAAAATTAGAATATTGTGCAAATGTTCATTCAGTTCAGTAATGCAACTTAAAAGGTGAAACAAATATATGAGATAGACTCATTACATGCAAAGCGAGATAGTTCAAGCCTTACTTTCTTATAATATTGATGCTTATGTATTACATTTTATGAAAACCCCAACCCCCAATCTCATGTACGCCATAATCATCACATAATCTCATGTACGCTGTACGCCATGATCATCACAATTATAACGAATTAAGGCATGACATCTCTCGCATTGCATGTAGTGAGTCTATCACATATATTTGTTTCACCTTTTAAGTGAAATGAATGAACATTTGCATGATATTCTAATTTTCTGAGTTTCACCTGTATATATAAAGAGGGTTTTACGTATATATACTGTATGCAGAGAGAGAGAGAGAAATTAAGAGCCAAATTAAAATCTAGAATTTAATTTTAAAACTGAAGAACTTATGTTTTCCTTTGGGGCAAAAAGAAAATGTCACGGGGGCCCTGCCGCCACCAGCCATGGGGTATGTGGGGGGGGGGGCAATAGGTGGGCCCCAGAAATTTCTGATGGTGGCTCTGCAACACCATCATAAAGAAGTTCTTTTCTTTTAAAATTACATAGTGTTTTTCTCCCAGTGGTTAAGGTTAGAAATAAAAATGTAAAAATTATTTACACATTTTATTGTGCTCAGCAAAAAAAAAAAAAGGGATGACCCAAGAACCCAGTCAAAAAAATAAGCCAACACTGCAAGATTTCTCATTCCTACACAAAAGAGGAAAGATCATCACCTTTTTCTTCATCACCATCATTTGCATCAAACAAACAAGCTTTTGCTTGAAAAATGTGTATATTGCATGTGCAGTTTTTTTAAAAAAATACAAAGTTTAAAATGCAAAAGATGAGGAGAGGGATACACAAAAGATGTGTCTCAAAGGTTTTTCAAATGTGCCAAAATGGGGGGGGGGGGGGGACCATAAACCCCTTATAATTTTACTAAGTTTGAGGATAAATTATTTAAATTTTTCATTGTTGCCAGCAGTACCCAAATAAAGGAGATTGACATCCATTTTTAAAAAGCCTCTTCTAAATTTTGGGCTGAAACCATCACACATAATGCCTGGCCTTTTCTGGGCCTCTATTATTTTGGGGCAAAGGTAGAAAAAAGCCACCTCAATATCAACTGCCCATATCTTGACCCAGAAAGGTCAAGGCAGGCCCTTTAATGGCTCCAGTTAAGACCTTTGTTCAACTCTTGCACATTACATACTTTTGGCCTTGATCATCTGTGTCCATCATAGGGCACCAGTGGGTGGTTCCTCTCTGTCAAAATTTGAAATGTTGTTTGTATAGAGTGCTAAATTAACACTGCATGACACACACAAAATATTTTCTTCTACTTGAGCTAATCCATGTGTCCTATACTTAATCAAGTGCACTGAATCCAAATCTGAAGTCCAATTCTGCCTAGGATGTCAGGATCTTAAGTAAGCAAATCTCACCCTCTTGGTTAAGTTCTTGCATTGATCATGCAGGGTATATTTGCCACAAATGTAGCAAAAATTGTCCAGTTTATTAACACAGTTGCACCTACCTGTATTCATCTTTAGCTAAAAACAGACTCACTATGGCCTAACTGTACTATCCAATAAGATGGTTTCACACTAGAGACATGCCCTTGGTCTATCTCACCTTATATACCTATTTCTGACGTCAGCTCACTGACTTGCCCAGACATGCCCGGCCGCTGCTGGAACATGCATGCCACCAGGGAACGTGATTCAGCTGAGGCGGCAGTAGGCATAGTGGTAGCTGCTACTGTTATAATGTTCCCATGTAAAAATACATTACCCAATTACCAACCATCTGAACAGCTATAGCACACCTTAAAATCTGTACATGATAGACAAATTCTGAGTTCAGATTTGGAATCAGCACATTTGATATCATGTAAATCACAGTAACAAAATTGTTGTTGTGCAGTGTAATTAAGTGGACTGCAGACATATAATCCTGAACATGTACATTATGTTTAAGAAAATGAAGCTTGAATAGCATTTTGTTAAATGTTACTATGAAACGTGTGTGTGAATAGGTGAAACTCAAAAAATTTGAATATCGTTTTAGTGTCTTGCACGGAAGACAAAGAAGGCATCGCAGTGAGGACTAACACAGGTTTATTGGTTGATGATCAGGATGAACATGTGGTAATGGCGGAGGTACATCACATTATATACAGTAGTGCAATACATTTGAATCTTGTTGCACGGTAGCTTATTGGCTGCTACCGGCGTGATGTCGTCCAAGTCACGCCCCTCTTCCGTAGTAGTTTGCTAGTGCGGGAGAGTTCCCGTGGCTGTTGGTGATTTGAGGAATGAGAACCATGTGAGTTGAACGCTCGCAGCTGCCCTCTATGGGCAGCTTACTCGCGTTCCTATAACAGCTGGGCTACATTGTAATTGTGGCCAGGTTACATTCATACCTTTCTTAAAGCAACATTGTAGATACATAACATCCCTCCCCCCTAGGATGGGACGAAGTCCCTCAACCATTGTGGCTTGCCGCACGTGCGCCTGGGGCGTGCGGCCGCTTGATTTAACACTGAGGAGCCTGGTTCTGCGGAGTCCTATCCTGCAACGGAAAGGGGGGACTCATTAGTGGCTCGGTGTGGGCTCTGCGGTGACTTTGCGTTGGGGGACGGGAATGGAATGAACAGTTGGGAAGTGAAACCCTGCCTGCCGTTTGAGGAGCTTGGGGTCCCCCCCAGTACAAATCTCGGGATCGACGAAGAGGCCCTCGTGGCCACGCCACCCCCTGTTACCTGCCCGGGAGTTCTAGAGACTGTGGTGGGCGGACTCCCCCCCGTTGCCTGTCTTGGGGGTGTTTGTCTCCGGGGAGCTGGCGCTATGGGGTATTCTAAAACAAAAGGACTGGGGGGACTGGAGGTACCAGGGGCTGAACTGAAACCCCTCTTCTTGCTAGGACGGGTGGGGGACCACTCCGCTACACCCCCCTGGTACTGCAAATCATAATCATAATCAAACTGATCCCTCTCTTTCAAAGTATCCTCCTCTGTGGTCGAGAACCCAGGATATGCATTTGTATCCGCGGGTTCCGCCGTGTCTCCCCCTTGGGTAATGCGGGTGGGGGAGGACCCTAACGCTGATTCCCCTTCCCTGGTGACTCGCCTTCTGAGTTGGTCGGCGTGCCTTCTCCAGAGTAGACCCGAGCTAGTCTCGACCCTGTAGGATACTGGCCCCGTCTGCTCAATGATTGTCCCTGGAACCCACACTGGCCCTGAGGCCGCATAGTTCCTGCAGTGAACCGGGTCCCCTACCGCAAAACTTTTGGAGCTCTCTCCCCCTATGTTTATATTCCTTCCTTCATCCTCCACCCTGGACGGATCAATCCGGTCAAAAAGTGTTACCGGATGCCTCCTCATGAGGAGGTCGGCTGGGGAAAAACCTGAGGCTAGGGGGGTTGTCCTGTAACAGATGAGGAACTGACACAGATGTAGGTTCAACTCACCGGGACCCATGCGCTGCAGTGCATCTTTCGTAGTGCGCACTTGGCGCTCTACCTGACCGTTTGTGGCGGGGTGAAACAGGGCAGTGGTGATGTGCCTGATGGCGTTCCACTCAATGAACGTCTTGAACTCTGCAGACGTGAAGGTACTAGCGTTATCGCTAACCAGGACGTCCGGCAGGCCGAAGCAGGCAAAGAGCTTGCGCAGCTGTTTAATGGTTGCCGCCGAGGAGGTGCTGCTCATGGGGATTACCTCCAACCACTTGGAGTAGGAGTCGACTACCAGCAGAAACATGGCCCCGCGGAAAGGGCCAGCGAAGTCAACATGAATCCGGGACCATGGCCCACGGGCCGTGTCCCATTCCCTATGGGGTAACCGGGACTCCTCGGGCCGAGAGCTCTGGCAGCTCTCACACGTGCCCACTAAACATTCTATATCCGCGTCTATCTGGGGCCACCAGAAGAAACTCCTGGCCAGAGCCTTGGAGCGCACGATCCCCGGGTGGCTGGTATGCAGTAGCTTCAGTACCTTGGCCCTCAGTTTCTCTGGGATAACTACCCGCTGGCCCCAGAGTAAGCAGCCCCTTTCCAGGGAAAGCTCTACTCTCCGCCTGACAAATGGCTTGAACTTTTCCTCGGGGGGAGTAGTGGGCCACCCTTTCCTCACCCAGGAACTAACTTGGGCCAGCATCTTGTCGGCCGCCGTGGCTTTGGCAAGGTTGGCCGGGAGAATGGGGGGTGAGTCAAGAGACTCGATCAGTAGGACTTGGTGGTCCTGCTCTACCTTGCATGTGGGATCCCCTATACTAGGGAGGGGAGATCGGGACAGTGCGTCCGCATGGGAGATCTCCTTCCCTGGGCGATAGACCAGCTCGTACTGATAGGCGTTGAGGAAGATGGCCCAACGCAGCATCCTGGGGGAGAGAATTTGCGGTGTGGGTTTGCCGGTAGTGAAGATCCCCAGAAGTGGCTTGTGATCTGTCACTACCGTAAACTCGCGTCCGTATAAAAAGTCATGGAACTTTTTTTGTTCCCGCGATGATGGCTAGGGCCTCCCTATCAGTTTGCGCGTAATTGCGCTCGGCCTTCGAGAGGGACCTTGAGTAGTACGCTACCGGGGCTTCCCGCCCGCTCTCCAACACGTGGCATAGAACCGTCCCCACTCCCACCGGGGACGCATCACAGACTAGGACTACTGGCTTCCTAGGGTCAAAGTGGGTCAGGACAGCACTTGAGGATAGGAGTGCCTTCAGTTCCCTAAACGCTTTCTCTTGCCTATCCCCCCACCGCCAAACCGCCTCTTTCTTCAATAATGCGTGTAGTGGCTCAGCAACGGATGCCTTCCTCGGCAGGAAGGAATGGTAAAAATTTAAGAGCCCTAGAAACGACTGCAGCTCCGGTTTCACGGTGGGGCAAGGGGCATTTTGCACAGCCGCAACCTTGGACTCGGAGGGCTTGATGCCTTCCGGGGTTACCTTGAACCCAAGGAACTCGACCTCCCTCGCAAAGAAAACACATTTGTCCCGTCTCAGTCGGAGGCCCGCTTTCTCGAATATTGAAAGGACCCTGTCTAGCCTTTGCGCTAATTCTGACTTGCCCCCCGCTGTTATCAAAACATCGTCAAAGTATGGGAGGACGCCTGGAAGCCCCTTTAAAAGGCGTTCCACGAGGGACTGGAAAATTCCGGGGGCCGAATTCACGCCAAACTAAAGGCGCGTTACCTTAAATGCCCCCTTGTGCGTTACGATTGTCTGCGCAGCAGCAGCAGCCGGGGTTACAGAGAGCTGCTGATATGCCTGCGCCAGATCTAGCTTGGCAAAACACCTCCCCCCATGAAGCGTGGCCATTTGGCCGAATGGCCTTATTAATCGTACATTTATAGTCCGCACAAATCCTAACCTCCCCGTTTGATTTAAGGGCTGTCACAACCGGCGTTTCCCACTCCGCCGAATCCACTGGAACCAAAATCCCCTGCCCCACCAATTTGTCCAGTTCCGCCTCGATCTTGTCCTTGAGGGCGAAGGGCACTCTTCTTGGCTTGAGGCGTATGGGTCGGATTTCTGGATCCAGGTCAAAAGAAACTGGGGGCCCCTTGTAAGTCCCGAGCCCCTTCTTGAAAACGTCTGGGTGTGCGTTGCACACATCCCGCATTGGGTCAGTCTCTATGGCGTTAATGCCGGACAGTTCGATTCCTATGGGAGCGAACCACTGCGTTCCCAAAAGGCAGCACCTCCCCCCCTTTAGGACCACTAGGGGCAGTTTCTCGGAGTAATTCTTGAACTTCACCTTGAAGTTCCCCACCCCCAGCACTGGGATCCCGTTCCCTTGCACGTCCCGTAGGTGTGACCTCATGGCCCGCAACTTGGGCCGTGCATCTGGGGGAATGCGCATAAACTCCTTTTGGGACAGGATGGAATAGGACGACCCCGAGTCTATCTCCATCCTCACTGGGATCCCCTGTAACTGTACCTCTACGAAGAAATGCCGGTGCTCCAGGCCCACGCGGTTCACGCCTGCCATGCTGTGGTCGTCTGAGACCTTCCTGGTGCCGGCCGCCTTCTGTTGGTGCGTCTGGGGATGGTTCGAATTGCCCATGTCCTCGACTCGCCCGCGCCTGCACACTCGGGCGATGTGCCCCTTTCGGCCGCAGTTGTGACACTCGGCCTTTCAGAACGGACACCTCGTGCGGTCGTGGGACACCCCACAACCGTCGCAGCGGCGGTCTTGCCGCTCGCGGGTCTGTCGCTTCTCCCCTCGCTTCTTGACCCACTGGACGTCGTCCTCCTCGCTGGAGCAAGGGTCTGCCGTAGTGGACGACTCCTCGGACGCCGTTGGTGTGCCGGCGGGCGGCTTGGGGGCCCGCCAGGCCGTTTTCGCTGGTGTCCGCCGGGCCACCTGTACTGGTGACTTGGCCCTTTCAGACGTGGCCCCTCGGGACTTGAACACTCTGACCCCGCTTCTGGCCGTTTCGGCCGCTTGGGCCTCCCGCAGTACCTCGTTGAACATGAGGCGGTAGTCGCGGGTCATGAGCTTCCGCTGAAGCTCCTCGTCCCTCAGGCCGCACAGCATGCGGTCTCGGAGGGCCTGGTCCAGGTCGTCCCACTGGCAGTGCACCGCTGCAAGCCTGAGGGCCGCCGCGTAGGCAGACATGGATTTGCCCAGTCGCTGGTCTCGCCTGTGGAACGCGACCTAGGCCGGGAAGATCGACACGGGAGGCTGGAAATGCTCGCCCAGCAGCCCCAGCATGCGGTCGATGGGCACCTCTGCTACCTTCTTGGGGGCCACCAGGTTCATCAGGATGCGCAGCGTGGCCGGCCCCACCTGGGCCAAGAAGTAGGAGCGCATTCTCGCGTCGTCGTCGACGCCCGCAGCTTCCATTGCGTGCCGAAACTGGCACCCGTAGAGCTCCCATTGTTTGGGCTCGCTGACATCGAACTGGTAAGGCTTGGCCTTGGGATTCGCCATTATCCCACCTTCGTTGCCAATTTAGTGTCTTGCACGGAAGACAAAGAAGGAGTCGCAGTGAGGACTAACACAGGTTTATTGGTTGATGATCAGGATGAACATGTGGTAATGGCGGAGGTACATCACATTATATACAGTAGTGCAATACATTTGAATCTTGTTGCACGGTAGCTTATTGGCTGCTACCGGCGTGACATCGTCCAAGTCACGCCCTTCTTCCGTATAGTTTGCTAGTGCGGGAGAGTTCCCGCGGCTGTCGGTGATTTGAGGAATGAGAACCATGTGAGTTGAACGCTCGCAGCTGCCCTCTATGGGCAGCTTACTCGCGTTCCTATAACAGCTGGGCTACATTGTAATTGTGGTCAGGTTACATTCATACATTTCTTAAAGCAACATTGTACATACATAACAATCGTGCAAATGGTTTTCATAAGCTGTACCAAATAATCATCACAATTATAAAGAAGTAAGGCTTGACATTTGGAAAACAAAACAGTGGCCACAGGATTGGAAAAGATCAGTATACGTTCCAATCCCAAAAAAGGGCAATGCCAAAGAATGTTCAAATTATCGAACAATTGCACTCATCCCACACGCCAGCAAGGTGATGCTCAAGATAATACAGGATAGACTTCAACAACATGTGGAGAGAGAATTACCAGAGGTGCAGGGTGGTTTCAGAAGAGGCAGGGGGATTAGAGACCACATTGAACGTGAGGCGGTAGTCACGGGTCATGAGCTTCC
The DNA here is from genome assembly GCA_035047305.1 of Bradypodion pumilum. Lineage (NCBI taxonomy): Eukaryota > Metazoa > Chordata > Lepidosauria > Squamata > Chamaeleonidae > Bradypodion > Bradypodion pumilum. The sequence continues at coordinate 182,978,736 of JAWDJD010000004.1, read as the reverse complement.
GCTGAAGCTCCTCGTCCCTCAGGCCGCACAGCATGCGGTCTCGGAGGGCCTGGTCCAGGTTGTCCCACTGGCAGTGCACCGCTGCAAGCCTGAGGGCCGCCGCGTAGGCAGACATGGATTCGCCCGGTCGCTGGTCTCGCCTGTGGAACGCGACCCATGGAGAACGCGACCCATGGAGAAAACAAAGGAATACCAGAAACAAGTCTACTTTTGTTTTATTGACTACACCAAGGCATTTGACTGTGTGGACCACAACAAGATGTGGCAAGTAATTAAAGAGATGGGAATACCAGAGCACATCATATGTCTCATGAGAAATCTGTACACGAGCCAAGAGGCAACAGTTAGGACAGAGCACGGAATGACAGAGTGGTTTGGAATAGGAAAAGGAGTGAGACAAGGTTGCATTTTATCACCTTGCTTGTTAAATCTATACACAGAGCATATAATACGCAATGCAGGGATGGAGGAATCACAGTATGGGATAAAAATTGCTGGGAGAAACATCAACAATTTGATATATGCAGACGATATCACCCTAATGGCAGAAAGTGAGGAAGACCTAAAGAACCTCTTGATTGGACTGAAGGAGGAGAGTGCAAAAGCTGGTTTGAGACTTAATATTAAGAAAACCAAGATAATGGCAACAGGTCCGATCAGTTCCTGGAAAATAGATGGGGAAGAAGTAGAAGCAGTGACAGATTTTACTTTCCTGGTATCTAAGATCACATCTAAAACCATCCAGAAGCCTTGGAGGGAGGTGAGTGAAGAATCGGCCCCTCCCTTCCACCCCATCCTAAAACCTGGGTGCAAGGAAGAAAGAGGCAGAGAAAGACCAGGCCCAACTGCCCAGAAACCATCCAGAAGCCTTGGAGGGAGGTGAGTGAAGAATCGGCCCCTCCCTTCCACCCCATCCTGAAACCTGGGTGTAAGGAAGAAAGAGGCAGAGAAAGACCAGGCCCAACTGCCCAGAAACCATCCAGAAGCCTTGGAGGGAGGTGAGTGAAGAATCGGCCCCTCCCTTCCACCCCATCCTAAAACCTGGGTGCAAGGAAGAAAGAGGCAGAGAAAGACCAGGCCCCAACTGCCCAGAAACCATCCAGAGGCCTGGGAGGGAGAAGGTCACCATCCACCACTGCAGCCAGAGGCAGAGGAAGAGGAACAGCTGAGACACAGGGAAAACATCCACTGCCCGCCACTGCGATGCCCCTGGAGCAAGGGACCCAGAGACAACAACCCCACCTGGGGAGTGAGGACACAAGGATAAGTAGCTGATGTGAAAAATGTAGCTGAATTAATATAGAGACTGACATAGAGACTTCATACTGACTTAATATAGCAAGTAACATAGAGACTGTGTTTTAGAGTGTGATAATTATGCATGACAATATGTAGTGTAAACTGTTCTAAACTTTTAAAACTGTGATATGATGTATGATGCGAGGAAAAAAATGGCGTAGAAACCGGCAAACCACGCCACAAAGCTTGCCAAGAGAACCCTATGGACCAAAACAAAAGGCAAAACAAAAGGGCAGGCTAGGTGATACAGGATGCTTAACACCTCAGAGGGGAGAAAGGGGATGGACAGGAAAGGGGGAGGGGAAATGCAATGTTGTAAGGAGCAATACTGTATAGGGACATGGAATGTGAGATCAATGAACCAAGGTAAACTGGAAGTGGTAAAAAATGAGATGGAAAGAATAAGCATTGACATCTTGGGAATCAGTGAGCTCAAATGGACAGGGATGGGCGAATTCAGCTCTGGAAACCATCACATCTACTACTTTGGACAAGAAAACTTTAGAAGACATGGAGTAGCCATAATTGTCAATAAAAGAGTGAGAAGAGCAGTAATGGGATACAACCTCAAAAATGACAGAATGATGTCAGTAAGAATTCAGGGCAAACCCTTCAATGTTACTGTGATCCAAATATACGCACCAACCACGGGTGCAGATGAAGCCACAGTGGACCAGTTCTATGAGGACTTACAACACCTCATAGAACAAACACCAAGAAATGATGTTCAAATTATTCTAGGAGACTGGAATGCCAAAGTAGGCAATCAAAAAGTGGAGGGAATAACAGGCAGGTTCGGTCTTGGAACACAGAATGAAGCAGGACAAAGATTGATAGAGTTCTGTCAAGAGAACGCACTGGTCATAGCAAACACCCTCTTCCAGCAACACAAGAGGCGACTTTACACATGGACATCACCAGATGGCCAACACCGAAACCAGATTGACTACATACTCTGCAGCCAAAGATGGAGAACCTCCATACAGTCAGCAAAAACAAGACCTGGAGCAGATTGTGGCTCAGATCACAACCTACTGATTGCAAAATTCAGGCTTAGACTAAAGAAAATAGGGAAAACAAAGAGACCAGACAGATATCACCTAGACAGCATCCCTAAAGAATACACGGTGGAGGTGATGAACAGATTCAATGGCTTAGACTCAATAGATAGAGTGCCAGAAGAATTATGGACAGAGATGAGGGACATCATGCAGGAAGCAGCAAAGAAAACCATACCAAAAGAAAAGAAGAGTAAGAAAGCAAAGTGGTTGTCTGATGAGGCTCTTAAAATAGCAGAGGAAAGAAGGAACGCAAAAGTCAAAGGAGAAAGGAAAAAATACAATCATCTGAACACAGAATTTCAAAGAAAAGCAAGGAGAGATAAGGAAAACTATCTAAAAGAACAGTGCAAAGAAATGGAAGAAAACAACAAAAAAGGCAGAACCAGAGATCTTTTCAAAAAAATCCGGGAAATCAAGGGAACATTTAAAGCAAAAATGACCATGATAAGGGACAAAGACGGAAAGGAGCTAGCTGATGCAGAAGAGATTAAGAAAAGATGGAAAGAGTACACAGAGGAACTCTACAAAAAGGAACTCAACACTCCTGATAGTCACAATGATGAAGAAATTGAACCTGAGCCAGACATCCTGGAGAGTGAAGTCAGAAAGGCCCTAAAGAGCACTGCAAACAACAAAGCTAGTGGAGATGATGGTATCCCAGTTGAATTTTTCAAAGCTCTAAAAGATGATGGCATCAAATTACTGCATTCAATATGCCAGCAGATTTGGAAAACAAAACAGTGGCCACAGGACTGGAAAAGATCAGTATATGTTCCAATCCCAAAAAAGGGCAATGCCAAAGAATGTTCAAACTATCGAACAATTGCGCTCATCCCACACGCCAGCAAGGTGATGCTCAAGATAATACAGGATAGACTTCAGCAGCATGTGGAAAGAGAATTACCAGAGGTGCAGGCTGGTTTCAGAAGAGGCAGGGGGACTAGAGACCACATTGCCAACATACGTTGGATCATGGAGAAAACAAAGGAATACCAGAAACAAGTTTATTTTTGCTTTATTGACTACACTAAGGCATTTGATTGTGTGGATCACAACAAGATGTGGCAAGTGATTAAAGAGATGGGAATACCAGAACACCTCATATGCCTCCTGAGAAATCTGTACATGAACCAAGAAGCAACAGTTAGGACAGAACACGGAATGACCGAGTGGTTTGGAATAGGAAAAGGAGTAAGACAAGGCTGCATTTTGTCACCCTGCTTATTCAACTTATACACAGAGCACATAATGCGCAATGCAGGGATGGAGGAATCACAATATGGGATCAAAATTGCTGGGAGAAACATCAACAATCTGAGATATGCAGACGACACCACCCTAATGGCAGAAAGTGAGGAAGACCTAAAGAATCTCTTGATCGGTTTGAAGGAAGAGAGTGCAAAAGCTGGCTTGAGACTCAATATCAAGAAAACCAAGATAATGGCAACAGGCCCGATCAGTTCCTGGAAAATAGACGGGGAAGAAGTAGAAGCAGTGACAGATTTTACTTTCTTAGGATCTAAGATCACTGCAGATGGAGATTGCAGCCATGAAATAAAGAGGCGGCTGATTCTAGGGAGACAAGCCATGAGAAACCTGGGGAACATAGTGAAAAGCAGAGACATCACCTTGAAAACAAAAATTAGAATAGTCAAAGCAATGGTATTCCCAGTGGTAATGTACGGATGTGAGAGCTGGACAATTAGGAAAGCTGAACGCAGAAGAATAGATGCCTTTGAAATGTGGTGTTGGAGGAGAGTTTTGAGGGTACCTTGGACAGCGAGGAGAACAAATAGGTCAATCTTAGAAGAAATCAACACTGACTGCTCATTGGAAGGTCAAATAGTAAAGATGAGGCTAAAGTACTTTGGGCATCAAATGAGAAGGGAGGATTCACTTGAGAAGGCCGTGATGTTGGGAAAGGTGGAGGGCAAAAGAAGAAGGGGGAGGCCAAGGATGAGATGGATAGATGGTATTGTAGACACAATGGGCACAAAACTGGGAGGACTGAGGGGGATGGTGGAGGACAGAGGCGCCTGGAGAACGATGGTCCATAGGGTCGCAAAGGGTCGGAATCGACTGTGCGACTGAACAACAACAACAACAACAAGATCACTGCAGATGGCGACTGTAGCCATGAAATAAAAAGACGATTGATCATGGGGAGACAAGCTATGAGAAACCTGGGGAACATAGTGAAAAGCAGAGACATCACCTTGAAAACAAAAATTCGCATAATCAAAGCAATGGTATTCCCAGTGGTAATGTATGGGTGTGAGAGCTGGACCATTAGGAAGGCTGAGCGCAGAAGAATAGATGCCTTTGAGATGTGGTGTTGGAGGAGAGTCCTTAGAGTCACTTGGATAGCAAAGAGAACAAACAGATCAATACTGGAAGAAACCAAACCTGACTGTTCATTGGAGGGACAAATAATGAAGATGAAGCTAAAGTATTTTGGACAGGGAGGGAGGACTCACTTGAGAAGGCCTTGATGCTGGGAAAGGTAGAGGGCAAGAGAAAATGAGGACATCCAAAGATGAGATGGGTAGATGGTATTGTAGACACAGTGGGCACAGAGCTGGGCAGGCTGAGGAGGATGGTGGAGGACAGAGGCGCCTGGAGGAAAATGGTTCATGGGGTCGCAATGGGTCGGAATCGACTGTGCGACTGAACAATAACAAAGGCTTGACATATCTCGCTTTGCATGTAATGAGTCTATCCCACATATTTGCTTCACTTTTAAAGATGCATTACTGAAATGAATGAACATTTGCAGGATATTCTAATTTTTTTAGTTTCACCTTTCAGCAACATGGCCAATAGTCAGGCATAAAAAAACTGCAGCAACATTGGTGGAAATACAGGTGGCTTAAAATAATAGAAGTACTCATGTTTTAAAGAAAAAGGAAATATTGGCTGAAATCTACTAGTCACAACTGGAAGTGATTTAATGGAACTTATGGAGAAGTTGACTCACAAAATTCTCACTGATTGAACAGTCCTACTCTAATTCCTTTCAATGTTGCAGTATATTAAACTTTAACTTGACATTCAACTTTTCACACTGATAGAAAATTAAAGTTCTTATCTTGCAGGGAGTTCAATTAAACTTGGTATGCTGAAGTTCTTTAGCTATGGTAATTTTGAAATTTAAACGTTTGGCCACTTGGTGTCAGTCAAAAGCCATAGAGTAGAACATCAGAGAGCCCCAAAGCCTGACATTTAACAGAGGATGTTTGCTGATAATCTACAACAGGGACTATACAATCTCTAGCTCCTAAAGACTCTGGTTTGGGCTCTAGGAATCCTCTGATTGCCCATACCAAACCCCCCTTTTGCCCCTTTCCCATACTTTTGATACATACTATTGTTTCTCTGCTGCTACTAGCTGGGAAGGGAGAGGTGTACATTGCGATTACTGAGGTAGGCATGGCCAGAAAGCTCTGTACTTCCTTCTAGTGAGGAAAAAGGTTCACTGAAGTATGTAATTGTGTGTGTGGTCTCTAGCCACAACCCATTTGACAGCCCCAGTAGCCACTTCTGTTTTTTTCTTTCTTTTCTATAGCAGCTGCAACAGGGCAACAGGATGAGCATAGTACTAGGACCCCCATATGCTTTGTCAATGGTCTGCTTGCATAAAAGAGAGTGTCTTTGGAAGAATGCACCTACATTATTCTCTGTCACATGTTGGATATTACATTCCAAATGCAAGGAATTCCTGGTCTGATTGACTGTCAAGAATCTCTGAGAGGAAGACACTCAGACTTCGAGTGCCTCTGTAAATGGTTGCTAAGCTACAGGAGGCATCAAGTATAGGAACATTCTTACCTGTATTCCATCTTTCCATCAAATATGGGAACTTTCTCCTCCTTCATATCTCTGACATGGACAAAAAGATGCTGGTCTTCTTCATTATAGCCCTATGGCTTCAGTAAAGGAGAGACACTCTTTGTTCCAGGCAAGGGGAACTGCAGTCCAGTTGTAGCCTGATAGTCCTGAAAACTCAAACCCTTGCACATTTTGCAAACTCCAATAAAGATATTACTTACATGTTGCTTTTTAATTTTGTTGTAATGAGCAAGTAAACTCATCAGGTTGCCAAGGAGAGTCTGTCCCAGGAACACCTTATTATCCAAGTTGCACCACATTGTAATGCCCATGTTTTCCATGTTCAGCCTGCCAGTATGACAACATGACCACCAGAGAAGAACCCTGCATATTAAGCTTGTTCCAGTTTAGTTGGACCCTAATTTGTGTTGAAGGGACTGCGGTGGATTAGTGGTTAAGATAATGAACTTGATGACCAGAAGGTTGGCAGGTCAGCAGTTCAAGACCAAATGTTGTGTGATGGAGTGAGCACTCGTCATCTGTTCCAGCTCCTGCCAACCTAGCAATAAACTGCAAATTGATAAATAGATTCCACTTCAGTGGGAAGGTAACATCATTCCATGCACTCCATGTCTAGTCGTGCCTGCTACATGGCCATGGAAAAGTCTGCAGATGCAGACAGCACTGGCTCTTTGGCTATAAATGTAGATGAGCACCGAAGCCTAGAGTTGGACATGGCTGGCTTTCGAGCAAGGGCAGCCTAATTTGTGTTGACTTTGCCTGTGATCTGATGGGCATTTGTCCCACAGTTTGATCTATATTGTTGGGTAAGCTGGTCTGCTCCTTTTTCTGGTGACCAAATGACATGAACCAGCCTGCTCCTGATTGAAGCCTGCACTCTTTGGGGGCCCCTTTTCGGTTTGGTTCCAGCATATGTGATCAATGGGATAAAAATGAAGTGTCTATCTGTCTCTTTGGTGAAGTGTGTTAATAGTTTTGAGCCTTTACCATGGTCAATGACTGGTGAAATAAATGTACAGTATTCATATACAACAGTCTTGAGAAATGAGAAGTGTCCTTGCTTCTCACTTCTAGAGGGAATGGGCAAGGAAGTTTTGCATTTCTTCTTAATTAAAAAAGCCCTTTTAAAACTTTGCTGATGCACTGTGTCACTTCACAAGATTGCAAAGCAGCTAAAACAAAACATAGAGTATGATCCAGGAGGGGGATTCCCTTCCCCTTTTCATTAAAAGAGAAAGAAGATCAGTCTAGATCAGTGTTTCCCAACCTTTGGTTTTTGGACTTCAGTTTCCAGAAGCCTAAGTCAATTCCCCAAAGCACTGATCAGCCAATGTACTGACTTAGGCTTCTGGGAATTGAAGTCCCCCTGTAGGGCATAAGCCCCACTTTGGGAACCACTGTTCTAGATTGTACTAAACACAGTCACTTGAGATGTGATTAATCTCTTTATATGGCTGCAAGGGTCACCCCAAATAATATACCACACCTCAACGTGATCCTGCTTAGCATGTTTCTTGTTGAGATAATTGGGCTGTCTAGTAACACCCTCCATTTATTTACATTTTCTATCCTCCTTTAAGGTTGTTGATTTTAACCCTCAATATAGTTAGGGCAGGAGATAATGTTAAATGTCTCTCTTTCCAAACCTCAGCTCTGACCTACTCAGGTGGTCAATCCTGACAAAGCAGAAATCCAAAAGTGGCTTCATTTTGGCATATCAGAGAGCAAACAAAACAAAGACAAAAACGTTGTGCCCCCCCCCAGTGAACCAGCCACTCCCAGAGCCCCCTCCTCACTCAGCAGGGAAAGGAAAGCCCTGGGACGGGGTGGTCAGTTGTGGCTGACCACACATAGCCAGTGCTGGCTCAGTGGGGAAAGGAAAGCTGGCAAAAGGAACTCCCCCCCATCAAATCAGCCACTCCTGTAGCCCCCCTCCCATGGCTCAGTGAGGAAAGGAAAGCCCTGGAATGGGTCAGTCAGACTTCCTTCATACCTTCCTCTGCCACTGCTTTGTCACCATCACTGCCTCATCTCCTCCCTACCACCGCCACTTCGTCCACACCGCCACCACCGCTTTCTCCATGCTGCTGCCGCTTTGTTCATGCTGCTGCTGCTGCCACTTTGTCCATACTGCTACCACCACTTTGTCGCTTCTGCCACTTTGTCAATTCTGCTGCCGCCTGCCTCACCTGCCTCACTCGCCCAGGGACAAGGGAGTGAGGGGACAAGAATTGAGATGGTGTCCATGGTGCCACCTGTTATGTATTGAATGAATGTTGCAAGGTTCCCTTTAACAGAGTGTAACCAGTCAATGTATCCAATTGTATCTAATCAGAGACACATTGTAGCAAGCTGTACAAGATGCGAGCTAAGTGGCCACAGGTGGCAGTAGCGAGCATCCGGCTCACATGGTGCAGATTCTCCGAATACCTGAAGAGCGGGAAACCTTCCCACCACACCACACCTGGAGAAGATAGGCGTGATGATCTATGATGTCACATGGACAGTAGCCGATGAGCTACCACCCGGGATATTCAAATGTATAGTGTACTATAAATAGAGCTGTTTTGTCCGCCATTACCTCATGTTCACCTTGACAATCATGCAATAAAGTTGTGTTTAGCCCTACTTGCGGCTCCTTCTTTGTCTTTCTTGCAAGACACCAAATTGGCGACGAAGGTGGGATGGCGTCCTGAAAAGTGAACATCGCACCCTTCGACACCACGAAGCCAGAGAAATGGGAACTCTACGAACAGCAGTTCCTATATGCAATGGACCTCGAGGGCATCGAGGAGGAAGCCCAGCACCGGGCATTCCTGCTGGCCCAGTGCAGCCTGGAAATGCTAGAACAGGCAACGAACCTCCTGATGCCGAGGCCGCTCAGGGAGGTACCCCTAGATTAGATCCTCGCCGAGCTGAGGAAGCACTTTCACCTGAAAGTGTCGGTATTTATGGTAAGGCTGGCCTTTCAGCAGCGGTGCCAGTGGGCTGGTGAGTCCGTGGCCGACTTCGTGGCAGCCCTGAGAGTGGCTGCCGTGCCTTGCTGGTGGGGAGCATCCCTGAGCGAGGCGCTGCAAGACAGGCTCCTGCTGGGCCTGCGAGATGAGGGGGCCAGTAAAAAACTATTGGCCAAGTACGAGAGCATCTCCTTTGAGCATGTCCTGTGCATTGCCCAAGCCACTGAGTCAGTGCAACAAGGCAAACAGGTGTGCCGGGCCAGGACCGCCACGGTTGGGGGCCCCCCGCCGGTGGTCCCAGTCCTCAGTTGTTCCTCCCATGGAGAGCAGGGGCTCTCTGAGTCCACCACGTCCACCTCTGACTTCAGCGAGGACGACGACGTGCAGCGGGTGCAGAGGAGGCCCGAGGTTCGAGACCGCGCCAGAGAGGACCGCCGCTGCGACGGATGTGGGGCATCCCACAACCTGAGCCGATGCCCATTCCAGAAGGCGGAGTGCCACAACTGCGGGCGGCACGGGCACATCGCAAGGGTCTACAGGTGGCGTCGAGATGATGGCAAGGGCCAGGTGGAATGGCCTCAATGGAAAGCAGATGGGGTCGGCAGAATCTTTGACGACAATGAGCCTCAGGAGCACCGTGTGTCTCGATGAGTTCCCGACAACCATGACCAGGCGGTTCACAGCGTGCCTTTGAGGCACCCCCATTTCTTTGTTGAGGTACTGATACAAGGGGTCCCAGTAAGGATGGAGATCAATTCGGGGTCGTCGTACTCCATCATCTCCCACCGGGAATTTTTGCGCATTCCCCCAAGTCACGCCCCAAACTGAAGGCCCTAAAGACTAACTTGCGGGATGTTCAGGGCAAGAGTATCCCAGTGTTGGGGGTGGGAGAGTTCAAGGTGCAGTTCAAGAGGTGCTCCGCGCAGCTGCCCCTAGTAGTCTTAAGGGAAGTGTCTTGCTGCCTTCTGGGGACACAGTGGTTTGGCCCTCTGGGGGTTTTCATTGGAGGCATACACGCCATGCAGGCTGACCCGATCACGGAGGTGTGTAACGCACACCCTGCCATCTTTGAGAAGGGGCTAGGAAAGTTCAAGGGCCCCCCAGTTTCGTTTGACATGGATCCCGACATCCGACCCATCAGACTGAAGCCAAGGAGAGTGCCATTCGCACTGAAGGACAAAATTGAGACTGAACTGGACAAACTGGTGGGTCAGGGGATTTTGGTACTGGTGGACTCCGCCGAGTGGGAAACCCCCAATGTTACGGCGCTTAAGGCTAACGGGGAGGTCAGAATCTGCCCTGACTACAAGTGCACGATTGGCAAGGCAATTTGCCCAAATGCGTACCCGGTGCCGGTAGTAAGTCACCTGTTAGCAACCTTGCACGGGGGGAGGTGTTTCGCCAAGCTAGATTTAGTGCAGGCATACCAACAATTAACAGTGACCCCAGCTGCAGCCACCGTTCAAACCATTGTTACTCATAAGGGAGCCTTTAAAGTGATGCGCCTCCAATTCAGCGTAAATTCGGCTCCAGGAATTTTTCAGTCCCTCGTGGAAAGATTGTTGAAAGGGCTCCCAGGTGTTTTCCCTTACTTTGCCGATATTTTGATAACGGCGGGAGGGGAACAGGAATTGGCCAAGAAGTTAGACCAGGTACTAACCGTGTTCGAGAAAGCAGGGCTCAGGTTGAGAAAGGATAAGTGTTTTTTTTTGCTGAAGAGGTAGAGTTTCTGGGTTTCCGGATAACCCCTGAGGGAATCAAACCAGCAGGGTCAAAGTTGTCAGCAGTGCAGGATGCCCCTCGCCCCACTACCAAGGCCAAGCTACAGTCCTTCCTAGGACTCCTAAATTTTTACCACTCTTTCCTGCCGGGAAAGGCATCGGTAGCGGAGCCGCTGTACAAACTACTCAAGAAAGATGCGCCTTGGTGGTGGGGGGACAGCCAGGAATGGGCATTCTGAGGGCTCAAGCAGCTTCTGTCCTCCAAGGCTGTCTTGACCCACTTCGATCCCAAGAAACCCGTTGTGTTAGTCTGTGATGCCTCACCGGTGGGGGCAGTCCTCTGCCACGTGCTAGAGAGCGGGCGAGAAGCCCTGGTGGCATTCTATTTGAGATCCCTGTCCAAGGCAGAGCGCAACTACGTGCAAACAGATAGGGAAGCCCTGGCGATTGTCGCAGGAACCAAAAAGTTCCACGACTTCCTTTATGGCAGACCATTCACAGTCGTGACCGACCACAAGCCCCTGCTAGGGATTTTTACCACAGACAAGCCAACCCCGCAGATCTTGTCCCCAAGGATGCTGCGATGGGCCATTTTCCTCAACGCATACCAGTATGCATTGACCTACCATCCCGGCAAGGAGATCAGCCATGCCAAAGCCCTTTCCAGGTCACCCCTCCCACAGGCGGGGGACCCAGAGTGTGAGGTAGAACAGGACCACCAGGTGCTCCTGATCGAGGCACTAGAGTCACCCCCGATACTGCCAGCGGAGATCGCCATGGCTACGGCGAAAGACAAGTCATTGGCCCTAGTCAGTTCATGGGTACAAAAAGGGTGGCCGGTAACCTTCCCCATGGAAGAATTCAAGTTGTATGGTAGGCGGAGAGACGAACTCTCCTTAGAAAGGGGCTGCCTACTCTGGGGGCAGCGGGTAATGATCCCCGAAGTTCTGAGGTCTTGGGTGCTTAAGATGCTGCATATCAGTCACCCAGGGATTGTGCGCTCCAAAGCGCTAGCTAGAAGTTACATCTGGTGGCCCAAGCTGGACGCAGACATAGAAGACATGATTGGCACTTGCGAGAGCTGCCCAAGGAGTCCTGACTTCCGCACAGAGAATGGGACACAGCCAGGGGACCGTGGTCACGTCTGCACGTAGATTTCGCGGGTCCCTTCAGGCGCTCCCTTTTCCTTATAATAGTGGACGCTTACTCTAAATGGTTGGAGGTAATCCCGATGGCCAGTACATCGTCAGCTGCGACAATTAAACAATTATGGAAGGTATTCAGCTGCTTCGGGTTACCTGACGTACTTGTGAGCGATAACGCCACAACTTTCACGTCAGCGGAGTTCCAGGGTTTCATAGAGATTAACAAAATTCGCCACATAACTGCGGCCCCTTTTCACCCCGCTACAAATGGGCAAGCGGAACGCCTGGTGCGAACAACTAAGGACGCACTGTGTAAGATGGGCCCCGGGGAGTTGAACTTGCAACTTTGCCAATTCCTACTAAGGTATCATGTAACCCCCTTAGTGCCGGGTCTGTCGCCCGCCGAACTCCTTATGCGGAGGAAACCCGCCATGATCCTCTTGATGTTAGACCCAACCAGGGTGGAGGACACGGGTAGAAATATAGAAATGGGGGGAACCAAGAGTTTCAAGATTGGCGAGGCAGTGCATTGCCATAACTACGTGGCCGGCGGACCTAACTAGGTGCCTGGAGTAGTGGTCGGGCAAACGGGGCCAGTCTCCTACAATGTTGAGACAAGCACAGGACTCCTCTGGAGGAGGCATGCCGACCAGCTCAGGGGTAGGGTAGTAGGAAGGCAAGACTTGAGTGACCAAGCAGAGCATTCAACGTTCGGGTTCTCCCCCACCCGCTTATCCCAAAGGGGGGACGCAGACCACAGGGGGGAGGGAATTAACCTCCTTTTGACCCCCCGGGTAACAGGAACAATTAGGAAGAGGCGGATTTTGAGGAGCTGTTAGACTTTGAGTTAGGAAACTGGGGGGATTTTTCGGAGTGGTCCCCCACCCATCCAAGCGGGGTTTTTCTTTAGTCCCTGGAGCCCCCGGTTTCACATCCCTGGAGTTTACTCCCACACCTAGACCTACCCAATCCCCGGCTCAGAACCCGCAGCCAATCGCTAGCGAGTTACATTCTCCCATTGCAGGATGAGGACAGAGTAGTCAGGAGTGTGCAGGAACTCCGGCCCCAAGTGCGGCCACCACTCGCCCAAAGCGAACATGCGGGAAGCCTCAATGGCTGAAGGACTTCGTCCTCACCTATGGGGGAGGGGTGTTATGTATTGAATGAATGTTGCAAGGTTCCCTTTAACAGAATGTAACCAGTCAATGTATCCAATTGTATCTAATCAGAGACACATTGTAGCAAGCTGTATAAGATGCGAGCTAAGTGGCCGCAGGTGGCAGTAGCGAGCATCCGGCTCACATGGTGCAGATTCCCTGAATACCTGAAGAGTGGGAAACCTTCCCGCCACACCACACCTGGAGAAGATGGGCGTGACGATCTATGACGTCACGTGGACAGTAGCCAATGAGCTACCACCCGGGATATTCAAATGTACAGTGTACTATAAATAGAACTGTTTTGTCCGCCATTACCTCATGTTCACCCAGACCATCATGCAATAAAGTTGTGTTTAGCCCTACTTGCGGCTCCTTCTTTGTCTTCCTTGCAAGACACGAAACCACTCATGGCCATAGCAAGGTCACAGGCCAGATGATTTGATGCCACGGGCCTGATCCAGCCCATGGGCCGTAGGTTGAGGATCTCTGCTCTACTCTGAATACCTGGACATAGTAACAATTGTGTTACATTCCCAGACTTTCTGTCCTCCTGCCATTGTCCAACAGCATGATCTGTGTTACTTTTCATGGTGCTTTCTAACTGCATACAGTTACAGTTAAGGAGGATTGCTCTCCATTTGAAGAACTAGCCTTCTTTTTGGTGACATCCAAGTGCCCACTATACCCTGTCCTTCCTGTGAGTTTCCTTGGCTCAAAAGGGAAAGTAGAAGTTGTGATTGATAAATCTATCTATAATCCTTCTCTTACATTTAAAAAAAATTGTTTGGGTGTATGTATCATTTTGTAAGAAAAGATGCAAGCCACATACATGGATATAACTAGTGATGAATGGCAGGAAGGATATGTCTTGTCAGTGAGCTGCAAAAAATAAAATAAAATAAATACAAGGCCCTGGACATTTCTAAAAATTATTAACACAATGCCTTATTTATTTATTTGATTTACATCCAGTCTTTCCCCCCAGTGCTGTGTCCCAAGGTGCTTACCTAGTCACATTTTTGTGCAATAGGGTGAGCAGTAATGCATTTCCTTATAAATTATAGTAATAAAATTGAACTGTGATTTTGTGTGGGAATAATGTCCTCATTTTTTGTGATTTCTATCTTCTTTTTTGGTGATGGAACAGTGGGCACTGTATACAAAGCCCTCTGGTGGGTGACCTTGCACTCAATAATAGCAGGCTATGTGATGCTGCCATTGGGTCTGCTAGGATATCTGAGTCTGGTTGTATGTGTGTGTGTTGTGTGTGTGTGTACAGATATGTCATTACAATCCATTTAACCTTACTTCCATTCAGGTGAATAGAACCTCCATCACTTTAAGTACTACACCAGTCTAAAGCAGCCTGAAGCAATAATTAGACTTTTGCAGCAAAGCCCTGAACGAATGTTTGGGCTTGGACAAATCTCAGTAGAGCCTCAGACAAAGCCTGTGCCAAGATGAAATAAGAGATCATTTTTATTAAATTGCACTTGTTTCTTCACCCCCAACACTGCTGGATCTAATCAAAAGGATTACTAGAGTACACATAAATAGGCAAGGGCAGTACAGGAAGCAACCTCTGAGGCTTCAAAATAGAGCCAGACGCTACCTCCCTCCATCACAGGATTTACTCTAATATTGGGGAAACCAGACCTTGTCAGGTAGACAATGATTGGCTTCAGGTCTTCAGTTTGCCTCCTTTTGAATAATTTCTGTAGGCACTAAAGTGGGAATAAGGAACAGTTTTCTGTCTGAATTCTAAATTCCAATCCACAAAGAGTATTGGGGAAAGGTCAAAGCAAAATGACTGAGTATCTCTTTTCGATTTTGTAGTGGTAGGTTATCTGTTGCTGGCTTGCTGGGCCTGTAGCAACTTCACCAGAGTCCCTTTAGCCTGTTCCTTTCAAGGCGATCCAGGATGGCCTTCATGGCTACTGTAGCAGTCTTGTGGCACAAGGCCACATCATACTTTGCTCAGTCCTAGCAATCGCTTACTTGGACCTGCTATCACCTGTCATGAAGTGGATGCGGGGTTATCAATTTGTCCCAGTTTAACAGCTTACTTAACCTCGCCAGTCTGCAAACCTGAGATTCTAGGCAACGCAAATCCTTTCCAGTCTGCAATTTTGACCTCAGTTGTTTTATTTTGCAAAACATTTTCAGGTTTCAAGCAGAACCATAGAGTCATGGAAAAGTAGTTGGAAAGGGTCCCAAATGAAATACAACACCCCTCTGCCCTGCTAAAGCATTCTGCTTAATAACCTCCAAAGAAGAGAAGTTGTCTTCTTTGCTCCTTATCTTCAGTCTCCTCTGATGTGTGATAAGCTCTGCCTGAGACCCTCTTCTGTCCTAGGAAGCACATTTCAGGGCAAATGGAGCAGAAAAAGATGCCAAGTGTTCTGAACAAGTGCAAAAAACAAACAACAAACAAACACTTTATTCATGACATGTGTGAGTATCTTTGAAAAGAGATTACTGAGTTTTACAATCTTTAAACAGAAATACAGTGTTATTCAGGATTATTGGGTGGTGAAGGAAACCAATTAACTATTAGTGTGTTGATTCTAACACATTTATTCTGAATATTTTCCTACCAGTAGAGTTGCGGGAGCAGACGGAGCTGCTGCCTTTCAGAAAAGAATTAAAAACCTGGTTGGCGGGGCAGATGTGGGGCTCAGATGGAAGAGTGGCCCCCACCTGTTGGCTTATAAAATGAAGCCTCCCCATCTTTTTTTAATGCGGGCAGTTTTAATGTGGTTAGTTTTTAATAGGTGGGTGGGTATGTTGGGGTTTTAATTGTTTTTAATATGTATGTTTTAATCCTGTTGTGAGCCGCCCTGAGTCGGGTTCGCCTGATTGGGCGGCATAGAAATTTGAGCTATAAATAAGAGAAGTGAGAAAGGGAGAAAAGTAAGAGCCCAACTTCTACATGGAAATAGAGAGAGAAAAATAGAACATATATGCTATGAAGAAATTATAAAATGACCAGTTGCATTTTCATATTAGGTGAATGAGTGGAGCATATCTTAATGAACTGAAAAGGGTAAAAAAAATAATCCATGATATATATCCTGGGGCAAGAAGTTCCTCTTCTGTTGCCTGAAGAAGGTTTGTTTTGGAAATCTGTTTGGACAATTTCGTTTATAGATTTGCAAAAATAAAAGCTACAAAAGCAATTAGAATAGTAAAGAACAGTAACACTGGAAAAACACCACAACAGCAGTATTTGAAGATGGAATCATCATTCTTAGTTTCCTGAGTTTCAAAAATAATTATTTAGCATTCTGTTAATGCCAACCTAGCAGTTTGAAAGCAAGAAATTGCAAGTAGATATATGGGGACCACTTCAGTGGGAAGGTAACAGCGTTCCATGTGCTCCGGTGTCTATTCATGCCTGCCACATGACCACAGAAACATCTGCAGAAGCAGACAGTGTGGCTCTTTGTCTTTGAAACAGAGATGAGCACTGAACCCTAGAGTCGGATACGACTGGCTTTTGAGCAAGGGAAACCTTTACCTTTACCTAATGACTAGGTATGGAAATGGCAGCTGATTGTATAGCTTAGTGGTTTAGGTATCCAGCTGTGGAGCCAGAAGTTGTGAGTTCAATTCCCTACTGTGCCTCCAGGGAGAAGAGCCAGCAAGTTGACAGAAGAGCCAGCAAGTTGGCAGTCCCAGGCAACCCCAAGAAGAAGGGAATGGGTATTCTGTACCTAAAAAACCCTGAAAATGGTTGCTATAGGTCAAAATAGACTTGAGAACACAGAATTGTTAGTGTTATTGAATTGGCATTTATAGTTATAAGTGAATTTATCATGCTAGTCCATGGATTTGATATATAAGTTCTGTTATCTTTTGCACTGCACTAGGGGGCTTCAGAATGGATGCTCCAAAATGGATTTGTCACCCTGGCCCCAGGTAGCCACTGGAAGAACCTTGGGATTGGTTCAGCTCCTGCCTCCCAGGAAAATGATATATCTACCCTACCGGTTGCAGTAAGCCTTTGTTTGCTTCTTCAGCACAAGCATTCCCTCCCCCAGCAGGCTTCTCAAAGCAGCATCCTGCAAACATGCTGTGCAGCTGTGGCTGATTCACTACTGTGAATCCATCTCATAGGTTGCCTGAAGCACACTGTAGTTCCGAAAGTCCACCGACAGATAGGAATTGGGGGATGGAGTGGAAGCCTGTCTAAATAACTTGCCTTTGTAAAATAGTCTTTGTTTCATGCTCCATTTCTAGTACAAATTGAGCTCATGGTTTATAAATCAGTCCAAACAAAAATAAAAGCAAATCGGATCCTGGAATATGCTTCGGTCACGGTCTGCCCAGCTTAGTGGGTGCCTAGTTCTATCTGTGTTCTGCTCAACATGCATAAAATGTTAGTTGCCAGTCAACATCCCATCACACCTCCCTTTTCTCTCAGCATCTGGACTCCCAAGCTATTTCTCTGCTTTTCCAAACAACCATAGAATGGTCTTCTTATAGTCATATACTTACATGAGAGGCTATCAGTGAATACCCACACAGCAGTACAGGAGCAACATTAATTTGTGGATTCATGTTTTTAAAATGTTGATGATCACTTGAGCACACTTCCTCCTTTGTAAAGAAATAATCTCAACATCTCTTTCTAGAGAAATGAGAAAGCTGGAGTTTGTTGGAGACCTACACTTGATACTGAGAAGGTCATAGAAGTCCTAGTCCTAGCTAAATTGGCTCTGTGAGTTAGGTTATCTGGTTGCTGAGCTGCAGACTGGGAATTCAAATCCCCAGAATATGTCACAGGAAAAGAGTACACCTGTTGAGCTTTGGGTAATCTGTAAAGTCACAGGACACCCCTATTTATAAATACTCTAAACCAAGACAACCCGGGAAACGATTACCGTAAACTGGACTTGACAACACATAATTATTTATATTACTAGCTATTTTGCTAGGTATGGATTGTGTGTTGGTGGCAGGGATCCATCAGGAAAGGCGCTTTCCCCCACACACAATACACACAACACACACACACACCTCACAACGCACACACACTACAACCACACACAGCACACATAACACAACACCCACGACACCCACACACAATACACACATAACACACACTTGACACACAACCCACACCCACCACACCCAGGCACATCGCACACGTCACAGCAAACCCACACAGCAAACCCACGCAACACACACTGACACAACACACACCCACACAGGACACACCCACACAATACACCCCCCCACAATACACACACACACACACAACACAACCACACACACCACACCCGACACAACACACTCATGCAACACCCCCCCTGCTTGTGGTTTCTCTAGCGGCCCTAAAAAGGCACCTTGCCGCCGCCACCGTTCCTGCCACTGCTGTCCCAGCAGAGTTCGCCTGGTAGGTTGGCTGGGGGGAGAAGGAGGTGAGGAGGAGAGATGGCCGCAACATGAAGGGTCTGTCCGGCAGCCCTAAAAAGGCACCTCACTGCCACCGCTGTTCCCTCTGCCGCCATCCCAGCAGAGTTTACCCGGTAGGTCGGCCGGGGGAGAAGGAGGTGGGGAGGTGCCTTTTTAGGGCCGCCAGAGAAACCCTTCATGTTGTGGCTCTCTCTCCTCCCTGCCTCCTTCTCCCCCAGCTGATCTGCTGGGCAAACTCTGCTGGGATGGCGGTGGCGGGAATGGCAACGTCGTTGAGGCAGCTTTTTAGGGCCACCGGAGAGCAGCTGCTGAGGGGGGAAAGGCATGTGTGAGTCGGCCGTTTTCTCTCTCTCTCGCATGCTGTCCTGCCTCCTCTGCGTTCGCATCCTCATGCATGATTGGCTGAGGCATGCCACGGCGCAGAGGATGCTGGGTAGCATAGTTTTTTTATTTTTCCCATTTGTGGGGCATTGGCCCCACTCTCAGTCCTCGGACCCTCGTGGCGATGTTGTCTAGGAGGTAAGATACGTGTGGCCAGTGCATTACAGGATGGGCTGGACGTGTGCGGACATGCATTTCGGACACGCATGGCCCAACCCCCTTCTTATAGGTATAGATTAAGATAGAGATGTCAGAACCCATGGTTGCCCCTTTCACCTCTAGAGAACAAAGGTAAGATGTGTCCCTCTTGGATGGGCAAGAGAAAAGGGGGAAGGGAATGAAGTGATATCACATATCTTAAAATTAGTAACCTGAGATCAAAAAAGGTCAGCACAAGTCAGAGTAGGCAAAGACAGTCTAGGAAACCTGAGGTAGTCCTCCCTCTCTTCTCTTTCCCATACAAAGACCTGGACATTTATCCTGTATTTTGAAGCAGGTTGGGGAACAAGTTGGTTTGATCCTTTTCTGATGACCATATAACATACATGTCATCACAAACCAGCCTACCTCTGATCAGTGCTTACCTGTTCCTTTGGGGTTCCTTGTCAAGGACTATTGTTTAATTGTTGCTAACGTACCTTCAGCACAGTGGATTTTTTAAAAAAAAACCTATCAGAGCATCACTGATGCCCTGTAACAATTAGCAACATTTAAAATAAAATGGAAAGTTTTGTCTCCCTTTCCCTCCAAGATGAATGGAAGTTTTCAATTTCTCAAGATTGCTAAACCACTGCACTGCTTAATGATCTTAAGAAAGCTTCCCTTCAAAGGAAAAGAAGCTTTTGATAGTGCTAAATAGAGGTGTGGTATGGTTGCTCCTTGCATGTGGATCCAAGAATCACTCCAAATAACATACTACACCTCAAAGTATCTTTTAGCATTAAAAAGACTGAGCAAAGTAGGGTTAATCTGGCCATATAGTCACATCTCAGTCATTTTCAACAAGGTGTTCATCGAAGGAGCTAACAGGCTGAAGGCCTAACTAATCTAGCATTTTGTCACTATAGGGCAACAAGATCTTATTAAAAGTGTACAGGTATAATGCTGGAAGGTGCTTCCATTATGTACAGCCCAGTCTGGTGTGTGTAGTGGTACCATGAGAAAATGGACAGTGCAGATGCTCATCAAGACAGTTTCCAACAACATGAAAAAGCCAATAGCTCTTTATTTCCCATTCAAGACCAAATCACCCTCAAATGTTTTGCAGCACAAAAGGGATATCTTGCCACAATATACTGTTTCTAGGAATTGCAGCTAAGGTGAGAGGCACAAGGAAAGACTCAGAGTGTTGGCATAAAGCCCTGGGACCCATAACTGCACTACTGCAGTGGGTGTACATCTATGTTCTGCTCAACAGGCAGAAAATATTAGTTCCAAATCAATAGAACCCCTACAGCAGGGGTGGCCAACATTAGTGCCCCAGGTGCTTTTGGACTTCAATTCCCAGAAGCCCTGATCAGCAGGTATGCTTACTTGGGCTTCTGGTAAATGAAGTCCAAGAGCACTTGGGGCACCAAGGTTGGTCACCCTTGCCCTATAGCCTCTTGAATCCTGTGTTGCTTTTCTGCTTTTTCCAAAACATTTATAAAAATGGTTTAATGGACACATTCATGGTATATCTGAAATGAACTCATTAGAAAAGCCAATAGGTCAAAGCATTCAGTTTCCCCAGAGGCAACCAGATCTTACAGGAAGCCCACAAGCAGGAGAAGGGTATAATAGCACTTTCCCATTTCTGTTGTTCAGCAATGGAAGACTCAGAAGCATTTTCTTCAGTATACACAGCTGCAGACTATTTCAAATAGTACTGGGAATACATAGTCATTGTTTGTGACTAGTAGCTGCTGGTAGATTACTTGCTCTAATCCTCTTTCAAAGCCATCATATCTGTAACTAAGGTAGAGCTAATGGGACTCTGACTCAGAGTATGGAAATTTAGAGGTTATTAAAAAATTGCTGTTGGAAAGGTATGAACCTTACCCCTGGGTATTTGTTGCAGGAAGGTCATGAACCTATGTGTATTGCCTCATCTGCTCCTCCTCCCCAGATAAAGGAAACCAAAACAAATGGACTCCGCATGAGCCCATATGGCTGTTGGGTGCTCAGATCTAAGTGTTCCTTTCCATTCTTCTACCCTCTTGCTGTGCCTGCCTTTCTCTCTTGAGCCAGGCTTTGCCAACAAAGCAGCACAACCTAAATGCCAAACATTCTATTTATAACTCCAAAAGATATCCAAGTTGGGAACCATCATGGCACTTCATGGTACAGAAATCCATGGTTTAACTCAGGGGTGCCCAAACTATGGCCCGTGGGCTGGATTCAGCTCTTGATGCCCTTCCCCTTCCTAGAAGCAGAAGTAAACTGTGCATGCCTAGGTGTGTTATGCACCTGTGCAGAACGCTGCCATAAATGACCTATGGCTGTTGTAAACATGTTTATGACAGCTTTTGGTCATTTATGGCAGCATTCTGCTCATGTGTGGGTGTGTGATGTATCCCACACATGCACATTTTACTTCTGCTTCCAGTGAGAGAAACCACGCTACTGATCAGTTGTTTGGGAGGGTATGGTCAGGCCTGAGGCTAAAAAAGTTTGGGCACCTCTGCTTTAACTCATTGATATGTATTTTTATCAGATCATTACAATATGAAAAACAAAACAGATTTTGAGACCTATAGTATTCTTCTCTAAGCTTCACGTTGCAATGCTTTGTTGGGTGGAGGGATGAAGGAGCGGAAAAATTCAAAAGTCAACCTGGCACAGATACTGAGGTTTCAGAATTTTATGGGGATTTTTTCCCCCTTTCAGTTATTCCCTCTTGGTAGCAAAGCATGAGGAGAAAAATAACTACTTCACAGAAAATGTGGAGAGCAGTTCAGCCTCTGTCCCTGTACCCTGTTGGTTTCTTTTCTACACGAAATAGCACTTTGCTATGATAAAATCACCCTGGAAGCATTTAAGGTAGGAAAAATACATCTTTATTTACAGATACTATTTGTAGTTACAAAATAAAATAGGGTTAAGGGGGGGGGGATAATGGAGTCTCCAATTTGAGGAAGAGCCTCCCACGCTTGTTGTTTCATCAGAAGTGAGAGGAAGAAGACATAATAACCAAATACAATGGAAGGAGGCAAATAAACAGGGAGCTTGCCTCAAATGCCAGAGGCAGGGAAAATCGTTTAGTAACAAACAAAGGACAATGACAATAGGCTGCACCCCCCCCTCCCATTGATACCCAGTGTTGGTGCATACAAGATTACTGCTTTCCCAACAGACCTCTAGTTAAAGTACAGTTAAACTTTTAATTATAGATCTTGAAGTTTCAACATCTGAATCATTTTTGAACCTGTCTGTTTCTCAGGCTCCCTCCTCCAATCTTCACATTAGTCAGCCTGAAGAAATCTGATGGATTCCAACACTTGTTTTAGTAATCTAATACTGCTCATTTTGTTATGAGGTTTTGTATAAAGATTATAAGGCTTTAAATTTTTCCCATTCAGCTTCATCAGAAGACTCTAAGTTCCAGTATTCGGGGGAATCTATTTATGGGAAGCATTTTGTGTTTTCTTGATTTTTGTTGCCGTCAGAGTTTATATACAGAAAACATACTTAAAACACAATGAAACATAGACAATACTTTCTACTCTCAAACAACTCGGCAATTATCATAGTAACCACCTCCAGTGAAAACGTTTAGCCTTGTAAGAGGCTAACTGTCAATCACACAAGTGTGGCCTGACCAGAAAAAAAATCTTATATTCTTTAGACCATGGATTCTCAACCTGCAGCCTGTGGCACCATTTCCTGTGGCCCACCACCACCTCCACCACACCAGGAAGTGCCATGTGGTGTAGGAAGGGCAAAATGGCCATCCGGCCCCCGAAGCTGTCTGTGGGAGCATGATCCGGTCCCCGGCTTCAAAATGTTGAGAACTCCTGCTTTAGACCTTTCAAAGTGTAAATCCTGGTTAAATCAGCCCTGGGTCTTGTGTTACTCCCAGGTGTTGGGGCTACAAGTACCCACCCCAGGAGAGGCCCAGAAGGCTGTCAATAGGAAATGAGCCTTCTTGGTAGTGGCCCCATCAGCCTGCAATGCTTTGCCATTAACTGTGTGTGCTGACACAGGTTTTTTGGGGTTTTTTTTTGCAAGGAGAATTTTGAGAGTACCCTGGACAGCAAAGAGAACAAATAGGTCTATCCTGAAGGAAATCAACCCTGATTGCTCCTTGGAAGGTCAAATATTGAAGATGAAGCGAAAGTACTTTGGACACAAAATGAGAAGAGAGGATTCACTTGAGAAAGCCTTGATGCTGGGAAAGGTCAAAAGCAAAAGAAGAAGGGGCAGCAGAGGATGAGATGGCTAGATGGTATTGTTGATGCAATGGGCGCAGAGCTGAGTGGGTTGAGGAACATGGTGAAGGATAGAGGTGCCTGGTATGCAGTGGTCCATGGGTTTGCAAAGTGTTGGACTTGACTGTGTGACTGAACAACAACAAATACAGGGGTTTTTGCAAGCTGGAGAAAGCTGAATTGTTTAGGGAGATATTTATTACTTCCCTCTTAGTGTCAGACTTGTCAATTGTTATCGTCATTTTTACTTTTCAGCTTAATTCTTTTTTTATAAGCTGGATTGTTTTCTATCTTGTTTTCTGTATTTGGCTGACCAAAATGGCTGTTTCAGCCATATGGGCATAAATCTGACTGACTGACTGACTGACAGACAGACAGACAGACTGACTGACTGATTGACTGAATGATGTGGTGAGGCACATACTCAGAATTTAAAACATAGGCAATTCTATTCCATAACCATTTACCGAACCTACCTAGCTCTCCGTTGTCCCTCCACACACTGCTGCCTTCTACTTACACAATAATCAGTGGGTGAGTTTCCCTATTTCCTCTTTGCTTTCTAGGACTTCTTCACCTGTGGATTGCCCACTTGCACAATTGGCTTAAACTCTTCCCGCGGGGTCTGCTCGGCAGAGAAAACCGCCTTGAGAACCACCCTGGCTCCAAGGGAGGAGAAATTGGTTCGGGCCATTATTTGATAGTCTTATTAATTCATTCATAAACCATGGCTGATCACCTGGTAAGAAACAGGCAACTCTCACAAGCTGGCAACCCCTGATAACACACACAATAGCATGACTCATGCCTGCAGGTCATGGGTAAGGTCAGATGGTGGTAAATAAGCTGACCCTAAGTTAGACCAGGGAAGATCCCGAGATAGAGCGAGAACAATAGTCTCGCAAACCCCTAGTTTTATCAGTAGTAACAGAACTTCCCAATGACATCAATGCATACTCCGCATTTCCTTGAGTAACTTCTGTAAGCCTGAGAATGTAACTTATCAATAAAGCGCCACATCGGCAAAAGCCTTCTGTAAGGGATTCACACGCAACCTATGTGTGCAAGAGGTCGATAAATACCAGCTTCCCGACCTAGTTCGGGGCTGGACTTT
Organism: Bradypodion pumilum; assembly: GCA_035047305.1. NCBI lineage: Eukaryota > Metazoa > Chordata > Lepidosauria > Squamata > Chamaeleonidae > Bradypodion > Bradypodion pumilum. The sequence continues at coordinate 182,954,219 of JAWDJD010000004.1, read as the reverse complement.
GCTGCAGATCTGCCTCGCATGCATTCCTTGCGTCCAGTCACTCTTGCCTCCACAGTCATCCACGGCCCTCCGCGGCAACTCCTGTTGCCATCCCAACATCTGGTGACCCCGACGTGATACTTCATTACATGGTTACTCGAGAGTAGCGGTGTGGTTCTCCTCGAGAGTCATGGTCTGCTCTTTCCCGGAGGCCGCACAACAGCTCCGATCGGAACGCTTCCTGATCGGAACTCAGCAAGGCAAGGTTGGCACGACTACAACAGCAACCATTCTGAGGCATACCCCATGGCTATATGGCATCTCGCTCATCAGAAAGAAATGCGTGTTCCATGGCAGGGTGAGCTGTGAACCCTGACCATCGGCAGAGGCGGTAGCCAGTCTGCGATCTTGCTCAGACCCAATGGATCTCACACCATATACTCACTCGTCCTACTTCTGATGCCCCCCCCTGCTGTGCCTGCACATTGCGGGCAGGATCGAACAATCCCTTGGGCCTGTGACAACGGCAGCTTAAACTGCCGGGTGAGTGCCTTAGCATTCTGGTGAAAGAATGCGTGGCTTTGAATTGGAGTCGTGAAGACCCCCCTGATCAATTGCCGATGCACTTCCTTTACGGCTGCGTCAGCCCTGCTGTTCCCCCCTGAAATAGGACCAGGCAGGTCTTGGTGGCTCTTAATGTGGGCAACATAGAGCTCATCTCTGCGGTTGCGCAAATGGAATTGCATTGCCAAGAATAAACTCAATAGATTTTTGTCTATCGCAGGAGTGATGTAAGCTCCCGGTAGACTGTGAACCAAATTCCTCACATACTGACTATCCGTTATAATATTCAGTGGCTCCCGGGCAAATGTGCCAAGGGCCAGATTTGCTGCTGCCAGCTCTGCCCTCTGTGCAGATTTTTGCGGGAGCATCAGCAGCGTCTTCCAAGCCTGTCCCTCCTGCCATGTTAAAACTCCATATACCTTACCCCCATCAGTGAACACTGTCCTAGCCCCCTGAAGAGGAACTAAGGACAGAATTCCTGTCAGGTTGACTGTCTGCGTTTGAAGTGAGACAAGTGTGGGGTCTTTTCGTAAATGGTATGCTAAGCATCCTGTGAATCCTTCCAACGCAATTGGGAGAGCGTCTCCTAATTGCATCAGCTGCTGCATTTGCTCTTTGGTAAAAGGCATGACTATTTTAGCTAAATCATATCCTGAGATGTCTCTCGGTCTCAGCCTCACCTTGTGAACTACTGTGGCTACAGCTCTTGTGGAGGGATGATATTTCAAGAGGAGGTGTTCGGTAAATACACCCACTCCACAATTCCCCCCCCCCCGAATCTATGCCTAGAGCTCCTGTGAACATGGTGCCAGTTCGAACTATGTACAGTTTCAGGATAGGAGCATATGGCTCTGAACTGATTCTGTCTATCCACCAGTGGCTGAGGATTTGATTGACTTCCTGGAGAGCTATTTTCACCTCTCACGGAATGCGGATGCGATCAGCAGGCTGCTTCCCTAAAGTTAGCAACGAAAAGAGCGGTTTTAAAAGCTCCGTGTCTAATCTGAAGAATGGTCTAGCCCAGTTGATATTTCCTAATATCTGCTGGAGTTCTACTAATGTGACTGAGTCTTTAATGTTGATTTTGGGCATCGCTGGCACTGCGAAAGATCGAAGCAACCGGTGCCCTAGATATAAGTAAGGTTCAGTTCTCTGAACTTTCTCAGGGGCAATGAGTAACCCCTTTTCCCCCAGAGTGGTCTGGAGGTCAGAGAATGCCTCGCTGCCCAGTTTGGGTGCTGCTAGCAAGATGTCGTCCATGAAATGGCAAACTAAGACCTTGGGGTGCAGATTTTGAAACTTTTCCAGTGCCCCGTGGACATAAATTTGGCACAGGGTGGACGAGTTGAGCATGCCCTGTGGCAAATACTTCCACGCGAACCTTTGGGTTGGCTCCCTATGGTTAACAACTGGCATTGTAAAAGGAAATCTTTCCCTGCCCCTAGGGTCTAAAGGGATGGTGTAAAAAATCATTTAAGTCTACAATCAGGATCTCCCATCCTTCAGGAATCATGTTCGGATTGGGAGTGCCGCATTGAAGCGGACCCATTGGCTGAATGCATTTATTGATCTCTCTTAGATCATGGAGAAGTCGCCATTTACCAGACTTCTTTTTAATGACAAATATTGGAGAATTCCAGGAACTGCTGGAAACTTCTATGTGTCCTGCATCGAGTTGCTCTTTAACGAGCTGTTTTAATGCTACTAATTTTCCCCCAACTATCGGCCACTGCTCTACCCACACTGGCTCGTCAGTGAGCCATTTAAGTGGTAGGGCCATTTAACTGAACGTTAGGGTGGCCTGAAATTGCTGTAAGATGTCCCACCCCCAGAGATTCACGTGCACGTTCAAAATATGCGGCCGAATGACCGCCGTGCCTTCAGCTCCAGGGATGGTGACTTCTACCTAATCTCTGCCTCTATATGCCTCTTGAACTCCTCCTACCCCCCACACATCAGAGACTGGCTCAATGGCCCACTCTGGGGGCCACAGTCGCAGGCTGATCACACTGACATCAGCTGCGGTGTCGAGCAGCCCGTCAAAAGGTCTTTTGTTTAAATATACCGTAATGACTGGTCACTGTTTCCACTCTATGTTCTGTTCCACAGTGGCAACGATCTGGTACCCTTCTATTGCCCCTTCCTCTCTTGAGTGATCTGTTGACCCGAGGTGGGAGCCTTCTCTACTCAATCTTTGGCTGATACCTGGCTGGTGACAAGGAACCATGATCAGTTGTGCTATTGAATCTCCCTTGCTAGTGGTCTGGGGTAGGTGTGTTCAAAGTTGGATGCTGATGATATCTGTGTAATCGGAGTCTATGACTCCCAGGACCACAAAGATCCCTTTTTTCCCTGCGTTGCTGCGAGGCAAGACTAATCCTATGGTACTCTTGGGCAGGGGTCCCCTGTATTGGAAATTGACCAAATAAGTTGTGCCTGATAGGTCGCATGTGATGTCCTCCTGGCACTCCAAATCCAGTCCCGCACTGCCTTGGGTTGTCTGTGCCTCGGGAGAGCTGGGTGCTACGCTGGGCGTAATTAATGAGATGCCAGCTCTGGTGCTTCCAGAGCGGCTGTCCCTATTTGGACTGGGGCTAGAGACAAGCCCAAGTTCAGGTTTCCCGAATTCGGACATTGTCTAGCCCAGTGGAAGCTGTTGTGGCACTGTGGGTGGCACAGTTGGACGGCCCGCTGGTTGGCTGCCCCCTTTTGCACCGCCCCTTTTTTTGCTGGGTTGCTTTGACCAGCACTCTTTAGCAAAGTGCCCCACCTTGCCACACTGGTGGCAGGCTCCCTTGGGTCAATTTTTGGGTTGGCCGTTGGGCTGACCGTCCCTTTGCACTGCTGCCGCCAGAAGACCCATTTTAAAAAAGTCTGTCCCGATGTCAGCTCAAGCTCGGATCATGTTAGTTAGTGTTAGATCAGGATGGTGACCCATCGCTTGCAAGATTTTGCCACAATCGCGGTTGGCATTGTCTTTTGCCAGCTTCATCATAAGCTCCTCTTGCGCCTGCTGATTGTCGATCTGTCTACTGATTGCTTCCTCTAGTCTATTTATGAAATCCATGTAGGGCTCTTGTGCTCCTTGCTTAATGGATGTGTAATTTTTAGCTGCTTTGCCACTGGCAGGCACCTTGAGGTATGCCTTGAAGGCAGCCTCGGATGCCAGCTGGAGCGTGGCTGCTGGCAGGACAGACTGTGCTGGGATGGTTTCGAACTGACCTGAACAGCAAAAAGGAAGACCGTTTGCCTTGGCTGGTGAATAATGAGTTTTTAATCCAATAAATCAACTTTATGATAACAGATCCTAATTCCTTTCGATATAGGAATTTTCAATTCTTCTTCAGGGATCTAAGTCAAAACAAATTGATAATATCTCTGTCAGAACTTATATACATTATACACAGTATATACAATATGTGCATTATATACATAGTCTTGGATGCATCTCTACCGCTGTGACATAATGCAAAGTTACTTGAGCAATAATTAGTAAATCAATTACCTGTGTATCCCAGTAAATAGTAAGATTTTGAAGCAATAATAATATATTGTAGCGCATCCCAGACCTCTATCGTGAGTTCATTCAGTGTTGATGGACGTTAAACTAATAGTGAGCTATGCTTGTATTTAAAGGAATACTGAACCACACAGCTGAGCTACGAACAGAGATTATAAGAAACATGTGTAATCAATTTCCATGTTGAGGCCCAGGTTTACAGGTGGTGCTTCCAGAGCAAAAAATTCAGTAATAGAAATCGGAGGGTATCCTGGCAGGACTCCTTAGTCTCCACCGACTGTGAGTCTTCCGACACTGACTTTCCCTCAACTTCCAATGATGAGGATTTGACCGCATCGACCCGCAGAGCCCCCGTCACTCAACTAGCTTCGGCAGCCTCTGCATCTGAATCACAACCCCGCAGCACCACACCTTTTTTTTCCAAAGAAAGCCTCTCACAAAAGGAAAACCTAGTTTTCTACCTATCTCGTAAGTCTTTTCCTCCTAGGGTGCTGGAATTACTTTCATAAGGCTTTGGGTTTGTTCCCACCCCTAGTTACAATCCTTTTGGCACTCGAGTAGATTTGTTTAAATTAATTTGACTACTCCGCTTGAAGAGCTTTTTTCATGGCAAAGAATTGGGTCAGGCAGACCAGTTTAAACCTAAATCGATCTTTTCTCCACCATCTAGTGATCCATCGATTGATGTATTTTACAGACTTGTATTACGGGACTTGACATCATGTGAAAAAGATAAGCCGAGGTGGAGGCATAATCTAAGTTTGGATGATATTCAGTTACTAGAGGAGATTTCATCTGACCAGGAGATTATCATTAAACAAGCTGACAAGGGGGGGGGGGATTGTTATTTTGGATATATCTGAGTATGAGGGCGAGGCATTCAGGCAGTTATCTAACAACTCTTTTTACAAGGTGTTAGATAAGGATCCGACTGATAATATCTTGAATATCATTAGAAACCTGTTGTATGAAGGAGTTGCTATGGGCTACATCTCTGAAAAAACTCATGACTTTCTGTTAAACAATAGCCCTAAAGTGCCCCCTTTCCACTTGCTCCCTAAAATACATAAGGATCGATCTCCTGATGGCCAGGGAGACCTATAGTGACTTCTATAGGTTCTGCCCTCGAGCCCGCATCACAATTTTTGAGCCACCACATCAGCCCGTTTGCTCTTGCCACCCCCTCTTATATTAAGAACACCACTGAATTCATATCTCAAGTAGAAGGGGTTCAGGTCCCCTTGGAGAGGGGTTTCATCACCATGGATGTCCAGGCTCTGTTCACGAACATGCCCCTGGAGGAGATCAAAGCCCTTGTACACAAACACTTAGACACATGCACGGAGCTTCACCCACCCACGCACATTTTGATGGAATTATTAGATTTAGTTTAGGATTACAATTTTTTTAGGTTTGGCAAAACTTTTTATTTACAAATAAAAGGCGTGGCCATGGGTAGCTCAGTAGCGCCAAGTTTGGCAAATTTATATATGATTTCATTTGAAGAAGATTTTATTTTTAATTCTGATATCAATCCTTACCTTTCTCACATTATTTTTTACAGACGGTATATCGATGACCTTTATTTTATTGTAGATGATTTATCAATAGCACCTTTGTTTGTGTCCTGGGTCAACGGGCTAAACGACAATTTAAAATTCACTCAAAACATCACAAAATCCTCCATTCCATTTTTGGATGTAGAAACTTACGTTTCTACCCAGCGAGAAGTCCTAGTTAGACTTCACAGAAAAACAACAGATAGGAACACATACTTGAATTTCGAATCTTTTCATCCACATCATTTAAAACATAACCTCCCATATGGACTTTTCCTCAGAGCGAAACATAATTCTTCCATTGAGAGTGACTTTGTCTCAACTGCCTCTACCATCTGCTCTTTTTTGCGGGATAAAGGATATCCTGATTAAGTAATTACTCATAATTTGAATAAGGCGAGATTGGTACCCAGGGAGCAGTTATTTCAGCAGAATGTGCAAAGACCGATTGAGAAAATCTTTTGCTCTTTTCAGTACTCACCATTGGTGAGTAAAGTACAATCTATTATTAAGAAGCACTGGCATATCGTTAATCACTTACCTGGTTGCGCTGCCTACCCCTTGATAGGGCTTAGGAAATCCAGGTGCATTAAACAGATTGTGAGTAGATCCGATCATGAATCCCGCATTCAACCAAGACGCCCGACTATTACAGGGCATTTCAGATGTGGTAACTGCACCCATTGCTCTTTAGCATGGCAAACTAAAACAGTTACGATCTCTAGCAGTGAGTTCACTTTGACTTTAAAACAATTTTCAAACTGTAAAAGTTTGGGGTGCGTCTACCTCCTCATATGTACATGCGGCTTAGTATATGTGGGGGTCACTTCCCGCCAAATGAAAACTAGGGTGGGGGAACATAGATTAAAAATCCGCACTGGGAACATTTCTGCCCCTCTCGTTAGCCATTTTTTGGAGAAAAATCATAAAGATCATGATTTTAAGTTTGTGGTGTTGGAAAGCCATAAACAAGATTCATTTTTCCGCAAAGATATTGATATCTTTTTAAGACAAAGAAAGTGTTTTTTCATACACCGCTTCAATACCCTGTACCCTTCAGGCCTCAACATGGAAATTGATTACACATGTTTCTTATAATCTCTGTTCGTAGCTCAGCTGTGTGGTTCAGTATTCCTTTAAATACAAGCATAGCTCACCATTAGTTTAACGTCCATCAACACTGAATGAACTCATGATAGAGGTCTGGGATGCGCTACAATATATTATTATTGCTTCAAAATCTTACTATTTACTGGGATACACAGGTAATTGATTTACTAATTATTGTTCAAGTAACTTTGCATTATGTCACAGCGGTAGAGATGCATCCAAGACTATGTATATAATGCACATATTGTATATACTGTATATAATGTATATAAGTTCTGACAGAGATATTATCAATTTGTTTTGACTTAGATCCCTGAAGAAGAATTGAAAATTCCTATATCGAAAGGAATTAGGATCTGTTATCATAAAGTTGATTTATTGGATTAAAAACTCATTATTCACCAGCCAAGGCAAACGATCTTCCTTTTTGCTGTTCACTCTACGTTTGGTCCCTCCCTGCTTGTTCGAACTGACCTGAGCCATAAGGTTGCTTGGCGATTACTGCTCCCCCCATCCTGGCAGCCTTAGCCTGCGCTTCGAGCTGATACTCGCTGTCCCACAATAGGTATTGGCTGGGATTTAGCATCATTCACATCACGTTCTTCCAATCATGAGGAATGAGCGTGATGGATTCTAACAAGCGTGCCCCTTGCGAATCTGCTTTGGAGTCCTGTATCTGTGATTGCTTTGTGGAGTTCCGAAAGCAACTTGTATGGAATAGGCGTGTATACCGCCATTTGATTGCCCGTGAGCGCGTCCATCTCCATGTGGACTCGGCATAACTGTTGGAGCTCAGCCAGTTCTTCAGCTGGCAATTCCCCCTTATATGCTTCCTCCTCTACCATTAGCTGAAAGGAACTTTTGGTTGCCCGAGGAGCACCTGCGCTCCTCGGGCTTTCACCCGCTCCCGCAGCATCTGCAGCTGCCACAGGAGGGGAGTCCCTGAAGCCCCCATGCCTAAACTGGATTGGCAGATAGAGACCCACTGGGGCTGACGGTTCCACGCATGCTGGGGATTCATCGATCTTTATCCGGACTGGACTGGCTGCTGCTATTAATTGTCTACAATTATCCCATGTCCCTATGATCTTTGAGGGTGCTCTAGGCTCTTGTTTTAAGCAGCTCCCTACTCTATCCCAAGTTCCAGGATCTAATGAGCCTGCCTCTGGGTAGAACAGACAATGCTCTCTAATGTACACCATAAAATCCGCTAAGCTTCTGTTATGAGTTCGAATGCGATTTAACCTGGCCAGATGCTTGAGCTCCTCCTCAAGAGCTCTTCGCTTTGTGGACGATTCCTGCCCCTCCAAGCAAGATCCCATACTTACATGACTGGAGGTCCCTTGAAATTTGCGGGGGGGGGGGCTCATGGGGAATTAACCCACGAGGGACGGAAGCTAACCAGATGTGGCAAATGGATGTTATTCACGTTCCACAATTTGGGAGATGGCAATTCATGCACTTCTCTATCGATGCTTTCGCGCAGTTCGTCTGGGCTACGGCTCACAAGGGTGAGTCTGCAGCCCAGGTGGAGCAGCATCTCTTATCTTGCTTCATGGTCATGGGCAAACCAGGGCACGTGAAAACAGATAATGTATCAGATTATAGTTCCAGACAGCTAGCCACGTTTCTAGCCACTTGGGACATTAAGTACACATTTGGCATTCCGTATAACCCCCAACGGGACAAGCCATTGTCGAATGGGTGAATCGGACACTGAAGTCCTACATTGAAAAACAAACAGAAAGGGAGGAGACAGCTCTCCCAAGGGCAGGCACAGCAACGTTTGCACAAAGTTTTATTCATCTATAATCATATTAACATTTTTCGGACTGCACTCCACAGGAAAAGCACTTCCGATGTTAGGAAGTCCTCCCACACCCCATGGTGCGTTACCAAGTGCCACTGGATCCTTCCTGGAGGGGCCCAGTGCCACTGGTAACGTGGGGGAGAGGGTATGCAGCAATTATGTCTCCTACTGGTGTCGTCTGGGTCCCGGCACATTGCATGAAGCCACACCTCGAGCCGCATGATGTGGAACCGAGCGGTCCCAGATCCTCTACCAAAGATGGAGGCAATGAATCTGACGGAAGGTCCCAGATGGAGGAGGCATTGTCAGCTGAGATCCGACCTGAGGATAACTTGGGGGATGGTCAAGACCCTGTGTGATGATGTCATGTCCATCCTGGAGGAGCGTCACTCCGAGCCCACCCCGCAGAATATAGTGGCTTCGGTGTTGGCTCAAATCACCTATAATTCCCTGATGATCATCTTGATCCTTTCCTTGCTTATGGGGGGAGCCTTGACCACTTTTGAGGACTTGACGCCTGGCGGGGATCTCTCTGCCAGGTTCCAGTACAACATTTGGGAAAGATTGGCCGGACTTGTAAACCAGTCAGACTTTTGCTTACAGCAGACCACGAACACTGCTTCTTTGTTGAGTACATGTCTTATTCCCGTTTGTCACGCTCTGGGTGCACATGACAAGAATGGTTGCTCAAGCGTGTGTTTGGTCCATATCACAGAATCTCTTACATGACTTATGCACAATGGGGGACTCAAGTAAAAAAGACTCTACTCACTGATGCAATCGCTCTGTACACGCCTCGAGTGGCGATCAGCGCAAACACATCATGTGCCAGGATGACCGCTTGTGCCACAACCAAGGGGCAGAAACACCATTGCCTGAGCCCCGGAAAAGAGACTTGGACATGTAACCACCCAGAGACTATGAATTCTATGTATTTTCATATTATTTTACCTACAGGATGGTTCTTTACTTGTAATCAGCGCAAATGGAACTATATACCTGCCAATGTCACTGATTCATAATGTTGCATCTGCCGTTTAACACTAATGCTCCTCAATAAGGATATGATTACCCCACACACAGTCACCCCGAAGCCATTGTGGTCCATTAGAGCAGTCCAGCTAGATGAGACATTTGACAGCGATATCAGGTTGCTTAGTAAAGCTGAGTATGTCTCGCTAGCGGTAAGCATTATAGGTGTGCCTGGTCTCGCAGTGGGCAATGTGCACAGAATTGGCCAGCTGGCGTGTGCGCTGGCTAAAGCCATTAACCATATGTTGTGGGCCATTGCTCTGCTTAATTGAGAGCAGGCTGAGCTCAGACACGCAGTTCTGGATAACAGAGTAGCTATCGTCTACCTTCTGCTTCTGCACCATTTAGGCTGTGAAACTGTTCACAACATGTGCTGTTTTAACCTCACTGACAACTCCCATAAAATCCAGAGTCAGATTGATGATCTGGACACCATAGTGAAACACATCAAAGAAGACACACAGTGGGGTTGGTGGGACGCTCTCTGGTCCTGGGTCCCATGGGGTTGGTTCCAAACAGCGCTCAAAGCAGTAGCGTTGTGATAATAGGGATTGTGCTTTGCTGTTTCTTGCAGTGTATTCCCTCGCTCCTGTCAATATGCACCCTGCAGCGGGGACCTAGAGACCTCCTCATGCCTCGTCAACTTATGCCCTGCATCCAAAAGGTTCTCAGCCAGGTTGTTTTAACTAATAGAAAAGGAGGGGATGTGGATTGCCCGCTTGTGCAATTGGCTTAAACTCTTCCTGCGGGGTCTGCTCGGCTGAGAAAACCACCTTGAGAACCACCCTGGCTCCAAGGGATGAGAAATTGGTTTGGGCCATTATTTGATAGTCTTATTAATTCATTCATAAACCATGGCTGATGACCTGGTCAGAAGCAGGCAACTCTCACAAGCTGGCAACCCCTGATAACACACACAATAGCATGACTCATGCCTGCAGGTCATGGGTAAGGTCAGATGATGGTAAATAAGCTGACCCTAAGTTAGACCAGGGAAGATCCCGAGATAGAGTGAGAACAATAGTCTCACAAACCCCTAGTTTTATCAGTAGTAACAGAACTTCCCTATGACGTCAAAGCATACTCCACATTTCCTTGAGTAACTTCTGTAAGCCTGAGAATATAACTTATCAATAAAGTGCCACGTCGGCAAAAGCCTTCTGTAAGGGATTCACACGCAACCTGTGTATGCGAGAGGTCAATAAATACCAGCTTCCCAACCTAGTTCGGGGCTGGACTTCGCTGCAGATCTGCCTTGCATGCCTTCCTTGCGTCCGGTCACTCTCGCCTCCGCGGTCCTCCGCGACAACTCCTGCTGCCATCCCAACATTCACCTCCACCATCTACTCATCTCTTCTGTCCTTCATCCCTCAAACCGCCCCCCCCTCTGTGGCCACTGTTTCTTAACAACCATATCATTGGTGCCATCTTCCAAGCCTCTGGCCTCCTTTCAGATGCATACTGTTTTCTTTCTACCATTTGTGGGAGGTTTTTATCTCAGGGAAACAGAGCATTTACTTTCCTTGTAGTTTTCCATGGGGAGGCTTGCAAACAGAAGATAGGGAAGGAGGAGTAACTTTTATCAATGTAAATACCAGCTGATAACTTTCTATGGGAGGAACTGAAATTTAAATAGGCAATATAATGAACATAGCCTAATGTGTGCATTTACTGCTCTGCTAACATGAATAGGAAAAGCTGTTGACTTAATCTAGGATTAATGTGCACAATTTCTGCTTTATATATTAGCTAATTACTTTGCTTTAAATGCTTAAAGTATCACCTGTCTGTCACTACACAGATATTGTTATGCTGTTTTGTTTTTGCTATTGCAAAATTGATGACTGATAAAACATCTAAAAATAAGTGTTGGTTTTAACATTTATAATTAATGTTTTGTTCATCCTCACTGCTGAATAATTATCACTTAAGGGAAAGAAAACGAATGAGGAATAACCATTGTATCCATGTTGTATAAAAATTTGTGTTCTGCAGAAGAATTTCAAAATCTTCAAATCCTTGGATTCTGGAAACTCTGGTTTGTACTCCATTTTAAATGGCCTTTTCACACTTAGTCCAGAATGCTGCTGTTGACATCTAAAGTGTAAATATCAGCAGACTGTGACTCTTTAACAAGATGTTGGTTGTGTTTCTGAGCACATATCTGGGCATGAACCTTGGAAAACAATCAGCATCTTGTTAAAAATGGCAATCAGCTACCAAGAGTTACATAATTCTCTTTATTCAAATGTATATTGGCAATAGGATTTTGGCCATTTTAGTTTAAAAGAGATACTCAACATTTTGTTTCAGCTAACAGTGCGTGCATTGTTTATACACACAACAGCAGATGCATATATTTCTTGCATGAATTAGATGTCAGACAAATAGAGGAGACAGATCATGGTCCTTGATTCACCCCTGCTATAAAGCACATTGTCTAGCCCCACCTAAGGTTATCTGCAGTGGCATGGTTGTTTCTAAATAAAGGCAAGCAATTATTGCAGCCTAGGATTCCATATGTTTGGCACAGGACATCTAAAGTTAGGGTCAGGCTGCATGACTGATACTTGGGTGAGGCCAGGAGCAGGTTACTCCTAGGTACTTATGCAATACATTACTGTACTTTCTTCCCTTGAGAACAGATACAGGGGGCTAACAGCAATATATGGCAGCAATAATTGCCTGCAATCATATTATATTTTCATACAAGCACATTTATCAGTGTTGGTATGTTATGTGCTATAAATTTGGAACTGACTAATAGCAACCCTTCAAGCCAGCTATAGCAACCCTTCAAGGGCCTTCAAAGTAAGGAAAATATTTAAGGAGCATTGGAATGGCCCACGGAAGGCCAGAATGGCGGGCCGCAAGGGAAGGTGCGTGAGACAAGTGTGTAGTGAAAGTCTCGTCCCAATCTAAATCGGGTGGCATATTTATTACCCTGTTCCGTGCTAAAGTAACACGTGACCCTGTTACAGAAAGCTAAGGTAGACGTGGTACTTTGCTGACCAAGTTGCATGCGTCAACTCTTGGGAGTTGCCCTGGCAACAGGATGGGTGAAACACCATTGTTCTTGCCTTATCTTAGAGATCATGTAAACTGTCTCCGGGGCTAACTTCCTTAGCCGCTGACTCATTGTGCTTACTCAACCTTATCTGGGGCCAAAAGGGGAAGAGTGAGCTCAACCCTGGAGTCAACAACTGTTAACTCTTGCACTGCTGTTCTCAGAGCCTCCAGCCAAGGCAATATGATTCATACCAATTAATCTAACCCGCTCCAATTTCTCTTCCATCAGAGCACGTGTTGATTCTCAAGCCGTGTGTCTTAGCGAGCGAACCCCTCGGGAAGAGTAATGGCCAATCTCAAGAACGCGGGCATACCACATCCCCTCCTTATTAATTATTTAAATGAGCCTGGCTGAAAGCTCGGTAGATGTAGGGCATAATTTGTCTGTGTGTGATTGTCTCTTGGGGTCCCGATATGAGGGGCACCCTGGCAAGAGTAAAGGAATGCATTGTGCAAAGTAGCAAAGCATAACCCCCACTGCTATACTGATTGTTGCTCAGTCTGGACCCACCTCAAAGGGACCCAGGACTATATAGTGCTAGCCCAATTATGTGTTCTTAACTGTGGGGTCAAGTTTGGTTACCTGGCCCTGGATTTTGCGAGATGTGTCCATTAAGTGGCGACAGCACATGTCATGAACAGCTTCTCAATCCAAATGGTGTTCAAGCAACAAATAGGCAATTGCTATATGGCTCTCTAAGATCATGTCTCAGTTTTGCCTGCACTCAGTTTATGGCAATGGCTGAGGAGGCGTGTGATTGATCTTTCACTGGGGTGCTAACTTCTTTCTCCCAGTGACAGAAATGGTTTTTCTAAGGTAGCCCTAAGCTACTCTGCAAAGTGGTTTCTCTTGCATTTTCTCACACATAGAGGAGGTGTGATTGACACAGATAGAAGCGAACAATAGGTAATTAAATGAATCACAATAGGCAGAGATTTCTTTTGGTATAGGATGCTCAACCTTTGTAGGATGTGGCCCAGCTGGGCTTCTTCTCCTACCCATGGCAAAGACATGTTCTCCTAACAACAGAGGGTATTGGGGTGGCAGATGTGAAGGTAATATACAATCCTGTGTGTGCAAGATTTCACAATCTGGTTCATATGTCCCTTGAAAGTTCTACCTGGAACATTGTACAAAGGCATGCAATGAATTCAATGAAAAGACAATATAAGCAATAGTGATGAAACATAAACATTCAGCTTCTTCTTCTTGATGGCGAAGCTTATGAAATTCCCAATTGTATTTTTCAACATGTCCATTGATAACTTGACAAGTCCGTGGTTCAAGTTGGCATAAGCAAAGCAAGGTTGTGTGTTTAGCAAAAAGCATTGTCCTTTGAAGTCCCAACTGGTGGGTCATTGAGTAGCTTGTGTGCATGTGTGTGTGTAGTGTCCCAAGTGTGCAGTGTCCCAAGTCCTCCCCCTTAAAGCACACCAAAATTATCTAGAAATGGACAAAATGAATGGCTGATGTCATCTTTGGCTGGCATCTGTGCTTGCTACATTTAGCTCGTTTGGGCTGCTGACATCAGGGTCTGGTGTCCTGGGGTTGGAGCTTGGTTCTGGCATCTCCATAAATGGACCTGCAGGAAATAAAACTGGCTGGGCACCCAGCCTTGGAAATAAAAAGGTCTGAGAGAGTTAGTTTAGTTTTTGTGATTATAGGTCTTAGCTAAGGATCCGGCTGAAGACCGGCTGAAGACTGGGGGGGGGGGCTTCCCCCTTCTTTTTTAACTAAAAGAGAAGACAGTGCAGGTTAACTTATTCCACAATTGCTTGACCTGGCATTGTAAAAATGCCATTTAGATGCAGAACTTCCTGATTCCTGCTAGAAAGTAAGAATGTTAGATCCAGAAAGAAGGGATTCTCGTGAAATTCTCCATGCCTGGAGGAAGGCTGTGAATGTTGGAAAAACCAGTAACTAGAATAACATACAGACTATCTGTGGCTATATTCAGTAGCTCCTGGGGGAGCGTTTTCAAAGCCTGGCTTTGTGTCCAGTGAGAATTCCGTGTGTTTGTCTCGAATTTTGATTGAACTAGGTCTGAAGCAAGACCAGTTTGGGGTCCTTAGGCAAATGGTATGCTAGGCTCCCCTTCGGTTTCCTACACATGGTGTGCGTGAGCGATTCCCTGTGCTGGCAACAATGGCAGACTGAACTGCCTTGCTAATGCTTGCTAATGCTTGCTAATGCTTGGGCATTCTGGTGGAAGAACACATGGCTTTGAATCAGGGTCGTGAAGACGCCTGAGACTAATTTCTGGTGTTCTTTTTTTAGTGACTACATCAGCCCTGCTGTTGCCCTTTGGGGCTAATGTGGGCTTCATACAGCTCCTCTCTGCTGTGCTGCCAATGAAACTACATCATTGCATTAGCTATGGTGGAAGCCCTTTATTGATTGGCATGATTATTTTGGCTAAATCGCATCCTGAAATGTGGTGAATAGCTGTGGCTACAAACTCTTGTGGAGGGACGACTTTGGTCCCCCGCTGGGGTCTGTACCCAGTGCTTCTGTGAGCATGGTCACTGTTTTAATAATGCACAGGTTTAGGATGGGGGCGTGTGGCCCTTGGCTAAATCTATCTACCCAGTGATGGCTGAGAATGCAGCTGATTGCCTGTAATGCTTGCTTAGCCTTTTTCGGAATGTGCTTTGGCTAGCAGCGAAAAAGTGGCCCTCAGGGGCCTGTGTAAATTTAAAATTATGACCTTGCCTAATTAATGTCCCCTAACATTTCTCTGGAGTTCTACTGAGTGTTCAATATGGATCTTAGGCAAAACTGGTTGTGCAAAAGATTGGCTCAGCTCTCTGCCCTCTCTCAGGAGCTAGACTAATTCTTTTTTTTTTCCCATGCTCTGGGGGTTGCAAAGAATGTGTCGCTGCCTAAATTGGGCACTGCGATCAATACCCATAAAATGACAGGCTAAAACTTGAGAAAGACAAACAAGCTAAAAAGACAATCTTAACTGCTGTAGTGGCAAAGGACATTAAAATGAAGAAACATGTTAAACATTTCATACAATGTACTCTAATGACAAGGAGAGAGTCAGAGGATGAAAAAGTCAGAGATTAGCTTCTTATCAGACAGCACTTCCTTGAATTTCTTTCACTGTGGAAAGAGATAGCAACCCTTGTCAATGAAAAGCTAATTAACTGAAGAAGCTGTGGAAAAAACATTATACCATACACAAAAAGGTTGGGACTTGGTCCCAGGCATGTTAAGACTGAAAGGAAATAAATTGCCATTGAAACGTGGTGCTTTGGAGAAAAGTTTGCAAAAACAAAGGCATTATTTATGTCATGTAAAAAGATTAAGCATAGCTGTGGCAGCGCTGTGGAAATAAATTCAAGGCATGAGGTTTGTTCATGATGCAAAAGGTTAGTAACATTTTTCCTAGATCAAAAATTCCATTTGACTTATGTGCCAGGGTCAGACTTAATGCAAAAATCTGAGCCTGTGAATTTTTGGCTGCTGAGAACCTCAATTTCATACGATCAGACTCTATTCCCTCCTAGAAACATTTAAACAATACTAGACAAGACTGAACCAGTAACGAAACATGTCATTTGAAGACATTTGAAAATGAGCAGAATTTGTACCTTTTCCCCTTTTGGGAGCACTTTGCTGGGTGAAAAAGTTTCAGAAACAATTTTTTCCTGGGTCGCGAAGCCATTAAAAAATTGTTTCTTCCAGCGCAGTCTCTTGAAATGTCAATGAATCAATTTCCCCCCATTTTTACTCTCCAATTAGTTGTCTGCCAAACAGGCTTGAGAATGCGGAAATTACAGTTTAATTCTTTGAAGAAGAAAAAAGCCTCTCTTGCACATTTAAGAACCGGTTTGGCTGAGAGGGAAGGGGGTCGCTTTGGCCCCTTTCTCAGGCTGGAATTTCCCCCCTCCTCCTTCCTCCCTTGTCCCTGGTGCTTAAGCTGCTAAGCAGGTAGCCAGGGACCAGGGAAGTTGTTGCCTACCACTCTTTCTCATAGTTCCTCTCCAGCCTGCTCCTGGAATGGATCAGCATTGGGGCAACCTTTTAGTGGCCATTAAAAGCAATGTATCCAACACATGAACAGAGTTTAACTGTCTAGAACACAACACCTGGCATTTCACATTTAATGTTGCAACATTATAACACAGTCATTCGAACACATAGCAACCTTCAACAATCTCTCAATCATACTTGGTGCACTACACATGCATTCCCATTCATGCTTTTTGGATATGAATGAAACATTTCTACCTGGGTGATCTTTCCCTCCCCCGGTCTGCAATATTTTGCTCTAACTCATGAGGAGATGATTCCACGCTGCCAGATGCTTTGCTGTTCGCAGATGGCTGGTTACAGCCATTCTGGGCTTCTCTGCTTAGGAGGGATTTTTTCTGCGCTACTTTGAGGCAAGACAAGTTCCACTTTACTTTTTGGCAGAAGTTCTTGCAGTGGGAGTTAACTGAAGGGGCTGTGCCTGGCATGTTGCATGTAACATCTGCCTGGCATTCTAGGTCTAGTCCTACGTTGCCCTTGGTTTCTGCCTGCACCTCAGAAATGCTTGGGGTAATTATTGCCGGGATTTTTCCTCTGATGCTGCCAGAGTGGGGTGGACATTGCCTGGCCCAATGAAAGCCATGATGGCATTGTGGGCACTTGGTAACTGGCTTGTCCGGATGGCCCTTTGAGGAGTTGCCTCCCCCTTTTAGCAGGGGGGGAGGAGGACCTCTCCCTTTGCTGCCTGGTTTTGATTGGCATTCTCTTTTAAGGTGTCCCATCTTCCTGCACTGATAGCAAGCACCTTTGGGTTTTTGTTCTAATTTGTTCCTGCATTCCCTAATGGATCTGCTCTGGAGCCCTATGGCTGTAGTGGCTTTGTGGGTCTCTGCAAGCAGCCTGCACAGGGTGAGCATGTGGGCGATGGTCTGTCTGCCCATAATTTTGTCTGCCTCTAGGCAGGCTGGACACATTGACTGCTTTTCCTCTAATTCTGCTGCTGGCAAGTTCCCCTTGCATATTTCTTCCTCACTACTTTGTTGGGAAGGACTCCTGGCTGCCCTTGAAGTGCCTGGGCTTTCTAAGTCCTCCCAGCCCCCATGCTGGTCTTTGATGATCGGGTAGAGACACACTGGGGAATAAACTGGTGGATTTTTGGTCTTTACTGGATGTGGTGCCACTCGCAGAAATCATGTCCACACTGAGGAAACACAGCAGTTCTTGTCCGTGAGTGAGTCCACCTGCTCATTAGAGTAATCAATGATCAACAATATTAAGTCGAACGAACATCTGTCCATAATAGCCGCCCATTTGTCACAAAAGAACTTATCCTCATTAAATAAAGTCGGACCTTTCTGAATGCGCAACCCCCACGGGATGCGACCCATCTTATGATAATCCACTAAGAAAGACGAGTGCAGCATGAATCTAAGTTTTTTCTTCTCCAAGATCTCTATGGTAGCAACATCATCTTTTCAAAAAGGAAATTTCCCAAAGTTGAGGAAACTAGTAAAAAAGAAGCTGAAAGGGAAAATTGAGAGAGTCCAAACACTCCAAGAGGCATGGAGGCTGTTTACAAAAACAATAACAGAGGCCCAATTGGAATGCATACCCAAAAGGAAAAAGGGCACTGCCAGGTCCAAGAGGACTCCAATGTGGCTTACAGGAGCTGTTCGGGAAGTGATCAAGAGCAAGAAAAGCTCATTTAGAAGATGGAAGGCTTGTCCAAATGAGGACAGCAGGCAGAAACATAAATTCTGGCAGAACAAATGCAAGGCAACAATCAGGAAAGCAAAGCAAGACTTTGAGGAGCGTATAGCTAAAAATACTCAGAGGAATAACAAAGACTTCTTTAAGTACATTAGAAGTAAGAACCCAACTAGGAAGGCCATTGGACCATTAGATGACAATGGAAGGCAAGGGGTTATTAAAGAGGAAACAGAGATTGCAGAGAGACTCAATGAATTCTTTGCTTCAGTATTCACTGAAGAAGATAGAGACCACATGCCCAAAACAGAACCTATCTTCGTAGGGAGGGAAACCGAAGAATTAAGCAAGATAGAAATAACCAGGGAGGAGGTCCTTGCATGTCTTGTTAAACTAAACACTAACAAATCACCAGGACCAGATGGCATCCATCCACGAGTTCTCAGGGAACTTAAAGATGAAATTGCTGATCTCCTAGCCAAAATATATAATATTTCCCTCAAATCAGGGTTTGTGCCTGATGACTGGAAGGTAGCGAATGTAACACCAATTTTCAAAAAAGGATCCAGGGGTGATCCAGGAAATTACCGGCCTGTCAGTTTGACATGTGTCCCAGGTAAAGTGATGGAAACCATCCTAAAAGATAGAATTAATAGGTACATAGAAGAGGAGGCGCTGCTAAAGGAGAGCCAACATGGCTTTTGCAAGGGCAAATCATGCCTCACTAATCTGTTGGAATTTTTTGAGAGTGTCAACAAGCATGTGGATAAGGGGGATCCAGTTGACATTGTTTATCTGGACTTTCAGAAGGCTTTTGACAAGGTCCCACACCAAAGGCTCTTGAATAAACTTACCAGTCATGGAATAAAGGGACAGGTCTTGTCCTGGATCAGCAACTGGCTAAGGGACAGGAAACAGAGGGTAGCACTAAATGGACACTTCTCCAAGTGGAGGGAAGTAAAGAGTGGGGTCCCCCAAGGTTCAGTACTGGGACCCCTGCTTTTCAACCTCTTCATAAATGATCTAGAGGTAGGAGTAAAAAGCAAGGTAGCCAAATTTGCTGATGATACTAAATTATACAGGGTAGTGAAAACTGTGAGAGATTGTGAAGAGCTCCAGAGGGATCTCTTGACACTGGGGGAGTGGGCAAAACAGTGGCAAATGAGCTTCAACATCAGTAAGTGCAGAGTGATGCATGTTGGGGCAAAAAAACCCAATTACATTTATAAACTGATGGGTTCTGAACTCTCTGCGACAAACCAGGAAAGGGACCTTGGTGTCCTGGTGGACAGCTCAATGAAGGTGTCAACCCAGTGTGCCTCAGCAGTGAAAAAAGCAAACTCAATGTTAGGGATCATTAGGAAGGGTATAGAAAATAAGTCAGCAAGTGTCATTTTGCCTCTTTATAAATCTATGGTGAGGCCCCATCTGGAATACTGTGTACAGTTCTGGTCGCCATACCTCCAGAAGGATATTATGGAGTTGGAGAAAGTACAGAGGAGGGCAACCAGAATGATTAGGGGACTGGAGCACCTTCCTTACCATCTGAGGCTGCAACGGTTGGGCCTTTTCACTCTTGAACGACGGCGTCTAAGAGGTGACCTGATTGAAGTTTATAAAATCATGCACGGTGTGGACAAAGTGGATAAGGAAAAACTGTTTTCCCTATCGCACAACACTAGAACTAGGGGACACTCCATGAAACTTTTGGGTACTAGTTCTCAAACAAATAAGAGAAAGTACTTTTTCACCCAGAGGATTACTGGTCTATGGAACTCCCTGCCAGAAGAAGTGGTGACAGCTGTCAGTCTTGACAGCTTTAAGAAAGGATTAGACAAGTTCATGGAGGACAAGGCTATCAATGGCTATAATTATGGCTACCTAAGGACAACCTCCGGGTTGGAGAGATAGGCAGGATATCTCTCAATGCCATTTCCAGGGAATCCTAAGCAGGTGAAGGCATCTCCTTGGGAATACCCTGAAGGAAATGGTGAGCCACTGTGTGAGACAGAATGCTGGACTGGATGGGCTGTGGCCTGTTCCAGCAAGGCTGTTCTTATGTTCTTATGTTCTTATTAGGTTCAATAGTCTGTCTGTAAGAAGTAATGTTCTGTAGAATCCAGTCTCTGTCGGCTGTAGAAAATGCAAATCCAAGATACGAAGTAGCCATGTCCCAAAAGCAGTAGCAGAAGAATGAGGAACCCAAATGTGGAAGCACAGCAGAAAGAAGCAAACCGTTTGCGTGGGCAATAAAGTAGAAGTGATTTATTCCAAATTCAAAAGATTAGTGATATACTGTGGAAGATCCAAATTCCTTTCGATAATGGAATTTTCAATATTTTTTCATCAGGGATCTATACAAAAAGGAAACTAACAATCAGTCACAACTCTAAACCATATAGAACTATATACAATATATACATTATTTACATTGGTTCTTGGATTCATATAATGCACAAAAGTTACCTATTGACCACAAAGGTTCTAGTATTCTTGGTTCTTATTTCTTATTGAAGTTCTTAATGTTCACCGCGTCCTAGACCTCTTAGTGTATATTCATTTAGTGTCAACGGACGTCAAGAAAGTACTAATCCCAGTTACCTTTTAAGCATAATCAACTAGAACAGCTGTGTCGTGGGACCGAGACTACAGAAAACACGTGTAATCCATCTCCATATTAAGGCCATGGGGAAACAAGGTGTTAAAGCAAAATATGTAGTAGCACTCCCTTTGCCTTAGTATTTGCTCGATGTTCAGTCTTGAGAAAGGATCCTGTTTGTGATGTTCTAGTATAACAAATTTGAAATCCCGATCAGTGTGTTTCGCCTCTATAAAATGGCTCACCAGGGCCCACGATGTATTGCCAATTCGTATCTTAGACTGGTGCTCCCCCACCCTAGTCTTAATGTTCCGAGTGGTCACCCCCACATAACCTAAATCACATTTACAGACTAGCAGGTATACACAGTTGAAACTTTTACAGTTTGAAAAGTGGTTGATTCTTAAAGAAAAACTACTGCTAGTAATCGAAACCATTTTAATCTGCCATGAAAGGGGGCATTGGATACAGTCACCACATCGGGAATGTCCCCGAATAGTAGGACTCTTGGGAGCATTGCGAGATTCGTGGTCGAAGCTTGTCACAATTTGTCTGATTGATTTAGATTTTCTGAGACCTATCATGGGGCCATCACAGCAGTCCGGCAAATGACGGACTATGTGCCAGTGTTTCGTAATGATGGTCTTAATTCTAGTCGCTAATAGGGAAAATTGAAAGGAGCAAAATAGTTTGCCTCCTGTCCTCCTCTCTTTTTCTTTAAATAACTGACCTCTTGGCAAAGCTATAGCCTTATTCAAATTATGAGAAATGACCTGCTCTGGATAGCCTTTATTTTGAAGAAAGGAACTAATGGTGTTGGCTGCTGATAAAAATTCATGGTTGGTAGAAGAAATCCGTTTCGCTCTCAGAAACAACCCATAAGGTAAATTGTGTTTCAAATGATGCAGGTGGAATGACGCAAAGTTCAAATAGGCATTTCTATCAGTGGACTTCCTGTAAAGCTTAACCAAAACGTTACGCTCAGAAGATAAGTACGTTACCACATCTAAAAATGGGATGGCAGTATTATTGATGTTGTGGGTAAATTTCAAATGGGCATTTAATTCATTTATCCATGAAATGAATAAAGGTGCCAAAGTCAAATCATCCAAAACAAAATAAAGGTCATCAATGAATCGTTTGTACAAAATAATATGAGAATGATATGGATTCCAGGCTGGGTTTAAAATAAATTCTTCCTCAAAACAAATCATAAATAAATTGGCCAGACTTGGGGCAATGGAACTCCCCATTGCCACTCTGCTTACCTGTAAGTAAAAGGTGTGACCAAACCTAAAAAAAATATTGTCAAGAACTAAATCCAATAAATCCAACAAAAAGTGTGTTGGTGGGTGTAATACCTGTCGTGTGTCAAAATATTTATGTCTTGTAGATTTAATGTCTTCCAGCGGAATATTTATATAGAGAGCCTATCAGTGGGGTCTGCTCTCAGAACTTTATAAATGCCTCATTAATATAGTCCACCATATCCAGAATTACAATCCCCCCTCCCTTATCAGCCTGCTTGACAATGACCTCCTGATCCTGCGCTAAATCTTCTAACAATTTGATATCATCCTTTGATAAATTGTGCCTCCAATTAGTCCCCTCTCTTTCACATTGTTCTAAATCTCGCAACACCAATCTGTAAAACACTTCAATAGATGGATCGTCTATGGATGACGAGAACGTGGATTTTGGTTTGAATAGCTCAACCAGACCCATAGCCCTGTCATTAAAGAAACATTTCAAATGAAGCAACCGAAATAACTTAAAAAGGTCAACTCTGGTGCTAAAGGGGCTATAATAGGGTGTGGGAACAAAACCAAGACCTAGAGACCATAATTCAATGACACGAGGGGAAAATGACTTACTAGATAAATTAAATACTAAGTTTTCCACTTGGAGGAGGCTCTTTTGGGAAAAGAAGATGACATAGTGCATTGTTGTTGGCCAGAGGGAGCTGCAGAGGCTAAACGTGTTAACGGAGCTCTACGGGTCAGTGCTACAGAGGAGGAATCCTCATTGTTTGACATGGAAGCGAACTCAGTCTCTGACGATTCACCATCTGTAGAGACAAGGGGATCTTGCCAAGAGACCCTCCTGTTTCTATAGTTGAATCTTCTAGCTTGGTATCGCCACCTATATACCCGGGACGTGGAGTAGTCTCTTAGGTCCCTGTCGAATTTCTTATTTTTAAATTCTATTAAAGACTCTTGGAATTTTGCCAAATTCAATTTCAAGTCCTCAAAGATTTTGTCCAGTGGCGTGTTGCCAGAACTAGAAAGTACTGTAGATTTCAAGTTATCAATCTCGTCCATGAGTGAGTCCACCTGCTTATTAGAGTAATCAATGATCAGCAATATTAAGTCAAACGTTTTGAGGAAGGATAGACCTGACATAGTCTTCATACAGGAAACTCATCAAAAATCACAGGATACAAACAAAATTTTCTTAGGTTGGATGCAACATTATGAAAAGGCATTTGGAACATCAAAAGTAAGAGGAGTTGCAGTCCTGATTTCTACTAGACTAGGATTCGAGATAATAAAAAGTATCTCGGATCCAGAAGGCAGATATTTGACAGTGAAGGGGAAAATAGATGATGAGGAAATAACTTTGGTGAATATTTATGCTCCAAATGAACATCAAGCTGAATTTTTAGAAAAAATTGGCAAAATTGTGGTAATAGAAAAATCGGCAAAGATGATAAGTGGCGGGTGATTTTAATCTGGTAAAGTCAAATCTGGATTGCACAAATATAACAAGGTGTGGAGCAGGTATGAAAGGGAAGATTTTGGATAATTGGATAGTTGCATTAGGTTTGAAAGACTCTTGGAGAGAGATTAAGGGATTGGAAAGGGCGTATTCTTATTTTTCACATGTTCATAACTCCTATTCTAGAATAGATTATGTATTTGTAACTGAAAATTTGGTTAAAAATATTGAGGAGATTGAAATAGGAATTTTTAAGGAATCAGATCACGCCAAAGTGGTTTTGGAATTGAGGCTACAAAACGATAGTAGGAGAAGGAGGAATTGGAGATACGATTCTAATTTATTTAAAGATCAAAAATGAAAAGAACAAATTATAGAAAGTTGGATGGAAAGCTGGCAATGGAATGATAATGATGAGGTAAACTTTAATGTGGTTTGGGATGCCATGAAGTCGTTTTTTAGAGGGGAAAGTATAAAGTTGGCAAGTAATAGATATAAAAAGTATAAGCTAGCGCAGGATGAAAGTGAAAAGGAAATAAAACAGTTACAGGAAGAACATTCAAAAAAGAAAGATAAGAATTTTTTTTGCCAAATTACAAAAATTGAAGGCCGAATTGGTGGGTAAAGATATAGAAAAGGTAAAAAGAGACTTTATTAATTTAAATAGAAAATATTTTGAATTTAGTAATAAAAATTCAAGACTATTGGCAAAAGTGGCAAAAGTTAAAAGGGAAAAAAGAGAAATTGGAGTTTTGGTCAACAATCAAGGGGTAAGGTGTAATAAGATCAGTGATAAATGCAAAATTGTGAAGGAATTTTATCAAGCTCTGTATGCAAAAAAAGAGATAGAGAGGCAAATAACGATTGGAATAAAAGAGGAACATCGGGACAAAATGGAAGAACAAGTTTCGGAAAAGGAGGTAAAGGAGGTAATTATGGGTTTGAAGTTGGGGAAAGCCCCAGGAGAGGATGGATTGCTGGCTGATTTCTATAAGGAATTTAAAGATGTTGTGGTACCAAAGTTAGTAAAATTATACAATTATATATTAGATGGTGGACAAATTCCGACTTCATGGTATAGGACTACGATTGTTCTGTCGCCAAAATTGGGAAAGAATTTGGAAAAAGTGGAATCGTATAGATCAATCTCTCTTATAAATCAAGATGCTAAGATCTTCACAGCAATATTGGCTAATCGCTTCAATAAGTCTATGGGTGACTATATAAATTCAGATCAAGTGGGATTTTTAAAAGGGAGGCACATGGCATACTTGACTAGAAGAGTGTTAGATTTAATAGATAATGTGAATCAAACAAAAGAAAAAGTGGGATTAATATCTTTGGACATTTTTAAGGCATTTGATTCCCTACAATGGACCTCGATTAAGGAAATAATTAAAAGTTATGGATTTGGGGATAAATTTAGAAGAGTAATTGATTTATTATATCAGAAAGGGATTGCCAAGGTTAGAGTAAATGATGAGGTCACAGATGAGGTAAAGCTAGAGGTGGGTACTAGACAGGGTTGTCCTTTGTCCCCTATATTGTTTATCATGGAAATGGAAATATTGGCTAAAAGTATGAGAGGATGCAAAAATAGAAGGGATAATGGGGAATAAAATAAGTATGTATGCAGACGATACTTTGATAATTGTTAAACATCCTGAGAGGGTTATGGATAGGATTAGAATACAATTTAAGGATTTTGAGGATATTACGGGTTTGAAGATAAATTGGGATAAATTGGAAATGATGTTGTGTAATATGGGAGAAGGGGAGAGGAGGAAAATAAAGGGATTCAGCAACATTCAAATTAAAGATAAGCTGAAATATTTGGGGATAATTATATCAAATAGATTGGAAGAGCTTAAAAGATTGAATTACGATAGTTTGAAAATGAAAATTAAGACCAGAATACAAAGTTTTCAAAAGTTGAAATTGTCATGGTTTGGGAGAATTGCAATTAGCAAAATGATGTTGTTACCGAGAATTAATTTTTTATTTGATGCATTGGCAATTCAATTGAAGGACAAGGAAATTAATGGGTTTCAAAAGTTGTTCAATATTTTTTGTAATGGAGGCAAAAAGCCTAGACTATCAAAGAAATTATGGTATCTACCTCAGAAAGAAGGTGGTTTAGGAATGCCGAATTTAGTGGCATATTACCGTGCTTTTCAATTTAAGAATGTTGTGAAGATCTTGGCAAGAGAAAAAGTAATTTGGGAGGAGATTGAGATGAAAGATTTTAGGAACATAGGCAAAATGATTTTTTTGGGAGGTAAGGTCAGATAGACAGTTACTAGTAATACAATGATGAAGGGAGTTATGAATGCGTGGAAAAGATTAAAGAACGATTTGGCCCCAAACATCTCTCCAATCTTGGAATTAGCAGATATGGCTTGTTTTCCGCTAAAAATAGACAAAGAAATAAAGGAAATATAGGATAAAAATGAAGTTTCCTTGGTGAAAGACTGGTTACAGATCTGCAGGGATGACGGTAGGAAGAAAAAGTTGTTTGAACAGTTGAAAATGAATTGGTTCCAGATAATGAAGGTTGATAACTGGAATTGCAAATATTGGAGAGAACTAGATATAGACAGAGAAAAGACGGAATTTGAAGAGGTGGTTTCAAAAATTAGAAAAGGAGATAGAAACATTAAGGGTCTAGTTAGCAAACTCTATGCTTTAATAAATAGGGAGGGTGATCCACAGGAGGATTTGAAATTGAAGTGGGAACAGGATTTGAATATAAAGAAATGTGGAATTTAGCATTGAACGATAAACTGACATGGGAGATAAAAGAAAAAAGGGATAAGTTGAAAGAGAATAGATTCTGGAATATTTGGAAGCCCTTTGTGGATCATTCACTTATGGGTTCAGAAAGAAGTAGACCTGTACCGGCTCAAAGTAGTTTTTGGAGGTAAATAATGAGACAATGAGCTTTCCAGGGCAATGTAAATAAACACAGGGTGTACTGTATGTGAAATTTGGATTTCAATAGTTGTATCTAAATCAAAATATTATTGAATTGTTTATGGGAATGGATTTAGTGGTAGTAATAAATAAAGAGTTTCGGGAATAATTTTTGAAATAGGTCAGATGTTAACTAAGAAAATCATAACCAAATGTTAATTCTCTTTTTAGGGGATGTTTTATAGTAAAGATAGATATAAAAATGAATTGGATCAATTATTGGATATGTTGGTTATTTTTGTGAAATATATGTATTTTTATGATGTATTGTTTTGTATGTTTGTATATTTTTGAAAAAATATTATTAATATTATTTAAAAAATATTAAGTCAAACGAACATCTGTCCATAATATCTGCCCATTTGTATTATAAAAAAATATTATAAAATATTTTGCACAATATTTAAACTATTACATCAATCCGTTCACTCAGACCATGTCCTCCTTTATCAAAAATACTACAGATTTCATATCTAAAGTTGAGGGTATCCATGTCCCTAGTAAAGGTGGCTTCATGACATTAGACGTTCAGGCTCTCTATACAAATATTCAGCTGGAAGACATTAAATCTACAAGACATAAATATTTTGACACACAACAGGTATTACACCCACCAACACACTTTTTGTTGGATTTATTGGATTTAGTTCTTGACAATAATTTTTTTAGGTTTGGTCACACCTTTTACTTACAGGTAAGCAGAGTGGCAATGGGGAGTTCAGTCGCCCCAAGTCTGGCCAATTTATTTATGATTTGTTTTGAGGAAGAATTTATTTTAAAGCCATTCTCATATTATTTTGTACAAACGATTCATTGATGACCTTTATTTTGTTTTGGATGATTTGACTTTGGCACATTTATTCATTTCATGGATAAATGCATTAAATGCCCATTTAAAATTTACCCACAACATCAATAATACTGCCATCCCATTTTTGGATGTGGTAACGTACTTGTCTTCTGAGCGTAACGTTTTGGTTAAACTTTACAGGAGGTCCACTGATAGAAACGCCTATTTGAACTTTGCGTCATTCCATCCGCATCATTTGAAACACAATTTACCTTATGGGTTGTTCCTGAGAGCGAAACGGAATTCTTCTACCAACCATGAATTTTTATCAGCAGCCAACACCATTAGTTCCTTTCTTCAAAATAAAGGCTATCCAGAGCAGGTCATTTCTCATAATTTGAATAAGGCTATAGCTTTGCCAAGAGGTCAGTTATTTAAAGGAAAAAAAGAGGAGGACAGGAGGCAAACTATTTTGCTCCTTTCAATTTTCCCTATTAGCGACTAGAATTAAGACCATCATTACGAAACACTGGTACATAGTCCGTCATTTGCCGGACTGCTGTGATGGCCCCATGATAGGTCTCAGAAAATCTAAATCAATCAGACAAATCGTGACAAGCTCCGACCACGAATCTCGCAATGCTCCCAAGAGTCCTACTATTCGGGGACATTTCTGATGTGGTGACTATATCCAATGCCCCCTTTCATGGCAGACTAAAATGGTTTCGATTGCTAGCAGTAGTTTTTCTTTAAGAATCAACCACTTTTCAAACTGTAAAAGTTTCAACTGTGTATACCTGCTAGTCTGTAAATGTGATTTAGGTTATGTGGGGGTGACCACTCGGAACATTAAGACTAGGGTGGGGGAGCACCGGTCTAAGATACAAACTAGCAATACATCGGTCCCCCTGGTGATCCATTTTATTGAGGCAAAACACATTGATCGGGATTTCAAATTTGTTATACTAGAACATCACAAACAGGATCCTTTCTCAAGACAGAACATCAAGCAAATACTAAGGCAAAGGGAGTGCTACTACATATTTTGCTTTAACACCTTGTTTCCCCATGGCCTTAATATGGAGATGGATTACACGTGTTTTCTGTAGTCTCGGTCCCACGACACAGCTGTTCTAGTTGATTATGCTTAAAAGGTAACTGGGATTAGTACTTTCTTGACGTCCGTCGACAGTAAATGAATATACACTAAGAGGTCAAGGACGCGGTGAACATTAAGAACTTCAATAAGAAATAAAAACCAAGAATTCTAGAACCTTGACATTGTTTATCTGGACTTTCAGAAGGCTTTTGACAAGGTCCCACACCAAAGGCTCTTGAATAAACTTACCAGTCATGGAATAAAGGGACAGGTCTTGTCCTGGATCAGCAACTGGCTAAGGGACAGGAAACAGAGGGTAGCACTAAATGGACACTTCTCCAAGTGGAGGGAAGTAAAGAGTGGGGTCCCCCAAGGTTCAGTACTGGGACCCCTGCTTTTCAACCTCTTCATAAATGATCTAGAGGTAGGAGTAAAAAGCAAGGTAGCCAAATTTGCTGACGACACTAAATTATACAGGGTAGTGAAAACTGTGAGAGATTGTGAAGAGCTCCAGAGGGATCTCTTGACACTGGGGGAGTGGGCAAAACAGTGGCAAATGAGCTTCAACATCAGTAAGTGCAGAGTGATGCATGTTGGGGCAAAAAACCCCAATTACATTTATAAACTGATGGGTTCTGAACTCTCTGCGACAAACCAGGAAAGGGACCTTGGTGTCCTGGTGGACAGCTCAATGAAGGTGTCAACCCAGTGTGCCTCAGCAGTGAAAAAAGCAAACTCAATGCTAGGGATCATTAGGAAGGGTATAGAAAATAAGTCAGCAAGTGTCATTTTGCCTCTTTATAAATCTATGGTGAGGCCCCATCTGGAATACTGTGTACAGTTCTGGTCGCCATACCTCCAGAAGGATATTATGGAGCTGGAAAAAGTGCAGAGGAGGGCAACCAGAATGATTAGGGGACTGGAACACCTTCCTTACCATCTGAGGCTGCAACGGTTGGGCCTTTTCACTCTTGAACGACGGCGTCTAAGAGGTGACCTGATTGAAGTTTATAAAATCATGCACGGTGTGGACAAAGTGGATAAGGAAAAACTGTTTTCCCTATCGCACAACACTAGAACTAGGGGACACTCCATGAAACTTTTGGGTACTAGTTCTCAAACAAATAAGAGAAAGTACTTTTTCACCCAGAGGATTACTGGTCTATGGAACTCCCTGCCAGAAGAAGTGGTGACAGCTGTCAGTCTTGACAGCTTTAAGAAAGGATTAGACAAGTTCATGGAGGACAAGGCTATCAATGGCTATAATTATGGCTACCTAAGGACAACCTCCGGGTTGGAGAGATAGGCAGGATATCTCTCAATGCCATTTCCAGGGAATCCTAAGCAGGTGAAGGCATCTCCTTGGGAATACCCTGAAGGAAATGGTGAGCCACTGTGTGAGACAGAATGCTGGACTGGATGGGCTGTGGCCTGTTCCAGCAAGGCTGTTCTTATGTTCTTATGTTCTTAACCTTTGTGGTCAATAGGTAACTTTTGTGCATTATATGAATCCAAGAACCAATGTAAATAATGTATATATTGTATATAGTTCTATATGGTTTAGAGTTGTGACTGATTGTTAGTTTCCTTTTTGTATAGATCCCTGATGAAAAAATATTGAAAATTCCATTATCGAAAGGAATTTGGATCTTCCACAGTATATCACTAATCTTTTGAATTTGGAATAAATCACTTCTACTTTATTGCCAACGCAAATGGTTTGCTTCTTTCTGCTGTGCTTCCACGTTTGGGTCCCTCATTCTTCTGCACACTGAGGAAACACCTGCAGCCAGAGGTCTCGTTCTTCCCGGCCAGGGTGGCCTTCTACAGAAGGGAGCAGCGACCTGGGGAGTCCATTGCAGACTACGCCACCGCTCTGCACATTGCTGCTGCCCCGTGCAAGTGGGACAACATCGAAGAAGCACTCCGGGACCATCTGCTGGCCGGCATGAGGGACGAAGATGCTCAATGTCACCTCATGATCAGGAAGATGCTAACTTTCAAGCCTGTCCTAGAAGAGGTGGTAGCGTCTGAGGCCACACGGTCTGGCATCAAGCTTTTCCAGCATTGCCACTCCACCACCAGTGCCACCGACTCAGCTGTGCAAGCTCAGCAAAATTCATTTTCATCCTCCTCAGCATCGCCTGGTTCCACCTTTTCATTGGAGTCCAGCGACGCAGAGGGAGAAGTCCGAGCAGACCGACGAAAGCACCAAGAGCACTGTGATGATCAGGAGAAGAAATTCCTTTGCAAGTGTGATGGCTGCGGAGCCCGGCATGACCGCTGGAAGTGCCCCTTCTGCACCGAAGAATGCCAGAACTGCGGGCGACGAGGGCACATTGCTAAAGTATGCCAACAGCAAAAGCAAAGAACTCCAGCACCTGAGTCCAAGAAGAGTCATCACCACAAAACGTCCATCACCAAAGTGTCACCAGAGCCTGAACTGTGCCAAGTGGGCATCATCAGCGAGCGTTTCTTCGCAGACCTGAGCCTGCAGGATGTCCCCTTCAAGATGGAGGTGGATTCAGGTACTACCTTTTCCATAACCCAACCACGGGAGTTTTTGAGAATTCCCCCTGCCTCTCGACTCAAGCTCAAATCTTTTAAAACTTCCCTCCGGGATGTGCAAGGTTGCCAGATTCTGGTCTTGGGGGTGGGAAATTTCTTGATCAAATTCAAAAACATTCTCACCTCCTTGCCATTGGTTGTTGTTAAGCAGGGCACTAACTGTCTTATTGGGACCCGATGGTTTAGGCCCCTGGGAATCCAGCTTTCTGGCATTTACGCAATAGATGCTGACCCAATCCGGGACGTTTGTGCTGCACATCCTGAGGAGTTTAAAAAGGGTTTAGGGTTATACAAAGGACCCCCTGTGGACTTCGAGCTTGACACAACTGTCCGGCCCATCCGGATGAAGCCACGCCGGGTACCCTTTGCTTTAAAGGAGAAGATAGAAGCCGAGCTGGACAAACTGGTGGGGCATGGCATCCTAGTGTCAGTGGACTGCGCAGAGTGGGAGACACCAATAGTAACTGCTTTGAAAAGTAACAGGGAGGTCAGGATAGGTGCTGACTACAAGTGTACGATCAATAAAGCTATTCGCCCAAATGCATATCTTGTGCCTGTGGTAAGCCACCTTCTTGCCTCCTTGCATGGAGGAAATTGCTTCGCAAAACTTGATCTTGCCCAGGCTTACTAACAATTGACTGTGTCTCCTGCTGCTGCCATAGCCCAGGCCATAGTAATGCATAGGGGGGCATTTAAGGTAACTAGAATACAATTCGGGGTGAATGCGGCCCCTGGAATATTTCAATCTCTTGTAGAACGTATTTTAAAAGGTTTGCTCGGTGTCCTGCCTTATTTTGACGATGTCCTGACACCATCGAACTAGTGGCCAGGCTCGATCGAGTCCTCTCATGTTTTGAGAGGGCCGGTCTATGTCTCCGAAGAGACAAATGTGTGTTTTTTGGCACAGGAAGTGGAGTTCCTGGGGTACCGAATTACACCCCAAGGTATCATGCCCTCTGACTCCAAGGTGGCGGCAGTGCAAAATGCACCCAGGCCAAAATGTAAAGCTGAATTGCAATCATTTCTAGGATTGTTAAACTTCTATCACACTTTTCTCCATCGCAACGCCTCAGTTGCCGAACCATTACATCGGCTTCTTAACAAAGATACTGTTTGGCACTGGGGCCATTGCCAGGAGAAAGCGTTCCTAGAACTTAAAAGTCTGCTATCTTTGGATGCTGTATTAACTCATTTTGATCCTAACAAGGAAGTTGTACTTGTGTGTGATGCAATCCCTGTGGAGGTGGGAGCTGGGTAAAAAGAAAAAAGGCATGGGATCTAAGGAAAAAGAACCAGCACAAAGTGAGATAAAAGGAGCATCAAGTGGATGTTGTGTGAATTTCTATCATGATCAGTGCTTGACATAGATCTTAGAGAGATGCAGATGCTCCATTTAAAAGATTTATCTCTCTTTCTTTTGTGTCACTGGCTCTCAGCAGTCTTCTTCCTACCACCAGGTATGACCCAGTACTGAACCAAATGACATTCCTCTTTCTCCTAAGGGTACACACCAGCAGTAAATGGGGAGGTAAAGCATCATTCTCATTGCATTGCAAAAGCAAGTTAAATTTAGAGGGTAGGGAGGAACTTTTTTATCTTGTTATCATGGAAGAGAAACAAATTCTGTCTTAGCTCTGGTTGGGAATAGATCTAATGGTTGCCCAAGATGTTTGCTCAAAGATGTAGGTCAGGAGTTCTCAACCTTTTTAAGCCAGGGGCTGGGTCTTGCTCTCTCAGACAGATTTGGGGGCTGGACAGTTATTTTGCCCTTCCTCCACCACATGCCACATGAAATGGCATCCGACCCACGGGCCACAGGTTGAGAATCCCTGATGTAGGTGGTCAAATGAAAAGGATATCAGGGCTGTGTAGATGTTGTGTATCGAGATAATTATCAGCATTATTATCATGTCTTATTACTGCATGTTATTATTATCATGTCTTATTACTGCACCATTCTAGTTAAAGGTAATTTTGGTGCACCTTCTCCGGTTCAAGGCGTGCCCTTATGCTAATGTGTTATAACTGATTGGTCACCATTTTGGATCCTAGCTGGGATTTGCAATTGCATAAATATAGCACTACTGATTGGTTAACTAAGGTTGTCCATAAGGGTTGCTACTTGGTAACATTGGGTAACGGCTACTTGGACAATATATAAGCACCACTTGCAAATAGGGAGTTGGCTCTTAGTTTGCACATGCACGTGTGGAGTACCTTCAGTCTGGCGCAGGTGCAGAACTAATCCCTGGGCAGCATAATAGTGGAATGAGCGCAGCCAAAACTCATGTCTATTTAAGCTGTAGTACTGTTCCAGGAGTTTGTGAATAAACTGTTGCATCGTTGTTTGAGTCACACTCATTGGACTCTTCTTTATTAATGCTTAAGACACAACAGTAGAAGAGAGAATTTAAGCAGGTATCACTTGTCATGCAGTCAGTACCTGGTGAAATTCCCTTTTCTGTGTAACTAGTTAGAGGTACAGGAGTCTTATTCTCCTCATGTCTAGTCGTCCTTTAAAGGGAGTGTTGGGTTTTACCAAATAGCAGTTGTAAGAAAAATATTTCTTAGTCACTACCAAGGTTAAATTCTAAATCTCTTTCTTTTCAAGATATTTCTCCTTTCTGGGGTTTATCTCCCAACCTCAATTTCACTCAATTTTGTGGTCTCTGACAGAAGCCGTTCTCAGCTGTTTCCGCAGTTAAACTATATGTTTATAAGCCTGAGCACCTCTTGCCCTCCGGCCACCATTTCGCTAGCTTGTAAGGTGTTGCTAGGCAACACAGATTCATACTGAGCATGTGTGACAGCATACCTCATTACCACCACAGGCTAAAATGAGGTGGAAAACTGCACTTGTAATAAAAACTGCAAACATTGTCAATCCTGTTAAGACAAAGCTTGGACTGGACGTTCTTTTGACCTAATACAAAGCATGGACTACAGATCGAGAGAACAGCCAATAAAGTCTCACCCCAGCAAAGTGAATGGAAAAAAAGTCAGACAATATCTATGACTCACCAAACTTTAAACTTTCTACAAATACGAATTTGTTGCTCTTTCTGTCTCAAGACTTCAGGGATTGTCCTCAAGCCTACCTCTCCTGTACTACCAAATTTCAAATTAATGTAGTGTTACCAATTTCTGAGTATAAGTCACAGAATCTATGCCTCTCAAATTTATAGTTAGAATATAGTTCATCCATCCCACCCTTAACACAGGGCTGTAACTGTGTCTCTGTAATTACTGTATAATGGACATGGTGATAGTGTTATGCTTCTTCTTCTTCCATTTCTAGGCTAGATATGAAACTGCCAAAATGAAGCCACCTTTTGGTGAGTTCATTCTGTAGTTCCTTTCACCTGACTTACTATGAGAAAGATTAGCTGGCACAACAAGGTTGCCATTCAAATATACTACAATCTTCGGGGAGGATCTTTCTGTTCACCCTGTTGTGTGAGCTGAAGGGTGTGTGTGTACACACTGTGATAATTTTGCAACATGGGTGTTGTGTATGTACAATGTTACTTCATATGTATGTACAATGTCGCTTTAAGAAATGTATGAATGTAACCTGGCCACAATCACAATGTAACCCAGCTGTTAAAGGAACGCGAGCAAGCTGCCCATAGAGGGCAGCTGCGAGTGTTCAACTCACATGGTTATCATTCCTCAAATCACCTGCAGCCACGGGAACTCCCCGCAACAACAAACTACTACCGATCCACCACCGAAGATGGACGTGACCCGGACGACGTCACGCAGGTAGCAGCCAATGAGCTACCGTGCAGCAAGATTCAAATGTATTGTACCACTGTATATAATGTGAGGTATCTCCGCCATTACCACATGTTCGTTCTGATCATCAACCAATAAACCTGTGTTAGTCCTTACTGCGACTCCTTCTATGTCTCCCGGAAAAGACACTAAATTGGCGACGAAGGTGGGATCGATGGCGAATCCCAAGGTCAAGGCGTACCAGTTCGATGTGAGCGAGCCCGAACAATGGGAGCTCTACGAGTGTCAGTTTCGGCACGCGATGGAAGCCGCGGGCGTTGACGACGATGCGAAAATGCGCTCCCACTTCCTGGCCCAAGTGGGGCCGGCCACGCTGCGAATCCTGATGACCCTGCTGGCCCCCCGGAAGGTAGACGAGGTGCCCATCGACCGTATCCTGGAGAGGTTGGGCGAGCATTTCCAGCCGCCCGTCTCAATCTTCCCAGCCCGGGTCGCGTTCCACAGGCGAGACCAGCGACCGGGCGAGTCCGTGTCCGCCTATGCGGCGGCCCTCAGGCTTGCGGCGGTCCACTGCCAGTGGGATGACCTGGACCAGGCCCTCCGTGACCGCATGTTGTGTGGTTTGAGGGACGAGGAGCTGCAGAGGAGGCTAATGACCCATGACCAACGCCTCACGTTCAACGAGGTACGGCAGGAGGCCCAAGCAGCCCAGGAGGCCAGGAGCGGGGTTAGACTGTTCAAGTCCCGAGGGGCCGCGTCCGAGAGGGCCAAGTCACCAGTACAGGCGGCCCGGTGGACACCAGCGAAGGTGGCCTGGCGGGCCCCCAAGCCGCCCGCCGGCACACCAACGTCGTCCGAGGAGTCGTCCACGACAGCGGACCCCTACTCCAGCGAGGACGACGACGTCCAGAGGATCAAGAAGCATGGTGAGAAGCGGCAGACCCGAGAACGGCAGGACCGCCGTTGCGACGGTTGTGGGGCATCCCACGACCGCACGAGGTGCCCGTTTCGAAAGGCCGAGTGTCACAACTGCGGCCGAAAGGGGCACATCGCCCGCTTATGCAGGCGCGGGCGAGTCGAGGACAAGGGGAGTT
The DNA here is from genome assembly GCA_035047305.1 of Bradypodion pumilum. NCBI lineage: Eukaryota > Metazoa > Chordata > Lepidosauria > Squamata > Chamaeleonidae > Bradypodion > Bradypodion pumilum. The sequence goes on along the minus strand of JAWDJD010000004.1, from coordinate 182,918,308 downwards.
CCAGCCATCCCCAGACGCACCAACGGAAGGCGGCCGGCACCAGGAAGGTTGCAGCCAGCTACAGTGAGGAAGGTGTGAACCGCGTGGGCCTGGAGCACCGGCGGTTTTTCGTAGAGGTACTGTTGCAAGGGGTCCCAGTGAGGATGGAGATAGACTCGGGGTCATCTTACTCCATCCTGTCCCAAAAGGAGTTTATGCGTATTCCCCCTGATAAGCGGCCCAAGCTCCGGGCCATGAGGTCACACCTACGGGACGTGCAGGGGAATGGGATCCTGGTGTTGGGGGTGGGGAACTTCAAGGTGAAGTTCAAGAACTACTCCGAGAAACTGCCCTTAGTGGTCCCCAAGGGGGGGAGGTGCTGCCTTTTGGGAACGCAGTGGTTTGCTCCCCTGGGAATTGAACTGTCCGGCATTAACGCCATCGAGACTGATGCGGGACGTGTGCAACGTGCACCCGGACGTTTTCAAGAAGGGGCTCAGGAAATACAAGGGGCCCCCGGTTTCCTTCGAGCTGGACCCAGAAATCCGGCCCATCCGCCTCAAACCGAGGAGAGTGCCCTTCGCACTCAAGGACAAGATCGAGGCGGAACTGGACAAATCGGTGGGGCAAGGGATTTTGGTTCCAGTTGACTCGGCGGAGTGGGAAACGCCGATTGTTACAGCCCTTAAGGCAAACGGGGAGGTCAGGATTTGTGCGGACTATAAATGTACCATCAACAAGGCCATTCGGCCAAATGCATATCCGGTGCCCGTAGTCAGCCACTTGCTGGCCACGTTACATGGGGGAAAGTATTTTGCAAAGTTAGACCTGGCCCAGGCATACCAGCAGCTCTCTGTAACCCCGGCTGCTGCCGCCGCGCAAACGATAGTGACGCACAAGGGGGCGTTTAAGGTAACGCGCCTTCAGTTTGGCGTGAATTCGGCCCCCGGAATTTTCCAGTCCCTCGTGGAACGCCTTTTAAAGGGGCTTCCAGGCGTCCTCCCATACTTCGACGACGTGTTGATAACGGCGGGGAGCGAATTAGAGTTAGCAAGGAGGCTAGATGGGGTCCTTTCAGTGTTCGAGAGGGCAGGTCTTCGACTGAGGAGGGACAAATGCGTATTCTTTGCGAGGGAGGTCGAGTTTCTAGGTTTTAAGGTAACCCCGGATGGGATCAAACCCTCTGAGTCAAAGGTTGCGGCCGTAAAAAACGCCCCTTGCCCCACCGCGAAACCGGAGCTACAGTCATTCCTAGGGCTCCTAAATTTCTATCATACCTTCCTGCCTCGGAAGGCATCGGTCGCGGAGCCACTGCACGCGCTGCTTAAAAAGGACACGGTTTGGCGGTGGGGGGACAGGCAGGAGAGAGCGTTCAAGGAGCTCAAGTCACTCCTGTCCTTGGACGCTGTCCTGACCCATTTCGACCCCAAAAAGCCAGTGGTCTTAGTTTGTGATGCGTCCCCAGTGGGGGTGGGGGCGGTCCTGTGCCACGTGTTGGAGCGCGGGAGGGAAGCCCCGGTGGCGTACTACTCAAGGTCCCTATCGAAAGCCGAGCGCAATTACACGCAAACAGATAGGGAGGCCCTGGCCATAATCGTGGGAACGAAGAAGTTCCATGATTTCCTATACGGCCGCAAGTTTACGGTGGTGACTGATCACAAGCCACTTCTGGGGATCTTCACTACCGGTAAGCCCACCCCACAGATCCTATCCCCCAGAATGTTGCGATGGGCCATCTTCCTAAACGCCTACCAGTATGAGCTGGTCTACCGCCCAGGGAAGGAGATCTCCGATGCGGACGCACTGTCCCAGTCTCCCCTTCCTAGTCTAGGGGACCCTGCTTGCGAGGTAGAGCAGGACCACCAAGTCCTGCTGATCGAGTCCCTAGACTCACCCCCCATTGTCCCGGCCGACCTCGCCAAGGCCACGGCGGCCGACAAGACGCTGGCCCAAGTTAGTTCCTGGGTTAGGAAAGGCTGGCCCACTACTCCCCCTGATGAAAAGTTCAGGCCGTTTTGTAGGCACAGGGTAGAGCTTTCGCTGGAAAGGGGCTGCCTTCTTTGGGGCCAGCGGGTAGTCATCCCAGAGAAGCTAAGGGCCAAGGTGTTAAAATTACTGCACACCAGTCACCCCGGGATTGTACGCTCCAAGGCTCTGGCCAGGAGTTTCTTTTGGTGGCCCCAGATAGACGGAGACATAGAGCGTCTAGTAGGCACGTGCGAGAGCTGCCAGAGCTCTCGGCCCGAGGAGTCCCGGTTGCCCCATAGGGAGTGGGATACGGCCCGCGGGCCATGGTCCCGGATCCATGTTGACTTCGCTGGCCCCTTCCGCGGGTCCATGTTTCTGCTGGTAGTCGACTCCTACTCCAAGTGGTTGGAGGTAATCCCCATGAACAGCACCTCCTCTGCAGCAACCATCAAACAGTTGCGCAAGCTTTTTGCCTGTTTCGGCCTGCCAGACGTCCTTGTTAGCGACAACGCTAGTACCTTCACGTCTGCAGAGTTCAAGACGTTCATTGAGCAAAACGCCATCAGGCACATTACCGCTGCCCCTTTTCACCCCGCCACAAACGGTCAGGTAGAGCGCCAAGTGCGCACTACGAAAGACGCACTGCGGCGCATGGGTCCCGGTGAGTTAAACCTCCACCTGTGTCAGTTCCTCATCTGCTATAGGACAACCCCCCTAGCTTCAGGATTTTCCCCAGCCGAACTCCTCATGAGGAGGTGTCCGGTAACGCTCTTTGACTGGATGGATCCGTCCAGGGTGGAGGATGAAGGGAGAAATATAAACATAGGGGGAGAAAGCTCCAAAAGTTTCTCGGTAGGGGACCCGGTTCACTGCAGGAACTACGCAGCTTCAGGGCCAGCGTAGGTTCCAGGGACAATCATTGAACAAACGAGGCCTGTATCCTACAGGGTCGAGACCAGCTCGGGTCTACTCTGGAGAAGGCACGCCGACCAACTCAGAAGGCGAGTCACCAGTGAGGGGAAATCAGCATTAGGGTCCTCCCCCACCCGCATTACCCAAGGGGGAGACACGGTGGAACCCGCAGATACAAATGCGTATCCTGGGTTCCCAACCACAGAGGAGGATACTTTGAAAGAGAGGGATCAGCTTGATTATGATTATGATTATGAGTTACCGTACCAGGGGGGTGTAGCGGAGTGGTCCCCCACCCGTCCTAGCAAGAAGAGGGGTTTCAGTTCAGCCCCTGGTACCTCCAGTCCCCCCAGTCCTTTTGTGTTAGAATATCCCATAGCTCCAGCTCCCCGGAGACCCACACCCCCAAGGCAGGCAGCGGGGGAGAGTCCGCCCGCCACAGTCCCTAGAACTCCCAGGCCGGCAGCGGGGGGGGGGGGGGCGAGGGCACGAGGGTCTCTTCATCGATCCCGAGATTTGTACTGGGGGGGACCCCTAGCTCCTCAGACGGCAGGCAGGAGTTCACTTCCCAACTGTTCATTCCATTCCTGTCCCCCAATACAAGGGGATCGAAGAGCCCACACCAAGCCACTAACGAGTCCCCCCTTTCCGTTGCAGGACAGGACTCCGCAGAGCCAGGCTCCCCTGTGTTAAGTCAAGCGGCCGCTCGCCCCAGGCGCACGTGCGGCAAGCCACAATGGTTGAGGGACTTCGTCCCATCCTAGGGGGGAGGGATGTTGTGTATGTACAATGTTACTTCATATGTATGTACAATGTCGCTTTAAGAAATGTATGAATGTAACCTGGCCACAATCACAATGTAACCCAGCTGTTAAAGGAACGCGAGCAAGCTGCCCATAGAGGGCAGCTGCGAGTGTTCAACTCACATGGTTATCATTCCTCAAATCACCTGCAGCCGCGGGAACTCCCCGCAACAACAAACTACTACCGATCCACCACCGAAGATGGGCGTGACCCGGACGACGTCACGCTGGTAGCAGCCAATGAGCTACCGTGCAGCAAGATTCAAATGTATTGTACCACTGTATATAATGTGAGGTATCTCCGCCATTACCACATGTTCATTCTGATCATCAACCAATAAACCTGTGTTAGTCCTTACTGCGACTCCTTCTATGTCTCCCGGAAAAGACACTAAAATGGGATTCTGTTCTGGGTCACATTACTAAGCAGTGAATCAAAGAAATGTAAGGTGGTGCCAACTTTATGTCTCTGAATAGTTTCATTTCCCCCAAAGAACTCTTCCTTTCTTGCTTCAACATCTCACTTATTCATCCACTGATATTTGACTCACTTTTGTATTACTTAGCAAGACTAGCATAACCTATTAAATGATTATAGAGGTCCATTAAGAATAGAGAAACTGTTCACCACAAGCACCATGACCAGAACTATGGCACACGCTTGCTTGACAAATGTTATGTCTGCAGCCCTGCAAAATGAGCCAAGCTGCAAGATATCCAGTATCTGTTTGTTGAGTCCAAGTAGTATTAATTGCAACATGACAGCATATCAGGGGTTAACCAACATATCATTTATTATAGCTCAGTTCGGAGTGTTTTGGACTGGGCTTTGGGAAAACAGGATGAGGTAGCAACTTATATACAGACAGAACGGCAGTTACAGTGATACATTTGCCTGGGCTTAACGCGGGAAAACCTGTGTAAACCAATCAGAGTACATTGAAAACATATGAATAAGGCACCTTACAGAAAATGGTGCGACTACAGCAAAGACTTAATGGCAAGTGCAACTTAAAGCAATATTCATTAATAAATGTTTGGACACAACATTCATCTCCCCCTAGCAAAAACATACACTCTTATATTAAATGGTGGCGGACCACATGGCTGATAAGGGCAGCCAACATTGGTGAGACTTAGGACAATGGGTATGAAACAACCAGGGTTTATGGGAATGCTGCTGAACTCGCAGGTTGACCTAGGCAAGCTAAGAGTTTTTGACTGTTTGCCTGAAGCAAAGTCCGTGGTGTTTATGTGAAGCAAGGAATTGGGGATAGCTCACTAGAAGCAAAATTGGAACTGAAAAATGTACTAGAAACAAGTCAAGCCCCTGTAAGAGTGTTGCAGACTTGTGGCTGCTGCTGCGGAAGTGTTGATACAAGCCATCTGTTGTGCATACATGCAGTTCAGCTGCTTGCCATTAGCACAGCTGATGGAGCTCACGTGGCTCCAATTCACCCAATGAGTAACTAAGGTGGGAAACCTTCCCACCACAAGTGAAACTATGTCAGGTATGCATTACATCAGAAGGACGTTGCAATACTGTAACCAATAGGCGCCTTTGGGCAGGATTCAAATGTATTATGTGCCATATATAAGGAGGCAAGGCTCCGCAATTGCCTCATGTACAGATTGATCATGTTACAATAAAGTAGTGTTTAGCCCGTCTGCCGGCGTCGTGTGCAATCAATCTTCCTACATCAAATTGGCGACAAAGGTGGGATAATGGCATCCCACAAGGTCACCCTCTCTCTGTTTGATACCTCCCAGCCCGAGTCATGGGACCTCTACGAGGAACAGTTTCTGTACGTGATGGATGCGGAGAAGATCGATGGTGAAGCACAAAGGCGAGCCTGCCTACTGGCTCAGTGTGGGTTGCCAATTCTGGAACTGGCAAGGAACCTTCTGATGCCGAGGGTAGTCAAGACGGTACCACTGGCCGAAATCCTCACTGCCCTGGGGGCACATTTCCGCCTAAAGGTGTCCATGTTCCCGGCGAGATTGGCGTTCAGCCGGCGAGACCAACGACCTGGAGAAACCATGGCGGAATACATAGCCGCACTGAGGCTGGCGGCCATTCCATGCAGGTGGGGGGCTTTCCTGGCCGAGGCCTTGCGAGACCACCTCCTACTTGGCCTGTGGGACAAAGAGGCTCAGCAGAAGTTGCTAGCCCAAGACGAGGACATCATGTTTGACCAGGTCTTGTGGGCCATGCAAGCTGCTGAAGTGGTGAAGGATGGAGTGTGGGCATGCAGGATGAGGTTCACAGCCCCGGGAAGCTCCGCGGTGCAAGCCCACAGATGTTCATCACAATGTGCGCGAGGGTCAAAAGCTGCGGCAGCTGCGCCACTTCCCCTTCGGGATCCAGTGAGAGCGAGAGCGAGCCAGAAAGTGAGAAAAAGGCCATCCAAAAAGAGAGACACCACCAAAGCAAGCCGGTGCTGCGAGGGGTGCGGGGGCTCACATGATCGGAAGAAATGCCCCTTCAAGAAGGCAGAGTGCCACAGCTGCGGACGGTTGGGACACATAGTGAAGGTGTGCAGACAATGCAGAAGTCGAGACCCTGACCGGACCAGCCGCTAGAGTCGAAAGGACGAGGCCATCGGGAAAGTGCACGCGGGGGACACCATGGTGAGACGTGTGTTGGACAGACGCACCCATTTTTGTGAAGGTACTGTTGCAGGGGGTCCAAGTAAAGATGGAGGTGGATTCAGGGACCGCCTATTCCACAGTCTCGCAGATGGAGTTTCTGCGATTACCCCCTAGGGACCGCCCCAAACTGAGAGCCCTCAGGACAAACTTGCAGGACGTTCAAGGTAACTACATTCCAATCCTGGGGGTGGGAGATTTCACTGTCAGGTTCAAAAACTTCACGAAGAAGCTGCCCCTACTAGTTCTTAATGGGGGGTCCAGTTGTCTTCTAGGGACCCAGTGGTTCAAACCGCTGGGCATTGTACTGACGGGCATCAACGCCGTCCGGGCTGACCCCATTCAGGACCTGTGCAACGCACATTCCACCGTTTTTGAGAAAGGACTTGGGAAGTACAGGGGACCTCCAGTGGACTTTGATATTGATCCTTTATGTGTGCCCCGTATGGCTCAAGCTGCGAAGAGTGCCTTTTGCACTAATGGAAAAGATAGAAGCGGAACTGGGGCAGGGGATTTTGGTTCCGGTGGACTCCGCAGATTGGGAGACACCGATTGTAATTGCCATTAAATCTAACGGGGAGGTTAGAATTTGCACTGATTACAAATGTACTATCAATAAGGCAATTTGCCCCAATGCCTACCCGGTGCCGGTAGTCAGCCACTTGCTGGCCAAGTTACATGGGGATAAATGCTTTGTGAAGTTGGACTTAGGACAGGCTTACCAACAGTTAACGGTTACACCTGTGGCCGCAGCTGCCCAGACGATAGTTACACACAAGAGTGCGTTTAAGGTGACACACCTCAAGTTCGGCGTGAACTCAGCCCTCGGGATATTTCAGGCGCTTGTAGAATGGCTCCTTAAGGGTCTCCCTGGGATCTTGCCATATTTTGATGATGTATTGATAACAGCTGGGCATGAGTCAGAGCTAGCCCAGAGGTTAGATCAGGTACTCTCCGTGTTCGAGAGGGCTGGGCTACGTTTGAGAAGGGACAAATGTGTATTCTGTGCAAACGAGGTTGAGTTTCTGGGGTTTCGAATCACCCCCAATGGGGTAAAACCATCGAAATCCAAGGTTGCGGCAGTACAGGATGCCCCCAGACCAGCCACTAAACCAGAGCTGCAGTCGTTCTTAGGGCTCTTAAACTTCTACCACTCCTTCCTCCCATGGAAGGCTTCCGTGGCAGAGCTGTTATACCACCTACTGAAGAAGAATACAGTCTGGTGGTGGGGTGAGGGTCAGGAGCGAGCGTTCAATGAGTTAAAGTGGCTCCTCTCTTCCGAGGTGATATTAACTCATTTCGACCCCAGGAAGCCCATAGTACTAGTGTGTGATGCCTCACCAGTGGAGCTTGGGGTTGTCCTTTGCCACGTGCTCAAGAATGGGAGGGAGGCACTGATTGCGTTCTACTTGAGATCCCTCTCGAAACTATGCACAGATGGATAGGGAAGCCCTCACAATCATTGCAGGGACGAAGAAATTTCATGATTTCTTGTATGTGAGGGAGTTCACCATTGTCACGGACCACAAGCCCCTCCTGGGAATCTTTGTCACGGCCAACCCCACTCCCCAGATCCTGTCCCCACGAATGTTACGGTGGGCGATTTTCTTAAACGCATACCAGTTCACACTGGTACACTGCCCAGGGAAAGACATCGCTCACGCAGATGCACTTTCCAGGTCTCCCCTGCTGGAGCTGGGGAAACCCAAGTGTGAGGTTGAGCAAGATCACCAGATGTTGCTCATCGAGTCTCTTGACTCGTCCCCCATCGTACCTTCAGATATCGCCAAGGCAACCGCCAAAGACAAGGTTCAGTCCCAGGCGTTGGCATGGGTAAAGAAGGGTTGGCCCGCAACGTCCCCATCCGAGGAACTTGCATCATTTTTCAGGAAATGTTTCGAGCTTTCGCTCGAGAGAGGATGCCTCCTCTGGGGCCAGAGGGTAGTAATTCCTGAGGTTTTTCGAGCCAAGGTGCTCCGTTTGCTCCACACAAGTCAAAAGCTCTGGCAAGGAGCTATTTCTGGTGGCCCAACATAGATAAGGACATAGAGCAGTTGGTGGGTGCATGTGAGCGTTGCCAACACTCACGGCCCGAGGAGCACAGATTACCCCCCATTAAGTGGGACATGGCCCGCGGACCATGGTCAAGGGTCCACGTGGATTTTGTGGTGGCCTTCCAGGGTACAACATTCCTGTTAGTGGTTGATGAATTCTCAAAATGGCTGGAGGTCATTCCAGTGCAAAACACGTCCTCCGCAGCCACAGTCAAACATCTGAGGAGAGTGTTCACGTGTTTTGGCCTGCCCGATATGCTAATTTAGGATAATGCGACCACATTCACGTCCGCCGAATTCCAGGCATTCCATGAATGGAATGCGATCAGGCATGTTACCTCCACTCTGTTTCACCCTGCCACAAACGACCAAGTAGAGCGCCTGGTCCGCACTACAAAGGAGGCACTACCGAGAATGGGTCCGGGGGATCTGGAGCTACAGCTCTGCAAATTCCTCCTGTGCCATAGGGTTATTCCGCTTGCGTCGGGGCAATCCCCCACGGAGATTCTGATGCGAAGAAGACACACAACATTGTTTGACTGCTTGGATCCTTCCAGGGTGGAGGATAGAGGTACGAATGTGGCGGTAGATCAGGGGAAAGTGTTTGGGGCAGGCGATCCAGTGTACTGCAGAAATTATGTGAGTTCATGGCCAGCATGGGTGCCCGGGGAAGTGGTGGAACAAACCAGGCCCATATCGTACCAAGTAAAGACAGAGTCGGGGTTGTTGTGGTGGAGGCACGCCGATCAGCTTAGAAGAGTCACGGAAGCAATGGGGGAAAGTGGGTATTTTGACGAGTCAGCATTAGGGTTGCCCCCCCCCACATAACCCAAGGGGGGAATACAAGACTCAGCTTAACAGGTGGCATAAACCCACAGGAGACCGTCACCCAACCCGGAGATGAACAGTTTGAATTTTTGTTACAGGATGGGGGGAGTTTTCATGAGTGTTCCCCCACTCGTCCCAGTGAGCAGCAGGGTTTTGAGTTGTCCCAGAGGTCTCCCCATCCTCCCCAACACAGAGATACCCCATCCCTGCCCTTGCCGGGGTTCGATGGGACACTTCAGATTTCCCGGGGGGAAGGTTCGGGTGCAACAGCTGATTCTGGCAGCACCACTGAATCGACCGGCCGACTGCAGCGTGCCCGCCGGCCCCCACCATGGTTGAGGGACTTCATCCCATCCTAGGGGGGAGGGATGTTGTGTATACATGCAGTTCAGCTGCTTGCCATTAGTACAGCTGATAGAGCTCACGTGGCTCCAATTCACCCAATGAGTAACTAACACAGGAAACCTTCCCGCCACAGGTGAAACCATGTCAGGTATGCATTACGTCAGAAGGACATCGCAATACTGTAACCAATAGGCGCCTTCGGGTGAGATTCAAATGTATTATGTGCCATATATAAGGAGGCAAGGCTCCGCCATTGCCTCATGTACAGATTGATCATGTTACAATAAAGTAGTGTTTAGCCCATCTGCCAGCATTGTGTGCAATCAATCTGCCTACATCAAACCATCTCTGCACTAGTCCTGGATGTGGCTGGCACCCTGGCGACCAACAAGAAGCATTTATTTATTTATTTATTTATTAGTCATATTTATATATGCCGCCCACTCAGGTAGAACCCGACTCAGGGCGGCATTACAACAAGTTCTAAAACAGATAAAAACACTTTAAAAAACCCATATCCCACCCACTTTAAAAGACCCACCCATCCCACCCACTTTAAAAAGAAGAGAGAGTTCTTAGTTTTTTACATAAGCCAGCAGGCAGGGCCCGTGTTCCCATTAGGGCCCCACACATGCCCTGCCAACCAGGTCTTCAATCCTTTCCTGAAGGGCAGCAATTCTCTTTCAAGTCTTAGTTCTATTGGCAGTGGGTTCCAGAGGGTTGGTGCGGACACAGAGAAGGCTCTCCTATGGGTGCTGGATAGATGTGCACCCCTAGTTGATGGCACCATCAGAGAGCCCCTCCGCTCCGCTCTGGTTGGATGGGCAGACACTCTTGGGATGATGCGGTCTCTAAGGTATCCTGGCCCACTGCCATATAGGGCTTTAAAGGTCAAAACCAGCACCTTGAATTGCACCCGGAGACAAACTGGTAACCAGTGCAGCTCCCGAAGTAGCGGTGAAGCACAGGCATATCATCCGCACCCCATCACCACCCGGGCTGCCGCATTCTGGACCAGCTGCAGCCTCCGAATGGTCGTCAAGGGCAGCCCCATGTAGAGCACATTACAGTAATCTAGTCGGGAAGTGACCAGAGCATGAGTGACCATAAGCAAAGAGTCCCAATCCAGGAGCGTGCGCAACTGGTGAATCACCCGAAGTTGGGCAAAAGCCCTCCTGGCCACAGCCGCTACCTGTTTTTCTAGCAGCAGCCGCAAGTCCAGAAGGACCCCCAGATTGCACACCGGGTCTGTCTGGGGAAAAACAGCCCCATCCAGTACCAAAGATGGTAGCTCCCTGGATAACACGGGCCCCCTTATCCATAGCCACTCTGTCTTGCTGGGATTCAGCCGAAGCCCATTTGCCCCCATCCAGACCCCAATGGGCTCCAGGCATTCAGATAGGATTTCAACGGCATCACTGGGGTCCCCACGGGCTGAGATGTACAACTGAGTGTCATCCGCGTACTGATGGTACCGCACCCCGTGGGAACAAATGATCTCACCCAGTGGCTTCATGTAGATGTTAAATAGGAGAGGAGAGAGCACCAAACCCTGAGGCACCCCATACTTGAGAAGCCTAGGGCTGGACCTCTCACTCTCCAACCACACTGACTGGGTATGGCCCTCCAGAAAAGAGGGAAAACAGGACATCACAGTGCCCTGGATCCCCAGTCCTTTGAGCAGTTCCAGAAGGATACCATGGTCGACGGTATTGAAAGCCACTGAGAGGTCAAGAAGAGCAAGGATGGATGGATAACCCCCGTCTCGCTCCTGCCAGAGATCATCCATCAGTGTAACCAATGCCGTCTCCGTACCATACCTGGGCCTGAATCCTGATTGAAAGGGGTCTAGATAATCCGCTTCCTCCAGGACACTCTGCAGCTGGCACGCCACCGCCTTCTCCAATACCTTACCCAGAAAGGAAAGGTTGGAAACCGGCCTGTAGTTGTTAAGGACAGCTGGGTCAAGGGATATCTTCTTCAGGAGGGGGCACACCAAAGCATGTTTTAGCGGTGCAGGAAACACCTCCTCCCATAATGATGCATTTATTATCGCCCCGACCCAGCCACCTGTCACCACCTTGGAGGTTTTCACCAACCAGGTTGGACAGGGGTCCAAAGAACATGTAGTGGCACGCACAGCTGCAAGGAGCCTGTCCACTTCATCAGGGACAACAGTATCAAACTGATCCCAGATCGTACAGCAAGACTGTGCTCCTGTCCCTCCCGACTCTTCCCATTCAGCCCATGAAGGCGACTGCACTGTAGCACTGTCTTGTTGCTTCGCCGAAACTGTACCCATAGAGTGAGGGACATTCTCTACCGCAGACTTAGTGGTGTTTGATTCTGGGGTTGCAGAGTTAATCCAGCAGAAGATACTCAATTTTCCCTTGTCCCCCATTTCCCTACCAGTCCGACCTTCAGGCAATACCTGTCCCCCTAACATACCTGAACCCATATGCACTACCAGGGAAACTGTGTGTCCTGTCTCCTAATCAGATGTGACCCCCAAGCCCATACCATGGAGGCTGCCAGATATGGCTGTCTGAGCCAAGTCAAAGGGAACCAGCTCTATAACAATTGGGGGAGGGTGATTACAGGTGACCAGCTCAGAGGCATGAGGAATATAAAGATAGTCCTGGCCGCCTTGATCCGGCTCAGGATCAACTATGGGGAGGCCCGACTCCCCTTGGGTGGAACCACTAAACAGAGCTACACCTGTGTGAATTACAAGGGTGTTTGCCCGTGCTGAGTCTGGGGTGCTCGAAGAGCTTATCGGAACACCCGAGCCATCTATGGCAAGTGTGGGACTTCTAGGCATGGCAGCTGCTGTATCAGATGGTGAAACTATGTCCAAGTTTCCCAAGGACTGATCACCTCAATTTCAACTGAGCCATGTCCTGCCACGCGGAGACGTGCCTTAACTTTCCCCTCCCCCCAGGGGAAATGGATGCATACGGGTGACCTACCCTAGCGTCAAGGTCTTGTGTGGTAAAATCCAAAATCTCCCTCTTCCAGCATGGTGGTTTCCTCCCCAACCCCGGGGATACAAATATAATTCCTTGGCCCAACACCTTCTCCCCCCCCCCAAACCCTGGGGAAACGTGTGTAATGCTTTTACTTCCCAAACCTCGAGCCTGGCCCCCCAAAAGGCTACCAGCAACCACTTTTGGGTGGACCACGCCGGCGGACCCAACTGGCAGTGTCTGCAAAACCACAAACCATAGGACAGACAGAACAATTTCAGTGTCCCCTCCCCCGATGACTCTCCCCCCTTCACTATCCACTTATTACAAGCTAAACCATCCTGAAGATTTACTCCACTTGGTAGTGGCAGCCACCCAACCTGAACTCATAGGGACATGATAGACAGAAGGGAATATGTCCATGAACCATACACAGTCTTACTCTTGGCTTGCAATATTGCGATCAACTGGAACTTCCACAGTTCTGGGGATTCTGGCTCCATGCTGGCCATCGGGGACAGTTTATTAAGTTCAGTCATAGAACATTCTCTGCATGCAACATGCACTTGGTGGGCCATCTTCTTTCTGACCTTGACTGTGGGATCCGAACCAAGATACTCAAGGGCCCCCCTGATGACCCCCATCCCAATCTGACTGGGGTCCCACTGAACCAAATCGATGCTTGAAAAGGCGATACCTAAGGGCCCAAACCACTGAACTCCCAGAAGGTTACTCTTACCCTCCTTGACCATGATGAGTGGGGGTTTCGCAGTGATGCTCTCAAACTGCACATCAAAAATGCCCATGCTAAGGACAGGGATAGAGTGCCCCTGCACATCCCACAGCTTGACCTGCAGAGCCTGCAACTTGGGCCGGTCTGCTAGAGGAATCTGGAAAAATTCATGCTGGGCGAGGATCGAATACGACGATCCTGAATCGATTTCCATGCAGCAGTGACAACCCTGGAGATGGATGTCCATGAAGAACTAGACCGCATGAACACAGGAACTGGACCCTGGAGTTTTACCATGACCGGTGATGATTTTGGAGACCTGGAGCTCCTGGAACTGGTGAACGTTGTCTTTGGAGACCTGAAACTCTCTGGACAGGCGAACTTTGTCTTCCAAAGATTCCCTGGAAGGCTGGCGACACTCTCTCGCTTTTTGTCCCTTTTGACCACACCTGAAGCACTCTGCCTCTCAGAACTGGCACTTTTCCAAAACATTTTTGCCCCCGTGGTCTGTGCATGGAGCCGTTACCTTGTCAGCAGGTTTGACGGACTTGCGGCAAACTTCCTGCACATCGGTCCCCAACTCTCTGTCAACTAAGGATGCTGCGGACAGCGAATCTGGACTTTCCGGCCTCTGATCAGCTGCAGCCACTTGTACTGAGGAGTGTCTCTCTTGGAACTTCGTTTCACCTGCAGTGGCGACTTCAGACGCTAGGGCTACCTTGAAAGCTTCTTCGAAGGTTAGAGTGCCCTTCTGTACCCTTTCCCTCAGGGCGTCGTCCACGTTCGGCCACTCACATGTCTCCGCCATCTGGCGCAATGCAGTGACATAGTCAATGATGACCTCTCCGGGCTTCTAGTTCCTCCAAAAGAAATTTACCTGGGCCGTGAAGATAGAGACCTTGGGCTTGAAGTAGTCTCTCAACACTGAGAAAGTGTCCCATAGAGCAGTGTCCCTTACTTCTCTTGGCCTAAGCAGATTTACTGCGTTTAATCATAGAGATGCCGCAACTTGCAAGGAATACCACCTTTTATTCCTCCAGTTTGATTTTGTTGGCTATCACCCAATTCTCAAATTGGATTTTGTAGCTTGACCAAGTGTCTGGTTTCGACATGTCAAACCACCCAAGCATCATTGCAGCGGCAGATGATCCCATCCTCGTCTCCAATGTTGAGTCCGAGTATTATTTGCAACGCGACAGTAGATCGGGGGTTAACCAACAAATCATTTATTATAGCTCAGTTCAGAGTGTTTCAGACTGGGGAAAACAGGGTGAGGTAGCAACTTATATACAGACAGAATGGCAGTTCCAGTGATACATTTGCCCGGGCTTAATGCGGGAAAACCTGTGTAAACCAATCAGAGTACATTGAAAACATATGAATAAGGTGCCTTACAGAAAAGGGTGTGACTACAGCAAAGACTTAATGGCGAGTGCAACTTAAAGCAATATACATTAATAAATGTTTGGACACAACACTGTTCTTCAGATGTAATGTAGACTGATATCACCTACATATTTGGTGACTGTTATTTACCAATGAACTGATAAACTGGACATGTGAAAATTCAAGGTTATGACTTTTATGGTTGGAGAAGCATAGATGCTCTTTCTAGACCAGGGGTTACCAATCTTTTTAAGTCAGGGGCTGAGCCATGCTCCCTCAGACAGTTGAGGGGACCGGACTGGTGGTCCACCCACTGTTTATGGTGGATGGATTTATGACAGCTATAAACGAATCTGTGGCCCATTCCTCCAGTGGCAGCTGGAGTATGGGCGGGGGTCGGATTATTTGGCACCACGGGCCAGATCTGACCCAATGGCTATAGGTTGCCTACCTCTGTTCTAGACCTTTGAATGTAGATCAGGGTGCAACAAGCATGAAATTTCCATACTCCTTTGCTGAAGAAAAGCTATCTTCTGTCTATCCCCACCCAATTATTGTGAAAACTGCTAAGCTCAGAAGGAATAAGGAATCATGGAGCAGGAGCAGATGACATAATTGTTATTGTTAATCAAAATGACCTGGGATCTCGATCTAGCAAGCTCTGGCTCTACTACATCACTGTCTGTAACTTTTAAGTACCAAATGATGATATGAATTATGGCCTGGGTCACAATCCTATGTGTCTGACAGGAGTGACTTCTGTTAAATAATTTCCCTTGATTGCAAAGGCTGACAAAAAGGCCTTCTACTTAAGGAAACCTCTGAAAAAGAAACAGTTGACAAAAATATGCCATAAGTTTTGGTAATAAAACCAATCTCACAGAAATCCTGGACTATAAGAGCCCATTTGGGCAGCATTTGGCATTTGTCACCTTGTATAAAATTTGTTTGTTACCTGAATAGATAACATAGTAGATATACTAGAATGTGATATTTTGTTTTGTTTTAATTTGGGCTTCATGCTTTACTTTGAGTGTGCAAAAAAAAGGTGCTTATGTAGAACTTACATGCTTCTGTTGCATATAGCTGTTCACTGAATGCCATATGCCAGTGATGATGAACCTTTTAAGAACATAAGAACATAAGAACATAAGAACAGCCTTGCTGGAACAGGTCACAGCCCATCCACTCCAGCATTCTGTCTCACACAGTGGCACACCAGTTCCTTCAGGGTATTCCCAAGGAGATGCCTTCACCTGCTTAGGATTCCCTGGAAATGGCATTGAGAGATATCCTGCCTATCTCTCCAACCCGGAGGTTGTCCTTAAGTATCCATAATTATAGCCATTGATACCCTTGTCCTCCATGAACTTGTCTAATCCTTTCTTAAAGCTGTCAAGACTGACAGCTGTCACCACTTCTTCTGGCAGGGAGTTCCATAGACCAGTAATCCTCTGG
Source organism: Bradypodion pumilum (assembly GCA_035047305.1). Taxonomy (NCBI): domain Eukaryota; kingdom Metazoa; phylum Chordata; class Lepidosauria; order Squamata; family Chamaeleonidae; genus Bradypodion; species Bradypodion pumilum. The sequence goes on along the minus strand of JAWDJD010000004.1, from coordinate 182,902,227 downwards.
GTGAAAAAGTACTTTCTCTTATTTGTTTGAGAACTAGTACCCAAAAGTTTCATCGAGTGTCCCCAAGTTCTAGTGTTGTGCGATAGGGAAAACAGTTTTTCCTTATCTACTTTGTCCACACCGTGCATGATTTTATAAACTTCAATCAGGTCACCTCTTAGATGCCGTCGTTCAAGAGTGAAAAGGCCCAACCGTTGCAGCCTCAGATGGTAAGGAAGGTGTTCCAGTCCCCTAATCATTCTGGTTGCCCTCCTCTGCACTTTCTCCAACTCCATAATATCCTTCTGGAGGTATGGCAACCAGAACTGTACACAGTATTCCAGATGGGGCCTCACCATAGATTTATAAAGAGGCAAAATGACACTTGCTGACTTATTTTCTATACCCTTCCTAATGATCCCTAACATTGAATTTGCTTTTTTCACTGCTGAGGCACACTTTGTTGACACCTTCATTGAGCTGTCCACCAGGACACCAAGGTCCCTTTCCTGGTTTGTCGCAGAGAGTTCAGAACTCATCAGTTTATAAATTTGGGTTTTTTGCCCCAACATGCATCACTCTGCACTTACAAATGTTGACACTCATTTGCCACTGTTTTGCCCACACCCCCAGTGTCAAGAGATCCCTCTGGAGCTTCTCATAATCTCTCACAGTTTTCACTACCCTGTGAAAATTTAGTGTCGTCAGCAAATTTGGCTACCTTGCTTTTTACTCCTACCTCTAGATCATTTATGAAGAGGTTGAAAAGCAGGGGTCCCAGCACTGAACCTTGGGGGACCCCACTCTTTACTTCCCTCCACTTGGAGAAGTGTCCATTTAGTGCTACCCTCTGTTTCCTGTCCCTTAGCCAGTTGCTGATCCAGGACAAGACCTGTCCCTTTATTCCATGACTGGTAACCTTTTAGAGATCAAATGCACAAGGAGGTGCAGGAGGCACATTGGCAGGCACTGTGTGAGGGCTGCCTGAGGTGTGTCAGTGATGTGACATGGGTGCTCACGCATGCACGATGCCTGTCTGTGTGCCACCTCCTCCCTTCTGCCTCCTTGGGCGTGCACGTGTGCACACACACACACACACACACACCTCACCTTGCTGGGGTGACGGCCCACATGCCCACGGAGAGAGCTGTACATGCCATCTCTGGCACACGTGCCAAAGGTTCTCCACCACTGCCATATGTAATTTAGTTGACAGCTGCACGAAAAGACTTCAGAGATGGTCTGAAACTAGGCTACTATCTCAGGTTTAATCTGTGACTTCAAAGGCTATTTGGCCTTCTTGCCTGGAGACATGAAAATGGGGGTAATAAATTGTTCTATGAAAGGAAGAAGCCAAATGAATATGTCTGTGGTTTCAATCCACCCAACATCAAAATATTTTGTATTTCTTATTCTCAATCCTGCTAATTATTTATGTGTAATACTTTATATGGTATTTATAATATTTACGTGTGTCATGATATTTACCCTCTTTCAGTTTTTTTTAATTATGCCTTCCTGTCACACCTCACCATTTGCCTTCTTACTAGCAACATCTGCCTCCTCCTCCGCAGGGCAACCCCCCCCCCCTTTATGAGTTTCCATTGGCTCTGCTTGGCCCAGGCTGGCGAGGGTGCAGGGAATCAGAATTAGGTAGCATATATGTGGCTTCTCTGCATGGTCCAGTCAATCCCCAGGCCCAATTCAATAGACACAAAGGGTCTATGAAAGGTTTATTAAGTAGTTAAGAAAATGAGTATAGCATAAGGAAGCAAATTTGCAAACGTAGTCATTCAGAGTACATACACAAATAAAGAAAACTTAACTAATTATATAAGCCCTCTGGCCCTACCTGACTCACAATTACATTATCAGCCCTTCCACGGCTGGTCCACGGTGAAAGAGAGCGAGCAGTTCCTCGTACAGTGGTTTTATTACCCTGATATCAGTCTTCCCATGTGGGGACTTCTAGCCAATTGAAATTAATTTACATTCTTCTGATTCTCATTGGAATTTCATATACAGGGACTCCTACACATGACATTCTCCATCTTGAAACACAGGTAATTAAATGGCTACAGGGATCAGGGAAAAGCAAAGTTAGAACACAGTTTTCCCATGACACGACCTCCTTTTGGGAGATTGAAATTGGGAGGGACAAGAGGAATACCATTTCTATCAGATACAAAACGTAAGATTTCTTTGATACAGTATAAGCAAAGAAAAAACAGTGCACATTAGCTGTCATTAAAGCAATGCATGTGTAAAGGCAAAACATTTATCTTCCTTACGGAGGCTTTCTTGAGGTGTTACTGCAAGCTAAGTGAAAATATTAGAGTACAATATGAACTGTCATGAAACAAGAAACCACATCATCCCCACCATAGGTTACCACCCAGTACCTTGATCTTAAAAGGGCATTTCCTTGTTAACTCCTGAACGACATTGATTGTCGAAAGAACCCCACTTCTTTCTCTCTGCATTGGGTCAAGCGCAGCTCCGGGCAATACGGGACCTGCGCAAAACCCTTCTGCGCAGGTCCCTTCTGCGCATGCGTAGAAGCCTTCTACGCATGCGTAGAAGGAACCCGCGCAGAAGGTTTCTGCGCAGAACCCTTTTACGCATGCATAGAAGCTTTCTGCGCATCCCCTTCTGCATGTCTGTAGAAGGGTTCTAAACATGCATAGAAAGGTTCTGTGCAGAAGGGGATGCACAGTAACTACTTCCCCCCACCGTCAAATTATGGGATGGTGGCGACTCCGGGCGGGAAAGTAAGAAAAGCAGCACTGAATTATGGGAAATCCTGGCCAATACGGGATATTTGACAGGTATGTTCTAATCTCATTTCTTTCTGACTCCATGGCTTTCTGAATTTAGAACATTCTCTAGCCCTATCATGTGGTTCTTTTATTGCTTGCACACTTACATTCTGTTCACCTATAGAAATGATCACATTAAGCCACTCATTCTCCCTCCCTCCTTTTGCTTCCTCCTTCTCCTTTTCAGCAGCCTGTAGGGATTTAAATAAAATGTCACATCCCAGTACAAAAGACAACTATTCTGGGGATTAATGAATGAGAACTACATGTTTTCCCCTACTTGTTTATAAGATACTAGCAGAGTTTGCCCGGCGTTGCCAGGCTGTTTTAAATTGTGTTGGAAGTTTCTTTTCCTTAATGTTTGTAAAGAAGAGGTTAGTCTGTAATTGCCATTTTAAAAATGTTTATTTATTCACAATTTTTTTGTCATTTGTTCAATAGACTGTATTGTTTTGATACTGTAAAGTAATAACATTTATCTTTGTAATTTTTCTAATGTATTTTTGAATATTTGTTTTAACATATATGTTATTTTTTGTGACGATGCCGGGCTGTTATAAATTGTGATTAGTTTTTTTTGGCAGTTGTTTTGTGGATTAAAAAAAGATCAAAGGATGATATAATGTTTTTTAATTGTTTTATTTAACCAAATAATGGTTTAGTAAGTGACTTTTTAAATAGTTATACCATAGGTAATAATTTTAACAATGTCAAAGTACATGTTTTTTACATTCATTGTTTTTAAACTGTGTTTAGATGTTTTTGGTTTTTATGTGAGTTAAAACTCAACACAGGATTTTAGAAATCTTTTTATTTTATTTTTGTGACTTATGTTTGTGATTTATGTAAAAGTTGATGTATTGTTATGTTTTTGACTTGTTTTTACTCTTGTGGCCTATTGTTTGGGGCTGTTGTTTATTTTTGAGTTGTTTTTACTATTTTGCCCATAGCTGTCAAGTATGGCCGGGAAAACCCCTTATTTTACCCTCTTTCCCACTGTCATCCCTTATTAATTAGACTGCAACGCCCTATTGCTGCCATTGGAGGGCAGCACAGGATAAGCATAGCTGTCAAGTATCCCTTATTTGCCAGGAAATTTCCCTTATTTCCAAATCCAAAACTTGACAGGTATGATTCTGCCCTGCAGGTGGGGCTGCTAGTGGTTCTCTTTTACTTTGACTGTTTTTTCTCTGTTGGCCTCTGGGTGGAGCTTCTTCCGGTATGTAGTCTCTTTGTTTCTTCATTTGTGTTCTGGTTGTCGTGGAGGGAGGAGGTGCTGGTGAGTTGTCTTGTTTTCTTTATTTTGGGGTTTTTCTTTGTTTTGCTTTTGTGGTGGTGAGCTGGGAGGGCATGTTTGTTCTTTTTTGTTTTGGTTTAGTTTTCAGTTTGTTTAATTATGCTTGTTTTGTTTACTGTTTCTTGTTTGTTTGTGTAATTTGTGGTTTATTCATTTTGTTGTTAGGTGTTATGTAATTGTTTCGGTTTGTTTAGTTTTAGGTGTGTACTTTGTGGTTTAGGTTTGTTTAGTTTTAGGTGTACTTTGTGGTTTTTTCATGTTGTAGTTAGGTGTTTTATATGTGTGTTTGATGTTTTTGTTTGTGTATTTTGTGGTTTATTTCTTTTTGTTTATTCATTGTTTTGTTAATTATTGATTTATTTTTGTTTTATTATTTTTTAATAGTTTTGGTGTTTTTGTTGGTTACTTTTTTGTTGGTGGTTAGGGGTAGTTTTGGCTGTAGTTCAGGTCGGACTCTGCGCCCGGGTGAGTACCTCCGGGAGGAGAAGGCAGCGACTGGAGGCCCGTTCACTGCCTTTGCTTCCTGGGGAATTGGTTCGCTTTCAAGGGTGGGTGAAGGCACCAGTACCTTCCCCCCTTGAAAGTGAAACACTTACTTGGGAAGTAAAGGCAGCGACAGGAGGCTGGTTTAAGAGAACTTGTAAATCTGCTTCCCCAGAAAGTGTCAGGTCTCTGGTGATGGGTTGGTATAAAAGCACATGGGCAACTACTTCCTCAGGAAGTGCCTTGTCGCTCACTTCCTGGTTCTTCCCAGGAGTGACGCTGTTGACTGCTGGGAAGGGGCGGAGTGGCAGAAGCCTCTCTAGGCATGCAGTCCTCCCATGGCTTCGCTGCTCTGGGAATAGGGATGCCATATTTCTCTCTCACAAAAACGGGTCAGGAGTGGCCCTTGCTCAAAAGCCAGCCGTATCCAACTCTAGGGTTCAGTGCACATCTCTATTTCAAAGCTGAAGAGCCAGCACTCCTGTCAACTCTTTGCCTCGCCACGCTCATGTTGCTGGAAGGCACTTCCCCTAGCTTTACTCTGGGGAAAGGGGGAAAAGAAAGCCTGTTGGTTGGGGAAAGAGGCTCCTCCACCCCAGAACTATAGGAGAGAGGCGGGAGAGAAAGAAAGAGTTGACAGGAGGGGGGGGGTGATCCTCCCGAATGCCTAGAGTTGGTGCCTCCCTTACTGTGTTCATGCAACAGGCATGACTAGGCACCAGAGCGCACAGAACACTGTTTACCTCCACCACCACCCAATCTAGGCATGCAGTCTAGGCATCGGTCCCTATTTGTCTACTTATAGTTTCTTGCTTTTGAACTGCTAGGTTGGCAGGAGCTTGGGAAAAGATGACCGGAGCTCTTTCTGCATGATCTGCTGCTCACAGATGCGAGACGCCACCTGCTGGCAATTCAATAGAATTGCCGCTCTAATGTTAAAAAGAGTTCTTTCTTTTGAAACCAAGCTTGGTTTCAAAAGCAGGACATATCAATGTTTTTAATGCTGCCGGGCAGGCCAGTTTTAAACTGTGAAGTTCCCGGGTTCCTGGTACATATGGCAACTCTATTCGGGAAGAAGCAGTTCCATGGGAAAGCATCAGATTGGCTACAGGGATCAGGGAAAAGTATAGTTAGAACACGGTTGTTCCATGACAACGTGTGCATTTATTATGTTGTGATCAGCCAAGAGTGGAAAACCTGTTTTCCAAGTGGGAGTAAGTAAGTAAGTAAGTAATTCCCTGTGTACAAATTTCATGTATATTGAACATGTTAACTTGAACAGGCCATAAAGGTATAAATTGGAACTAGTGAGCTAATGAGTTGGCTTTGTCTCACTTAGAAGGAAGGGGATCATTGTCCATGAGCCACACTTGCCTCTTAAGAGGAATGCTGGCTGAACTTGCTTTCCATCTTGCCATTCTTTGACGCTGTGCATACCTCAGAATTAACCTGTCTTTTTGCCAAAGTGTATATATAGGCTAGCTAGTTTTGTTGTTTTCTGGTGTGTTCTTCTTGAATGTTCATAACAATGTATCTATATTTTGCTTCATAATTTTGGGAAATCTTTTGTAACATTGTCGAATGTTTTCCTTCTGCATGCTTAACCCTTTCCCCTCTTTTAATAAAAAAAATATTTCAATCAACTGTCTGGATTTCTGACTCAGAGGGTTATGATACTTCAAACCAGATCTAGCCTTGACCAGCTACTGGAGATTTTGGTGTTCTTTTAGTGATTCTCTTTCCAGAGATTAGTCTTGTGGTTTGTGTTAATTTTGAACTCTTTGAAAGATTGTAAAATCAAAGGTATACTGGAATATTAGGAGAATATGGTACCAAACAGGGAATACTAGTCATCAACATGACTGATCCTGTTTTGGGCTCACCCACATCATGATAAGAAAGGTTGTGTGCTTGAGTGGCTATAGAAGGGTGCCCTGCTCATGGACTATAAAAGTGAAGAACATGGGACAAACTGCAGGACAAATCCCTACCTGGTTTTGCTCTCAGATATATTGTCCAATGTGTGGGGGGGGTAGATACTTCAGGCTTCATGGAAAGCCTGATAATGTACATGTGTGAGTATGTGTGAACACATGTATATGTATGCAGGAAGCTTTATCTACATGGTAGAATGAGTGACAGAGATGTAAGATTATAGAATGAACTGTAACAACTAAAGAAAGCAGGGAGAGATCCTGATTTAATTTTACCACTTGTTATAAACAGAAAACTATTTGCACCCCAATGACTGCCAGAAACCATACCTGTCATGGAAAATATGGGAACTGCTCCGGCCCAGGTGTACATGCATAGCAAAAACTCCTTTGCACATGCGCAGAACATGTTTGTGCATGTGCAGATGGGTTCTGCGTGCGTGTGTGCATAGTAATCCCTTTCTCCACCGTTCTAAATATAGGACGGTGCTGGGAAAGGGGAGGAACACACGCTAAAATACAGGATTTCCTGGCCAATCCAGAATACTTGACAGGTATGCCAGAAGCATGCACCGATGAGGACTTATGTTTGGCCAGTGACAAAGCCAAGAAATTGGCCTTATTTTGGCAGTCCAGGGTTTGATCGGGACACAAAAGAAGAACCTTTTTATTCTAAGATTTCAAGGCAGCATAACCACACTCTTTTCCCAGCCCCATTTTATCCTCATAACAATCCTGTAATGTAGCTAGGGGGAGAAATGGATCATGCAGGGAACTTCATGACCAAACAGAGATTTGCATCTGCATCTTTCAAAGCCATGTCTAGCACTTTTAATACCCTGACTTTCCTCGCAACAGAAGGATGCAGACCAATCGTATTTAAAGCCATTAAAATGCAAAGCCTAACTCTACAGCGCTGTGAAACAGTCCTATGATGTAATATACCAATACGAAAACACAGATTAAGTATCTTTCATTTCTCTTTAATGTTATCTTGGCATCTAGAAGAAATATCCTCATTCAGAGCCCTGTTCCAATCAACACAAGAAGATTCATTTGAAGCTTCCAGTCTCTTCTCCATCAGCTGGGCAAGTTAGGAAAAGCTCCCACTTGTCTGACTAGTTGATGTAAGTGAAATGGCGGCAGGGTGAGGGGGAATTAAATATTAAAAGTATGTCAATATTACATGAAAAGGGAGCCCACACTGGATCCATTTAACTTACAATTAAACATTTTTTTCCTGAACAATTAGCATGGAGACAACTAATAATTACCTACTGTAACATTATTGCAAAGCACTCTACATATTTATGCAAACTGATTGCTCCCATAGTATTAATATGCCATGAGGAAAAATATGTTCCTATGAAAATATCTTTGAGTAAATGTGCAGTCAGCAAATGTGTGCTCAAGCTTGCTGATAAGAAAGGATGAGTAAAGCTTGCTGCTTCAGTAGGAACAAACTGGTGTCATTTTAGAAGGGTACACAGTGATCTCATGCAGTCTGGTCCCATACATTTATAATTATCCATGAATTGGGGCTGACCCCTCCTGTACAGCTCCGTGAGGTGCTTGCTTCAAATAGTGGAGCATCAAGGTCATCACAACTAGAGTACATCTACAAAATTAATTGGTGAATAGCAAGTGAATACCACTTGTGTAATTCAAAGTGATTCAGTGGGTCTGTTCTACTTGAGGCCGGTCTAATTTTAAATAGCAATTGATTTTAGGTATTGCCTAGCACAGAGGTGTCCAAACTTTTTGGGCTGTTGGCCGGTAACATGGTTCAGTGGGCCAGTCATATAGTTCTTCCCACCAGAAGTGGAAGTAAAATGTGCCTTGCAATCTGCTTTGTAACAGGATGAGATAGATTTTAAGATGCCACTTTCTCTGCTTAAACCAGGGGTGTCCAAACTATGGCCCATAGTTTGGACACCCCGGCCTAGCAAATTAAGAACATAAGAACATAAGAACAGCCTTGCTGGAACAGGCCACAGCCCATCCAGTCCAGCATTCTGTCTCACACAGTGGCTCACCATTTCCTTCAGGGTATTCCCAAGGAGATGCCTTCACCTGCTTAGGATTCCCTGGAAATGGCATTGAGAGATATCCTGCCTATCTCTCCAACCCGGAGGTTGTCCTTAGGTAGCCATAATTATAGCCATTGATAGCCTTGTCCTCCATGAACTTGTCTAATCCTTTCTTAAAGCTGTCAAGACTGACAGCTGTCACCACTTCTTCTGGCAGGGAGTTCCATAGACCAGTAATCCTCTGGGTGAAAAAGTACTTTCTCTTATTTGTTTGAGAACTAGTACCCAAAAGTTTCATGGAGTGTCCCCTAGTTCTAGTGTTGTGCGATAGGGAAAACAGTTTTTCCTTATCCACTTTGTCCACACCGTGCATGATTTTATAAACTTCAATCAGGTCACCTCTTAGACGCCGTCGTTCAAGAGTGAAAAGGCCCAACCGTTGCAGCCTCAGATGGTAAGGAAGGTGTTCCAGTCCCCTAATCATTCTGGTTGCCCTCCTCTGTACTTTCTCCAACTCCATAATATCCTTCTGGAGGTATGGCGACCAGAACTGTACACAGTATTCCAGATGGGGCCTCACCATAGATTTATAAAGAGGCAAAATGACACAAATTGCAGCATTTCCTCCTCCCCTCTCTTGGAGAGACACCCATTTTGGAGAGCTACTGCAGAGTCTTCAGCCCTGGCAACTTCCCAAATGTCTAGGGTGAGGGGAGGTCTTCAGAGCCAGACATTGTGAAAAGAATGAGGTTGGAAGATTGTCTCTGCTGCCATGACTTTATAGATGGCTGATCAGAGAGTATAAGGCAGAGTGTGGGCTGGTGTAAGCAGTTAAGAGGCAAGGGCAAAGGTTATGTTGTGGATGACAATGCTGTTCCCCATCTGCTTCAGGTGGTGTAAGGATAATGCAAGCGCGGCGCCAAAATGGCCGCCGCGCCCTTTGCGGCCCCCCCCCCACAGGACAGAGAATCCGGGTAGTTAGGGGCGTGGCCAGCTCCCTTATAAAAGGGGTGGCCACGAGGCAGCCAAGCTGCCATTTTACCTCAGCGACGGAGCGGAGAAGTTTTTTCCCCTGCGTCTCCGTCGCTCGTTAGCTTACCGGGAAGCCTTTTGGTAGCGGTTCCGCCTTTCCGGCTTCCCTTTTTGCTCCGGTGGAGATGCCTTCGAAGAAGAAGGCGGCTTCGAGTTCAGCTCGCGTTGTTAGGAGGCGCAACCCAGGTCGGAGGACCGCGGTGCCGCCTCCTCAGCAGCCACCTTTGCCAGCCCCGGCCGGGTCCGGCGGAATGGGGTCTATTGCCCCTTGGCCCGATCAGAGGGCGGGCGCGGAAGGGGTTCCGGCCCGCGGCCCACGAGCGGAGGACACCGCTCCTGCTCCTGCCCACTCTGTCGGGCCTACTCCTCTTGGGCTCCAGCCTCTCCCGGGGCCCTCTAGCCTTGGGGGGTGGTGCGGCCCCCTGCCTTGGCAGGTTTCTCCACCAACCCTGCCGGGCTTCGGTGCTGGCCAATGGCCATATGTGGGTCCCGGGGTACAGGGACCTGTACCCATGCCTGGGCCAGGCGGGCCGGCCGGCCCTTTGCCCATGGTCAACGTGGACACCTTGCTGGCCCGCATTGCGGCCCTGGAGGCGTCGTTGGCGCGGGCCAGTCAGGCGGGCGCCCCTTTCGGGGTTCCCTTTGAGACGCTGTCGGCTGGAGGACAACAGCCGGCGGGGAGGGTCGAGCTGCTGCAGGCGTGTGGCGCGGTTTCGGCCACTGCCTCGCAGCTCCCCAGCCAGCAACCAGGTGCGGGTCAAGCCCCGGTGATGAGCTCTACGTCGGTCGTGAGCTCCGACGCCCCCAGTGGGCCGGAACCCCCGGTGGGGGCGGCCCACGGGGGTGCAGCGTGTGAGTATACGGTGCAAGCGAGTACATCCACACACATTCCCAATCTAGGGGGGGCCTTTCAATGGCCTTGGCCTCGCGCGGGTGGTGCGGGGGCCACGCTGTCGGCGACCCACCCGGCGACGACGACTACCACCTTGGGCACTGGGGTGGGCATTGGTCCCGACACTACAGGGAATGTTCTGGGGGTGGCTGGATTAGTTCAGACCCCTTTTACCAGGCCGGCTGTCCCCTTTTCGGCCTTGCCGACGGCAGGGTATTCCTTGCCATTGGGTGATCACCTGGCACAGGCTACTAGGGAAAAGATATGGCGAGGGGAGTACGTAGATATCTTCTCACTCCTGAACAGAGAGCCCACCAAGGAGGAAAGGGAGGGTCAGGATGAGAAGGACAAGGAGCAGGCACGCCGCCGTAAGCCGCCGCGTACCTGGGCCAACTGGCTCCCCGCTTATTTAATATACATGGCGGTATATTTGAGGGTGCGGCCGGATTTAGCTATTCCCATGGTCCAATATTTGGACAACATATATAGGGTGATGGTCGATTTTCCGGGCCCATCATGGCTAGCATATGACGAGGAATTCCGTATGAGGATTCCCCTTCACCCCGAGATGAGATGGGATGAGCCGTGCCAGAGGCTTTGGCTTTTGTATATGACACCCACACGCCCTGCCCCGGGGGATAGATACCATTGCGGACATGCGGTCCAGCGAGCGGCTCCAGCGCAGGTTACCCGCCAGGCGGCGGGGCAGGGGGTTCCAGCCCGCCTGCTGTGCTGGACTTTCTCGTCAATTGGTTCCTGCAATCGAAAGAACTGCAGGTATAAGCATGAGTGTCCCACATGCTCTGGCCCCCACGCAGCCTCTGTTTGCCCCAAGCCTGGGGGGGCGCGAGGCAGAGGGAAGGGTGGACAGTGGGCTGGCAAGGCTGCCACGGATGGAGCTAGTTCTCCAAAAGGCTCCCTCCCCAATTAAGGTGGACATGCTGGAGCGCTGGCTCGCATCGTACCCGAAGGGGGAGGACAGGGAGTATATTCTTCAAGGTTTTAAGCAGGGATTTCGTATCCCTTTTGTGGGTGATAGGTCCCCTCAGGATGCTCCCAACCTTTTATCCCTTAGAGGAAGGGAGGAGGTGGCTGCGGCCAGCATTCAAAAGGAGTTAGTCACGGGCAGGGTCGCTGGACCTTTCCCCGTACCCCCGTTTCCCAATCTTAAGGTCTCGCCACTGGGTTTGGTCCCCAAAAAGTCCCTAGGTGAGTTTCGCCTTATTCATCATTTGTCCTACCCAGCCGGCCGATCGGTCAATGATGCTATCCCTGATGACCTTTGTTCAGTCAGGTATACATCGTTTGACCATGCGTTGCGCATGGTGCGCTCGTGTGGCCCGGGTGCCCTGCTTGCCAAGTGTGACATTAAGTCAGCTTTTCGCCTCTTGCCAGTGCATCCGGGCGACTTTGAGTTGCTGGGTTTTAAATTTAAGGGGGAATATTATTTTGATAAGGCCATGCCTTTTGGCTGCTCCATATCATGCTCGGCTTTCGAGCGTTTTGGTACCTTCCTAGAGTGGGCTTTCGCCCGCAGGTCAGGGTCCCGGTCTGTAGCCCATTACCTGGATGACTTTTTATTCGGGGGTGAACGGGGCTGGGACACGTGCGCACGTCTCCTCAACACATTTCAGACGCTAATGGAGGAACTTGGTGTCCCTTTAGCGCCCGAAAAGACCGAGGGCCCATCGACCAAGCTAGTATTCCTGGGGGTTGAGATTGACACAGTAGTGCAGGCTTCTAGGTTGCCGGGTGATAAGGTGTCCAGGATCGTGGCCCTTATCTCGGAATTGCTGGCCAAGCGTAAGGCATCACTGAGAGAACTTCAGGTGCTACATGGGCACCTTAATTTTGCTTGCAGGGTGGTCGCACCGGGCAGGGCTTTTGCCCGGCGCTTATGCGACGCCATGGCAGGGTTATCCAGGCCCCACCACAGAGTTAGGCTCACCCGGGGTATCAGGGCAGACATGTTCGTCTGGTTGCAATTCCTGAGGGAGTTTAATGGGGTCTCATTTTGGAGGTCTGACCTCCTGGCGTCCCCCAATTTCCAGATCCAGTCTGATGCCTCAGGATCCCTGGGTTATGGGATGTACTTCAATGGGAAGTGGGCCTGTGGTGGGTGGCCACCGGCATGGGCAGGCACAGGTCGCCTGCGGGATCTCACATACCTGGAATTTTTCCCCATTCTGGGGGCTTTGATGCTATGGGGCGAACAGTGGGCTAATTCGGTGGTGCATTTCTGGTGTGACAATGCTGCTGTTGTCCACATTGTCAATGCACAGACTTCCAAATCGCCCAGGGTCATGGACCTAGTGCGCCATTTTGTGCTGCGCTGCCTGCGCCTCAACGTTTTGTTCAGGGCCAGGCATGTCCCAGGGATTAATAATGATATTGCTGACGCTTTGTCCCGCCTGCAGATCTCCCGGTTCCGCGCCTTGGCCCCGGATGCGGAGGAATTTCCCTCGCCACTCCCGGACGAGATGTGGACTATTGGCAAGGAGAGGTGAACCGGGCGATTGGCCTGTCACTAGCGCCACGCACGCGTAAGGCGTATCAACAAGCATTCAATTCTTACAGGGCATTTGCTACTCAATTTCTCTTGCCAGAGACCTGGCCTATCCCGGTGGACCATGTTCTGCGGTTCATGGTTCACCTGCATGCACAGGGCCTTGCACCTCGCACCATAGCATCCAAGCTCTCGGCGTTGGCTTTTATGGCCAAAGTGGGAGGTCATGTGGATACCACCTCTGACTTCCGTGTGCGACATGTTTTGGAGGGGTGGGTGCGCGAGCGCGGGCGTTGCCCGGATGACCGGCACCCTATTTCCCCAGGGGTTCTTACCCAGTTGGCCCGGGGCTGGCCAGGCCTCTGTTTTGATCATTATGAGGCAGCCCTTTTTTCACGCAGCCACAACGGTGGCATTTTTTGGAGCGCTCCGCGTCAGCGAACTCGTGATGCTGTCTAAGGCGGATGCAAGTGGTAGGGCACTGGAACTCGAAGATGTCTACGTAGCCAAAGACTGGGCCCAGTTGAGGATACGCTCCTCTAAAACAGATCAGCATGGCGTAGGCAGTGGTGTAAGACTGCTACGTTGTTCTTTGGCAGACATCTGTCCGGTTGGTGCCCTACAGGAATTCCTGGCACTGCGTGGCATGCACCACGGCCCGTTTTTCTGTCACCAAGATGGGTCTCCCCTTACTAAATTTCAGTTTTGGAAGGTGACAGCCAGAGCCCTCACCAGGGTGGGCCTACCAGGTGCCCGTTATGGCACACATTCGTTCCGGATTGGTGCAGCCTCTACAGCAGCTGCTTTTGGGTACTCTGGGGCTGACATACGCAGCATGGGAAGGTGGGGCTCGCAATGTTTTCAGTTTTATGTGCGCCCACTCCCGCCATGAGTACCAATCCAGTCACCTTACCGCCTTTTTCCTCAATTTTCTTACAGACCCTGGGTGTCGTATTACACCGGTGACAGTATGGCTGGTGGGCCACAGCTATGTGCACAGGGCAGCGCGTTACGCTGCGGCGACAGAATGGGGACCCCGACTGGGACTGGGTGACCACGCCAGTCTCGCATGGCATGGTAAGCCTGGGATGTTATGGCGGGAGCTGCGGCCTTTCCTTTTTTCTGGCCTGGGTGCTGGCCCGCCTGACATTCTAATCATCCACCTGGGGGGCAATGATTTGGGCCAGGTCACCGGCTTATCGCTTAAGCATGCGATTTGCGAGGACCTCGCCTACTTGCATTATGTCTGGCCTGCCACAACCCTGGTTTGGTCGGACATTGTCCCGCGCCATTCTTACAGAGGGGGCGTTAACCTCCTGGCCCTTGACCGCGCTAGGCGCGCGGTCAATAAGGCAATGGCGCGGTTTCTTGCCAACAGGGCTTGGGGACGGGTTAGTCATCACCCCGATATTAGTCTACAAAATTATGACTTGTACGCAGGGGATGGGGTCCATCTGTCGCGAGGAGGTATGGACCTCCTGTTGGGTGATTGGCGAGCAGGCCTGTTGACCGAGCTGACGGTCTGGGGGGGGGGCGTCAGGTCTTCTTTGAAGCCCCTCCGTGTGGCGGGTAGCACTGGTAAGGTAAACAGTATGACCCACAAGTATCCGGCAGGTTCGCAATTGACTGGACAACACTAGACAGGAATAAATTAGTTAAACGTTGTCCGGTCAACGACGAACCAGGCGATGGGGTGATGACGATTGCTAACCAGCATGCATCACCCCTGTGATTTCACGGATACGCGTCAGAGGGTGGGGTCATAAGTTAGTTATTGACTACGGTCAACAATTTGTTTGTTGTCAACAAACAAATTGATACAAATTGATACATTGTAACCAATTGCCGTTGGCAATTTTGGGTGGTACCTTACCAGTGTTACTTCGGCCTGCTTGCCTTAGGAATTACGATTGGTCGTTTTACCAATGCAAATTTATAATTCGGACTAGGGCATTGAATCAATAAATGTGGCCCTATGCTGTTATCCACTTTCAATGTTGTCTGTGTCCGTTATTGGGGGGGTGCGCCTGCAATGCAAGCGCGGCGCCAAAATGGCCGCCGCGCCCTTTGCGGGCCCCCCCACAGGACAGAGAATCCGGGTAGTTAGGGGCGTGGCCAGCTCCCTTATAAAAGGGGTGGCCACGAGGCAGCCAAGCTGCCATTTTACCTCAGCGACGGAGCGGAGAAGTTTTTTCCCCTCCACCCCCTCCCTAGTTAACAGTGTGATATTATGGTCGCTTCGGGGCCGGGTGGGAATTTTTGGTTGGGACCCATATTGGCTCCGGGTCCTGGCTTTTTTGCCCATCCCACACTGTTGCTATGGTTTGATATAGGGGGCTTTCTGTGTTCCTACTGTTGACTTTGGTCACATTGGCGGGTAGCACTGGTAAGGTAAACAGTATGACCCACAAGTATCCGGCAGGTTCGCAATTGACTGGACAACACTAGACAGGAATAAATTAGTTAAACGTTGTCCGGTCAACGACGAACCAGGCGATGGGGTGATGACGATTGCTAACCAGCATGCATCACCCCTGTGATTTCACGGATACGCGTCAGAGGGTGGGGTCATAAGTTAGTTATTGACTACGGTCAACAATTTGTTTGTTGTCAACAAACAAATTGATACAAATTGATACATTGTAACCAATTGCCGTTGGCAATTTTGGGTGGTACCTTACCAGTGTTACTTCGGCCTGCTTGCCTTAGGAATTACGATTGGTCGTTTTACCAATGCAAATTTATAATTCGGACTAGGGCATTGAATCAATAAATGTGGCCCTATGCTGTTATCCACTTTCAATGTTGTCTGTGTCCGTTATTGGGGGGGTGCGCCTGCAATATAGCCCAGTCTGAGCTCTGCCTGCCTGGTAGGTCCTGCATGAGGAACAGGCAACACTTCTGAAAATGCTACCTTGGAAGTCTGGGACTTCAATCTTCTTCCTAACAACCTGAATTTGGCTTCCAGGACAGACCGCTTGGCCTTCCCAACATCATTGGTACCAACGTGTACCATGACCACTGGCTTGTTCCCAGTTCTCTCTAACAATCTATCTAGATTTCTCATGATGGCTGCAACTTTTGCACCTGGCAGGCAAGTCACCATACGGTTATCATGTGGATCACAAATCCATCTCTCTGTATTTCTAATTATTGAATCACCTAGTACAAGGAGCCTCTCTCCTGCAACCTGTTCATCTACATGCACCTCATCAACCATATTAAGGGAGAGGACTTCAGTTTGTTCCTGTTGTTTATCTTCCTGGATCTCATCAAGTGTGATGAAGGAGAGATCCTCAGGTGGAACCAATTGTTCCTCTGTGTGTTCTTCATCAGGTGTGATGAGGGTAAGAGCCTCAAATTGATTCTGTAACTTCAGACTCTCAGAGTGATTCCCTACTCTTCTCCTCCAAACATGGCACAACTATTGCAGGTAACTACAGCTGTTCCCTCAGAATCCACTTTAACTAGTGCAGTATTCTGGGCCTCAAAAATGTTCACGTGGGGGGATGGTTAAGATGATGATGAGGGTGTTGTGTCCTAAAGCCTGTGCCTTTAAACAATGTACCTATCCATGTGTATCCAATGTAACCTTTTCTATGTGTAACATTATAACCTCCAGCTGCATCACTGTAACCTTAATAGGACGCGAGCTAGTGACCACTAGATGGCAATAGCGAGCGTCCAAGCTCATTGGTCCAAGACTCACCTTGAACAACAGCGCGGAAAGATTCCCGCCACTACCTTCACCTGGACAAGAAGGGCGTGACCTGCAATGACGTCACGCAGCCTGTAGCCAATAGGCTATCAAGGAGCCACATTCAAATGTATAGCCACTGTATATATTGAGCTGTTCGTCCGCCATTACCACATGTTCCCTCTGACCAGCATGTAATAAAGTTGTGTTAAGCCAGCTCTTCGGCTGTCCTGGTGTCTTTGGTCCCATACACCAAATTGGCGACGAAGGTGGGATCATGGCTGCCCACGGGACCAAGACATACGCCGGTTTCGACATCCAGAAACCGCAAGATTGGGAACTGTTCGAAATGGACTTCCAAGGCGCGCTGGTGGAGTTCGAGGTTAAGGACGAGGCGAAGAAAAGAGCCATCCTTACCAGAATGCTCGGGCACGATGGCAAGAGGGTCTTGATTGACCTCATCGCACCCAAAAAGGCGGCTGAATTCAAGGCAGAAGAGCTCCTGATGGTGTTGCGAGACCATTTCCGGCCCTCGGTAGCGATGTTTCCCGCTCGGAGCGCGTTTTGGAGGCGAGTCCAAGCGCCTGATGAGTCGGTCGCCGCTTTCGTAGCGGCCCTGCGTCTGGCTGCCGGCCCATGCAAATGGGAGAACTTGGAAGTCACCCTCAGGGACTGCGTGCTATGCGGCCTGAAGGACGCCGAGATTCAGCGCACGCTAATGAATCAGGAGCCGCCCCCCACGTTGCAGGAGGTCCTGAAGCGGCACACGCCGCGGAAGCCACGAAGGCCGGGGTGCAGGAGCTCCAGGACTGGCGGCCGAAGGCCGACAAAACAGAGGGTTTGGTGCACGCGGCCCGGCGAATTTCGAAATCGTCCGCCGAAAGCAGCGACGACGAGGACGTCCGGAGGGTCCGGAAGGAGGGCCGGCGCTGCGACGGCTGCGGGGCGGCTCACGACCGCGCGAAGTGCCCGTTCAGAAAAGCCGAGTGCCACAACTGCGGCCGCCGCGGGCACATCGCCAAAGTCTGCAGACAACGGCGCAAGGACCGGAGGAGCTCACCCGACCATTCAGCGAGGCCAGACCGCTCGACGAGACCGAAGGATGGCGCCCGGCCCACGAGGACGCCGGACGGCGTGGGCCGCATCACCGACGACAGCGACGACGACGCCCCGGTTTTCAGCGTGTCCATGGGACACCCCCGTTACTTTGTTGAGGTACTGGTGCAAGGGGCCCCTGTTAGGATGGAGATTGACTCTGGCTCCTCTTACTCCATTATTTCCCAGAGGGAGTTTTTGAGAATTGCCCCCCGCGTACGGCCCAAGCTCAAAGCATTGAGGTCCACGCTTCGGGACGTGCAAGGGAACAGTATCCCGGTGTTGGGGGTTGGGAATTTCCAGGTTCAGTACAAGCGGCACGCCGCGGAACTCCCCCTAGTCGTCCTTAAGGGAGGTAATTGCAGCCTCCTCGGGACTCAGTGGTTTCAGCCCCTGGGTCTGTTCATTGGGGGGGGTGCACGCCGTGGGGTCTGACCCGATACAGGATGTGTGCGACGCGCACCCCGAAGTCTTCAAGAAGGGACTTGGGAAATTCAGTGGACCCCCAGTGACGTTCGACTTGGACCCGGAGGTCCGCCCAATCAGACTTAAACCGCGCAGGGTGCCTTTTGCACTCAAGGACAAAATAGAGGCGGAACTGGACAAATTAGTGGGCCAGGGGATTCTTGTTCCTGTTGATTCCGTGGAGTGGGAAACTCCAATTGTCACAGCATTGAAGGCCAATGGGGAGGTTTGCATTTGCGCCGATTATAAGTGCACCATTAATAAGGCAATCCGCCCTAATGCGTACCCGGTGCCGGTGGTCAGCCATTTGCTAGCCAGGTTACATGGGGGAAAGTGTTTCGCTAAGCTCGACCTGGCACAGGCCTATCAGCAACTAATGGTACCCCCTGCCGCAGCTGCTGCACAGACCATAATCACGCATAAGGGGGCGTTCCAGGTGATGCGCCTCCAATTCGGCGTGAACTCAGCGCCTGGAATTTTCCAGTCGCTCGTGGAACGCCTCCTCAAAGGGCTGGACGGCGTTTTACCATATTTTGATGACATATTGATAACGGGGGGGAGTGAGGTTGAGTTGGCTGAAAGGCTAAACAAGGTCCTGGCGGCGTTCGAACGAGCGGGGTTGAGGTTGCGAAAAGACAAATGCGTTTTCTTCGCGAAGGAGGTTGAGTTCTTAGGGTTCCGAGTAACACCCGAGGGGATCAAACCGTCCAAATCCAAGGTGGCCGCCATCAAGAAAGCCCCTCGCCCCACATCCAAGCCCGAGTTGCAGTCGTTCCTAGGGCTCCTAAATTTCTACCACTCCTTCCTTCCACGGAAGGCGGCGGTGGCTGAGCCGCTTCACAAGTTGCTCAAGAAAGATGCGGCATGGATGTGGGGCGATGACCAGGAGAGGGCATTCACGGAACTGAAACAACTCCTGGCGTCTGACGCCATTCTGACCCATTTCGACCCCAAACGGCCAGTGGTACTGATCTGTGATGCATCCCCGGTGGGGGTGGGGGCAGTGTTATGCCACATGTTGGAAAACGGGAGGGAGGCCCCAATAGCGTTTTACTCCAGGTCCCTGTCCCAAGCGGAGAGAAACTACGCCCAGACAGACAGGGAGGCGCTGGCGATAGTTGCGGGGACCAAAAAATTCCACGATTTTCTGTATGGCCGCCCCTTCACCATCGTGACTGACCAGAAGCCCCTGCTAGGCATTTTTACCGCAGATAAGCCCACGCCACAGATCCTGTCCCCGAGAATGCTTAGGTGGGCCATTTTTCTCAACGCCTACCAGCACGCGTTGGTGTACCGGCCCGGGAAGGAGATCAGCCATGCAGACGCTCTATCAAGGTCCCCCCTCCCCCTGACGCCCAGCCAGGTGAGCAAGGGGGAGTGAGACCATCAGGTTCTCATGATAGAGGTGCTGGATTTGCCCCCCGTAGTGCCCGCCAACATTGCCACAGTGACAAGGAAGGACAAGACGTTGGCGGCGGTTTGCTCCTGGGTACAGAAGGGGTGGCCGGCGTCTTCCCCAGCAGAGGAATTCGCCCCGTTTTTTAGGAAGAAGCTGGAACTGTCCCTAGAGAGGGGGTGCCTCTTGTGGGGGCAGCGGGTGGTGGTCCCCACATCCCTTCGACCGCGGGTGCTTAAACTGCTGCACGTCAGCCACCCCGGAATTGTGCGCTCCAAAGCGCTGGCCCGGAGTTACTTCTGGTGGCCCCAGTTAGACGCTGACATCGAGCACATGGTCGGCACTTGCGAGAGCTGCCAATGCTCCAGACCGGAGGAGGCCCGCCTTCCCCATAGGGAATGGGACGCGGCTAAGGGGCCGTGGTCCCGGGTGCACATAGATTTCGCGGGCCCGTTCCGAGGAACCCTGTTTCTCCTTGTGGTGGACGCTTTCTCCAAGTGGTTGGAGGTCATCCCAGTCACGAGCACCTCCTCGGCCGCGACAATTAAGCATTTGCGGAGAATTTTTTCCACGTTCGGAATACCCGACACTCTAATTAGCAATAACGCTAGTTGCTTCACGTCCGCTGAGTTCAGGGCATTCACAGAGATTAACGCCATCCGGCACATCACCTCCGCCCCCTTCCATCCGGCCACCAATGGCCAAGTGGAGCGTCTCGTCCGCACCACGAAGGACGCGTTGCGGCGCATGGGCCCCGGGGACCTCAACCTGCAAGTGTGTCAGTTTCTGCTAGGGTACAGGGTGACCCCGTTAGCGTCAGGCTACTCCCCTGCGGAGCTTTTAATGCGCAGGAAGCTGACCACCATACTCACTAGACTAGATCCCACGAGAGTTGAGGACAAGGGGAGGAACATAGGGTTAGAAGCCACCAAGAGTTTCAGCGTGGGTGCCCCGGTACATTGCAGGAACTACGCCAGCGCGGGGCCAGCCTGGGTGCCGGGGGTGGTCGTGGAACAGACCGGTCCCGTATCGTACCGCGTGGAGACCAACACAGGTCTACTCTGGCGGCGGCACGCGGACCAGCTCCGGAGCCGGGTCCCAGGGAATCAGGGCGCCGGAAACACGGATACAAATTCAGCGTTAGGGTTCTCCCCCACCCGTTTAGCCCAAGGGGGAGGAGAGGGGGCTTGAGAGTCCCCACCAAGGGGGGAGGAGAAGGAATTTGTCCTCGTAGATATCCCGCGGGATCCCCCAACAGAGTTTGATTTTGATTTTCAGAACCGGGGGGGTTTTTTGGAGTGGTCCCCCACCCGTCCAAGCGAGAAGAGGGGTTTTACGTTAGCCCCTGGTGCCCCCGGTTCAACCACAACGGAATCTACCCTTTCCCCTAAAGCTGCAAAACCGCAGCAAGCCTCTAACAAGTCTCCCTCTCCCATTACAGGACAAGGGTCCAGGGAACAAGGAAGCGGGAGCGGCCCCTGGGGGGGCCAACCCACATCGCAGCCCAAACGCGAGTGCAATAAACCATCTTGGCTAAGAGACTTCGTCTCATCCTAGGGGGAAGGGGTGTTGTGTCCTAAAGCCTGTGCCTTTAAACAATGTACCTATCCATGTGTATCCAATGTAACCTTTTCTATGTGTAACATTATAACCTCCAGCTGCATCACTGTAACCTTAATAGGACGCGAGCTAGTGACCACTAGATGGCAATAGCGAGCGTCCAAGCTCATTGGTCCAAGACTCACCTTGAACAACAGCGCGGGAAGATTCCCGCCACTACCTTCACCTGGACAAGAAGGGCGTGACCTGCAATGACGTCACGCAGCCTGTAGCCAATAGGCTATCAAGGAGCCACATTCAAATGTATAGCCACTGTATATATTGAGCTGTTCGTCCGCCATTACCACATGTTCCCTCTGACCAGCATGTAATAAAGTTGTGTTAAGCCAGCTCTTCGGCTGTCCTGGTGTCTTTGGTCCCATACACCAAAGAGTTAACACACTTTTTTTGTGGGCTCGCGCTTTTCAATGAGGAATTAAATGAGAAATTAAATCTGAATACAAATAATTTCAAAAGATTCTACATGAGGAAAGTGTAAAGATCCGGCAAGTAAAATCCTGAACTGAAGATTGAAGTTCGAGAGCGGATTTGGCTGGGGAGGCAAGCGGCGAAAGCCGTGACTCTCCCAGCAGTTCCGCGGCGAATGGGATCGAGGAGATTGGAGTAAGAAGCTGTAAGTTTACTGAAAATATAAAGGCTGAAACTAAGATTGCAGGCTGCATTACGGACGGGGGTGGATTGGAAAACGGAACGAAGGAAGGCAAGTGATTGAAGGATCGAGGACGTGAAGGAAAGTAAGACAGTGGGAAAGGAGGGATAATGGCGGTGGTGGTGGCAGAAAGAGAAACTTAAAGAGGGGAGACAATGGTAGAAGCTTTTGGAGTTTTACGGACGGAAGGGAGAGAAGGGGAACAAGAAGGTGAAGATTTTGGAGTGTGTGTGTTGTTGAAGGGACGGAGATTAAAGGGGTGATTGGAGATTTTGGAGGCTTTGAAGGCTTTGGAGAAGAAGGGAGGAGGGACACCCCGCGAAGCCACAGCCGGTGCAGGAGATGTGGCTGGCATTCGCGCCAGAGGACTAAATAGATATGTGCTGGATCTCCTTTTTTTTCTTTTCTTTTTTAAAATACAATTTAAGTATTCCTTTTTCTTGACTTTTGCCTGAGTCCCTGTTTTGCCCCTCCTTCTCCGTCTTCTTTCTTCTTCCTTGCAAGAGTTTGGATACTAGTCCCTGGATAGCACTGGGGGATTTGCTTATCAGAACATTGTTATAAAGTGGATTACAATAAACCATTGCCAATTTTTGGAGAAAGTCTTCAATCAAGCTACTGGATTACCAGGTGGCTTATATCAGCAATATCCCTTTTGTATTTTTGGATTGTATTGGCTTGGAATCATTTGGCCTCAGTATTGAAAGTTTGGCTGTTGGAGTACCCCTTCTTTGTTACTGGATTACAGTCACGTTATCTTGCTTGGTCGGGCTTTTGCTTTTTGTTTGACCTTCACATGGGAGACATAATATCAACAAACACTTCCTTGCCTGTGGTGGATATATTAACTCTTTTATGGTTTGATTCTTGGCTTGTTGAGTGACTTAACATAATTGGATTATAACTCTGGAGCAGCATCAAGTTGAGAGACAAGAGGGTGTAAGAAAAGTTGCTGGGTTGAAGTTGCTATTTGATATTACAATGGATAAAGTTGCAAGGGGAAAGAGCAAGGAAGAAGAAGTTGTGAAGCCAAAAAAAAGTAACCTTTTATCAGAAGACCCATCTCCTCTGACATCATCTCCGGAACCACCACCACTTGATCAAACACAGACAAATTGGGGAGACAAATTGAAGGTGATGGCTTTTTTAAAACAAGCTGGATCTGGCACTTTAAAAATGGATGGAAATGATGTGGAAATATACAATGATATTTCAATGAAGGAACATGGTTGGAGGTATAAGATGAAGCCAGTAACAAGATTTCTGACGGAAAAAGGGATAAAATACAACTGGCGATATCCACAACAGTTGAGGTTCTTTCATGAAAAGAGGTTGCATGTGATTGATGCAGAGATGGATGCGTTGGAATATATGTGTATGAATGACTTGGTTACGGCATCTTCAAGGGAATGGTTGGCATTGAGGAAGGCCTTGTTGGAATCTGGGGTGATAAAAAGGGATTACGGTGGAGCAAGGGAGGAGGGGGCAGCGGGAGGAGAGGACACAGAAGAGCCGGAGCTGCAAGTGTTGATGGTAACTGAAATGGGGGGAATTTTAATTTAATTTTAATTTAATTTAATTATCACATTTATATACCGCTCACTCGGCCAAAGCCAACTCAGGGCGGTTCACAATAAAAATTAAAAACACAAGTTAAAACAGTTAAAACAGTTAAAACTACCCACCCCCTAAAAACAAGGGCTGCAGGATCCAAAGGCACCATGGGGAAGAGTTCTTCTACACCAACCACCCAATGGCGGTTACCCTTCCACCTGCACCCCACACTTGACCCGCCAGCCAGGTTTTAAGATCTTTTCTGAAAGGCAGCAATTCCGTCCGGAGACGTAGCTCTGTTGGCAGGAGGTTCCAGAGGGCCGGTGCAGACACGGAGAAGGCTCTCCTCCTTGTGCCAGAGAGGCGAGCCCCTCTGGCTGATGGAACGATTAGAGAGCCCCTCCGGTCCGCTCTGGTTGGACGGACAGACGTCCTCAGGGCGATGCGGTCTCTTAGGTAACCCGGCCCACTACCATATAGGGCTTTAAAGGTCAAAACCAGCACCTTGAATTGCACCCGGAGACAAACTGGCAACCAGTGCAGCTCCCGGAGCAGTGGCAAAGCACGGGCATAACGCCCACACCCCATCACCACCCGGGCTGCCGCATTTTGGACCAGCTGTAGCCTCCGAATGGTCGTCAAGGGCAGCCCCATGTAGAGCGCATTGCAATAATCTAGTCTGGAGGTAACCAGAGCGTGAGTGACCATGAGCAAGGAGTCCCGGTCCAGGAGTGGGCGCAACTGGCGGATCACCCGAAGTTGGGCGAAAGCCCTCCTGGTCACAGCCGCCACCTGTTCCTCTAGCAGTAGCCGTGAATCCAGGAGGACCCCCAAGTTGCGCACTGGGTCTGTCTGGGGCAAAATAGCCCCATCCAGAACCAACGATGGTAGCTCCCGGGTTAATGCAGAACCCCCTATCCATAGCCACTCAGTCTTGCTGGGATTCAGTTGTAGCCCGTTAGCCCCCATCCAGACCCCCACAGCTTCCAGGCATCTGGAAAGGACTTTGACGGCATCACTGGGGTCCCCATGGGCCGAGATGTACAACTGAGTGTCATCCGCGTACTGATGGTACCGCACCCCATGGGAACGAATGATCTCACCCAGCGGCTTCATGTAGATGTTAAATAGGAGAGGAGAGAGCACCGAGCCCTGAGGCACCCCCCATTTGAGGGGCCTAGGACTGGACCTCTCACTCTCCAACCACACCGACTGGGTACGACCCCTCAGAAATGAGGAAAACCAGGACCACACATTACCCTGGATTCCCAATCCTCGGAGCCGTCCCAGAAGGATACCGTGGTCAACGGTATCGAAAGCCGCTGAGAGGTCAAGAAGAGCAAGGACGGATGGGTGACCACCGTCCCGCTCCCGCCAGAGATCATCCATCAGTGCGACCAATGCCGTCTCGGTACCATATCCCGGCCTGAATCCTGACTGAAAGGGGTCCAGATAATCCGCTTCATCCAGCACCCCCTGCAGCCGACACGCCACTGCCTTCTCCAACACCTTCCCTAAAAAGGGGAGGTTAGAGACAGGCCTATAGTTGGTTAGGACAGCTGGGTCGAGGGAAGGTTTCTTCAGGAGGGGGCGCACCAAAGCATGTTTTAAAGGTGCAGGAAACACCCCCTCCCGCAATGATGCATTGATCACAGCCCCAACCCAGTCACCTGTCACCGCCTTGGAGGCTTTCACCAACCAGGTGGGACAGGGGTCCAATGGGCAGGTAGTGGCGCGCACAGCTGCAAGGAGCCTGTCCACTTCATCAGGGGCAACTGGATCAAACCGGTCCCAGATGGTATGGCAAGACTGTGCTCCAGCTCCCTCCGGACTCTCCCCATCCACGCCGGAATTAAACCCAGAGCGAATCCGATCGATTTTCTCCACTAGATGGTCAGCAAAGTCCTCAGCCGACCCCTGCCAACCAGGCACCGGGGTCCCCCTACCAAGGAGAGACCTGGTAACCCGGAACAGGGTGGCCGGGCGATTGTCAGCGGAGGCAATAAGGGTGGTGAAGTATTGCCGCCTCACCACCTCCATCGCCACTAGATAGGCCCTAATAGCGGCTCTAGCTAGTGTCCAATCGGAGTCTCTCTGGGTCTTCACCCAGCGGCGCTCTAGGCGTCTCTTTGCCCGTTTGAGCTCCCGCAGTTCATCTGTGAACTATGGAGATGACCTAGCTCGATGAGCTCTGAGAGGCCGTAGTGGTGCGATTTCATCCAAGGCCGCTGTTGTCATCCTGTTCCACAGGTCGACCAGTGCCTCGGGCGAATCGTGTTGCCGATCCAGAGGAAAATCCCCCAGTTCCCTCTGGAATCCATCAGGATCCATCAGTTGCCGGGGGCGGGCCATTCTAATAGGCCCTGCCTCCCTACGGTGAAGCGACGTACCCAGGAAGTCTAGAGCCACCAAATAGTGATCTGACCATGGCACAGGTGTTATGTCTAATTTCCGTAGTCTCAGATCACTCTGCCACCGCTCCGACAAAAAGATTAAATCTGGTGTGTGGCCACTGCCCCTGGTCGGGCCCTGAATTACCTGAATCAGGTCCATATCTGCCATGGAAGCCATGAACTCCTGAGCCACCCCGGAGCCAGTCCCCAGCGAGGGTAAATTGAAGTCCCCCAGAACCATCAATCTAGGGAACTCCAATGCCAACGCTGAGATGGCCTCGAGGAGCTCAGGCAGGGAGTCCCTTACCCTGCAAGGGGGCAGGTACAGGAGTAAGACTCCCAACTGACCTTTAAAGCCCAGACGCAGAAGCAGGGCCTCACAACCCAGAATTTGTGGAGCGGTGGCCCTGGTGACTCCCAGTGACTCCCTGGCTATGATGGCAACGCCACCGCCCTTACCCTCATCCCTAGGCTGGTGCCAAATACTGAACCCAGCTGGACACATTTCTGACAGAGGAACCCCATCCTCTGGTCTCAGCCAGGTCTCAGTGATACATGCCAGGTCGGCCCGCTCCCCCATAATGGAGTCTTGTATCAGGGGGGCCTTATTACATACCGACCTGGCATTCATCAGCAGCAGCCTAAGGGCAGGGTCACCCTGGGTCAGCTGCTCAGGACCTAGAGGTGTAACCGTGGGGCTGGAACGAGGGACAGCTACTAAGCATCTGCCCCGCGTTCCCCGGGTGCGGCCCGCCCCTCGGTACCCGCTATATCGCCCCATGCCCATCACAACCTCTATATTGGTCTCCGGAGCCTCCCTGCTTGCCCTGGACAGAATGCTGCCTCTCCTTCCTGGCTGGCCTGGCAATCTCTCCCTCCCTCCCTTCCACCCCAATATAAAACCGCCCCATTCACTCCCCCCCCACCCTCCGCACGGCTCCGGTGGTGATGGAAGTGGTGGGGCATTCTTCCACAACTGTGTTGAACCCTCAACTGCCGGGCAGGGCCCGAAACGCCGGCCGATGGCGAGGCCAGCGAGCCTCTTCGCCCCCGCCGGGGCCGAACACAGCGGCGGTGATGTTTCGTCCGGCAGGCCCCCTCGCCTTTTGAGTCCTGGCGAGGGGCGGGGGGCGGGGCCCAAAACGCCGGCCAATGGTGAGGCCAGCGAGCCTCTTCGCCCCCGACGGGGCCGAACACAGCGGCGGTCCTTGGCGTTGGCCCCGCATTTGAGGCTGCCTGCCGAAACTCCCTCCAGCTGTACCTGTTCATCTCCCGCCGGTCTGGCCGGGAGGGAAAGGGAGCGCCCGGTGTCCTTGGCGTTGGCAGCGTCGGCCCCACTTTTGAGGCTGCCTGCCGAAACTCCCTCCAGCTGTGCCTGTTCATCTCCCGCCGGTCTGGCCGGGAGGGAAAGGGAGCGCCCGGTGTCCTTGGCGTTGGCAGCGTCGGCCCCACTTTTGAGGCTGCCTGCCGAAACTCCCTCCAGCTGTGCCTGTTCATCTCCCGCCGGTCTGGCCGGGAGGGAAAGGGAGCGCCCGGTGTCCTTGGCGTTGGCAGCGTCGGCCCCACTTTTGAGGCTGCCTGCCGAAACTCCCTCCAGCTGTGCCTGTTCATCTCCCGCCGGTCTGGCCGGGAGGGAAAGGGAGCGCCCGGTGTCCTTGGCGTTGGCAGCGTCGGCCCCACTTTTGAGGCTGCCTGCCGAAACTCCCTCCAGCTGTGCCTGTTCATCTCCCGCCGGTCTGGCCGGGAGGGAAAGGGAGCGCCCGGTGTCCTTGGCGTTGGCAGCGTCGGCCCCACTTTTGAGGCTGCCTGCCGAAACTCCCTCCAGCTGTGCCTGTTCATCTCCCGCCGGTCTGGCCGGGAGGGAAAGGGAGCGTCCGGTGTCCTTGGCGTTGGCAGCGTCGGCCCCACTTTTGAGGCTGCCTGCCGAAACTCCCTCCAGCTGTGCCTGTTCATCTCCCGCCGGTCTGGCCGGGAGGGAAAGGGAGCGCCCGGTGTCCTTGGCGTTGGCAGCGTCGGCCCCACTTTTGAGGCTGCCTGCCGAAACTCCCTCCAGCTGTGCCTGTTCATCTCCCGCCGGTCTGGCCGGGAGGGAAAGGGAGCGCCCGGGGAAGTGAGGGTCAGCAGGCTGGAAAATAGGTGTGATGTTTGTAGGGAAGATGAGTTGAAGTAAGATTGTGAATTAAATCAGATTTTGTATAAGAGGTATATTAGCGCTTGAGCTTTCATTGTAACGTCGTCTTTCATGTTTCCCCCCTCCCCTTTTCGGATGACGGAGGCGTTCTTTTTGGCTCAAGAAGCGGGGAGGGTATTAGTGAATGTTTTTTGTGTTTTTAGTTATTGTGGGTTAGATGGCATCACGTCCAAGGGAGAAATCAGAGATGGTAGAAGAAGGTGGGTAATTATCTTATGAGGTCTATTAAAATATTATCATGGAATGTGAAAGGTACAGGCTCACATATTAAGAGGAGAAGTATTCAATCAGCGTTGAAGAGGGATAGGTCAGATATAGTTTTTCTTCAGGAGACTCATCAAAAAGCTCAGGATATAAATAAAAAATTTTTAGGCTGGATGCAGCATTATGAGAGTTCATACGGCACATCAAAGTCAAGAGGGGTGGCAATTTTGATAGCGACTAGACTGGGGTTTGAGATAGTTAATAGGATATCGGACCCCGAGGGTAGATATTTGATTGTGAAAGGGAAGATAGATGAGGAGGAAATAACATTGGTGAATGTATATGCCCCAAACGATCATCAGACTGAATTCTTAGAAAAAATTCGTAAAATATTGGTAAGAGAGAAAACAACGAGGATGATTGTGGCTGGGGATTTTAATCTGATAAAATCTAATTTAGATTGTACAACTATATTAAGATGTGGAAAAGGAATTAAAGGACAAACATTGGATAATTGGATGACATCCTTGGGACTGAAAGATACTTGGAGGGAACTTAAGGGAACAGAAAGGATCTATACTTATTTCTCACAGGTCCATAATTCATATTCCAGAATTGACTATATATTTGTAACAGAGAATATGATTAGAAATCTGGAGGAAATAGAAGTTGGGATTTTTAAGGAGTCAGATCATTCGAAAGTTGTGATGGAAATTAGGATGGACGGTAAAAAGAGGATGAGAAGGGCATGGAGATATGATGACAAACTATTTAGGGATCAAAAATGTAAGGAGCAAATTAGCGAGAGGTGGGAAGAAAACTGGCAGTGGAATGATAATGATGAGGTAAACTTTAATGTGGTCTGGGATACCATGAAGTCGGTTTTTAGAGGTGAAAGTATTAGATTAGCTAGTATTAAATACAAAAAGTTTAAGACTTTGCAAGACAAAAATGAAAAGGATATAAAGAAATTGCAGGAGGAACACGCAAGGACAAAGGATAGGAAGGTTTTTGAGGATTTGCAAAGATTAAAGGCGGAATTGGTTCGTAAGGATATAGAAAAAGTGAAGGGGGATTTGGTGTATTTAAAAAGAGAATATTTTGAATTTAGTAACAAAAATTCAAGGTTATTAGCAAGAGCAGCTAAAGAAAAGAGGGAAAAGAGAGAAATTGGAGTCTTGATAAATGAACAAGGGGTGAGATGTAATAAAACTAGAGATAAGTGTAAAATTGTGAAAGAATTTTATCAGGCCTTATATGCAAAAAAAAGAGAGATATAGACAAACTCAAAACTCAATTAGAGAGACAAATATATACTAGTATAAAACAGGAACATAAGGAAAAAATGGAAGAATGAATAACAGAAAAAGAAATAAAAGAGGTAATAGATGGATTGAAAATGGGTAAAGCACCAGGGGAAGATGGGTTACCGGCTGACTTTTATAAGGAATTCAAGGATATAGTGGTTCCGAAGTTGGTAAAATTGTATAATTATATTCTGGATGGGGGACAAATTCCGACCTCATGGTATAGGACCACGATTGTATTGCTGCCAAAACCTGGAAAAGATCTAGAAAAAGTGGAATCTTATAGACCTATTTCATTGATCAACCAAGATGCCAAAATTTTTACGGCAATGTTGGCAAATAGGTTAAATAAATTTATGAGCAATTATATAGAAGTAGACCAAGTTGGTTTCTTGAAAAGAAGACATATGGCGGATCTGACAAGAAGAACATTAGATTTATTGGATATAGTGAGGCAAACAAAGGAAAAAGTAGGTTTGATATCCTTGGATATATTTAAAGCATTTGATTCTTTGCAGTTTGTGGCAATAAAGGAAATAATTAAAAGTTATGGTTTTGGCGACAAATTTAGAATAATAATTGATCAGTTATATCAACAAGGCATAGCTACTGTTAGAGTGAACAATGAGGTTACAGACGAGGTAAAATTAGAAGCAGGAACGAGACAGGGCTGCCCGTTATCTCCAATTTTGTTTATTATGGCCATGGAGTTGTTAGCTAAGGCTATCAGGGACGATAAAGGAATAGAAGGAGTCATGGGAACTAAGATAAGTTTGTATGCCAATGACACTCTGATAATTGCTAAGCATCCAGAGAGGGCTTTAGACAGGATTCAAACTCAATTAAAAAAATTTGAAGACATT
Organism: Bradypodion pumilum; assembly: GCA_035047305.1. Classification (NCBI taxonomy): domain Eukaryota; kingdom Metazoa; phylum Chordata; class Lepidosauria; order Squamata; family Chamaeleonidae; genus Bradypodion; species Bradypodion pumilum. The sequence continues at coordinate 182,871,821 of JAWDJD010000004.1, read as the reverse complement.
ACAGGCTTGAGGATAAACTGGGATAAATCGGAAATGATGTTATGTAATATAAGTAAGGAAGATCAGAAGAGGATGAAAGGGATGGGTAATATTCAAATTAAGGATAAACTGAAATGTTTAGGGGTAAATATTTCATATAATTTTGAAGATTTGAAGAGATTGAATTACAATAATTTGAAAGTAGAAATTAAAGCTAGAATTAAGAATCTTCAAAAACTAAAATTGTCATGGTTTGGAAGAATAGCTATCACTAAAATGATGCTTTTGCCTAGGTTAAACTTTTTATTTGATGCTCTGGCAATTCAAATGAAAGAGAAGGAAATTAAGGAATTTCAAAAATTATTTAATGATTTTTGTAATGGTGGAAAGAGATCAAAATTGTCAAAAAAATATGGTATTTATCTCAGAAAGAAGGTGGACTAGGGATGCCGAATTTGTTGTCTTACTATCGAGCATTTCAAATCAAGAATGTGGTAAAGATTTTGGCTGAGGGAAAAGCTCTATGGGAAGACATTGAAATGAAAGATTATAAACACAAAGGCAAAATCCTTTTTTTAGGGGTTAGTTCGGGAAAATTAATAACTAAAAATACTATGATGAAGGGACTGGTAAACACTTGGAAAAAAGTAAAGAAGGTTTTGGCTCCAAATACCTCACCAATCATAGAATTGGAAGATATAGCAGACTTTCCGGTAAAAATAAATAAAAGGATAAAAGAGATATTGGAAAAAAATGGTGTAACCCTTCTTAAAGATTGGATACAGACCTGTAAAGTTAATGATAGAAGAAATGATTTGTTTGCTGAAATGAACTTGAACTGGTTTCAGACTGTGATGGTAAATAAATGGAATGGTAAATACTGGAGAAAACCGGAATTGTATAGAGAAGTGACAGAATTTGAGGTGTTGATTTCAAAATTAAGAAAAGGAGATGGACCTATTAAGGGTGTAGTTAGTAAATTGTATAAAATGCTGAATATCGAGGGTGATCCACATGAGGCCTGAATGTCAAGTTGGGAACAGGAATTGAATATAAAGATTGAAAAAGATATATGGAAGCATAAATGGAAAAAGAGGATAATGAGAACGTTATCAGTTAGAATTAAGGAGCATAACTTTAAAATGTTGTGGAGGTGGTACCTGACCCCCGTGAGGTTGCATCAAATGGATAATAAAAAAGATAAATTGTGTTGGAGATGTAAAAAGGAAATTGGAACATACGAACATATGTGGTGGAGTTGTACGGTGGTCAAAGAATTTTGGAGAAAGGTGGAGAAGGAGATTAAAGATATAATGGGTAAGAGAATAAAACTGGGGTCGGGTTCTACCATGTTGACAGATTTAGAAGGTTTTAACCTAAAAAAGGATGAAAAAGAATTATTGGAAATAATTCTTACAACGGCTAGACAATGCATAGCTAGAAATTGGAAAAATGGCATAAATATAAAGATAGAAGAGTGGTATAAGGAGATGTGGAATTTAGCATTGAATGATAAATTAACTTGGGAAATAAATAAGAAAAAGGGTATTATTAAAGAAAATAGATTTTGGAATATTTGGCGTGCTTTTGTGGATCACTCTCTTAGAGGGGGAGAAGTAAGCAAACCTGTACCTGATCAAATTGCCTTCTGGATGGAAAGTATTAAGAATCTCTGATTTCTCTGGACATTGTAAATATCACGGGGTGAGCATGCCCATATAATTTTATATGGGTATGCATGTATGTAGGTTTGTATGTGTGCGTATATGTGCGCAGGTGCATGTATGCGCTGGTGCACATATATGCATACTGTAATGTTTTATCATAAATAATAAATTTGTGAAATAAAGGGTATATCATGCACATTACTTGAGATTTCAAGTTTAAATCACCAGCTATAAAGATTGTTTAATAATGCACTAATGTATTAGTTTAAAAAGATATTGGTGCCAGAAGGTAAAATGATATATTGTGTATGTATTGGCAAAATGTATTTTCTATTTTCCTATATGTATATGTGTGTTATATTATTTGTTGTAATTTTGTTTGAAAACCAATAAAAATTAATTTAAAAAAATGTTCACGTTTACTACCTTTCTATCTAGTAAGACTATATTCTTCCTTTGTTCTTAGTTTGAAATCTAATGGCGTGCGGGCCTCTAAAGCAGCTCTACTCCAACTGCAAAACTTACCAGTGCTCATTTCCTTTGTTTGGCTCTCATCAGCAGCAGCTCTGCTTAAGAGCACATGCAGAATCAAAAGGGCTGACCCTGAAAGAGCTCAGAGCTTTTAAAGGCTAGTGTGGCTCTGTCCCTATGAGTCACAGTTCAGGGAAGGGTCTGGTGTAGCTCTGCCCCCTGCTTCCTGTTTCTGGAAGCTTCTAACTGCTTCCTCTGTTTGGACAGAGGTGGCTCTCAGCAGCTTAAATTATCAATTTAAATTAGTGGAGGCCTCTAAAGCAGCTCTACTTCAACTGCAAAACTTACCAGTGCTCACTTCCTTTGTTTGACTCTCCTCAGCAGCAACTCTGCTTAAGAGCACATGCAGAATCAAAAGGACTGACCCTGAAAGAGCTCAGAGCTTTTAAAGGTTAGTGAGGTGGTGGTATCGAGAGGAGGGCTTCAGATTTGTCAGGAACTGGAGAACATTTTGGGACAAGCCAAATCTGTTCAGGAGGGATGGGTTGCACTTGAACCATGATGGGACCAGATTGCTGGCACTCAACATCAAAAAGGTTGCAGAGCAGCTTTTAAACTGACAACTGGGGGAAAGCCAACAGGAGCTGGGCAGCATCCGGTTCGGGAAAGTGTGTACTTGAGTAGTGAGGAGGATGCAAAAATTACTGAGCAGAGCAAGGAGCTAGTCACCAGCACTCTAGCAGAAGGATGCAAGAGGCAGTCTAATAATGCAACTGGACTCAAAAGACATATATAAATGCTTGTATACAAATGCCAGAAGCCTCTGGAACAAATTAGGGGAGCTGGAATACTTAGCAATAGATAAGAATATTAATATTATTGGCATCACTGAAACCTGGTGGACGGATGATAACCAATGGGATACAGTTATCCCAGGCTACAAACTGTACAGGAAGGATAGGAAGGGGCAAACGGGAGGTGGTGTTGCCTTGTATGTCAAAGAAGTGATAAAATCGTACGAATTGGAATATCTAGGTGATTTGGAGTCACCATTAGAAACTCTGTGGGTAAGAGTACCAGGCCACAAGGATGGTCTAACAGTAGGCATATACTATCGGCCTCCGACCCAAACTCCTGAGGAAGACTGGAAGTTGGAGAATGTTGTAAAGGAGGCATCCAAGAAGGGAAGCCTGATTATAATGGGGGACTTCAATTACCCTCACATAGACTGGGTGAACTATGTTCAGCACATGATAAAGAGATAAAGTTCCTAGATATGCTAAATGATTGTTTCCTGGGACAGATGGTTGAAGACCCAACTAGAGGTACAAGAATCCTTGACTTGATCCTGAGTAATACTCAGGATATGGTGCAAGATGTTAATGTGACTGATCCAATAGGGCACAGCGACCACAACTCAATTATGTTTAACTTGATCATAGACTGTAAGTCACTGATAAAATCTAACACAGAGTCCTTAAATTTTCAAAAAGAAAATTTCCCAAAGATGAGGAAACTAATAAAATAGAAGCTGAAAGGGAAAAATGAAAGAGTCCAAACACTCCAAGAGGCATGGAGGCTGTTTACAAAAACAATAACAGAGGCCCAATTGGAATGCATTCCCAAAAGGAAAAAGGGCACTGCCAGGTCCAAGAGGACTCCGATGTGGCTTATAGGAGCTGTTTGGGAAGTGATCAAAAGCAAGAAAAGCTCGTTTAGAAGATGGAAGGCTTGTCCGAATGAGGACAGCAAGCAGAAACATAAATTCCGGCAGAATAAATGCAAAGCAACAATCAGGAAAGCAAAGCAAGACTTTGAGGAGCGTATAGCTAAAAATACTCAGAGAAATAACAAAGACTTCTTTAAGTACATTAGAAGTAAGAACCCAACTAGGAAGGCCATGGGACCATTAGATGACAATGGAAGGCAAAGGGTTATTAAAGAGGAAACAGAGATTGCAGAGAGACTCAATGAATTCTTTGCTTCAGTATTCACTGAAGAAGACAGAGACCACATGCCCAAAACAGAGCCTATCTTTGTAGGGAGCGAAACCGAAGAATTAAGCCAGATAGAAATAACCAGGGAGGAGGTCCTTACATGTCTTGTTAAACTAAACACTAACAAATCACCAGGACCAGATGGCATCCATCCACGAGTTCTCAGGGAACTTAAAGATGAAATTGCTGTTCTCCTAGCCAAAATATATAATCTTTCCCTCAAATCAGGCTTTGTGCCTGATGACTAGAAAGTAGCGAATGTAACACAAATTTTCAAAAAAGGATCCAGGGGTGATCCAGAAATTACCGACCTGTCAGTTTGACATGTGTCCCAGGCAAAGTGATGGAAACCATCCTAAAAGATAGAATTAATAGGCACATAGAAGAGAAGGCGCTGCTAAAGGAGAGCCAACATGGCTTTTGCAAGTGCAAATCATGCCTCACTAATCTGTTGGAATTTTTTGAGAGTGTCAACAAGCATGTGGATAAGGGGGATCCAGTTGACATTGTTTATCTGGACTTTCAGAAGGCTTTTGACAAGGTCCCACACCAAAGGCTCTTGAATAAACTTACCAGTCATGGAATAAAGGGACAGGTCTTCTCCTGGATCAGCAACTGGCTAAGGAACAGGAAACAGAGGGTAGCACTAAATGGACACTTCTCCAAGTGGAGGGAAGTAAAGAGTGGGGTCCCCCAAGGTTCAGTACTGGGACCCCTGCTTTTCAACCTCTTCATAAATGATCTAGAAGTAGGAGTAAATAGCAAGGTAGCCAAATTTGCTGACGACACTAAATTATACAGGGTAGTGAAAACTGTGAGAGATTATGAGAAGCTCCAGAGGGATCTCTTGACACTGGGGGTGTGGGCAAAACAGTGGCAAATGAGCGTCAACATTTGTCAGTGCAGAGTGATGCATGTTGGGGAAAAAAAAAACAATTACATTTATAAACTGATGGGTTCTCAACTCTCTGCGACAAACCAGGAAAGGGACCTTGGTGTCCTGGTGGTCAGCTCAATGAAGGTGTCAACTAAGTGTGCCTCAGCAGTGAAAAAAGCAAACTCAATGCTAGGGATCATTAGGAAGGGTATAGAAAATAAGTCAGCAAGTGTCATTTTGCCTCTTTATAAATCTATGGTGAGGCCCCATCTGGAATACTGTGTACAGTTCTGGTCGCCATACCTCCAGAAAGATATTATGGAGTTGGAAAAAGTGCAGAGGAGGGCAACCAAAATGATTAGGGGACTGGAACACCTTCCTTACCATCTGAGGTTGCAATGGTTGGGCCTTTTCACTCTTGAATGACAGCGTCTAAGAGGTGACCTGATTGAAGTTTATAAAATCATGCATGGTGTGGACAAAGTAGATAAGGAAAAACTGTTTTCCCTATCGCATAACACTAGAACTAGGGGTTTCGAGGTCATGACCTTTGGCTTAATTTTTGCTTTTCTGGTCATGGCTCTCATTGTGTTCTTGTTCATCTTCATGTGGTTGTCTGCTTGCCATGATTTTGTTCAAGTGTATCTTGTTCCAGTTTGAGTTTTCATGGAAACTTACTGATCTGGAGATCACTATTTTGAAATTGGTGTCTGATTCATAGCTGATTAATTGTAATGTCTTCATGATCTTGTTACCTTTTCTTCTCAGTTGCTTGGGGACATGTACATCAGCTAGCACTTCTCTACCATGCTTGACCAGAGTCTGTTTAGTGTGTAGTTCGAGTACAGTAGTGCTTCTCCCCAGTATGAATAGCTTAATCCAGCGTCCTCGAGTATGCACCTGATGATAGATTGTAATACCCCATTTCTTCGTTCGGCTATTCTGGAACGCTGAGAAGGGTGCGGTGGTGAAATGTATCAATCCGTGCTTGGTAACCCTCTCTTTGAAATCCTTGGATAGGAATTCGGTGCCTCTGTCCGTCATTATCTGTTTGATCTTGGTGTTGTGTTGCATTTCCACTCTCTTTTAGAATTCTTTAAACTTGGTAAACACTTTTCCCTTCCTTCTGAATATGTAGACAATTCCGTACCTGCTGAAGTCATACAATCGTTAAGAAGAATCTTTTCTGTCCTATGGATGATCTCATTGGCTCCATGAGGTCCATGTGTATTAGTTGGAAGGCACGGGAGGATTTCCTTTCTGATGTTTTGGGCTATGGGTTTTCCTTTAATTTGGAACATTTGCAAATAAAGCATTCTAAGTAGTTTTCACAGTTCTTTATTTTGAGGCCTTTAGTGCAGTCCTGCATTTTCTTTATGATGGGGAAGCTGATATGACCTAATCTTCTATGTAGTAAATGGGCACAATTGTTGTGCATAGGCATTCCTATTGATATTTGCATCATGCTTCCACAACACGTCATATCCGGGTCATTACCATATTTTCTCTGTTCCCCTTCATGACCCTTGTTGTTGTCTTTGTCAGTGACATGCCTGTCAAGTTTTGGATTTAAAAATAAGGGAAACACTGTGGGTGGGGCTACCTCTGTGGGCATGGCCAAATCTGTGGGCATGGCCAAATATGTGGGTATGGCCAAATCTGGCCATGTGGTTTATTGGGCTCTAGCCATGCCTGCCACATGGTCATGAAAATGTCTGCAAACAGACAGCACTGGCACTTTGGCTGTAAATGGAGATGAGCACTGTACCCTAGAGTCGGATGTGACTCGCTTTTGAGCAAGGGCGACCTTTACTAACCACTTGCATAAACTGGGCCAAACTTCACAGCAAATTTGAATACCAATCAGGGATTTGCTGTTATTAGGTAAAAGTAAAGCTTGCCCTTGCTTGAAAGCCAGTCATATCCAACTCTAGGATTCAGTGCTCATCTCTTTCAAAGCTGAAGAGTCAGTGCTGTTTTCTGTGGTCATGTGGCAGGCATGACTAGACACCAGAGTGCACAAAACACTGTTTACCTTCTCACCAAAGTGGTTCCTATTTATTTGTTGTTGTTGTTCAGTCGCACAGTCGATTCCGACCCTTTGCGACCCTATGGACCATTGTTCTCCAGGCGCCTCTGTCCTCCACCATCCCCCTCAGCCCTCCCAGCTCTGTGCCCATTGTGTCTACAATGCCATCTAGCCATCTCATCCTTGGCCTCCCCCTTCTTCTTTTGCCCTCCACCTTTCCCAACATCAATGCCTTCTCAAGTGAATCCTCCCTTCTCATTTGATGTCCAAAGTATTTTAGCTTCATCTTTACTATTTGACCTTCCAATGAGCAGTCAGTGTTGATTTCTTCTAAGATTGACCTATTTGTTCTCCTCGCTGTCCAGGGGACTCTCAAAACCCTCCTCCAACACCACATTTCAAAGGCATCTATTCTTCTGCGTTCAGCCTTCCTAATTGTCCAGCTCTCACATCCGTACATTACTACTGGGAAAACCATTGCTTTGACTATTCTAATTTTTGTTTTCAATGTGATGTCTCTGCTTTTCACTATGTTCCCCAGGTTTCTCATTGCTTGTCTCCCAAGAATCAGTCGCCTTTTTATTTCATGGCTACAATCCCCATCTGCAGTGATCTTTGATCCTAAGAAAGTAAAATCTGTCACTGCTTCTACTTCTTCCCCATCTATTTCCCAGGAACTGATTGGGCCTGTTGCCATTATCTTGGTTTTCTTGATATTTAGTCTCAAGCCAGCTTTTGTACTCTCCTCCTTCAGCCCAATCAAGAGATTCTTTAGGTCTTCCTCACTTTCTGCCATTAGGGTGGTATCGTCTGCATATCTCAGATTGTTGATGTTTCTCCCAGCGATTTTAATCCCATATTGTGATTCCTCCATCCCTGCACTGCGCATTATGTACTCTGTGTATAGGTTGAATAGGCATGGTGATAAAATGCAGCCTTGTCTTACTCCTTTCCCTATTCCAAACCACTCTGTCATTCCGTGTTCTGTCCTAACTGTTGCTTCTTGGTTCATTTACAGATTTCTCAGGAGGCATATGAGGTGCTCTGGTATTCCCATCTCTTTAATTACTTGCCACATCTTGTTGTGGTCCACACAGTCAAATGCCTTAGTGTAGTCAATAAAACAAAAGTAAACTTGTTTCTGATATTCCTTTGTTTTCTCCATGATCCAGCGTATGTTGGCAATGTGGTCTCTAGTCCCCCTGCCTCTTCTGAAAAAGGCCTGCACCTCTGGTAATTCTCTTTCCACATGCTGCTGAAGTCTATCCTGTATTATCTTGAGCATCACCTTACTGGCGTGTGGGATGAGCGCGATTGTTCGATAATTTGAACATTCTTTGGCATTGCCCTTTTTTGGAATTGGGACGTATACTGATCTTTTCCAATCCTGTGGCCATTGTTTTGTTTTCCAAATCTGCTGGCATATTGAATGCAGTAATTTGACGCCGTCATCTTTTAGCGCTTTGAAAAATTCAACTGGGATACCATCATCTCCACTAGCTTTGTTGTTTGCAGTGCTCTTTAGGGCCTTTATGACTTCGCTCTCCAGGATGTCTGGCTCAAGTTCTACTTCTTCATCATTGTGATTGTCAGGAGTGTTGAGGTCTTTTTTGTAGAGTTCCTCTGTGTACTCTTTCCATCTTTTCTTAATCTCTTCTGCATCAGCTAACTCCTTTCCCTCTTTGTCCCTTATCATGGTCATTTTTGCTTGAAATGTTCCCTTAATTTCCCCGATTTTTTTGAAAAGATCTCTGGTTCTGCCTCTTTTGTTGTTTTCCTCCATTTCTCTGCACTGTTCTTTAAGGTAGTTTTCCTTATCTCTCCTTGCTTTTCTTTGAAATTCTGTGTTCAAATGATTGTAGTTTTTCCTTTCTCCTTTGGCTTTTGCGTTCCTTCTTTCCTCTGCTATTTTAAGAGCCTCATCAGACAACCACTTTGCTTTCTTACTCTTCTTTTCTTTTGGTATGGTTTTCTTTGCTGCTTCCTGCATGATGTCCCTCATCTCCGTCCATAATTCTTCTGGTACTCTGTCTACCGAATCTAAGCCATTAAATCTGTTCATCACCTCCACCGTGTATTCTTTAGGGATGCTGTCTAGGTGATATCTTTCTGATCTCCGTGTTTTCCTTATTTTCTTTAGTCTAAACCTGAATTTTGCGATCAATAGGTTGTGATCTGAGCCACAGTCTGCTCCAGGTCTTGTTTTTGCTGACTGTATGGAGGTTCTCCATCTTTGGCTGCAGAGTATGTAGTCAATCTGGTTTTGGTGTTGGCCATCTGGTGATGTCCATGTGTAAAGTATTTATCTACTAGCAATTTCTTGCATGCGCACAGCCAGTCTCTACACCAGAGCCCCGTACAGGCAAAAATACGGGATAATACGGGGTGAATAAAAATTGGGAGACCAGTGGGAAATTGGATTAAATTATGGGAATATTCCGGCCATTATGGGATACTTGACAGGTCTGGTCAGTGAAGTGTGCATTCACCTGGTCATACGTGTCAGCAATGGGTAGGAAGAATGGTAGTCTGTTGGTGATCACTGCCTTCTCGATCTTCTTGCCCTTATTTTTGATAAACACATCAGTCCCTTTTAATACTACCTTCAGATTGGTGTTCTGGCATAATTTCACGTGTCCAAGACGTTGTATGGGATTTCTGGTATATAAAGCACCCCTTCTATTTCTCTTAGTCCAGGAATATGTACATTTCCTCTCCCAGACACCTGCGTATATTTCTGGTTGGCTACCTTGATCTTGAACAATGTTTCTGTAAAGGTGCTGAATATTCCTCTGTTATGTGAGGTGTGTGTGGTTGCCCCAGAGTCGATCAGCCAACAATGTTCTTCATTGTTTGTGTCTGCCTTAGCATCCTCCCATCTGATGCCATTTACAGACTCCATATTGTCCCTTCTATTCTCTCTGTAGGGCCTGCTGTCCCTCCTGGGGCTTTCATCTTGCATTTGGTGGAGATCCCTTTCATCTTGAGTTTGGTGTAGATATTGCTTGACCTCTGTACCCCTGGTGTGGCCTGTCTTCTTGTTGGTCATGAGTGGGCGAATATGATCGATCACTAATTCTCTTGTCCCTATTGTTTATAGGGCAATTCCTCCTGAAATGACTTTTGGAACCACAAGAATAACATTCTGGCAAAACATTTACTTGATCAACAAAATCAACCCTTTTTGTCACCCTAGTTTCCCTGCATGAGTGGGCCTGCTCCCTCCTGTGGTTGTCTTCAGCTATGAGCTTCCCTGATATAGTTTCTAAGGAGAGGGTACCATTGCCTGTATTGTCTATTTGGTTCAGGAAGCCTTCCCAACTGGAATCTAGAGAATTAAGAATGACACTGACTAGACGTGCTTCAGTGATCGTTTTGCCTCTTTGTAACAGTTGGGACCGCATAGCACTAAAATTTAGCAGATGCTCGCTCATGGTTACACCAGGTTTTAATCTAGCAGAGTAAAAATCCCTTGCCATGCGATTGGTGGTGCTTATATTTTTACAGTAAAACAGATTATTTATCTTTCCCCAAACACCAGATACAGTTAACCCATTTGGAATGGCATGGTAAATGGCGGATTCAATTGAACCCAACAACAAACAGAAAGCTTTATGGTGCAAGTGATCTATGTCCATGGACCATGACATTCTTGGTGGATCTAGAATAAAAAATAGAACATTCTCTGTCATTAAAGTCACTTGCAATTCTTGTGTCCATTCAATTCGGTTTTTACCTGTTACATGCAGTCTCGGAAATCCATTTGGCAAGTTGTTGTTCTGAGGAGAATTGGTGCCTGTGCTTGTCTGTTGTTGATGTCCTGGCCTATCAGTGAACTGACAGAATGGCATTGGGATGCTTGCTGTAGTTTTTTCGATTTCCTGCCTGTCCTTCTTGCCTGTTGTTGCTAGGTGGTGCTGTTCTTCTTTGATTGTAGGGTGCAGGAGTTGACTGTGCATGTGTGAAGCCATTTTTTCACTGGTCATCGAAGTGGAAGGACCTCTGCCGGTATGGTTCCAGTGCAGAAGAAGGCTGCTGTCCTGCGGCTTCTCTGGAGACTGGAACGCTGGTCCGGTGGCGGTACTGATCGTCTTGGGTGAACGGACTGCATCTCCACCACTGGGAATGCATCGTGTAGGTCAGTCAGAGTCTGTGGTGTTCAGTGAATAATGGATCGGGGTCTCATCCTTGGTTGGTGGTTGTCCACGTCGGGTTCGGCGTCTACGTATGCCCGTGTTGGTGGTGGTCGGTAGTGGTTTTCCTTGTTTGGTCTGGTCTCTGTTGGCCGCTCTTTGGGATTTTTGTTTTGGGTTAGTGAGCAGAGCGCCTCCCTGATAGCTGCCATGATGGTAGAGATGGCCTCGCTGTAGCCCGTCTTGGGTGGCCTTCGTGGTGGGCCATCACTGTAGGACATGTTGTAGTCTGGGTGCCACTCAGAGACTATTTTGGCCTCGGACCAGTTCCTGTAGCTCGGTTCCACACCCCAGTTAGCACTTGCTATGAAATCTTCTTCTGGATACCATTTTTTGCCCATTCTTGCCACCTGGTTCAAACCCTCGAAGCCCATTAGCTGTTGGTCAGCCATCTTTATTGGTTGTGACCTGGATGCCTCTGGTTTTGGTTTTCTCGCCTGGATTGATGTTTGACTTACCAGACTGGTGCTTGTGGGTTCATCTTCTGCATCCTGTAGTAATTTTTTGCAATTTGTCTGCATATTTTTTCTTCTTTTTTGAGTCACAGACGAAGTGGATTATGGATTCCCAAAACTCATCATCGTTGCTGTCTATTTCACCTGTGGCGTGTGAGTTATCCTCGATAGGTCTCCCGGTCGCCCACTACGAAACCGAATTTTCCACCATCCTTCTGTTGATGGTTCCTTTTTCGGCTTCTGGCGTTCTGGGAGGTTTTTCCACAGCATCAGACATTTGTTTTAAGGTTTTTGGGAGTTATTTTGGAAAACCATCCTCTTGCTACCATTTGTTGAGTGTTTGGTGGTCTAACCAATCAACTCCAAAGACAAAAGTCCATTTTAAGTCTTTTATTGTTACATGTAAGATCGCTTGGTCAAGAGGTCATCATTGAGGAATAGGGTCAGGCAGGAATGGCATCAGGGATGCATGGTCAGTACCCATTAAAAGGGATGGGTGGCAATGTAGTCGCATTGCATTATGGTACATGTAGTTCATTACAGTTCGGTATTTAACACTTTGTTAGTTCAGAATATGTGAGGTTCTGCCAAAGACTAGGGAAATTTATGATAGGTTTCAATCCCTGGTTGTTTATTCTTACAAACCAACCAGATCAGTAGGACTTATCAATATGTAGCATTTGCCAAAAAGGTTCAAAAGGAACTGGAATACTACCACTAGCTTATGAATCCAAAAGGTCTTCTGTAAAAAACAAAAAGCTTTATTACATGAAAGATTTAAAATCAGGAATACAAAACATTATAAAAATAAAAAGGAACATTCTTCTTATTCCCCTCTCCCATTGCTAAAACAAGAAAGGCATGACTATCTATCTATATCTCCTGGCCTAGCCATCTAACACAATAAAAATTACATTTCCATACTTTTCTACTCACAAGTCTCTGCAGTCATCTCCCTCCAGCTTAAGCACATGGCATTTCTCTCTGACTATTCTAAAATTGTCCCACCTTTTCTTTTTCTCTCTCATCCAATATGCTTCCAACATCCATCAACTTCCCTTCCATTGTCACATTTGTAAGTTATTTTGACTATACAGTATCCAGCAGGACAAGAATCTGCACCTGAACTCCAAGGCCAAATTCCATCCCTATGGTATCTTCAGGAATTTACTCTCTCTTTTAGTCAGGAAGGAAAGCAAACGAACAGAATCCATTCTAAATCACAAAATCAAGGCTCCATTTCAATTTCATTACAGGTGGCAGGGGTAACCTAGACTGGTTTCTACTTGTTTAAAGTAGTTTACTGCAACACTAAGTACTGTAATTGTATATAGTGCATTTTTTTTGTTAAGGAATTGCTTGCATTACTAGTTTTTTTCCTATTAAGCTACAGTTTCTAAGTTAAAACCTTTCACCTGAAAAATAGTAACAGTAGACTGACACTAACATTGAGGATGTGGGGAAAATGCTAATTGATAAATGTGGATAGCCCGCTTACACAATTGGCATAAACTGTTCCTGCAGGGTCTGTTCGGCTGAGAAAACTGCCTCAAGAACCACCCTGACCCCTAGGGAACAGAAACCGGGTTCGGGCGATTAATTGATAGTGTTATTAATTCACCCACAAACCATGGTTGAATGGCCTGGACAGAAGCAGGCAAACTCTCACAAGGTGGCAAAAGCTGATAAGAACACACAATAGCATGACTCATGCCCATAGGTCGTGGGTAAGGTCAAATTGTAGTAAACATAATGACTTTAAGTCAGACCCGGAAGATCCCCAGACAATAAGAGAACAATAGTCCTCACCAGTCCCAGTTGTTAGGGGCAACCGAACTTCCTGATGACGTACAAGCATCAGCTCTTCAGGACAGCCTCTGTGAATGTAGCTGGCCAGTAAATTTCCACAGGGAAAGTGACCTCTGAATGAAGTCATAAAGAACCCACGTGTACAAACTCCAGAGTAATAAATATCACGATCCAGACCTCAGTCAGGGCTGGACTTTTCACCATCTTCTGCCTCATGTGCTTTTCTTGAGTCCAGCCACTCCAACCTCAGTGGGCCATTTCCATGACCCAGCAGGCCGTATCTGGTCCACTCCAACAAATAAAGTCTGAATTTGTACCTGGGCATCAAATTGCCCTGGGTGAATTTACTTTCGGTGAACAGACAGGAGTCAGCCAAAAGAGAGAGAAAGAGAGAGGAAGGAATTGCTAATCAGCATTTGTTTATAGGTTGTTAAGGCTAGAAGCACAGCTATGGCAGAAGCTGCCTTAACAAGCTACAAACAATGCTGACTGGCATAAGAACAGCCTTGCTGGAACAGGCCACAGCCCATCCAGTCCAGCATTCTGTCTCACACAGTGGCTCACCATTTCCTTCAGGGTATTCCCAAGCAGATGCCTTCACCTGCTTAGGATTCCCTGGAAATGGCATTGAGAGATATCCTGCCTATCTCTCCAACCCGGAGGTTGTCCTTAAGTATCCATAATTATAGCCATTGATACCCTTGTCCTCCATGAACTTGTCTAATCCTTTCTTAAAGCTGTCAAGACTGACAGCTGTCACCACTTGTTCTGGCAAGGAGTTCCATAGACCAGTGATCCTCTGGGTGAAAAAGTACTTTCTCTTATTTGTTTGAGAACTACTACCCAAAAGTTTCATGGAGTGTCCCCTAGTTCTAGTGTTATGCAATAGGGAAAACTTCAATCAGGTCACCTCTTAGACGTCGTCGTTCAAGAGTGAAGAGGCCCAACCGTTGCAGTCTCAGATGGTAAGGAAGGTGTTCCAGTCCCCTAATCATTCTGGTTGCCCTCCTCTGCACTTTTTCCAGCTCCATAATATCCTTCTGGAGGTATGGCGACCAGAACTGTACATAGTATTCCAGATGGGGCCTCACCATAGATTTATAAAGAGGCAAAATGACACTTGCTGACTTATTTTCTATACCCTTCCTAATGATCCCTAGCATTGAGTTTGCTTTTTTCACTGCTGAGGCACACTGGGTTGACACCTTCATTGAATTGTCCACCAGGACACCAAGGTCTCTTTCCTGGTTTGTTGCAAAGAGTTCAGACCCCATCAGTTTATAAATGTAATTGGGGTTCTTTGCCCCAACATGCATCACCCTGCACTTACTAATGTTGAAGCTCATTTGCCACTGTTTTGCCCACTCCCCCAGTGTCAAGAGATCCCTCTGGAGCTCCTCACAATCTCTCACAGTTTTCACTACCCTGTATAATTTAGTGTCGTCAGCAAATTTGGCTACCTTGCTTTTTACTCCTACCTCTAGATCATTTATGAGGAGGTTGAAAAGCAGGGGTCCCAGTACTGAACCTTGGGGGACCTTTCTCTCTCTAATGTCTTCTAGGTAATTTGACAAAATTTTGTTCCAGGGCTGGAATGAAGCCTTTAAGAAAAAAAGTACTTTGGGAAAAAGAAGTGCTTGTTTGAGGGGAATTTACTCCTATATGAGTGCCCCCTTTGCTTGCTTTCTCCACAGCCCATCAACACCAGCACTCCTGCAATACCCCTATTGCTTTTCTACATCAGCTCAAGCAATCACATTGCTAGAATGGATGCAAATGCATTTGCTGTCAAAAAATAGAGGCCCCATCAGTGGAAGGAAAAAGTACAGATGGCTTTATATTTACTTGTATAACCGCCAGAAAGTAATACAATAGCTGATTGTCCTGATCTTTGGAAAAATTCCTATATTATATGTCATTAGAAACTCTAGAGCAGTGGTTCCCAATGTGGGGTCCATGCCCCACAGTGGACTTCAATTCCCAGAAGCCTAATTCAGTACATTGGCTGATCAGTGCTTTGGGGAATTGACTTAGGCTTATGGGAATTGAAGTCCAAGAACTAAAAGTTGGTTTACACCGGTGAGATATTATAGATATTTGTGCTGTTAATATATGTCATATGGTTCATCTCTGTTTTGGACTGTGGTGCCCCAAGTGGGGTACTTGCCCCATGGGGGGGAATTTGATTTTTAAGGGGGGCAATTCAAGAATGAGTTATTAACTGTCAATGGACTTTAGGCTTCCTCCACTTGAATAGAAGTTTACTTTTTGAATAATAAGAATTATACGTCATGGGGTGGTGGTGGTCAGGATTTTAGAGATTCATAGGTGGGGAATCATTGGTTAGGCCCTTAAAGATGCACTGGAACTTACGAAGCCAATTTCTGCTGCCTAAATTTCAAGTCTTCCTCTGCAATTTCTTTTTTCCTTCTGAGATCCATATCAGAGCATTCTAGGAGGTTGTGCTCTGTAAGACTGGGGATGATGCCAAGGACCGTTTGTCCTTCCCCCAGCCCCTTATTCCTCCCAGGCATGAAACCAGGCCGG
Source organism: Bradypodion pumilum (assembly GCA_035047305.1). NCBI lineage: Eukaryota > Metazoa > Chordata > Lepidosauria > Squamata > Chamaeleonidae > Bradypodion > Bradypodion pumilum. Next base: position 182,855,797 of record JAWDJD010000004.1, on the reverse strand, counting down.
AGACAGTATCTTCAGTAGTCTGAATGTTTTATTGTGGATATAAAGTCACGCAGAGCATTCAAAAGCAACAGTGCCAAAACAAGAAACCTAGCTAGAAAGCCAGGAGGGCTTTTGTCCTAACTCCCAAACACCCACCAGGCAGGATGGGATGTGGGCCTGACCCTCATAGAAAAAAAAGGAGTAAAGGAACCAGGATAGCAAAAGCTTGCCGCCAAAAGTATTACAAGGAATATATACTGTTACATCACTCCAGAACCCATTCTCCACCTCCTTCCAGCCTCTTCCAGTTGTCTCCCAATCCCCTACCTTTGTGGGGTTAATTAGTTGCTTCACTCACATACCTGCATCTCCGCCTCACTTTCCCACTCTCTCTCTCTGACCTCCCCCTCCCGATGGAATGCTGGCCAGATAATCACAGAGAAACCAGCTTCCCTCCCCTTCCCCCAGACACCTGGACTCCCATGGGAACGAAGAAGGGGGAGAAAATGTTCTGACAGGTGGGGTGTCTCACTCTGGATCTTACATACTCTGAGACTGGTTTCTTGGTGTTGCCAGTCCAGATACCAATTTTTTGCCCATTTGTGCTTTTGCACAGAGATTGTCCTGTTTGTCCTACATAGAAAGCAGGGGGGCATTGCTGGCTGAAGATGGCATGAATCACACTAGAGGAAGCACAATAAAGAACAACAGGTAACTTTGTGGGGTATTTTATTTAATGATTATATAGGATTGTAGTCTTAGCTGTTTTCAGACTTTAATTCTGAGTGTGTGAGAGTGAGTGAGAATGGGAGAATAGCTAAAGACCAAAGGCAAGCTAATCAATAAAACATAGATTTTTTTTATGGACAGCGGAATAAAAATGTTGTATATGAACTTTGACATATAACTGAATCTGCACTGTTTGGTATTTTTGCTTGGGTCTAAGGCTGTGATAAGACAAGTTTTTGTTCTGCTGTATGGGATGGGCTGCTTCACTCCTTTTCCCGGTGATCAGACAACATAATCATTGGAGCAAACCAGCCCTGTCTCTAGAGTATTCCTATCCAAGCTCCATCTGACCTCATGCGACCCTATTTAGCCTTCTCCAGCCCACTCCAATTGAGCCTGTGTGGAAAAGCCTTAAGTCCTATTGACTTCAGTGGGATTTCTTTTGAGTCGACATTTATAGGCTTGTCCCATGTGAGCCATTTTTAGAACAGCATTCCAAACACTTCTTGTGTTTCTGGGTAACCTACATTGGCTAGAAAGTATTCTTGACAGAAAAACTGATCTTTTGTGTTTCTAGTCTGAACAACAATGGAATCTGAACAAAGAGATGAGAGGGATTTCTTTTTAAAACAGCCACGTGTGAAAATGCCTTTAGTGAGGCATGTTTAAAAACAGACATAATTTTCCAGGTCATAGTTTACTTCATAGCTTGTCTCTTGCTCCAGTACTTGCCACATTTAAAGGAGAAGATGATTTGCCATCCACAAAAAGAAGATGAAAGCCCAAAAGGAGGTCAGAAATCCCCAGCACGGTGGGGGAGAGCACAACATGCACTGCTGCTTTGCCTCCTCCACCTCAATCTCTCGTGTGAGGAAGCTCTGAAGGGAGGCCATAACTGCATTCGGCAGAACATGACACAGTGCTGTGGCTGAGTATGGATTCATGTCCCTGAAAATGAGCAGAAAGCAGTCCCAAAGGCAAAAAGAAAGGAGCAAAGCTGGGCTTTGTGGAGCTCCTAGAGTTATTGCCTTCTTTTCTGTTCCCCATGGATGAGAGAGGAAGAAAAAACAACACAACTAGCAGAAGCCTGGAAGTTCTATGCTGAGACCTGCAGAAAGCATCACTGCCAGCTCTAATCAGATCCCAACAGTATTCAGGGTCAAACTACATGTTAGGAAAAAATGTCAACTACCTGTTGGTAGCTGTCACTGTGTCATTTCTGCAGAGAGAGAGAAAAGGCTGAGTAATTAGATCAGAGGTGCCCAAACTGCAGCCAGTGGGCAGGAAATGGCCCCTGACACCAATTCATCCAGCCCATGAAGCCCACATCACTCCTGGAATGCACCCATATGGGCGCGTCTTACTTCCACTTCCAGGAGCGACAAGGGCTTTGCAGGCCAGATGAATTGGTGTTGGGGGCCAGCTCTGGCCCACAGGCTATAGTGAATGGCTCCCTGAACCACATGACTGGCCCATGGCCTGAAAAGTTTGGGCACCCCTGCATTAGCTCAACAAATGAAACTTGTGCTAATTTTCCAGTTGACCAATTTCAAATACAAAGTCACTAGGATGGAAAATGTGGAGCTGAATGAAAGTAGGTGCTTGGTCACTCACACATCTTTCATCTGTTTCTAGTGATGTCCTGATTTGCCTAATTCAAATTTATTTGTATTTGGTACCCAATATGCTAGAATGGAGGACTAAGAGTCAAGAGACCTGTTCAGACATGGAAACTGATGAGGGCAGTTTGAAACTGGTAAAACCATGCCTTAAAGATCTCACTTATTTTGAAAGTCCAGCAAAGCAAAGTAAAGCAAATCAATCACTCTTATGTACCACCCCATAATGCTTAGTGGACTCTCTGGTTGGTTCACAAGTTAATTAGCATTTTGCCCTGAACATGCTGGGTACTCAGTTCTGACTAGATGCCACATAACACATATGTGCAGTCCTGAGAGAGAGGCAGGCACTGGGGGCTGAATGTTACAGTACTGATATTGCTAACATTTTGCTGCTTGGAGCTTTCAAATGTCCACAGACATATAAAGTGGGATGCAAAAATTCTAGGGGTGTATTTTAAAGGAGTTGAAGTAGGGATGGAGAGTCTAATGTTCATTTTTTGGCTGTTAACATGTTTCTTGTTAATGCAGTTCCCTTGCAAGAACAATTGTGTGCTGCTGCTGAAGATGACAGAGATGGGCAGAGCAATTCCCACCTTTTCCTGTGGGTACTGGGATTCAGCAAATGGGTAGCAGGTCTGCAACTGAACATATACTGACTTCCACAGTGTAGTTGTGGTCAGTAGTAGGTTTGTGTCAAGGCAAGTGTTTATTCAGTCTGCAGCTGGGTATTTGCATAATGGAGAGTAAGCCACTTTTGCTCCCCAGTTTCTACAATGGAAGGAGAAGCTAGCCTACCTGCCGCCTAAGAGCGTCACAGAGATGGTGGGGGAGAAGACACACATATACATGTCTGTTGTGTTTGGAATATTGTGCCTTTAAGAATGTAACACTCGAATGAGTGGATATAATAATCACCAGCTGTAATACTGTAACCTTCTGTATCAGGACGCGAGCTAGTGACCACTAGGGGCAATAGCGAGCGCCCAGCTCACATGGTTCCAATTCCCCAAATACCTACAGCGCGGGAAGATTCCTGTCACCACCTCACCTGGACAAGAAGGGCGTGACGGGGAATGACGTCACGCAGACAGTAGCCAATGGGCTATCGAGGAGCCACATTCAAATGTATAGCCACAGTATATATTGAGCTGTTCATCCGCCATTACCACATGTTCCCCCGGACCATCATGCAATAAAGATGTGTTAAGCCAACCCTTCGGCTGTTCTATTGTCTTGGTTCTCATACACTAAATTGGCGACAAAGGTGGGATAATGGATCCCCATGGAATCAAGACAACGCAGGCCGGTTTCAACATCAACAAACCGGAAGAATGGGAGCTGTTCGAGATGGACTTCCAAAGCGCACTGATGGTGTCCGACATCTCAGACGAGGGGAAGAAGAGGGCATTCTCATCAGGATGCTCGGGTTTCCCGCCATGAAGGTATTGGTGGACCTGGTGTCTCCGAAGAAGGTGAACGAAGTGCCGGTCAAGCAGCTCCTGAAAGCGATGTGCGACCATTTCCAGCCCTCGGTTTCAATGTTTTCGGCTCGGGACGCGTTCTGGAAGAGAGTCCAAGCGCCTGGTGAGTCTGTGGCTGCCTTCGCAGCGGCCCTCCATTTGGCCGCCGGTCCATGCAAGTGGGAGAACCTGGAAATCGCCCTCAGGGACCGCATGCTGTACGGCCTGTGGGACGAGGAGGTTCAGCGAAAGCTGATGAACAAGGAGCCGTCCCCGACGCTGCAAGAGGTCGTGAAGGAGGCGCAGGCGGCGGAAGCCACGAGGGCCGGGGTTAAGGGGTTCAGAGCAAGGCCCCCACAACCCGACAAGGCAGTGGGCTCGGTGCAAGTGGCCAGGCGGGCACCACACTCCTCCACGGAGAGCAGCGAGGACAAGGACATCCGGAAGGTGCGGAAGGATGGCCGGTGTTGCGATGGCTGCGGGGCGCTCCATGACCGCATCAAGTGCCCGTTCAGGAAGGCCGAGTGCCACAACTGCGGGCGCCGAGGCCACATAGCCAAGGTCTGCAGACGGCGGCGCAGAGACCAGAGAGGCTCAACAGACCGCTCACCGAAAGGCCAGGAAGGCGTCCGGCCCTCGAGGAAGCAGGACGGCGTGGGCCACATCTCCGATGACAGCGACGACAACACGGCAGTCCACAGCGTGTCCTTAGGACACCCACGATATTTTGTTGAGGTACTGGTGCAAGGGGTCCCTGTTAAGATGGAGATAGACTCAAGTTCCTCATATTCCATCATTTCCCAGAGGGAGTTTTTGGGAATTTCCCCCAACGTGCGGCCCAAGCTCAAAGCACTGAGGTCTACGCTGCGGGACGTGCAGGGGAATAGCATTCCGGTGTTGGGGGTTGGAAAATTCAAGGTCCAATACAAGCAACACGCCGCGGAACTTCCCCTGGTTGTTCTCAAAGGGGGGAGTTGTTGCCTCCTCGGGACTCAATGGTTTAAGCCCCTGGGTTTGTTCATTGGGGGGGGGGGTGCATGCCGTTGGGACTGACCCAATTCAGGAGGTGTGCAATGCGCATCCTGAAGTGTTCAAGAAGGGACTCGGAAAATTCAAGGGGCCCCCAGTCGCGTTCGACCTGGATCCGGAGGTCCGCCCAATAAGACTCAAACCGCGAAGGGTGCCTTTTGCACTTAAGGACAAAATAGAGGCGGAACTGGACAAATTGGTGGGCCAGGGGATCCTTGTTCCTGTTGATTCTGCGGAGTGGGAAACTCCGATTGTAACAGCGCTTAAGGCCAACGGGGAGGTTCGAATATGCGCTGATTACAAATGTACCATTAATAAGGCGATACGCCCAAATGCGTATCCAGTGCCGGTAGTCAGCCACCTGTTGGCCAGGTTACACGGGGGAAAGTGTTTCGCAAAGCTTGACCTGGCGCAGGCTTATCAGCAGCTCTCGGTAACCCCAGCTGCAGCTGCTGCACAGACGATAGTCACTCATAAGGAGGTGTTCCAGGTGACGCGCCTACAGTTTGGCGTGAACTCGGCGCCAGGTATCTTCCAATCGCTCGTGGAACGCCTCTTAAAGGGGCTGGAGGGGGTCTTGCCATACTTTGATGACGTATTGATAACGGGGGGGGGGGGAGTGAGTCAGAACTGGCTGAGAGACTAGACAAAGTACTGACGGTATTTGAAAAGGCGGGGTTGAGGTTGCGAAAAGACAAATGCGTCTTCTTCGCAAAAGAGGTTGAGTTCCTGGGTTTTCGGGTAACCCCTGCAGGCATTAAACCCTCCGAATCAAAGGTGGCCGCCGTTCAAAATGCTCCTCGCCCCACCTCCAAGCCCGAACTGCAGTCGTTCCTAGGGCTCTTAAACTTCTACCATTCCTTCCTGCCTAGGAAGGTGTCGGTAGCAGAGCCGCTTCATAAGTTACTGAAAAAGGACGAGGCGTGGAAATGGGGCGAGAGCCAGGAGAGGGCATTCAATGAGCTGAAACAACTCTTATCCTCGGACGCCATATTAACCCATTTTGACCCCAAGAAACCAGTGGTTCTGATATGTGATGCATCTCCAGTGGGGGTGGGGGCGGTCCTGGGCCATGTGTTGGAGAACGGGCGGGAGGCCCCGGTGGCGTTCTACTCCAGGTCCCTGTCTAAGGCAGAGTGTAACTATGCACAGACAGACAGGGAGGCATTAGCGATAATTGCTGGGACAAAGAAGTTCCACGATTTCCTCTATGGCCGCCCCTTTACCGTCGTGACTGACCACAAGCCCCTTCTAGGCATTTTTACCGCAGACAAGACCACACCACAGATTCTGTCCCCTAGGATGCTCAGGTGGGCCATTTTTTAAATGCGTACCAGAACGCACTGGTGTATCGCCCTGGAAAGGACATAAGCCACGCGGACGCCCTGTCGAGGTCTCCCCTCCCCCACACAGGCAGCCACGTGTGCGAGGTGGAACAAGACCACCAAGTGCTCATGATAGAGGTCCTAGATTCACCCCCCGTAGTGCCCGCAGAGATCGCCAAGGCGACGGGCAGGGACAAGACGTTGGCCCTGGTTAGTTCATGGGTGCAGAAAGGGTGGCCAACGTCCTCCCCGGCAGCGGAATTTGCCCCGTTTTTCAGGAAAAAGTTAGAACTGTCCATGGAGAGGGGTTGCCTCCTGTGGGGCCAGCGGGTGGTCGTCCCCAAGTCCCTGAGAGCAAGAGTGCTCAAGTTGCTGCATGTCAGCCACCCTGGAATTGTCCGCTCCAAGGCTCTGGCCAGGAGCTACTTCTGGTGGCCCCAGTTGGACGCCGATATCGAGCACATGGTGGGCACTTGCGAGAGTTGCCAGAGCTCCCGGCCCGAAGAGGCTCGACTTCTGCACAGGGAATGGGATGCGGCAAAGGGGCCGTGGTCCCGCGTGCACATTGACTTCGCGGGCCCTTTCAGAGGATTGCTTTTTCTCCTCATAGTGGATGCTTACTCCAAGTGGTTGGAGGTTATCCTAGTTGCGAGCACCTCCTCAGCCGCAACAATTAAACATTTGCGCAGGGTGTTCAGCTCATTCGGCATACCCGACACGCTCATTAGCGATAACGCTAGTTGCTTCACGTCCGCCGAATTCAGGGCATTCACCGAAATCAACGCCATCCGGCACATCGCCTCCGCGCCTTTCCACCCAGCAACGAATGGCCAAGTAGAACGCCTCGTGCGTACTACCAAAGACGCGCTGAGGCGCATGGGCCCCGGGGACTTAAACCTGCAGTTGTGCCAGTTTTTGCTGGGATATAGGGTGACCCCCCTAGCGTCAGGATACTCGCCCGCAGAGCTCCTAATGCGTAGAAAACTGACCACGGTACTGACCAGGCTAGACCCTTCGAGGGTGGAAGACACTGGGAGGAACATCGGGTTAGCGGGCACAAAGAGTTTCAAAATAGGCGCCCCGGTCCATTGCAGAAACTACGCTAGCGCAGGGCCAGCCTGGGTGCCGGGCGAGGTCATTGGGCAAACGGGTCCCGTGTCGTACTGCGTCGAGACCACCACAGGTCTACTCTGGAGGCGACATGCGGACCAGCTCCAGCGTCGGGTTTCCGGAAACCAGAGCACGGACAGCGCGGAACAGGATTCAACGTTAGGGTTCTCCCCCACACGTTCAGCCCAAGGGGGAGGAGAGGGGGGTCAGTGGTCCCCATCAAGGAGGGGAAGGGAATAAGTTTGTCCCCGCAGATATCCTGAGGGATGCCCCCACAGATACCCCAGAAGATGATTTTGATTTTGAGTTACAAAACCGGGGGGTCCCCCACCCATCCAAACGAGAAGCGGGGTTTTTTGTTAGCTCCCAGTGCCCCCGGTTTTCCCACAATGGAGTTTACCCCTACCCCGAAAGCCGCGGAACCGCGGCAAGTCACTAACGAGTCTCCCTCTCCCATTGCAGGACAAGAGCCCAGGGAACACAGAAGTGATAGCGCCCCCCGGACAAGCCAGCCAGCCTTGCGCCCAAAACGCGCTTGCAATAAACCATATTGGATGAGAGACTTCGTCTCATCCTAGGGGAGAGGGATGTTGTGTTTGGAATATTGTGCCTTTAAGAATGTAACACTCGAATGAGTGGATATAATAATCACCAGCTGTAACACTGTAACCTTCTGTATCAGGACGCGAGCTAGTGACCACTAGGGGCAATAGCGAGCGCCCAGCTCACATGGTTCCAATTCCCCAAATACCTACAGCGCGGGAAGATTCCCGCCACCACCTCACCTGGACAAGAAGGGCATGACGGGGAATGACGTCACGCAGACAGTAGCCAATGGGCTATCGAGGAGCCACATTCAAATGTATAGCCAAAGTATATATTGAGCTGTTCATCCGCCATTACCACATGTTCCCCCGGACCATCATGCAATAAAGATGTGTTAAGCCAACCCTTCAGCTGTTCTATTGTCTTGGTTCTCATACACTAAAATGTCTTAATGAATTGATTGAGTAAGTTCTATGGGATATCTGCTATGTTAACTACTCTTATGTCTGATGAAGTGGGCTTGATCCATGAAAGCTAGCATTAAAATACAGGAGTCAGTCTTTAAGGTGCCACAGCATTTTTGTTTTTTTCCTGTTTTTGTTTTGTCTGCTCTCAGATATACTTGCACAGACTAACACAGCTGCCACTTCAAACATTTCACAGAGTTGGGATGCCATTCATGCTAGTGAACCAATTCCCTGGCTAAGGAAGTTGGTACGATCGAAATAAAAATGCATAAAAAGGGCACCAGTAAATATAAGCAAAATCCTATGCAGCTTCATGCCCACAAAAATGCACACAGCATTACAACCAGCTGAGTGCAAGCAGAACATGCAGAGGAGCAGATGCTTTCAAGAAACATTTCTGCACATAGTCTTGTATGTGTACATAAAACTGTGCATAGAAGCTGGCAGGCTTTGCTTTCATTCTCATCTGGCCAGTTCCATTCCTAAAGAAATAAATCATTTAAAATAGAACAAGCTCGGCTGGGTAACTGCTGCTAGGTGGCACTGTTAAACCGGGAGAAGGACCTCAACTCCAGTTCCTCTTTGGGCTCACTGTGAGGCTTGGTCAGTTTTTTTTAATGATTTGCAAGAGGTTTCCGTATGGTGGAGCAATGAGCTTAAGGTAATGCTTGGCCTCACCCAAGAACTTAGGAAGATTCAAGAGCAAAGTATGTTTTCTGGTTCTGGGCAAATGGTTGCTGTCTGGTGGGCCAGTGGGAATCTATTACAAACACAGGAAATTCCTTTTAAAGGAAGGCAACCATCCAGCAGCGGAAAAAGTCTTAGGGATCATCTACATGATACATGGACATGTATTTTGCTCTTTGGGATACTGATTTGCTATTCTGTCTGGTATCCATACATGTTGTGTGCTAAAGAGGGCCAACCCATCCCAATGCTTGTCTTCTTTAGTCCTGGTTGAGGGGGTGGTGGGGTCTACTCTTTTTGCCACATTCATTTGTAGTCTGTTCCCAATTAGTATGGACACTAGGAATAGACTAAAAGTGAACCTTGTAGCCATGAAAGGTGAAAAACTGCTCACGGGTGTGTTTTCAATTGGTGATAAAATAAAGAAATTGAGAATTCTTTTTACTCTCCTACCTGATTCAATGACTACAACAATCAGTTTAGGAGAATATGTGTGCTATTAGCGTTTCCCCTAAACCTCTGCAGAGGGGCAAGGGAAGTGTTTCATTTGCCCCTATGGAAAAAAGGCTCATCAGCCACTTCACCATACAAAGGTCACTTGGGGTGCTTGAATGGAGGGGGGCATGTTATTTAGCCCCCTACCCTGCCCTCAAGCAGCCTGAAAAGTTATTTTAAACTGGTCCATAAGGGCCAGTCTGGACATGCTCAGTGATGGTGAACTAGAACACTTTGCGCAGTTAAAAGCAAAGAAACACACAATTATTTGAAAAACTGTACATGTTTTTGTTTTTCTGTAATGGCATCTGCATAAATTAGCATATGTAAGAAGGACAATCATTCTAAAGAAATGGGAAAGTTATAATTTTAAATTCACTGGATGTGGTCTGCAGAAACCGTACTTCACTATTTTTCTCATCTGCTGTCATAGAGAGAATGAAATCCTGTGAAATGAAAGCCGGAGGCTTAGTCTGCTGACTGGAGAACCTCTTGTCCTCCACATATTGGTCAGCTCTAATGAGATGGCTAGATAGTATTGTAGACGCAATGGGCACAGAGCTGAGTGCGTTGAGGAGGATGGTGGAGGACAGAGGTGCCTGGAGGGCAATGGTCCATGTGGTGGCAAAGGATCAGAATCGACTGTGCGACTGAACAACAACAACAAAAATTCATATCAGTTCCAGCCAGCCTGATTAGTAAATAGGTATGATGGGATTAGTAGTTCATCAGCCTTTGGAGGGCCAAAGGTTAAATGCTGTTAGCATTGTTGTTGTTGTTGTTGTTGTTGTTGTTGTTGTTGTTGTTGTTGTTGTTGTTGTTGTTGTTGTTGTTGTTGTTGTTGTTGTTGTTGTTGTTGTTGTTGTTGTTGTTGTTGTTCAGTCACACAGTCAAGTCTGACCTTTCACAACCCCATGGACTAAAACATGCCAGGCTCCTCTTCATCCACAAACCTCTGGAGTCCAACCAGATCCATGAGCACTGCATCAACAATGCTGTCTAACCATCTCATCCTCTGTCTCCCCCTTCTCCTTTTGGCTTCGATGTTTCCTAGCATCAGGGCCTTCTCCAGTGAGTCCTCTCTTCTCATTTGGTGGCCAAAGAATTTGAGCTTCAGCTTCAGTATCTGTCCTTCTAAGGAACAGTTAGTGGTGATTTCCTTTTGGACTGACTGTTTTAATCTCCTTGCAGTCCAGGGGACTATCAAAAGTCTTCTCCAGCACTACAGTTCACCCTTACTTATGGTCTAGCTTTCACAGCCATACATTACTACTGGAATGACTATCGCTTTAACTAGGTGACATCTGTCAGCAGGGTTTCTATTTTTATTATGCTTCCTCAATTTGCCATTGCTTGCCTCACATGGAGTAAACATCTTTTTATTTCATGGCCACATGACCCTAGACACGAAAGAAGAAGAAGTGAGGTAAGTGAGGACAGGCATGGAGAGATGACTAGAGGGTGACCTTGCCAGAGAGCACATTGCATCCCAAAGGCAGTATGATGCAGCAGGACCTCAGTGGCTCTCTATGGACAAGCCCGTCTATAAGATCCTTTTCTGTAAATGAAGCTAATGGTGCAGTGTCTGCATCAGTTGGGAAAAAAAGAATGTAAGTAAGATGACAGTATTGTAATGTCTTTATATAGGGAATCTGAAGCATTATCTGCCGTGTAAATTGCCCCATCTCAAAAACAGCTTAACAGAGTTGGAAAGGATGCAGAAAAGGTATTCCCAGTTCTTTGGCTGGTGGTGGAGGGAGGGAGGAGGCTGAAGTCTCTGTGACATTTGGATTGAAAAAAATAAATGGTAGTTGTGAGAGGAGAGGGAGGTGTATGAAATCTTGAATTATAATAAATTGGCAGAGCAGACACATTCTTTTCTTCTGAAAGCATGCCATGAACTTTATTAGCATTCAATTCAGAAATGAGAATAGGAATGTTTTGTTCATATTCATATAGCGTTAACTTAAGGAGTCCTCTGCTACAAGATGAGGTGATCACCATTAACTTAGATAACTTTCAAATGGGATTAGGAAAAAAATCATGGAGAGTAGGTCTATTAATAAACTACATGGGAATGAAACCTTTGGGTTTCCAGGCACCATCCCTCTAAATGTCACTTACCAGAAAACAGACAGGAGGAATAGCTAGAGGGGTGACTTGCTGTACTGCCTGGGTGGTGGAGAGAGGAAAGCTAAAATAAAAAAAGAAAATACATATTTGATTAACATTGTATACTAATTTAAATATATAAATCATCAGTATAATTGAAAGATTAATACAACCAATCTCACCAGCATAGGAGAGATTGTGTATCTGCTCAGTGTGTTGTTCTGTTGCCAATTGTTGATAAGTAACTCCAAGGCTTCAGTTACTTTCTTGTTTTATGGTTCTTCAGCTTTAAGATGGACTTGGATGGGACAGTCCTTTAGACAGAGAACAGTTGTTTATGAAATAGGACATGCTTTCACCCTTAGGATTGTGGTCACCATCATGTCCTGCTTGTAAGTTTTCTGGAGGCATCTGGCCGGCTGCTATTGGAAATAAGATGTCTGCATTAGATGGATCCTGGATATAATCCAACATGTTCTTCTTATATAATGTGCTTGGCCATATAAACACGGATGAGATGGAGCTCCTCCTCAGATAGCACAAAGATGTTGTGCGTAAAGTGCAGAAGCTGATCCAGAGGCTCTGGATTTGGCCTTGAGTGCAGAATTATAACAGAGAAGTGGTGTGACATCTTTAAATCTAACAATTAATTATAATATGAATATTCATGGCCATTCAGTCCACTTCCTCAAATGGACATAGTTGTCCATAGGTACTCGTACTGCATCTAATCTGTTGGTCTTAAAGGTGCCACATAGCACTGAGCCTGTGCTGAAACATAACACTGCCATTCCGATTGACATATTGGGTAGAGGGTACAAAGCAGCTCAGATCTGGTGAATGCATACAGTGTGATAGTGCAAGTAAAATGAACAAGGCAGAGTGGGGACTGCAAACCAAAGGAAGTAAACAGGTAGTAGAGGAATACCTAGCTAAATTGAAGTCTGCAGAGCCAGATGAACTGCACCCAAGGGTATGAAAGGACCTTGTAAAAGTAATCTCAGAACTTTTGTTTAGATTATTTGAGAATTCTTGGAGAATAGTTATCTCATGTTAGCTCATGTTATCTTCATCGTCAAAAGGGGGATAATTTGATTCTATTTAGACAGGAAAACAAATCAGTATGGTTTGGCAGCAGTATGTATGAAAAAGATCTGAGAATCTTAGTAGACCACAAACATTAATCAGCAATGCATAAATACAAAAAGCAAATGCAATATTAGGCTACATGTAATCTCAGGATCAAGGTCACAGTGGCTTAGTGGTTAAAATACTGAGCTTGACAACCGCAAGGTTGGCAGGTCAGCAGTTCAAGACCCAAGAACTGTGTGATGGCACTGGTTCCCTCTCTTGTCATCAACTGCAACGAGAATGCATTTTTTTCCTGAAGCAGGAAAAATGTCACTGACGTGAATTTGTTTAAGGAGGATCTGAGTTTGCCATGAAGTGACTCACACACTATGATCTCAGAGTCATTCCCTGTGGCACACACAAAATGAGACATGCGGGATTCAACACTGGGACTGCAATGGACTGCCGCAGCCTTGAGGATATTGACAAGGTGCACCTTCACAGCCAGCCTATCTGGCATGGCCTCTTCCACCTCCACGACCATTGGGAATCAGAGTTCCTCCTCTGCTCATTTTGCCGTTGGGCCCAATAGGATGGTTTCCAGTGGCATTTCCTCCATTGAGGGGGACCATCACCCCACCTAAAGGGGCTCATCCACCCATAGCCATTGGCCCCTTTAGGGAGTCAGGTTAGTTAACCACTGCCTGACACTTGGCGTTGAATCACTGGCTGTACGGTCTCCTCTATTACCGTAGCGGGCTGTCCAGCCAAACATGTGGCTCCTTCTCTAACCTTGGCGGTAATCATCACAGCTGGGGACAGACTAATGGGGGACACCTGTACAGAGATGGGCTCATTGTAGGCTGGGCTGTAACTGGGCAGAAGAGCTGCCACATTACCCTGCACCCCAAAATCCATTGGTTTGCAGGACATCGGGAGATGGGACCAGGGGGTATAATTCTCCCCTGGGACAGCATGGGGGTGGGAGAGAGAGATTAGGGTCTAGCTTTCCTATGCGAACTGCTGCTCAGGTCAGGGTGACTATCTGACCTGAGCCACAGGGAACTTCCCCTCAATCGTTATTCCTGTGGAGCATTAGGAATTTTAGTTACAGTATTTAGAAGTAGGAGAAAAATTGGTGCACTAGCCTAATTGAGCAGCCTCAAGGCTTTTTTGCTCCTTTCAGGAAGGCAGAGTTTTTGCTAATTCAAGGTTTGTTCTATCTTTCCATTTTAGCTTGCTGAGACTGGGCCGTTTGTTTTCCACCCCTGTGTCCTTGTCTGAGTATGGGTCCTTTTTCTTTTTGTGTGCATCACCTATGGAGGCTTGGTTTATCTTCCTGATTTGTTTTTTGTTTTTGTTTTTCAGGAATGGTGAAGGGAACTGAGTTTGTTTAGCCTGGAAAACAGAAGACTGAGATAGAATAAGATGTTAATTTTTAAATGTTTGAAGGGCTATGTTGTACAAGATAGAGTATCGTATATACGCGAATATAAGCCGAGGTACCTAATTTTGACCTTGAAAACCAGGAAAATAGACTGACCCGAGTATAAGCTGAGACTGGGAAATGCAGCTGCTGCTAGTGAGTTTCAGTAATTAAAATACATTAAACTACAGTAATATTAATTATTTCAGTGATTTTTTTAAAGAAAAACTGTACTTGCACCACCCACCAGTTGTGGTGCTGCAGATAAAGTGGGTGGGTAGGTCAATTGCACTGAGGCAGGAAGTGTTGCTCTAGCCTAGCCTCTTGCTCCCCTTGCAAGGAAGGAGAATGGCTTCCTCCCTCCATCTTGGACACATGGAGCAGGGACAAAGGCATGAATGTACTGTAAATAAAATACTTTCTTTTTCCACACCAGTTTGGAAGGGTGACACGATTGCATTGTAGAGCTTCTTTCTTCATTTGCAGTTTTCCATAGGAATTAATTGAAAACAAACCAGAATAGGAGAACTTGATTTTCAATGTATTCTAATGGAAAATCGTGATTTCTGCCCTCTTGTGGCCAGTTATGTAATTGTGCCTCAGATTATTTTGCCGCGGAAGTCCCGAAACTTACTTTTAAAGTGCCGAATAACTTTAAAAAACCCATATTTTTAGACCTCATGGTTGTTGATCTGTGTATAGAACGAGTCCCCTTTTTAGACCTCATTTTTGGGGTTAAAAAACTTGGTTTATATTCAAGTATATATGGTAATCTTATTCTCTTCAGCTCCTGAAGGTAGGATCTGAAACAGTGGATTCAAATGACTAGAAGGGAGTTTGGATATACATTGGAAAGAGCTTCCTGACAGTTGTTTGTGTATTGAACAATGAAATCAACTCCCTTGGAAGATGATGTACTCATCTTTGTTGGAAGTGTTAAAACAGAGTTTAGATGGCCATCTGTCTGGGAAGCTTTGTGCTATGGATTTCTTGCTTTGTCAGGGGGTTGGTCTCTACAACCTTTGGGTTCTTCTCTAGCAATCCAGTTCTGTGTCAAGGCTCCAAGCAATAGCAGTAAGTACTCCTGCAGAGAAGAGAACAGGAAATAAAAAGTTCAGATAAAACTATAGACTTTTTGTCCAGTTGAATCAGACCAAACTCTCAACTAGTAATCCAGAATTCTTCTGCCTCCTATGGCTAACCACAAACCTCTGTAAAATCTATACGCAGTTCTAATGACAATGTTTTATGATGCAGCGGTTAGCTACCTCTATTGTTTGACACATGGTAGTTCTGACCTCCATAGGGATCCTGCTAGTCCAGGAAAACTAGCTTGAATTGGAACTGGGACTTGTCTCATTAAACATAATGGGAAGGAGTAACAGCTATTCCAGTGATCTCTGAAGCACTGCTTTGGATATACTGTACTGAAAGAAAAGTGTGGAGTATTTTTGCTTACCAGGGTTAAGATGTAACATAGAACTCTATGGTGTTGTGTCTGATGGGATGCACAAGTGCATAATGACACATATAGTACATCCATAATTGAAAATATTTCTCAGTTGATTAGCAATCATCTCAGGGCTTTTGCAGGTTTACACCTGGATATACTCCATCCATGACCTGCTTGTCTGCAAGTGTAACACAGCTAGATCAGTGAATCTTTGTGTTTGGTCCCTGCTGGACTATGTAATGAAATGGAATAGTGAGATATAAGCATTTTAAAAAAAAGAATGAAACTGTACTTACTGCTTACTCACTGCTCCCAGTCATTGAAGCTTCCTAGAAATGTGTTGCAAAAATACAAAGCAGAAAAAACAGCACTGTCTGAGGGAAATGGGAGGGGATTATATAATTGAGCTTGAGAACTGAAGGGTAAATCTGCCTGTTATTTGGGAGGATTCTAAGAGCTATGTCATGAAGTCTATTAAAGAACATGAACGAAGAGCTCCACAGTCCCATGAGAAAACTCATCTGCCTTCTGCTATGGACATTTCCTGTTTAACAGTAACTCCTATACTTTCATCTTCTTATTTACTTGCCATAGTATTGCCATACTCTGTGTAATGCTGAAGCTGATGATACACAAACAAATGAGGTAATTGCATTATTGTGCACCTTGCAAACATATGAGCATACTGCTTGTATGCACTAGGAAACCCACCTATAATCCATTACTCTACACTTCCAGGATCTAATATGCAGCTTGCTGGCTGTTTGTGCAGAACCATCTTTGTGCAACATATGGCACCTCTTGCTGGGAGCTATCTGGGTTTTTTTATTTGCAGGGAAGCACTTATGAAATTACATTGCTCGGGAAGAACATTCAGTCTTGAGTTTTGCTGCCAGGGGAGTAGAGAGCTGCTAATATTGCAGTCAGCAGGAGCTCTGGCCTCAACACACTTCTATCTACAACGTGCAGTGGAGAAGGCAGGTTGAACTGGGCTGCCTTATCTTTGTGATTTGTTTTTTCCTATTTGTGCATAAGCTATAGTCTTTCATGTTCTTCCTGGCAGTCTCTTCCTTACTGGTAGAAATCAGAAATAGCTGTTACAGGTATTTGGTAAAATATATTGTTCCCAGCTTGAATGGTACAGGCCAGAATGAGGATTTCTTAATAAAAATTGATTTGAAAATAGTGGAATGTGATGAACAATTCAAACGATATTTCAGACCTCAAACTCAATATTCTTTCGTTAACTGTTTATTGCCCCCTAAACCTGCTGGAAAAACAAAAAAACAAAATTGCCTGGAAAAATGTCCCTCTGAGAAATGTTGTGTCTCAACTAACATTGTGTCTCAAGGCTGAGCCGGTGTAAAGATGTAGTCACTAGATTGACCTTATCTTGGCTCCGCTCCATTCTGCAAACACTCCCTCTTCCCCTGGTCACAAATGAGGCTTTCATAGTCTTTTCAGGCTTTTATTGAAGAAGTATTTTTATCCAAAAATATATCAAAATGCAGATCAAAGCAATAAATCTAACTAAATTTTTAATCCCTAAATACTCTATCATGTCCATAGATAGGACCCCTATATCTATCCTAACTTATCATAATCTAAATAAAATAAAGAGACAACTAACTCTTCTAAGTTGGCATTTCTTCTGTCCTTTGCCCTAGATGGTTTAAGCAAAGACTCAGAGACTGCTGTGCTGGGCTTTCATCACCATAGGATTTCTCCTAGGGTTCCATGTTGCTAGTTCAAAAGAACGTAAACTCCAAAATAAAGGCTTCTGAACTCCCAATTTCTAGGGTTTATATTCTATTTTGCCCACTTACTCCTCCCCTCAAGAATGTGAGCGATCTGATTGTTTTGGCTCAAAGTTGTTTATCCAGACATGGGATGAAGTAACCCTGTCCCCAGGTATTGGATATCCCATAATCCACTCCCATGAGAATGTTACCTTTCCCCTTTCTAAGGTGATGGTGTAAATGATGTCAAATGTGAAATGACAGGTTGAAAGTGTTCTTCCTGAGTGAAGTTCCCTTTCCTAGGTGAATGACCCTTTGTTACCTTGGGTAAACCCCTTTCTCTTCAAATGCTAATGTGCAGGTGTCTAAATGCTGCTAAGCAACCCAGTTGTCTCATGAGGTATTCCTGCATACCTGTCAACCGAAGCTCCAGAAAATACGGGACCTGCGCAGAACGGTTCTGCGCAGGTCGCCTTCTACGTGACCTGCGCAGAACGGTTCTGTGCAGATCGCCCTCTATGCATGCATAGAAGGTTTTTACACTTGCGTAGAACCCTTCTATGCTTGCGTAGAACCCTTCTATGCATGCGTAGAAGGCTTCTACAATCCCCTTCTGCGCAGTTCACCTTCTACGCATGCGTAGAAGGGTTCTACGCAAGCGTAGAAGGGTTCTACGCAAGCGTAGAAGGGTTCTACGCAATCGTAGAAGGTGATCTGCGCAGAAGGGATGTGCAGTACCTCTTTTTTTCCTGCTGCCAATTCTGGGGTTTTGGCAGCTGCGGGCGGGAAACGGCGCAAATCGGCGCCGAAAATTGGGAAATCCCGGCCAATCTGGGAAGGTTGACAGGTATGTATTCCTGTCTGGAATGTGTATGGTATGTGCACTGGAATGCTACTGACATCAGAGTGCCTTCCCTATTGAGTTAGACATTCTCAAACCTTACAGAGAATATGCTATATGAACTTTAATACTTAATAAATGTAAAAAAATTAAAATGTGTGAAGTCCCTTGGGATTATCAAGACAGTAAAATGTAAGGAGTCACAAATGATACATAGAAACCACATGAGGCTTATTTTTGTGTATACCATCTTATTCTGTATAGCGGCTTGTAGGGAGGCCAAGGGAATTACACTATATTTAGCAGTCAAACAATTGAATAGGACAATTGTAAGAAGCTATAGATCTTCCACAGTCTTGCATTCCAGGCCAAAAATCTGTATGGTTTGAACATATACAGAAATGGTCATCTAGTCCAGTGTTTCCCAACCTTTGGTTTTTGGACTTCAATTCCCAGAAGCCTAAGTCAATTCCCCACAGCACTGATCAACCAATGTACTGACTTAGGCTTCTGGGAATTGAAGTCCACCAGTGTTCTGTAGAACATAGTATGGGAAAAGCTGATCTCTTGCTAATTCAATAAGTCCATTCCTAAGAATGTCCTTGACATATTACTATCCAACTTTGCTTAAAAATTTTCAGTGCAGGTAAGTCCAAAGCCATGGGACTTTCTACTATTCTACTGCCAAAAAAACTCTTACCATCTAGAAGTTCTAACTAATGTTGAATCATCTACTTGCTTGCAATTTGTATCCATTGGTTCAATTCCTAACCTCTGTAGCTCCTTAAAACAAGCTGGAATCACCTGCTGCATAACAGCCCTTCAAATATTATAAGACAAATAGGGAGTCCCTGTGATATACTGGTTAAGAGTCAGATTAAAGCTCAGGAAAATCAGATTCTAGTCCCTACTTAGCCATGGAACCTCACTGGGGGGTGTCAATGGTAAGCTACTCCTTGAATATCTCACATACCTTGAAAAACATGGAAGAGCCACTGTAAGTCAGAATTAGCTTGAAGGCACACAACAATAATAGTAGAAAATTTTGAAGTGGTAGCCGTGCTAGTCTGTGCAAGCATATCAGAGAGTAAACAAAGCAAAACAAAACAAAACAAAGACAAAGACAAAAAAAAACCCTTGTCCTTGTGGCACCTTAAAGACTAACTCCTGTATTTTAATGTTAGCTTTCATGAACCAAGTTCACTTCATCAGACATAAGAGTGGATTTTCATGGTATACATCTGAAATAGAGGCCCAGAGTAGCTGGGCAAATTTGGTGGGCTCAGGAGATGGTTCAATGAGTTATTTACAACCAGTAATAAAATGCAATCACTTTGTCAGGTAAATCTCTGATGGAAGTCAGTTTGGGGAGTTAAGTTTGCAAAATTAACATTCTGACATTACACACCTCCAGATGAGTTGATTGAGGAAGCTTTATGGGATAAGGCACAGCCAGAGGTCAACTGGCTGTGCCTTATAATAATAATAATAATAATAATAATAATAATAATAATAATAATAATAATAATAATAATAATAACAATAATAATAACAATAATAATAACAATAATAATAACAATAATAATAATAATAATAATAATAATAATAATAATAATAATAATAATAACTGGGGAACAAGCTATATGGGAAACAGGGGTACAGCATGTTGAGGTTGAGGCTTGGCTGAGGGTTAGGAGGACCAACTGGACAAGCTCCTTCCCCAGTCCAGCATTGGTCACGGGGAGGTTTGAGCACCTGGGGCTGAAGCGCACTGCGGACTTTAAAAACTGCCACCCCGGCAGAGCTCCTTTATAACCTGTAATCTGTTTATTTATTTATTTTGAAATTGTAACAGTATGTATTTTTGCTGCACTTGTAATATTGTATTTTGCATTTTATATATTGTATATTGTACTTTGCAGGCGCACCCCCAAAGAAAGACTCAGACACCGGTATATGGATAGAGGCATTGGGCCACTTTTATTGAATAATGCCCTAGTCCAAATTATAACTTTCAATTGGTATTCATCCAATTGTAATTCTTAAGGCAAGCAGGCCGCAGTAACACTGGTAAGGTTCCTCCCAAAATTGCCAATGGCAATTGGCTACAATGTATCCATTTGTATCAATTTGTTTGTTGACACAAACAAATTGTTGACCGGAGTCAATAAACTATCTACTGACCCCACCCTCTGACGTGTATCCGTCAAATCACGGGGTGATGCATGCTGAAAAGCTCCTGCCATCACCCCTTGCCTGGTTCGTCGTTGACCAGTCAACGTTATTACACCTGTACCTGTCTAAGTGTTGGCCAGTCAATTGCGAACCTGCCGGATACCTATGGGTCATAAATATTTACCTTACCAGTGCTACCCGCCACACGGGGAGGCTTCAATGAAGACTCACGCCCCCCCCCAGACCGTTAGCTCGGTCAACAGGCCTGCTTGCAAATCTTCCAAAAAGAGGTTCATACCTCTAGCCGACAGGTGGACCCCATCCCCTGCATAAAGATCATTATTTTGTAAACTAATGGTGGGGTGTCGGATGACCATCCCCAAACCCTTGTCTGCCAAGAACCGGGCAACAGCCCTGTTCACCGAGCGTCGAGCGCGGTCAAGGGCACGGAGGTCCATACCTCCCCTGTAAGAATGACGCGGTATGATGTCCGACCATAGCAGCCTTGTGGACGGCCACACATAATGCAAATAAACTAGGTCACTGCAAATCGTGAATTTTAAAGAAAGGCCAGTGACCTGGGCGAGGTCATTGCCCCCGAGGTGCAGTACAAGGACATCAGGCGGTTCAGCATCCCTGATGGAAAACAGGAATGGCAACAGTTCCCGCCATCTCATTCCACGCTTACCGTACCAACGTATGCGTGCGGTTGCACGCAGTCCAAGCTAGGGTCCCCACTCTGTCGCCGCAGCATACTGCGCTGCCCAGTGCACGTAACTGTGGCCCACCAGCCATGCTGCAACCGGTGTGTGGGGACACACAGGGTCTGTAAAAGAAGAAAGAGAACAGTGACTTAACTGGTACTCATACCTGAAGAGGGCGAACATATAATGCAAAACGCATAGATCCCCATCTTCCCATATGGCATATATCAGCCTCAGAGTACCCAAATGCAGCCGCAGTAGATGCAGCACCTATCCTAAACGAATGGGTGCCGTAACGAGCCCCAGGGAGGCCAGCACTGGATAGTGCCATACCGGTCACCTTCCAAAATTGAAATTTAGTAAGGGAAGACCCATCCTGGTGGTAGAAAAAAGGGCCAGGGTGCGTGCCACGCACTGCCAAGAACTCCTGTAGGGCACCAACCGGACAGATGTCTGCAATGGAACATCGTAGCAGTCTAACTCCACTGCCTATGCCATGCTGATCAACTTTTGAGGACCGTATCCTCAACTGAGCCCACTCATTAGAGACATAGACATCGTCGAGTTCCAGTGCCCTACGAGTCGCATCCGCCTTAGACAGTAGTACCAACTCACTGATGCGGAGCGCTCCAAAGAAGGCCACCGTGGTAGCCGCGTGAAAAAGAGCCGCCTCATACCTATCAAAACACAGGTTATGCCAGCCTCGTGCAAGGTGGGTAAGCACCCCCAGTGAAATTGGGTGGCGAGTGTCCGGGCGGCGGCCACGTTCCCGTGTCCACCCCTCCAAAACATGTCGTATGTGGAAATCATTCACGCAGTCAGCAAAACCCCTCACCTTGGCCATAAATGCCAGTGCCGACAGCCTGGATGCTATAGTGCGAGGAGCTAGGCCCTGACTGTGTAAATAAACCATAAATTGTAAAACTTGTTCCACTGGAATGGGCCACACTTCGGGCAACTGAAGTTGCGCACAAAAAGTTCTAAATTGAACAAAAGCATGGTGATACGCCTTACGTGTGCGGGGCGCCAAAGACATGCCAATCGCCCGGTTCACCTCTCCTTGCCAAATGTCCAAATCTTGGCCGGGAATGGCAAGGGGAATTCCTCTGCTTCAGGAGCCAAGGCACGGAACCGGGGGATCTGCAGGCGGGATAAAGCATCAGCAATATCATTATTAATACCTGGTACATGTCTGGCCTTAAAAAGCACATTCAGGCGTAGGCTACATAACACAAACTGGCGGACCAACGCCATCACCCTGGGTGATTTAGACGTCTGAGCGTTGACAATGTGCACTACCGCAGCATTGTCACACCAAAAATGGACCACTGAGTCGGCCCACTCCTCGCCCCATAGCATCAAAGCTCCCAGGATTGGAAAGAACTCAAGGAATGTAAGATCGCGGAGGCGATCCGTGCCCCGCCATGCTGGAGGCCATTGGCCATAAGCCCACCTCCCCTCAAAGTAAATCCCATATCCCAGGGAGCCGGAGGCATCCGACTGTACTTGAAACCTAGGGGAAACTAAAAGGTCGGATCTCCAAAAGGAGACCCCATTGAATTCCCGGAGGAATTTAAGCCAAACCAAAAGGTCAGCCCTCATGCCCCTGGTCAGTCGGACCCTAAGATGGCGCTTTGACAGGCCAGACATGGCGTCACATAGGCGCCGCGCAAATGCTCTGCCGGGCGTGACCACCCTGCAGGCAAAGTTAAAATGGCCATGAAGTACCTGAAGCTCACGAAGTGACACTTTACGTTTGGCCAGCAAAATCATCGCGGAGATCCGGGTGACCTTCTCAATGGGTAACCGGGATGCCTGTGCGACCGTGTCAATTTCAATACCCAGAAATGTGAGCGTAGTGGATGGGCCCTCGGTCTTTTCGGGCGCTAAAGGGACACCCAGTTCCCGCATTAGCGTCTGAAATGTAGTGAGGAGACGCGTGCACATGTCCGAGCCCCGTTCACCCCCGAACAAAAAGTCATCGAGGTAATGGGCTACAAACCGAGACCCGGACCTGCGAACAAAGGCCCACTGAAGGAAGGTGCTAAAACGTTCGAATGCTGAACATGAAATAGAGCAGCCAAAAGCCATGGCCTTATCTACATAAAACTTCCCTTGGAATCTAAAACCCAATAGCTCAAAGTCCCCCGGGTGCACTGGCAGTAATCGGAATGCCGATTTAATGTCACATTTTGCCAGGAGGGCACCAGGACCACAAGAGCGCACCATCCGTAGGGCTTGGTCAAAAGACGTATACCTGACCGAACAAAGGTCATCAGGAATAGCATCATTGACAGAGTAACCCGCCGGGTACGATAGATGGTGGATTAAACGAAATTCCCCCGGGGCCTTTTTGGGTACTAACCCCAGAGGGGAAACCTTCAGGTTGGGGAAAGGTGGTACAGAAAAGGGGCCCGCTACCCTCTTGGCCTCTACCTCTTTGGCAATACTCAGGGCAGCCTCCTCCTCCCTACCCTTCAGAGAAAGTAAATTGGGGGCATCTTGGGGTCCCCGCACTCCTTTGAATGGGATACGGAAGCCCCACTGGAAACCCTCCAGGAGGTACCTCGTATCCTCCCTCCTTGGATAAGTTGAGAGCAATCGCTCCAACATATACACATTAACTGGGGAGGGGGCCTTTTGACTGGCTAGCTCCATCAGCAGAAGCTCTGCCCGCTCCCTGTCCACCTCTACCTCTGCCCCGTGACCCACCGGCCCGCGGGCACGTGGCGGCGGCGTGGGGCCAGCGCAAGAGGGACACTCGTGTTTATATCGGCACTGCCGCTTATTGCACACGCCATTAGCCAAGAAGCTCCAACACAGCAAGCGGGATGGAACCCCCTGGCCCGCCGGCTGGCGGGGAGCCTGTGTTGGAGCAGCTCGCTGCATGGCATGGCCACAATGGTACCTATTCCCAGGTGCCGGACGCGTGGGGGTCATGTACAAGAGCCACAATTTTTGACAGGGCTCATCCCATCTCATCTCCGGGTGTAGGGGCACCCTCATTCTAAATTCCTCATCGTAAGCCAACCACGATGGGCCAGGGAAATCCACCACCGCCCTGTAAATATTGTCCAAATATTGGACCATAGGAATGGCCAGATCAGGCCGGGCCCTAAGGTATACCGCCATATAAATAAGATATGCCGGCAACCAGTTGGCCCAGGTGCGGGGTGGCTTACGACGACGGGACAGCTCTTTGTCTCTGTCGTCCTGTCCCTCTCTCTCCTCCTTAGTGGGCTCACGGTTCAATAGGGAGAATATATACACGTACTCCCCCTGCCAAATCTTTTCCCTCGTGACCTGAGACAAATGATCACCAAGGGGCAAGGAATAACCAGCCGTCGGCAAAGCCGTCACCGGCACATTAGGTATATGGGGCATACGCAGCGGAACCTGGACAGCCCCTGCGATGCCCGGTACTGCCCCGGGGGCGGAAACCCCCACACTCAATGAGGTGCCATTTTGAAACCAAGGGGCACTGGGATAGACTGGTAACTGATGCCCACTCGCCTCAACTTGACGAGGCCAGGGCCACTGAACCCCACCACTGGAAGTGGGCTGTGATGTAGGTGCACTAATTTGAACCTGATACTCACTAGGTGCACCCCCGTGAGCCGCCCCCACTGGGGGTTCCAGCCCATGGCGGGTGTCGGAGCTCGCGACCGGAATCGAGCTCTGGGGCCACACCTGACTGCTCCCTGTCTGCAGCTCTGGACGAACAGGGAGCCGTGAGACACCGGCAGGTGCAGGCTGGAGCGTCTCAAGCAGCTCAACCCGGCTGGCCGCCTGGTGCAGTGTGGCAGCCGTCGAGGTAGCCGGTGGACACGAAGGGCCCCCGGCAGAGAGAGAAGGGCCCCCTCCCATAGGGGGCTGTGCAATCCCCAAGGATGCCTCTAGCACTGCTAAACGTGCTAGTAAAGCATCCACTGCCACAGATCCCCCAGCATAAGGCGGGCCGGGTGGGCCGGAAGGCCCACTAGGCATTTGAAAAGGAACACCGAAGTGAGAGCCTGGGCCAGAATAGGGCCATGCCCAAAACTCCGGCCCATGAGGGGCTGGAGGAGGAATTGGTTGCGCGCCCGCACCAGGCCCTCCCCCGCTGTCCTGACCCATGGCCGGCAACTGCTGGCCGAGGGCCGAAGCCCCTGAGGGGCCGGCCTGAGGCTGGCCAGCCAAGGCCGGCTGCCAAGTACCAGGCTGAATAACCCCACCGGTATCGGTGGGCAAAGCTGGGATAGTGCCCTGCCGCGGGGGCGCAGCCCTGGTCCTCCGACCTGAAGGCTGCCCCCCATCCTGCGCACGGCCCGAAAAAGTCCTCCCCTTCGGCCGCGGTTTCATCGCCGGGGCCTTCCGTTTGGGAGGCATATCTTCGAAGAAAGAGCAAGATCCCTTTCCAGGGATCGAAAACCTAGCGCCAAAAACACAGAGCAGCCAGCAAGCTAAGGCTCTGTGCTAATCCTCCCTTCCCAGCCGGGAAGGATCAAAGGCTAAAGAGCCGAAGACTACGGACAAACAGCGATGGAGAAAACTTCTCCTCTCCGTCGCTATTTCTAAAATGGCAGCTCGTCTGCCTCGTGGCCACCCCTTTTATAGAGGGGTGGCCATGTCCTCTAACTCACCCGGATGTCTGAGTCCGGCTGGGGGTCCCCCGCAAAGAGCGCGGTGGCCATTTTGGCGCCGCACTTTCATTTGCTTTACTTTTGTATTGATATTGACATGTTGTTGCCGCCTTGAGTCGGCCTTGGCCGAGAAAGGCGGGGTATAAAATAAAATTGAATTGAATTGAATTGAATGTCAGCACAATAATGGAACCGTAAAAGGGCCTAGTGCAGGGGTGCCCAAACTATGGCCCATGGGCCAGATCTGGCCCCTGACACCAATTCATCCACCCCACACGGCCCTCATCTCTCCCAGGAGTGGAAATAATAATAATAATAATAATAATAATAATAATAATAATAATAATAATAATAATAATAATAATAATAATAATAATAATAATAATAATAATAATAATAATAATAATAATAATAATAATAATAATAATATATTTATTTATACCTTGCTTCCCTCACCCCGAAGGTGACATGAAGCAGCAACAACAGTCAGAAAAATCAACAATCAATAATTTTTCAATATAAATGCAATAAATACAGGGGAAGATACAAAATCACAACAATATTCATAAAATACAGTAGAGCAACCCACAGAGCCCTGGCTAATGACACATGCGGAGCCCAGGGCTCACCCTCATAAAACAACATCTGAGACAAAACAAACACACCTCCCCGGGCAGTGGGGTGGCTCCGGGGCGGGCAGGGGAGTTCTCCGGTGCGGTGGTGTCAGCGGCTTTTTCAGCCCTCTGAGCAGATGGGGCTCGGAGGGCAGCGGTGGCAGTGAGCAGGCACACCTGGCCCCAACCCGGGCAGTGGGGTGGCTCCGAGGTGGGCGGGGGAGTCCTCCGGTGCGGCGGTGTTAGCAGCTTTTTCAGCCCTCCGAGTGGGTGGAGCTCGGAGTGCGACAGTGGCGAGCGGGCGCACCTGGCCACAACCCAAGCGGTGGAGTGGCTCCTGGGTAGGCGGGGGAGTCCTCTGGTGCGGCGGCATCAGCAGCTAAATAAAATTCACATGTATGGGTGTGTTTTACCTCCACTTCTAGGAGTGGCAAGGGTGGTGCAGGCCAGATGAATGGGTGTCAGGGGCCAGATCTAGTCCATTGGCTGTAGTTTGGGCACCCCTGGTTTTAGCAGAGAAAATGGCAGCTTAACATCTATCTCATTCTGTTGCAAAACAAATTGCAAGGCATATTTTACTTTCGCTTCCAGGGGGAGGAACCACATGACTGGCCCGCTGAACCTCATGACCGGCTCAGTGAGCCACATGACTGGCCCATGGCCCAAAAAGTTTGGGTACCCCTAGCCTAGTGTGATTGGAATAGGGTGTATCTTTCCATTTTGCAGCAACAGGGAGAGGAGACATTAAGACTAAAGGTGAAAAATAAAGAAACTATTATGAGACATAAGTATTGCTATCTTTCTATAGATGAGAGAAAAGTAGATTACAGGAAAGCTGGTTAGCAGAAAGAAGACAGGGAGTGAGAAGAAGAATTTCCTTGTGTAAAATGGTGTGATTTTGGAGGTGACAACTATGAGTTTAAAAGCTATTCATGCACATTGACACTTGGACAGAGTTTCTGCCTTATATTCAGATGTTTTAGCTATTATTTCTATTGCATCCTTTTTGGTGAGCCATCTATGAATTGATTTTATAGTAAATGTACTGTCAAATCAAAAATATACATAATTTCTTCTTCCTGGAAGAAATACTGGAACGTTATGGGTATTGGGATGTTATTTCTGGTAGGATTTTGAGGCTGGTTGCATCAGTCTCCTCTATTCAAAAGAGGAGGGTAAATCTGGTTCAGCTGTGCTACTTGGAAGTCACCATTATGGGCTATTTGTGGGCTATTTTTCACAATATTGATTTTCTCCCAAGAACAGGTTCTGGATTATTGTTCCTGTAGATAATTTGTGGCTTGCTGCATTCATCTCATAAAATCACTTATATATGTTGTGAATTTGGTTGGGTTATTGTATTCAGAAGTTGCCATTCTGGGTCATTATGTTCTGTTCTGGTGAGTTTGGGGACAATAAAGGTTAAAAAAGAGTAATATCCATTGGTTTTCAGGTCTAAAATATTGTTTGGGTGTTTGTTCATCACATACTACTATTTTTCAAATTGTTTTCTTTAATTAAAAAATTTCCATTCTGGCCAGTTGTTCTGGCTTTTGTCTAGTCCTGTGGAAATGTTTACTATTCTAGTTAAAGATTTTTATAAATTAATTTTAATATAATGAAATAACATAAATCACCATCCCAAACTCATCCACACCTTTTTTATATTAACCTCACCTCCAGGCAGACTGTAGAAAATTGAGCTTGCCATTACCTATTGCTGCGTACTCCAGAACTTCATAAATGAGAAGTAAAATGTAGAAGAAATTGAGAATCGAAAAACAAAAGTTAGTAAGGAAGAAAGAACTCGTAATTTTCTTAGGGGAGAAACATCTTACAACGTATTTTACAACTGCAAAGAAGATCATTTCAGATTAAAAATGCACATGAAGGATATTTCTGGGCAGCCTGAAATCTTGGAGCACAATTCCAACTTGTGAGTAAGTGATTCATTGATTGAGTTTTGGGAACTGCGTAAAGATTCACACTGTGCCCCCCCCCCCGTCAGCAGGGACAATTGTAGAGACTTCTGTCTGCAAAAAACTCTCTGCTACCCACTGTGGGTTCCTTCCCACAAAGTAGATTTTTCCCCCTCTGCTATGTGATGGAGTAGAAGAGAAATAGTGGTTAATTAGATAGCAAGAGTACTGCATGGGTATGAGCAGAAACATAACAAATGTCCTCAGATAGTCTGGGCTTCTCTTGATTTCTATCTTTAGCAAATCTCTTTGCTGGACATGTTCCGCCTATTGCTAGAATCTACTTCTACAATTACTTCAGTTTTATTTATAGCCCTATCCTTGTCTTGCTTTTCTCCCCTGAAAAAGAGGGAGATGGTCTTTGTTGAAGGAATGGAGAATTTCATTAGAGATGCATCTGTCATTTCAAAGAACGGTTCCCATCCTTCGTCCAGGCTTCTTCTTCCTAGTTCTTGTCTCATTATCATTTCTTCTTACCCAAACATCGAGATGCAAACTTCTCCCTCCCTCCATCTGAATTCTCACATTGGTTTGTTTACATTGTGCTCTTAGGTCGGTCCCTTTCAGTTCTTTTCTCTAAATGCCCTTCCTCCTCTCATAAGAACATAAGAACAGCCTTGCCGGAACAGGCCACAGCCCATCCAGTCCAGCATTCTGTCTCACACAGTGGCTCACCATTTCCTTCAGGGTATTCCCAAGGAGATGCCTTCACCTGCTTAGGATTCCCTGGAAATGGCATTGAGAGATATCCTGCCTATCTCTCCAACCCGGAGGTTGTCCTTAGGTAGCCATAATTATAGCCATTGATAGCCTTGTCCTCCATGAACTTGTCTAACCCTTTCTTAAAGCTGTCAAGACTGACAGCTGTCACCACTTCTTCTGGCAGGGAGTTCCATAGACCAGTAATCCTCTGGGTGAAAAAGTACTTTCTCTTATTTGTTTGAGAACTAGTACCCAAAAGTTTCATGGAGTGTCCCCTAGTTCTAGTGTTGTGCGATAGGGAAAACAGTTTTTCCTTATCCACTTTGTCCACACCGTGCATGATTTTATAAACTTCAATCAGGTCACCTCTTAGACGCCGTCGTTCAAGAGTGAAAAGGCCCAACCGTTGCAGCCTCAGATGGTAAGGAAGGTGTTCCAGTCCCCTAATCATTCTGGTTGCCCTCCTCTGTACTTTCTCCAACTCCATAATATCCTTCTGGAGGTATGGCGACCAGAACTGTACACAGTATTCCAGATGGGGCCTCACCATAGATTTATAAAGAGGCAAAATGACACTTGCTGACTTATTTTCTATACCCTTCCTAATGATCCCTAACATTGAGTTTGCTTTTTTCACTGCTGAGGCACACTGGGTTGACACCTTCATTGAGCTGTCCACCAGGACACCAAGGTCCCTTTCCTGGTTTGTCGCAGAGAGTTCAGACCCCATCAGTTTATAAATGTAATTGGGGTTTTTTGCCCCAACATGCATCACTCTGCACTTACTGATGTTGAAGCTCATTTGCCACTGTTTTGCCCACTCCCCCAGTGTCAAGAGATCCCTCTGGAGCTCTTCACAATCTCTCACAGTTTTCACTACCCTGTATAATTTAGTATCGTCAGCAAATTTGGCTACCTTGCTTTTTACTCCTACCTCTAGATCATTTATGAAGAGGTTGAAAAGCAGGGGTCCCAGTACTGAACCTTGGGGGACCCCACTCTTTACTTCCCTCCACTTGGAGAAGTGTCTATTTAGTGCTACCCTCTGTTTCCTGTCCCTTAGGCAGTTGCTGATCCAGGACAAGACCTGTCCCTTTATTCCATGACTGGTAAGTTTATTCAAGAGCCTTTGGTGTGGGACCTTGTCAAAAGCCTTCTGAAAGTCCAGATAAACAATGTCAACTGGATCCCCCTTATCCACATGCTTGTTGACACTCTCAAAAAATTCCAACAGATTAGTGAGGCATGATTTGCCCTTGCAAAAGCCATGTTGGCTCTCCTTTAGCAGCGCCTCCTCTTCTATGTACTTATTAATTCTATCTTTTAGGATGGTTTCCATCACTTTACCTGGGACACATGTCACATGTCATTTGCTTCTCTCTTGTCCTCCTTGGAGACTGCAGTGGCGCAAGAGGTTAAGACGCTGAACTCGACTACTGGAAGGTTGGAGTTCAATTCCCGAGTACTGCACAGCGGAGTGAGCGCCCATCTCTATCCCATCCTCCTGCCAACCTGGCAGCTCAAAAGCAAGAAATTGCAAGTAGATAAAACCCATCCACTTCAGTGGGAAGGTAAACAGTGTTCTGTGGACTCCAGTGTTGAGGCATGCCTGCCACATGTTCACAGAAATCTCTGCAGATGCACAGACAGCACTGGCTCTTTGATTATAAACAGAGATGAACACTGAAGCCTAGAATTGGATACAACTGGCTTTTGAGCATGGGTGACCTTTACTTTACCCTTACCTGTCCTCCTTGTCTCAGGATTGTCTTTAGTTTTAACAAAATGTGCTGGAAATTAAGACCTTTCTCTTTGTTGCAGGCTTTCGTTTCATGATTGCTGTCTAATGCTGGACTGTTATCTTTGTTGTTTTTAATGTGTTTTCAGTACTGCCTTTATCTGTGACTTTTTAATACAATATTTGTTTAATTCTTTTAAAATACCATCACAATTTATTATTTTTTACTTTTATACTGTTTATTTTTAATACTGTAAACCACCTTGGATCCTTGTTAGCTGAGAGGTGGTGTAAAATATTTTAATAAAATAGTGTGCATGTGTGGCACAGTTTCTTTGTTTGGTACTTATAAATCACAGATTACATATGCAGAAAACCCAAGCACAAGGCAAGGTCTAAATATGAATAGTATTAAAATATTGTAATGGAATGTGAAAGGTACTGGTAGCAAAGTGAAGTGAAGAAGATTAGAATCAGTCCTTAGGAAGGACAGACCTGATGTAGTCTTTTTGCAGGAAACTCATCAAAAGTCAGAGGATACGAATAAATTATTTTTAGGATGGCTTCAAATTTATGAAAAGTCATATGGCACATCAAAGGCAAGAAGAGTGTCGATTTTGATTTTGAGTAGGTTAGGCTTTACAATGATAAAGAGCATTTCTAATCCAGAAGGTAGATATTTAATAGTAAAAGGGACGATAGATGATGAAGAAATAGTATTGGTGTATATTTATGCTCCAAATGAAGGTCAAGATAGGTTTTTGGACAAGGTTTATTATACAGGTACATTGGAAAAAGAAAGAACAACAAAAATGATAGTGGCAGGTGATTTCAACTTAATATGGTTAAACATAGACTGCACGAATATAACTAGGAGCAGAAGTGGGTTTAAAATGCAAATAATTGATAAATGGATAAAATCTTTGGGTTTAAGAGATACGTGGCGGGAGCTTAAAGGATCAGAAAGGGCCTATACATGTTTTTTTTACAGGTTTATAACTCATATTCCAGAATAGATTATATATTTGTTACAGATAATATGACTAAGAATTTAGAGGATATAGAAATTGGAATTTTTAAAGAATCAGATCACTCGAAAGTGTTGTTGGGATTAAAAATAGAGAGGGCAATGAAGGCCAGAAATAATTTGAGATATGATGCTAAATTATTTAAAGCTCCAAAGAGTAAAGAATAAATAATTGAAAAATGGGAAGAAAATTGTTATAATGTAGTTTGTGATACCATGAAGTCGGTATTTAGAGGGGAGAGTATTAAGTTAGCAAGTATTAAAAACAAACAATTTAAGAGTAAACAACAGGAAATTGAAAAGGAAATTAAACAGCTGCAAGAGGGACATGTAAAGACAAAAAATATGAAGGTCTTTGATAAGATGCAAAGATTAAGGTTGGAAATGGCGGGAAAAGATATTGAAAAAGTGAAAAGGGATTTGGCATATTTAAAGAGGGACTATTCTGAGTATAGTAATATAAATTCAAAGTTATTAGCAAGAGCCATTAAAGAGAAGAGAAGCAAAAGAGAAATTAGAATCCTGATTAATAAGCATGGAATAAGATGTAATAAGACTAGTAATAAAATTAAGATAGTGAAGGAGCTTCATCAGGAATTATATTCTAAAAAGGAAATAAATTTTTTAAAATTAAAGGAACATCTAGAGAAACATTTTGGAAATAAATCAGGAGCATAAAAATAAAATGGAAGAATGATAATGGAGAAAGAAATTAAGGACGGATAAGTCACTAGGGGAAGATGGGTTACCAGCTGAGTTTTACAAAGACTTTAAGGATATTGTAGTGCCAAGACTAATGAAGCAGTTTAATTATATTTTAGATGGTGGAGTGATCCCAACTTCATGGTATAGACCTTTAATTGTTTTACTACAAAAACCTGGGAAAGATTTAGAAAAAGTAGACACATACAGACCTATCTGTTTAATAAATCAAGACGCCAAAATATTTACTGCAATATTGGCAAATAGATTAAGCAGGTTTATGGACAACTATATAAATAAAGACCAAGTGGTTTTTTTTTTGAAAGGAAGACATATGGCAGACTTGACAAGGAGAGTTTTGGACTTAATAGATATCACAGGACAAAAAAAGGGAAAGTTGGATTTATATCATTAGATATTTTCAAGGCATTTGATTCACTTCAATGGGAAACAATTAATGAAATAATTAAATGTTTTCAGTTTGGGAATAAGTTTAGAAGAATGATTGAACAATTATATCAATATGGTTCCGCCAATGTCAGGGTAAATGATGTTCTTACAGAATATATAAAGCTTGAAGCTGGAACTAGGCAGGGTTGCCCATTATCACCAATATTGTTTATTATGGCAATGGAATTGCTAGTGAGTGCCATAAGAGAGGACAAAAATATTGAGGGACTAGAAGGTAATAAAATAAGTTTATATGCAAATGATACTTTAGTTATTATGAAACATCCTATGAAGGTACTAGACAGGATACAAGTACATTTAAAGGAATTTGAGGAAATGACAGGTTTAAGAATAAATTGGGGAAAATTTGATATGATACTTTGTAATATAGATAAAGAAGGACAGGAAAAATAAAAGATAAATATAAAATACAGGTCAGAGATAGTTTGAAATATTTGGGGATTAAAATCTCAAATAAATTTGATGAATTTAAGAGATTAAATTCTGAAAAACAAAAAAAGAAATTAAAGATAAAATACAGCAATACAAAAAGTTGAAGTTGTCTTGGTTTGGCAGGGTAGCATTGTGTAAAATGATGTTATTACCGAGACTTAACTTTTTGTTTGATGCCCTGCCAATCCAACTCAAGGTAAAAGAAATTAAGGAATACCAAAATTTATTAAATAACTATTGTAATGGAGGAAGTAAACCAAGAATATCGAGGAATTTGTGGTATTTATCCCAGAAAGGAGGATTGGGATTGTCGAATGTTAAGAATTATTATAGAGCTTTTCAAGTAAAAGATATTGTGAAGATTTTAATGAGGGAGGTGGTAATCTGTGAAGA
The DNA here is from genome assembly GCA_035047305.1 of Bradypodion pumilum. NCBI lineage: Eukaryota > Metazoa > Chordata > Lepidosauria > Squamata > Chamaeleonidae > Bradypodion > Bradypodion pumilum. The sequence goes on along the minus strand of JAWDJD010000004.1, from coordinate 182,822,147 downwards.
AATTGAGATGAGAGAGAGTTAACTCAAATTTGTAAAGCAGTATTTTTAGATAAAGATATAGGTAAAATAGTTATTAAAAACAAAATGATAAAGACAACGTTAGATGTATGGAAGAAGGTGAAGAAGGAACTAGCTCCAGATATTCTCCGATTATAGAAATTGAGGATATGAAAAATTTCGGATAAAAATAGATAAGAGGGTGAAGGAAGTTTTTCTTAGGAATGATGTGATCCTGTTGAAGGACTGGATACAGGTTTGTAAAGATAGAGAGAAAAATTAGAGATAAACAAATGAGGTTGAACTGGTTTCAGATCACATTAGTAAATAAGTGGAATAGTAAATATTTAAGGGAAACCAGTTTGGAAAGGGGTAGGATGGAATTTGAGGAACTGGTATTAAATATACGAAAAGGAGAAATGGAAATTAAGGGCTTGGTGAATAAGGTTTATAAGATTTTAAATCAAGATTTTAAATCAAGAAACATTGAGAAAAATTTGGGAACAAGATTTTGATGTTAAAATTACAGAAACAGCTTGGAAAAATAATGGAAGAAAAGGATCATGAGAACCATGTCTGTTAGAGTAAAGGAACATAATTATAAAATGTTATGGAGATGGCACCTGGCCCCAGTTAGGTTGCATCAGATGGACAATAATAAAAATAAAATGTGTTGGAGATGTAAGAATACACTGGGAACTTACACTGTGGTGGAGTTGTAATGTGGTAAAAGACTTTTGGGGGAAATTGCGGAAGAAACTTCAAGAATTATGGGGATGAGACTTAAGTTGGGGTCAAGTACTGCTTTGCTGACAGACATGGATAATATTAATATAGATAAGGATAAAAAAGAGTTATTATCTATAATATTGACAACAGGTAGACAATGTATCACAAGAAATTGGGGAAATGATGTGATTTTAAAAATTGAAGATTGGTATAAGGAAATGTGGGAACTCGCTTTGAATGATAAGTTAACATGGGAGTTGAATTTAAAAAAGGTAAAGTTAATGAAAATAGATTTTGGAAAATTTGGCAACCATTTGTGGAATCTACATTGATTAGAGGTGAAGGTAGCAGGCCAGCATCAGATCAACTGAGTTTTTGGAAATAGTGAAAGATTACTGTGATATATTGCATCCTCCAGGGCAATGTATATATCACTTGGGTGTGTATTATGATTTTTATTTATTTATTTATTTATTGTTCTGGTTATGTAGTACTGTGACAGAAACATAATAAGTTTTTATTATATTAAATATAGTAAATATAAGCATATACATATACATATACATACAAAACATTTATGAGTTTAGAATTGGATTGATATTTTTGATAAGAAGAATATATTAAAAGAATGAGAAATATATACTATATTGAATACTGGTGAGTTTTAAAATGCATTAAAATGTTTCTACTGTGTTATAAAGTAATTTAATGACTACTGTATTAGATTATTAAGCATGTATCTTGTTTGTATTTTTTATTTTATTTTCTATTTTTTGTCCTGTTTGTATTTTTACTTTGAAAATGTAATAAAAAATATATATTTTAAAAAGGACTCCTTTATTTCAAAACTTGGATGGGTGGGGCCAGCCAGAATTTCTGCTACCGGTTCTGGCGAACTGGTGCGAACCTGCTGATGCCCACCACTGGTTGTATGTAACTCTGAGCTATATCTCTTTGAAGCTTATGGAAATGGTGCTTATGTAGGGTGTTTTAACTCTTTCATTCTTTTCTCTTTCCTTAATGTATACTTCACTGACCTGGTATAGCTGAGCTGGTTGCAGTTCCTGGCTGTGCCAAGAATTCAAATCCTTGTTCTGCCTCCTAGGACAGTGATGGCTAACCTTTGCACTCCAGCTGTTCTGTAACTCCAATTCCCAGAAGCTCTGATCAGCTGGAGTGCTGACTTGGTAATTGAAGTCCAAGGACAGCTGACGTGCCAAGGTTAGCCACCAGGGTAAGAAGGGCTACCTGAGATAATCCAAAGCAGAGGTGGCCAACCTTGGTGCTACAGGCGTTTTTGGTTTTCAGTTACCAGAAGCCCAAGTAAGCACACATGCTGATCAGGGCTTATGGGAATTGAAGTCCAAAAACATCTGGGGCACCAAGGCTGGCCACCCCTGAGCTAAAGTTTATGAGCAAGCTGGAGCACCCCATAGTGCCATGAGAAGTAATGACTGCTGGGCCATGTCTTCCTATATACCTTTCATGTATTTGAAGAGTGCTATCACATCTCACCCTCAGTCTCCTTTTCTCGAGGCTAAACATGCCCAGTTCCTTCAGCCTTTCCTCATATGGCTTGGTTTCCAGTCCTCTGATCATCCTTGATGCTCTTCTCTGTATCTGCTCTAGTTTTGATTGAATATTTCTTAAAATGTGGTGACTAGAATTGGACACAGTACTCCAGATGTGGTCTAACTAGTGCTGAATAGAAGGGGCTATTACCTCATGAGTTTTGGAGACTATACATCTGTTAATGTAGCCTAAAACAGCATTGGCCTCTTGGGCAGTCACATTGTACTGTTGGTTCACGCTTAGCCTGTGATGTACAACAATTTCAAGAATCTTCTTGCCTGTAGTGTTATTGAGCCAAGTATCCAAGTATCTTGTGACTGTTCATCTGGGTTATTTTCCCTAGGTGTTAAACTTTGCACTTATCCCTGTTAAATTAATGAAATATTTCACTTCTCAAGTGAGATAGTGAAAGATTTTATATACCTAGGCTCTACCATCAGTCCAAATGGGGACTGTGGCCAGGAAATCAGAAAACTGAGAATAGGAAGGGTAGCAATGAAAGAATTAGAAGAGATCACCATGTGTAAGGATTTATCACTGGAGACCAAGAACATCCAATTTCCAATTGCCATTTATGGGTATGAAAGCTGGACAGGAAAGAAAGCAGATAGGATAAAATTTGATTCACTTGAAATGTGAAGCTGGAAGATTGCTTTGGAGATACTCTGGACTGCCAAAAAGATGAACCAGATTGTCCTAGAGCAAATCAAGCCTGAACTGTAGCTGGAGGCAAAAATGACGAAATTGAAACTGTCCTACTTTGGGCACATCATGAGAAGGCATGACTCTCTAGGAAAGACAATAATGGTGAGAAAGGTGGAAGGCAGCAGAAAGTGAGGAAGGCCAAAATAAAGATGGATTGATTTCTTAAGGGAACCACAAGCTATAACTTGCAGGAGTTGAGCAGGGCTTCTGAAGACAGGACATTTTGGAGATCTCTCAATCATAGGTTCGTCGTAAGTCAGACATGACTTGGCAGCATGTCACAATAACAACAGCAATGCTCTACTTCCTTAATCTTTGTAGTATCCATATAGTATTGCTAAGAGGTTAAAACAATGCAAAACAAAAAGCAAATCCATGTGAGATCCTAGCCATGGCGCTCTTGTATCATGCCTAACTTGGCTGTTGGCTAAAGGCACATTGCCAGGCTTTAGAGCAAAGGAGATAGCAGCAGCCCAGAAGTAATAGAATTCACAGTAATATTCAGACTGCAGGTGGGCTGTCACACAGAGTCATAGCACTGTAGATTTGGAGATGACTTCAAGGGTCATCTAGTTCAATCCCTGCTAATACAGAAGAACATGTTTGAATGTCCCCCTACAGCAGGGGGTACACAAAATCTTTTCACCTATGATCATAGCTCTAGTGTCAGTTGGGAGTAGCCAGATGCATTGTTAGAAAAGGGAGTCTCAAAATTACTGGAAGGCAAGAATGAACATCACAGCAGTCCTACTTTAGATTTTTGGAGGAGGGTCTAAAAGCTCTCTCATGGGGGGCATGGCCAAGATGGCCGACGAGTAACATCTTGATCTGGACGCTTGCGCTTATCAAAGTGGTAACTAATGTGACTGAATAAAATGGGGAAATTTTAAAGTGGTATTTTTTGTTGATAAGACTCCTGCTTGCCTATTTGGAAAGTTTTGAAGTCGGGCGGTCGAAGTTTGGGAGGTTTCCTGGGTAGGCGAGGCTCGCGACGGAAGCCGCAGCTTTCCCTGCCGAGGAGCCGAGAATGGGACCAGTGAGACGGCGGAGATCTAAGGCGGCAGTAAAATCGACAAGAGAACAACTTTATGTAAGTTCATGAAAGTCTATGTGGAAAAGTTAAAGCTAACTGGGGACTTTGTTTAGAAGAGCCCGGACTTGGAAGCGGGTGTGGAAGTGGATAAAATCGGGCGGATGATCCGTTAATGGCGGCGGTCCTGGAAAACGAAAGTGATTGTGCTTTGGTTTATGGCTTCCTAGCGCCCCAGGAGAACCGCGGCGTGCTTTGGCGATAGTAAAGTGGTTTATGAAGTTCTCGTCTGGGCTCCAGCTTTTGAAGGTTTCAGTGTGTTTCGAGTCTAAAGAGCGTGGGGAAAGTCTGCCGATTCACAGAGGAAGAAGGGGGGTTCCCCCTGAAGTTAATGTACCCGCTGGAAAAGGGCGCTTTGATTCGTTTGCTTCAAGAGAAGGATTAACTTGCTTTTTATTCCTTCACCGTGTGGATTACAAATAACATTTTCCTTTTGGACATATTGCTCCTCCTGTTTTTTTTCCTCCTTGCTTGGAGTTTGGGCTTTTTTTCTCTTCTCACCTCCCTTCCTGGTGGCTTTGACTCAAATGAAAAAATCTGGGTGACCGTTTCTTTGGAGCCTCTATTTTTGTGGTTTGGATGGTGAATAGTTGGACTGCCTGCTTTGGGGAAACGGGTCGGACGTGGATTATTCCTTTTTTCTTTCTGTTTGGAGCATATGCCGGTTCCTGCTTCTCTTTTGTGGATTACAGCAACTAATTTTCCACTGGATTTCTTCCTCCCTATAAGCTTTGTCTGACCTGTTTGGTACTAGTGGTTGCAGTGGCACAGGCTTGTCTGGACTGACTAAGATTTTGCAACGTTCTGCAACACTGGACTTTCCTATTGTGTGTCATCATGGATAAAGGCACAAGAGGGAAAGCAAAAGAGGAAGAACCAGTAGTGAAGTCTAAGAGGAAAGAAAAAGCACCAATGGAAGAGGTCCCCCAGTCTTCATCACCGCCACCTGAGCCTTATGATCATACTCAAATTATGGTGGAAATTGGTAAATTGTTCCAGAAATTGGAGAAGAATGAGGAATCAAGGGTGAAAGATAGAAATGAAATGATGAAAAAACAAGATAAGGTGGTATCATCTGTTGCAGATTTTTCAAAAAAAGTGGACTTAAGTTTGCAAAAAATAGAGGGAAATGTGAAATTGGTTCAAAATGAGGTAAATGTCATAAAAAAGGAAATAAAAGGGACTCAGGAGGCGGTGCAGGAGAATAAGCTGAAATTGGAAGAGCACGAGAAAAGGATTGATGCTGTGGAAGATATGATGAGAAAGCAGAACTTTGTGATCCGTCAGGTGGTTGAACGGACACCGGACCAGCTAAGAGAAAGAGTGGTTCAGTGGTTAAATGGTTTGAATATGGGAAAGGAATTTGTACAGGAAGATATTGTAAGTGTATTCAGGGTGGGCCCAAGAAGAGGGAAAGTGGTTCAAAGAAATGTTTTGATAAAATTTGCAAATTGGGGTGATAAGCTTAGAGTAATGGCTTTTTTGAAACAAGCTGGACCTGATGCCCTGAAATTTGATGGTTCTGATGTAGAAGTATACAATGATATCTCATTGAAAGAAAGAACGTGGAGATATAAGATGAGACCTGTAACCAAATTGTTGATGAGTAAAAACATAAGGTACAACTGGAGGTTCCCACAGCAACTGCGCTTTTTTTATGAGAAAAGAATGCAAGTAATTGATGAAGGGACCGATCCATTGGAGTATTTGAGTTTGTTGGAGTTGGTAAAAACAGATTCAGAAGAGTGAATAAATTTTAAGAAAGAATTGTTGGAATCGGGTGCTCTGGGGAGGGAGTATGAGAGGGCAGAGGCTGGTGGTGCCACAGGTGGAACACCGCAGGGAAAAGAAGAGGAGGAACTGTACCTGATCATGGTGGAGGAGGAGGCAAGTAAGGAGCAATGAGAAATAGATTAATAAAAATCAAAGCATTTAAACAATATAGAAGGGTGAGTAGCGCGTAGCACTGGTTAGTAGGCACATCTTGCATGTCCCCCCTCTCCCCTCTTTGGTTGTCGAAGGCGTCTTTTTTTTTTTAAGAAAGTGGGGAGAGTGATAGTGTGTGTTCTATATAGAATTGTGTGTTTCTGGGGGAAGGGATTGGTGATGGCACGCCCAATGGAGAGTTTAGAAGTTAGAAAGGAAATAGATTATGGGAAATATTAACCTGGAATTTGAAGGGTACAGGTTCTGTTCTTAAGAGGCGGAGGTTGGAATTGGCATTGAAGAAAGATAGACCCGATATAGTGTTCTTACAGGAAACACACCAGAAGTCAAAAGACATGAACAAACTTTTTTTGGGATGGATTCAACATTATGAGATGGCGTTTGGAACTTCAAAAGCGAGAGGAGTGGCAATTATGATTTCTAAAAAATTAGGATTTGAGATTACAAAAAGTGTTGCTGACCAAGAGGGTAGATATTTGATTGTAAGAGGAAAAATAGAAGACGAGGAAATTGTTGGTAAATATATATGCTCCAAATGACCATCAAGCGGATTTCTTAGAAAAAGTTCGGAAAGTAGTGGAGCTAGAAAATGTCACAAAAACCATTGTGGCTGGAGATTTTAATTTGATAAGGTCAGGTTTAGACTGTACGAACTTAGCAAGATGTGGAATTGGTTTGAAAGGGAAGGTTTTAGATAAATGGATGGTTGCAATGGGTTTGAAGGACTCTTGGAGAGAGATCAAGGGCTCTGAAAGGGCATATTCTTTTTTTCCACACGTCCATGGGACCTACTCGAGAATAGATTATGTCTTTCTTACGGAAAACCTAATTAAAAATATTGAGGGAATGGAAATTGGGATCTTTAAGGAATCAGATCATGCCAAAGTACTGTTGGAATTGAAATTACAAAAAGATATTCGAAGAGGAAGAATTTGGAGGTATGATCCTAACCTATTTAAAGACCAAAAATGTAAAGAGCAAATCATGGAAAGGTGGAAAGAAAGTTGGCAGTGGAATGACAATAATGAAGTTAATTTTAACGTTGTTTGGGATACCATGAAGTCGGTTTTCAGAGGGGAAAGTATAAAGCTGGCGAGTATTAATTATAAAAGATATAAGGTAGAACAGATAGAAAAAGAAAAAGAAATAAAGCAGTTACAGGATGACCATTCAAAAAGTAAAGATAAAAAAACTTTCGCTAAATTGCAAAGACTCAAGGCAGAGTTAATGGGTAAGGATATTGATAAAGTTAAAAGAGATTTGATTTATCTAAATAGAGAGTATTTTGAATTTAGTAATAGAAACTCAAAATTATTAGCAAGAGCAGCTAAGGCTAAAAGGGAAAAAAGAGAAATTGGGGTGTTGGTTAATAAACAAGGGTTAAGGTGTAACAAGAATAAGGATAAATGTAAAATTGTCAAGGAATTTTATCAAGCATTATATGCAAAAAAGGAGGTAGATGTGGAGAGGCTTAAAGGGATCTTGGAGAGACAGCTAGGGAATGGAATAAAACAGGAACATCGAGAAAAAATGGAGGAAACGGTCACCGATAAAGAGGTAAAGGAGGTAATTGGTGGGTTGAAGATGGGGAAAGCCCCGGGAGATGATGGATTATCGACAGAATTTTATAAAGAATTTAAAGATGTTGTGGTTCCAAAGTTAGTGAAGTTATATAATTATATTTTAGATGGAGGACAAATCCCGACTTCATGGTATAATATCATAATCGTTCTGCTGCCAAAACCGGGAAAGAATCTGGAAAAGGTGGAATCATACAGACCAATTTCTCTTATAAACCAGGATGCCAAGATCTTCACAGCAATACTGGCTAATCGTTTAAATAGTTTTATGGGGGAATACATCAATGTTGACCAAGTTTGTTTTTTAAAAGGTAGGCACATGGCTGACTTGACTAGAAGGGTATTAGATCTAATTGATAATGTTAATCAAACGAAGGAAAAGGTGGGTTTATTATCATTAGATATTTTTAAGGCATTTGATTCATTACAATGGTCTTCAATCATGGAAATAGTTAGAAATTATGGATTTTTAGAAGGGTAATTGATCTACTGTACCAAAAAGGGAGTGCTAGGATTAGAGTAAACGAAGAGGTTACAGATGTGGTAAAGCTTGAGGCAGGTACCAGGCAGGGTTGTCCACTATCTCCTATCCTGTTTATTATGGCAATGGAAATATTAGCTAAAAATATAAGGGATGATCCAAACATAGAAGGGATATTGGGCAATAAAGTGAGTATGTATGCAGATGATACGCTGTTAATGGTGAAACATCCAGAGGTGGTAATGGATAGGATTAAAGACCAACTACAGGAATTTGAGGCTATAACCGGATTGATGATAAATTGGGATAAATCAGAATTGATGCTGTGCAATATGGGGGTAAAGGAGATGGGAAAGATAGTGGGGACACTTAACATACAAATTAAAGAAAAGTTGAAATATTTGGGGATAACTATCTCAAACAAATTGGAAGAACTTTAAAGATTGAATTATGACAGTTTGAAAGTAGAATTTAAGTGCAAATTACAAGAGTTTCAAAAGTTGAATTTGTCATGGTTTGGGAGGATTGCAATTTGCAAAATGATATTGCTGCCAAAGATTAATTTTTTATTTGACGCACTTGCGATCCATTTGAAGGAGAAGGAAATTAATGAGTTTCAAAAGATGTTTAATAATTTTTGTAATGGAGGTAAAAAATCTAGACTTCCAAAGAAGCTTTGGTACTTATCTCAGAAAGAAGGGGGTTTGGGTATGCCAAATTTGTTAGCATACTATCGAGCATTCCAAATTAAGAATGTTGTGAAGATCTTGGCAAGAGAAAAGGTAATTTGGGAGGAATTGGAGATGAAAGAATACAGGAATATTGGCAAAATGATCTTTTTGGGAATAAAGGATAAATTGATAAAGACAAGTAATAATATGATGAGAGGCCTCATGGAAGTGTGGAAAAGAGTAAAGAAAGATATGGTCCCAAATCTCTCTCCAATCCTGGAATTGACTGATATGGTGTGTTTTCCGATAAAAATAGATAAGGAAAAAAAGGAAATATTGGATAAAAATGAAATGTCTTTATTGAAGGACTGGTTAAAAGTTTGTGAGGATGAAACCAAGAGAGAAAAAATATTTGAAAAGTTAAAATTGGATTGGTTTCAGAAATTGAAGGTTGTCAACTGGAATAAAAAATATAGAAGAGAAGTAGGGATAGATAGAACAAAGACCGAATTTGAAGAATTGGTATTAAAGATTAGAAAAGGGGAAAAGAACATTAAGGGTCTAGTAAGCAAACTTTATATCATACTGAATAAGGGTAAAGATCCACAAGATGATTTGAAACGGAAGTGGGAACAAAATTTGAATATAAAAATAGGAGAGGTTGAATGGAGAAACAAATGGAAAAAGAGGATAATGAGAACAATGTCAGTAAGGATTAAGGAACATAATTTTAAAATGTTGTGGCAATGGTACTTGACACCACTGAGGCTTCATCAGATGGATAATAAAAGGGATAATTTATGCTGGAGATGCAAAGAAACGGTTGGAATTTATGAACATATGTGGTGGAGAGATGGTGTGGTGGTGAATTTTGGAGAAGAATAGAAGGAGAGATTGGGGAAATAATGGGTAAAAGAATAAAGCTGGTGTCAGGTACCATCCTATTAACAAATGTGGAAGGTATGGGTTTGAATAAGGAGGAAAAAGAATTATTGGAAATTATGTTAACCACGGGTAGACAATGTATAGCCAGAAATTGGAAAAATGATGTACTTATACAGACTGGAGAGTGGTATAAGGAAATGTGGAGCTTAGCATTGAATGACAAACTGACATGGGAGATTAAAGTAAAAAGGGGTAAATTAAAAGAAAATAGGTTTTGGAGTATTTGGAAGCTGTTTGTGAATCACTCTCTTATGGCAAGGGACAGTTTTGGACCTGTACCATCTCAAAGTGGTTTTTGGAGATGATATAGATACTAAACTCTCCGGGCATTGTAAATATTCACAGGGTGTTGTGTAATTAGTAAAGAAATAAAAAATAGTTGTAGCACTGAAAGCTTTTACGAACAGTCGTAAAAATTACTATGGTTATAGTAATAACCTATAATGTGGATATTTAATATTGTGGTCTATATTGCAAATAATTAGCTTAATTATTATCATGTGCTATTTTCTATGAGTCCGATGTAACATTGTATTGTATTGTTATCATTTTTCTTTTCTGTATGTTTGTTAGTTGTATTTTTTGCTTTTTTGAAATAAATAAAAATTTATAATTAAAAAAAATAAAATAAATAAAAGCTCTCTCATTTTCAAGGAATGGTACAACCTCTTCTGCCTAGAGAGGAAAGGAAAATGTGTTTCCCCCATTGCATTGCCCATGCAATACTCATGTAGTTCTTTCCAAGAGTAGGATTGTGAAGGAAAAATATTATCAGCAGTCCTCCCTCACCCCTTGCAGAGGAATTTGTTGCAGTTGTGGTGGAAGGATCTTACAACTGGAGAAGCAGGTGCACACAGCATCAGTACTGCTGGAAGTTTGATTCTCTACTTGCCTGGATTCAATGATGCATAGGGACCTTCGAACTCTGCAGTTCTAAGATTAGCAGCAGCAGAAGAAGAAAGAGGTGAACATCACCAATGGCATCTCAGCCAAGAAGAATGTAGTATTGATAATGACTGAAAAACTGGTTCTATTTTCTTGGCTGTAATTTGCAGTGCTTGGCTATGAGGTCTCCAGAGCCAAGATCTATGGGAAGAACATCTAAGAAAACCACATGTGTCGCAGAGAAGGCCTGAAGGGGCTGCTCATGTGCAACAGATCGGGCATTCCTACTCTGTAGTCAGGGACACAGTGGCTTAGTAGTTCAGAAGCTGAGTTTCACGACAGGAAGGTTGGCAAGTCAGCAGTTCAAGATCTGATTGCTGCATGACGGAGTCAGCTCCGGTTGTCTATCCCAGCTCCTGCCAACCTAGCAGTTTAAAAGCAAGAAATTGCAAGTAGATAAATAGCTACCACTTTGGTGTGAAAGGTAACAGTATTCTGTGCACTCTGGTGTCTAGTCATGCCTGACACATTACGATGGAAACTTTCCTGTGTGAGCATCTGATTCGTGGTCTGACAAATTCAAATGCTATGCAAGAAGGAAGATGCCTGGTGACCACTCACCTAATGGCAAGTGGAGTGCTGGTGGTGGTTGTAGGGGTACAGTGACTTCTCTCAAATGGAAAGAAAATGAAATTGGGTTGCCTGTCTAGTGGGGGAAGGGGTATGAGTTTTGTGTATAAAAAAGAGGCCAGGCAAAAACCTGAGGAGGCCGTTTGCAACTGGCAGCATCTTTTGAGCTGCCTGACAGAAACATCAGAAGGACTTTGCAGCTGTACAACTAGCACTGTTTGTGGCTGTTTGCTTTTGAACTGCTGAGACTGTCTTTGAAAATAAAGAGTTTACTACAAAAGGCACCACTACTCTCTAGTATTTTATTCAGGAAAGTGATACCCTTAAAGCCTGCCTTGCTATGTCATCTGCCGAGGCAGTGCTACAGAGAGCTTGAAAATCAACAAGTCAAACAGCCACCACCACCAGTTCGTGTTAATGCATCTCTGTGTTCCCAATCTCACATTCTCCAGGCTAATTTGACTTTGCTGTGCAGCAGCAACAACTAATTTTCCTGCTGTGAAAGGAGAAAGGTGTCCTTGCAAATACCCACCCCCTTTTTGGCCACGAGGTTCCTTAGCAATGTGCTTATTTTCCTGCTTTAAGTGTTCATGTGCTATAGGTCCATCAAGAATTCCTAATAGCCATGATTACCAAGTGGAAACATCTTCTGAGTTACCTGACTATTAGATGAGAGAGACAAATGAGGATTGTTGTTAGAAACAGAGAGGTAGACTTAAGCGTTCTGCATGTACACACATGAACCACATGCTTAGGTTGGCATCTTCCCCTCTCAGCATTAGCAGGGAGTTTATGTTGTGTAAGTTGAACTCTCTCACTAAAATTCATGCAGGCACCAGTACATAATTAATTGCTATGCACACACAGATTTTAGTGAGCTAGTTCAGCTTTTGAGAGTCCTGCATTGGGACTACCTGTCCTGAAAAGGCTGTATGAGTTCTTTTTACATGAAAACAAGATAAATGAGCTTGGCATGTTAATGCAGAAGATAAGACACCGGCAGTGGTGGGCTGGCCCATTGGGCTACCGGGACTCAGCCTGGTGTCCCGTGTTGAGCTAACATAATGCAAGCGCGGCACCAAAATGGCCGCCGCGCTCTTTGCGGGAGCCCCCCCCACAGGACGAAGGCATCCGGGTAGTTAGGGGCGTGGCCAGCTCCCTTATAAAAGGGGTGGCCACGAGGCAGCCGAGCTGCCATTTTGCGAAGCGACGGAGCGGAGAAGTTTTTCCTCTTACTCCGTCGCTTTTTTACCTTGAGCGGGAAGCCTTTTGGCTGCTTACTTTCCTCTTTTCGGCTTCCCTTAGGTCCGACTGAGATGCCTTCGAAGAAGAAGGCGGCCGCGAGCGCGGCTCGGGCGGTGTGGAGGCGCAATCCGGGTCGGAGGACCGCGGCTGCGCCTTCCTACCAGCCGCCTTTGCCGGCTCCCACCGCGACCGGTGGGATGGGGTCTATTACCCCCTGGCCGGAGGCCGGGGACCCGAGCAGGGGTCCAGTATGGGCTGCGGCCCGCGGCCCGCAAGCGGCGGACGCTGCTCCTGGTGCTCATTCCACTGGGCCTTCCTCCATCAGGGCCCAGCTCACTCCGGGGCCTTCCAGCCTTGGGGGGTGGTTTATTTATTTATTTATTTATTTATTTATTTATTTATTTATTTATTTATAGTCATATTTGTATATGCCGCCCACTCAGGCAGAACCCGACTCAGGGCGGCATTACAACAATTCTAAAAATACATAAAAACATTATAAAACATTATAAAACCCACATCCCACCTTATTTAAAAACCCATATCCCACCCAACCCCCTCCATCTGCTATACAAAAGGAAAGAAGAGAGAGTTCTTATAAAAGCCAGCAGGCGGGCACCATAGTCCCATTCGGGCCCCACACCTGCCCTGCCAGCCAGGTCTTCACTCCTTTCCTGAAGGGCAGCAGTTCACTTTGGAGTCTTAGGTCTATTGGCAGGAGGTTCCAGAGAGTTGGTGCGGACACGGAGAAGGCCCTCCTTCGGGTGCTGGACAGATGCGCACCCCTAGTTGATGGCACTATTAGAGAGCCCCTCCGGTCCACTCTGGTTGGACGGGCAGACACTCTTGGGACGATGCGGTCTCTAAGGTATCCTGGCCCTCTGCCATATAGGGCTTTAAAGGTCAAAACCAGCACCTTAAATTGCACCCGGAGACAAACTGGTAACCAGTGCAGCTCCCGAAGTAGCGGTGAGGCATGGGCATATCGCCCACACCCCATCACCACCCGGGCCGCCACATTCTGGACCAGCTGCAGCCTCCGAATGGTCGTCAAGGGCAGCCCCATGTAGAGCGCATTACAATAATCTAGTCGGGAAGTAACCAGGGCATGGGTGACCATAAGCAAGGAGCCCCGGTCCAGGAGCGTGCGCAATTGGCGAATCACCCGAAGTTGGGCAAAAGCCCTCCTGGCCACAGCCGCTACATGTTCTTCTAGCAGCAGCCGTGAGTCCAGAAGGACCCCCAAGTTGCGCACTGGGTCTGTCTGGGGCAAAACAGCCCCATCCAGTACCAAAGGTGGTAACTCCCTGGATAACACGGGGCCCCCTATCCACAGCCACTCTGTCTTGCTGGGATTCAGCCGAAGCCCATTGACCCCCATCCAGACCCCAATGGCCTCCAGGCATCCGGATAGGATTTCAACAGCATCACTGGGGTTCCCACGGGCCGAGATGTACAGCTGCGTATCATCCGCGTACTGATGGTACCGCACCCCGTGGGAACGAATGATCTCACCCAGTGGCTTCATGTAGATGTTAAATAAGAGAGGAGAGAGCACAGAGCCCTGAGGCACCCCATACTTGAGGGGCCTAGGGCTGGACCTCTCACTCTCTAACCACACCGACTGGGTACGGCCCTCCAGAAAAGAGGAAAACCAGGACAACACAGTGCCCTGGATCCCCAGTCCTTCGAGCCGTTCCAGAAGGATACCGTGGTCGACGGTATCGAAGGCCGCTGAGAGGTCAAGAAGAGCAAGGACGGATGGACAACCCCCGTCCCGCTCCCGCCAGAGATCATCCATTAGTGCGATCAATGCCGTCTCCGTTCCATACCCGGGCCTGAACCCTGATTGAAAGGGGTCTAGATAATCCGCTTCCTCCAGGACACTCTGCAGCTGGCGCGCCACCGCCTTCTCCAAAACCTTACCCAGAAAGGGCAGGTTGGAAACCGGCCTGTAGTTGTTAAGGACAGCTGGGTCGAGGGACATTTTCTTCAGGAGGGGTCGCACCAAAGCATGTTTTAGCTGTGCAGGAAATACCCCCTCCCGTAATGAAGCATTTATTATCCCCCCAACCCAGCCACCTGTTACCCCCTTGGAGGCTTTCACCAACCAAGTGGGACAGGGGTCCAAAGGACATGTAGTGGCACGAACAGCTGCAAGGAGCCTGTCCACTTCATCAGGGACAACAGGATCAAACTGATCCCAGATAGTATAGCAAGACTGTGCCCCGGCACCTCCCTGACCCTCCCCATCCATGCCAGGGTTCAATCCTGAACGAATCCGATCGATTTTCTCCACCAGATGGTCAGCAAAGTCCTCAGCCGAACCCTGCCAACCGGGCACCGATCTCCCCCTACCGAGGAGGGACCTGGTTACCCGGAACAGAGCGGCTGGGCGATTATCAGCGGAGGCAATGAGGGCGGTGAAGTATTGCCGCCTCACCACCCCCATCGCCACTAGGTAGGCCCTAATAGCAGCTCTAGCTAGTGTCCAATCGGAGTCATCCTGGGTCTTCACCCAGCGGCGCTCTAGGCGTCTCTTTGCCCGTTTGAGTTCACGCAGTTCATCTGTGAACCACGGAGATGACCTAACCCCACGGGCGCGGAGAGGCCGCAGTGGCGCGATTTCATCCAAGGCTACTGTTGTCATCCTATACCACAGGTCGACGAGTACCTCGGGTGAATCGTGTAGCCGATCCAGAGGAACATCCCCCAGTTCCCTCTGGAATCCGTCTGGATCCATTAGTCGCCAAGGGCGGACCATTTTAATAGGTCCTGCCTCCCTACGATGAAGTGTCGCCCCCAGAAAGTCAAGAGTCACCAGATAGTGATCTGACCATGGCACAGGTGAGATGACTAAATCCTGTAGTCTCAGATCACTCTGCCACTGCTCCGACAAGAAAACTAAGTCTGGCATGTGACCACTGCCCCTGGTCGGACCCCGGACTACCTGAGTCAGGCCCATGGCTGCCATGGAAGCCATGAACTCCCTTGCCACCTCAGAAGCCATCCCCAGCGATGGCAAGTTGAAGTCCCCCAGAACCATAAGCCTCGGGAACTCCAACGCCAGCATCGAGGCGGCCTCGAGGAGCTCAGGCAGGGCATCCCTTACCCTGCAAGGGGGCAGGTACAGGAGTAAGATCCCCAACTGACCCTTGGGGCCCAGCCGTAGAAGCAGGGCCTCACAACCAGCCACTTGTGGAGCAGTGGCCCTAGCAACTCCAAAAGACTCCCTGGCAACAATGGCAACACCACCGCCCCTCCCCTCACCTCTAGGCTGGTGCCAGATACCGAACCCAGCTGGACACATGTCCGCCAGAGGTACTCCATCTTCAGGAGTCAGCCAGGTTTCGGTGATGCATGCCAGGTCGGCCAGCCCTTCCTGGATGGCATCTTGAATCAGGGGGGCCTTATTACAAACCGATCTGGCATTCACCAGCAGCAGCCTAAGGGCGGGGTCACACCGGATCTGCTGCTCAGGGCCCAGAGATGTACCTGCAGGGCTGGACTGAGGGACCGCCTTTAAACATCGGACCCACATTCCCCGAGTGCGGCCCGCCCCACGGTACCCGCCATACCGTCCCATGCCCGTCACAACACCTATATGATTCTCCAGAACCTCCCCAGATAGAATGCTGCCCCTCCTTCCTGGCTGGCAGGACCAACAATCTCTCTTCCCTCCCCATCCTCCCTTGGCAGGTGCCCACGCCGGCCCTGCCGGGCCTGGGTGTTGGGTCATGGCCATATTCGGGCCCCGGGGTGCAAGGGCCTGTACCCACGCCCGTAATGGGCGGGCCGGCTGGCCCGTGGCCCCAGGCCAGTGTGGAGGCCTTGCTGGCCCGCGTGGCGGCACTCGAGGCTTCCCTTGCTCGGGCCAGCCACGCTGGGGCTCCTTTTGGGGTGCACTTGGACGCGTCGTCTGCTGGGCAGCGGCAGACGACGGGACGGGTCGAGCAGCTTGAGGCGCGTGGCGCGACTTCGGCCACTGCCTCGCAGCTCCCCGACCAACAGGCCAGCGCGGGTCAAGCCCCGGCGGCGAGCTCTATGGCGGTCGTGAGCTCCGACGCCCCCAGTGGGCCGGAACCCCCGGTGGGGGCGGCCCGCGGGGGTGCAGCATGTGAGTATGCGGTACAAACTAGTGCACCTACACATGTGGCTACGTTGGGGGGGGGCTTTCCAATGGCCTTGGCCTCGCATGGGGGGTGCGGCGGTACAGCCGCTGACGCACCAACAGGCGACGTCAACCACCACCTAGGGCCCCGGGGTGGGGAGCATTTCCTACCTTGTGGGGAATGTGTTAGGGGTGGCTGGGCTAGTCCAAGCCCCTTTCCAGATGCCCGCAGTTTCTGCCGTGCCTGTCTCGGCCTTGCCGACAGCGGGCTATTCCTTGCCACTGGGTGACCATTTGGCACAGGCCACCAGAGAGAAAATATGGCGAGGGGAGTATGTTGATATCTTCTCACTCCTAAACAGGGAGCCCACCAAGGAAGAGAGGGAGGGGCAGGATGAGAAGGATAAGGAACAGGCACGTCGTCGCAAGCCACCACAGACGTGGGCCAACTGGCTGCCGGCTTACCTCATCTACATGGCGGTGTACCTGAGGGCCCGGCCGGATCTGGCAATTCCGATGGTCCAGTATTTGGACAATATCTATCGGGCGATGGTTGATTTTCCCGGCCCGTCGTGGTTGGCTTATGACGAGGAATTCCGTATGCGAATTCCCCTGTGCCCACGCGCCCCGCACCAGTGGAAAGATACCATTGTGGACATGCGGTCCAGCGAGTGGCTCCAGCACAGGTTCCCCGCCAAGTGGCGGGGCAGGGGGTTCCAGCCCGCCTGCTGTGCTGGACTTTCTCGTCTAATGGTTCATGCAATAAGAAGATTTGCAAGTACAGACATGAGTGTCCCACCTGTGCGGGCCCCCATGCAGCCTCTGCCTGTCCCAGGCCTGGAGGGACGCGGGGCAGAGGGAGGGGCGGACAGTGGGCTGGCAAGACTGCCGCTGATGGAGCTGGTTCACCTAAAGGCTCCCTCCCCAATTGATGTGGACATGCTGGAGCGTTGGCTCGCATTGTACCCGAAGGGGGAGGATGCAGATTATCTCCTTCAGGGCTTTAGACAGGGGTTCCGTATTCCTTTCATGGGTGATAGGTCCCCTCAGGATGCCCCCAACCTTTTGTCCCTTAGGGGGAGGGAGGAGGTGGCTGCCGCCAGCATTAATAAGGAGGTCAATGCGGGCAGGGTCGCTGGCCCTTTCCCTGCACCCCCGTTCACTAACCTCAAGGTATCGCCCCTGGGCTTGGTTCCCAAGAAGTCACCAGGCGAGTTTCGCCTTATCCATCACTTGTCCTACCCAGCCGGCCGATCGGTCAACGATGCTATCCCTGACGACCTTTGCTCAGTCAGGTATACATCTTTTGACCACGCGCTGCGCATGGTGCGCTCATGTGGCCCGGGTGCGCTGCTGGCTAAGTGCGACATTAAGTCGGCTTTTCGCCTCTTGCCAGTGCACCCGGGCGACTTTGAATTGCTGGGTTTCAAATTTAGGGGCGAATATTATTTTGATAAGGCCATGCCTTTTGGCTGTTCCATATCATGCTCAGCTTTCGAGCGTTTCAGTACCTTCCTAGAGTGGGTTTTCGTCCGCAGGTCAGGGTCCCGGTCTGTAGCCCATTACCTGGATGACTTTTTTATTCGGGGGTGAACGGGGCTGGGACACGTGTACACGTCTCCTCAACACATTTCAGACGCTAATGGAGGAACTCGGTGTCCCTTTAGCGCCCGAAAAGACCGAGGGCCCATCTACACAGCTAGTCTTCCTGGGGGTGGAGATTGACACGATAGCGCAGGCGTCTAGGTTACCGGAATAAGGTGTCAAGGATAGTGGCCCTTATCTCGGACTTGTTGGCCAAGCGCAAGGCATCACTGAGGGAACTGCAGGTGCTGCATGGTCACCTTAATTTCGCCTGCAGAGTGGTCGCACCGGGCAGGGCTTTTGCCCGGCGCTTGTGCGACGCTATGGCAGGATTATCCAGGCCTCACCATAGGGTTAGGCTTACCCGGGGTATCAGGGCAGACATGCTTGTCTGGTTACAGTTCCTGAGGGACTTCAATGGGGTCTCATTTTGAAGGCATGACCTCCTGGCTTCCCCTCAATTTCAGATTCAGTCTGATGCCTCGGGATCCCTGGGTTATGGGATGTACTTCAATGGGAAGTGGGCCTATGGTGGGTGGCCACTGGCCTGGGCAGGCACGGGTCGCCTGCGTGATCTCACGTATCTGGAATTTTCCCCTATCCTGGGTGCTTTGATGCTATGGGGCCAGGAGTGGTCCAACTCGGTCGTGCATTTCTGGTGTGACAATGCGGCCGTGGTCCACATTGTAAATGCACAGACTTCTAAATCGCCCAGGGTTATGGATCTAGTGCGCCAATTTGTGTTGCGCAGCCTGCGCCTCAACGTACTGTTCAGGGCCAGGCATGTCCCAGGGGTTAATAATGATATTGCTGATGCTTTGTCCCGCCTACAGATCTCCCGGTTCCGTGCCTTGGCCCCGGATGCGGAGGAATTTCCCTCGCCACTCCCGGAGGAGATATGGACCATTGGCAAGGAGAGGTGAACCGGGCGATTGGCCTGTCACTAGCCCCACGCACCCGTAAGGCGTATCACCACGCAATTAATTCTTTCAGGGCATTCTGTACTCAATGTCAATTGCCAGGAACCTGGCCGATCCCGGTAACCCATGTTCTGCGGTTCATGGTTTACCTGCATTCTCAGGGCCTTGCACCTCGCACCATAGCATCTAAGCTTTCAGCGTTGGCTTTTATGGCCAAGGTGGGGGGTCATGTGGACAGCACCTCTGACTTCCGTGTGAGACATGTTTTGGAGGGGTGGGTGCGCAAGCGCGGGCGTTGCCCGGACGACCGCCACCTGATTTCCCCAGGGGTCCTTACCCAGTTGGCTCGGGGCTGGCCTGGCCTCTGTTTTGATGCATATGAGGCAGCCCTGTTCCATGCAGCCACAACGGTGGCATTTTTTGGAGCGCTCCGCATCAGCGAGCTTGTGATGCTGTCTAAGGCGGATGCAAGTCGTAGGGCACTGGAACTCGAGGATGTCTGTGTAGCCAAAGACTGGGCTCATTTGAGGATACGTTCCTCTAAGACCGATCAGCATGGCGTCGGCAGTGGTGTGCGACTGCTACGGTGTTCTTTGGCAGACATCTGTCCGGTTGGTGCCCTACATGAATTCCTGGCACTGCGTGGCACGCACCATGGGCCGTTTTTCTGTCACCAAGATGGGTCTCCCCTTACTAAATTTCAATTTTGGAAGGTGACGGGCAAAGCGCTGGCCAGTGTGGGCCTCCCAGGCGCCCGCTATGGCACTCATTCATTCCGTATAGGGGCGGCCTCGACCGCTGCGGCTTTTGGGTACTCAGGGGCTGACATACGTAGCATGGGACAGTGGGGATCGCAATGTTTTCAATTTTATGTGCGCCCACTCCCCCCGTGAGTACCAACCCGGTCACCTTACCTACTTTCCCTCATTTTTTCCTTTACAGACCCGGGGTGTCGTATTACACCGGTGACAGTATGGCTGGTGGGCCATAGCTACGTGCACAGGGCAGCGCGTTATGCTGCGGCGACAGAGTGGGGACCCTAACTGGGACTGGGGGCATACGCAAGTCTCACATGGCATGGTAAGCCTGGGATGTTATGGCGGGAGCTGCTGCCTTTCCTTTTTTCAGGCCAGAATGCTGACCCGCCTGACATTCTGATCATACACCTGGGGGGCAATGATTTGGGCCAGGTCACCGGCTTGTCGCTGAAGCATGCGATTTGCAAGGACCTCGCCTACCTGCATTACGTCTGGCCCGCCACAACCCTTGTTTGGTCGGACATGGTCCCGCGCCATTCCTACAGACCTCCTGGCCCTTGACCGCGCTAGACGCATGGTGAATAGGGCAGTGGCGCGTTTCCTTGTCGACAGGGCTTGGGGGAGGGTCAGTCGTTACCCCGCTATTAGCCTCCAAAGTTATGACTTGTATGCAGGGGATGGGGTCCATCGGTCGCGAGGAGGTATGGACCTCCTGTTGGGTGATTGGCGAGCAGGCCTGTTGACCGAGCTGACGGTCTGGGGGGGGGGCGTCGAGCCTTCTTTGAAGCCCCTCCGTGTGGCGGGTAGCACTGGTAAGGTAAACATTATGACCCACAGGTATCCGGCAAGTTCGCAATTGACTGGACAACACTAGACAGGCATAAGTTGGTTAAACGTTGTCCGGTCAACGACGAACTAGGCGACGGGGTGATGGCTATAGCTAGACAGCATGCATCACCCCGTGATTTTACGGATACGCGTCAGAGGGTGGGGTCATTAGTTAGATATTGACTACGGTCAACAATTTGTTTGTTGTCAACAAACAAATTGATACAAATGGATACATTGTAGCAATTGCCGTTGGCAATTTTGGGTGGTACCTTACCAGTGTTACTTCGGCCTGCTTGCCTTAAGAATTATGATTGGTCAATTACCAATAGAAATTTATAATTCGGACTAGGGCATGAATCAATAAATGTGGCCCAATGCCGTTATCCACTTTCATTGGTGTCTGAGTCCTTTATTGGGGGGTGCGCCTGCAATGCAAGCTTGGCGCCAAAATGGCCGCTGCGCTCTTTGCGGGAGCCCCCCCACAGGACGAAGGCATCCGGGTAGTTAGGGGCATGGCCAGCTCCCTTATAAAAGGGGTGGCCACGAGGCAGCCGAGCTGCCATTTTGCGAAGCGACGGAGCGGAGAAGTTTTTCCCTCCACCCCCTCCCTAGTTAACAGTGTGATATTTTGGTCGCTTCGGGGCCGGGTGGGAATTTTTGGCTGGGACCCATATTGGCTTCCGGGTCCTGGTTTTTTCCCCCATCCCACACTGTTGCTATGGTTTGACATAGGGGTTTTCTGTTGCTGCTGTTGACTTTGGTCACATGGGCGGGTAGCACTGGTAAGGTAAACATTATGACCCACAGGTATCCGGCAAGTTCGCAATTGACTGGACAACACTAGACAGGCATAAGTTGGTTAAACGTTGTCCGGTCAACGACGAACTAGGCGACGGGGTGATGGCTATAGCTAGACAGCATGCATCACCCCGTGATTTTACGGATACGCGTCAGAGGGTGGGGTCATTAGTTAGATATTGACTACAGTCAACAATTTGTTTGTTGTCAACAAACAAATTGATACAAATGGATACATTGTAGCAATTGCCGTTGGCAATTTTGGGTGGTACCTTACCAATGTTACTTCGGCCTGCTTGCCTTAAGAATTATGATTGGTCAATTACCAATAGAAATTTATAATTCGGACTAGGGCATGAATCAATAAATGTGGCCCAATGCCGTTATCCACTTTCATTGGTGTCTGAGTCCTTTATTGGGGGGTGCGCCTGCAATGCCAGGCAGCTTTGTTTGACAGCCCAAACCTGCACTTAGTCACCAGTACTAGCCTAAAGTCTGCTACTTCCTTTCCCCCTTTACAGATGCTTCAAAAGAACCATTTGTTCATGACTGTATTGAAAACACAGACCAGGAAATCTCCAGCAGGGCAGATCTGAGGGATTTGTGATATGTCAGACCTGCATGGAGAACAATCCTAAAACAGGGATCAGGAAAATCCTAGACGTATTTAAGCAGTCCGACTTTGGCTCTACCCAGTGGGCCACTTGCCATAAATCTTAGAGAGTATTTGCTTAGTATACTTAGTATTTTACAGGAAATACTGTGAAACTGGGCTCTAGTGGAACCCTGGGCATCTGAAATCCTGGAGAGAAGTGGAATGGGATTCTATTTCATTGTACTGATAATGCAGTCATGTCTTAAGGTGGAAGGCATCCCCACTTGGATTTACTACTCATGAGTAAAGAAAGTGCCAGTTCATGATTTAAAGCAAGTGCACAGTGTTGTCTGTGCCTCACTTCATGTGAGAAAGGTGTGTATGTGTGTAAAAGACACTGCTGCCCAGTTAGGCAGTGAAATTAACCATGAGTTAGGGAACAACAATGCAAAGGGATGTTCATGTAAGAACTGGAAATCATTAGCTGTCTGATGCAAATCTGACCAAAAGACACTTAAATTCTTTTTATAATCAGGACTGGCCCAACAAAAACATGGAGATTGTTCCCAAAGATGTCTGAAAAATGAACCTTTAGTTCTATGAACCTTCAGAGTTTGATTGGCTGGTGCAGGAGGACCCGGGGGAAATGACAGAAGACATTCTGTACACAAATCTTTTGTCAGATGCAATATCAAATTGTCTCAACTACATGTACCAGAATGCAATGCTCCTATGACGTATCTCATGTATATATACAAATGTGTTTCCTGCTTCACCTCCATCCTACCCTTTAACTACCCTCCGAGACCTCTCGGAACCCAGCATGGATACCTCTTTCCCCAAATAAAGACTTTAAAGGAACTTTGATCATGAGTTATTCGCATCAACCATCGGAGTTCTCTACAAAGTGGTAGCAGTGAGCGAATTTAACTCAAGAATAAGATCTAAAATCCAGAGAAGATGCCCAGAACAAGAAAGCTCCATGCAGGAGCACCAAAGGCAAAACCACAAATCACCCCCATCGGAACCGCCAGCGACCCGGTCAAAAACCAACAGGAGAAGCAACCAAAAGTGGACACCGGAGCCATTCCCAAAAGGACAAATGACAAAGGTATGGCAATGAGAGCATCCCAAGATTCGCCTTGCTCAAGATAATCAACCGGTCGAATGGGAGATTGGTCTCCATCACCGAACTACTGGCGATGATGGGAGAAGAAGACAAACTCCAGCCCTCCAAAGTGGTAAGCCCCCATGCTAATGCCCCATACCCAGAGACGGCAGGAAACAATCCCCCAGTGCTGTTTTCAAATGTGGCCAATATGGCCGACCAACAACAAATAGCAGCTGAGGGTTCGAATCCCAGGGCGGGAAAATGGGAAAACCAAGATGCCGGTCCCCAAGCCACAGAAACAAAGAACCAGGGGACCCCCGCACCAAAACTGCGCAAAGAGCAACAGGGAGGGCACAAGGGCGAAATCTGACAACCCCCATCCGAAGAAGAGTTCCGCAGGGCAATCGAAATGGTTATCGCTGCCCTCGGTGAGGTGGACATCTCCCCCAAGCTGAACTCCCCCCATGAGAATAAAGACCGCAGAACCTACCAGGACCAGGCACCGATGCAGACCATCACCGCAAGAGACCACCTCCGGATGACCCGCTGCACGGCTCCGGAGACCGACCCGAGGACACCGGCAACCTTCTGGGGTGACTCCGTGATGATCGACCCTCCTCCGGCATACCAGCGATGACGGCCATCCTTCGGAGCACCCTCGGGCAGCAGCAGGGAAGAAGACGCTGATCCTCCACCAAGCTTTGAAACTCCACTGGCGAGACAAGTGGTGCAGAGATCCTTCCCCGACGGAGACCAGTGCAGAATGAGCCTTTCACATGCGCAGCCATACCAACACTCCCTCTACAGGGAAGTTGAAGATGAACATATCTTCAGACATGAGAGCTCCCCCTTCAGCCTTAGAGAAGAAAGGCAAGCTAACCCTTTGAACCTGACAGACTGCATCCCTGAACCTTACTGTCAGTTCAACCACATCCCTGGACACAGCAGCTGACCAGCACTGACTCCAATCAACAAAGCAACCTACCAAGCAACTTTCCAATATTATGCACATCTGGAAAAAGCCTAATGGACTGGGTTCAACACTTTCAGGTAATTCTTTTGAAAGAGAGTGCCCTTTTCCTAATTGAGAGCCTACGTGAAAAACCATGGACCCTAGAAATAGATCGCATCCGCCATTAGGCATTTGTTTTGTTGTTATGTTCCATTGACCCCGTGATCTATAGTAGCATACCAAATGGCATGACCATATCCGAGGTTTGGGATAAACTGTGTAAACTGTTTTATTGCAAAAGTAGGAGTGGGACCAGTTTGTTGTCTCAAGAGTTTTACTCAGCAAAGTTAAGAGCAGATGTGCTCATGAGTGACCATTTACTAAGATTGACAAACATGAGGTCAGATTTAATGCACAGTGGTGAAACAATTACGGATGAGTGCCTGATTAATATCATATTCAACTCTCTAGACTCAATCTGGGACCACCTCCTGAGCCATTTTGATAATATGGGAAATGACAAACTTTCTCTTGAATACATCTCTGGGAAACTCATATCTGAGGACAGCCTCAGGAGGGACAGAGCCCTGCTTTGCAGGGAAGGCAAGAACACTAGAAGGGTTGAATTTGCAGAGCAGGTAAACCAGCCAACCGGATGCCACTTGTGTGGGTCAAAACACTACTTCCAGAGAGAGTGTCCTAGGACCAACAAGAGCAGAGAATTTCCCAAACATACATACACACATACGCACTCCGACCACTATGGTGACACAACCAGCCCAGGACGGAGGTCCCAAGGCAGAACACCACCCAGACCAAGGGGAGATACCAACCCAAGGAGGTGGAAGTCATCCAGCCCCAGGGGGGACCCCAGGAACTGAAAAGAGATGGGAGGAGATAGGCTCAACTCAATGAACGGATTCAGTCACAGAGAAGCAGGTACCCACATTACACCGGATGACCAATGGTGGCTAATTGACTCCGGGGCCTCCACTCACACATCCTGTAACAAAAGGCTGTTCAGCTCCTTGGTGGAAATGTCATCCCAAATAAAAGTTGCAAACCAAGGGCACGCAAGAGTGGCTGGTCAGGGCAATGTGTACATACCTGGGATAGGGAAAATTTAAGGGGTACTCTATGTCCCCGAAGTCCCTTACAACGTTTTAGCAGCCATTAGATTCTGTAAAGACACAGGGTCAGAAATAACCTTCCAGGGAAAGGAAGCCTCAATCAAAAGAAATGGAAAGAAGATTGGAAATGTAATAATCACTGGAGGATTACCATACCTGTTGCTCATGGGGGAGAGCGACAATGTCAGCATCAACATCATTGAACGAGGAGAGAATGATGAGGGCACAGAAGGGGAAGAAGATGTCAACACAGAAGGGGATGCCCCGGATGCCATAGACATGGCCGATGATGAGGAAATTGAAGGGGAAGACCCCCATGACAGACTCACAGAAGGGGTCACTGGCATGACCCATGGGACACCTCACCTATCGATAGGCAAACCCATACATGATGATTGTGTACATCTACTGCATCAAAAACTGGGGTATATAGGTTTCCCCATTATAAAGAAAATGCTAGAGTGCTCCGAAGGCCTCAAGGCGAAGCATTGTGGTAGGTACCTAGATTGTTCTGTGTGCAAGTGTGCCAAATCAAAGACCTCTCCAAGGCCGAAAACATCCAATAGAAAGGCCAACCACCTTTTTGAGTTAATACACATAGACTTCGTCGGTCCCCTGAAAAGCTCCTTAGGCCAAAAGAGGTTCTTCTTGACAATTGTCGATGACTTCAGTAGGTATGGTTTCGTGTACACGCTCAAGACCAAAGGAGAGACACTCTCCAAGTTCAAATAATTCTATAGAAGAACAGAAACGCAGTACAACATCAAAATAAAACGGATAATGATGGATTGGGGATCAGAATTCTTCTCAAAGGAATTCGAGGACTGGATCAACGACACTACAAGACCGCCCCATTCTCGGCATTTCAAAATGGGGTTGCTGAGCAGAGAAACAGGGTGCTCCAGACTATGGTCAGATGTGTGCTGGAAGATGCCAGACTGAGCTTCTCATACTGGGGAGAAGCACTGCTATATTCCAACTACACCTTGAACAGACTGTGGTCCAGTGTCATAGGAAAAACACCGTATGAGATCATGTACGGCTGAAAACCCAGATTGTCCCACCTTCACATTTTTGGAGTCTTTGCTGATGTGCATATTCCAAAACAGTTGAGGAGAAAAGGGGACAAAGTATCAAGGAGTTTAAAGTTCCTGGGATACGAGCCAGGTTCAAAGGCCTACCGGTTCCTGGACTCCAACCTCAAACTAATAGTATCCAGATCGGCAAGCTTCCATGAGAACGCCAACTGGAGTAGACTACACTCAAATGAAACGTTAACCGCAGGGCAAACAATCAGTAGCAGCCAAAGAGAGACCTCAGGCAATGACCTTAATGGGTCAGGACACAAATCAAATCCCCACAATGAGGAGGAACATGCTGCCCTAAGCACAGGCCCCACCGAGTGCAAGGACGAACCCGGGGCTTCTGAAACTTAACGCCAGAGTCCAGTAAGGTCAACCAGAAACCAACCACCCAAGGGGCTAGGGGATTTCATGATCACCATTGATCACAACTTAACTGCACCTGAGAAATACGAAGACATCCTCTTACTGCTACAAAAGGAAAGAGAGAAGTGGGAGGCTGCCATGCAAAAGGAGATGATGAGCCTCAGAGACCTGAATGTGTACACAACCGCAAAGGTACCTGAGCACCAGAAGACAATTGGAACAAAATGGGTGTTCAAGATTAAGCCACTAGAAAATGACCAAACTCTGTACAAAGCCAGACCGGTGGCACAGGGGTTTGCCCAAAAATACCCAGACGACTACACCGGCACGTATTCACCAACAGTGAGACCAGAGAGTGTCAAGGCCGTGTTGGTGATGACATCTGTACTGAAAGAACATGTGTACCAATTCAATGTGCAGACCGCGTACCTGCATGCTCAATTGGACAAGGAGATCTATGTGAGAGCACCCCTTGGTTTCGGGAAGAATGAAGGGGAAACCTGGCTCCTCCATAAAAGCCTGTATGGACTCAAACAATCCGGGAAGAGGTGGTATGAGTGCTTATCCAAGGATCTGGAACAGATAGGCTTCATCGCCACCACATCAGATAAACCTGTTTTCATAAGGATGTCCCAGGATGAGATAGAGAAACTGCTGGTATATGTAGATGACCTGTTATATTTTGGAAAGAGCAAGTCCAAATGTGATGAGTTCACCAGAAGTCTCCAGGAACATTTCTCATTAAAGATCCTAGGGAAGATAGATAAGTACCTAGGCATGCAGATATCCAAAATGGCTTCGCGATGTCCCAAAAGGAAAAGATAGTGGAGCTGCTGGAAATCTGTAACATGGCAGACGCCAACCCTTGTGGGACACCCATGCAGACGGACTTCCAGAAAAACACATACAATGATAGAGAAGCATTTGATGAAAACACATTGTACAGATTGAATGGTCATTGAATGGTCATTGCTGAACATTGCTAGTTGGACCAGGCCTGACATAACTTTGGCCATGAACCTGCTTTCACGACACCAGAGCAATCCAAAGGTCCATCACTGGAACGCTGACAAGAGACTGTTGAGTTACATGAAGTGCACAATCGATGCAAGCCTGCTGTTGACCCCAGAGATAACTGACGGGCCTGAGCTATTGTGCTACGCTGACGCGGATTGGGCCGGGGACATAGAAACAAGAACAAGCACCTCTGGTTACCTAATCCTCCTGAACAACCGCCCAATATATTGGTACACCGGCAAGCAGAAAATAGTAGCTACATGTACCGCAGAGGCAGAATACGTTTGCCTATCTATGGCTGCCAACAACCTTGTCTGGTTCAATGACCTAATCTCTGAGATCTGCAGGAAGCCATCTCATCCCATTCCCATCCATGAAGATAACAATGCAGCTATTGAAATATCCAAAGCTGAGGCTGTGGGTCACAGATCCAGAAACATAGACATCAAACACAAACATGTTAGGCAGATGTCTAGGGAAGGCTTCATCAATGTAATACACTGTGATACAAAAGACTAAACAGCAAACCGCTTCCCCTAGCCCAACACACACACTTATTCAGAAAGTTATGTTTGGCACTATAGGCAGCTGTTGTTCTTGTACTTGTGTTTTTCTCGTCAGTGTGATATTAGAAAGGTCTTGTCAGATGTAATATCAAACTGTCTCAACTACATGTACCAGAATGCAATGCTCCTATGATGTATCTCATGTATATATACAAATGTGTTTCCCGCTTCACCTCCATCTTACCCTTTAACCTCCCTCCGAGACCTCTCGGAACCCTGCATGGATACCTCTTTCCCCAAATAAAGACTTTAAATGAACTTTAATAATGAGTTATTCGCATCAACCATTGGAGTTCTCTACATCTTTTCCTGAAGGTTTACAATAATCCAAACAATTTTCCCAGTGACATTCCGGGAATTGTTATGATTGTCACATCAAAGGCTGGACCTCTTCCTCACCAGGAGGTGTTGTCAAGCAAGTGCTGCAGAAAAACTACCTCATCCAATTCACTTCCCTTTCTCTTTGCCTGGTTCAGGCAGCTAAGTCATGGAAAGGGAGGGAGACAGGAGCTGTAGAAGAAGTAAGAGACAGAGGTGGGAGGGAGCAAGAGAAACAGAGAGACACTGAGACTGAAGGGGGGAAGTCAGAGCAGGAAGAAGTCATGTCAGAAACCCAAAGGTAGGACAACATAGTGCAACAATATTGAGCCACTTCATGACATTCTGACTTGTGGAAACAAAAACACAATATCCCACATTCAGAAATGAGACATTCTTGGAAGAATTGATTCCAAAATGCAGCAAACACAACACATTGATCAAGATCAGGGAGGAAGCAGGGAGCCATGGAAAAATGACCCCAGACATGGAGAAGTTAGTAGAAAATGTGTACAAATTTAGTTAACTACTAGCATATTTGTGCCTGGCCAGCCGGGCAGTTTTTATTTTTGTTTTTTTGTTTTCTTGGTTAAGGGTTGTTTGGGTGGGTGTGTTTTGCATTTGTGGTTTGTGACTTTTTTGATCTATTTTATTAGATTTATTTGTGATTTGGATTTATTTCTTATTTTTCTGACTTGTTTTTACTCTTGTGGCCTCTAGGCGGGCCTGTTAGTAATAGCGTTGGATTCTCTTTTTGTTTGACTTGTTTTTTCTCTCCTGGCCTCTTGGTGGGGCTTCGTCCAGTAAGTAGTCTTTGTTGCTTCGTTTTTTTTCCAGAGTCGTGGAGGGAGGACGTGCTGGTGAGTTCTCTGGTTTTTTTTAATCTGAGTTTTGTTTTTTGTTTTTGTTTTTTGGTGTTGGACTGGTAGGTGTTTCTGTTTCTTCTTTTGTGTTTTTTTAGGTTTTAGATGTGTTTAATTGTTTTGTTTATTCTGGTTGTTTTTTATGTTTCTGATTTCTTTTGTGATTATTTGTTTAATTTGTGGTATTTTTGTTGTTTGAGTTAGGTATTTTTGTGTTGTAGTTAGGTGTTTTTTCTGTGCTTTCATGGCATTTTGGGTGTTTTTGTTTGTGGGTTTTGTTGTTTATTGTTTTGTTGGTTAATGTGTTTGTTTGTGTTTTATTATTTTTGGTGTTTGGTGTTTTAGGTAAATGTTTGGTTTTGTTGTTGTGTATTTTTGTGTGAAGAATAGGCTGCCTGTCAGTTCCTCTTCTCCCTATTGCTGCTTCGAATTTTGGTTTCGATGCAGCAATGGGGGAAAAGAGGAGCCGGCAGTCTGTGGGCTCTTCCCCCAGGAAGGTTTGTTAGGTAGGTTGGGGGGAAAGGAGGCAGAGAAGAGCTATCTGCCTGGCGATGGTTCTCTCCTTTCTGTCTCCTCTCTCTCCTGGCTTACCTAACCAGAGATTGGCAGGCAGCGATCAGTAAGGGATGGCGCTCTTCCTTACGGACTGCTGGCTGCTGCTTTTGTATTACCTCCATCGGAAGGACAAAGGCAGCAGCCAATCATCCACCAGGAAGGGTGTTTCCCCTGACGAACTGCTGCTGCTGGTGGTTTTTTTTCCACCCTGGCTCAACTGACCTTGAGGCTGGCGGTGGTCTCACCGTGTCTTTGATGGGGTAGTGTGAAGGAGAGGGAGTCGCTCTTCTCCCCATTGCTCCAGGAAAGAAGGCCGGCGGTGGTCTCGGCATGGCTGTTTGTGTGTGTTTTTGCATCCGGCTGCGATGGACTTGTGCTCCCGTTGCGGGAGGCCGGCGTGTTTTTATTTTATTTTATTTTATTTTTCATGTGCTGGCTTTCTCAGCGCTCTGCGCACTCGCGCCCTTCAGCCTGACTGGCTGAAGTGCTCATGGTGCGTAGGACGCTAGGACTTGGAGTTTTGTTGTTTTGTTTGCGTTGATGTGGCGTTTTTCCCCTGCGGCTCAATTTTAATTGGGCACGCCGCGGTTCCCAACTTTCTTTTTGCTCGCACCTCTCAGCCTGATTGGCTAAGGCGCGCCGCTGCGCAGAGGACATTGGGAATTGAAGTTGTTTCCCTTTGTTTGCATTCATGGGGCTGCTGCCCCACTGACAATGACCAAAACCCCACGGCACTGACAAGGCAGGGGTTACGGTGAGTGCGGCAGGCTAGGTCGGGGATGGTTGGGCCTGGTGCTGGAGCCTTTGAATGAACCCAACACTTAAGGCCTCTTTTTATAGGTATAGATTAGTGAGCTCAAATATTAAGTTCTTCATGTTGTTCTTATTATGTGTGCTCAAATCACTTGCAACTTATGGTGCCCATAGTTGGGTTTTTGAGACATATGAGATGTTCGAGTGGTTTACTATTGCTCCCCTCAGTAACTTTTTGTGTTCCAGCAAGGATCTAAACACAGGTCTCCTGACTTGTGGTTCAACACTAGATGATACTTTGCACTTGCTTTCAAGGCTAACTTGGAGAGGGCAATGTTTTTAAAAGTCTAAAGTTAAATTTCACTCTAAGTTAAATATCTACAACCTTACCTAAAAGAAACAGAAAACTCTTAGTCATTGTTTTAATTTAATTTAATTTAATTTAATTTAATTTAATTTAATTTAATTTAATTTAATTTAATTTAATTTAATTTAATTTAATTTAATTTAATTTAATTCATTGATCTATGGAACTCCCTGCCAGAAGAAGTGGTGACAGCTGTCAGTCTTGACAGCTTTAAGAAAGGATTACACAAGTTCATGGAGGACAAGGGTATCAATGGCTATAATTATGGATACCTAAGGACAACCTCCGGGTTGGAGAGATAGGCAGGATAGCTCTCAATGCCATTTCCAGGGAATCCTAAGCAGGTGAAGGCATCTGCTTGGGAATACCCTGAAGCAAATGGTGAGCCTCTGTGTGAGACAGAATGCTGGACTGGATGGGCTGTGGCCTGTTCCAGCAAGGCTGTTCTTATGTTCTTAATTTAATTTTTCAACTTGTTCGCCGCCCACTCAGGCAAACCTGATTCAGGGCGGGTTACATAATCTAAAAACCCCATACAATAAAAAATGGTTAAAACCCCCCTCCACATTAAAATCCCACCCACTCCAAGAAGTTGAGAGAGGGTGCATCTTATGATAAAAGCCAGCAAGCAGGAGCCACATTGCCTTCAGGGCCCCACACCTGCCCCACCAGCCATGTTTTAAGACCTTTCCTGAAGTGCAGCAACTCTGTCTGCAGCCGTAGCTCTACTGGCAGGAGGTTCCAGAGGGCCTGTGCGGACACAGAGAAGGTCCTTTTTCTTGTGCCAGAGAGGCGAGCCCCACTGGCTGATGGAACAATTAGGGAGCTCCTCTAGTCTGCTCTGGTTGGACGGACAGATGTCCTTAGGGTGATGTGGTCTCTTAGGTATCCTGGCCCACTACCATATAGGGCTTTAAAGGTCATAACCAGGACCTTGATTTGCACTCGGAGGCAAACTGCTAACCAGCGCAGCTCCCAGAGCAAGCGGTGAGGCATGGGCATAATGCCCGCACCCCATCACTACCCGGGCCACCGCATTCTGGACCAGCTGCAGCCTCCGAATGGACGTTAAGGGCAGCCCCATGTAGAGTGCATTGCAATAGTCTAGTCTGGAGGTGACCAGAGCATGTGTGACCATAAGCAAGGAGTCCCTATCCAGGAGTGGGCGCAACTGGCGTATCACACGGAGTTGTGCAAAGGCCTTCCTGGCCATGACTGTTATCTGCTCTTGTAGCAGCAGTCCAGGAGGACCCCCAAGTTGCGCACTGGGTCTGTCTGGGGCAAAGTAGCCCCATCCAAGACCAACGATGGCAGCTCCCAGAGTAGCGCAGAACCCCGAACTCACAGCCACTCAATCTTGCTGGGATTCAATTATAACCCATTGGCCCCCATCCAGACTCCCACAGCCTACAGACACCCAGATATGACTTTGACAGCATCGCTGGGGTCCCCACAGGCCGAGATGTACAACTGAGTGTCATCCTCATAGTGGTGGTACCGCACCCCGTGGGAATGGATGATCTCCCCCAGCGGCTTCATGTAGATGTTAAATAGGAGAGGAGAGAGCCCCGAGCCCCAAGGCACCCCATATTGGAGGGGCCTAGGGCTGGACCTCTCACTCTCCAACCACACTGACTAGGTCCGGCACTTTAGGAATGAGGAGAACCAGGACAATACAGTGCCTTGGATCCCCAATCCCTTGAGCTGTCCCAGAAGGATACCATGATCAACAGTATCAAAAGCCACTGAAAGGTCAAGGAGAGCAAGGACAGACAGGTGACCGCCATCCTGCTCCCACCAGAGAGTTGTTGCTGCTGCTCAGCCACACAGTCGAGTCTGACCCTTTGCGATTCCATGGGCCACTGCACACCAGGCTCCTCTGTCATCTACCATCCTCTGTAGTCTGCCCAGATCTACACCCACCACATCAGTGATGCCATCGAGCCATCTCATCCTCTGTCACCCCCTTCTCCTTTTGCTGTTGATTTTTCCTAGCATTATTTACTTATAATTCTCATTTTATCTCCAAGGCAGAATACATGGCTCTCTTCCCTCCAACTTTAATTATCACAGCAACAATTGTGTAGGATGGGTCAAGCTGAGAGAAAGAATGTCATAGTTCAGTGGCATTAAGATCATTATCTCCTAAGTGCCCTTTTAGCAACAGACACATGGGGGTTGGGAAGCAGCCATAAACATCACTGTGAAGCTAGAAGGATACGCTGTAAGTCAAGAGGTATAGGAATGAAGCAGTCTGTAACTGGCAAAGAATTTTGGAACTAGGTTATGCTCTTGGCCAGTGATGGAGAACCTTAGTACTCCAGCTGTTCTTGGTTGTCAATCTCAGAAGTCCTGATCAGCAGGAATGCTGACTTCAGCTTCTGGTAATTGAGGTCCAAGAACAGCTGGAGTGCCAAGGTTCGCCATCACAGCTCTAGGCTTATTTGAGCATTGGACTTCTTGCCATCCCAAGTAATGGGAAGAGTAAACTCTTTATTTCTGGAATGAATACAAAAGACAGAGGAAAGATGACTGATCACTGTTGGAAGTTGCAAGCTAGTTGGATACTTTACTGATCCTGTAGTGCTCTTTTTATGTTCTTCTATGACAGTAAGGGTGCCAGAGGATGAGAATATGGTTTTGAAGTTGTTGTTTTCATTCTGGCACTGTATGTACCAAATGTGGGCTTTTGGGTTTGATGTGATGGGAAATTTGGCACAAGAATATGTCAAACATCAGCCACATCCTCCCACCTGTTATGTATGTTAACTGTGTTTTCTGACAGGAGCGGAATGTATCTTTTCTCATGTATCTATTATTATGCAAATAAGTGGCTCGAAAATGTGCATCCATTCGGAGGCTACAGCTGGTCCAGAAAGGGTGTTAAATACAACTGGCAGCACCCTCAGAAATTAAATTAATTTTTTTCTGGATGGGGAAGACCTCGGTAATAAATACACAGACTGATTGTATGGATATTCTTGAATCCAATAATTTAATTAAGGATGTCCCAGGAATGGAAAAATAATAATGGAAGAACTTTTAAAAACTGGTTGTCAGAGCCTGAAGCAGAAATAGATCAGATTGAGTAATTTGGTACTAGAAGGGATGACTAGGCAGCCCCTGCGCATTTCTTTTGAAGGGTTTTAAGTATTACGTTATATGACAGGATCAAGAAACTAATAAATGGTTTATGTATATTTACACCAAGTAGAGCTTGTTTTCCACCTCGCATGATTGTTCAAGTTACACCAGGAACAGAAGAAGACACCACCACACGGAATAGTCAACCCCCCATTCTCCAGTAATTGGAGGTGGTCCCGCAAATGGAGGGAACCGGGGGTACAAGGGAAGAAGAGGGGGGTAGGGGGTAGGGTAGTGGGTTTGTATAGTCAGGATAAGGGTTTGTCACACGGATCTACAACTGCTTTTGCGGTAAATATGAAGAAAGTCAGGTATGAAGAAGTTTAGTATAGCAACCTGGAATGTTAAGGGCATGGGCTGTCAAATGAAGAGGAAGAGGCTAGAAGTGGCTTTAAGATTAGAAAAACCTGATATTATATTTCTCCAGGAGAACCATCAAAAATCTCTGCAGAAAAATAATCTATATCTTGGGTGGATACAAATATATGAAAAAGCCTTAGGCACATCGAAATCAAGAGGTGTTGCCACTCTAATCTCAAAAAGATTAGGTTTTACATTGAACAAATGTATGAATGATGAGGAGGGTAGGTATCAGATAATAACAGGAAAAATACAAAATGAAGAGGTGACATTAGTGAACTTATATGTGCCAAACCAAAACCAGGATAAGTTTCTAGAAAAATTGCTTCCAATAATTAATAAGGAAAAAGCCAAAAACATGATAATTGCAGGCGATTTTAATATGACAAGAGCTCCAAAGGTAAACAAAAAGAGTAAACATCGTAATGGATTTATAGATAGATGGATGAAGCAACTTGATGTTAAAGATACATGGAGAACTTTAAAAGGTTCAGAAAGGGCTTATACCTTTTATTCCCCAGCACATAAAATTTACACAAGAATAGATTACATAATGGTATCAACAAGTTGGCTGGGGAATCTAGAGGAAAATAAAACAGGAATTATTAAAGTATCGGATCATGCAATGATTCTTTTAGACATGAGGATTGCAAACGTCGACAAATTTGAGAGGAGCTGGAGACTAGATACAGCATTATTAAAAAATGAAAAAATTAAAGAAAAATTGAGAGCCAAGTGGCAATTTACTTGGGAAATGAACGATACAGGTGATGTCTCGCCCAATGTTCTTTGGGACGCAATCAAAGCAATATTTAGGGGAGATTGCATTATGGAAAAATCAATAGAAAATAAAAGAAATAATGATGTACAAAATAAGCTGGAAAAAGAAATAAAAGAATTAGAATTAAGTCATGCTAAGTCAGGGGCAGAAGGAACATGGGTGAAACTTCAATCTGCAAGAAAGGTAATGTTGGGACAAGAAATGGAGAAAGCAAGAAGGGATCTAGTCTTTTTAAAAAGAGATAGTTTTGAATTTAGCAATAAGAGTATGCGAAGGCTAGCGAAGGCGGTTAGACAGAAGAAGAGTAAAAGTGAGATAGAAGTCTTGGTAGATAAAAATGGGATTTGTCGTAATAAATTATCAGAAAAAATGAAAATAGTAGAAGATTTCTATTCAGAACTTTACAAGGAAAAAGAAGTGGACCAGGAACTCTTAAAATCTTATATAGCCAGCAATTTAAAAAGAAGACTAGATGACAATCATAAGAAAATAATGGAAGAAAGATCAATGATAAAGAGATAGAGGGAGTGATACAAAAACTCAAATTAAATAAAGCTCCAGGGGAGGATGGCTTCCCCTCTGAGTTTTATAAAGCGTTCAGTGATCTAGTAGTCCCTAGACTCAAGAATCTAATTAATTACATTCTGGAAGGGGGAGTTATACCTGAATCATGGAGTAAATCGATTACTGTGTTAATCCCTAAACCTGAAAAGGATAGGGAAAGGATGGAATCTTATAGACCAATTTCCCTCCTGAATCAGGACGCTAAAAATTTTCCAGCCATAATGGCTCAGAGATTGAATAAATTTGTTAGTCTTTATATAGAGGAGGATCAAACTGGTTTTGTAAAAGGTAGACAAATGGAGGGGCTGATAGCTAGATTACTTAACATTATAGAACATTTTAAGAAAACAAAAGAAAAAACATGCATCTTGGCCCTCGATATATATAAGGCATTTGACTCTCTGCAATAGAGGACGATTAAAGAAATAATTAATCAATTTGACTTCGGAAATAATTTTAAACACGTGATTGCACAACTATATAAGCAAAGTCAAACAAAAATTAAGATAAATGAGGGTTATAGTAAACCAATAATGTTAAATGCGGGTACAAGACAGGTATGTCCCCTCTCACCTATTTTGTTCATCTTGGCGATGGAAATACTGGCAACGGCAATTAGATAAGATGAGTCAATAAAAGGAATAGGAAAAAAGATAGGGATGTTTGCGGACGATACGCTTTTAATAATAAAAGATCCTCAGCTTAAAATTAAGAGCATACAAGATCATCTGAATCTATTTGAAAGAACAACCAGCCTAAGTATAAACTGGGACAAAACTGAGGTGTTAGTATGTAACTTAACAGAGACAGAAACAAAAAAATTGATGGATACTTATACATTTAAAGTTAAGAAACAAATGAAGTACTTAGGAATATACATCTCAGCGGAAGTCAAAGATTTATACAAATTAAATTTCATAAAATTAAAGCAAAAAGTAAAAAAATTAATAGCGCGTTTAAAGAAAGTTAAAATGTCATGGTTTGGAAGAATAACCACATGTAAAATGAAAATAACACCGAAACTTAATTTTTTGTTTGAGAATCTCCCTATTAAAATATATCAACAATATTTAAAAGAGTGGCAGAATATGATAAATGAATATTGTGGCAATGGGAAAAGTCCCAGGATAACCAAGTCCTTGTGGTATATGAAACAATAAGAAGGAGGGTTAAACTTACCAAATGTAAAGAATTATTACTATGCTTTTCACTTGAAAAGAATAGTGAAAAGACTAAGTCAGGTAAAAATAGAAAGCACAGAGCTAGATTGGCTTGAATATAGTAAGTTAAAGGGGGAAATTTTTTTAGGAAAAGAATCGCATCAGCAAAAAATTGATAATTATACGTTGAAAATGACATACAACGTTTGGAAAACTTTAAAGAATAAAATGGCCCCGAAGTGGTCCCCAGTTATTGAGTTATTAGATATCAGTGATTGTCCGATACCAATAACAATCCAAACAAGAGATATCTTGAAGCAAAATAAAGTACTATTGTTGGTGGAGTGGTTCGATAAGTGTGGTAGTGAACACATAAGAAGTGAAATTTATAATAATCTGAAACTAAACTGGTATCAAAAACTGCAGGTGGAATATTGGGACAGGAAAATGAGAAATAAAGGTAATCCAGTAGAAGAGAGGGATTTAACAACATTTGAAAAATTAGTTCAAGATGTGAGGAAAGTGAAAAGAAATATGCAAGGAATACTTGGTAAAATTTATCAATACCTTAATTTTAATAAAAACATACAGAATGTATTGAGACAAATTTGGGAGGATGACCTGGGTATAGTTATAGATGAAAACAAATGGAAAGGAAAGTGGTCTCAGAGAATCATGCGTTCGCTATCCATAAGGGAGAAAGAGCACAATAGCAAGATACTGTGGAGATGGTACATGACGCCAGTAAGACTACAACAAATGAAAAAGCATAAAACAGATCAATGCTGGAGGTATCAACAACCGCGAGGTACTTTTTATACATATGTGGTGGGAATGCCAGTACACTCAATTTTTTTGGAGATCAATAGAAATAGAAGTAAGCTGGATATTAAGAAGGAAAATTAATTTAAGTCCAGAATTGGTTATAATAGGTGAGACCGATGATGTAAACTTAAATCGTCACAAGAAAGAACTATTGATAACACTTCTCTCAGTATCAAGACAAATTATTGCTAAACAATGGAAAGAGAAGTTAATATTTAATAAAGAGGAATGGTATTTTGATATATGGCAGCTAGCATTGAACGAGAAGTTAACTATAGAAATGAAAGCAAAAAGAGGTGAGAAGAGTAAAAGTAGCTTTTGTGAAACGTGGCAGCCTTTCATCTCATATGCTTTACCCAAAAAAAAATAATGTCGGCCCAGGCCCGGAAATTCGTAAATTTTGGGAAATATAGAAGGGTGGAGAGGTAAAGCTTTTACCATCTGTAGATCCAACTGTATAGCACGGGTGTATTATCTCATATTCAAAAATAAGAAATTTAAATATTGCATTACCAGGAGGTTACAAGTTGAATCTGGGAGATTCTTTGTTTCTATTATGTTGTAATTGTATGTTTTTTTATGTCTCTCTCTTTTACCCCTATGTATGTTTGTATATATGTGAGTTTATTTTAAAATAATAAAAATAGTTTTTTTTAAAAAAGAAAATGTGCACATTCTGTTAGCCAATGGGCTTGTTGTATTATTGTTACTGTTACTGTTTATAGGAGCAGAATGTATCTTTTCTCATGTATCTATTCTTATGCAAATGAGTGGATCAAAAAATGTGCACACTCTGTTAGCCAATGGGCTTGTTGTATTATTGTTACTGTTACTGTTAATAGTGTCTATAAGTCCGAGTTTTGCCTCATCCAAACAGTGTTCAAACCCCACTAATAAAGAGCTGAATTTCACTACTTCATTGGTCTGCTTCTTCATTCCTTGAACACTAAACCACCTATCATCTTTCTGACCCACAGCATAGCCAGAGCAAGCTAGGAGTACTTCCTCATAGGTTTGGAGAAGTGGAATGGGAGAAACTATTGTTATTTAGTTGCTAGACTATGAGAAATGTAGTTATCTTTTCTGCATTTATGTGGAAGTCAATCCTCAGGGGAGGAATGTTCAGTGATCTCATACCCTCCTAAATCTCATTATAAGTAACCTTGTGTCCAATGCTTCTCTTCATTGAAATTTTATTGGCTAGTGCAGAGGATGGCAGCATCATAAATTAGCAGTGTAGAAGTTACTACTCTCAGACCCCCACAATTTTAGCTGAACATTCTGTCTACCCACAATATACTTGTCTATCTACTGCTTCAAGTGTATGTGTGTGTTTTGAGAGGGAGCTGGTCTCTCTTGATGAGCAGATAAATCAGGAAGTAAATGAATCATTGTCAGAATGTTGTCTCTGGAAAGAGAAGGAGGTGGATGGCCACAATTAGGGATTGCCTGCTCTAGAGGGGAAGGCTCATGCTGTCATGAAGATGTAAACCAGGGATGCCCAAACTACAGCCTGTGGGTTAGATCTGGCCCCTGATGCCAATTCATCCAGCGCATGCTACCCTCGTCACCAGTGATGCTCTGTAAAAAAAATTACTACCCCCACCATGGGCGTGGCTAATGCTGTGAGCATGGCTAACTCTGTGGGCCATGCCCACTTGGCCTCCCTACACCATGGTCTGGGGTAGGGAGCTGGGTGTGGCTGGCCAATTGGGAGTGGCCTGGGGGAATTTCCGCTACCGGTGCCCAGGCACCTGTGGGCACCGGGAGCAGCTCAACACTGCTTGTTGCTCCCTGAAGTGGAAGCAAATTGCGCCCGTATAGGAGTGTTTTGCTTCCACTTCAGGGAGCAACAAGGGTGGTGTGGGCTGGATGAATTGGTGTCAGGGGCTGGATCTGGCCCATGGGCTGTAGTTTAGGCACCCCTGGTTTAAACAGAGAAAATGGCTGCTTAGAATCTATCTCATCCTGTTGCAAAACAGATTGCAAGGTGCATTTTACTTTTGCTTCCCGTGAGAGGACCTATGTGACTGTCCCACTAAATGACATGACCACCTAACTGGTGCACAGCTGATCCACATAACCAGCCCACAGGTCGAAAAGTTTGGGCACCCCTGATATGAACAATTTATAGGAGCCTTCCAAGGCTGTCAGCGAGTAGAAAGAAAAAAAACCAGTACCTAAAACCGGGCCTGACTACATGGGAACAAAATGTGGGAAATACTACTGCTTTGGAGCGGGCTGATTCACATATTTCCCCATTGACTATATGACCAAAAATGGGAAATGCAAATCACCCTGGAGTCCCACAGCCTCCCCATCCATAATTATTCCCTCCCACCAGAGACCCCTCTACTTAAAATGAAAATAAACAAATTTCTTTGCTACCATTCAAAATGTGTTCACTTTGAATTGTTGCAGAAAGGAAAGACCTAGCAAGTGTGCACATGCACACACAAACAGGTGCATTGACAAAATACATTTCCTCTTGCCTCTGAAAGAAGGACAAGGAGCCTGTGCACATGCACACAAGCACAAAATCACCATCAGCACTCAACTCTCTGGCAAGTCCTCTCCCAAGACAATTCCTATTTTTCTTTTTAAAAAGAGTTTCCCTTACCATGGGAATTCCTGTCTGTTTGTTTGTCTGTTTTAACAGCTTCATAAATTCTACTCACTAGCAGCAAGATATAGCCATGAGTCACTGAGGAAGGAAAGACTTCTTAAGGTAGTTTCTTTGAACGGCACCGCTTATAAACAGTTCAAACAGAACTGCTTATAGAAGTCCTTTTTTCTTGTCTGCTTGTGTGTCCACTTATATCAAAGAGAACTCAATGCCCCTGATGTGACTTTACAGTGAGCGAATGCAAGTTAACTTGCATTTTCCTCACTGTGTAGTCACACCCTTACTTTACAGTATTTGCCTTTTTGTTTTGTCATGTTCATTCTTAGTGTCCTCTTGGAATTCAAAATAAGCTGGGACTGTGGGAACAGAAGTAGGAATGATGAACGTTGAATGTGAAGTCTTATTAGGTGACAGAGAGGAAAAGGTGTGACAAAGGATGAAATATGGTTTTTGTTATCTTAGAATTTTAGGAAAGATACACCATTATTGTTCTCGTTTTTCAAGGGTAAGGAGATAAGGTAAAAAAAAAATGTTCCCTTTTTTAATATAATGTTTTTGTGATCCTGATTTTTAATCTACAGTACTTTCCTTTCATATAATAAAGCTGACTTTTTACAGAAGACGTTTGTACTTTTTATATAGAGCTTAAGCTGGTAGGAGAACTGTAGTTCCTTTATTCCTTTACTAGCAGGGGTACCCAGCATTGCCCGGGTGGGGGACCCAACCCATGGTGATTAGAGACCCATTCTGGCCCTCCCCCCAGGCCCCTTCGCTCTGTTGTCTTAGCCTGGGCCATACACACACCCGACACACAACACATACTCCCGACTGACAAACCACTCCCACCACACCCAGACACAGCACACCGACACAGCACACAGCACACAGCACACACCTGCACCAAACACACCTACAGCACACCCCCATGCACAACACACACACACACAACACAAATATGTGACACAACACTCAGTCCTGAGAAACAAACTGCACCCACCACACACAGACACAACACAACACACCCACAGCACACCCACACATGACACACCCACACAGTACACCTAGCCACGCAATACACACTCACATGGCACACACCCATCACAGCCAGGCACAGCACACACGACACATCACACACACAACATATATTACACCCCACACCCACAACACACACACATGACACACAACCGGCACCCACTACAGCCACACACAGCACACACAACACAACACAACACACTCGCACGACAAACCCCCATCAGCCTGCATTGCCGCTGCTCTGCTGCAGAGGCCTTCTGCCTGGCCTTTTCTGGAAGGCAGCCGGAGTACAGGCGCTCCGCGCGGCCCATGCCTGCCTGAGAAGGGGTGCCCAGCTTTCCTTCTCTGGCAGGCCTTGGGCGGAGGGAGGGCTCCGGCCGGCCCATGCCTGCCGGAGAAGGGGCGCCCGACTTTCCTTGTCCGGCAGGCCTTGGGCGAAGGGAGGGCTATGGGCCGGAGAAGGGACAGCCGGCTTTCCTTCTCCAGCAGGCATCAGGCAAAGGAAATGTCTGCAAACTCAGACAACGCTGGCTCTTTGGCTTTGAAACAGAGATGAACACTGAACCCTAGAGTTGGATATGACTGGCTTTTGAGCAAGGGAAACCTTTACCTTTCTCATTTTTAATTATTTTTTTCCTGGGAAGCAAAGAAAGTGCAGAATAGTAAACCAGCCCCCTAGGGTTACTCTCTCTCTCTCTCCCACTGATTTGCCCCCTCTCTCCCCCACACACCGATTTGCCCCCTCTCCCCCCACTGATTTGCCCCCTCTCTCCCCCCACTGATTTGCCCCCTCTCCCCCCCACTGATTTGCCCCCCTCTCTTCCCCCCCACTGATTTGCCCCTCTCTCTCCCCCCACTGATTTCCCCCTCTCTCTCCCACTGATTTGCCCCCTCTCGCCCCACTGATTTGCCTCCAACTCTCTCTCCCCCACTGATTTGCTCCTCTCTCTCCCTCTCCCCCCACTGATTCGCCCCCCTCTCTCTCCCACTGATTTGCCCCCTCTCTCTCCCACTGATTTGCCCCCTCTCCTTCCACTGATTTGCCCCCTACTCTCTCCTTCACTGATTTGCTCCTCTCTCTCCCTCTCCCCCCACTGATTTGCCCCCCTCTCTCTCCCCTGATTCCCCCCCACACTCTCTCTCCCCCACTGGTTTGCCCCCCACTGATTTGCCCCTGCATATATGAAATATATTGTTCACCTAGAGTAGACTCAGCAGCAGCAAAAACGAAGCTTCCCCATGACCATGTGGCTGGCAGGGAAGGGAAACAGAAACTACAAAAAGTCCCCACCACCTTCTCTCTCTCTCCCTTTCCACAAGCGAAAAGCCACAAATAGCGACCTCTGGTGGCTGGAAATCATACTGCAGCTCCAGTCAGGATTTCTTTATTAAAAAATAAGGGGAAATGAGGGAAAATTAATAAAACGGGATGGGGCGGGAAGAGGGGTGAAAATATGGGGCTTTCCCGGGAAAAACGGGATAGTTGACAGGTATGAGTTAGTCCCAGTTGCACCTGTGGATGCTCACATGGAGATAACACTAGCAGAGCACAGTTGTGATCCTGCACATTCTCACTGGCAAAGTTGAGAGCAAAATAATATTACTTTACACACAAAGCATGAATATACACACTTGGCAAACACTTGTGACAATTCCACTGTCAGCCACCAGTCTGGGAGAAAGCATGCTGCTGCCACGTTCATTTAGCCATGCAAACAAGAAGAACTGCTTCCTCCTGATGCTGCTACATAGCATCTCACCTGCAACCACTGTGAATACCAAGCATAAGGTCTACCATGCTGTCTGCAGCATCAACCACTGTGGGACAAGTGGTGAGGCAGGAGACTCTGTGGTTTTTCTGCAAGGAGTGTGTGTGTTGTGGTCATGGCTTCTGTAAACCTCTGTATAGTGTTGACTCATGAACCAGGGCAGAGGGTGCCCCATCCCAGCATGTTCCCTACTCTCAGAAGGTCAGTCACATACCCACTACATTTTGTGTGCACTAAATTTTTGGGAGAAACAATCTTAATATGGATTTGAGTATGTTTTTTATTTACTTGCTAAGGCTCAGAACCCCATCTCTACTTTTTTCTCACCTTATTCCTGACTGGCTAATCCTCCTGTGGCAGCCATTTTTTTGATAGCCTCCACCACATTTTTTCAACACTCCAAAGATGCTCAGTGGACCAAAAATATGGATGAAAGGTGCTTCGAAATATAGATGATCAAGCTTTGAACTAGCATCCCTCTCTTCAGCTTTCCCAGGTGAACTTCATGGCTTGATTCATTTTAATTTTGGAGCTGGTAAGATTTTGGAATAGGCTTTGCATAATTTGCTGTGTCGAGTTTTATGTTAGTGTAACAGAGATAGCCAATGTGTGCTAACTGTTCACAAGAACAAGGGGATTTGTAGCCCAAAAAGCAACTATAGCAACATATGTAGTGTGTGATAAGGACAGTAAAGTATGAGTATTTGAACTTGAGTTCTGTTGTCAGAATTTTAACTCCATTGATGTCTAAAGACTTCTTACTATGGCCCAGAAATAAAATTAAGATTTTGAGCACTCCAACTAAAGTTGGAAAACCTTAGAAGTTTTGACAGTTGTCAGACAGAATACTTCAAAATCCTAATTTATTTAGGGGATGAAGGGTAATATCCCTCTTTCAAAACTGAGACATTACATCTCCCACTGAAATAGGCTGAGAGAAATCTCTAGACATGGACCCTCCTAGGAGAAAAGTGCTACACAAGGCAATGCTAAGCTCTTATATGATCTGGGATACCACTCAGATCCTAAGCACCAGCTATCCCATTAAACAGACCATTCCACCCCGAGCTTGCCCATTTGCCCCTAACTCCATGTTATTGCCCCAGCAGAGTTTCTCATCTATAGCCTTGCCTTCATTCTCCATTTCATGCAGCCCAACTGCGTAAGACTGTAAGTCATCACATCTGAGGTCAAAGTACAATATATGTTTACCCCCTTTTTTGGTAGAAGTGTTCATTTATTTTGTCATACCATAAGCATTTCCTCACTTAGTATTATAATTAGTCTTAGGAAGGTAAACATGGTTTCCATTTGTAAGCCAGATTGTTGAGGCAGAAAACTATGAGTAAATGTCTTGGTTCATCTTA
Organism: Bradypodion pumilum; assembly: GCA_035047305.1. NCBI lineage: Eukaryota > Metazoa > Chordata > Lepidosauria > Squamata > Chamaeleonidae > Bradypodion > Bradypodion pumilum. Next base: position 182,777,365 of record JAWDJD010000004.1, on the reverse strand, counting down.
ATACCTTGGTTCATCTTTTCTGTCCTTAATGCTGGACAAATGAACAGTTGTTTGGTGGTGGTAGGGCAGAAGCTCCTGTACTCAGGATTTGGTTCATGGAGAGTCCTATTCACTCTGAAGAAAGAAGAAGGTAGATGCTTACACAGATACACACACTGGAAATCTGCAAAGTTCTATTGAATTTATATGACTACCAGCAGTGATAACACATTTCAATCCAGCTATTCTTCTGTGCGGTTTCTCAACCTTTGTGTGGGCTACTTCAATATGCCAATTTATTGGTAAAGTCACACCCAGATTGAGTATTTAGCAATGGGAAACTCTCTTCCTCTGTCATTCTATTTATCATGCATTAATGGCACAAGAGCCTAACAAGAAAAAGACAGTTGGCACCCCCACTCATTTGCCCTACTTCCACACCACACCACACCACATTTAACACTTTTCAATGTAACCTTTCTCTTTGATATGGCCTTGTTTATTTACTATTTTCAAGGAGGTTTAGCAGTTACAATAGTCATATTACTGAATTTTGTCTTTAGAATAGATAAAGTATCTTTGCTGGGATATAGGAATTTAGCATGCAAAGGGTTAAAACATAACCCTTGGGAGGAGAGAGATTTTGTTGTCTGGAGTAACTTACCTGCATGTTTTGTTTGCTAACTAATCAGGAAAAAACAACACTCCTGCCTTCCTGTTTGAAATTTGATTGCCTAACCCGAATCCCTTGTCACCTGTCTGTTGGGAGCAGCTGGCTGTTCATTCTTGAAGGAGATCCAGTCATTTTTGGACTCTCTTTGTACTTTTTCAGCCACACAGCTGCAATGGAGGACAACACTCTTTATTTTTGTTCTTGTAATTTAAATCTTCATTCTCTTCTAATGAGCCTGAAACCAACGTGTTAAGATTTCTGAGCATATACTAAGCAAATAACTTATTTTCTCCTTTGCTTCAAGTTTCTGGTCTGGGTAAGCAGCCTGAGGGAAACTTGCAAACAATTCAAACCTTGTTGTTGTTGTTCAGTCGCACAGTCGATTCCGACCCTTTGGAACCCTATGGACCATCGTTCTCCAGGCACCTCTGTCCTCCACCATCCCCCTCAGTCCTCCCAGTTCTGTGCCCATTGTGTCTACAATACCATCTATCCATCTCATCCTTGGCCTCCCCCTTCTTCGTTTGCCCTCCACCTTTCCCAACAACACGGCCTTCTCAAGTGAATCCTCCCTTCTCATTTGATGCCCAAAGTACTTTAGCCTCATCTTTACTATTTGACCTTCCAATGAGCAGTCAGTGTTGATTTCCTCTAAGATTGACCTATTTGTTCTCCTCACTGTCCAGGGTACCCTCAAAACTCTCCTCCAACACCACATTTCAAAGGCATCTATTCTTCTGCGTTCAGCTTTCCTAATTGTCCAGCTCTCACATCCGTACATTACCACTGGGAATACCATTGCTTTGACTATTCTAATTTTTGTTTTCAAGGTGATGTCTCTGCTTTTCACTATGTTCCCCAGGTTTATCATAGCTTGTCTCCCAAGAATCAGTCGCCTTTTTATTTCATGGCTGCAATCCCCAGCTGCAGTGATCTTAGATCCTAAGAATGTAAAATCTGTCACTGCTTCTACTTCTTCCCCATCTATTTTCCAGGAACGGATCGGGCCTGTTGCCATTATCTTGGTTTTCTTGATATTGAGTCTCAATCCAGCTTTTGCACTCTCTTCCTTCAATCCGATCAAGAGATTCTTTAGGTCTTCCTCACTTTCTGCCATTAGGGTTGTGTCATCTGCATATCTCAGATTGTTGATGTTTCTCCCAGCGATTTTGATCCCATATTGTGATTCCTCCATCCCTGCATTGCGCATTATGTGCTCTGTGTATAAGTTGAATAAGCAGGGTGACAAAATGCAGCCTTGTCTTACTCCTTTTCCTATTCCAAACCACTCTGTCATTCTGTGTTCTCTCCTAACTGTTGCTTCTTGGTTCATGTACAGATTTCTCAGGAGGCATATGAGGTGCTCTGGTATTCCCATCTCTTTAATCACTTGCCACATCTTGTTGTGATCCACACAATCAAATGCCTTAGTGTAGTCAATAAAGCAAAAGTAAACTTGTTTCTGGTATTCCTTTGTTTTCTCCATGATCCAACGTATGTTGGCAATGTGGTCTCTAGTCCCCCTGCCTCTTCTGAAACCAGCCTGCACCTCTGGTAATTCTCTTTCCACATGCTGCTGAAGTCTATCCTGTATTATCTTGAGCATCACCTTGCTGGTGTGTGGGATAAGTGCAATTGTTCGATAATTTGAACATTCTTTGGCATTGCCCTTTTTTGGGATTGGAACATATACTGATCTTTTCCAGTCCTGTGGCCACTGTTTTGTTTTCCAAATCTGCTGGCATATTGAATGCAGTAATTTGATGCCATCATCTTTTAGAGCTTTGAAAAATTCAACTGGGATACCATCATCTCCACTAGCTTTGTTGTTTGCAGTGCTCTTTAGGGCCTTTCTGACTTCACTCTCCAGGATGTCTGGCTCAGGTTCAATTTCTTCATCATTGTGACTATCAGGAGTGTTGAGTTCCTTTTTGTAGAGTTCCTCTGTGTACTCTTTCCATCTTTTCTTAATCTCTTCTGCATCAGCTAGCTCCTTTCCATCTTTGTCCCTTATCATGTTCATTTTTGCTTTAAATGTTCCCTTGATTTCCCGGATTTTTTTGAAAAGGTCTCTGGTTCTGCCTCTTTTGTTGTTTACCTCCATTTCTTTGCACTGTTCTTTTAGGTAGTTTTCCTTATCTCTCCTTGCTTTTCTTTGAAATTCTGTGTTCAAATGATTGTATTTTTTCCTTTCTCCTTTGACTTTTGCGTTCCTTCTTTCCTCTGCTATTTTAAGAGCCTCATCAGACAACCACTTTGCTTTCTTACTCTTCTTTTCTTTTGGTATGGTTTTCTTTGCTGCTTCCTGCATGATGTCCCTCATCTCTGTGCATGATGTCCCTCATCTCTGTCCATAATTCTTCTGGCACTCTACCTATTGAGTCTAAGCCATTGAATCTGTTCATCACCTCCACCGTGTATTCTTTAGGGATGCTGTCTAGGTGATATCTGTCTGGTCTCTTTGTTTTCCCTATTTTCTTTAGTCTAAGCCTGAATTTTGCAATCAGTAGGTTGTGATCTGAGCCACAGTCTGCTCCAGGTCTTGTTTTTGCTGACTGTATGGAGGTTCTCCATCTTTGACTGCAGAGTATGTAGTCAATCTGGTTTCGGTGTTGGCCATCTGGTGATGTCCATGTGTAAAGTCGCCTCTTGTGTTGCTGGAAGAGGGTGTTTGCTATGACCAGTGCGTTCTCTTGGCAGAACTCTATCAATCTTTGCCCTGCTTCATTCTGTGTCCCAAGACCGAACTTGCCTGTTATTCCCTCCACTTTTTGATTGCCTACTTTGGCATTCCAGTCTCCTAAAATAATTTGGACATCATTTCTTGGTGTTTGTTCTATGAGGTGTTGTAAGTCCTCATAGAACTGGTCCACTGTGGCTTCATCTGCACCCGTGGTTGGTGCGTATATTTGGATCACAGTAACATTGAAGGGTTTGCCCTGAATTCTTACTGACATCATTCTGTCATTTTTGAGGTTGTATCCCATTACTGCTCTTCTCACTCTTTTATTGACAATTATGGCTACTCCATGTCTTCTAAGGTTTTCTTGTCCACAGTAGTAGATGTGATGGTTTCCAGAGCACTGCCGCCGCCGCGAGGAGGCTGCCTGTGGCCAGGAGCAGCCGCGAGACCACCCCAGCCGGGGGTGAGGACGACCAGGCAGGCGGCGGGAGAGGCCGCGATCCACCGCCGCCGCCGTGAGGAGGCTGCCCGCGGCCAGGAGCAGCCGTGAGACCACCCCAGCTGGGGGTGAGGATGACCAGGCAGGTGGCGGGAGAGGCCGCGATCCACCGCCGCCGCCGCAAGGAGGCTGCCTGCGGCCAGGAGCAGCCGCGAGACCACCCCAGCCGGGGGTGAGGACGACCAGGCAGGCGGTGGGAGAGGTCGTGATCCTCCGCCACCGCGAGGAGGCTGCCCGCGGCCAGGAGCAGCCGCGAGACCACCCCAGCCGGGGGTGAGGACGACCAGGCAGGCGGCGGGAGAGGCCACGATCCACCACCGCCGCCGCGAGGAGGCTGCCCGTGGCCAGGAGCAGCCGTGAGACCACCCCAGCCGGGGGTGAGGATGACCAGGCAGGCGGCGGGAGAGGTCGCGATCCTCTGCCACCGCGAGGAAGCTGCCCGCAGCCAGGAGCAGCTGCGAGACCACCCCAGCCGGGGGTGAGGACGACCAGGCAGGCGGAGGGAGAGATCGCGATCCTCCACCATCGCCGCCATGAGGAGCCTGCCCGCAGCCAGGAGCAGCCATGAGACCACCCCAGCTGGGGGTGAGGACGACCAGGCAGGCGGCGGGAAAGGTCACCATCCACCACCACCGCCAGAGGCAGAGGAAGCTGAGCCACGGGGGAAAACATCCACTGCCCGCCACTGCGATGTCCCTGGAGCAAGGGACCCAGAGACCACAACCCCACCTGGGGATGAGGACACAAGGATAAGTAGCTGATGTGAAAAAATGTAGCTGAATTAATATAGCAACTGACATAGAGACTTTACACTGACTTAATATAGCAATTAACATAGAGACTGTGTTTTAGAGTGTGATAATATGCATGATAATATGTTGGTTAAACTGTTTTAAACTTTTAAAACTGTGATATGATGTATGATGCGAGAAAAAAATGGCGTAGAAACCGGCAAACCACGCCACAAAGCTTGCCAAGAGAACCCTATTGACCAAAACAAAAGGCAAAACAAAGGAGCTGGCTAGGTGATACAGTATGCTTAACAACACCGCATGGAGGAAGGGGAGGGACAGGAAAGGGGGAGGAGAAATGCAATGTTGTAAGGAGCAATACTGCATAGGGACATGGAATGTGAGATCAATGAACCAAGGTAAACTGGAAGTGGTAAAAAATGAGATGGAAAGAATTCAAACCTTAATAATTGCAAATTGAAGCAAAACTTCCCATGTGTATCTAGATAACTCCCTATATGTGCCTCAAAGCTAGGTGTCTGACACTTGCAGTGCTTCCTCCTGGTTGGCTATGTGACATTGAATTCTGTCATGTATTATCTGATTCCTCCCCATCACTTCCATGTTTTGTATATGGAATCTTCCGTCTGTGAATTCTTTGCTGGTCCAAAAAGTATGGTCTTCTTGTTCAATGATCTTGGTCTTGGCATATACAGCCAATAGTGTTTCTTTTCCTTTTCTATTTCAGAAGCAGTGTGCTTAGAGCATAGCTCTGTTAACACAGGCTAGTCTAATTTTTTTCTTTTTCTCGGAATGTTACTAGCCAGTGAAGTTGCCCTTAATTCAACCATTCTCTGGGGGGTGCTCAAATCTGCGGTGTCTGTTTTCCATCTCAGTTGTTTTGCCTAGCAAGCTAATGATGGGGAGGCAAGGGTGCTCTACTTGCTTGCCCTAGTTTCTCCCTTTCCTTCTTGGGCAAAAGGCTCCTTACCGCCCCAAATGAGATGTCTCACTTACTTACTATCTTTCCTGCTGGGACCCTTGAACCCTCATTCCTGTGAGACCTAAAGGCACTGCACGTCCTTCCTTCATTCTGTAGACAAAGGGGTGGCTATTAACAGACGAGCTGTGTGTGGTCTAAATAGATTCAAACCGCCTGCATACAAGGATTGTTCCTTATGGGGTTTTCATGCCTACACCATCCAAGCACATGTGCTGGAATGTGCTGAGACATCTCATGGTGGTTGTGTGTGTGGCAGTTTATCCTGATGTCACGGAGGCATCTCCCTGTCACGAGTGGATTGGCTCAACCCACACAGAGCTAATATGGGGGTGTCATCAGCCTGCCATTCCACGATTGGTGTGTGCTGGCAGTGTTGCCATGGTCACTGGGGGAACAGCTGTTAGAGTTGCCGTTTTCTGTAGTATGTATATTGCTATTTTATTCCTCACTTCATTGCTAGCAGTGCACAGGGGCTGAGCCAAGCTACATTGAAGTTACCCTCATGTTAAGTGGCCATTCATGTGTTTTCGGGTCAGAGAACTGCTGTTTCTAAGCACATGGATTTGTGTGCCTGTACACCAGAGACATGACGTATCAATTGCATCCAGGCAGCAGTTTAACTCCTTCTGATGCCCTGAAGAGAACTGAGTCCTGAAGAATATTTGGGGGAAGAAATTCACCCTTTTCCTGACTGTTGGTTTTCTTGCCTTCTCGGCAGCCAGCTACGCCCCAAGTGTAACCACGCACTGCTCTAGCCTTCAGTGAGTCGGGCAAATGTATTTATCAGCAATTGGCTGTATAATGAGCTAAGGTGCTGCTCTGCTAATGAGGCAGGATGGGACCAGCACCCAGACTCGTGCAGGAGAAGACAGATGGGTCCTCAGTTCCGCAATTGGATTTCCAGTTGACTCACAGAGGGTAGAGGCGCCCCCCCTCCCATTTTCCTGGGCCCTGTCCAATTGCAAATAATGGATGGGTCTCCTAGCTAATGGGATATTGACGTGGCAGTACCAGGGGTTCTGTTTTTGCAGCTGCTGCTTAATTGCTGGCTCTGGCTGATCGCATGCACTTTGGCTGCTAACCATACTTTCAACAGTGAAGGGGAGTCAGGAAGGGGCATCATATTAAAATCCCCATGAAAACAAACAGAAGAGGACAAAAGCCAGGGGCAGTGTGACTCAAAAGATTGTTATGATACCCACCCAAGTGATACAGGAGCACTGGCCCTACTGACTTTCTTTCCTAGTATATTCACCTGCTTGCCACCATGGTGAGAGCTTAAAGCCTTCCTGGGCTGGCTCCCTCCATTGCTGAATGGAAGAAGAGGTGGGGATGCGCAGGGTGGGGAGGCAGAATGAGGGCTTCAATCTTTAGCCTGTGCACTGCTCAGGATTAATAGCAGCAGTTCATGCCACATGCATTGTGAAAACATGTTGGAGGATAAAGCAAGAGAACAATGGGGCTCCGGAAGCGGTTTAAGCAAGCGGCTTTGGCTGGGTGTGCAGCTGGCTGCCTTAGCTGCTATGTAATTACAGATAGCTCTGAAAGGCAAAGCGAAGCAGGTAAGAAGCACAGATACAGAAACCCCAGATAAGGCAGTGCAGAAAGATTTGGCAAGTGTGTGTGACAAAGGCTACTTGGGTAGCGAGTCTTCGCTGGTCAGAACTGGCTGAGTGTCTCATTGCGTGCCCCCACGTTTATATTGTAATCCATCCCAGTGCTAGAGTGTTTAAAATCAGTTTTATCTTGCTGAGGAGGGGAAATGTTATGGAAGAGGGAAAATCTGCCTATTTATCGGCTCAAAATCCCTGTGCAACAGATCTTCTGGATTGGACTGATTACCCAGTGGCTGAAGTCCAATAATAAGTCACAACTATAGTAGTACCACTGAATTACAGGCGCAGCTCCTCCCCTTCGGAAAAACTCTCAAAACCTGGCTTGCACAACAGGTATTCTCAAGTAAATGTCCTATCGGTTCAATCTCATCCTAGATATGTTCACTCAGAGGAAAGGCTCACTGCGTTAAATGATATTTATTTATTTTATTAGTTCAAAAATTTCTACACTGCCCACTTGGCCTAGGCTGACTCAGGGCTGTTAACAATCATAAATAAAAACACAGTTAAAAACTGATTAAAACTACCCACCCCCTAAAAAAAAGGGTGCAGGGACCGAGGGGGAAGGAGTTTTCACTTCACCAGCCACCCACCGGAGGTCACCCTTCCACCTGCACCCCAGCCAGCTTTTAAGTTCTTTTCTGAAGGGCAGCAGTTTCATCTGGAGATGTAACTCTGTTGGCAGGAGGTTCCAGAGGGCCGGTGTGGACACAGAGAAGGCCCTCCTCCTTGTGCTAGAGAGGCAAGCCCCTCCAGCTGATGGTACAATAAGAGAGCCCCTCCGGTCCGCTCTGGTTGGACAGATGGACGTCCTTCGGGTGATGCGGTCTCTTAGGTACCCTGGCCCACTACCATGTAGGGCTTGTGTTGTGTATTAAATGAAATTGTGCCACCATTTTATGTTCTCCTCAGTTTCTAAGTACTGTAACACGAGATTGGGGTTCGCATCATTTTACTCCGAGAAGCGTGATTGAGAACAAGCCCTCGATCACCTCACTCTCCTTCAACCAATCCTGTTAAAGCCCACCAAAATGTATCTTTCCGCACCTGTATATAAGTCGCTGTGGCACAGTTAAAATTGTGTTCTTAACCCTGTAATAAAGTTATGTGTTTGGCCCATATTGCTGGCTGCTGCTCATTATTTCTGGAACACTACATTGGCGACGAGGATGGGATGGTGTCCCACAAGAATTCCTTCAGCCCTTTCGATATTACAACACCAGAGAAATGGCTCCTGTACGAAAAACAATTCAAACGTGCCATGGCGGCTGACAGTATCATAGAGGAAGATCTGAAGAGATCGTGTTTCCTCGCAAGATGTGGTCTGGCTACCCTTAAGTTGGCCATTCACCTGTTATTGCCACGGGATATCGATGATGTTCCCCTCACCGATATCCTGATGGCCCTTCAAAATCACTTCCAACCAAGGGTCTCGATTTTCCCTGCCTGGGCCGCATTTCACTGCTGACTATGCCGCTGTCCTGCAACTCACAGCGGCTCCTTGCCAGTGGCCGAACATCGAGGACGCCCTCCATGACCAGCTGCTAGTCAGATTTCAGGATGAAGAGGCTCAATGCAGGCTGATGACCTGCGACACACTGACCTTCAAGTCTGTATTGAAGGAGGCGTTGGCATCTGAGGTGGCCAGGTCAGGGGTGAAATCCTTCAAGCAACGGTCTGTCACCTCTGGGGCTCCAGGCTCTGCTGTACAGGCCCACCACCTCCTTGTCAGCATCACCACCATCTTCGTCCACGTCTGGGTCCAGCGATGAGGATGGAGGGGTTGGAAAGGTCTGGAAAAAGAAGGAGAAGTATGCTCCGAGGGCCCTGAAGATATGCAACGGCTGTGGGAGCAGGCATGACCAGCAAAAGTGTCCATTCCTGAACACAGACTGCCACCATCGCAGCAAATGAGGGCACATTGCCAAAGTGTGCCGCCAGCAGAGCAGGCAAGCCCCAGCATCAGTCAAGCGGCTGAGAAGACCGAGTGCGGACAGCTCCATGATTTCATCAGGGAATCCAGTCAGCAGTGTGTCCAATGTGACCTGGCCATTTCTTCGCGGAGGGAGCTGCAGCTGCGGGGCGTCCCAATGCGTATGGAGGTGGACTCGTGTACGTCTTATTCCATCTTGCCCCAAAAAGACTTCCTAAAAATTCCCCCTGCCTCATGCCCTAATTTGCAGGCGTTGAAGACGTCCTTCCGAGACGTTCAAGGGTGCCACATTCCAATTTTGTGGGTGGGGGATTTCTCTGTACATTTCAAGAACATTCACACCAAATTGCCCCTTGTAGTGGTAAAACAAGGAACTTACTGTTTGCTGGGGGTCCAGTGGTTCGAACTGCTGGCAATAAGACTATCCAGAATAAATGTTGTGAGTTCTGATCCTGTGCTGGACATTTGCAATGTGCACCCAGAGGTTTTCAGAAAAGGACTTGGAACTTATGTGGGGCCCCCGGTCTCATTTGAACTTGACCCGGATATAAGGCCTATCTGCCTTAAGCCTCGCCACGTTCCCTTTGCACTTAAGGACAAGATAGAGGCGGAAATTGATAAGCTTGTGGGTCAAGGTATTCTAGCTCCTGTTGATTCTGCCGAATGGGAAACTCCTATTGTAACAGCCATTAAGTCAAATGGGGAGGTTAGGATCTGTGCAGACTACAAGTGCACGATCAACAAAGCCATTCAGCCCAATGCATATCCAGTCCCTGTTGTAAGCCACCTGCTGGCTACCTTACATGGGGGCAGTGTTTCGCTAAATTGGATTTAGCCCAAGCATACCAGCAGCTAACGGTCATGCCTGCTGCTGCAGTCATGCAAACAATTGTCACTCATAGAGGGGCTTTCAAAGTCACCCGTTTGCAGTTCAGGGTCAATGCAGCCTCTGGTATATTCCAATCGCTTGTAGAGCATCTATTTAAGGGTCTCCCTGGGGTCCTCCCCTATTTCGATTATGTTTTAATCACTGCGGGGCATGAATTCGAACTGGCAGAAAGGTTGGACCGGGGTTTTCAGAGGTTCGAACAGGCAAGGCTCCGGTTACGTAAGGACAAATGTGTATCCTTTGCCAGGGAGGTTGAGTTTCTGGGATTCAAAATAATGCCTGAGGGGGTCAAAGCCTCAGATTCTAAGGTCTCTGCTGTACGTAATGCCCCCTGGCCATCTTCTAAGTCTGAGTTGTAGTCTTTCCTGGGTTTGCTTAACTTTTACCACTCTTTCCTACCCAGGAAGGTATCTGTAGCCGAGCCGCTGCATCGTCTTCTCAAGAAAGTCACGGTTTGGAGGTGGGGGCAGAGCCAAGACAAGGCTTTCAGAGAGTTAAAGGAACAGCTGTCCTCTGAGGCAGTCCTCACACATTTCGATCCCCGAAAACCCATGGTATTAGTTTGTGATGCATCACCAGTAGGGGCGGGGCCTGTCCTTTGCCATACATTGGATAGTGGAGCGGTGGCCCCAATCGCTTTTTATTCAAGGTCCCTTTCCAAAGCCAAAGCTCGTCTATGCGAAAAATGGGGTTATGATTTCTCCCATGGGCCTCCCCATCCTACCCCTACTCTCACCCAAAACAGGGAAGTTTATGTTGAATTGCCCTCCACTCATGGTCATCAGAGGGACTTTCAGTTTGGTTTTCCCCCTTCAAATTCTGGGTTTGAGTTTGAGTGTTTCCCTGCTCCTTCATTTACAAAACGGGACTTTGAGTTGGTTTTTCCCCTCCCTAGGTCTAATTCAGAACCGGACACTTGCTCCCGACATGCTATTAGTCCTAGCAGACCATCCATTGCGGAACAATCATTACATCCCTCAGAGAGCCCTTGGGCTCAGCCAACTGACCAGGCACCAGTGCAGCCAAAAAGATCCTGTGTCCCCCTGCAATGGCTTAAAGGTTTTGAGCAATCCTAGGGGGGAGGGGTGTTGTGTATTGAATGAAATTGTGCCACCTTTTTATGTTCTCCTCAGTTTCTAAGTAACGTGAGATTGGGGTTCGCGCCATTTTACTCTGAGAAGCGTGATTGAGAACAAGTCCTCGATCACCCCACTCTCCTTCAATCAATCCTGTTAAAGCCTGCCAAAATGTATCTTTCCGCACCTGTATATAAGTTGCTGTGGCGCAGTTAAAAGTGTGTTCTTAACCCTGTAATAAAGTTATGTGTTTGGCCCGTATTGCTGGCTGCTGCTCAATATTTCTGGAACACTAAAGCTTTAAAGGTCAAAACCAGCACCTTGGATTGCACCCGGAGGCAAACTGGTAACCAGTGCAGCTCCCGAAGCAGGGATGAGGCATGGTAATCATACTTAAGAGTTGTGGCCTTAATAAATTCCATTTGCAATGTGGATTTTAAAAATACATCTTTGCATGTGGTTGACAATGAGAAGAGAGGATTCACTTGAGAAAGCCTTGATACTGGGAAAGTTCAAGGGCAAAAGAAGAAGGGGGCGGCAGAGAATGAGATGGCTAGATGGCATTGTTGATGCAATGGGCACAAAGCTGGGTGGGTTGAGGAGGATGGTGGAGGATAGGTGTGCCTGGCGTACAGTGGTCCATGGGGTCGCAAAGGGTCAGAATCAACTATGAGTTAGACTGAACAACAACAATTTGACAATCTGGTAGCTTTCCACTTAACAATTGTGTGGATGTAACTCAAGCTATCCAATAACTTGACAAGCTGTCTAGCAACGAACTAATAATGAATATTGGAATTGAGTAGTAAGAGGCAAAGCTCATCCATCAATGTTCAAAAAGTCTCAGACCTTTTGCTGTCTATTCTGGTTATATGTTCTTTCAGGGAAGTATCTGAGGGTGTGTAGGAAGGCAGTGAAGGATATCGGCCTCAAATTTCATGCAGCTAGCCCAATGCGTAGGCTTAAAATCAGTCACACAGTGATACTTGGTCCACAGGGATGTGTGGAACTAAGGCCAGAAACAGATGTTGTTTTTGTGTTTGTGAAGTGTGGATGTCAAAGGAATTCCTGATTTACATATACCCAGATGTCAGATAAACTACTGTTGTGGCTTTAGTCAAGTATTTGAAACCTCAGTGAGCTTGAGTGCCTGGCTGTAGAGCCAGGATAGGGATTTCAACTCCCTACTGTGTTTTGCAGGAGAAGAGCCAGCCTGTGTGGCCCTGGGCAGCTTAGATAGTTCAAAAGTACCCCCATAAAGAAGAGACTGGCAAATTGTAAACCGGGTTACAACCGCCTCAGTTTAAGTTTGCCATGGTTTACAATGGCAAATCCTATGGCTCAGGGCCAGCATCAGAAATGTCCAGGCCCAGTACGCCGCACCCCCTGCCACATTTTGGCCATGCCCCTGTAGTTTTCTGTGCATACGTGGTTTATTTGCACATGCACAGATCAGTGGTTTCCCGGCGGCGCCAGACCCCATCATCTCCGGGCCTGGGACGGGAGTTTTGATGCCCCCCCCCCTGATGGCGGCCCTGGAAATGCTGTCCCAGTTTAAATTTTTTTAATGTATTTCTTTCTGGTTTACAATGATTAATTCAGGACCTTTTTTTATTTTTCAATGCATCCCTATGGATGTTCCGGTTTACATTTTTTTCTGAGTTACAACAGAGGCTGTTGGAACGGACCACCATTGTAGCCCAGGGTTTTACTGTATTGAAATTGTTTTTACCTAGGAAACCCTGCCATGAGCTGGATGTCTGTTTCTGGCCTCATTATAGTCTTTCTTAACAAAAGAAAATGTGCATTAGATGCCGAGCCAATCATTTGCAGATATTGATAGGCGCTGAAGTATTTAATTGCTGCCTTATTTGGAGGCAAAATACTATTCTGTAGTAGAGGCATTCTTATCCTTGGTTGGCGGTAATATACTTATCCCACTGCTGTCTGTGATCAAACAGATCTTGCCGGTTTTATTGCCCTGCAAAACACTAGGACAAAAGGCAGTACTGGAACAAAATAATTGATTGTGTTCACCCCAGCCTATATTGCCATTCCTTTTATTGCTGTTGTGGGAAAGAATAGCTATAATTTTCCCTCTCTGTTAAAAATAATATAAAATAAAGCAGTTACCAGGAGGCTGAGATTGGTAGCTGCAACACTGGAGTGTCAGAGTAAGCAAGGGACATTACCTTTCCGTGGCTACTCAGATTCACTCTGAGCTCAAGCTGCTGTTCATCAAATGTAGTCTACCTGAGAGACTAATGGGGATGGGGTGGGGTGTTAAGCAAGGAAATCGCACAAAACAAAATGGTTAAAATGTTCATTTCAGCATCTCAAAGCTGCTTTCCTCTCTCTCTCTCTCAATTTTTTCCTCTTCACATGTCGGGGCTAAAACCCTGATTTTGACCAGGTACTGCAGTGAATAGTGATATTGGTTCTATTTTTTCTAGTTATAAATTTAATCTGGCTATGTAAAATTAGCTATCAAGGGTCTTTCATATTTTCTCACATTGAAGAGGACCATTGTATAGATTCAAAGAGCTCCTCCTTTATGTTTCTCTAGCAGCAACTGAAATGTCAATGCCTGTGTTGCTAGGGGCTGGGATCTCATATGGGTGATCCCTGTTAAAACACATTGTTGAGGCTGATTGCTGGCAGGGGAAAACTGATTCAAATCAAATCTTTATTGCGGTCTAAGACCAGCATAGAACAGCAAAAGGAACAGAAGTTAAAATGGGGGAACTAAAATATATCAAGAGACAAGAGTTAAAAGAGGGTGCTTAAAAAGGAGCATTTCGGCTCCACCATAGTACAGCTCCTTTGCCTTTTGGCTAAGATCAATCAAATGTGAAAACTGATTCTGTGATTCTACCTCACTAGCATCTGCCTTAAATGGGAACTGCGCCCCCTCCCCCACCCAAACTGTTGATGCTGTCTGTCCCTAGGATGTGAAACCAAGTACCCAGTCAGATAAACATTGTTGTCACATCTGCTGAGCAGGACCATGTTGGGGGAGGCACAAAAGTGCTCCCCTCTCCTAATGGGCCCAGTTGCAGAAAAAACCAGGCTGCCCTGCTAAAGTCTACAGTTCCATGCAAGCACAGGCATAAGTACAGGACTGGATGTGTTTAGTGTATGAGAACCAAGACAATAGAAACAGCCGAAAGGTTGGCTTAACACATCTTTATTGCATGATGGTCCGGGGGAACATGTGGTAATGGCGAATGAACAGCTCAATATATACTGTGGCTATACATTTGAATGTGGCTCCTCGATAGCACATTGGCTACTGTCTGCGTGACGTCATTCCCCATCACGCCCTTCTTGTCCAGGTGAGGTGGTGGCGGGAATCTTCCCCGCGCTGTAGGTATTTGGGGAATTGGAACCATGTGAGCTGGGCGCTCGCTATTGCCCCTAGTGGTCACTAGCTCGCGTCCTGATACAGAAGGTTACAGTGTTACAGCTGGTGATTATTATATCCACTCATTCAAGTGTTACATTACTTAAAGGCACAATATTCCAAACACAACATCCTTCCCCCTAGGATGAGACGAAGTCTCTCATCCAATATGGTTTATTGCAAGTGCGTTTTGGGCGCAAGGCTGGCTGGCTTGTCCCGGGGGCGCTATCACTTCTCTGTTCCCTGGTCTCTTGTCTTGCAATGGGAGAGGGAGACTCGTTAGCAACTCGCCGCGGGTCTGCGGTTTTCGGGGTAGGGGTGAACTCCATTGTGGGAAAACCGGGGGCACTGGGGGCTAACGAAAAACCCCGCTTCTTGCCTGGACGGGTGGGGGACCACTTCGAAACCCCCCCCCAGTTTTGTAACTCAAACTCAGGGGGCATCCTGCAGGATATCTGCGGGGACAAACTTATTCCCTTCCCCCTTGGTGGGGACCACTGGCCCCCCTCTCCTCCCCCTTGGGCTGAACGGGTGGGGGAGAACCCTAACATTGAGTCCTGTTCCGCGCTGTCCGCACTCTGGTTTCTGGAGACCCGGCGCCGGAGTTGGTCCGCGTGCTGCCTCCAGAGTAGACCTGTGCTGGTCTCTACGCAGTATGACATGGGAGCCGTTTGCCCAATGACTACGCCCGGCACCCAGGCTGGCCCTGCGCTAGCGTAGTTTCTGCAATGGACCGGGGCACCTATTTCGAAACTCTTCGTGCCCGCTAACCCAATGTTCCTCCCAGTGTCTTCCACCCTCGTAGGGTCTAGCCTGGTCAGTACCGTAGTCAGTTTTCTGTGCATTAGGAGCTTTGCGGGCGAGTATCCTGACGCTAGGGGGGGGTCACCCTATATCCCAGCAAAAACTGACACAACTGCAGGTTTAAATCCCCGGGGCCCATGCGCCTCAGCCTGGCCATTCGTCGTCGGGTGGAAGGGCGCGGAGGTGATGTGCCGGATGGCGTTGATGTCGGTGAATGCCCTGAATTCGGCGGACGTGAAGCAACTAGCGTTATCGCTAACAAGCGTGTCGGGTATGCCGAACGAGCTGAACACCCTGCGCAATTGTTTAATTGTTGCGGCTGAGGAGGTGTTCGCAACTGGGATAACCTCTAACCACTTGGAATAAGCATCCACTATGAGGAGAAAAAGCGATCCTCTGAAAGGGCCCGCAAAGTCAATGTGCAGGCGGGACCACGCCCCCTTTGCCGCATCCCATTCCCTGTGCGGAAGTCGAGCCTCTTCGGGCCGGGAGCTTTGGCAACTCTCGCAAGTGCCCACCATGTGCTCGATATCGGCGTCCAACTGGGGCCACCAGAAGTAGCTCCTGGCCAGTGCCTTGGAGCAGACAATTCCAGGGTGGCTGACGTGCAGCAGCTTGAGCACCCTTGCTCTCAGGGACTCAGGGACGACTACCCGCTGGCCCCACAGGAGGCAACCCCTCTCCATGGACAGTTCTAACTTTTCCCTGAAAAACGGGGCAAATTCTGCCACCGGGGAGGACGTTGGCCACCCTTTCTGCACCCATGAACTAACCAGGGCTAACGTCTTGTCCCTGCCCGTCGCCTTGGCGATCTCTGCGGGCACTATGGGGGGTGAATCTAGGACCTCTATCATGAGCACTTGGTGGTCTTGTTCCACCTCGCCCACGTGGCTGCCCATGTGGGGGAGGGGTGACCTCGACAGGGCATCCGCGTGGCTTATGTCCTTTCCAGGGCGATACACCAGCGCGTTCTGGTACGCGTTTTAAAAAATGGCCCACCTGAGCATCCTAGGGGACAGGATCTGTGGCATGGGCTTGTCTGCGGTAAAAATGCCTAGCAGGGGCTTGTGGTCAGTCACGATGGTAAAGGGGCAGCCATAGAGGAAATCGTGGAACTTCTTCGTCCCAGCAATTATCGCTAATGCCTCCCTGTCTGTCTGTGCGTAGTTACGCTCTGCCTTAGACAGGGACCTGGAGTAGAACGCCACCGGGGCCTCCCGCCCGTTTTCCAACACGTGGCACAGGACCACCCCCACCCCCACTGGAGATGCATCACATACCAGAACCACTGGTTTCTTGGGGTCAAAATGGGTTAATATGGCTTCTGAGGATAAGAGTTGTTTCAGCTCATTGAATGCCCTCTCCTGGCTCTCGCCCCATTTCCACGCCTCGTCCTTTTTTAGTAACTTATGAAGTGGCTCTGCTACCGACGCCTTCCTAGGCAGGAAGGAATGGTAGAAGTTTAAGAGCCCCAGGAACGACTGCAAGTTGGGCTTGGAGGTGGGGCGAGGAGCATTTTGAACAGCGACCACCTTTGATTCGGAGGGTTTAATGCCTGCAGGGGTTACCCGGAAACCCAGGAACTCAACCTCTTTTGCGAAGAAGACGCATTTGTCTTTCCGCAACCTCAACCCCGCCTTTTCAAATACCATCAGTACTTTGTCTAACCTCTCAGCCAATTCTGACTCACTCCCCCCCATTATCAATACGTCGTCAAAATATGGCAAGACCCCCTCCAGACCATTTAAGAGACATTCCACTAATGATTGGAAGATGCCTGGCGCCGAATTCACGCCAAATTGCAGGCGTGTCACCTGAAACGCCCCCTTATGAGTGACTATCGTCTGTGCAGCAGCTGCAGCTGGGGTTACTGAGAGCTGCTGATAAGCCTGCGCCAGGTCAAGCTTTGCGAAACACTTTCCCCCGTGTAACCTGGCCAACAGGTGGCTGACTACCGGCACCGGATACGCATTTGGGCGTATCGCCTTATTAATGGTACATTTGTAATCAGTGCATATTCGAACCTCCCCGTTGGCCTTAAGCGCTGTTACAATCGGAGTTTCCCACTCCGCGGAATCAACAGGAACAAGGATCCCCTGGCCCACCAATTTGTCCAGTTCCGCCTCTATTTTGTCCTTAAGTGCAAAAGGCACCCTTCGCGGTTTGAGTCTTATTGGGCGTACCTCCGGATCCAGGTCGAACGCAACTGGGGGCCCCTTGAATTTTCCGAGTCCCTTCTTGAACACCTCGGGATACGCGTTACACACCTCCTGTATTGGGTCAGTCCCAACGGCATGCACCCCCCAATGAACAAACCCAGGGGCTTAAACCATTGAGTCCTGAGGAGGCAACAACTCCCCCCTTTGAGAACAACCAGGGGAAGTTCCGCGGCGTGTTGCTTGTATTGGACCTTGAATTTTCCAACCCCCAACACCGGAATGCTATTTCCCTGCACGTCCCGTAGCGTAGACCTCAGTGCTTTGAGCTTGGGCCGCACGTTGGGGGAAATTCCCAAAAACTCCCTCTGTGAAATGATGGAATATGAGGAACCCGAGTCTATCTCCATCTTAACAGGGACCCCTTGCACCAGTACCTCAACAAAATATCATGGGTGTCCTAAGGACACGCTGTGGACTGCCGTGTCGTCATCGCTGTCATCAGAGATGCGGCCCACGCCGTCCTGCTTCCTCGAGGGCTGGACGCCTTCCTGGTTTTTCGGTGAGTGGTCTGTTGAGCCTCTCTGGTCTCTGCGCCGCTGTCTGCAGACCTTGGCTATGTGGCCTTGGCGCCCGCAGTTGTGGCACTCGGCCTTCCTGAACGGGCACTTGATGCGGTCATGGGACGCCCCGCAGCCATCGCAACACTGGCCATCCTTCCGCACCTTCCGGATGTCCTCGTCCTCGCTGCTCTCTGTGGAGGAGTGTGGTGCCCGCCTGGCCGCTTGCACCGAGCCCACTGGCTTGTCGGGTTGTGGGGGCCTTGCTCTGAATCCCTTAACCCCGGCCCTCGTGGCTTCCGCCGCCTGCGCCTCCTTCACGACCTCTTGCAGCGTCGGAGGCGGCTCCTTGTTCATCAGCTTTCGCTGAACCTCCTCGTCCCACAGGCCGCACAGCATGCGGTCCCTGAGGGCGATTTCCAGGTTCTCCCACTTGCATGGGCCGGCGGCCAAATGGAGGGCCGCTGCAAAAGCAGCCACGGACTCACCAGGCGCCTGGACTCTCTTCCAGAACACGTCCCGAGCCGAAAACATTGAAACCGAGGGCTGGAAATGGTCGCGCATCGCTTTCAGGAGCTGCTTGACCGGCACTTCGTTCACCTTCTCGGAGACACCAGGTCCACCAATACCTTCATGGCGGGAAACCCAAGCATCCTGATGAGAATGGCCCTCTTCTTCCCCTCGTCTGAAATGTCGGACACCATCAGTGCGCTTTGGAAGTCCATCTCGAACAACTCCCATTCTTCCGGTTTGTTGATGTTGAAACCGGCCTGCATTGTCTTGATTCCGTGGGGATCCATTATCCCATCCTCGTCGCCAATTTAGTGTATGAGAACCAAGACAATAGAAACAGCCAAAAGGTTGGCTTAACACATCTTTATTGCATGATGGTCCGGGGGAACATGTGGTAATGGCGGATGAACAGCTCAATATATACTGTGGCTATACATTTGAATGTGGCTCCTCGATAGCCCATTGGCTACTGTCTGCGTGACGTCATTCCCCGTCACGCCCTTCTTGTCCAGGTGAGGTGGTGACAGGAATCTTCCCGCGCTGTAGGTATTTGGGGAATTGGAACCATGTGAGCTGGGCGCTCGCTATTGCCCCTAGTGGTCACTAGCTCGCGTCCTGATACAGAAGGTTACAGTGTTACAGCTGGTGATTATTATATCCACTCATTCGAGTGTTACATTCTTAAAGGCACAATATTCCAAACACAACAGACATGTATATGTGTGTCTTCTCCCCCACCATCTCTGTGACGCTCTTAGGCGGCAGGTAGGCTAGCTTCTCCTTCCATTGTAGAAACTGGGAAGCAAAAGTGGCTTACTCTCCATTATGCAAATACCCAGCTGCAGACTGAATAAACACTTGCCTTGACACAAACCTACTACTGACCACAACTACACTGTGGAAGTCAGTATATGTTCAGTTGCAGACCTGCTACCCATTTGCTGAATCCCAGTACCCACAGGAAAAGGTGGGAATTGCTCTGCCCATCTCTGTCATCTTCAGCAGCAGCACACAATTGTTCCAAACACAACAATGTGTACAGAGAGTCCTTTGTGATGCTCACAGTCCTTTCCCTTTGATGTGTTTCTCTGGGACTCGTTGACACAGAACTAGGAAGCTTTTAGTGCTGCCGTTTGCAGCAAGAATGAGGGTTGCCCCAGACATGCCTATCCTTCTGGCTTCTAAAGATAGCTTTGCAAGATGCTTGCTGCATGGTAGACTTTCCTGAGCATCTATGTAAATGTTTCTGCTTGCGTAGTGCTTAGCGCGTGCGTGCACACACACACACACGCACACCACACAGAGAGAGAGAGTTATAGATCTATTCCATGCTGTTTCCAAGCCATCTTCATCATGACATCTTCCTCACTTTCTAGCACAAGTGGTGTCCTACAAATCTGGTGTGTATTTCCATTAAAGAAAGGGGAAGGGAGGCAGCTCATGGCACCTGGCTTCACTTATTCCAAATGGCTTCCGGTCCGTACCAGTAATGCCACACTGAATTGCTGCCAGGGACCTTCTGGCAACCAGCTGATGAGCTGCAATGGCATCATTAGCCAGTGCTGACCATGTCTTGCTCCCAGAAAAGTGAGAAAGATGGCCTCCTCTCATGATGCCACCAAAGGCACCAATCTTGTGAGTGTACACCAAAGCAGAAGCCACAAAGAACAGAATGGCACATTCCAATGTAGGTGGAAACATTTTGAAACTGATTGCATGGCAAAAAGCATGTGTGGTTTCAGATTTATGTCTGCTTACCCAAACAGATAAAGCTCCATTGCAGGACTGCAGCTACATAGAGAGCGGGATGAAGACATCCTGTTGTCTGCTCCCACTCCCATTAAATATCCAGAATCTGAGTAGGCTAGCATTTTTCTTCAACCCTGGCAAGGGGACAGCATTCCGCATTTATACTGAAGGCAAAATATAAGCTACAAGAGTGCAATGCAAGCTATGTGATACCCACAATTCACTTTGCAACTGCCACACATAAACTATCCTGCCTGGCAGCTGCTTGCTCCAACAGTGCTTCAGTGGTAGTGGCAAGGTGTGTCATATGAAAATATGAATATGTGTATGTATGTGCACACAATGCCTGGCCAGAAGAAATGCATAACTTGTGCGGTTAGCTTGGGTGGAATTAGATATTACAGATAATCTGTCATTATAAAGGGATCTGCTTAAACTGCAATGCCTCTGAGTACACAAGATTAGTTTCTCTGTCTTGCATAATTTGCAAATTAGCTTATTTTGTTTTACTATAATAATAATAATAATTTTATGCCAGAGATTACTCTGGATAGAAAGGATTTTTTGCTGGAGAAACTCCACCCAGGGGATGCCTGAATGAGGCTCCTTTCATGTACCCAGGTGCAGCCCTCGGGTATCGAAACCCGACCTTCTAGTCTGAACTTTCTCTCTCCTGGTTTTCAGTTCATGACTCCTCTATGTTTTCCACTACCCGTCCTTTTCCTGACTTGTACATAATTATTCCATATGGCACACAATGACTACTAACATTTGTGTCTTAACTACCATTTGCAAGGGTCATGCCATAGAGTGTTAACTCCTATCCCTCATTAGAAAGACACACTTTTGACTGCTCTTCTTAGGAAGAGACTACATTTCTGATTTATGGAGATACCATTGATGGAGATACTGCTGCCTTGTAAATGGAACCATGCCCATTTCTTCTTAAGACATTTCACCTTGCTGAAGCACAACAGAGGTCTGCATTCCATTATTGATCTCTGGAGTGTCAACAGCTTAATCTACCACATGATGTTCTACATGATCACTTTGTTGATGATTTTTCCTTTCTTTCGGGAGGGACATCAGTTTCTGTCAGTGATCTGAAGGACACATACCTTTATATCTCAATCCATCCTTCTCTACGCCATTCTTTATTCATTCAGTTGTTTTGCCTACTTATTCCTGTTCTGCCCTTTGGTCTAGCAATGATGCCATGTGTATTCACCAAATGTTTGGCTTTGCAGATGAGGAAACAGAGATTGCAGAGAGACTCAATGAATTCTTTGCTTCAGTATTCACTGAAGAAGACAGAGACCACATGCCCAAAACAGAGCCTATCTTCGTAGGGAGGGAAACCGAAGAATTAAGCAAGATAGAAATAACCAGGGAGGAGGTCCTTGCATGTCTTGTTAAGCTAAACACTAACAAATCACCAGGACCTGATGGCATCCATCCACGAGTTCTCAGGGAACTTAAAGATGAAATTGCTGATCTCCTAGCCAAAATATATAATCTTTCCCTCAAATCAGGCTTTGTGCCTGATGACTGGAAGGTAGCGAATGTAACACCAGTTTTCAAAAAAGGATCCAGGGGTGATCCAGGAAATTACCGACCTGTCAGTTTGACATGTGTCCCAGGTAAAGTGATGGAAACCATCCTAAAAGATAGAATTAATAGGCACATAGAAGAGAAGGCGCTGCTAAAGGAGAGCCAACATGGCTTTTACAAGGGCAAATCACGGCTCACTAATCTGTTGGAATTTTTTGAGAGTGTCAACAAGCATGTGGATAAGGGGGATCCAGTTGACATTGTTTATCTGGACTTTCAGAAGGCTTTTGACAAGGTCCCACACCAAAGGCTCTTGAATAAACTTGCCAGTCATGGAATAAAGGGACAGGTCTTGTCCGGGATCAGCAACTGGCTAAGGGACAGGAAACAGAGGGTAGCACTAAATGGACACTTCTCCAAGTGGAGGGAAGTAAAGAGTGGGGTCCCCCAAGGTTCAGTACTCGGACCCCTGCTTTTCAACCTCTTCATAAATGATCTAGAGGTAGGAGTAAATAGCAAATTTGCTGACGACACTAAATTATACAGGGTAGTGAAAACTGTGAGAGATTGTGAGGAGCTCCAGAGGGATCTCTTGACACTGGGAGAGTGGGCAAAACAGTGGCAAATGAGCTTCAACATTAGTAAGTGCAGAGTGATGCATGTTGGGGCAAAAAACCCCAATTACATTTATAAACTGATGGGTTCTGAACTCTCTGCGACAAACCAGGAATGGGACCTTGGTGTCCTCGTGGACAACTCAATGAAGGTGTCAACCCAGTGTGCCTCAGCAGTGAAAAAAGCAAACTCAATGTTAGGGATCATTAGGAAGGGTATAGAAAATAAGTCAGCAAGTGTCATTTTGCCTCTTTATAAATCTATGGTGAGGCCCCATCTGGAATACTGTGTACAGTTCTGGTCGCCATACCTCCAGAAGGATATTATGGAGTTGGAGAAAGTGCAGAGGAGGGCAACCAAAATGATTAGGGGACTGGAACACCTTCCTTACCATCTGAGGCTGCAACGGTTGGGCCTTTTCACTCTTGAACGACGGCGTCTAAGAGGTGACCTGATTGAAGTTTATAAAATCATGCACGGTGTGGACAAAGTAGATAAGGAAAAACTGTTTTCCCTATCATACAACACTAGAACTAGGGGACACTCGATGAAACTTTTGGGTAGTAGTTCTCAAACAAATAAGAGAAAGTACTTTTTCACCCAGAGGATTACTGGTCTATGAAACTCCCTGCCAGAAGAAGTGGTGACAGCTGTCAGTCTTGACAGCTTTAAGAAAGGATTAGACAAGTTCATGGAGGACAAGGGTATCAATGGCTATAATTATGGATACTTAAGGACAACCTCGGGTTTGGAGAGATAGGCAGGATATCTCTCAATGCCATTTCCAGGGAATCCTAAGCAGGTGAAGGCATCTCCTTGGGAATACCCTGAAGGAAATGGTGAGACAGAATGCTGGACTGGATGGGCTGTGGCCTGTTCCAGCAAGGCTGTTCTTATGTTCTTATGTTCCTTCATCCTAAGAACAAAGGTTTCATATCAATTCTCTTGATTTTCTGCCTACTTTCAAGGGTCTTCTGGTGCTTAAAAATATTACTTGAGGGAAAATGAACCATGTAGCATCAAACTACATGACCATTATGTATTATATAAACAGGGTGGCAAGTGGTCATCTGTTTTTTCAGTCCTAACTCATCAGCTGTGGGAAACATGCATCCCTCATCACATTTATCCACTAATTGTCCACCCTTCTGGTGTCAACAATAACTTGGCAGACTCCCAAAGCTGCTCCTCTTCTTTAGCTCACAAGTCAGAGCTTCATTATTCAGGCATTGCCAATCTCAATCATAGATATTATAGCAATGCTAACTTTGCCTCAGAACAGGAAACACCCTTGCTTCTGTTGCAGAGCTGGTCAGGATTAGGCCAGAGAGAGATCCCTTCTTACTGTTGTTGTATGCTATTTTGTCTCTTCCCCTTACTTCCTCAGCTCACTGGAAGGATTTTGTGTACTTTTGATTATGCTTTGGCAGTCTCACCAACCTTAGTTTACAATTCTTCTGCATTTTTTGAAGTGGTAGCCATGTTAGTCTGTGCAATTCTACAGTTGTCTTGTCATGCATATGTATGGATGCCTCTGTTGCCAAACTTACTCATGCAGTAGAGGGGCCAGGCACCTGGACCTAGGTATCTTGTAGCCAAGAACTTGGAGACTTCTGCCATCACTGCTTTTCCTCCAGAAAACTCCAACATTCTTTTGGCTTAAAGAAAATATTTTTATGAAAGTCAGTGGAGGGCTCTCCAGGATCACGAGTGGAAAGCCTTCTAGAGATAAAGAAATGTTTTTTCTCAGACACTCCTACAGTGTCTCCTGGATCCTACAAGTAAGATTCTCAAAGGAATGTGAGTTTGCCTTTTCATTAATTTATGTTTATCTTGCTGTGATCTGAACTTACTGTGCTCCTTCTTTGCACATCCAGAATCCTTCTTGTTTGATTCACTGAAGAGGTTTCTAAAGGAATTTAGAAACACAGCTTTAGAGGTGGAATGAGTGCCACTCTGAGAGCTGTCTTCTTTTCATAGTAGAGAAACAAGCCTCATGAGCCAATGATGGCATGACCTTCACCTTCTGACATGGGAAGTTGCATTCTTGGTAACTGCGGCATCATTAGGATATACACCAGATAGGGTAGCCATACTTCTCTCTCACCAAACTGGGACACCCACATGACGTCATTGCACTCTTCAAACTGTGCATGTGTTGGACGGGGCTGTCAGGGAGACTGTGGCTCTAAGATCCTGTGGAATCCCCATCCAGGGCAGACACCCTTAGTCAGTTTTAAATAAACTGCATTTTAAAAGAAGCTGTAGTCAAGAGGTTTTTTCCAGTGTGATTCTTCTTGCAAAAGACTGTGGTTCTATTTTTATTTTTTTGATAAAAAAATTTGGGCCACTCATGAAACCACCCTTCCTCCCCTTGAGGTCACCCCACCCCTTCATACACCCCCAACTGAAGTAAACTCACCCTCAAACCCCACATGAGGATTCCTTGGAAGAAAGTTCTAAAGAAGGGCCTGGAATGGCAATGGAGTCCATGGCGCCTCCATTTCCCTCTGGAAGGAGAAAAGCTAGAGACAGGAAGGGACTTATTTTGGAGGAGGACCTTTGCGATGGAGGACTCTTCACTTTCTGTCCACCCTGTTCCCTTCCTCTCTAGGAATACTGACCCTATGCAATTAATTCGTTGCAGTCACGTGAAGAAGGTATCCTCCATCCCAGTGTATGGTGGAGGCTTGGCTTCTTAGATATGGGTATTTCTTGTTCCCTCCTGGCTTTCGGGGAAAGGGCTGAGGACAACTCCTTGTCCCCCAAACTTCAAGGTGAGCTAAGGTGAAGGTGTTTGCAAATAATTATTTCACTGCCTCCGTGCTTTTCTTTCAGTTATCTCACTTACGTGTCTCCCTTCCCCATGAGCTTCTCAGGGTGCTGTTTTGCCTTTGACACTTTCAAGCAGGATAATTGAAAGAAAGGCAAGGAAGCAGTAAATTAACTTTGCAAAAACCCTTTGGTGAGGGTAATCTTGCTTTCTTTGTTCAAATTTAAAAATCCAGGACTTTTACCTTTTTTTCTTGAACTAGTCGGGACAGCTTGAATCTGAGAAAATCCTGGAAAACCAGGACATATGGTAACCCTAACACCAGAACTTTGTGCATTGCAAAGTGGTCACCCCCAATCTCACTTTCAATAGAGACAGGGTGGTGTTCTGTTTTGATATCACCTTCTTGCCAAAAGTGTCCTCTTTCCATCCTATTTAAAGAGCCATTCAACAAGAGTGATGGTCAATTTGGCAGTGGTTTTTCAAGGGATCTATCTACCAGAGGCTTGCCAAGTTGCTGCCTGATCCCAGTAATCCACCATTATATAGTACTATCATTTGGATGCCGAGGCCTATGCTTTTGCTTCCTCTAGTAGAGTGGTATTGTCTTTGATTCTGACATGATTTTTCCACCAAGGGTGCAATCAGATGGCAGAAAAGGCATGCTTTCAACTGAACCAAAAATTATTTCCCTGAAATTGACTCTTCTGTACTTTGAGGAATTGCTCCAGCTCAGCCCCCATCCCCAAGTAGTAGCTCTACAGCTGGATTGGAAAGGTCCAGCTTGAGCATGGTCCGATTTAGGCTGGAGCACAATTCTCCCTATGTTGTGTGTTCACCAGGGAATAGATTACACTGCTCCGCAAGCAGTCTAAAACACAATCTATTTGCAGGCGCACCCCCCAATAAAGGACTCAGACACCAATGAAAGTGGATAACGGCATTGGGCCACATTTATTGATTCATGCCCTAGTCCGAATTATAAATTTCTATTGGTAATTGACCAATCATAATTCTTAAGGCAAGCAGGCCGAAGTAACACTGGTAAGGTACCACCCAAAATAGCCAACGGCAATTGCTACAATGTATCCACTTGTATCAATTTGTTTGTTGACAACAAACAAATTGTTGACTGTAGTCAATATCTAACTAATGACCCCACCCTCTGACGCGTATCCGTAAAATCACGGGGTGATGCATGCTGTCTAGCTATAGCCATCACCCCGTCGCCTAGTTCGTCGTTGACCAGACAACGTTTAACCAACTTATGCCTGTCTAGTGTTGTCCAGTCAATTGCGAACTTGCCGGATACCTGTGGGTCATAATGTTTACCTTACCAGTGCTACCCGCCCATGTGACCAAAGTCAACAGCAGCAACAGAAAACCCCTATGTCAAACCATAGCAACAGTGTGGGATGGGCGAAAAAACCAGGACCCGGAAGCCAATATGGGTCCCAGCCAAAAATTCCCACCCGGCCCCGAAGCGACCAAAATATCACACTGTTAACTAGGGAGGGGGTGGAGGGAAAAACTTCTCCGCTCCGTCGCTTCGCAAAATGGCAGCTCGGCTGCCTCGTGGCCACCCCTTTTATAAGGGAGCTGGCCACGCCCCTAACTACCCGGATGCCTTCGTTCTGTGGGGGGGCTCCCGCAAAGAGCGCGGTGGCCATTTTGGCACCGCGCTTGCATTGCAGGAGCACCCCCCAATAAAGGACTCAGACACCAATGAAAGTGGATAACGGCATTGGGCCACATTTATTGATTCATGCCCTAGTCCGAATTATAAATTTCTATTGGTAATTGACCAATCATAATTCTTAAGGCAAGCAGGCCGAAGTAACACTGGTAAGGTACCACCCAAAATTGCCAACGGCAATTGCTACAATGTATCCATTTGTATCAATTTGTTTGTTGACCACAAACAAATTGTTGACCGTAGTCAATATCTAACTAATAACCCCACCCTCTGACGCGTATCCGTAAAATCACGGGGTGATGCATGCTGTCTAGCTATAGCCATCACCCCGTCGCCTAGTTCGTCGTTGACCGGACAACGTTTAACCAACTTATGCCTGTCTAGTGTTGTCCAGTCAATTGCGAACTTGCCGGATACCTGTGGGTCATAATGTTTACCTTACCAGTGCTACCCGCCACACGGAGGGGCTTCAAAGAAGGCTCGACGCCCCCCCCCAGACCGTCTGCTCGGTCAACAGGCCTGCTCGCCAATCACCCAACAGGAGGTCCATACCTCCTCGCGACAGATGGACCCCATCCCCTGCGTACAATTCATAACTTTGGAGGCTAATAGCGGGGTGACGACTGACCCTCCCCCAAGCCCTATCGGCAAGGAAACGCGCCACTGCCCTATTCACCATGCGTCTAGCGCGGTCAAGGGCCAGGAGGTCAACACCTCCTCTGTAGGAATGGCGCGGGACCATGTCCGACCAAACAAGGGTTGTGGCGGGCCAGACGTAATGCAGGTAGGTGAGGTCCTCGCAAATCGCATGCTTCAGCGACAAGCCGGTGACCTGGCCCAAATCATTGCCCCCCAGGTGTATGATCAGAATGTCAGGCGGGTCAGCATTCTGAACTGAAAAAAGGAAAGGCAGCAGCTCCCGCCATAACATCCCGGGCTTACCATGCCATGTGAGACTTGCGTATGCACCCAGTCCCAGTCGGGGTCCCCACTCTGTCGCCGCAGCATAACGCGCTGCCCTGTGCACGTAGCTATGGCCCACCAGCCATACTGTCACCGGTGTAATACGACACCCCGGGTCTGTAAAGGAAAAAATGAGGGAAAGTAGGTAAGGTGACTGGGTTTGTACTCACGGAGGGAGTGGGCTCACATAAAATTGAAAACATTGCGAACCCCACCGTCCCATGCTACGTATGTCAGCCCCTGAGTACCCAAAAGCCACAGCGGTCGAGGCCGCCCCTATACGGAATGAATGAGTGCCATAGCGGGCGCCTGGGAGGCCCACACTGGCCAGCGCTTTGCCCGTCACCTTCCAAAATTGAAATTTAGTAAGGGGAGACCCATCTTGGTGACAGAAAAACAGGCCATGGTGCGTGCCACGCAGTGCCAGGAATTCCTGTAGGGCACCAACCGGACAGATGTCTGCCAAAGAACACCGTAGCAGTCGCACACCACTGCCAACGCCATGCTGATCGGTCTTAGAGGAACGTATCCTCAACTGAGCCCAGTCTTTGGCTACACAGACATCCTCGAGTTCCAGTGCCCTACGACTTGCATCCGCCTTAGACAGCATCACAAGCTCGCTGATGCGGAGCGCTCCAAAAAATGCCACCGTTGTGGCTGCATGGAACAGGGCTGCCTCATATGCATCAAAACAGAGGCAAGGCCAGCCCCGGGCCAACTGGGTAAGGACCCCTGGGGAAATCGGGTGGCGGTCATCCGGGCAACGCCCACGCTCGCGCACCCACCCCTCCAAAACATGTCTCACACGGAAGTCAGAGGTGCTGTCCACATGACCCCCCATCTTGGCCATAAAAGCCAATGCTGAAAGCTTAGATGCTATGGTGCGAGGTGCAAGGCCCTGAGAATGCAGGTAAACCATGAACTGCAGAACATGGGTTACCGGGATCGGCCAGGTTCCTGGCAATTGAAATTGAGTACAGAACGCCCTGAAAGAATTAATTGCGTGGTGATACGCCTTACGGGTGTGTGGCGCTAGCGACAGGCCAATCGCCCGGTTCACCTCTCCTTGCCAATGGTCCATATCTCCTCCAGGAGTGGCGAGGGAAATTCCTCCGCATCCAGGGCCAAGGCACGGAACCGGGAGATCTGTAGGCGGGACAAAGCGTCAGCAATATCATTATTAACCCCTGGGACATGCCTGGCCCTGAACAGTACGTTGAGGCGCAGGCTGCGCAACACAAATTGGCGTACTAGATCCATAACCCTGGGCGATTTGGAAGTCTGTGCATTTACAATGTGGACCACAGCCGCATTGTCACACCAGAAATGCACGACCGAGTTGGACCACTCCTGGCCCCATAGCATCAAAGCACCCAGGATAGGGAAAAATTCCAGATATGTGAGATCACGCAGGCGACCCGTGCCTGTCCAGGCCGGTGGCCACCCACCATAGGCCCACTTCCCATTGAAGTACATCCCATAACCGAGGGCTCCCGAGGCATCAGACTGAATCTGAAATTGAGGGGAAGCCAGGAGGTCATGCCTCCAAAATGAGACCCCATTGAAGTCCCTCAGGAACTGTAACCAGACAAGCATGTCTGCCCTGATACCCCGGGTAAGCCTAACCCTATGGTGAGGCCTGGATAATCCTGCCATAGCGTCGCACAAGCGCCGGGCAAAAGCCCTGCCCGGTGCGACCACTCTGCAGGCGAAATTAAGGTGACCATGCAGCACCTGCAGTTCCCTCAGTGATGCCTTGCACTTGGCCAACAAGTCCGAGATAAGGGCCACTATCCTTGACACCTTATCCCGCGGTAACCTAGATGCCTGCGCTATCGTGTCAATCTCCACCCCCAGGAAGACTAGCTGTGTAGATGGGGCCTCGGTCTTTTCGGGCGCTAAAGGGACACCGAGTTCCTCCATTAGCGTCTGAAATGTGTTGAGGAGACGTGTACACGTGTCCCAGCCCCGTTCACCCCCGAATAAAAAGTCATCCAGGTAATGGGCTACAGACCGGGACCCTGACCTGCGGACGAAAGCCCACTCTAGGAAGGTACTGAAACGCTCGAAAGCCGAGCATGATATGGAACAGCCAAAAGGCATGGCCTTATCAAAATAATATTCGCCCCTAAATTTGAAACCCAGCAATTCAAAGTCGCCCGGGTGCACTGGCAAGAGGCGAAAAGCCGACTTAATGTCGCACTTAGCCAGCAGCGCACCCGGGCCACATGAGCGCACCATGCGCAGCGCGTGGTCAAAAGATGTATACCTGGCTGAGCAAAGGTTGTCAGGGATAGCATCGTTGACCGATCGGCCGGCTGGGTAGGACAAGTGATGTATAAGGCGAAACTCGCCTGGTGACTTCTTGGGAACCAAGCCCAGGGGCGATACCTTGAGGTTAGTGAACGGGGGTGCAGGGAAAGGGCCAGCGACCCTGCCCGCATTGACCTCCTTATTAATGCTGGCGGCAGCCACCTCCTCCCTCCCCCTAAGGGACAAAAGGTTGGGGGCATCCTGAGGGGACCTATCACCCATGAAAGGAATACGGAACCCCTGTCTAAAGCCCTGAAGGAGATAATCTGCATCCTCCCCCTTCGGGTACAATGCGAGCCAACGCTCCAGCATGTCCACATTAATTGGGGAGGGAGCCTTTCGGTGAACCAGCTCCATCTGCGGCAGTCTTGCCAGCCCACTGTCTGCCCCTCCCTCTGCCCCGCGTCCCTCCAGGCCTGGGACAGGCAGAGTCTGCATGGGGGCCTGCACAGGTGGGACACTCATGTCTGTACTTGCAATTCTTCTTATTGCATGAACCATTAGACGAGAAAGTCCAGCACAGCAGGCGGGCTGGAACCCCCTGCCCCGCCACTTGGCGGGGAACCTGTGCTGGAGCCACTCGCTGGACCGCATGTCCACAATGGTATCTTTCCCCTGGCGTGGGGCGCGTGGGCGTCATGTACAGAAGCCAAAGCCTCTGGCATGGCTCATCCCACCTCATCTCAGGGTGCAGGGGAATTCGCATACGGAATTCCTCGTCATAAGCCAATCACGACGGGCCGGGAAAATCAACCATCGCCTGATAGATATTGTCCAAATACTGGACCATCGGAATTGCCAGATCCGGCCGGGCCCTCAGGTACACCGCCATGTAGATGAGGTAAGCCGGCAGCCAGTTGGCCCACGTTCGTGGTGGCTTGCGACGACGTGCCTGTTCCTTATCCTTCTCATCCTGCCCCTCCCTCTCTTCCTTGGTGGCCTCCCTGTTTAGGAGTGAGAAGATATCAACATACTCCCCTCACCATATTTTCTCTCTGGTGGCCTGTGCCAAGTGGTCACCCAGTGGCAAGGAATAGCCCGCTGTCGGCAAGGCCGAGACAGGCACAGCAGAAACTGCGGGCATCTGGAAAGGGGCTTGGACTAGCCCAGCCACCCCTAAAACATTCCCCACAGGGTAGGAAATGCTCCCCACCCCGGGGCCCTGGGTGGTGGTTGACGTCGCCTGTTGGTGCGTCAGCGGCTGTACCGCCGCACCACCCATGCGAGGCCAAGGCCATTGGAAAGCCCCCCCCCAACGTAGCCACATGTGTAGGTGCACTAGTTTGTACCGCATACTCACATGCTGCACCCCCGTGGGCCGCCCCCACCGGGGGTTCCGGCCCACTGGGGGCGTCGGAGCTCATGACCGCTGTAGAGCTCGCCGCCGGGGCTTGACCCGCGCTGGCCTGTTGGTTGGGGAGCTGCGAGGCAGTGGCCGAAGTCGCGCCACGCGCCTCAAGCTGCTCGACCCGTCCCGTCGCCTGCCGCTGCCCAGCAGACGACGCGTCAAAGTGCACCCCAAAAGGAGCCCCAGCGTGGCTGGCCCGAGCAAGGGAAGCCTCGAGTGCCGCCACGTGGGCCAATAAGGCCTCCACACTGGCGTGGGGCCACGGGCCAGCCGGCCCGCCCGTTACGGGCGTGGGTACAGGTCCTTGCACCCCGGGGCCCGAATATGGCCATGACCCCGCACCCAGGCCCGGCAGGGCCGGCGTAGGCACCTGCCAAGGGAGGGGACCACACCACCCCCCAAGGCTGGAAGGCCCTGGAGTGAGCTGCGCCCCGATAGAGGGAGGCCCAGTAGAGTGAGCACCAGGAGCGGCGTCCGCCGCTTGCGGGCCGCGGGCCGCAGCCCAAGCTGGACCCCTGCTCGGGTCCCCAGCCTCCGGCCAGGGGGTAATAGACCCCATCCCACCGGTCCCGGTGGGAGCCGGCAAAGGCGGCTGGTGGGAAGGCGCAGCCGCGGTCCTCCGACCCGGATTGCGTCTCCGAACCGCCCGAGCCGCGCTCGCGGCCGCCTTCTTCTTCGAAGGCATCTCAGTCGGACCTAAGGGAAGCCGAAAAGAGGAAGGTCAGCAGCCAAAAGGCTTCCCGATCAAGGTAAAAGCGACGGAGTAAGAGGAAAAACTTCTCCGCTCCGTCGCTTCGCAAAATGGCAGGTCGGCTGCCTCGTGGCCACCCCTTTTATAAGGGAGCTGGCCACGCCCCTAACTACCCGGATGCCTTCATCCTGTGGGGGGGGGGGCTCCCACAAAGAGCGCGGCGGCCATTTTGGCGCCGCGCTTGCATTCTTTGTCTGATCACATCCTATGACAGCTTTTTAGTCTCCCATGTGTGTAACTAATGGAGACAATGAAGAGAGACAAATTGCTTATCTATAATGATAGTTTTTCAAGTAGTCATCTGTGAAGTCAGAGAACCCACACTCATCCTCTGTTAGTGTCCTCCTTCTTCCAGGAATTTACCTGTCAGTGGCTGGAAACTGAGGAACCCAACTGGAGGCATACTGAGGCATACATGGTAAAGTTAGGGTTCCCACCGTAAGTTACCTAGCTGTAGGCATACTTCTGTGTGGGAATAAGGCTAGCCTCATGTGTGGGTTCATAGATGAGTATATGAACACCAACTGTTATAAGTAAACAACCTGTCCCTTTTTGGGCCCTATTGAGGAGATTCTGTGGCCATAAAAGTACTTTGCACATGTTCAGGGGTCCTTTGCCTCTCAGTGATGTGTTCCAGTGGGGACTGTTGCCCACTACAAGAGCAACCCTGTGTATGTCTACTCAAAAGCAAGTTTTATTGTGCTCAACGGTAGTTGCTTCCCAGTAGAAAAATGGTTCACAGACTTGTTGCTCACTAAGGTTTCTGATCCTATGACTTCTGATTCTGAATCCCCTCTCCCCATTGTATTCAGTGGTGAGACTGCAGCTAAAATACACCTTCTAGCCACTCACCACTGCTACCAAAGCATTCTTCAGCCCCAGCCCCAAAGCTATCAAAGATTCTTCCCAGTGATTTCTGCTGCTGTAAAGACAATAGAGTGGACTGTTGGTATTAAAGGGGCGAAAGGGTGCAATCAATGCATCGTGTAAAGTTACATACCAACAGGATTTTATTTCTGCTGTATAGCTTAGTAATTTATCTATCTGGCTGCAGAGCCAGAGAGTTTGATTCTCAACTGCACATCCCAGGAGAAGAGCCAGCAGAGTAGTTTCTGCTTAAGAAACTCTGAAAGAAGGTCAGTATAAGTCAGAATTGACTTGATGGCAGGTAATGATTATTTTCAATGATGATCATGCTCAGCAGCTTGCTGCAATCTAACATTCTAAACATCACTCTTGTAAGATACTAGGCAGTTTCACCTCTGGCCTAGACACGGAAGAAGAAGAAGAAGAAGAAACAGAAGAAGAAGAAGAATTGTATGCTTTAACTTCATGCATGTGTGAGGAAATAGGTGAAAGTCAGAGTTGGGGAATGGAAGCTTATATTTTCATTATTAGAGTTTTTTAAAAAAAATTAGTCTCTTTAATATAATGGAGCTGTCCTAAAGGGTTGATCTGTACCACAGGTGCACATCTGGTGTCCAAAATTTGGTGTCTAGAAATAAGCTGGAAGGATTTCTCTCACTACTGGCTCTTTCCCCCTCTAATACATAAGTGGTATCCTACTGCTCTTGAACTCAGTGTGTAGTAGTAGCTATGGTTTCCCCATGCCCAGTGGGCATGGAACGGCCCTGGCAGAGGCCACTACGGTAGAGAAAACTCCTGGCTCGTGGTTTCTGCGGGCGGAGAAATTAAGGGGGGTGGATTAATGATAGGGTTTGATTCACCCAATTCCTTGACCTGACCAGCGGATCTGCTGAGAGAGCGAATATCTAACTCTGTTACCCATTAGAGTAATCCCTCATCTCCGAGTCTCCGTCTTATCCCAGATGCAAACAGAGGCCATGTTTACCCCAGTCTTATCCCTAAACAATGGTGTTTCCCCATGTCAGTGTTTGCCCCAGTTAATTAACTTCCCCAAGAGAGATTCCCAATTAACCCAAGTAAACAGGTGATGTGAATTCTGTCAGATGACGGTTTTGCCACCGTTGCGCTTTTTCTCCTATATATGTTGAAGCTTTCCCTCAATAAACGGCTGATCTGATCACGCTCCATATTGCCTCGTATCGTTTCTTGATCAGTCTCCTCTGGGACCTCCGGCCCTCTGCGGCCCCGATTCCTACACCTGGTGACCCCGACGTGATCTACTCGTGAGTAAGCGACCCCCGAGCGGTCTACCTCAGAGTAAGCGATCACACGGTCCGGTTCTGCGCTTGAACCGTGTCCGCTCATCCCGGAGGACAGCGTGGCAGCCCGGCCGGTAAACCAGCCGGTCGGGAAGACGGCCTAAGCAGCGAGGCATTACCGAGAGGTTTTCTACAGTTTGCTCCCGACTTTCGCGGCGGCTTGCAGGTTACGGAGAAAACGCATTCCGCAGGGTCTGCTGTGAACCCCTGACAGCGCAGTGGCCACCGAGGGCCCGTGGCCACAGTCCACGCTCCGAGCTCTACCCAGAGAATCGTCGCCAGAAACTATTACTTAGGACACCGGGCGCTCTCTTTCCCTCCCGGCCAGACCGGCGGGAGATGAACAGGCACAGCTGGAGGGAGTTTCGGCAGGCAGCCTCAAAAGTGGGGCCGATGCTGCCGACGCCAAGGACACCGGGCGCTCTCTTTCCCTCCCGGCCAGACCGGCGGGAGATGAACAGGTACAGCTGGAGGGAGTTTCGGCAGGCAGCCTCAAATGCGGGGCTGACGCTGCCAACACCAAGGACACCGGGCGCTCTCTTTCCCTCCCGGCCAGACCGGCGGGAGATGAACAGGCACAGCTGGAGGGAGTTTCGGCAGGCAGCCTCAAAAGTGGGGCCGACGCTGCCAACGCCAAGGACACCGGGCGCTCTCTTTCCCTCCCGGCCAGACCGGCGGGAGATGAACAGGCACAGCTGGAGGGAGTTTCGGCAGGCAGCCTCAAAAGTGGGGCCGACGCTGCCGACGCCAAGGACACCGGGCGCTCTCTTTCCCTCCCGGCCAGACCGGCGGGAGATGAACAGGCACAGCTGGAGGGAGTTTCGGCAGGCAGCCTCAAAAGTGGAGCCGACGCTGCCGACGCCAAGGACACCAGGCGCTCTCTTTCCCTCCCGGCCAGACCAGCGAGAGATGAACAGGTACAGCTGGAGGGAGTTTCGGCAGGCAGCCTCAAATGCGGGGCCAACGCCAAGGACCGCCGCTGTGTTCGGCCCCGGCGGGGGCGAAGAGGCTCGCTGGCCTCACCATCGGCCGGCGTTTTGGGCCCCGCCCCCCGCCCCTCGCCAGGACTCAAAAGGCGAGGGGGCCTGCCGGTCGAAACATCACCGCCGCTGTGTTCGGCCCCGGCGGGGGCAAAGAGGCTCGCTGGCCTCGCCATCGGCCGGCGTTTCGGGCCCTGCCCGGCAGTTGAGGGTTCAACACAGTTGTGGAAGAATGCCCCACCACTTCCATCACCACCGGAGCCGTGCGGAGGGTGGTGGGGGGAGTGAATGGGGCGGTTTTATATTGGGGTGGAAGGGAGGGAGGGAGAGATTGCCAGGCCAGCCAGGAAGGAGAGGCAGCATTCTGTCCAGGGCAAGCAGGGAGGCTCCGGAGACCAATATAGAGGTTGTGATGGGCATGGGGCGATATAGCGGGTACCGAGGGGCGGGCCGCACCCGGGGAACGCGGGGCAGATGCTTAGTATCTGTCCCTCGTTCCAGCCCCACGGTTACACCTCTAGGTCCTGAGCAGCTGACCCAGGGTGACCCTGTCCTTAGGCTGCTGCTGATGAATGCCAGGTCGGTATGTAATAAGGCCCCCCTGATACAAGACTCTATTATGGGGGAGCGGGCCGACTTGGCATGTATTACTGAGACCTGTCTGAGACCAGAGGATGAGGTTCCTCTGTCAGAAATGTGTCCAGCTGGGTTCAGTATTTGGCACCAGCCTAGGGATAAGGGTAAGGGCGGTGGCATCGCCATCATAGCCAGGGAGTCACTGGGGGTCACCAGGGCTACTGCTCCACAAATTCTGGGTTGTGAGGCCCTGCTTCTGCGTCTGGGCTCTAAGGGTCAGTTGGGGGTCTTACTCCTGTACCTGCCCCCTTGCAGGGTAAGGGACTCCCTGCCTGAGCTCCTCGAGGCCGTCTCAGCGTTGGTGTTGGAGTTCCCTAGACTGATGGTTCTGGGGGACTTCAATTTACCCTCGCTGGGGACTGGCTCCGAGGTGGCTCAGGAGTTCATGGCTTCCATGGCAGCTATGGACCTGATTCAGGTAATTCAGGGCCCGACCAGGGGCAGTGGCCACACACCAGATTTAATCTTTTTGTCGGAGCGGTGGCAGAGTGATCTGAGATTACGGAAATTAAACATAACACCTGTGCCATGGTCAGATCACTATTTGGTGGCTCTAGACTTCCTGGGTACGTCGCTTCACCGTAGGGAGGCAGGGCCTATTAGAATGGCCCTCCCCAGGCAACTGATGGATCCTGATGGATTCCAGAGGGAACTGGGGGATTTTCCTCTGGATTGGCAACACGATTCGCCCGAGGCACTGGTCGACCTGTGGAACAGGATGACAACAGCGGCCTTGGATGAAATCGCACCACTACGGCCTCTCAGAGCTCATCGAGCTAGGTCATCTCCATGGTTCACAGATGAACTGCGGGAGCTCAAACGGGCAAAGAGACGCCAAGAGAGCCGCTGGGTGAAGACCCAGAGAGACTCCGATTGGACACTAGCTAGGGCCGCTATTAGGGCCTATCTAGTGGCGATGGAGGTGGTGAGGCGACAATACTTCACCACCCTTATCGCCTCCGCTGATAATCGCCCAGCCACCCTGTTCCGGGTTACCGGGTCTCTCCTTGGTAGGGGGACCCCGGTGCCCGGTTGGCAAGGGTCGGCTGAGGACTTTGCTGACCATCTAGTGGAGAAAATCGATCGGATTCGCTCTGGGTTTAATCCTGGCGTGGATGGGGAGAGTCCGGAGGGAGCCGGAGCACAGTCTTGCCATGCCATCTGGGACCGGTTTGATCCAGTTGCCCCTGATGAAGTG
Organism: Bradypodion pumilum; assembly: GCA_035047305.1. NCBI lineage: Eukaryota > Metazoa > Chordata > Lepidosauria > Squamata > Chamaeleonidae > Bradypodion > Bradypodion pumilum. The sequence goes on along the minus strand of JAWDJD010000004.1, from coordinate 182,740,088 downwards.
GACAGGCTCCTTGCAGCTGTGCGCGCCACTACCTGCCCTTTGGACCCCTGTCCCACCTGGTTGGTGAAAACCTCCAAGGCAGTGACAGGTGGCTGGGTTGGGGCTGTGATCAATGCATCATTGCGGGAGGGGGTGTTTCCTGCACCTTTAAAACATGCTTTGGTGCACCCCCTCCTGAAGAAATCTTCCCTCGACCCAGCTGTCCTAACTAACTATAGGCCTGTCTCAAACCTCCCCTTTTTAGGGAAGGTGTTGGAGAAGGCAGTGGCGTGTCGGCTGCAGGGGGTACTGGATGAAGCGGATTATCTGGACCCTTTTCAGTCAGGATCCAGGCCTGGATATGGTACCGAGACGGCATTGGTCGCACTGATGGATGATCTCTGGCGGGAGCGGGACGGTGGTCACCCATCCGTCCTTGCTCTTCTTGACCTCTCAGCGGCTTTCGATACCGTTGACCATGGTATCCTTCTGGAACGGCTACGAGGTTTGGGAATCCAGGGTACTGTGTGGTCCTGGTTTTCCTCATTTCTGAAGGGTCGGTCCCAGTCGGTGTGGTTGGAGAGTGAGAGGTCCAGTCCTAGGCCCCTCAAATGGGGGGTTCCTCAGGGCTCGGTGCTCTCTCCTCTCCTATTTAACATCTACATGAAACCGCTGGGTGAGATCATTCGTTCCCATGGGGTGCGGTACCATCAGTACGCGGATGACACTCAGTTGTACATCTCGGCCCATGGGGACCCCAGTGATGCTGTCAAAGTCCTTTCCAGATGCCTGGAAGCTGTGGGGGTCTGGATGGGGGCTAACGGGCTACAATTGAATCCCAGCAAGACTGAGTGGCTATGGATAGGGGGTCCTGCGTTAATCCGGGAGCTTCCATCGTTGGTTCTGGATGGGGCTATTTTGCCCCAGACAGACCCGGTGCGCAACTTGGGGGTCCTCCTGGATTCACGGCTACTGCTAGAAGAACAGGTGGCGGCTGTGACCAGGAGGGCTTTCGCCCAACTTCGGGTGATTCGCCAGTTGCGCCCACTCCTGGACCGGGACTCCTTGCTCATGGTCACCCATGCTCTGGTTACCTCCAGACTAGACTATTGCAATGCACTCTACATGGGGCTGCCCTTGACGACCATTCGGAGGCTACAGCTGGTCCAAAATGCGGCTGCCCGGATGGTGATGGGGTGTGGCCGTTATGCTCATGCTTCGCCACTGCTCCGGGAGCTGCACTGGTTGCCAGTATGTCTCCGGGTGCAATTCAAGGTGCTGGTTTTGACCTTTAAAGCCCTATATGGTAGTGGGCCAGGTTACCTAAGAGACCGCATCGCCCTGAGGACGTCTGTCCGTCCAACCAGAGCAGACCGGAGGGGCTCTCTAATTGTTCCATCAGCCAGAGGGGCTCGCCTCTCTGGCACAAGGAGGAGAGCCTTCTCCGTGTCTGCACCGGCCCTCTGGAACCTCCTGCCAACAGAATTACGTCTTCGGACGGAGTTGCTGCCTTTCAGAAGGGATCTTAAAACCTGGCTGGCAGGTCAAGTGTGGGGAGCGGGTGGAAGGGTAACCACCATGGGGTGGTTGGTGTAGAGGAACTCTTCCCCATGGTGCCTTTTCGATCCTGCAGCCCTTGCTTTTTAGGGGGTGGGTAGTCTTAACTTTTTTACTGTTTTAACTGTTTTTAGGATTATTGTTGTATTTGTGAATATTGTCTGTAAACTCCTTGGGTTGCCCTGGGGTTACTTTTTATGTTGTTAGCCGCCCAGAGTCGGCCTTGTGTTGAGTGGGCGGGATATAAATTGAATAAATAAATAAATAAATTACTTGCCCAAAGACGCGTCGACTCGTCCCGAGGAGGAAACTTCGGAGGACCCATCGCAGGTAATATGGGGACCTGTCCTCAGCGACAGCGTCCATCCGCTAGCCAAAGAATTCGTGAGGGAGAGTTCAAAATCCTGGCCAGGGTGTTTAAGTTGCGTTTTTACAGCGGAGAGCTAGCGAGGCTTTTGGTGTACCTGGGGGAACACTGCCTGCTTTACCCAGAAGTAGGTACGTTAACCCTTGAGCTCTGGGATCAGATAGGAGACTGCATTCAGCAACCCCCGAAAGCTCCGAGAGGCGTAATTCGCACATGGAGTAAATGTAGGAAGCTCTTAGCGGAGATAGAGCCAGTCCGGATAGAGGCCAAGGAACCCCCACTTCTGCCAGCCACACCAGCCGAGCTAACGGCGTCTACGGCGCTCTATCCGTCACTCCAATCTAGGCAGAGTAGCGTAGGGAACTTTCCCTCGGTGACAGCTGCAGACGTCACCGACGGAATGCAAGGAATGAGGAGCGCAGGCGCTTCTCTGAGAGTTCCGGACTCCCGAGTTACCAAGAGTCCCCTTCAGCGCACAATTGAAGAGGAGATTAGGAAGGGGGAATTGCCAGCAGAAGAACTAGCTGAGCTTAGTCAGATATGTCCAATTCGCATGGAGATGGATGCCCTTACGGGGGCTCAGCAGATAATTCACACACCAGTCCCGTATAAGCTTCTCATGGCTATACGGAAGGCCATTTCAGAGACAGGGCTCCAAAGCCGATTTACTAGGGGCACACTTCAGCAAGTGTGCAAGAACACCATGTTCATTCCCCATGACTGGAAAGCCGTCATGCGGATGATGCTCACCCCTAGCCAGTATTTAATTTGGGACAGTGAGTTTCGCCTTGAGGCTCAAACAAGGGCTGCCAGGATGGGAGGCACAGTACTTCCTGACCAGTTATAAGGTTCAGGTGCTTTCGAGCCCATCGATGCCCAAATCAACTTGCCTCTAACCACTCTCTAGATGTCGGCCGAGGCCGCCTTTAGGGCGTTTTTTAAGGTCCCAGCTACTGGCAAAGTGGCTAAAAATTACACCGCTATTAAGCAAGGAGCCCAGGAACCATACATGGACTTTATCAATCATTTGGAGGAAGCAGTTAGCAGACAGATTGATAATGAGCAAGCCCAACAAGAGCTCATGATGAAGCTAGCCAAGGACAATGCCAACTTAGACTGCCGTAAAATCTTGCAGTCACTGGGAAATCGTCCCGACTTGACTCTCACGGACATGATTAGAGCTTGCGCCGATGTTGGCACAGAATCCTATAAGATGGGATTGCTAGCAGCAGCGGTGCAAGGGGGTAGAAGACCTAAGGGAAAGAACCAAGGAGCATGCCACAATTGTGGCAAGGTCGGTCACTTCGCTAGGGAGTGCCGATCCAAGGGAGGCGGACAGAAGTCCGGCCGTTCCAAGGCTCCAAACACCCTCTGTCCGAAGTGCAAGAGAGGCTACAATTGGGCCCGAGACTGCCTGAGTTCGGGAAACCGGAACGCGGGCATGTCTCTGGCCCCGGTCCAAACAGAGGCTTCCCTCATTCAGAGCTCGCCCGAGCTAGACTAGATCCCGGTCACACTCCAGGCATTACGAGGGCACAGGCCAGCCCCAAGGGTAGTACAGGGTTAGACTTGACTTGTCAGGCAGACGTTACATGCGACCTGCCAGGCACGGTCTATCTGGTGGACTCCCAGTACATGGGTCCACTGCCCAAAGGCTTTATAGGTTTAGTTTTGCCCCGTAGTGTAGCTGGAGCACGCGGAATTCTTGTAATTCCAGGAATCGTTGACTCCAATTTTTCAGGCGTTCTCCAAGTTCAGCTTTGGACTCACCTGCCCCAAACAATTCACAAAGGAGACACCTTAGCGCAACTGATCATGGTTCCTTGTCACTCGCCCGCAGAAAGCCAGGAAAGGCTCAGGGACAGCTCAGAGTCCCGGTCAGAGGACCGCTCGAGCGCCAGTGAGGCAGTACAAGGATACCAGGTCTTAGCGACAGTGGAGACCAACATTGAGTGGAAACAGCGCCCGGTTATTGAGGTATTTCTGAATAATAGATCATTCTCAGGCCTGTTAGATACCGGAGCAGATGTGTCAGTGATAAGCAGAAGCCAGTGGCCAAGGGAGTGGGCCATTGAGCCGGTCTCCGATGTGTGGGGGGTAGGCGGCATTCAGGAAGCGTTTAGGAGCCGGGAGTGGGTGACAGTCACAATCCCAAAGGCTGACGGCACAGCGGTAATTCGGCCGCACATTCTTGACGTGCACATCAACCTTTGGGGGCGAGACATTTTGCAGCAGTACGGTGCTACGCTTACCTTTGGGTAATGGCGTTGCCACTTAAATGGCTCACCGATACGCCGGTCTGGGTAGAGCAATGGCCGGTGGTGGGAGAGAAATTAGTCGCCCTTAAACAACTGGTTAAAGAACAGCTAGACGCAGGTCATATAGAGCAGTCCACTAGCCCTTGGAATTCGCCAATTTTTGTGATTAAGAAAAAATCGGGGAAGTGGCGACTCCTCCACGATCTCAGAGAGATCAATAAATGTATACAGCCAATGGGTCCGCTTCAATGCGGCATCCCAAATCCTAATATGATTCCCGAGGGGTGGGAGATCCTAGTTGTAGATCTCAAGGATTGTTTTTACACGATTCCCTTAGACCCCAGGGACCGGGAAAGGTTTGCCTTTACGGTGCCGGTTGTGAACCACAGTGAGCCTACACAGCGTTACGCGTGGAAATTTTTGCCACAGGGCATGCTCAATTCGCCCACCCTGTGCCAAATTTATGTTCACAACGCACTGGCAAAGTTTCGAAACCTTTACCCAAAAGCGTTAGTTTGTCACTTCATGGACGACATCTTGGTCGCGGTGCCGCAACTTGGCGGCGAAATGTTTTCAGACCTCCAGGCCAGCCTGGGGGAGAAAGGTTTACTCATTGCCCCAGAGAAAGTGCAGAGAACCGAGCCCTTCTCATACTTGGGTCATCGGCTTCTCCGCACTTTCGCAGCACCAGTTTTGCCCCAAATCAATTTACAGGATTCAGTCACCTTAGTGGAATTGCAGCAGGTTTTAGGGAACATTAATTGGGCCAGACCGTATTTTCGATTAGATACGGATCTTTTGAAACCGCTCTTCTCGCTGCTAACGTTAGGTAAGCAGCCGGCAGACCGGATACAAATTTCTCGAGAAGCGTGCTTGGCTCTCGAGAAAGTCAACCAGGTTCTCAGCCAGAGGTGGGTAGATAGGATCACCCCAGGGCCATATGCTCCGATCCTGAACTTGGACATAGTTCGGGCAGGATCCATGTTCACCGGAGCCCTAGGAGTGGACTCTGAGAAAGGGGCGAACATCGTGGAGTGGGTGTACCTGCCGAACACCTCCCCACGGAACATCGTTCCTCCCCAAGAGTTGGTCTCCGCGGTGGTTTACCGTGGAAGGCTGAGAGCTAGGGACATTTCAGGGCACGACTTAGCCAAAATTGTAGTCCCGTTCACCAAGGAACAAATCCAGCAACTGATGCAGCTCGGTGACTCGCTTCCAATAGCCCTGGAAGGATTCACTGGGAGCTTGTCATACCATTTGCCGAAGGACCCTAGACTTGTCTCACTTCAGACGCAGACAGTCAGCTTGTTCGAATTGCTCTCGCTGGTTCCGCTTCAAGGAGCCAGGACAGTTTTTACTGATGGTGGTCGAACATACGGTGTCTTAACTTGGCAGGAGGGCCAGGCTTGGTGCACGCTGTTAACTCTTCCACAGAAGTCCGCGCAGCAGGTGGAGTTGGCAGCAGTGAACCTCGCCTTCCGCACCTTCGCCAAAGAGCGCCTCAACATCATTACTGATAGCCAGTATGTCAGGAACTTGCTTCACAGTCTACCGGGAGCATACATCACTCCCGCGATAGACAAGAATTTGCTTAGTCTGTTCCTCACTGCTCAATTTCATTTGTGAAACCGCACGGAGCCGCTCTATATTGCCCACATCCGAAGTCACCAAGACCTGCCAAGTCCGATTTCCGCGGGCAATAGCAGAGCGGACGCGGTGGCAAAGGAAATTCACCAACGTTCAGTGTTGGGTGTTTTCACTACGCCAATCCAGAGTCATGCATTCTTTCACCAAAATGCCAAAGCGCTTGCCAGACAGTTCAATCTGCCACTTTCTCAAGCCCAAGGCATAGTTCGCTCTTGCCAGCATTGCGCAGGGGCACCGGGGCGGGGGCCCTTGTGGGGGGGTCAACCCACGAGGGACAGAGGCTAACCAAGTGTGGCAAATGGACGTCACGCATGTCCCGCAGTTTGGCAGATGGCAGTACATGCTCGTCTGCATAGATACTTTCTCACAGTTCGTTTGGGCAACGGCGCAGAAAGGGGAGACTGCTTCCCACGTGGAGCAGCACCTCCTTTCCTGCATCGCAGCAATGGGCAAGCAGCGGCAAATTAAAACCGATAACGCCCCATCCTACAACTCCAGGCAGCTGGCGGCCTTCATGGCCACCTGGGACATTAAGCATACTTTTGGCGTTCCTTACAATCCGCAGGGGCAAGCGATTGTGGAACGGGTGAATCGGACGCTCAAGTCCTATATTGACAAACAAACAGAAAGGGGGTAGCCACCAGCCCTCCCCAAGTCACAGGCTCAGGCACAGCATTGTCTGAATAAGGTATTGTTTACATACAATCACCTTAATGTTTTTTCGGACTGCACGCCGCAGGAGAAGCACTTCCGCCATTCGGAAGCTCTCCCGCGACCGATGGTCCTATACCGGGTGCCACCGGACCCTTCTTGGAGGGGCTCGGCGCCACTCATAACCTGGGGAAGAGGGTATGCTGCAGTTATGTCTCCTACAGGTGTCGTTTGGATTCCAGCGTGGTGTGTCAAGCCTCACTTGGAACCACATGGCGTGGGCCCAGACCGACCCGAGCCCGATCCCGGAGATGGAGGACCTCACTCTGACCGAGAAAACCCGTCGGAGGAGACGGCCACAGATGACAGCACTGAAGATCACCTGGGGGATGATCAAGGCTCTTTGCAATGAGGCCCAGGACGCCCTCCGACGCGAGGAGAGGGAGCCGACACCGGAGAACTTCGTGGCTGCAGTCTTTGCCCAGATCAATGCCAACTCCGTGGCAGCCCTCATCATCCTGATCCTCTCCCTATTCGCTGGGGGAGGCGTTCAGGCTACCTTGTTAAAGGCCAACGATTTGGTGCCCGGCGGAGACCTCTCTGCCAGAATGCAGTACAACATCTGGGAAAGGTTGGCGGGCCTCGTCAACCAGTCCGATTTTTGCCTGAGACAGGACATTGGTTCTGCTTCAATCCTGAGCACCTGCCTCATCCCAGTGTGCCATTCTCCAGGCGCATACCCCAGGGATGGGGACTGGCTTGTGAAACGGATTTTCAGCCCATACAACCCAGCGGCTTCTACAGAATACGCCCGTTGGGAGATGCGGCTCACCATGACTTTGCCGGCTGATGCAGCCACTCTCCACACTCCTCGAGTGGCGGTCAGCCCGAACTCTACTTGTGGTCGTATGACCGGCTGCTCCACAGTCGGTCGAACCCGGCGCCGCTGCCTCTACATCGGCAGTGGCAATTGGACTTGCAATAACCCAGTGAAGCTTGGTTCAATGTATGCTCATGTTACGTTACCATCTGGTTGGTTCTTTACATGTAATCAGTACACTTGGAACTACATTCCTGCAAATGTGTCAGATGCTACATGTTGCATTAGTCGTTTGACACTGTTACTCCCTACTAAGGATATGGTCACCCCAAGCACAAATGTTACAAATGTTTCAGCACCCATACGGCACGCTCGCACCACCCAGTTAGACAGCTCATGTGAGAGCAGCTTTAGAGTAATGAGTCCAGCCGAATACGTCTCATTGGCGGTCAGCATAATTGGCGTGCCAGGCTTAGCCGTCGGCAACGCTCGGAGGATCAGCCGACTGGCTTGCGGGATGGCTAAGGCCATCAACCACACCTCCTCGGTGATTGCGCTGCTCAACCAGGAGCAGGCGGAGCTTCGCCATGCCATACTTGACAATAGAGCGGCTATAGACTACCTCTTATTGCTTCATCATTTGGGTTGCGAATCTTTCCACGGTATGTGTTGCTTCAATCTTACGGACAACTCCCGCAAGGTACAGAGTCAGCTCACGGCCCTCCACACAATAGTCGAGGGCATAAGGGAAGGTTCTGCATGGGGAACTTGGTGGAGTTCATTGTGGAATTGGATGTGGTCGTGGATTCCATGGGGGTGGCTCCGAACGGTACTCAAGGTGGTTGTGGGGGTGGTCATACTAGGCATAGCCATCTGCTGCTTTGCGCAATGTATCCCCTCACTGATCTCGAAGTGCCGCCCCAAGAAGAAACCCCGAAGCGTCATTCCCGATCAACAGCTGATGCCCCTCTTGCGCAGAGTTGCCGGTCAGGTCCTTAAATAAAACAGAAAGGGGAAATATGGTTTCCCCATGCCCGGTGGGCATGGAACGGCCCTGGCAGAGGCCACTACGGTAGAGAAAACTCCTGGCTCGTGGTTTCTGCGGGCGGAGAAATTAAGGGGGGTGGATTAATGATAGGGTTTGATTCATCCAATTCCTTGACCTGACCAGCGGATCTGCTGAGAGAGCGAATATCTAACTCTGTTACCCATTAGAGTAATCCCTCATCTCCGAGTCTCCGTCTTATCCCAGATGCAAACAGAGGCCATGTTTACCCCAGTCTTATCCCTAAACAATGGTGTTTCCCCATGTCAATGTTTGCCCCAGTTAATTAACTTCCCCAAGAGAGATTCCCAATTAACCCAAGTAAACAGGTGATGTGAATTCTGTCAGATGACGGTTTTGCCACCGTTGCGCTTTTTCTCCTATATATGTTGAAGCTTTTCCTCAATAAACGGCTGATCTGATCACGCTCCATATTGCCTCGTATCGTTTCTTGATCAGTCTCCTCCGGGACCTCCGGCCCTCTGCGGCCCCGATTCCTACAAGTAGCTACTGGAAGTTACTGAAAGAATGCTTTTCAGAGCGGATTTAGGCATAGCAGTGACATTTGAGAAACTAGCAATCCACATAATCTGCTTTACAAAATAAAGAACAGAAATGGGATTCTGTCATCTATCATTCTTAAGAGAACAAGACTTTGAAATTCACATTGGCAGACTACATAATGGGTCAGCCCTTCTTTTACAATAGTGGGATAATAATAATAGTTTTGTGTCAGAAATTATTCTGGGTTGAAAGGATTTTTGCTAGAGAAACTCCACTCTGGGGACGTCCGAATGAGGCTCCTTTCATGTCCCCAAGATCTTTTCCCACTGAAGTGGTCCCTATTTATCTACTTGCAATTTCTCACTTTCAAACTGCTAGGTTGGCAGGAGCTGGGACAGAGATGGGCACTCAATCTGTCATGCAGTACCCTGGTCTTGAACTGCGGACTTGCCAGCCTTCCAGTTAACAAGGCGAGCTTAGGAACAGGTTTGGAATGTTATGAAGCACAGGAGGAAACACACACACACACAACCTTTTGCTTAATTTGTTCCTGCCAACTCTTGCCAACCTAGCAGTTTGAAAGCAAGAAATTGCAAGTAGATAAATAGGTACCACTTCCATGGGAAGATAAACAGCATTCTGTGTTTAGTCATGCCTGCCACATATCCATGGAAATGTCTGCAGATACAGACAGTGCTGGTTCTTTGGCTGTAAACGGAGATGAGCACTGAACCCTATAGTCAGATACGACAGGCTTTTGAGCAAATGTGACCTTTTTTAAACCACAGCCAAGGTTAGCAATATCTGCTGGGATATATGCCTGCATTCCCTACTTGAATATTTATGAAGAAAGATATTACTAAAACAGAAGGTTCTGTTGCTGTCATATTTCTGTAGAGCTCATTTACATCTGGTCTTTGGGAGAACTGGGAAACTGAGGAGAACCTGAGGAGAACCTGAGGGGAACTGGGAACCTGAGGGAACCTGAGGGGTCAGAACAGCAACAGAAAAGCAAATATTTCCTTGGAGTTAGCTTGGTGTATTTGCAACACAGTAATCAAACATACTAGCAGATTCCCTGATTTGCAGGGCACTGTAGTGTGATCTAAGTGCAGCCTCTTTTGGACAGTTAACAGCTTAGTGCCTAGAAGAGAGGACCAATGGAGTTCATCCTCTTACCATGAATCTTGATACTCGCCGATTTATCACTTGGCTATATTTGTGGGCTGCCTCTTTTGGACCTGCTTGCCTCCAGACCTGATGACTCACCTGGTTGCGAGCCTGTTTGCTCCTCCCATCAGTGCCCATTTGGCTATAGTCCATTGGTGGCAAACCTATGGTCTTGGATCTGGGCCGCAAAGCGGGTTGCGCAAGCTGGATTGGAACCGTGAAGCGGCTGTTGGGTCCCGGAGGAGACTGGTCAAGTAAGACACATGAGGCAAGATGGAGCAAAGACCAGTAATTTAATGATGACAAATCATGAGTATTTATCCTGTTCAGGCTGCATGCACAAGCATAGTGATCCATTGTAAATTCAGGCTTCACACATCATGTTTACACGAGTTAATTGAGGAAGTCTACACAGGGGAAGTTCATTAACTAAATTAATTAACTACAGGGGAAATACATTGTTCCATGTTATCAGAGGTAAACAGGTGGCTAACATTGACTCTAGGGCTAAAAGGAATCCGCAGATGCGAGATTACCTATTATGTGCCTAGCGAGTTAGTCATTACCTCTCCATTGTCCGAGCTGCCTGTCAGATCAGCTATTGATGAATTAAACTCTATCTAATATTCTGCTCTCCCAATTTCTGTCCCCTCAGGAACCCGTAGCAACGAGGTGATCACCCATTACCGGGGTTCTGTCAGGGACACTTGACCAATTGTGTGCGCGGATCCCACATTCCCCCTTTATTTGTTTAATTGGACCTGACAGATGGCTCGACGTAGGAGCGGCATCAACTGACGTGGAGTGAAGACATTCCGGGGTTCTCTCCATGGGGGACACCTTGACATTAGTGAGGGAATACATTGCACGAAACAACATATAGCTATTCCCAGTATTATCACCCCCACAATCACCTTGAGTGTCGCTTGTAGCCAATTCCATGGGAACCAGGACCATAACAAATTCCACCACCCCCACGTGGCATCTTCCTTGATATTTTTAACCAAGGTATGGAGATCTGTGAGTTGACTTTGTACCTTGCACGAGTTGTCCGTAAGGTTGAAACAACGCATGCCATGGACAGACTCACAGCCCAAATGATGTAACAGTAGGAGGTAATCGATAGCTGCTCGATTATCCAATATGGCATGGTGAAGCTCAGTCTGCTCCTGTTTAAGCAGTGCTATCACCGAGGAGGTGTGGTTAATGGCTTTTGCCAAAGCGCAAGCCAATTGACCAATTCTCCGAGCATTGCCAATGGCTAAGCCTGGCACACCAAACAAGCTGACTGCTAATGAAACATACTCAGCTTTACTCAGAATCCTGATGTTGCTATCACACGAACTGTCTAACTGGGTGGCACGAGCGTGCCATATGTGAGAAGGTACATTAATGCTTGGGGCAACCATGTCTTTAGTGGGAAGCAACAATGTCAAACGAATGATACAACAAAGGGAAGCAGATACATTTGCAGGAATGTAGTTCCAAGTATACTGGTTACATGTAAAAAAAACCATCCTGAAGGCAAAGTAACGTGAGCAAACATTGAGTTAATAGTCTCTGGGTTATGACAAGTCCAAGTGCTGTTGCCGGGGTTGAGGCAACGGCGCTGTGGCCCTTCGACCACGGAACAGCCGGTCATGTGAGCACAAGTTGAGTTTGGGCTGACCGCCACTCGGGGTGTGTACAGAGTGGCCACATCAGCCGGTAGGACTTTCATGACTTGGGTTCCCCAGTGCGCGTATGTTGAAAAGGCAGTCTTGTAAAATGGACCAAATATCCGCTTCACCAACCAGTCACCGTTCCTGATGCGTGCATCTGGGGAGTGACACACCAGGATGAGACAAGTATTCAGAATAGAGGCAGAATCGGTGGTCTGCCTCAGGCAAAAATCAGACTGATTGATGAGGTTCGCCAATCTTTCCCAAATGTTGTAATGCAGCCGGGCAGAGAGATCTCCGCCTGGCATCAGGTTGTTGGCTTCCAGTGAAGCTGCTTGAACCCCTCCCCCCGCAAGCAAGGAAAGGATCAAGATGATGGTGGTCATCATGGAATTAGAAGTAATCAGGGAAAAGGCTGCAACCAAGATGTTCTCCGGCGTCGGTTCCTTGTTCTCCCGCCGAATGGTGTCCGCCTCCTCCTGGCACAGGGACTTGGCCATCCCCCAGGTGATCTTCGGCGCTGCCATCTGCTGCCATCACCTCCTCCACTTGGCTCTCCCCATCAGGGTTAATCCCTCCATCTCTGGTATTGGGTCCAGAGTGCCTGGGTCCATGCCATTGGACTCGAAGTGAGGCTTGACACACCGGGCTGGAATCCAGATAATGCCTGTAGAGACATAATTGCAGCATACCCTCTTCCCCATGTTATGAGTGGCACCGGGCCCTTCCAAGAAGGATCCAGTGGCACTCAGCAACGCACCATCGGCCGCGGGAGAGCCTCCATGCAACGGAAGTGCTTCTCCTGCGGAGTGTAATCCAAAAAAACATTAAGGTGATTGTACGTAAACAATACCCTTTTCAGACAATGCTGTGCCTGACCCTGATTTTTGGGGAGGGCTAGTTCCCCCCTTTCTGTTTGTTTGTCAATGTAGGACTTAAGCATCTGATTTACCCGCTCCACAATCGCTTGCACTTGCGGATAGTATGGAATGCCAAAGGTATGCTTAATGTCCCAGGTGGCCATGAAGGTGGCCAGCTGCCTGGAGCTATAAGCTGGACCGTTATCGGTCTTCAAGTGCCGTGGTTTGCCCATGGCAGCGAAGCAGGAAAGGAGATGCTGCTCCAATGAGAAGCCGTTTCTCCCTTCTGTGCTGTAGCCCAAACAAACTGTGAAGAAGTGTCAATGCAAACGTGCATGTACTGCCATCTGCCAAACCACGGAACATGTGTGACATCCATCTGCCACACCTGGTTGGCCTCTGTCCCTCGTGGGTGACCCCCCCCATGAGGGCCCCCCTACCGCCCCTGCACAATGTGGGCAGGAACGGACTATGCCCTGGACTTGGGAAAGTGGCAGGTTGAACTGCTGTGCAAGTGCTTTGGCATTTTGATGAAAAAATGCATGACTTTGAATCGGAGTCGTGAAGACTCCCAAAACTGACCGTTGCTGAATTTCTTTTGCGGCCGCATCCGCTCTGCTATTGCCCGCGGAAATTGGTCCAGGCAAATCCTGGTGACTTCTGATGTGGGCGATATAGAGCGCTTCGGCGCGGTTCCGCAAATGAAATTGAGTCGTGAGGAAAAGGCTTAACAAATTCTTGTCTATCGTGGGAGTGATGTACGCTCCCGGTAGACTGTGAAGCAAATTCTGAACATACTGACTGTCAGTAATTATGTTCAAGTGTTCTTTGGCAAAGGTGCGCAAGGCGAGGTTCACTGCTGCCAATTCCGCCCGCTGCGTGGATTTCTGCGGAAGAGTTATAAGCGTGTGCCAAGCCTGGCCCTCTTGCCAAGTAAGAACACCATATGTACGACCCCAATCAGTGAAAACTGTCCTAGCCCCCTGAAGTGGAACCAGGGACATTAACTAACACAAACTGACTGTCTGCATTTGAAGCGAGACGAGTCTGGGGTCTTTTGGCAAATGGAATGCCAAACATCCAGTGAATCCTTCCAGTGCAATCGGAAGTGAGTCACCGAGCTGCATCAGCTGCTGAATCTGATCTTTTGTGAATGGGACCACGATTTTAGCCAAATCGTGCCCTGAAATATCCCTAGCTCTCAGCCTTCCTCGGTAAATCACCGTGGAGACCAGTTCCTGTGGAGGAACGATGTTTTGGGAAGAGGTGTGCGGTAAATACACCCATTCCATGATTTTCGCCCCCCGCTCGGACACTACTCCCAGAGCTCCGGTGAACATGGCTCCTGTCCGGACTATGTACAGGTTTAAAACAGGAGCATATGGCCCCTGACTAATCCTGTCCACCCATCTCTGGCTGAGAACTTGGTTGACCTTTTCGAGAGTCAAGCGAGCCTCTCGAGGAATGTGTATCCGGTCTGCCGGCTGCTTACCTAGCATTAGCAGCGAGAAGAGCAGCTTCAGAAGGTCCGTATCTAGCCTAAAATACAGTCTAGCCCAATTGATATTCCCCAGAATTTGTTGCAACTCTACAAGGGTGACTGACTCTTTGAGATTTATCTGTGGCAAAACTGGTGCTGCGAAAGAACAGAGAAGCCAATGGCCCAAGTATGAAAACGGCTCGGTTCTCTGAACTTTCTCTGGGGCAATGAGTAACCCTTTTTTTCCTTAGAGTGGCCTGGAGGTCTTTAAACATTTTGCTGCCGAGTTGCGGCGCTGCGACCAGGATGTCATCCATGAAATGACACACTAAGACTGTGGGGTGAAGGTTTCGAAACTTTTCCAGTGTGTCGTGAACGTAAATTTGACACAGGGTGGGTGAGTTGAGCATCCCCTGTGGCAAAAATTTCCACGCGTAACGTTGCGTAGGATTTAATTTAATTTAATTTAATTTAATTATCACATTTATATACCGCTCACTCGGCCAAAGCCAACTCAGGGCGGTTCACAATAAAAATTAAAAACACAAGTTAAAACAGTTAAAACAGTTAAAACTACCCACCCCCTAAAAACAAGGGCTGCAGGATCCAAAGGCACCATGGGGAAGAGTTCTTCTACACCAACCACCCAATGGCGGTTACCCTTCCACCTGTGGTTCACAACTGGCACTGTAAAAGCGAACCTTTCTCGATCCCTTACATCTAAAGGAATGGTATAAAAACAGTCTTTTAAGTCTGGGACCAAGATATCCCAACCCTCGGGGATCATGTTTGGATTCGGGATGCTGCATTGAAGTGGACCCATTGGCTGGATACATTTATTGATCTCTCTTAGATCGTGAAGGAGTCGCCACTTCCCTGACTTTTTCTTAATAACGAATATGGGTGAATTCCAAGGACTGGTGGACCGTTCTATATGTCCTGCATCTAGCTGTTCTTTAACCAGCTGTTTCAGGGCGACTAATTTCTCCCCTACTACCGGCCATTGCTCTACCCAGACTGGCGTGTTGGTAAGCCATTTAAGTGGTAAAGCCATTACCCAAAGGTAAGAGTGGCACGGTACTGCTGTAGAATGTATCACCCCCAGAGGTTGATGTGCACGTCCAAAATGTGTAGCCAGATGACTGCTGTGCCATCAGCTTCGGGGATCGTGACTTCTACCCAATTCCTGAACACTGCCTACTCCCCACACATCAGAGACCGGCTCGAGAGCCCACTCACGTGGCCACTGACTCTGGCTGACCATGCTGACATCAGCTCCGGTATCTAATAGCCCATCCAAAGATTTTTTATTTAAAAATACCTTTATGACTGGCCGCCGCTTCCACTCTATGTTGGTTTCCACTGCCGTTAAGACCTGGTATCCTTGCACTGCCCCTTCTGTGCTCGAGCGGTCTTCCGACCCAGACTCTGAGCTGTCCCTGAGCCTTTCCTGGCTGCCTGCTGGCGAGTGACAAGAAACCATGATCAGTTGCGCTAACGTGTCTCCCTTTTGAATGGTTTGGGGTAGGTGTGTCCAGAGTTGAACCTGGAGTACACCCGGAAAATTAGAGTCAATGACTCCTGGAATCACTAGGATTCCTCACGTTCCTGTGATACTACGGGGCAAAACTAAACCTATATAACCTTTAGGCAGGGGTCCCAAGTACTGGGAATCGACCAGATAGACTGTGCCTGGCAAGTCACATATGACTTCTGACTGGCAAGTCAAATCTAGTCCCACACTGCCCTTAGGTCTGGCCTGCGCCTCCGGAATGCAGGGAATGTGACCAGAATTTAATCCAGCTCTGGCTCTCCCAGAGCGATTGAAGTCTCTGTTTGGACCAGGGCCAGAGACAAGCCTGCGCTCCGGTTTCCCGAGTTCGGGCAGTTCCTGGCCCAGTGGAAACCCTTATTGCATCGTGGACATGGGGTGGTCAGAGCCTTGGGACGACCCGTGTTTTGGCCGTTGCCCTTTTTGGATCGGCAGTCTTTAGCAAAATGACTGATCTTGCCACAATTGTGACATGCTCCTTTGTTCTTGCCTTTGAATTTCCTACCGCCTTGCACCGCCGCTGCAAACAGACCCATTTTGTAGGAATCTGTACCAACATCGGCACAAGCCCTAGTCATGTCGGTGAGAGTCAGATCAGGACGATTGCCCAGTGACTGCAAGATCTTACGGCAGTCAAGGTTGGCGTTGTCTTTCACCAGCTTCATCATGAGCTCCTGTTGGGCTTGCTCATTGTCTATCTGTCTACTGACCACTTCCTCCAACCTATTGATAAAATCCATGTAGGACTCCTGGGCACCCTGTTTGACTGCTTTGTAATTTTTGGCTGCTTTGCCAGCTGCCAGGACCTTGAGATAAGCCCTGAAGGCTGTCTCAGCCGCCAAATGAAGTGTGGCGAGAGACAAGGTGATCTGCGCATCGATGGATTCAAACTGTCCTGACCCATATAGCTGGTCAGGGATTATTGCTCCTCCCATCCTGGCAGCCCTTGCCTGTGTTTCGAGACGATACTCACTGTCCCATAGCAAATACTGGCTGGGGTTGAGCATCATTCTCATAACGGCTTTCCAGTCGTATGGAATGAGCATCATAGTTTTGCACACTTGCTTTAGCTTGTCCCTAGTAAAGCGACTCTGGGGGTTCCTGGGTCTCTATCCGGACTGGGTCTACCTCTGCTATGAGCTTCCTACACTCACTCCATGTGCTAATTACGTTAGCTGGAGCTCTAGGTGCTTGCCTAATGCAGGCTCCTATCCTATCCCAAAGTTGGAGACTAAGCATGCCCGTTTCTGGATAAAACGGACAATGTTCCACCAAGTACACCAAAGGATCCACTAACTGGGTGCTGTGAATGCGTGTACGGTTTACCCTGGCCAGGGCCTTGAGTTCCATTAAGTGAACTCTCTGGTTAGCGGTCGGACATTGTCACTGTGAACAAGTCCCCATATTACCTGCCGGTCCCTTGAAGTTTTCCTCCTCGGGATAAATCAACGCCTCTGGTTAGGTAACAGGTTTGGCATGATGAACCTCCGGGAAGGACTCAGAACGTGGGCTGATGCCACAGGCCCTCTGTGGCCTCTGTGATGAAGTCAGGGTTTCACAGCCGACCCTGAGCGGAATGCGTTTCCGCCAAGCAAGATACCTCAGAGCTTTGGAGCGTGCCCTGCCTCTCTGGAATGCCTCGTAGTGTAGCTGTCAATCAGATTGGATGGCTTTCCAACCAGAGCTGCTGCGCTGTCCTCTGGGAAGACTCGGACACGGTTCTGGCATAGTACCGGACTGAGGAGATCACTTACTCACGAGTAGAATCACATCGGGGTCACCATATGTTGGATCTGCTCCCCCAATTTCTGTCCCCTCAGAAACCCATAGCAACGAGGTGATCACCCATTACCAGGGTTCTGTCACTTGACCAATTGTGTGCGCAGATCCCACACTATGGCACATGTGCCACAGGTGGCACTCAAAGCCCTCTCTGTTGGCACCTGTGCGGTCACCCCAGAACACAATTCACCCCGCCCCTCTGCCCAGCAGCCCAATGGGGGTGCTTCCTCCCTCTCCCAGCACAGGGTTCACCCCACCACTCTGCCTAGCAGCCCAATGGGAGCACTTCCTCCTACCTCAAGACAGAGTTTGCTCTGCCCAGCAGTCCAATGGGAGTCCTTCCCTCCCCCCAACACATATTTTATCCTGCCCCACTTCCAAGCAGCAGCCCAATGGGAGTGCTTCCTCCTTCTCCTGTTGCCGTGTTGGTGTAGGGATCGGGGCTGCTCGCAGGGATGAAATAACACGCACACACAGAGATCAGGGTGCAAGTGAGGCAACACCCAGGGGGGAACTGGGTGGTCTCTTTTATTGACAGCCTAGCATACCCTGGATCGCACGATTCTAAGAACCACTGAGTGTCCATTACTGGGTAAAGGAAACAAGGTGGAACAATAGGCTACATGCATGTTGGTCATAGATTAGGGATCCTACGTGTCAGAGGGCAATTAGCAAGTGAGGGGTCAAACAAAGGGTCAATGAGTGGGGTGATGGAGATGATCTGGTGGGAAAGATAGGCAGGGAGTTCATGACTAGGGAAGCAGCCTTATGGATCTTGATAAGGGGCTTGCGCTAGGGATGCGCTTATCAGCTTTGGTCCAGGAGATGTCCAGAGGTTTGCTCTCATGCCTTTGGGCACGATTACCCAGGTTGTGCAGCCTGCATGGCCTGGCTTTCTCCTGGTGGCTTATGGGGTAAGGGCAATTCTTGGGGTGAGCTAGGAATATTTTGGGGGTGAAGGCTGAGCCATTCCTACAGTGTTGGCGCTTTGAAGTAAATACAGTAATACCTCGGATTACGCTAAAACCTGGTTCCACAAGTCTTAGCATTATCCGGTTTGTAACGTTGTGCGATACATTGATTGCACAATGTTAAAAAAAGCCTGGTTACCATGCTGAAGAGGAAAGGGAACAAGGATCGATCCGCTTGCCATGTATGGAATCCCCACTGCCCTTTCCAAAGAGGCAGGCAGATTGAGCCAAGCCCCAAAGTTGGCAGGACTGGTCTCCGACTTTAGGGCTTGGCTCTCCGCTGGTCTGAGCATCTGATCACCAGTTTCCTTGGGGTGAAGGTGCTCGCACGCGGTCTCCCCCCATGGAAACCAGTGCTCTGAGTGTCTGAGCACTGGTTTCCTTGGGATGACAGCGTGCGCGTACACATGCTCTCACCCAGAGAAAACTGGTGATCCAATGCTTGAGTCTATGGAAGCCCCCTTGCTACCCTTGCTGGTCTCCCTGTGAGCTTTGGAGAGATCAATGTTGGGGAATTTGAGGGAAACTTTTGCATCACACAACATTATCTTAAGGTTGTGCAGTGCAAAAGTTTCCCTCAAATTCCCCAACGTTATCTGGTTTTAACGCTGTGCAGTGCACACGTTAACCGGGGTATTACTGTAAGTGGGTTTTGGGTTGCAGTTTAGGCACTCAGTCTCTAAAAGGCTCAACATCACTGCTATAGTCCCAGTGTGAGGAAAGCTTTTGGCCCAGTTCCAGAGTCAAACTGGTTCCAGCAAGCACATTGGGAGCACATCCCAGGAGGGCTTCCATTCCCAATATGATTGTTGAGGCTGCATTTATATTGACAACACACATCCTGGCATCAATTTTTACCCCAAAATGAGCATACACAATGCTACAGTGTTCTTTCCCAAAAATACCCCTCTGCTGGTAGTTTAGGCTTTTCAAAAGCCTCGATTGGCACCAGGCACATGCTGATTAATTGCAACTGGGAAAATCAGCTGCCGGTGGTAGATAAGAGTTTTCCCCTGCTTAGGAAAAAGAAGCAGTGCTGGGGAATAAGCAGAAGCACTGGATCAGGGCTTCTCAACCTACAGCCCGTGGGCCGTATCTGGCCCATGAAGCCAAATAATCCAGCCCCTGCCCTCACTCCAGCTGCTGCCGGAAACAGCCGCGGACTCATTTACATCCATCGTAAATGTGTTTGCAACAGCCACAGACTCATTTACACCCATCGTAAATGCATTTACAACAGCCATAAATTAGTTCATGGCTGATTTTGCAGCGGCGGCAGAAGCTGGAACACTAATCTGGCCCACCAACTCTTTGAGGGAGTGTGACCCGGCCCCTTACTTGAAAAGGTTGAGAACCCCTACACTGGATGGAGAAACCTGCAAACCAGGATTGACACCAGGACTGTCCAATAACCACTGCCCTCACATGGGCCAAAGCAGAATGACAAAAACAAGGAGGGAGGCTATATTAAAGACCATACAGATCTAATTAAAAATGGAAGGACAGCTCAGTGAGCAATTCAAGTTAGCCTTAATGGGGGTAAAAGCAAAGCAATTAGTGCATTATCTGGGTGTCTCACAGAGTGATTTGCATTTTGCCCCCGACTTGCTGGGTACTCATTTTACTGACTTGGAAGGATGGAAGGCTAAGTCAACCTTGAGCCCTGGTCAGGATTGAACTCAAAATGTTCTGGCTGCAGTACAGCAGTTAAACCACTGCACCACCAGGTACTTTGAAAGACATGGTGAGAAGTGTTCAGGAATCTGCAGAAACTTTTACACAATCATGGGAAAGGTTTTGAATAATTCTGCATTCTGCAACAGACTAAACTGATGCCAGGGACAAGGCAAATTACCACGCCTTTTTTTTTTTTTTTTGAGATCCTTCAAAAAATTCAACAAGGGTTTGGGGGAAAAGCACACACACAATGAGATGAGGATGTCAAGGAAATGGATAGATACTTTCTGAATGTTTTTGTTAGGTGGAGACCAGTAGTTATATTACATCTTCACTTACCCACTTGGCAAGGCACAAATCAAGTTGAAACAAAGTAGTGTTTAGAATGTAGCAGTAAAAAGTAGCCTGGCAATCCTGGTGCCCAAACTACGGTTTGCAGGCTGTATCTGGCCTTCAGCACCAATTAATCCGATCCACGCCACCCTCACAGCTCCCAGAAGCCAAAGCAAAATGTGCATGTGTAGGTGCTGAATTACACCCATGTATGTGCAGAATGCTGCCATAAACACATTTACGACAGTCACAGGTCATTCACGGCAGCGTTTTGCACATGTGTGGGCATGTTCAGCACCCACACATGCACATTTTGCTTCTGTTTCTGGGTGGGAGGAACCATGTGACCATCACACTTGACCACATGACTGGCCCGTGACCCAAAATGTTTGGTCACCCCTGTTCTAATATATGGAATTTGCTTTTGAATAAACTCTTGCCACATAAAAAGTTAGCAATATCTGCTGGGATGTATGCCTGCTTCCCCATATTCACCTTGAGTATACGTGAAGAAAGTTACTATTAAAACAGAAGAAGTGGTTCCATATAATGCTTTCATGCTGTTGCCCTGCATTGTTCACTGACTTTTACTTTTACACGGTTATTGCAGAAAATCTGTTGATTTTATTATTTATTTATTTGCATTTATATCCCGCCCATCTGGGATATTCTCTTTTTGTTGAGAAGGAGAAGCAAAAATAGCAAAACATCCAGTGCCTTCTGACTGCTGGTTTGAAGAGGCATCTCTTTGGAAATGCCCAGTCTCTTGTCTCTGTGAGAAAACATCACAAAAGGAAATTATGTCTATGAACTTCTGGCCACATGATTAAGCTGGGAAATAATGCTGAACCTAATGGAAATGACCTCAATACACAACATGTATTGTATATCTGAAGCTTTCCTTTCTCGGCCTGGTTACACATTAATAGGGTATGTCGGTTTTACTGTATTTTCCACATTAAAATGAGCTAGATCACTTAAGCTCATCCTGAAGTGAATTGTTTATGAGACAAGAATAATATTATATAATATATAGTAGGACACCCAAAACTACATAATATAGCGTACAAGTTGGAACTGTTTGGTGGGTTTCTGGTTATTGCCAATTTAGGTTGTGTTCTTATCATTTATGTGATAAGTATTTTCCTGTTAGATTGTGACTTTCTAAAACATGTGTAATGGTTGTTGAATTGTGTTTTATGCCGCTCCAGGTGTCTTGGGAGACAAGAATGGAGTAGAGCAGAATTACATAAGTATTTTTGTATGTATATACAAATTATTGCCTTTGCATATGATGCTGTGGCTTAGCTACTGATCAATGTCTAGGGCAGTGGTGGCGAACCTATGGCACGAGTGCCAGAGGGGGCACTCAGAGCCCTCTCTGTGGGCATGTGTGTCATCGCCCCAGCACAGAGTTCACCCCACCCCTCTGCCCAGCAGGCCAATGGGAGTGCCCCATCCCTCCCAGCGCAGAGTTCACCCTGTTTCTCTGCCCAGCAGCCCAATGGGAGAGCTTCCTCCCTCCCCTGTCTGGGATAAGGCAGGTGGCTCACATGCAGTGTGAGGGTGCGGCACAGATGGCAGCCTGTTGAGTCTGTGGTGAAGGTGAATTTGGGCACTTGGTCTCTAAAAGGTTCACCATCGCTGGTCTAGGGGCTGGGTATGTATCATTCATATGAATGATGATCACTGCCATTTGTCTCATTCTCTTTTCTTGGTGATGTCTCTTCTGGCTGCTCCAGCTGCCCAGGGACATTGCTCCAGCACCTGTGTTTACTTGAACACATTATGAGGTAGAGTGAAGTTCATAACTCTCTACCTCAAGGTCAAAAGGAGCCCATTATAGAGATTCAGTGGGAGAGGGTCCAGCTTTGGAAGGAACAGCTGGCTAGGCAGCTCACACAAACACTTTAACAAGATGTTAGAAAATCAATTCCAATAACGGAGACCTGAAGCCTGAAGAATATTAGAGCTTTATTGGCTGCCCTAAAGAATTCGCAGCATGGCAGCAGCAGTAATAGCACACCAACGTATCTATGTTCCTGAACATCCCCAGCTATTTTCTCTTTCTCCTTCTGCATCTTCTTCATAAATGTGGGAAACTAATCAGAATGGCTATATTCAAGGCAGTGGATGTAACATCTTCAGAACATCAGATCTGGTGGATAAATTTTTTTTTCTGGATTGAAAATATACGCTGTATATATGCTGATATAGAAAAGTACTAAACAAGCCTAGAATGCAGCCCTGCTCTAGCAGGTGTAGGGGGCAAACTGAACAACAACAAGCTCTGTTTAGTGAAAAACCTAGCTATGAAAGCTACTTTGCAGGATCATCCATATTATGGCATTGCCCTTGGTTGTTCTGGGTTTGCTCTGGATCATTTTAGTATTGTTTGTTGCAGATTTGAACAGATTGCCCTAGTACTTGCATTCAAACAGAAGGAGGGTATTTGTTGCTGTCCCAATACTGTTTTTCCACACACGTCTGAAATGGTTCCCTTAGGTCTAACTCCCAACAATTATTGCCATCTCCTTTTGTTCATTTTGTCCACCCACTCCCTGCCTACTTCATTCTCTCTTCTGGTCCATCCTTGCTTCACAAACCCACCATTCACAAACCTTCACCTTTTGGCTGCAGTGTTTTCTAATCCTATTTTTCTCCTTTGTAAAGGTATAGATCACCCTTGCTAAAAATAATAATAAATGCAGTGAAACCCACCTAGCCTGGAGGTTTTATGATCTGTAAAGAAGATGTTGGATACCTTGGAGTCATTATTCAGTAAGGAGTCTGTACATTGGTAGACATTTCCATGATGACATTCTGCACATTTTTGATGCTTGCAAGTATTTGAATCAGTTTTATTCATTTTAAATTATTTTTGTTTATCAGTTTAGTAAGCAATAGGTATTATCAATATTTATTCAATACTAATTTCATGCATTTTGTTTCCTAACATTCAAGCAGTAGCATACCAAATTCCTTTCCAATTTAATATAACACAATGGCATTAATGTTTCAAAGCTCTGCTTATGAAATCAAAGAAAGCTGGTAGAAAGACAAGAGATAATATAGTTACGGCAAGTGCTGCAAATGATCTCCCCACACCAATTGCTTCAATTCAGGGATTCTCAACCTGCAGCCCATGGGCCAGATGCAGTCCACAGCACCATTTCATGTGCCCACCACCACCTCTGCCACACCAGGAAGTGCCATGTGGTGGGTGGAAGGGCAAAATGGCTGTGTGGCCCCCAAAGCTGTGGGAGGGAGCATGACCTGGCTCCCGGCTTTAAAAGGTTGAGAATTCCTGAGATACTATTATGTACTCAAACCAAAATGGTAAAGTTGCAGAAGTGCAGAAAATACATCCACTGCAAGAGCATTTACTATAACAGTAAATACAAGACCAGATACAGACTTTAAAGATAGCTGGTAATGTGTAGGAATCGGGGCCACTGGGGTGGCCTTAAGGTCCCGGAGGAGACTGATCAAGTGACGACACGAGGCAAATGGAGCGAGATCAGATCAGTACTTTATTGGGGAAAGGGCAACATCATTTATAGGGGAAAAAGCGCAACGGTGGCAAAACCGTCATCGGACAGGAAAATTACCTAACCCACGTAATGGGGAACCTCTCAAAGGGAAGTTAATTAACTTGGACAAACACGGGGTGAGGGAGACCATTGTTTAGGGCTTAGGCAGGGGTAAATATGGCCGATATTTACACCGGGGATTGCCTTGGCCAGGGGATGAGTGATTACTCTAATGGGTAACTAAGATCTGCAAGATGCTTGCTTGGCAGAATCGTCGGTCAGGCTACAAGCGGCTGAATTAATCCCTATCATTAATTCACCCCCCTTACGCCCTGACAAGGGCCAGAGGCCAGGAGTTTGCTCGCTGGTTTAACCTCTGCCAGAGGCCACTGATGCCCAACCGGGCACGGGGAATCCTCAGTAATGAAAAATAAACACATGTTAAAGCCTGAAGATTAGTCACCAAACAATGCTAATGCATAATCCCAGTGGTGAAATCAGACAGAAAACAAAACAAGAAGATTTTAAAAAGTTGTGGCACTTTAAAGACTAACTGCTGTATTTTAATGTTAGTTTTCGTGGAACCAGTCCACTTTGTCAGACATAAGAATGAGGCTTCATGGCATCAATTTATACACATCAGGTACAGAGGTGAAGAATGGTTAGCACAAGAGATAAGTATACAAGTCAATGTGGTATTTTTAGTAAAGCCAGTCGTATCCGACTATAGGGTTCAGTGCTCATTTCTGTTTCAAAGTCGAAGAGCCAGCGCTGTCTGCTTCTGCAGACATTTCCGTGGTCATGACTAGACACCGGAGTGCACGGAACATGTTACCTTCCCACTGAAGTGGTCCCTATTTATCTACTTGGAATTTCTTGCTTTCAAACTGCTAGGTTGGCAGGAGCTGGGACAAAGACAGGAGCTCATTTCATGCTGCAGTACTCGGGAATCGAACTGCTGACCTTCCGCCTTCCAGTCAGCATCTTAGCCACTTGAGCCACTGCACTACCTGTCCTTCAGATTAGTTGCGAAGCTTCGCCCTTTTGATTTGCAAATGGTTAGTAGATGAATGCAAGACAAACATTGTGGTATTACACATTTGCTAATGAGTTTACCCTTCAGGCCTAATATCGATTGTGTGAGTGCCCCAGGCTACACCTGTGCTGTGACAATTAAATACTTGATAATTTCCTTTGTTTTGCCTATGAAATTACCTTATACCACAAATAGCCATGACATGGACTTTTCAACACCGGAACAGCAACACTAACACTAGGTAATAATCTAACTGACTTTTATTTGGCTATAATTAGCACACTTAGTGTATAATTAAATTGAAACCCTGCTACCTGATGGGGGGCACATGGAGCATTGCATTCTCTTTATCTGGTCACAAAAGGAAGTTAAATGCTTTGAAGAGGACCATGTGGAGAAGGAGGGGTGAGCAACCAGTTTCCTATGGGGGCAGAATTGAAATCGCCATTAAATCTTTTGCTATTTGTTCAACATGCATTTCTACGAAAAGCATCTGGTGCCATACTAACGTGCCATGAACTTTTATTAATAATTTTATGCCTTCCTGATGAAGAGACCTATTCTTGAAAGCTTGCAATGTTTTTGTTTTGTTTTTAAAGTGATCCAATAAAGGTATCGCCTCCCTCATGCACGCTTGCTTAAACATTCTTCTCTTGCATTCATGGGCTGTCTGTGATGTCTAGTTCTGACCCCAGTCTCCCAGTTGTGCCACTTGTTTGTATCTAGTAGTAGCGCTGAAATTATTACCACAGCTTAAAAATATTTTTATTTACCAGCACGTCTGCTCAAGTGCAAGTTTTATTTGGAAAAAAAGAAAGAGAGAGAGATAAATTAGCTTCTCTCTCTCTCTCAGCTGAGTAGTAACCATGAGTCAAATTATGCAAGATGGTCAACTTTAAATTAAATGTTGATAGCAAGTTAATATTCCAGCAAGAGGACTCTGTAGAGCAGGGTGCCCAAACATTTTGGGCCACGGACCAGTCATGTGGTTCAGGGGGCTGATCACTATGGCCTGGGGGCTGGATCCAGCCCCCAATGCTAATTAATCCAGCCCACGAAGCCCTCATCACTCCCAGAAGCAGAAGTAAAATCTGCAGGCTGTAGTTTGGTCATCCCTGCTGTAGAGGTTTGTACTTGAACTCTCAGACTTCCAAATCGAGCCTGTCTTTACCTCCTGATGGACCCATCACAAGACAATGCAAGGTGATTCTGCTAATTAAAGGAGTTCAGCTGCTTAATGTGGAGTGGATTGTCTCATTATATTTGACCCTATCTTTTGGATTTTATTTCTGATCAGCCCTTTTGATAATCTTTAGCTTCATTAGGTAATGATTTTCTAAACATGTTTTCTCAGGAATGCAAATGCAGGGTGCTGGAGGTGCATGTGGTTTATTATGAAATATCCCAGGTGTACCATTCCATTAATACCCGAAGCTTTGGCAATTTTAATAAAAGCAAGGCAGTGATTAAATACAGCTAGAACTGGGGGGTTTGGGGGGGGGTTGTAGGGATCGGGGCCACTCACAGGGATGAAATAACGCGCACACACGGGTCAGGGTGCAAGGTGAGGTGACACCCAGGAACGCTGAGTGGCCTCTTTTATTGACTGCCAAAAATACCTTGGATTGTGTGATTCTAGAACTACCGCACGTCCATCACAGGCTAGAGGAAGTGGACAGAACAATGGGCTTTGTGTATGTTGGTTATAGATTAGCATACCTACGTGCCAGAGAGGGCAACCAGCAGACAGAGCAAACATGGGCTTGTGGAGTGGGGCAATGAAAGATGGTCTGGTGGGGAGGATAAGGAGTTTACAACTAGGGAAGCAGTCTTGCAGATCCAATAAGGGACTCGCACTTAGCAGCCTAATCCAGGAGGGGTTCATGCTGTGGTCATGCCTTTGGGCACTGACCCCCAGGTCACACGGCCCACACAACCTGGCCTTCTCTTGTCAAAGGCTGGTGGGGGCTATGGGCTAAGGGCAATTCTTTGGGTAAGCTAGGGATGCTTTGGGGGTGTAGGCTGGGTCACCCCTACAGGGGGTTTGGTTGGGATGCATAACAGTTGCCCACACTAACAAGAATGCCAGTTCTATGTCAGGTAATGTTTTGTAGTATGAGGCTTGCCTCCATTCTTCCCCACCTTTTCTGCAGCCTGCTAAAGACTCTTTCAAAGCACAAAAAGCCTTCTATGCTTGGTAGTCTTCTATCTGCTATAAGATTCCTGTTCTCATGCAAAGCTAGCAGATACAGCACTAGACTTCGGGCTTGACATACGCCAACCTTCGTGATAATGCCTTTTATATGACTAAGTGACACACACGGGTTTTAGGAGATAGAGAATACTCTGTTTGGATCATCCTCATGGCAGGATTTCCCCCACAGCTTATTACTGCTCAATGTGGGGCTGTATGCTGGGGATTGAACAGAGAGCTTGTCCCTTGTTTGCTGCTAAGGAAGATTAGCCTGCTTTTGAATAAGCTGCATGGACAATTGGCTGCAAAGACTTCAGACACGGGCTAATCGGAAAATTAGTAAGCAGGGAGAGGAATCTCTCTGTAAGGGAAGCAACTCCGCCTCCTATGTGCCTGGCTCTTTCTAAGCTTCATATTGCTCATCTGTTACTTTCAGTGCTACCTGGCAGCACAGTCCTGGAGAAGTAAGTAAGTAAGTAAGTAAGTAAGTAAGTAAGTAAGTAAGTAAGTAAGTAAGTAAGTAAGTAAGTAAGTAAGCAAGTAAGTAAGCAAGTGAGTGAGTGAGTGAGTGAGTGAGTGAGAGAGAGAGAGAGAGAGAGAGAGAGGTTTGCACTTCCACGGGGCTCACCATGGCCCATAAATTATAGCAGCTGGATTGGTAACAGGGATGTGGCAAAACTTTAATAGCTTTGCTACACAGTTTCCTGGCTGTTCTGTCACAGTTGAGTTAATTGCTTCATATTGAATTCTTATTGTTTGTTGTTATAAGCAAATTCAGGAATAATTTGATAAAAAGGTGGGAGTACATGTCTTTAAAATGAATAATAAATGGATATCCATTTCTGAGCAGACATTAATTGTAACAGAACTCTTAAAAACAGAAATCCCAAACTGAAAACTTTCTCATAACAAAACATTAGGCGAACAGCAAGTTCATTCTTTCTTTTCTGCCCCCTAGCTGGTCACATGGCTCAAGGAGCCCTGGTGGTGCAGTGACTATTGTACTGCAGCCAGAATGTTGTGAATTCAATCCTGACCAGGGATCAAGTTTGACTCGGCCTCTTCCATCCTTCCAAAATTGGTAAAATGAGTCTGCAGCATGTGTGTGTGTGTGTGTGTGGGGGGAGAGAAATACTAATTAACTTGTGGAATTCCCAGAGAGTGAACTAAGTGCTATGGGGTGGTATAGAAGTGTAATTGCTATTGCTTCTGTTCTGCTTCCACTGCACTGTTTGTTTGCCTCTCACCATTGTTTCACCTATTTAACCTATTTTTTGTAGCGATATCTGGCCGCTAGGGCGGCGTTAGAGCCCGGAGGAGACTGATCAATGACAACACGAGGCAACAGGAGCGAGATCAGATCAGTACTTTATTGGAAAAAGGCAACATCATTTATAGGGAAAAAAGCGCAACGGTGGCAAGCTGTCACCTGACAGGAAAATTACCTCACCCACGTACACGGGTTAATGGGGAATTCTTCAAAGGGAAGTTAATTAACTGGGGCAAACATGGGTTTAGGGACCTCATTGTCTTGGGGATTAGGCAGGGACAAACATGGCTTATTTGCGCCAGGGATTTCCCGAGCCGGGAGATGAACTATGCACTTAATGTTTGACAGGAGTCAGCTATCTGCTTACTTGGCCGAGTCGCAGGTCAGGTCACGGTAATTGGGTGAATCAAACCCTATATTTTATTCACCCCCCTTAATTTGGCGGCCGCAGAGCCCACGGGCTGGGAGCGTCTCTCACCGCGGTGGCCTCTGGCGGGCCGTTCCATGCCCTGTGGGGCATGGGGAAACCGCATCTCCCCTTTATTTTCTATTTAAGGACCTGACTGGCGACCTTGCGCAAGAGCGGCATCAGCTGTTGAGCGGGTATGACGTCACGGAGTTTCTCTCTGGGGCGGCACTTGGAGATCAGCGAGGGAATGCACTGAGCAAAACAACAAAGCGTAATGCCTAGTATGGCTATCCCCACCACTACCTTAAGCACCGTTTGCAGCCACCCCCAGGGGATCCATGACCACATCCAATTCCACAGGGAACTCCACCAAGCCCCCCATGCGGAACCCTCAGTAATACCCTGGACTATGGTGTGGAGGTTCGTGATCTGGCTTTGGATCTTACGGGAGTTGTCAGTAAGATTGAAACAGCACATTCCATGAAAGGATTCGCAACCCAGGTGGTGCAGCAAGAGGAGGTAGTCGATAGCCGCTCGATTGTCAAGAACGGCATGGCGAAGTTCTGCCTGTTCCTGATTGAGGAGCACTATCGCTGTGGAGGTATGGTTAATGGCTTTGGCCAAACCGCAAGCCAAGCGGCCAATCCTCCGTGCATTGCCGACGGCCAAGCCTGGCACGCCGACAAGGCTGACTGCTAGGGATACATACTCAGCGGGACTCAGTACTCTGAAGCTGCTGTCACAAGAGCTGTCTAACTGGGTTGTGCGTGTGTGCCGTATGAGTGGGGAGACATTTGAAACATTGGAAACATGTGGAACATTAGAAACATTTGTGCTTGGGGCAATCATGTCCTTAATAGGAAGCAACAGTGTCAAGCGACTGATACAACACATTGAGTCCGACAGATTCGCAGGGATATAGTTCCATGTGAACTGGTTGCAGGTGAAAAACCACCCTGAAGGTAGGGTGACGTGAGCGTACAGCGAAGTGAGTGTCTCTGGTTTATTACAAGTCCAGTTGCCGCTGCCGGGGTCAAGGCAGCGGCGCCGAGTCTGACCGCCTGAGGTGCAGCCGGTCATTCGGGTGCAAGCAGCGTCCGGGCTGATCGCCACTCGAGGGGTATGAAGAGTGGCGGCGTCAGCCGGCAAGGTTGACACAAGTCGCAATCCCCCCCAGCGTGCGTATGCTGAGAAGGTGGTAGGAGTGTGTGGGCCAAAGAATGCCTTCAACAACCAGTCGCCATCCTTGGTGCGCGCGTCCAGAGTGTGGCACACGGGGATGAGACAGGTGCTGAGGATAGATGCAGAACCAATGTCCTGCTGTAGACAAAAATCGGACTGGTTGACGAGACCCGCCAACCTTTCCCACAAGTTGTACTGCATTCGTGCGGAAAGATCTTCACCAGGCGGCAAACCGTCGGCCTGGATCGGAGTAGCCTGAACGCCTCCCCCCAAGAGCAGGGAAAGGGCCAGGATGATGGTGATCGCCGCTGTGTTGGCGTGAATCAGGGCAAGAACTGCAGCTGTGAGGTTCTCCGGTGTCGGCTCTTTCTCCTCGCGCTGAACGGCGTCCTGGGCGTCACTGCAAAGAGCCTTGACCATCCCCCAGGTGATCTTGGGCATCGGCGGCCGTTTCCTCCGGCGGGTCCTCTCGGTCAGGGTGAGGTCCTCCATCTCCGGGATCGGACTCGGGCCGGCCTGGTTCCACGCCATGCGGTTCCAAGTAGGGCTTGACACACCGGGCTGGAATCCAAACGACACCTGTAGGAGACATAACCGCAGCATACCCTCTTCCCCAGGTTATGAGCGGCACCGGGCCCCTCCAAGAAGGGTCTGGTGGCACTCGGTACCGGACCATAGGTCGCGGGAGAGCTTCCGAACGGCGGAAATGCTTCTCCTGCGGCGTGCAATCCGAAAAACATTAAGGTGATTGTAAGTGAACAATACCTTGTTGAGACACATCTGCGCTTCTCCCTGTGATTTGGGGAGGGCTGGTGGCTCCCCCCTTTCTGTTTGTTTGTCAATATAGGACTTTAGCGTCCGATTGACCCGCTCTACAATCGCTTGCCCTTGCGGATTGTAGGGAATTCCAAATGTGTGCTTGATGTCCCAAGTAGCCATGAAGGCGGCCAACTGCCTGGAACTGTAGGCCGGTGCGTTGTCCGTCTTCACGTGCCGCGGCTTGCCCATCGCCGCAATGCAGGAAAGGAGGTGCTGCTCCACGTGGGTGGCAGCCTCCCCTTTCTGCGCCGTTGCCCAAACGAACTGGGAAAAAGTGTCAATGCAGACGTGCATGTATTGCCATCTGCCGAACTGCGGCACATGCGTGACGTCCATCTGCCATACCTGATTAGCCTCTGTCCCTCGTGGGTTGACCCCCCACGAGGGCCCCCCGGCACTCCCGCGCAATGCTGGCAAGAGCGGACTATACCCTGGGCCTGAGAGAGTGGCAGATTGAACTGTCTGGCGAGTGCCTTGGCGTTCTGGTGAAAAAAGGCATGGCTCTGGATTGGAGTAGTGAAAACTCCCAAAACTGAACGTTGCTGAATTTCCCTTGCCGCCGCATCCGCTCTGCTATTGCCCGCGGAGATCGGACCCGGTAGGTCTTGGTGACTTCGGATGTGGGCAATATAGAGCGGCTCTGTGCGGTTCCGCAAATGAAATTGAGCAGTGAGAAACAGACTGAGCAAGTTCTTGTCTATCGCGGGAGTAATGTAAGCTCCCGGTAGACTGTGAAGCAAATTCCTTACATACAGACTGTCAGTAATGATATTTAAACGTTCCTTGGCGAAGGTGCGCAAGGCAAGGTTCACGGCTGCCAACTCTGCCCGCTGCGTGGACTTCTGTGGAAGAGTTAGCAGCGTGCGCCAAGCTTCGCCCTCCTGCCAAGTCAGGACACCATATGTGCGTCCCCCATCGGTAAAAACTGTCTTGGCCCCCTGAAGCGGGACCAGCGAAAGCAATTCGAACAAACTGACTGTTCCTGTCTGAAGTGAGACAAGTCTGGGGTCTTTGGGCAAATGGTATGCCAAGCTTCCGGTGAATCCTTCCAAAGCTATCGGAAGCGAGTCACCTAGCTGCATCAACTGATGGATTTGTTCCTTGGTGAACGGGACTATGATCTTAGCTAAATCGTGCCCAGAAATGTCCCTTGCTCTCAGCCTGCCGCGGTAGATCACCGCGGAGACCAGTTCTTGGGGCGGAACAATGTTCCGAGAAGAGGTGTTAGGCAATTATACCCACTCCACAATTTTCGCTCCCTTCTCTGAGTCCGCTCCTAGCGCCCCAGTGAACATGGATCCCGACCGTACGATGTACAAATTCAGGATCGGGGCATATGGCCCCTGGGCGATCCTATCCACCCACCTCTGGCTGAGAACTTGGTTCACCTTCTCGAGCGCCAAGCGCGCGTCTCGAGAGATTTTTATCCGGTCTGCCGGCTGCTTACCCTAGGTTAGCAGTGAGAAGAGCGGTTTTAGAAGATCCGTATCTAAACGAAAATACGGTCTGGCCCAATTGATGTTCCCCAAAACTTGCTGCAACTCTACAAGGGTGACTGAGTCTTGTAAATTTATCTGAGGCAGGACTGGTGCTGCAAAAGAGCGGAGAAGCCGATGGCCCAAGTATGAAAAGGGCTCGGTTCTCTGCACTTTCTCAGGGGCAATAAGTAAGCCTTTGTCCCCCAGGCTGGCCTGGAGGTCGGAAAACATTTCGCTGCCAAGTTGGGGCAACGCTACTAAGATGTCGTCCATGAAGTGACAAACAATAGCTTTAGGGTAAAGGCTTCGGAACTTTGCCAGTGCGCCGTGAACATAAATTTGGCACAGGGTGGGCGAATTGAGCATGCCCTGTGGCAAGAATTTCCACGCGTAACGCTGCGTGGGCTCTCCGTGGTTCACGACCGGCACTGTAAAGGCGAACCTTTCCCGGTCCCTGGGGTCTAGGGGGATTGTATAAAAGCAATCCTTGAAATCTACGACTAGAATCTCCCACCCCTCGGGAATCATATTAGGATTTGGGATGCCGCATTGAAGCGGACCCATCGGCTGAATGCATTTATTGATCTCCCTGAGATCGTGGAGGAGTCGCCACTTCCCCGACTTCTTCTTAATCACAAAAATTGGCGAATTCCAGGGGCTTGTGGACTGTTCTATGTGTCCTGCGTCTAGCTGTTCCTTAACTAGCTGCTTGAGGGCAACTAATTTCTCTCCCACTACCGGCCATTGTTCTACCCATACCGGAGTGTCGGTGAGCCATTTAAGTGGCAACGCCATTACCCGAAGGTAAGCGTAGCACCGTACTGCTGGAGAATGTCTCGCCCCCAAAGGTTGATGTGCATGTCAAGAATGTGCGGCCGAATTACCGCTGTGCCGTCAGCCTTTGGGATTGTGACTTCTACCCACTCTCGGCTCCTGAACGCTTCCTGGACGCCTCCTACCCCCCACACATTGGAGACTGGCTCAATGGCCCACTCTCTTGGCCACTGGCTCCTGCTTATTACTGACACATCCGCTCCGGTATCGAGTAACCCTGAGAACACCCTTTTGTTCAAAAATACCTCGATAACGGGGCGCTGTTTCCACTCAATGTTGGTCTCCACTGTCGCTAAGACCTGGTATCCTTGCACTGCCTCACTCGCGCTCGAGCGGTCTGCTGAACCGGACTCTGAGCTGTCCCTGAGCCTTCCCTGGCTGCCTGCTGGCGAGTGACAAGGAACCATGATCAGTTGCGCTAACGTGTCTCCCTTGTGGATTGTTTGGGGCAGGTGCGCCCAAAGCTGGACCTGGAGAATGCCTGAAAAATTCGAGTCAATGACTCCTGGAATTATGAAAATTCCGCGTGCTCCAGCTACACTATGGGGCAAAACTAAACCTATAAAGCCTCTGGGCAGGGGTCCCATGTACTGGGTGTCGACTAGATAGACTGTGCCTGGCAGGTCGCATGTAACGTCCGCCGGGCAAGTCAATTCTAGCCCCGTGCTGCCCTTGGGGCTGGCCTGTGCCCTCGCAGTGCCTGGGATGTGCCTAGAATCTAGTCTAGGTCTGGGGAGTTCTGGATCTGGGTGAAGGAAGCCTCTGTTTGGACTGGGGCCAGAGACGTGCCCGGATTCCGGTTTCCCGAACTCGGACAAAACCTGGCCCAATGGTAGCCTTTCTTGCACTTCGGGCAGGGGGTGTTCGGAGCCTTGGGACGGCCAGACTTTTGTCCGCCTCCCTTGGATCGGCACTCCCTAGCGAAGTGACCGACCTTGCCACAAGTGTGACATGCCCCTCTGTTCTTGCCGTTAGGTCTTCTTCCCCCCTGCACTGCTGCCGCTAGCAGACCCATCTTGTAGGAGTCTGTGCCAACGTCGGAGCATGCTCGAATCATGTCCGTTAAGGTTATGTCGGGGCGATTGCCCAGGGACTGCAAGATTTTACGGCAGTCCAAGTTGGCGTTGTCTTTGGCTAGCTTAATCATGAGCTCTTCCTGGGCTTGCTCATTGTCAATCTGCCTGCTAATTGCTTCTTCCAGGCGATTGATGAAGTCCATGTAGGGCTCTTGGGCTCCCTGCTTAATAGCGGTGTAATTTTTGGCCGTTTTGCCAGACGCTGGGACCTTGAAGTATGTCCTATAGGCAGCCTCGGCTGACATCTCTAGGGTGGCAAGAGGCAAGTTGATTTGAGCGTTGATGGACTCAAAGGCACCTGAACCATACAGCTGGTCAGGGATTACCGCGCCTCCCATCCTGGCAGCCCGAGCTTGCGCCTCTAGGCGGAACTCGCTGTCCCAAATCATGTACTGGCTGGGGGTGAGCATCATCCTCATGACGGCTTTCCAATCATGAGGAATCCACATGGTGGTTTCGCACACTTGCTGGAGCGTGCCCCTCGTAAAACGACTTTGGAGCCCTGTCTCTGAAATTGCTTTCCGTAAAGCCATGAGAAGCTTGTACGGGACTGGGGAGTGTACTATCTGCTGTGCGCCCGTGAGCGCGTCCATCTCCAAGCGGATGGGACAAATCTGTCTGAGTTCAGCTAGCTGTTCAACTGACAATTCCCCCTTCTTAAGTTCTATCTCAGCTGTGCGCTGAAGGGCACTCTTCACGACTAGGGAACCTGGGGCTGTCAGAGAAGCGCCAGCGCCTCTCATTCCTTGCGTTCCCTCGGTGGCGTCTGCAGCTGCCACTGCGGGAAGGCTCCCTGCGCTACTCTGCTGATACTTGAATGTCGGATAGAGTGCGGTGGGCGCAGTCGGCTCGACTGGCGTGCCTGATGGCTTCTCTAACGGGGGTTCTTCCGCTTCTACCCGGACTGGCTCGATCTGCTCTAAGAGTCTCCTACATTTCCGCCATGTGCGGACTATCCCTCCTGGAGCTTTCGGGGTTTGCTGAATGCAGTCTCCTATCTGATCCCAGAGCTTCAGGGTCAACGTACCTACTTCTGGGTAAAGTAGGCAGTATTCCCTGAGGTACGCCAAAAGTCTCGCTAGCTCCCTGCTGTGAAATCGGAACTTAAAAACCCTGGCCAGGATTATGAACTCTTGCTCCCGAGTTCTTTGGCTAGCGGACGGACTTGGTCTGTGAGAGCAAGTCCCCATATTACCTGCGATGGTCCTCTGAAGTTTCCTCCTCGGGACGAAGATCGACGCGTCTTTGCAGGCAACAGGTTCGGGCGACGGGTGTCTGGGGTAGACCTCGGAGCGTGGACCTTCTGCCACGGGCCCTTCTATCGGCCTCTGCGATGTCAGGGGCTCACAGCCTGCCCTGAGCGGAACGCGTTTCCCTCTATGGCAAACCTCTCGAAAGCGGGGAGGAAGCGGTAGGAATGTCTCTCTGGAATGCCTCGCGGCGGGCCGTTCTCTGTCCGGCTGGCTGCCGACCAGAGCGCCGCGCTATCCTCCGGGCTGGCGGGTCGCGGTTCAAGCGCAGAACCGGACCGCGTGGAGCGCTACTCACGAGTAGACCTCTCCGGGGTCTCTTACTCACGAGTAAATCACGTCGGGGTCACCAGCTGTAGCGATATCTGGCTGCTAGGGCGGCGTTAGAGCCCGGAGGAGACTGATCAATGACAACACGAGGCAGCAGGAGCGAGATCAGATCAGTACTTTATTGGAAAAAGGCAACATCATTTATAGGGAAAAAAGCGCAACGGTGGCAAGCTGTCACCTGACAGGAAAATTACCTCACCCACGTACACGGGTTAATGGGGAATTCTTCAAAGGGAAGTTAATTAACTGGGGCAAACATGGGTTTAGGGACCTCATTGTCTTGGGGATTAGGCAGGGACAAACATGGCTTATTTGCGCCAGGGATTTCCCGAGCCGGGAGATGAACTATGCACTTAATGTTTGACAGGAGTCAGCTATCTGCTTACTTGGCCGAGTCGCAGGTCAGGTCACGGTAATTGGGTGAATCAAACCCTATATTTTATTCACCCCCCTTAATTTGGCGGCCGCAGAGCCCACGGGCTGGGAGCGTCTCTCACCGCGGTGGCCTCTGGCGGGCCGTTCCATGCCCTGTGGGGCATGGGGAAACCGCAATTTTTATTATTAATCTTTTCTAGAAACTCACAGGAGTTTCTCCTGATCACAATATAAAGAAGGAAAAGCCATATAAATGTATAATGCATAGATGCTTGCAGTCTTTATCATTCAAATTTCCTGCCTTTGGAAAACATTTTTCATACCAATTTTTCTCTTGACAAATCATGTTTTATGCTGTATACACAGCAGCAAACCTGCTATATATATAGCAGGCAAATCTGTCAGCTTGATTTTTGCTCATATTCAGCAAAAAATATAACTTTTTGTTATATTCTGACCATAAACAAACTGAAACAAGCCTCTCAGGCTTCCCGTGGGGAAGAGTTGATTTCTCAGTTTCACTTTCTCCCACAATGAACTTTCAGAAATTGTGGTAAACACGGATAACAAACGGACACAAAGTTGTCATATACTCCTTAATACAATGGTGGCGAACCTATGGCACATGTGCCAGAGGGGACACTCAGAGCCGTCTCTGTGGGCATGTGTGCGGGCTCCGCTCATGGAATTGGCATACTGTCCCTGACAGAAGCCATGACTTGTGAGATCACTCTGAGCCATTGGCTCCGAGGGGATAGAAATTGGGGAGCGGATTAATAGTCATAGATTGATTCACCCATATCTGACCTGGCAAATAGTCCGAGCAGGAGGAAATTGGATGTCTAACTAATCAGTTAGGTAATAGGTAATATCACACTCACGGATTACCCCAAGCCCTAACGCCAACATTGGCCCTGTTTACTCTTGGGTAAGCTTGGAACAATGGAGTTCCCCTGCCAGTGTTTAATTTAGTTAATTAACTTCCCCGGGAGAGGTTCCCAATTAACCCGTGTAAACATGCGATGTGATTTTCTGTCAGATGACGATTCTATCACACGCCGCCTTGTATTCCTATATATGATGATGATTTTCCCTGAATAAATCACTGGTCTTCGCTCCATCTTGTCTCGCGTCTCCTTCTTGACCAGTCTCCTCCGGGACCCAACAGCCGCTTCGTGGCCCCAATCCAACATCTGGTGACCCTGATGTGATCCTACCCGTGAGTAAGCGATCTACGCGGTCCAGTTCTATGCTAGAACCGTGTCTGATCACCCCGGAGGACAGTGCGGCAGCCCCGGTCGGAAAGCCATCCAAGCGGGAAGACAGCAAAGCGGCAAGGCATCTCAGAGAGGCATCCTACAGCATGCTCTGGCTGTCGTGGCGGTTGCAGCATGGAAAACGCGTTCCGCTCAGGGTCGGCTGTGAACCCCTGATCAGTGCAGAGGCCGCCGAGGGCCCGTGGCAGCAGCCCACGCTCCGAGCTCTACCCAGAGATTCGTCACGCAAAACATATTGCCTGGACTTCAGACGTGTCGACTCATCCCAAAAAGGAGACTTCAAAGGACCGGCAAGTAATATGGGGACTTGTCCTCAGCGGCAACGTCCATCCGCTAGTCAAAGAATTCCCGTAATGGAATTCAAGGCCCTGGCCAGGGTATACCAGATAAGCTTTCACAGTGGAGAACTAGCGCGACTTTTGGTGTTCTTGAGGGAGCACTGCCTGCTTTACCCAGAAGTAGGCATGTTAACCCTTCAGCTTTGGGATCAGATAGGAGTCTGCATTCAGCAACCCCCGAGAGCTCCAGATGGCGTAATTCGCACATGGAGCAAATGTAGGAAACTCTTAGCAGAGGTGGACCCAGTCCAGATAGAGACAAAAGAACCCCCAGTGCCATCAGAGCCATCAGCGCCCACGGCTCTCTATCCATCATTTCAGCTCAAGCAGGGTAGTGTAGGGAGCTTTCCCTCGGTGACAGCTGCAGACGTCACCGGCGGAATGCATGGAATGAGGAGCGCTGGCGCTTCTCTGACAGCTACGGGTTCCCGAACTACCAAGAGTGCCCTTCAGCGCACAATTGAGGAAGAGATCAGGAAGGGGGAATTGCCAGCAGAAGAACTAGCTGAGCTTAGTCAGATTTGTCCAATTCGCTTGGAAGTAGATGCCCTCACGGGGCGGCAGCAGATAGTTCATTCACCAGTTCCGTACAAGCTTCTCATGGCTATACAGAAGGCCATTTGAGAGACAGGACTTCAGAGTCGCTTCACTAGGGGCATGCTTCAGCAAGTGTGCAAAAACACGATGTTCATTCCGCACGACTGGAAAGCCGTTATGAGAATGATGCTCAACCCCAGCCAGTATTTGCTATGGGACAGCGAGTATCGTCTCGAGGCTCAGGCAAGGGCTGCCAGGATGGGTGGGCAATAATTCCTGACCAACTATATGGCTCAGGTGCCTTCAAATCCATCGATGCGCAGACCGCCTTGCCACTTGCCACCCTTCAGTTGTCAGCTGAGACAGCCTTCAGGGCTTTTCTCAAAGTCCCAGCAACTGGCAAAGCGGCCAAAAATTCCACCGCAGTCAAACAGGGTGCCCAGGAGTCCTACATGGACTTTATCAATCAACTGGAGGAAGCAGTCAGTAGACAGATTGATAATGAGCAAGCCCAACAAGAGCTCATGATGAAATTGGCTAAGGACAACACCAATCTCAACTGCCGTAAGATCTTGCAGTCATTGGGCAATCGTCTCTACCTGACTCTCATGGACATGATTAGGGCTTGCGCCGACGTTGGCACAGATTCCTACAAAATGGGTCTGTTGGCAGCGGGGTAGGAAACCCAAGAACAAGACCCAAGGAACATGTCACAATTGTGGCAAGGTCGGTCACTTCGCTAGGGAGTGCCGATCCAAGGGCAGCTGCCAACATGCCGGCCGCCCCAAGGTTCCAACCACCCCATGTCCGAAGTGTAACAAAGGCTTCCATTGGTCCAAATTCTGTCCAAATTCGGGAAACCGGAACACAGGCATGTCTCTGGCCCCGGTCCAAACAGAGACCTCCCTCGCTCTGGGAGAGCCAGAGCTGGATTAGATTCCAATCACATTCCCGACATTGCGAAGGCGCAGGCCAGCCCTAAAGGTAGCACAGGGCTAGAATTGACTTGCCAGGCAGACGTTACATGCGACTTGCCAGGCACAGTCTATCTGGTCGATTCTCAGTACATGGGACCCCTGCCCAAAGGCTTCATAGGCTTAGTTTTGCCTCATAGTGTCACAGGAGCACGAGGAATTCTTGTAATTCATTGACTCCAATTTTTCGGGTGTTCTCCAAGTTCAACTCTGGACGCACCTACCCCAGACCATTCACAAGGGAGACACGTTAGCGCAACTGATTATGGTTCCTTGTAACTCGCCAGCAGACAGACAGGGAAGGCTCAGGGACAGCTCAGAGTCCAGGTCGGAAGACCGCTTGAGTGCAAGTGGGGCAGTGCAAGGATACCAGGTCTTAGCAGCAGTGGAAACCAACATAGAATGGAAACGGTGACCAGTCATAGAGGTATATTTAAATAAAAAACCGTTCACTGGGTTGCTGGACACCAGAGCTGACGTCAGCGTGGTCAGCCAAAGTCAGTGGCCGCAGGAGTGGGCTATTGAGCCGGTCTCTGATGTGTGGGGGGTAGGCGGCATCCAAGAAGCATTTAGAAGCCGGGAGTGGGTGGAAGTCACGATCCCTGAGGCTGACGGCACAGCGGTCATCCGGCCGCACATTCTGGATGTGCACGTCAACCTCTGGGGGCGAGACATTCTGCAGCAATACCGTGCCACTCTTACTTTCGGGTAATGGCTCTGCCACTTAAATGGCTTACCAACACGCCTGTCTGGGTGGAACAATGGCTGGTAGTAGGGGAGAAATTAGTCGCCCTGAAACAGCTGGTAAAGGAACAGCTAGATGCAGGACATATAGAGCAGTCCACCAGTCCTTGGAATTCGCCCATATTTGTCATCAAGAAAAAGTCGGGGAAGTGGCGACTCCTCCACGATCTCAGAGAGATCAATAAATGTATCCAGCCAATGGGTCCGCTTCAATGCGGCATCCCAAATCCGAATATGATCCCCGAGGGTTGGGAGATCTTGGTCGTAGACCTTAAGGATTGCTTTTATACAATTCCCCTAGATTCTAGGGACAGGGAAAGGTTTGCCTTTACAGTGCCAGTCGTGAACCACCGAGAGCCTACGCAGCATTACGCGTGGAAATATTTGCCACAGGGGGTGCTCAATTCACCCACCCTGTGCCAAGTTTATGTTCACAACGCACTGGCAAAGTTTGGAAACCTTCACCCCGCAGCTTTAGTGTGTCATTTCATGGATGACATCTTGGTCGCAGCGCCACAACTCGGCAGCAAAATGTTTAAGGACCTCCAGGCCACCCTGGGGGGAAAAGGGTTACTCATTGCCCCAGAGAAATTCCAGAGAACCGAGCCGTTTTCATGCTTGGGTCATCGGCTTCTCCGTTCTTTCGCAGCACCAGTTTTGCCTCAAATCAACTTAAAAGATTCAGTCACCCTGGTAGAGTTACAGCAGGTTTTAGGAAACATTAATTGGGCCAGACCTTACTTCAGATTGGATACGGATCTTTTGAGACCGCTCTTCTCGCTGCTAACATTAGGTAAGCAGCTGGCAGACCGGATACAAATTCCTCGAGAGGCACGCTTGACTCTCAAGAAGGTCAACCAAGTTCTCAGCCAGAGATGGGTAGACAGGGTTACTCAGGGGCCATATGCCCCAATCCTGAACTTGTACATCGTTCGGGCCGGATCCATGTTCACCGGAGCCCTAGGAGTGGACTCCGAGCGAGGGGTGAGTATCATAGAATTGGTATATTTACCACACACCTCTTCCCTAAACATCGTTCCCCCGCAGGAACTGGTCTCCGTGGTAGTCTACCGAGGAAGGCTGAGAGCTAGGGACATCTCAGGGCACGATTTAGCAAAAATCGTGGTCCCATTCACTAAAGAGCAAGTTCAGCAGCTGATGCAGCTCAGTGACTCGCTTCCAATTGCCTTGGAGGGATTCACCAGATGCTTGGCATACCACTTGCCAAAAGACCCCAGACTCGTCTCGCTTCAAACGCAGACAGTCAGTTTGTGTGAATTGATGTCACTGGTCCCACTTCAGGGGGCTAGAACAGTTTTCATGGATGGGGGTCATACATATGGTGTTCTAACTTTGCAGGAGGACCAGGCTTGGCGCACGCTTCTAACTCTTCCACAGAAGTCCGCGCAGCGGGCAGAGTTGGCAGCGGCGAACCTCGCTTTGTGCACCTTTGCCAAAGAACGCCTCAACATCATAACTGACAGTCAGTATGTTAGGAATTTGCTTCACAGTCTACCGGGAGCGTACATCACTCCCGCGATAGACAAAATTTGCTAAGTTTGTTTCTCACAGCTCAATTTCACTTGCGAAACCGCACCGAAGCGCTCTATATCACCCACATCAGAAGTCACCAGGACTTGCCTGGTCCGATTTCTGCGGGCAATAGCAGAGCGGATGTGGCCGCAAAGGAAATTCAGCAACGGTCAGTTTTGGGAGTCTTCACAACTCCAATTCAGAGTCATGCATTCTTTCACCAGAATGCCAAAGTGCTCGCAAGGCAGTTTAACCTGCCACTTTCTCAAGCCCAAGGCATTGTCCGTTCCTGTCAGCATTGTGCAGGGGCGGCGGCGGGGGGCCTTGTGGGGGGGTCAACCCACGAGGGACAGAGGCCAACCAGGTGTGGCAAATGGATGTCACACATGTTCCGCTGTTTGGCAGATGGCAGTACATGCACGTCTGCATTGATACCTTTTCACAATTTGTTTGGGCAACGGCACAGAAGGGAGAGATGGCTTCCCATGTAGAGCAGCATCTCCTTTCTGGCTTCGCGGCCATGGGCAAACCATGGCACGTGAAAACCGATAACGCCCCGGCCTACAGTTCCAGGCAGCTGGCTGACTTCATGGCCACCTGGGACATCAAACACACCTTTGGCGTTCCATACAACCCGCAGGGGCAAGCGATTGTGGAACGGGTCAATCGGACACTTAAGTCCTACATTGACAAGCAAACAGAAAGGGGGGAACCACCTGCCCTCTCCAAATCTCAGGGTCAGGCGCAACATTGTCTGAACAAGGTGTTGTTCACGTACAATAACCTTAATGTTTTTTCAGATTGTACCCCACAGGAGAAGCACTTCCGCCGCTCGGAAGCTCTCCCGCGGCCGATGGTGTGTTACCGAGTGCCGCCAGATCCCTCCTGGAAGGGCCCAGCGCCACTTGTAACCTGGGGAAGAGGGTATGCTGCAATTATGTCTCATACAGGTGTCATCTGGATTCCAGCTCGGTGCGTCAAACCCCACTTGGAGCCACATGGCGTGGACTCAGGCCGTCCCGAACCCAATCCCGGAGATGGAGAACCTCACCCTGACGGGGGGAGCCAAGCGGAGGAAGCGGCGACAGCAGATGACAGCGCCGAAGATCACCTGGGGGATGGCCAAAACCCTTTGCCAAGAAGCGGTGGACGCCGTCTGGCACGAGGACAAGGAGCTGACACCAGAGAACATCTTGGTTGCAGCCTTTTCCCTGATCACAGCTAATTCCGTGACGACCACCATCATCCTGATCCTCTCCCTACTTGCGGGGGGAGGTGTTCAGGAAGCTTCGCTGGAAGCCAACAACCTGATGCCAGGCAGAGACCTCTCTGCCCGGATGCATTACAACATTTGGGAAAGGTTGGCGACTCTCGTCAACCAGTCTGATTTTTGCCTGTGGCATACCACCACTTCTGCCTCAATCCTGAGCACATGTCTCATCCCGGTGTGTCATTCCCCAGAAATGCGCACTAGGAACGGCGACTGGTTAGTGAAGCGGATATTCGGTCCATTTTACAAGACTGGTTTCTCAACGTATGCGCAGTGGGGAACCCAAGTCACCAAAGTTTTGCCGGCTGATGCAGCCACTCTCTATACTCCTCGAGTGGCGGTCAGCCCGAACTCTACTTGTGCTCGAATGGTTGGCTGCTCCACGGCCGGTGGGCCTCAGCGCCGTTGCCTCGACCCCGGCAGCGGCAACTGGACTTGTGATAACCCAGAGACAATTAGCTCAATGTATGTTCATGTTATCTTGCCTTCAGGATGGTTCTTTACATGCAATCAGTATACTTGGAACTACATTCCCGCAAATGTATCAGATTCCACATGTTGTATCAGTTGCTTGACATTGTTGCTCCCCACTAGAGACATGGTTGCCCCAAGCACGAATGTCCCTTCACACATACCACCTCATGCCACCCAGTTAGACAGCTCATGTGATAGCAACATTAGGGTTTTGAGTAAAGCTGAGTACGTCTCGTTGGCAGTCAGCATACTTGGCATGCCAGGCTTAGCCGTCGGCAACGCTCGGAGAATTGGTCAATTGGCTTGCGCCCTGGCAAAAGCCATCAACCACACCTCCTCGGCGATAGCGCTGCTCAACCAGGAGCAGACAGAGCTTCGCCATGCCATCTTGGATAATCTAGCAGCCATCGATTACCTCCTGCTGCTACATCATTTGGGTTGTGAGTCTGTCCACGGCATGTGTTGCTTTAATCTCACAGAGAACACGCATAAGGTACAGAGTCAGCTCACGGACATCCACACCTTGGTCAAAAACATCAAGGAGGATGCTACGTGGGGATGGTGGGATTTGTTATGGTCGTGGTTCCCGTGGGGTTGGCTACAGACGACACTCAAGGTGATTGTGGGGGTGGTAATTACTGGGCACAGCAGTGTGTTGTTTCGTGCAATGTATTCCCTCACTGATGTCGAGATGTCCCCCATGGAAGGAACCCCGGAATGTCATCACCCCACGCCAGCTGATGCCACTCCTATGCCGGGCCATCTGTCAGGTCCAATCAAACAAGTAAAGGGGGAGTGCGGGCTCCGCTCATGGAATTGGCATACTGCCCCTGACAGAAGCCATGACTTGTGATATCACTCTGAGCCATTGGCTCCGAGGGGACAGAAATTCGGGAGCGGATTAATAGTCATTCTATTCACCCATATCTGACCTGACAAACAGTCCAAGCAGGAGGAAGTTGGATGTCTAACTAATCAGTTAGGTAATAGGTAATATCGCACCTGCGGATTACCCCAAGCCCTAACGCCAACATCGGCCATGTTTACTCTTGGGTAAGCTTGGAACAATGGAGTTCCCCTGCCAGTGT
This sequence comes from Bradypodion pumilum, assembly GCA_035047305.1. NCBI lineage: Eukaryota > Metazoa > Chordata > Lepidosauria > Squamata > Chamaeleonidae > Bradypodion > Bradypodion pumilum. The sequence goes on along the minus strand of JAWDJD010000004.1, from coordinate 182,695,753 downwards.
TTAATTTAGTTAATTAACTTCCCCGGGAGAGGTTCCCAATTAACCCGTGTAAACATGCGATGTGATTTTCTGTCAGATGACGATTCTATCACACGCCGCCTTGTATTCCTATATATGATGATGATTTTCCCTGAATAAATCACTGGTCTTCGCTCCATCTTGTCTCGCATCTCCTTCTTGACCAGTCTCCTCCGGGACCCAACAGCCGCTTCGCGGCCCCAATCCAACACATGTGTGCTGTCACCCCAGCACAGAGATCACTCTGCCCCTCTGCCCAGCTGCCCACTGGGAGCGCTTCCTCCCTCCCCCAGCACAGAGTTCACCCTGCCTCTCTGCCCAGCAACCCAATGTGAGTGCTTCCTCCCTCCCCTCAGCACAGAATTTGCCCCACCCCTCTGCGGCACGGATGGCAGCCAGCTGAGTTTGGGCACTCGGTCTCTAAAAGGTTTGCCACCACTGCCTTATAGAAATAGAGTCCCTGTGTTTTGTAGAAGATTCCTATGCCACTCAGGGTCATGTGTGGCATAATAATAAATAGGACCAAAACCTTTCTGTACATTGTTAATTAGATCCTATATTTAAGGTACAAGGGTACACTGGACATCCTGGTAGGAAGATGTTCTGGAGAATGTCAACAATGAATTAAAAAGTGGAGCATGAAAGATTTTGACAGCAGTTTTATTTCTAAGAGTGTTAAGTAAAATTCTTTCTGCACACATGAGTGCCTTGCATGCTGTTTAAGAATAATCACCTTTAATTGAGCTATAATATATACAGGCAGGTGGTGCAGATCAAAAATATCAGAGTACTTTGTTTTGATTGCTAACAGGATTAATTTGAGATTAATTTGTGTACTTGGGACAAGCAGTAAGGTTTACAGCTTCAGGCCTCAAGTCCATCTATTCTACACAGAGCATTTGCTTAACTCTTATTTTTAGCATCAATGATACCAGTAGTGTCTGTAAGACCCAGAGCTGGCACTAGTGTCGTGAGAGTCAAAGATGGCAAAATAACTTGGCTTCTGTTTTTTAAACCCTATTGCTGGGCGTTAGCACATTTTTGTTCTGCTTTGCTGCAGTTGCTTCAGCATAGGATCTGAGAGAATTAAGCCTACTTCCATGCTGAGCAACACACTTGCAGATTTGAATAATTTGATAATGTTTCCTTTCTATGTTTCTCTGTCTTTACCTCTCAAAGCTCTGTGGATGGGTGTTGTGTTCTGTAAAGCCGTGCCTTTAACAATGTACCTTTGCCATGTGTTAACAATGTAACCTTTCTGTGTGCAACATTATAACCATCAGCTGTATCAATGTAAACCTGATAAGGGGACGCGAGCTAGTGACCACTAGATGGCAATAGCGAGCGTCCAGCTCTCATGGCTCAGATTCACCTGGTTCAGCAGGGCGGGAAGATTCCCCGCCACCTCTTCACCTGGTCAAGAAGGGCGTGACCTTCCACGACGTCACGCAGGCAGCAACCAATAGTCTGTCGACGAGCCACATTCAAATGTATAGCCAGCTGTATATATTGAGCTGTTCATCCGCCATTACCACATGTTCCTCCGGACCATCATGCAATAAACCTGTGTTAAGCCAACCCTTCGGCTGTTTCATTGTCTTTGGTCCCTTACACTAAATTGGCGACGAAGGTGGGATGATGGCAGCCCACGGGACCAAGACATGTGCCGGTTTCGAAATCAGGAAACCGGGCGACTGGGAGATCTTCGAGATGGACTTCCAGGCAGCACTGATTGAGTCCGAGGTCACGGAAGAGGCAAAGAAAAGGGCCATCTTCACCAGGATGCTCGGACAAGAAACCAAAAGGAACTTGGTGGACCTGATTGCACCGAGGAGGGTGAGCGAATTCAAGGCCAAGGAACTCATGCAGATGCTGCGTGAGCACGTCCGGCCCGCCACGGCGATGTTTCCCGCTCGGAGTGCGTTTTGGAGGCGAGTCCAAGCGCCCGGGGAGACGGTCGCCGCATTCGTGGCGGCCCTGCGGCTGGCGGCCGGCCCGTGCAAATGGGAGAATGCCGAAATCACCCTCCGGGACTGTGTGCTGTGCGACGTGAACGACGCCGAAACCCAGCGCACATTAATGAACCAAGAGCCGCCTCCCACGTTGCAGGAGGTCGTCAGAGCGGCCCAGGCCGCAGAAGCTACAAAGGCCGGGGTCCAAGAACTCCAGGACTGGCGGCCGAAGTCGAGCAAGGCAGAGACTCCGGTACAGGCGGCCCGGCGAACTTCGAGGTCGTCCACAGAGAGCAGCGACGACGAGGACGTCCGGAGGGTCCGGAAGGAGAGCCGGCGGTGTGATGGCTGTGGAGCGGCCCACGACCGCGTAAAGTGCCCGTTCCGGAAGGCCGAGTGCCACAACTGCGGCCGCCGCGGGCACATCGCCAAGGTGTGCAGGAAGAAGCGCGAGACCCGGCGGAGCTCAGCAGACCGTTCCGCGGGGCAAGACCGCTCAACGAGACCCAAGGACGGCGCTCAGGCCACGCGGAAGCAGGACGGCGTGGGCCGCATCTCCGACGGCAGCGAGGACGACGCCCCAGTGTTCAGCGTATCTGCAGGACACCCCCGCTATTTTGTTGAGGTACTAGTCCAAGGGGTTCCCATTAGGATGGAAATTGACTCGGGGTCCTCATATTCAATCATTTCCCAGAGGGAGTTTTTGGGAATTGCCCCCCACAAGCGACCCAAGCTCAAAGCATTGAGGTCCACACTACGGGACGTGCAATGGAACAGCATTCCAGTGTTGGGGGTTGGAGAATTTCAGGTTAAATTCAAGAAGCACGCCGCGTCCCTTCCCCTAGTCGTGCTCAAAGGGGGAGATTGCAGCCTCCTCGGGACTCAATGGTTCCAGCCCCTGGGTTTGTTTATTGGGGGGGTGCACACCATTGGGATGCACGCCGTTGGGACTGATCCAATTCAGGAGGTGTGCGAGGCGCACCCCGAAGTTTTCAAAAAAGGACTGGGGAAATTCAAGGGGCCCCCAGTGGCATTCGACCTGGACCCGGAGGTCCGCCCAATTCGCCTTAAACCACGCCGGGTGCCGTTCGCACTCAAGGAGAAGATAGAGGCGGAACTGGACAAATTGGTGGGCCAGGGAATCCTTGTCCTGTTGATTCCGCGGAGTGGGAAACTCCAATTGTAACCGCACTAAAGGCCAATGGGGAGGTCCGCATATGCGCCGACTACAAGTGCACCATCAACAAGGCGATCCGCCCGAATGCATATCCGGTGCCGGTAGTCAGCCATCTGCTGGCCAGGTTACACGGGGGAAAGTGTTTCGCTAAGCTCGACTTAGCACAGGCCTACCAGCAGCTTACGGTGTCCCCTGCCGCAGCTGCTGCGCAGACCATAGTCACCCATAAGGGGGCGTTCCAGGTGACGCGCCTCCAGTTCGGCGTGAATTCGGCGCCTGGAATTTTCCAGTCACTCGTGGAACGCCTCCTGAAGGGACTGGAGGGGGTGTTGCCTTATTTTGATGACGTGTTAATAACGGGGGGGGGGGGGGAGTCGGGTTGAATTGGCCAAGAGGTTGGGGAAGGTCCTGACAATATTCGAAAAAGCGGGGCTGAGACTGCGAAAGGACAAATGCGTCTTCTTCGCAACCGAGGTTGAGTTCCTAGGGTTTTGTGTGACTCCTGAGGGAATAAAACCATCCAAGTCCAAGGTGGCAGCCATTAAGAAAGCCCCCCGCCCCACCTCCAAGCCCGAGCTGCAGTCGTTCCTAGGGCTGCTCAACTTTTACCACTCCTTTCTCCCCCGGAAGGCAGCGGTGGCTGAACCGCTACACAAACTGCTTAAGAAAGACCAGGCATGGAAGTGGGGCGATGACCAAGAAAGGGCATTTAGTGAGCTAAAGAGTCTCCTAGCGTCCGATGCCATACTGACCCACTTCAACCCCAAACGCCCGGTAGTTCTGACCTGTGATGCATCCCCAGTGGGGGTGGGGGCGGTGCTGTGCCACGTGTTGGAAAACGGAAGGGAGGCCCCGATAGCATTTTACTCCAGGTCCCTGTCCCAAGCGGAGAGAAACTACGCACAGACAGACAGGGAGGCACTAGCAATAGTCGCGGGGACGAAAAAATTTCACGATTTTCTGTACGGCCGCCCCTTCACCATTGTAACAGACCACAAGCCCCTGCTAGGGATCTTTACCGCAGATAAGCCCACACCACAGATCCTGTCCCCGAGGATGCTCAGGTGGGCCATTTTTCTCAACGCGTATCAGCACGCGTTGGTCTACCGGCCCGGGAAAGAGATCAGCCATGCGGACGCTCCATCAAGGTCTCCCCTCCCCCTAACGCCCAGCCAGGTGAGCAAGGGGGAGCGGGACCATCAGGTTCTCATGATAGAGGTGCTGGATTCGCCCCCCGTAATGCCCACCGACATTGCCAAAGCGACAGAGAAGGACAAGACGTTAGCGGCAGTTAGCTCCTGGGTGCAGAAAGGGTGGCCGGCATCCTCCCCAGCGGAGGAGTTCGCTCCATTTTTCAGAAAAAAGCTAGAACTGTCCCTAGAGAGGGGGTGCCTCTTGTGGGGGCAGCGGGTGGTGATTCCCACTTCCCTTCGGCCGCGGGTGCTCAAACTGCTGCACGTCAGCCACCCCGGCATCGTGCGATCCAAGGCGCTGGCCCGGAGTTACTTCTGGTGGCCCCAGCTGGACGCCGACATCGAGCACATGGTCGGCACTTGTGAAAGTTGCCAATGCTCCAGACCAGAGGAGGCCCGCCTTCCCCACAGGGAATGGGACGCGGCTAAGGGGCCGTGGTCCTGGGTGCACATTGATTTCGCGGGCCCGTTCAGAGGCACCCTGTTCCTTCTTGTAGTGGACGCCTTCTCCAAGTGGTTGGAGGTTATCCCAGTCACGAGCACCTCCTCGGCCCAGACCATTAGGCATTTGCGGAGGCTCTTTTCCACGTTCGGCATACCCGACACATTAATTAGCGACAACGCTAGTTGTTTCACGTCCTCCGAGTTCAGGGCATTCATGGAGATTAACGCCGTTCAGCATATCACCTCCGCCCCATTTCACCCAGCCACCAATGGCCAAGTAGAGCGCCTCGTCCGCACCACGAAGGATGCGTTGCGGCGCATGGGCCCCGGGGATCTGAACCTGCAAGTCTGTCAGTTTCTGCTAGGGTACAGGGTGACCCCTTTGGCGTCAGGATACTCCCCCGCAGAGCTCTTAATGCGTAGGAAACTGACCACCATCCTCACTAGGCTAGACCCCACGAGGGTAGAGGACAAAGGAAGGAACATCGGGCTAGAGGCCACAAAGAGTTTCAGTATAGGCGCCCCCATGCATTGCAGGAATTACGCCAGCACGGGCCCAGCCTGGGTACCGGGCGTAGTTGTGGAGCAAACCGGCCCCGTGTCGTACCGCGTGGAAACCAGTACAGGGCTCCTGTGAAGGCGGCACGCGGACCAGCTCCGACGCAGGGTCTCCGATGAGCAGGGCACAGACCAAACAGAGAAAAAATCAGCATTAGGGTTCTCCCCCACCCGTTCAGCCCAAGGGGGAGGAAAAAGGGACCGCGGGCCCCCACCAAGGGGGGAGGAGGATGTTCTCGTAGATATCCTAGGGGATCTTTCTGAGGAGGAGGAGGAACCCGACCCCATACATATCTCGCGGAATGCCCCCACAAATGCGGATACCCCTACTAAGTTAGATTTTGATTTTCAGAACCGGGGGGGGGGGTTTGGAGTGGTCCCCCACCCGTCCAAGCGAGAAGAGGGGTTTTTCGTTAGCCCCGACTGCCCCCGGTCTGCCCACAATGGAGTTTTTCCCTTCCCCTAAGGCCGCCAGACAGCGGCAAGCCACTAACAAGTCTCCCTCTCCCATTTCAGGACAAGGGACCAGGGAACAAAGAAGCAGTAGCGCCCCCGGGGGGGTCAGCCCTCTTCACGGCCCAAATGCACATGCAACAAGCCATCTTGGCTGAGAGACTTCGTCTCATCCTAGGGGGGAGGGATGTTGTGTTCTGTAAAGCCGTGCCTTTAATAATGTACCTTTGCCATGTGTTAACAATGTAACCTTTCTGTGTGCAACATTATAACCATCAGCTGTATCAATGTAAACCTGATAAGGGGACGCGAGCTAGTGACCACTAGATGGCAATAGCGAGCGTCCAGCTCTCATGGCTCAGATTCACCTGGTTCAGCAGCGCGGGAAGATTCCCCGCCACCTCTTCACCTGGTCAAGAAGGGCGTGACCTTCCACGACGTCACGCAGGCAGCAACCAATAGTCTGTCGACGAGCCACATTCAAATGTATAGCCAGCTGTATATATTGAGCTGTTCATCCGCCATTACCACATGTTCCTCCGGACCATCATGCAATAAACCTGTGTTAAGCCAACCCTTCGGCTGTTTCATTGTCTTTGGTCCCTTACACTAAAATGGGTAAAACAAGGAGAGAAGAGAGGAGATAATGAAGTAGACAAGGAGGGACTGGAGAAGGTATGAAAAGGAGGAGGGCAATCTATGTTGGGAGTGAAATGTTAGGAAGCAATTCTAGATGTTCATGTCAGGCATTATTTGGACAACCCTGTGCATTCCTGTACATCAGGGGTTCTCAACCTACGGCCCCGTGAGCCGGATGCGGCCCATTTAATGTGGCCCTCCCACTGCCTCCACCAAACCCGGAAGTGCCATGTGTGGCTCCTATTTAATGTATAGGCAGGCACGGCAGAATGGCCATCTGGCCCCCGAATCTGTCTGAGGGAGCGTGACCCGCCCCTCAGCTTGAAAAGGTTGAGAACCCCTGCTGTACATTCAGCAACAAATACCCTCTCCATGTGTGGATGAAGATAGCAGCCTGACCTATTCAAACGTGCAGGGGGGGGGGGGGAGTCAGAACTCAGATTCACTCCAGAATGATTAGAGATAATACTAATGTGTAGACAAGGCTTTAGATGCAGATGATGCTCCTGAGGAAATTCTCTCTTTCCCATTGCTCTTGAGAATACAGTGCTTTAACAGTGTTCAGAGAAGCACAGGAAGGAGGAGAAAAGAAGCTACGGTATCTTCTCTCTTGTAACCTTCATAATCAAATTGTCTGATGAGCAATGAAAGAGCCAAGTCCAGTCCAGGACTGCAACAGCAAATTGTATTGCGATCTCAAATTGAGTTAGGCTTTATCAGAGAGTCTCTTTCCTTCAGCTAGGAAGGATTTTTCAATCAGCCTGCAGGCTTCTGTTACATGTCACTTGCAAACAGGAAACAGGGGCAGGCTGATTTGAGACAATGAATTCTGTGGGAAGTGCATTCCCAATGTGTAGATTTTTTCTTCACAGGAAACAGCCAAAAATGCACATTTGGTTTCCCTCAAGGACAGATGTATGGCACAGCCCAGAAGACTGCCAGAAATGGCAGTGCTGAAAATGTGTTTGAGAGTTAGTGGTGAATTTGGAGGCTCTGTTGGGTCCCAAATCTATATAGTAATTTTGCATCACAGTTTCCACTCAAATTGCTCTTTTTTTTCTTTGAAAAGACAACTTAAGAAAGCCATTGACATTTCTGCTTGACTGTCCAATATAACAGCATCTATAAAATCTCAAACTGTTGACCTTTAGAATTATTGGGCCTGAATAAATGTAACAGCTATACATACATGCATTTATTCTAAAAGATATTCCTACTTATAATGCCCTTGGTGAAGTCCACAGGTAAGGGAGATGGTCCCCAAGTGGATTAAATCCCACTTGAATCCCTCTTGATGGAGGGCAGCAGATTCATCAATACTGGCCTGGGGCCGAAGATGACTTTGTGTGCCAAAAGGGCTCAGGACCAGAAAGTGACCTGTGGAATTGGATCAGTGGTATGGGGGTCATGCTGCAGTGCAGAAGGCAGACGAAAGGCCACTGCATTACATTCTCAGGACAGTCTTCATGGCCGAGCACCATGATGATCACTAATATTTGGAAACAGATATGGCACAAGAATAATAATAATGGCCAGCATTGTATTTGGAGCAGAAGGAAATAATTTAAACTTTGCCCTTACTCTTGTCTAGAAGGTGACCCTGTTGCACAACTAATCTTGTGAACAGTTGTGCAAACAATTTTAAAGCAGTGAGGAAGCAAACATGCAAAAGGAGCACTTACAGAATCTCCTTCTATATCAAATAGGATACTGGTGAATATGTGTCTGGCTGGACATCCGGCTACGGTAATGGAGCAGACTGTACAGCCAGTGACTCAATGCTGAGTGTTGGGCAGTGGTAAATAACCTGACTTCCTAAAGGGATTTAGTGTCTTGCAATGAAGACAAGGGCACAGCTGCAGTGAGGCTCAACACAACTTTATTACATGGTAGTCAGGGTGAACATGTGGTAATGGCAGACAGGCAGCTCTATTTATATTGCACTATACATTTGAACATGCAGGTATGGCAGCCCATTGGCTCTCGCCCACGTGACATCATTTCGTGTCACGCCCATCTTCTCCAGGTGTTGGTGTGGCGGGAAGGTTTCCCGCCCTTGAGGTATTTGGGGAATCTGTACCATGTGAGCTGGATGCTCGCTACTGCCACCTGTGGTCACTTAGCTCGCATCCTCACACAGCCTGTTACAATGAGTTCTTGATGAGATACAATTGGTAACAATCATTGGTTACATTCCGTTAAAGATGACTTACAGAGTTTCATTGCACTGCATTCAATACATAACATCCCTCCCCCCTAGTAAGGAGAAAGTCCTTCAGCCAATGTGGCTTCCCGCAAACGCGCTTGGGGCAAGTGGCAGCCGTGCTTGGCCCTGGGGTAGCTGCGTGTCCCTGTTCGCTCGGTCCTCATCCTGCAGCGGGAGAGGGTGACTCGTTAGCGATCGGCCCCTGAGTCTGGGATTGGGAAAGTCGAGCGGTAAGGGTAAACTCCAGGGACGTGAAACTGGGGGTTCTAGGGACTAAGGAAAAAACCCCGCTCCTCGCTCGGATGGGTAGTGGACCACTCCGAACCCCCCCCCGGCTTCTGAACTCAAAATCTAACTCTGCTGAATCTTCCTCTTCCGAATCATTCCTGTAGTCCTGGGGGTCCAAAGGATATGGGTTTGTGTCATCCCCTTCCCCCAGTAATCTGTGTCTCCCCTTGGGATAAGTGGGTGGGGGAGGACCCTATCATTGAATTTCCCACTTGGGCTCCCGTGCCCTGCCTGTTTACCACCCTACTCCTGAGTTGATCAGCGTGCCTCCTCCAGAGGAGACCTGTGCTGGTCTTGACATTATACGATACTGGCCCCGTTTGCCTGACTACTACTCCAGGAATCCAGTTCGGTCCTGTGGCCGCATAATTTCTGCAGTGCACGGCCGCTGACCCCGAAACTCTTAGTATTCCCTAACACTATGTTTCTTCCCGTGTCCTCCACCCTGTTTGGATCTAGGCATGTGAGGATTGTGGCGGGTCTCCTCCACATAAGGAGTTCGGCGGGTGATAACCCTGACGCTAGGGGCGTTACTCTATATCCTAGTAGGAATTGGCACAACTGTAAATTCAAGTCCCCGGGGCTCATCTGACACAACGCATCCTTCATTGTTCGCACCAGGCATTCCGCCTGGCCATTTGTCACGGGGTGAAATGGGGCAGAGGTAATGTGGCGAATCCCGTTGATATCCATGAATGCTTTGAACTCAGCTGACGTGAAGGTTGAGGCGTTATCGCTCACAAGCACGTCTGGTAACCTGAAACAGCTGAATACCTTTCGCAATTGTCTCACAGTTGCGGTTGATGATGTGCTAGACATCGGGATAACCTCCAACCACTTGGAGTAAGCGTCAACTATTACTAGGAACAGGGTCCCCCTGAAGGTTCCCGCAAAATCTATGTGTCGATGCAACCATGGCCCACGAGCTGTGTCCCATTCTCTATGGGGAAGTCGGGACTCCTCGGGTCGGGTTCTCTGGCAGCTTTCACAAGTGCCAACCATGTTTTCGATGTCTGCATCTCACTTGGGCCACCAGAAGTAGCTTCTGGCTAGCGCTTTAGAGCGCACGATTCCCGGGTAGCTGATGTGTAACATTTTAAATACCTGTGACCTTAACACTTCGGGGATTACTACCCGCTGCCCCCACAGGAGGCAGCCCCTCTCTAAAGACAGTTCGTCTCTCCTTCTACCATATACCTTGAATTCCTCTGTGGGGGAGGTTGCTGGCCTTTTGCACCCAGGACAACTAAAACTAGTGATCTGTCCTTTGCTGTAGCTTTAGCAATGTCTGCTGGCAGTATCGGGGGGGGGGGTTCTAGAGCCTTGATTAGTAGCACCTGGTGGTCCTGCTCTACCTCACACCCCGGGTCTCCTAGCTGTGGGAGGGGTGACCTGGAAAGGGCATCCGCATGGCTGATTTCCTTGCCGGGACGGTAGACCAATGCATACTCGTATGCATTGAGGAAGATTGCCCACCTCAGCATCCTCAGGGACAAAATCTGTGGGGAGGGCTTGTTTGTGGTAAAAATTCCTAGTAGGGGCTTGTGGTTGGTCACGACTGTGAACAGTCGACCATTCAGGAAATCGTGGAACTTTTTGGTTCCTGCAACTATTGCCAGGGCTTCCCTGTCTGTCTGCGCATAGTTGCGCTCTGCCTTGGACAGGGATCTCGAGTAAAATGCTACTGGGGCTTCCTGCCCGCTGTCTAGCATGTGGCATAGGACTGCCCCCACCCCCACCGGTGAGGCGTCACAAACTTATACAACGGGTTTCTTAGGGTCAAAATGGGTTAAGACAGCCTCGGAAGACAAAAGCTGCTTAAGCCCTCTGAACGCCCGTTCTTGACCTTCTCCCCACCGCCAAACCACGTCTTTCTTCAGCAACTTATGCAGCGGTTCTGCCACCAACACCTTCCTGGGCAGGAAGGAGTGGTAAAAATTCAAAAGCCCTAGGAAGGACTGTAGCTCGGGTTTGGTGGTGGGGCGTGGGGCATTTTGGACTGCTGTTACCTTCGACTCCGCTGGCTTGATGCCTTCAGGGGTTATGCGAAAACCTAGAAACTCGACTTCCTCTGCAAAAAACACACACTTATCTTTTCTCAACCTGAGTCCCGCTTTCTCGAACACGGTTAACACTCGGTCTAACCTCTTGGCCAATTCTTGTGGTTCCCCCCTGCTGTTATCAAAACATCATTGAAGTAGGGGACCACACCCGGAAGTCATTTCAAGAGCCAATCCACGAAGGATTGGAAAATCCCGGGAGCCGAGTTCATGCCGAACTGAAAGCGCATTACCTTAAAAGCTCCCTTATGGGTGACTATAGTTTGTGCGGCGGCTGCAGCTGGGGTCACCGTTAGTTGTTGGTATGCCTGTGCCAAATCCAACTTGGCAAAACACCTCCCCCCATGCAATGTTGCTAATAGGTGGCTGACTACCGGCACCGGATATACATTCGGGTGGATTGCCCTATTGATGGTGCACTTGTAGTCTGTGCAAATTCTAACCTCCCCGTTAGCCTTAAGCGCCGTGACAATAGGGGATTCCCACTCGGCAGAGTCTACTGGTACCAAAATCCCCTGGCCCACCAATTTGTCCAGTTCTGCCTCAATTTTATCCTTCAGTGCGAATGGCACTCTTCGCGGCTTGAGTCTGATGGACCGGATGTTGGGATTCATGTTGAAAGAAACTGGGGGACCCTTGAACTTCCCGAGTCCCTTTTCGAAGACTGCTGGGTGTGCGTTACACACCTCTGTGATCGGGTCCACCTGCACGGCATGTATGCCCACAATGAAAACCCCCAGAGGGCCAAACCACTGTGTCCCAAGGAGGCAACAGGTCCCGTCCCTTAAAACTACTAGGGGAAACCGTGCAGTGAGCCGCTTGAATTGAACCTTGAACTCTCCCACCCCCAACACTGGGATGCTCTTCCCTTGAATGTCCCGTAAATTTGTCCTTAGGGCTCTCCGTTTGGGGCGCGAATTGGGGGGAATACGGAAAAATTCCCATTGGGAGATGATGGAATACGATGACCCCGAGTCTATCTCCATCCTAACTGGGACCCCTTGTAACTGTACCTCCATGAAGAAATGGGGGTGCCTCAAGGGCACGCTGTGTACTGCCTGGTCCTGTTTGTTCGGAACTCTTCAAGACATGTGGCGTCCCTCCAGCTCATCGTCGTCGAAGATCCTGCTGACTCCGTCTGCTTTCCATTGCGGCCGTTCCACCGGACTGTTGCCTCCGTCCCGTCGCCGCCTGCAGACCTTGGTGATGTGGCCATGCTGCCCGCAGTTGTGGCACTCCGCCTTCCGGAATGGGCACCTGCTCCGGTCGTGAGGTGCTCCGCATCTGTCACAGCAGCGGTCTCTCCTGGCGCGGTCTCGAACCTTGGGCCTCTTCTGTACTCGTTGCATGTCGTTGTCCTCGCTGCATTTGGAGGTGGAGGTGGTGGACTCGGAGGCTCCCCCAGCCATTGCGGTCCTGGCCTGGCTTACCCGCTCCCCGTGTTGCACCGACTCGGTGGCTTGGGCAATTCACAGAACTTGCTCAAAGGAGATGCCCTCATCTTTGGCCAGTAACTTTTTTTGGGTGCCCTCGTCTCGCAGGCCTAGTAGGAGCCTGTTCCTCAGTGCCTCGCTCAGGTGAGTTCCCCACTGCAGCCACCTGTAAGGCTGCAATGAACTCTGCCACTGACTCACCGGCCCGCTGGTTTTGCTGTTGGAACGTTAGCCTCGCCGGAAAGACGGACACCTTCGGGCGGAAATGCTTCCTCAGCTCAGTGAGGATGTCATCTAGTGAAACATCTCTGAGTGGCCTCGGCATCAGGAGGTTCGTAGCCAGTTCCAGAGTCTCCAGGCCACACTCAGCCAGCAGGTGCGCTCGCCGCTGGGCTTCATCCTCGATGCCCTCAGCATCCATTGCATAGAGGAACTGCTGCTCGTATAGTTCCCATCTCTCTGGCTTCGCAGTGTCAAAAGGAGCGATGTTCACTTTGCGGGATGCCATCCCACCTTCATCACCAATTTAGTGTCTTGCAATGAAGACAAGGGCACAGCTGCAGTGAGGCTCAACACAACTTTATTACATGGTAGTCAGGGTGAACATGTGGTAATGGCGGACAGGCGGCTCTATTTATATTGCACTATACATTTGAACGTGCAGGTATGGCGGCCCATTGGCTCCCGCCCGCGTGACATCATTTCGTGTCATGCCCATCTTCTCCAGGTGTTCCCGTCCTTCAGGTATTTGGGGAATCTGTACCATGTGAGCTGGATGCTCGCTACTGCCACCTGTGGTCACTTAGCTCGCATCCTCAGACAGCCTGTTACAATGAGTTCTTGATGAGATACAGTTGGTAACAATCATTGGTTACATTCCGTTAAAGATGATTTACAGAGTTTCATTGCACTGCATTCAATACATAACAAGGGCCAACAGCTAAAGACGGATGAGTCCCTTTAGGTGGGGTGTTGGTCCCCTCAATGGAGGAAAAGCCAGATGGATTGATAGTATCACCTTGATAGTATCCTCAAGGCTGCAGCAGTCCATTGCAGTCCAGGTGTTAAATCCTGCATGTCTCATTCATATGTGCCGCAGGAGATGGCTCTGATCATAGTGTGTGGGTCACTTCATGGCAAGCTGGGCTCCACTTTAAATAAATTCACACCAGTGGCATTTTTCCTGCTTGACTTGGAGGGCGAAGATGGCCCAGAGTCAGCTGGTCTCCAAGACCAGGCCTCCAGGCCTCCTGGTACCCTGGGGCAGGAAAAAATTATACACTGATTGAGTTGCAGTCGATGAAGACAACTGGTGAATGGAACAACTGTACATCCAGGGATGCTGCATTTCATGTTTCTGAGCAACTAGTTTCAGGGAGGCAGGTGTGTAATAAATCAGCATAATATAGTACAAGTTTTACTTATGAACAATGAGCCATCGCCCACCCAGATCCAAGATATCCTAAGGTAATTCTAAAGAGGTGGGAAGATGGTTAATAGTCATTGATGAGGAGACTGAATAGTTGACCACGGGAGTTTATGAAAGTTCTTCTTCTTCCATGTCTAGGCCAGACATGAAACTGCCAAAATGAAGCCACCTTTTGTTGATTTCATTCTGCAACTTCTTTTGTCTGACCTAGTATGAGAAAGATTAGCCAGCACATGGATGCCGTTGCCTGGGGTACACCTGATTTTGGTTCAAAAATACCACAATCTTTGAGGAGGCTCTTTTTGTGTACTCCTTCATAAAAGTTATGGAACATCCATCCATCCATTTATATTCCACCTTTCACCCAGAACTGGGACCCTGGGGGCGTGGTTTGGATGCTGCCTGAGTTGCACGTATTTCGATCAGCTCGTGCCTGGAATGTGGTATTAAATGTGATTTCCTATTAAAAGTGGGATCTAAACTTTCGGAAAAGTGTCACTTTGGAGCCTTGGATATATCGTCTTAACTTTTGGAATTTTATTAGAGTCGGAGTCCGAAGAACGAGCGGTAAGTGCAGCGCGGCGCAAGCTGTGCAAAGCGAGCAGCTTGGGGACGGACGAGACTCGGTTTTCTTTTAAAAGCGAGGCTCCGAAAAAGAGAAGAAAAAGAGGATTATCAAATATTTTGGTGGCGGAGGACGAGAACCATGGAAATGAGTTTGGAGGGTGTGTGATGGGATAAGCAAGTGTGGAAAGGAGATCGGAAGTTGTGAACTGTGTTGGAAGAGAAGGTGGTGAAGGAGGAAAAGAGTAATGGTGGCGAGGTAAAACGGAATCGAAACTTAAGAGTTTCTATGAAAGTAATGGTTGGATAAGACCGGGAGTTGGGAAAAGCCGAAAGAGAGAAAGTTTGTGGAGAAAGTGGGCGATAAAGAGGAAGGAAGAAAAAGAAGGTAACAGGAATTTTGGTTTTTTACTTTCGGAAGTCTGTGGCTGAAACGAGGAGAAGGCGTGAGGGATTCTCGTCAGATACCGCTGCCGCGGTTTGGAATATATTGGTTTTTACCTTGTGGTTTTCTTCTTTTTAAATTTTAAATTTTTGGCTCCAAATGGTTTAAATTTTTACTTGTCTGCTGATTTGATTATTACCTCTTTTTGCTTACGCTGTTGGATTATCGCTTTTTGGAGTACAGTCACTTTTTTATTTTAACACAGTATTTTCTTCACCTCCTGTGCAAGTTTGTTTCATTTTGGAAAAGTAATTGTATCACCTCGGATCTGCCCTTCTTTTTGGGTGATCCTGGAACTACAGTACTTTTTTCTCTCTCTCTCTCTTACGTCTGTTGGATTATAAAATAAGAAGGAAGAAGAGAGGCGTGGAGTGAAAGTAAAGAGGAGAAGAAAGAAGAAGAAGAAGAAAAGTGGTACTTGAAGGACTGTTTCCCTTTTTTGTGAACATAAACAATATATTGTTTATAGTGTGAAATTGTGGGAAAGGTACTATGGATAAAAAAAAGATGATCAAGTTAAGAAGGATGATGGGGAAAAGGTGGGAGATGATGACCCTGTGGTGAAACAAAAAAAAAACAGAAGGGAAAAAATAATAGGAAAAGAGAGAAAATAGAGAAAGGGCAGGTAGTTCTCCAATACAATTTGATGAAGTTGTGCTGATGACTGCATTCGGAAAATTGGGTAATAGATTGGAGAGGATGGAAGCACATATGCAAAGAAGTGGGGAGATAAGGGCTGAGTCTCATAAAAATCTTGTAACGATGTTTAATGAATTTGTCCAGAAAGCCAATGCTAATTTTGATAATATGGAAAAAGCCATTGTATCCACCCAAGAAAATGTGAAAATGATTAAAATGGAGGTGAAAGAAATTCAGAAAAAACAATATGGTTACAATGTTAAGATGGATGTGCAGGAAAGGAGGGTGGATATGATGGAAGAGGCCATGAGAAAACAGAATTTGGTTATTAGAAAATTGTCAGAGAAAAAACCGGATCAGTTGAAAATTTGAGTTTTGGATTGGTTGAATAATCTTAATATGGGTAAAACATTTGTGGCCGAGGATATAATTAATATATTTCGATTGGGTTCAAAGAGAATGGGCAAAGTTCGGAATGTTTTAGTTAAGTTTGCAAATGTTGGTGATAAACTGAAGGTGATGGCACATGTAAAACAAATGGGAACAGGTGTTCTAAAAATTGATGGTGATGATGTGGAGGTTTACAATGATATTTCTGTTGAGGAACAAAATTGGAGGTATAAAATGAAACCAGCAACAAAAATTCTTCGAGATCAAGGGATCAATTATTATTGGAGGTTCCCATTGCAAGTGAGATTTTTTTTATGCAAAAAAATGCATACAGTTGATTCAGGAATGGACCCTCTGGAGTATTTTCGAATGATTGGTTTAATTAGAGGTGGTACACAAGAATGGTTATCTTTGAGGCAAGCATTGATGGAAACAGGGGCTATTGAGAAGATGCAGATCGAGGAAGAATTGGATGGTGCGGCAGGAGGGAAGAGTCTGGGGGAATTGAGTGTGGTTGAAGTGATGGAGTCTGATGAGGGATGAATGGTTATAATCAATTATTGACATAGATACTCAGTTGAAATTAATAGAGAGTGCGCTTGAGTATGTAGTTGGTACTTATTTATTTATTTATTTATTTATTTATTTATTTATTTATTTATTTATTTTTCACGCTTATATACCGCCCACTCAGGTACAACCCAACTCAGGGCGGTTTACATAGCGGACAGTAAATACATAAAAAGACACATGATAAAACAAAGTTAAAAGTTAAAAGTTAAAAAACCAACCCCTAAAAGGTGCGCAAGTACCGAAGGGAACTTGGGGGAAGGCACACTTCTCTATACCAACCACCCAACAGTACTCCCATTCCCACCCGCACCCCAAACTTGGCCCGCCAGCCAGGTCTTTAGTTCCTTCCTAAAGGGCAACAACTCTGTCTGGAGACGCAGTTCCACAGGCAGGAGGTTCCAAAGGGCTGGTGTGGACACGGAGAAGGCCCTCCTCCTTGTGCCAGAGAGGCGAGCCCCCCTGGCTGATGGCACAATTAGAGAGCCCCTCCAGTCCACTCCGGTTGGACGGACAGACGTCCTTAGGGCAATGCGGTCTCTAAGATACCCTGGCCCACTACCATGTAGGGCTTTAAAGGTCAAAGCCAGCACCTTGAATTGCACCCGGAGACAAACTGGTAACCAGTGCAGCCCCCGAAGCAATGGTGAGGCATGGGCATAACGTCCACACCCCATCACCACACGGGCCACAGCATTCTGGGCCAGCTGCAGCCTCCGAATGGTCATCAAGGGTAGCCCCATGTAGAGCGCATTACAGTAGTCTAGTCTGGAGGTCACCAGAGCGTGAGTGACCATGAGCAAAGAGTCCCGGTCCAGGAGCGGGCGCAACTGGCAAATCACCCGAAGTTGGGCGAAGGCCCACCTGGCCACAGCCGCCACCTGTTCTTCTAGCAGCAGCCACGAATCCAGGAGGACCCCCAAGTTGTGCACCGGGTTGGTCTGGGGCAAAACAGCCCCATCCAAAACCAAAGATGGTAGCTCCCGGGATAACGCAGGACCCCCTATCCATAGCCACTCAGTCTTGCTAGGATTCAGCTGTAGCCCATTTGCCCCCATCCAGACCCCAACAGCCTCCAGACAGCTGGAAAGGACTTTGACTGCATCACTGGGGTCCCCATGGGCCGAGATGTACAACTGTGTGTCATCCACGTACTGGTGGTACCGCACCCCGTGGGAACGGATGATCTCACCCAGCGACTTCATGTAGATGTTAAATAGGAGAGGAGAGAGTACCGAGCCCTGAGGCACCCCATATTTTAGGGGCCTAGGACTCGACCTCTCACTCTCCAACCACACCGACTGGGTCCGGCCCCTCAGAAATGAGGAAAATCAGGACCACACTGTGCCCTGGATCCCCAATCCTCAGAGCCGTTCCAGAAGGATACCGTGGTCAACGGTATTGAAGGCCGCTGAGAGGTCAAGAAGAGCAAGGACGGACGGATGACCGCCATCCCACTCTTGCCAGAGATCATCCAGCAGCGCGACCAAAGCAGTCTCAGTACCATATCCAGGTCTGAATCCTGACTGGAATGGGGGGCCGGACAGAGGTCTCCAGCAGCAAAACTCAATGTTAGGGTCCTCCCCCACCCGCTTACCCCAAGGGGGAGAAAACGAAGGGCAACAGTCCCAAACAAGGGGGGGAAGAACAAGCTCAAACCCGTATCCTTTAGATACACCAGTTCCCCCCAGCCCCTTCAAAGAGAGGAATGAGTTTGCCCCTGTTGCCCTGAGTTAGATTTTGAGTTACCAAACCGGGGGGGGGGGTTCGGAGTGTTCCCCCACCCGTCCAAGCGAAGAGCGGGGTTTTTCTTTAGCCCCTAGTGCCTCCGGTTTGCCCACATCCACATCAGAAACCCATCCTCCCCCTTCTCCTACCCAAACCAGGGCTGCAAGTCCGCAGCCAGTCACTAACGAGTCATCCTCTCCAATTGCAGGACATGAGCCAAGAGGACACAGACGAGGGGGCACGGCCGAGTCAAGCGTAATGGCCGCACGCCCAAAACGCCAAAATGGCCGCCGCGCTCTTTGCGGCCCCCCCCCCACCGGACTTGGACATCTGGGTAGTTAGGGGGCGTGGCCATCCCTCTTTAAACGGGGTGGCCACGAGGCAGCCGAGCTGCCATTTTGCAAAGCGACGGAGAGGAGAAGTTTTTTCCCCACTTGCTCCGTCGCTCTTCGCTTCAGCCGGGAAGCCTCTTCGGGTTTTTTCCTTTGCTGATTTTCTCAGGCTTCCCAGCGATTCGTGCAATGCCTTCCAAAAAGAAGGCGGTGGCGAATTCGATTCGCCCTTCCAGGAGGCGGCAGCCGGGTCGGAGGACCGCGACTGCACCCCCTCAGCAGGCCCCCTTTCCGGGGGCACCCACCGGGACCGGTGGGATGGGGTCGATTGTTCCTTGGCCAGAGGCTGGACGGCCCCAGGCCGGCCCGGAGGGGACCGTGGCCCCTGGCCCGCAGTCGGCGGCCATCGGATCGGGCCAGGCGGGTGGGCATGCCCAGGCTGGGCCTTCGGAACTTGCCCCGCTGCTTCCAGCGGTGGGCTACAACCAGGAGGGTTGGCTGGGTTCCATTCCCTGGCAGGGCCTGCCCCCGGTCTCTCAGGGGCCGGTGGTTGGGGCATGGCCATATTTGGGCCCCGGTGTCCAGATGCCTGGCACGGTCCCTGCTAACAGTGGGCCGGCCGGCCCTATGGCCCCCATCTGCGTCGGGGGCTCTGTAAACGTTGATGCCCTACTGGCCCACGTAGCGGCTCTAGAGGCATCTTTGGGGATAGTAAATGCACCCGGGGCACCTTTTGGTTTACAGGTCAACGCAACGGCTGCCGGCCCTCGGCAGGCGGCCGACCGGGTTGAGCTGCCTGAGGCATGTGGGTCGGCGACAGCCGCGGCCTCGCAGCTCCCCGCGCAGCTGATGCAGCCAGCAGGTAGTGGTCAGGCCCCATCTATGAGCTCGGTTGCGGTCGCGAGCTCCGACGCCCGCAGTGGGCCGGAACCCCCGGTGGGGGTGGCCCATGCGGGTGCAACTTGTGAGTATCCAAGTCAAGCTAGTGCACCCACACCACAACCCACAACGGGGGGAGGCTTACAGTGGCCGTGGCCTCGCCTGGTTGGGCCGGCGGGACAGCCGCCGCCGGCCCATTTGGGTACAGCTTTGCCACTCCAAGGCCCCACTTGGGGCGGGGGACCCTATACGGCAGGGAACCTACTGGGGGTTGCGGGGCTGGTTCGGGCCCCTTTCATGGTGCCCAGTGCTGCCAATGTTCCGGTGTCGGCTTTTCCGACAGCAGGGTATTCCTTACCCCTTGGGGATCATCTGGCCCAGGCCACCAAGGAAAAGATCTGGCGGGGGGAGTATGTGGACATTTTCTCCCTCCTGAATAGGGAACCCACCAAAGAGGAGAGGGAGGGGCAGGACGAGAAAGATAAGGAGCAGTCACGTCGTCGTAAGCCGCCGCGCACGTGGGCCAACTGGTTACCTGCATACCTCATATACATGGCGGTGTACCTTAAGGCCCGGCCTGACCTGGCCATTCCGATGGTCCAGTATTTGGACAACATATACAGGCCGATGGTTGATTTCCCTGGCCCGTCGTGGTTGGCTTACGATGAAGAATTCCGCATGAGAGTGCCCCTACACCCTGAGATGAGGTGGGATGAGCCCTGTCAGAAGCTGTGGCTACTGTACATGACCCCCACGCGCCCGGCGCCGGGGGGAGAGGTACCATTGTGGACATGCGGTCCAGCGAGCTGCTCCAGCCCAGGCACCCCGCCAGGTGGCGGGGCAGGGGGTTCCAGCCCGCCTGCTGTGTTGGAGCTTCTCGGCCAATGGTTCCTGCAATAGGAAGCAGTGCCGATACAGGCACGAGTGTCCCTCTTGCGCTGGCCCCCATGCCGCCTCTGCTTGTCCGAGGGCAGGCGGACTGCGGGGCAGAGGGAGAGGTGGACAAGGTGCGGGCAGAACTGCCGTGGAGGGAGCTGGTCAAGCAAAAGGCCCCCTCCCCAATTAATGTGGACATGTTGGAGCGTTGGCTCACGATGTACCCAAGGAGGGCAGATGCAGCATACCTGCTTGAGGGTTTCCAACAAGGGTTTCACATTCCTTTCACGGGGGACAGGTCCCCCCAAGATGCCCCCAACCTGTTGTCACTCAGGGGCAGGGAGGAGGTGGCTGCCGTGAGCATTGCTAAGGAGGTCAATGCTGGCGGGGTCGCTGGCCCTTTCCCTGTCCCACCATTTCCCAATCTCAAGGTTTCCCCTTTGGGATTAGTGCCCAAGAAGGCACCGGGGGGAATTTCGCCTGATACACCACTTGTCTTACCCGGCCGGCCGTTCGGTCAGGTATACATCTTTTGACCAGGCCCTGCGCATGGTGCGCTCTTGTGGCCCGGGTGCACTGCTGGCAAAGTGCGACATTAAGTCGGCGTTCCGTCTCCTGCCGGTGCACCCGGGTGACTTTGAGTTGCTGGGTTTCAACTTCTGGGGTGAATTTTATTTTGACAAGGCCATGCCTTTCGGCTGTTCCATTTCATGCTCGGCATTTGAGCGCTTCAGCACATTCCTACAGTGGGCCTTTGTTCGCAGGTCGGGGTCTCGGTCTGTAGCCCACTACCTTGACGATTTCTTATTCGGGGGTGAACGGGGCTGGGACACGTGCACGCGTCTCCTAAATACATTTCAGACGCTAATGAAGGAACTTGGTGTCCCCTTAGCGCCCGAAAAGACCGAGGGCCCATCAACCAAACTCACATTCCTGGGGGTGGAGATCGACACGGTTGCGCAGGCATCCAGGTTACCTGTCGATAAGGTTTCACGGATCACTGCGCTGATCATGGACTTGCTGGCCAAACGCAAGGTGTCCCTTCGGGAGCTTCAGGTGTTACATGATCACCTCAATTTCGCTTGCAGGGTGGTCGCACCTGGCAGAGCCTTTGCTCGACGCTTGTGCGACGCCATGACTGGCTTGGCCAGGCCCCACCACAGGGTCCGACTGAACAAGGGCATGAGGGCAGACATGCTCATATGGCTCCAGTTCCTGAGGGAATTTAATGGGGTGTCGTTTTGGAGGTCTGACCTTTTGGTTTCCCCTCGTTTTCAGGTTCAGTCGGATGCGGGTCCCTGGGTTATGGGATTTACTTCGAGGGGAAGTGGGCTTACGGCAGATGGCCGCCAGCCTGGTGGGGTACGGATCGTTTGCGGGATCTCACGTACCTGGAATTTTTTCCCATTCTGGGAGCTTTGATGCTATGGGGCGAGGAGTGGGCCAATTCGGTTGTCCATTTCTTGTGCGACAATGCGGCGGTTGTCCACATTGTCAACTCACTCACGTCAAAATCTCCTAGGGTTATGGGGCTGGTCCGCCAGTTTGTGTTGCGCAGCCTACGCCTCAATGTGCTTTTCAGGGCTTGACATGTCCCAGGTATTAATAATGATATTGCTGACGCTTTGTCCCGCCTGCAGATCCCCCGGTTCCGTGCCTTGGCCCCGGACGCAGAGGAATTTCCCTCGCCGCTCCCGGACGAGATATGGACGCTTGGCAAGGAGAGGTGAACCGGGCGATCGGCATGTCGCTGGCGCCCCGCACGCGTAAGGCGTATGACCATGCATTCAGTACTTTCCGGGCCTTTTGTGCCCGATTCCAGCTGCCTGAAAGTTGGCCCATCCCAGTGGCACACATCCTCCAATTTATGGTTTACTTATATACCCAGGGCCTAGCTCCCCGCACCATAGCATCCAGGCTGTCAGCGCTGGCATTCATGGCCAAGGTGGGTGGTTATGCTGACAGCACAAATGATTTCCGCATACGGCATGTTTTGGAAGGGTGGGCGCGGAAGGGTGGGCGCAGCCCGGACGACCGCCACCCGATTACTCCAGGGGTACTTACCCGCCTTGCACGGGGCTGGCATGACCTGTGTTTTGACAGGTATGAGGCAGCCTTGTTTCATGCGGCTACAACGGTGGCCTTTTTTGGAGCGCTCCGCATCAGTGAGCTGGTGCTACTGTCTAAGGCGGATGCGAGTCGTAGGGCACTGGAACTCGAAGATGTCTATGATTCTTCTGATTGGGCTCATCTGAGGATATGCTCCTCTAAGGTTGATCAGCACGGGGTAGGCAGTGGTGTAAGACTGCTACGATGTTCCATGGCAGACATCTGTCCGGTTGGTGCCCTACAGGAGTTCCTTGCAATGCGTGGTACGCACCTTGGCCCATTTTTCTGTCACCAAGATGGGTCTCCTCTTACTAAATTTCAGTTTTGGAAGGTGACCGGCTAGGCACTAGCCAGTGTTTGCCTCCCTGGGGCTCGCTACGGCACTCATTCATTCAGGATAGGGGCGGCCTCCACTGCAGCGGCGTTTGGGTACTCCGGGGCTGAGATACGCAATATGGGAAGGTGGGGATCACAATGTTTTCAGTTATATGTTCGCCCCCTTCAACCGTGAGTACCGTTTCAGTCACTGCCCTGTTTCCTTTTTTCCTTGACAGACCCTGGGTGTCGTCTTACACCGGTGACAGTATGGCTGGTAGGCCACAGCTATGTGCACAGGGCAGCACAGTTTGCTGCGGCGACAGAGTGGGGACCCCGACTGGGACTGGGTGCTTCCGCAAGTCTCAGGTGGTACGGTAAGCGCGGAATGTTATGGCGGGAACTGTTGCCATTCCTTTTCTCCATCAGGAATGCTGAACCGCCTGATGTCCTGATTATACACCTAGGGGGTAATGATTTGGGACAGGTCACGGGCCTATCGCTGAAACATGTGATTTGCGGTGACCTGGCCTACTTGCATTATGTGTGGCCTGCCACAACCCTGCTTTGGTCGGACATGATACTGCGGCACGCTTACAGGGGAGGGTTTAACCTCCAGGCCCTTGATCGGGCTCGGTGCTCGGTGAACAGGGCTATTGCCCGGTTCCTTCTGGACAAGGGTTGGGGGCGCGTCATACGACACCCCACCATCAGTCTACAAAATTATGAGCTTTACACAGGGGATGGGGTCCATCTGTCGCCGGGAGGTATGGACCTCTTGTTGGGAGATTGGCGAGCAGGCCTGTTGACCGAGCTGACGGTCTGGGGGGGGGGGCGGTGAGCCTTTTTTGAAGCCTCCCCGTGTGGCGGGTAGCACTGGTAAGGTAAACATCTATGACCCACAGGTATCCGGCAGGTTCGCAATTGACTGGACAACACTAGACAGGCACAAGTTGGTTAACGTTGTCCGGTCAACGATGAACCAGGCAATGGGGTGATGGCACGAGCTAGGCAGCATGCATCACCCCGTTATTTTACGGATACGCATCAGAGGGTGGGGTCAATAGTTAGATTATTGACTACGGTCAACAATTTGTTTGTTGTCAACAAACAAATTGATACAAATGGATACATTGTAACCAATTGCCATTGGCAATTTTGGGAGGAACCTTACCAGTGTTACTTCGGCCTGCTTGCCTTAAGAATTATAATTGGTTGAAGACCAATAGAAATTTATAATTCGGACTAGGGCATGAATCAATAAATGTGGCCCAATGCCGTTATCCACTTTCACCAGTGTCTGAGTCCTTTATTGGGGGGTGCGCCTGCAAAGCCAGTTTGGTTGAGGGACTTTGTCCCATCTTAGGGGGGAGGGATGTTGTGTATTGAATGTATTTGTAACCACACGAATGAGTGGATGTAACAATCTCTAATAGTAACACTGTAACCTTCTGTATGAGGACGCGAGCTAGTGGCCACCGGGGGCAGTAGCGAGCGCCCAGCTCACATGGTACACATTCCTCAAATGCCTTCAGCTGCGCGGGAAAGATTCCCGCGCTCACCTCACAAGAAAGGCGTGACTAAGGATGACGTCACATGGACAGTAGCCAATGCCCTGTCGAAGAGCCATATTCAATTGTATAGCCACCGCATAAAAGGAGCTGTTTGTCCGCCATTACCACATGTTCGTACTGTACTCCATGCAATAAAGATGTGCTAGGCTAGTCTACAGCCGTTTCCATTGTCTTGATTCCCAAACACTAAAAACTGAGAGCTGAAATATTTGAACAAATGAAACTGAATTGGCTACAAGTAATTTTAATAAATAAATGGGAGAAGAATTATAAGGATGAATCTAATTTAAAGAGGGATAAAACGGAATTTGAAGAGATGATTTGTAAAATAAGAAAATGAGAAATGGGGATAAAAGGGTTAGTAAGTAAAATATATAAGATTTTAAATAAGGATGAAAATTCACAAGAGGTTTTGAGAAAATTATGGGAAGAAGATTTGAATATAAAAATTTCAGAGTCCCGATGGAAAAGCAAATGGAGGAGAAGAGTTATGAAGAATCTTTCAGTTAGACTAAAAGAACATAATTATAAAATATTGTGGAGGTCGTACCTGACTCCAGTTAAATTATCTCGAATGGATAATAGTAAAACAAGGAATTGTTGGAGATGTAAAAGCGATTTTGGAACATATGAACATATGTGGTGGAGTTGTAAAGTGGTAAATGCTTTTTGGAAAATATTTGAGAAAGAAGTATCCGATATTTTTAGAGTTGATTTTAAGCTGGACTCAGGTATCGCCTATTGACAGAAATGGATAATATAAATATGAGTGCAAATAATAAAGAATTGCTATCTATAATGTTAACAGCTTTAAGACTATGTATAGCAAGGAAATGGAAGAGTGATTTAACATTGAAAATAGATGAATGGTATAAGGAAATGTGGGAAATTGCCCTGAATGACAAATTGACATGTGAATTGAATGTGAAGAAAGGTATTTTGAAAGAAAATAAATTTTTGGGAAATATGGAGACCTTTCGTGGAATATGTTTTAATATGTGATAAAGGAGATAAACCAGTACCTCAACACATGAGTTTTTGGAGTGATTAAAACAAAACAATGATCTTCATGGCATGTATCACTGGGTGTTGTTATTGTTATTATTATTATTACTATTATTATTATTTTTTTAATACAATAAGTTGAACCTTATAAATTTTTGGAATTTTAGATAACCTATGTGACATACTGTAAAATATTCGATAAATATAAGGTTCTAGAGTAATATTGTTTTACAATATTATTATAGCGGAATTTAAGTATTTTAATGAAATAATGTGTATTTATGTTTATGTATTTTTTTTGTAATTTTATTCTTTTTTCTTTCTTTAAAATTAATAAAAAATATATTAAAAAAAAGAACTGGGACCCTGAAATGGAATTTGTAATGGAGAACTTTGAATAAATTTTCCAAAAACAAATTTTTGTATAAATTCTTATCTGCCATTGTTAAATAATAGGTCAGATAAGCAACTACTTCGAACCTTTGATTCAAGGAGGCCTTGAGATGGATTTCTGCCTTCTCTTCCCATGTATTAATTTCATTTTAGGCAGATCTAAATGGAGCTACAACAGCAGATTCATCAATATATCACATCTGTGGCAGTAATTTTCTTACCTGTAATTGGAAATTAAATACAGAAAAAGAAGGAAATCCTTGTGGCCTTGTGCATGTACCATGTTTTCAGGAAAACTGTACTAACAATTTTGTTACTTGACTTAGCCTCCCAACATATAAATACAAAATTGATTAAAACTGGGTTTACAAAACATAAAGAAAGAGTGAATAAAGGCAGACATGAAAGGGGATGTTCATAATACGAAAGCATATCAGAGAGTAAACTATTTTTAAAAAACCATACCGGGAAAATGCATTAAACATTACAGATTTCCAATATGCTGCAGCTTGCTACCTTCTTTAGGGGTAATTTTTCCTCCCATCCATTTCCCACTTATTGTAATTCTTCATACAAAGCACATCATTGCAAAAATGTTGAACCTATATTGTTTCGATACAGTTTGAATCAGATAGAATGATCAAATCAGTGGTGGGATTCAGCAGGTTCATCCCAGTTCGCCAGAACCAGCAGCAGAAATTCTGGCTGGTCCTGCCCATCCAAGTTTTGAAATAACGCCGGGCTTTCCCCCTGGCCATGCCCACCATACCATGCTCACAGAGTAAGGTAGTAAAAAAAAATTTGAATCCCAACACTGATCATAATGAAGTGGATGTGTTTATTCTGGCTCTAGCTGTTAGGGACAATGAAAGGTCTACAAACAGAGAGTGGCTTTTCAGGCAAGACATGGTAATAATTTCCATCAAAAGGACCATGGTCTCCCCTTGCTGTCTTCACAGCACAGAGCTCTCTAAAGCCATTACATTTGTCTCTGCTATGTCTATTTGCAGAGCCCAGTGTGGGCAGACAGTATCAGTTAGAGATGGAGCCAAGGGGCATTGGGAAAACTTCCTGCTGGCACAGATGTGAAGTTCCTGCTTAGTGGAATTTCAACAATTGCCGAAGTGGAGGCCAAGACTGGCATTATCCCTGCACTTACATGCACTAAACAGAGGATGGGAGCCCAGCAAAGCAGAGCTTATTGACCCAGGAATGTTCATTTTAATCTGATTGTGCTGCCTGATAAATCCATAAACCACACCTCAAAATAGAACTGTAACTCTCTGCAGTCCCTTGTAAATCTTACTAAATGTATTTACCTCAAAGCTGGCTAGAAGGTGGGCAGGCATCAGTACAAACTGTGAGCATCTCAGCGGATATGAAGGAGAGGGGGAGGGAAGAGAAAATATGTTTACATGAGCATCAGGGGTAACTGAACTCTCCATGAATAATGTGTCCTCTTCAAAATGGTAGCAACTGTGATCAGATTTAAGGAGTTTGTGTATCTGAACCGAGATTTTACCAACCACAGGCATTCATTCTCTGCATTCTGAAAAAAAATCTGTCTAGGGTCATGCTAACCTTCGTTTTATTTAGCCAAAGATGCTGCTACTCCTTTGTTTTCACCAATTTTATGTTTCTCTTATCTTGAAGACAATGTCTTTTTCTACAGGTGGACACTGCATGCTCTTCCAAACTGATGTTAAAAATGTTGGATAGACAAGCTGGTGAGCCTCCCCACAGTCTTAATAAAGGTAAAGGTTTCTCTTGCTCGACAGCCAGTCATATCTGACTCTAGGGTTCAGTGCCCATCTCTGTTTCAAAGCTGAAGAGCCAGTGCTATTTGCTTCTGCAGACATTTCCGTGATCATATGGCAGGCATGACTAGACACCAGAGCACACAGAATGCTGTTTACCTTCCCACCGAAGTGGTCCCTATTTATCTACTTGCAACTTCTTGCTTTCGAACTGCTAGGTTGGCAGGACCCCACAGTCTTACAGACTTAGTATTTACTTCTAAGAATAATGTGGAATAAGGGCATGCCTTTATCTGTATCTGCTGAATTGTGCTCAAATAAATAAAGTCACAGATATTTCAAAAACCGGTTAAAAACCTTCAGGGATAGGAGGATAATATTAAATGGCACAAAGTGACAGCAACCACCCAGTGGTTCAAAGAACATTGAAGCTTTAAGTGCTAGCAGCTTTGGAGGCCTTACAAAAAGATTTTGTATTTAATAGATAGAAAAATCTCCCACTACCCCCAGAATTGGCACTGACATGAACAATAATGAAAGCTTATTGGTGTCAGTCTTATTGACTTAAAATCATAGAATAATAGAGTTGGAAGGGGTCTATAAGGCCATTGAGTCCAACCCTTGCTCAATGCAGGAATCTGAATGAAAGTGGATCTGACAGATTGTTGTCCAGTTTTCTCTTGAATTACCTTGGAAGATGATGAGTGCTCCAATGCTGGAGGTAGCATTGCAGCACTCAACATCTTCCAAGGTAATTTATTCCATTCTCATACTACTATAACAGCCTTAATGGTTTTTGTCTTTTACTATTTGAGAGATGAGACTTGGCCATTTCCTGTGAGCATATCAACAAAGGAGGGGAGGGGAACAGCTTGAAAGGAAAAAAATGTTTTTCTTTAAATTATTTTAGTACTCCTGCTCTAGTGTGTGTTTCTTTTCCTCTGTTCCTGATCTGTCAGGTCAAGGAATTTAATGCCTGAGTGGCTTCCTATGAGCCCTGCAGAACTTGATAGACCTCTAGGAAAAAATCAGAAGCCTTTGTTTATTGCAGCTGGCAATTATCACAATACAGTAAATTATTTCTTTCTTTCCTTCCAATACCTCTCTAGAGAAACATTTGGGGAGATTCACTACTTGGAGCCCTCTAGGTTCACTCAAATTTCTAGGAATATCAGAAAACAAAATAAAAAAGAATGAAACAAAAACACTGCAGCGCTCTCCCCCAAGGTGTATGTTTTTGGGACCCTCTCAGAGGGTGCTGCTATTTTGGTGCACTCACTTTTAGGTCATTTCCAGTTAGTGTGGATACTGAAAATGGGCCAAATGTGAACCCTACAGTGTTCAAATGGCTGCCTCTGGAATAAATGTCTGGTATCCTGAAGTGGATTATAAGCCGCTTCAGTATATCAGAAATTGAACGTGTTCCCAATCATCTATGAAAGGGTACACAGAAAGAGCCTTCTTGAAGATTGTGGTATTTTTGAACCACAAACGGGTGTACCCTGGTAACAGTAACCGTGTGTTTCCAACTAATCTTTCTCACACTAGGTCAGGCGAGAGGAACTGCAGAATGAATTCACCAAAAGGTGGCTTCATTTTAGCCATACCTGTCAAGTTTCGGGAAATTTCTGTAAAACCCTCATATTTTACACTCTTTCCCGCCATCATCCCATATTAGTTAGACTGCAATTAGACTGGAGTTAGACTGGAGGCCAGCACAGGATAAGCATAGCTGTCCAGTTTCCTTTTTTTGGCTGGGAAATTTCCCTTATTTGACAGAAATTTCCCGAAACTTGACAGGTATGATTTTAGCAGTTTCACATCTGGCCTAGACACAGAAGAAGAATCATCAGCTATGAACAGTCAGGGGAAGTGAAATAATGTTTTAAATATCTGCTATAGATCATCATTGAAGAGATACAACATTTCGCTTACATTAAAAACATTTTTTTCCTTTGTGCATCCATGTATTGCTGATTGAAAACACTTGATTGGCAATATATGTAGACCAAGAGAGGAAAATATTATTTTAATTAAAACAAACTGATGCATTGCTTCAGTGTTGATCATTTGCTGAAGATCAGGGGAAGTGCTCTGTTAAAATTCAGAAGGCCAGTTCCTGTTTGGAGGGGGGGCTGGAGGGCAGGCGAGCTGAATGGCATATTGCTAATCCCCTTGAATGGGAACCAACACTTTCCCAGCCAATCCAGCAACACCGAAACAGGCAGTCTGGATACGCCCTATGTCTGTTTGTGAATGAGCACATTCAGGAGAACACTTACCTAACTGCATGTGACCTAGAAGACAGAGAGTGCATGCCCAAATGGCCCTTCTGACTCTTACTAGCCACCTTGTCCTTTGCAACACTCAATAGAAGGGTTACCAGCTATCACTGCAATCAACTCCGACACATTTTTCCTGGTGTAACTAAGCCATGTTGAAAATGCACAGAACAAATGTCTTTCCCAGACTGTGTTCTAGGAGGAAAAAGTGGTGTGTGTGTGTGTGTGTGTGTGTGAAAGAGAGAGGGGGGGGGGGGGACTGGCACTACCAAATAGCTTCTACTATTTTTATAATGATGATCTTATCTTTTCTCTGCGCTGACCAGGGATCTGCCTGTCATTTCTTTATAGTCTCCAGCACACGGTGGAACATAATTAAGGGCAGCAGCAGCCACCCTTAGAGTTGTAGTGAGGAATGTATGAAATTGCCTTCTTGGTCCATCTAGCCCAGTGCTGCTTCCTACTCCGATCGTCAGCAGCTCACTGGGGTTGCAAACAAAGGTCTCTCTCCCAGATCTGTTGCCAGGGGACTGTTTCTAATGGGAGTCAGCATACGGGGCCTTCTATGTACACAGCCTATGCTCTGATAGTAGAAGCAGGGACAGATTTTACTTTCTTAGGATCAAAGGTCACTGCAGATGGTGATTGCAGCCATGAAATAAAAAGGTGACTGATTCTTGGGAGAAAAGCAATGAGAAACCTGGGGAACATAGTTAAAAGCAGAGACATCACCTTGAAAACAAAAGTCCGCATGGTCAAAGCAATGGTATTCCCGGTGGTAATGTATGGTTGTGAGAGCTGGACCATTAGGAAAGCTGAGTGCAGAAGAATAGATGCCTTTGAAATGTGGTGTTGGATGAGAGTTTTGAGAGTACCCTGGACTGCGAGGAGAGCAAATAGGTTGATCTTAGAAGAAATCAACCCTGACTGCTCCTTAGAAGGTCAAATAGTAAAGATGAAGCTAAAGTACTTTGGACATCAAATGAGAAGAGAGGGTTCACTTGAGAAAGCCTTGATGCTGGGGAAAGGTGAAGGGCAAAAGAAGAAGGGGGTGGTCAAAAATGAGATGGCTAGATAGTACGGCATTGTGGACTCAATCGGCGGGTTGAGGAGGATGGTGGAGGACAGAGGTGCCTAGTGGGCAATGGTCCATAGGGTCGCAAAGGGCCAGAATCGACTGTGCGACTGTACAATAAAAATGCTCTGATGTGTGTGTGTGTGTTGAGTTATCTCCTGTCATGGGACCTTCCACATACACAGCCTATGCCAGTGATGGCCAAACTTGGCACTCCAGGTGTTCTTGGACTTCAATTCCCAGAAGCCTAAGTCAACACAGATCAGGGCTTCTGGGAATGGAAGTTCCAGAACAGCTGGGGTGCCAAGGTTTGCCATGATTGGCCTATGCGCTTTTGACTCTGCATGTGCTCTTAAGCAGAGCTGCTGCTGAGGAGAGCCAAACAAAGGAAGTGAGCACTGGTAAGTTTTGCAGTTGGAGTAGAGCTGCTTTAGAGGCCTCCACTAATTTAAATTGATAATTTAAACTGCTGAGAGCCACCTCTGTTCAAACAGAGGAAGCAGTTAGAAGCTTCCAGAAGCAGGGGGGCAGAGCCACACCAGGCCCTTCCCTGAACTGTGACTCATAGGGGCGGAGCCACACTAGCCTTTAAAAGCTCTGAGCTCTTTCAGGGTCAGCCCTTTTGACTCTGCATGTGCTCTTAAGCAGAGCTGCTGCTGAGGAGAGCCAAACAAAGGAAGTGAGCACTGGTAACTTTTGCAGTTGGAGTAGAGCTGCTTTAGAGGCCTCCACTAATTTAAATTGATAATTTCAACTGCTGAGAGCCACCTCTGTTCAAACAGAGGAAGCAGTTTGAAGCTTCCAGAAGCAGGGGGGCAGAGCCACACCAGGCCCTTCCCTAAACTGTGACTCATAGGGGCGGGGCCACACTAGTCTTTAAAAGCTCTGAGCTCTTTCAGGGTCAGCCCTTTTGACTCTGCATGTGCTCTTAAGCAGAGCTGCTGCTGAGGAGAGCCAAACAAAGGAAGTGAGCACTGGTAACTTTTGGAGTTGGAGTAGAGCTGCTTTAGAGGCCCGCGCGCGTAACGGCACACGAGATTTCAAACTAGTAACAAAAGAATACAGTCTTACTAGGTAGAAAGGTAGTAAACGTGTACATTTTTGAGGCCCAGAATACTGCACTTGTTAAAATGGATTCTGAGGGAACAGCTGTAGTTACCTGCAATACTTGTGCCATGTTTGTGTTCTTGCCAAAGCATATGGAGAACTACACTTGCAGCAAGTGCAAGCTGGTTGCACTACTAGAAGAGAAGGTCCAGCAGCTAGAGGCCCACATATCTAAACACCAACAAATTAAGGAGCTTGAGCTGTTCTTGGACAGAGCAGAGCAGACTATGCTGGACAAAGAAGAGACAGGGCACAGTTCTGAGGGAGAAGGCCCTTCACTAACTCAGGAGGGAGATGGTTGGAGGAATGTGACTCAAAGGAGGAGAAGAGTAGGGGATCACTCTGAGAGTCTGAAATTACAGAATAAATTTGAGGCTCTTTCCCTCATCACACCTGATGAGGAACACACAGAGGAACAACTGGTTCCACCTGATGATCTCTCCTTCATCACACTTGATGAGATCCAGGAAGATAAACAACAGGAACAAACTGAGGTTCTCTCCCTTAATATGGTTGATGAGGTGCATGTAGATGAACAGATTGCAGGAGAGAGGCTCCTTGTACTAGGCGATTCAATAATTTGAAATACAGAGAAATGGATTTGTGATGCACATGATAACCGTATGGTGACTTGCCTGCCAGGTGCAAAAGTTGCAGACATCACAAGAAATCTAGATAGATTGTTAGAGAGAACTGGGAACGAGCAAGTTGTCATGGTACACGTTGGTACCAATGATGTTGGGAAGGCCAAGCGGTCTGTCCTGGAAGCCAAATTTAGGTAGTTAGGAAGAAGATTGAAGTCCCGGACTTCCAAGGTAGCATTTTCAGAAGTGCTGCCTGTCCCTCACGCAGGACCAACCAGGCAGGCAGAGCTCAGAAGCCTCAATGCGTGGATGAGGCGGTGGTGTCGAGAGGAGGGCTTCAGATTTGTCAGGAACTGGAGAACATTTTGGGACAAGCCAAATCTGTTCAGGATGGATGGGTTGCATTTAAACCATGATGGGACCAGATTGCTGGCACTCAACATCAAAAAGGCTGCAGAGCAGCTTTTAAACTGATAACTGGGGGAAAGCCGACAGGAGCTGGGCAGCATCCGGTTCGGGAAAGTGTGTACTTGAGTAGTGAGGAGGATGCAAAAATTACTGAGCAGAGCAAGGAGCTAGTCACCAGCACTCTAGCAGAAGGATGCAAGAGGCAGTCTAACAATGCAACTGGACTCAAAAGACTGTATCAGGAAAGCATATATAAATGCTTGTATACAAATGCCAGAAGCCTCCGGAACAAAATAGGGGAGCTGGAATACTTAGCAATAGATAAGAATATTGATATTATTGGTATCACTGAAACCTGGTGGACGGATGATAACCAATGGAATACAGTTATCCCAGGCTACAAACTGTACAGGAAGGATAGGAAGGGGCAAACAGGAGGTGGTATAGCCTTGTATGTCAAAGGTGATAAAATCGTATGAATTGGAATATCTAGGTGATTTAGAGTCACCATTAGAAGCTCTGTGGGTAAGAGTACCAGGCCTCAAGGATGGTCTAACAGTAGGCATATACTATCGGCCTCCGACCCAAACTCTTGAGGGAGACTGGCAGTTGGAGAATGTTGTAAAGGAGGCATCCAAGAAGGGAAGCCTGGTTATAATGGGGGACTTCAATTACCCTCACATAGACTGGGTGAACTGTTGTTCAGCACATGATAAAGAGATAAAGTTCCTAGATATGCTAAATGATTGTTCCCTGGGACAGATGGTTGAAGACCCAACTAGAGGTACAAGAATCCTTGACTTGATCCTGAGTATTACTCAGGATCTGGTGCAAGATGTTAATGTGACTGATCCAATAGGGAACAGTGACCACAACTCAATTATGTTTAACTTGATCATAGACTGCAAGTCACTGATAAAATCTAACACAGAGATCTTAAATTTTCAAAAAGGAAATTTCCCAAAGACGAGGAAACTAGTAAAAAAGAAGCTGAAAGGGAAAATTGAGAGAGTCCAAACACTCCAAGAGGCATGGAGGCTGTTTACAAAAACAATAACAGAGGCCCAATTGGAATGCATACCCAAAAGGAAAAAGGGCACTGCCAGGTCCAAGAGGACTCCGATGTGGCTTACAGGAGCTGTTCGGGAAGTGATCAAGAGCAAGAAAAGCTCATTTAGAAGATGGAAGGCTTGTCCGAATGAGGACAGCAGGCAGAAACATAAATTCTGGCAGAACAAATGCAAGGCAACAATCAGGAAAGCAAAGCAAGACTTTGAGGAGCGTATAGCTAAAAATACTCAGAGAAACTTCTTTAGAAGACTTCTTTAAATACATTAGAAGTAAGAACCCAACTAGGAAGGCCATTGGACCATTAGATGACAATGGAAGGCAAGGGGTTATTAAAGAGGAAACAGACATTGTAGAGAGACTCAATGAATTCTTTGCTTCAGTATTCACTGAAGAAGACCGAGACCACATGCCCAAAACAGAGCCTATCTTCGTAGGGAGGGAAACCGAAGAATTAAGCAAGATAGAAATAACCAGGGAGGAGGTCCTTGCATGTCTTGTTAAGCTAAACACTAACAAATCACCAGGACCTGATGGCATCCATCCATGAGTTCTCAGAGAACTTAAAGATGAAGTTGCTGATCTCCTAGCCAAAATATATAATATTTCCCTCAAATCAGGCTTTGTGCCTGATGACTGGAAGGTAGCAAATGTAACACCAATTTTCAAAAAAGGATCCAGGGGTGATCCAGGAAATTACCGACCTGTCAGTTAGACATGTGCCCCGGATAAAGTGATGGAAACCATCCTAAAAGATAGAATTAATAGGCACATAGAAGAGAAGGCACTGCTAAAGGAGAGCCAACATGGCTTTTACAAGGGCAAATCATGCCTCACTAATCTGTTGGAATTTTTTGAGAGTGTCAACAAGCATGTGGATAAGGTGGATCCAGTTGACATTGTTTATCTGGACTTTCAGAAGGCTTTTGACAAGGTCCCACACCAAAGGCTCTTGAATAAACTTACCAGTCATGGAATAAAGGGACAGGTCTTGTCCTGGATCAGCAACTGGCTAAGGGACAGGAAACAGAGGGTAGCATTAAATGGACACTTCTCCAAGTGGAGGGAAGTAAAGAGTGGGGTCCCCCAAGGTTCAGTACTGGGACCCCTGCTTTTCAACCTCTTCATAAATGATCTAGAAGTAGGAGTAGATAGCAAGGTAGCCAAATTTGCTGACGACACTAAATTATACAGGGTAGTGAAAACTGTGAGAGATTGTGAGGAGCTCCAGAGGGATCTCTTGACACTGGGGGAGTGGGCAAAACAGTGGCAAATGAGCTTCAACATTAGTAAGTGCAGAGTGATGCATGTTGGGGCAAAAAACCCCAATTACATTTATAAACTGATGGGGTCTGAACTCTCTGCGACAAACCAGGAAAGGGACCTTGGTGTCCTGGTGGACAGCTCAATGAAGATGTCAACCCAGTGTGCCTCAGCAGTGAAAAAAGCAAACTCAATGTTAGGGATCATTAGGTAGGGTATAGAAAATAAGTCAGCAAGTGTCATTTTGCCTCTTTATAAATCTATGGTGAGGCCCCATCTGGAATACTGTGTACAGTTCTGGTCGCCATACCTCCAGAAGGATATTATGGAGTTGGAGAAAGTACAGAGGAGGGCAACCAGAATGATTAGGGGACTGGAACACCTTCCTTACCATCTGAGGCTGCAACGGTTGGGCCTTTTCACTCTTGAACGACGGCGTCTAAGAGGTGACCTGATTGAAGTTTATAAAATCATGCACGGTGTGGACAAAGTAGATAAGGAAAAACTGTTTTCCCTATCGCACAACACTAGAACTAGGGGACACTCGAAGAAACTTTTGAGTACTAGTTCTCAAACAAATAAGAGAAAGAACTTTTTCACCCAGAGGATTACTGGTCTATGGAACTCCCTGCCAGAAGAAGTGGTGACAGCTGTCAGTCTTGACAGCTTTAAGAAAGGATTAGACAAGTTCATGGAGG
This sequence comes from Bradypodion pumilum, assembly GCA_035047305.1. Taxonomy (NCBI): domain Eukaryota; kingdom Metazoa; phylum Chordata; class Lepidosauria; order Squamata; family Chamaeleonidae; genus Bradypodion; species Bradypodion pumilum. The sequence continues at coordinate 182,659,842 of JAWDJD010000004.1, read as the reverse complement.
ACAAGGGTATCAATGGCTATAATTATGGATACTTAAGGACAACCTCCGGGGTTGGAGAGATAGGCAGGATATCTCTCAATGCCATTTCCAGGGAATCCTAAGCAGGTGAAGGCATCTCCTTGGGAATACCCTGAAGGAAATGGTGAGCCACTGTGTGAGACAGAATGCTGGACTGGATGGGTTGTGGCCTGTTCCAGCAAGGCTGTTCTTATGTTCTTGTGTGTGTGTGTGTGTGTTCTTTCCTGTCACGGGGCCTTCTACATACGCAGCCTATGCTCTATCTGATATGTGTGTGTGTGTTGAGTTATCTCCTGTTGTGGGTCCTTCCACATACAAAGCCTATGCTCTATCAGATGTGTGTGTTGAGTTATCTCCTGTCATTGGTACTTCCACATACACAGCCTATGCTTTGTTATATCTCTCTTTGTGTGTTATCTCCATGGGGCCTCCTACGTACGCTCCCTATGCTCTGCCGTGTGTGTGTGTGTGTGTGTGTGTGTGTGTGTGTGTGTGTGTGTGTGTGTGTGTGCGCGCGCGCACACACACACACACACATGCACTCTTGTGTGTGTGCACTGAGCAGCCTGACTTGAGTCACAATTATGTGCTAAAAGGCCCAGCCCTGAAGATGGCATCCTCCTTCTCTCCTTATTTTGCTGCTTCCTCCTGGATAGCTGTAGGTTCCCAAGTCCTGGGGACTCTTTACCTGCTCTGCCTTGAAGGTGAAGCCCTGGGAAAGGGGGTGCTTGCTCAGGACGGGTGCAGACCAACCCACCCCTGAGGTGGAGCTGCAGCAGGGGGTGGTTGGTTGGTTGTTTAGTAGGAGGCGAGTTAAGTGTCTCCGAGCCAGCCTGTGCATATGATTAAAATGCACTGTTTGTTTTACGTAAGCACAACAGTCAGAGAGAGTTACAGGGCAGTGAGCTAGAAAATAACATTTACAGAAACAACGCTGCTGCCGCCAAGTTCCCTGACCTTTCCAAACCTCATTATTTCACACTTTGCACACACTTCCCTGGCACAAGGGGGAGCGGTGTGTGTGTGTGTGGGGGGGGGGAGAGAACGGGTGCTGGGAGACATGAGAGCAAGTGGCAGGAGACAGAGCGCAGCCCCCAGAGCCTCGGACTGACTCATCGCCTGCCTCCCCTCCCGCCACTACTTCCACCCTCACACTGGCGGCTATTGCAGCGGCGGCGAACGGAGGCTAGGGGGCGCTGGTGCTCTGCAGGATGCGCCGCGATTCCGCTCCGCATCCTTCCTACCCCACACCCCCTCCTCCACCCTGTTCTGTATCTCCTCCTGCTCCGGAGTGAGAGGCAAAAAGGATGCAAAAACGGCCCAGTAGGAGGGATGAACCTTGAGCCTAAAGAGGGAAGGAACTCAATGATGACATGTTGAACAGCTCTCGGCTTGAGTCCACACCAAAAGGCAGCTCTTTAGATCTGCCTAGGGTAAAGGTAAAGGTTTCTCTTGCTCGAAAGCCAGTCGTACCTGACTGTAGGGTTCAGTGCTCATCTCTGTTTCAAAGCCGAAGAGCCAGAGCTGTCTGCTTCTGCAGACGTTTCTGTGGTCATGTGGCAGGCATGACAAGAGCCAAGGCTGGAGGCAGGATTCTCGATTTGGGGAGGCGGATTTTTTTTTTATGTGGGGCAAAAAAATTTTTTTAGGAGGGGCAACAATGTCACACTCACATATATAACATATCACCACAGGGGGGGGGGGGCTGTTAGCTCAGGAGGGTTTTCACCCTCCCTGCCGCCCCCCAGGCTACGGCTGTTTACTACTCACTGAAGTGGTCCCTATGTATCTACTTGCAATGTCTTGCTTTCAAACGGCTAGGTTGGCAGGAGCTGGGACAGAGACGGGAGCTCATTCTGTCCTGCAGTACTCGGGAATCAAACTCCATCCTTCCAGTCAGCCAGTTCAGCATCTTAACCACTTGAGCCACTGCAATCCCTATGTCTTGGGTGGGGCTCCTCAAATGTGGCTCTCCAAGCATTCTTGGACTTCAGTTACCTGAAGTCCAAGTCAGCACACTGGCTGATCAGTGCTTCTGGGAATTGAAGTCCAAGAACATCTGGAGAGCCGGGTTTGAGGAACTCTGGTCTAGGGCAGTGATGGCAAACCTTGGCGCTCCAGCTGTTTTTGGACTTCAATTCCTAGAAGCCCAAGTCATGTACTCTGCTGATCAGGGCTTCTAGGCATTGAAGTTGAAGAACAGCTGGAGTGCCAAGGTTCAAAATCGTATCTTCCTCTCTCCGTGATGGTGAAGCTTGGCACACTAGGTGTTCTTGGACTTCAATTCCCAGAAGCACAAGTCATGCACTCCTGCTGATCAGGTCTTCTAGGCATTGAAGTTGAAGAACAGCTGGAGTGCCAAGGTTCACCCTTGTATCTTCCTCTCTCTGTGATGGTGAACCTTGGCACTCTAGGTGTTCTTGGACTTCAATTACCAGAAGCCCAAATCATGCACTACTGTTGATCAGGGCTTCTAAGCACTGAAGTTGAAGAACAGCTGGAGTGCCAAGGTTCACCATTGTCTCTTCCTCTCTCTCTGTGATGGCAAACCTTGGCACTCCAGGTGTTCTTGGACTTCAATTACCAGAAGCCCAAGTCAGCACACCTGCTGATCAGAGCTTCTGGGAATTGAAGTCCAAGAACATCTGGAGTGTCTAGGAGAACATGTGGGATACACCTGCTCCTATTTACTCACTTACAGACACCTCTGTTTGTTTCCACATGCTATTATTTCCTAGACCGGCTGCACCTGAGACCCTGCCTCTTCTGAATCACAAGGAATCCTGGGCAAAAGAGAACCCAATGTCTTCTAGTGTAGATAGGAAAGTCCCTGCAGCTTTTATGGCAAGACCAAAACCAAATTAGAAGATGGAGCTTATCGGACAAGGAACAACATTAAAGGAGGATTTAGCTGAGGAACTCAACCTTCTCTACAACATTTGGAGGATGCTGGATAGGCTGAGGGTCAGAGCGCCTAAATGTAAGATAAACATGCTCAAGTGAGGGCTACTGGCAGATAACAACACATGCTGTGAATATGAAGAGATACAGAATTCAGCTCATTTGCTGGTCTGTCAATGACTGCCAGAAATGCACCGATGAGGACATAGGTTTGGCCAATGACAAAGCCAAGAAAGTGGCTTCTCTCTCTCTCTCTCTCACACACACACACACACACACACGGACACACGGACACACATGCACACACACACAAATCAGTTGTGTTTGTTGTGTTTGGCATCTTTGTGTAGCAAAGGAAAGAAGGTACAGCTGGTTCTTCATTAAACAACCGGAGAAAACTCCTGTTACATTGATGGGGGCTCAGTGCCCCCCCCCCATCTTTTGGAGTTGGCTTTGTTAATCCACAGCCTTCTAGGCAGAGAATAATCTATCCATAGCAACAGTTGCTAAGTTCCCTTGCTGGGAGTCAGAGTTTCAATTCTCACCAAACCTCCACAGCTGGAAATATATTTATACACAATTATAACTCAATAATCAATAATAACAAAGCCTCCATGATCAAGGTTGTTGCATTGCCTGGCTTCTTGTGGGGGAGTAGGAAGAGAAGAGGCTCATTACCAGGCAGACTTTTAGGACAGAAAAAGGTGCAGGAGTCAAGCCTGGGCTTTAATTTCTCGCAGCTCCTGAAAACTGGGAGAGGCCAGTAGGGTAGCAGCCCTGGGGAAGAGTGGCACCAGCTCTTAACCTGGAGCAGACTCGCAATGGGAATCAATGATCAGATGTTGCTCTGAGATTGAATGCAGTTGAGGTTATGTTACATAATGCCGTACTTGAAACAGGGAATCACTGAGCATGTTTTAAGGTGGGTTATGAAAACCAAGGTAGCTTAGTGGTTAAAATGCTGAACTTGATGACTGGAAGGTCAACAGGTCAGCAGTTTGAGACCTGAGTACTGCATGATGGATTGAGCTCCTATCTCTATTCCAGTTCCTGCCAACCTAGCAGTTTGAAAGCAAGAAATTACAAGTAGATAAATAGGTACCACTTTGGTACAAAGGTAAGCAGCATTCCATGCATTCCGATGTCTAGTCATGCCTGCCACATGTCCATGGAAATGTCTGTAGATGCGGACAATGCTGGCTCTTTGGCTATAAAAGGAGATGAGTCTGATAGGGCTGGCTTTACTTGACCTTTACCTATGAAAACCAAATGTTAGTTTGCTCAGAAACATAATGAGGGTAACCCACCAGAAAGTTTGTGGCTTCTTTTTTACCCTGTTCTTGCAGCCTAATGTAAATCAGAATTTTTCTGTGTCTGTGAGTTGAAATGTATAAACTACCCATATACTGCTAAAGGTGGAAGAGAGTAAGCCTCTATTGTTCTTCAGTTGGCATGTATCCATGCTAGGAATGTGAAGCTCTATAAAAATAGGAGGCACTTTCCCCTTTCCAAATATTGGAGATTTTCATATCTGTACTGTATGGTAGTGGGAAGCCTGCAGTATCTTATTGCCCCCACACTACAGTATTCTTCGTATGGCACCTGCTTTTGCCATAGGATGTCCAGAAAAGCCCTAGAAACTACTGTATAGTTGGAACTATCAATGAAGACTACATGCACGTTGAAAAGGACAAAGTCAAATAATGGCATAGACCAGTGATGGCAAACCTTTTAGAGACCAAGCACCCAAACTCAACAGGCCGCCATCCATGCTGCAGAAGGGCGGGATGAACTCTGTGCTGGGGGGGACGGAAAGAGCGCTCCTATTGGGGGTCTGGTCAGAGGGGTGGGGGAACTCTGTGTTGGGATGATGGCATGCGTGCCCACAGAGAGGGCTCTGAGTGCCCCTTCTAGCATGCGTATCGTAGGTTCACCACCACTGGCATAGACAATAGTCCTATTTGGGTGTCAAACAACCTGATGAGGAGGAGATGTGTAAAAGCGAGTGCTTAACCTTGCTCTCCCCATCATCACATTCGTTCACTTTTTCTGCACTGGTTCTGAAGAGCAGAGATTCTAGCTCATGCACATGAGCAAGAAATCAGATTTTCCAGGGTTCCTGCTTATGTTTAGAGCCTACACATTCACAGCAGCATCAGACGTGGTTCAGAAATTATGAAGAATGGGATGATGGATGGGCCAGGACTGGTGCTCCCTTCTAAGTGTGTCGTCCTTGCTAGGTTGGTTAAAGCTTAACTAGGGCTTATTTACTACGGATATGATTTACCATGAACATGCGTATCAGCATTTTATCAGCAGAAGTGTCACAGAGCCGAAGTCCTGTTGCAATTCATAAACAGTTGTATGGTTAAGAACTAATGTGTTTGCCTGTGGCAAAAATGTATCACCTTCCCAAGAGTGAAACACAGATATTACATGCACAGCACAAAGGCCAAGCATAGTTCCTCATTCTGGATTATGATTTACAATGGAGTAACCAAATTTTATGTTTGGAAGTACAGCCAGGGAGTCTGAGCAGGTGGCCTAGCTCTGACGTATGTCTCTTTAGGCTAACCCTAAGCTACCTTAAGAAAATAACTGGCTGTGGCTCTCCAGGGTTTAAGGCTCAACCCAGAGCCTCGTAGCTGCAAAGGATTTACCCTGCCACTTTGCTACAACCCTTTTTCTGGCCGCACTAGCTTTTCATTTCTATGATGCACTCTGTTAAATTGCAATCATATGTCATGGTAGATGTTCTCCTTCCTGTCCTGTCCATCTGATCAGCTACTGGATCTACCATACTCATTGCAAAGTAAAGTGTATGCGTGTGTCCATTTTTTTTGTCTCTTTGCTGTGCTCAGCAGGCAGCTCTGTTCCCATTCCTAGAAATCTTCAAACAGCTCCTAATGCTTTGTCATTTAAATGTAATCAAATCAATTCCATTCTCTCCTCCAGCAAGGAAATAAGCTGGGCTGTCTTGAGGATTTGCCCATGTGTGTTTAAATGGAGCTGGTGTGAGGATATTGTGAGAGACGTCCATTCCTGATGGCTGCTGCACCTTGCATAGAACACAACAAAAACAAAAAATCCACAATGGCAGGTGGAGAAGAAAACTACTCGCTGAATTTATTTTAATTACATTTTGATTGGGAACAGATGTTAGAGATAACGGTAGTGAGACATGTACCTAGGAAGAGGCGGTAGAAGGAGGCAGGCAGGTAAGGCTGGTGTCTCATGAATTCAATGTAGAGCAAAGGAGAGGAAAGAATCCTAGGGAGGAATGCAGGGATGGATGGTTCATTTAGCCATTTCTCTCTCTCTCTCTCTCCCTCTGCTGCTGCTGCTGCTGCTGGGGCTTGGTCTGTTGCTCTGGTGCCAGCCTCAGATTTCCAGGAAATGCTGGCATGCCTGTCCACTGGCACTCTTCCACAAGAAGCATCTCCTTAGAAAACACAGGTGGCCTCAGAAAGTTATTCCTGGTGCAAAGTTTTGTTGTTGTTCAGTTGCTCAGTCAAGTCTGACCCTTTGTGACCCCATGGAAAACTGCACGCTAGGGATGAGCTCCATAAAATTTTACTACCACACTGTGGGCGTGGTATGGTGGGTGAGGCCAGGGGGAAGCCCTGCATTGCACCCGAATTAGGACTACTTTATTTCAAAACCTGGATGCGCGGGGCCAGCCAGAATTTCTACTACCAGTTCTGGCGAACTGGTGCGAACCTGCTGATGCCCACCACTGCTTCTCTGTCATATGCCATTCTCCATAGTCCACCCAGATCTATACCCACTGTATCAACTATGCTGTCTAACCATCTCACCCTCTGCCATCCCCTTCTACTTTTGCCTTTGATTTTCCGAGCATCAGGGTCTTCTCCAGTGAGTCCTCTCTTCTAATTTGGTAGCCAAAGTACTTGAGCTTCATCTTCAGTATTTGTACTTCCAAGGAGCAGTCAGGATTGATTTCCTTCAGGATGGACTGATTTGATCTCCTTGCAGTCCAGGTAACTCTCAAAAGCAAATATAATCTCTCAATAATTCCCAACTCCTAGAATGGGGCATTTGACTGGGCCAAAGGAGAAGGAACTGGATATTTTGTCTGTTGGCTCTACAGAAGCACATGCTGAGCTAGTTCTGGGACAAAGCAAGATTAGTACTGAGAAAGATAGTAGGATGGTGCTGGTGAACCTTATCATTCCAGCTGTTCTTGAACTTCAATTTCCTGAAGCCCTGATCAGCAGGAGTGCTGACTTGGGCTTCTGGGAATTGAAGTCTAAGAACAGCTGGAATGCCAAGGTTCATCATCACTGTGGTAGGCATTCTTTCCCTGGGCCTGCTGTTCAGAGGCAAAAATACATTGTGGCAAATGCTCTCTGCTGTTGGCAGGAAGATGGAAAGTGACTCAGGGATTGGACCTCAATTTGTATTCCCCGTCTCCTCCTACTGCTCTGGTGTTACATCTAGCCAAGTCCCTGCTGCTGTCTATGAGGAGGTCATCAGGGTCACTGCCTACTGATTTTTTTAAAAAAACTTTACTTGCAGTTTTAATTGGTTCCATCTTCACTCCATGACCAGACAAGGAGATCTTTTCTTTCTCCCAGTCTTTAACTCTTGAGTCAGGGGAAAAAACCCTACAACAACAAAAAAATTAGTTGCATTGTGCTGTCTGTTCTCAATTCAAAAATTCTGGCAAGCATTTCAAAATTTACCATGCATATGAATCTATTTATTTATTATTTAAAGCATTTTACATTTGCTTTCAAGGAGCGCTGCTCTCACAAGGTAGCTTACAAGATTATGAAACATGAAAATACAATTACAATAAGAAATAAACAAACACACACACATGCACATTGGCAGGAGTTCTAAATACCAGATGCAGACAAGAATATTTGTTTCTTCAGCGTTTTTTTTAAAAAAATACTCATATCAGTAATATGGAGCCATATATATCCCCTTGGGAAGGGAGTTTTAAAGATGTGGTCTTACCAATGAGTGTGGTGTTCCCATAGTACATACTAGCCTAATGGCTATCACTGTTGGATCACATCTTGTTGCATTGACAAATTCGCATAGGTCCTCAGATAAGATTCCCAACCATTTATGATACTTGGACTTGAAAACCAAGCCATGGTAACAAGGAAAGTGGTACAGAAGAGGCATAATAGGTTCTGGGACCAGGTTTCTACAAGATGCCATATTCTGTATTAACTGCAATTATAGAACAATCTTCAAGGGCAGCTGTGCATTGAGCACCTTACAGTAATCTAGTGTGGGTAAAGCTTACCATTTTTTATTTGTGACTAGATGAGTTTTCTCTAAGGAAGAGAACAGCTGCCTACGAGCAGCACTGCCTTCTCCTACACAAACAGTCCTGAATTGAGGATTGTCCCCAAACACTGTGTCTTTGGCACATGTGTGACTTCATCCAGAGTAAGCTTCTGTGCAGAACAAGATATTTCCTCCCCACCCCCACCCCAGCCTACAGTACTGCCATCTAATCCTGACTAAAGCCCAGCTCCACCCCCACCCCCCCAATCCATTCTATCACTGCAAACAGGTACGGCCCCAAGCTTTCAACATCTGCTTTGGGATTAGACAACAGAAAAGAGAGGCAAAGCTGTAAGTCATCTGCATTATTAATGACACTGCAGTCCAAACTGGTCAACTTTCACAACAGTTTCATGAAGTCTTAAATTGCATGAAATGTATAATATAAACTTGAGGTGCCCTAAAATACAAAATGGCAATAAGTCTCCCAACACCAGTGTCTGTGTCCACATTCCTAGAAAGGTCTGGAACTGTTGTACTAGTCCCCTCAGTGACTTCCGGTGGGGTCATCCCAGAGAGAGAATCCAGAAGATCACCATGGTCAGCAGAACTGAAAGCTTTCCAGAGTACCAAGAAAATCAGTGGAGTTCACATTCTCTCTGTGCATTCTTTAATGTAACCCATCCATCAGGCATCCCAAGGCAATTTGTCTCCCTAGACTAGGGGTCTGCAAACTTGACTCTCCAGGCAGGGGTGTGTTGGCCACCTTGGGAGGGTGGTGGGCAGGAAGTGATGGGGGTGCCTATTGGGGGGATTGGGTGGGTGGGAGAAATCCCATATGTTCCCATTACCTCTGACTGCCTCTGGGGGGTGCCAGTCACTGGGGCACACAGGGATGAGTCCCTGTACCCCTGTGGGCCAGCACACCACTGTCTCCAGGCGTTCTTGGGCTTCAACTACCAGAAGCCCAAGTGAGCACACTTGCTGATTAGGGCTTCTGGGAACTGAAGTCCAAGAACATCTGGAGGACCAAGTTTGGAGACCCCTGCCATCGATCAAAGTGCTAGGCAGATTGAAATTGATCCAAATAATCAGGATCCTCTGATACTAGTGGAAATCAACAACATCATCTGGTCAGGAATGGTTGATTTGCAACTGAGTGCTAACTGTTAGGAGCCAACAGTGGTCATGATAGTGTTGTTTGAGGCCACTGAGACTACATTGAACTGCATTGAAGAGGCACTGAGCATTTCTGATGCCATATTGCATGCTTACCCTTGGCATATTTCAAAAATTATGTATTGTCATGACAGTTGTTGGTTTACAGTGTCAATCTGGTTGCAAGAAATTGAATATTTACCTGAGCTTCAGAAAAGGTGTCCAGATGAGATGAAGCAGAGATATTTGTATTGCTGCAGCAAATACAGGTCAGTCTAAGCAAATCCTCATTGCAGTTCAAATACCCTAACAAATCTTCGAGAGCCAATAAGCTACAGGTAGTGCATATTACGGGATATGGCTTTCTCACTGGTAACCCCACACCTTCAAAATCTCCCCCTGAGGAGACACATTTATATATTTATTTATTTATTTTTATTTATTTGTTTATTTGTATCCTGCCCTCCTGGTGGGAACACCATTCAGGGTGGCTAACAGCAAAAGGGGAAAAAATACAATATGGAACAATTAAAGACATCAGCAGTTAAAAACATTGCTTAAAACCCCTAACTAAAATCAGAGTTAAAACACATAAAACTAACGATTTTATCATTAAAAAACTACCCTCCCCCACCCTCCACCCACATTAAAACAGAATTGCCAGACCAGGGAGGGTCCCCCACCCAGGCTAAACAAGCCAGCGGGATTGAGTAGTGGAGGCAATCATACCCCACACCCGCTGACATAGCCAAGTTTTCAGCATTTTCCTAAAAGGGAGCAGTTCCATCTGGAGATGCAATTCGGGTGGTAAGAGGTACCATACATATAGCCTAAGCACTGTTATTTTTTAAAAATAATAATACTGAAAACAAATATTCCTCCCTGCATCGCACGTAAATAATCTTCCTTTTCATGAGCAAATCCTGTGATGCAGTGTGACTGCAAGCGAAACATGCACGGGTGAGCATATCCAGGGTCTCCAACTGAATGGAATAACTGACAGTACTGAAGGAATGGCTGTCGCAGATGGAGCTGTCTAAAAAATGCCTGATTTAAGTCAGCTTAATTTGATGTGAAATGGAACTGAACGTGCAATTCTGCCAGAAGATTTTACAAGTCTACCAACCAAACATCATGCCCACTTCTTCCCCTGCTTTTTGGTACCCCAAATATTTCTGTAACAGACAAAACCTGAGATTGAAGAAGGAAGAATCCAAATAGCAGCAGAAATTCAGGTCTTGAGATGGAAGAAGTCAGGAAAGGCCCTGGTATGTAAGTGAAAGAATAATTCCCGGATTTAACTCACAGGGACAGGTATACCATAGCACATAATATTCGTTCTAGGGTTATACTCATGCCTTGCTTCAGCCACATTGTTGCAAGGGTCCTATTCATTTAACTGTCCACACGAAGGACTTCTAGGGACAGTGACACATTTGCAGAGCAGCAGGCTAACACCAGGCTGCCTTGGGTCATGCTTTGACAGGGAAGTGGTGCAGAAACAAGGCTTTGTGCATTTGGAGCTGGGGAGGGGTAGGATGAAACGGCTCTTCAAAGAAGCTGGCAGGAGAGGATAATGAAAGATGAAGACACCCTGCTTTTAAGCCAAATGAATATGTATTTGGTCCTGCTGAGAGGCTTTCGGGTGAGAGGCTAGCTAAGTTCCAAGTCTCCCTGTATTTTGATGGCTTGGCTTGGGACAACTCTCCATGAGGCAGGCTCCTTTAAATCAATTATATGCCCCTCGGTGGACATCGGGGATGACAATTGACGCCTTGTTAAATACCTGCATGGCTGATCATCTGCTGTAGATAGAGCAGAAAGCAATCTTTGGGGACCTGCTGCCAAGCTGTACTTTCCTTTACTAATCTTCTTATTTCATTTTAGCATTTACAATAACCCAGCCAGTAATCCTTACATCAAACACACAACACGCTCTTCCATGCTGCATCGACGTAAGGCGGTGCTGGTCCTGGGAGGATGTGGTGGTGCAGGCAGGATCTGCCAGCTCAACATCTCCAGATAACATGGGGAAGAAAGGCAGGAGGGAAAACAAAAGCGTCTATCGTAATCAGCAGACAATGCACAGGCCTATTCTCTCCTGGTGTTCTATTGTCCAGAGTCTTTGCTGAAGAGCAAGGCTGGTGCAGTCCCACTGCATTCAGCGATACAGATGCAAAATGCATGCGGGACTTATGAACACACCCTGAAGTAACTCAGCTGCGTAAGAAGTACACCAAGGTGACCCATATCACCTGTACCATGCAGCTGGTACAGGAAGGAAACAGAAAACTCATTTCATAAGATAAGCTAAAGGGAGGCATTTGTAGTGCTGTTTCATGCAGGTATTTTCTCTTGCATGGCCAATTAGGATGGGGTCACAAACACAGAAGGACAAGGTAGGGAAGGGTTTACAGTATATATGCAGGGGCAGAGAGGATACCATGGTTGACAGTATCAAAGGCCACTGAGAGAGCACAAACAGAGTGGCATTTACCCTTGTCAGATTCTCTTATGAGGTCATCAAGCAATGTGACTAGTGCTGTCTCCTTGCCATGGTGTGGCCCATAGCCTGAATGGAAGGGATCAGGGGTATCATTATCATTTTCTTCCAGGAACGTCTGCAGCTGGTCTGCCATCAATAGAGTGCTTTGTTCCAAAGACAGTAGTGAGATATAAGTCAAAAGTAAATTTTAAATCAATAAAAGGTATTAATTCTTTTGGGGCACTGTGTTTGTATCCCAAGGGGACTGATACCAAGTAAGAATTAAAAATGGTTGCAGCCTGTTTTAATTCAACCTGATTTTCCTCCAAAATCTCATTATCCTGAATTTGCAGCCTTTCCATCATAAACAGTCAGCTAATAGATTGTACATTATGCAAGTCATCTTTAGTAAATGGGGACAACAATATTTTCAGCATCACTCCAGGAATTATACCAGATCTATTCATTCTTTGTCAAAAGAAACTTTAGTGTGGGCTTCAGGATGTTTCAAGGTACAAACATCATTTTAAAGAGAGCTATACACATTCTGTGGTAACTTAGTGGTTAAGACGCTTCAGCTCCCATCATCTGTCCCAGCTCCTGCCAACCTAGCAGTTCAAAAGCCTGCCACATGTCTTCGGAAATGTCTGCAGATGCAGACAGCACTGGCTCTTTGACTATAAATGGAGATGAGCACCGAACCCTAGAGTCGGATATGATAGGCTTTCGAGCAAGGACAACGTTTACCTATAAATGAGAAGAATATAGGGTATACCTTTGTTCAAGCTTGACAGGTGCCCCTCCTCTTTAGGTTCAGTCTTTTGTGCCCCCTCCCCCTCCCCTCCTGCCCCCTCCCCTTCTCCCTCCCCCTTCCCCCCTCTTTTTGGGGTTCAGTCCTTAGACTATTTTGCCCCTGTTTTGTGGTGCAGTCTGGGGACCCCAATTTAGGGATGCACCCCAAAAGCTGTTTGTTTGCAGGTCATGTAGCAGCAATTAAGGGTTTTTGTTTTATATATTTTATTTATTAATCTGAAAGAGAAATACAATAAAAAGAATTAGGCATAGGGCTCCTTGTGTAAGCATCTGCCCTTGTGCTTGGAGTTCTGCAGCTGACTGATGCTCTCAGCTGTGAGAAGCTCTCTTAAAGGGCTTCATAAGGCCCCGCCCCACAACTACGTGGCCAACACTGATTGGTTAGGCCTGCCCACAACTACGTGGCCAACGCTGATTGGTTAGACTCCTCCCACAGGGGGATGGTGCTTGTGGGTGGGGATGTGGGGTGCGGATTGGTCCGCGTGCCTCCTACCAATGGATGTACCAATGAGCATTGTAGAGCCAGGGGAATGCCCCCCCCTCCCCATAGCTATATGAATATATCTAAGAACCAGAGAATGGAAAAGTTGGAATGCCCTTATTATCTATAAAATACACACCACCCAATATAGTTTTGTTCAGCATTTATTGACTTATATGTATGAAATACATAGGCTTTACATAGCCTGTTTTATATGCAATCCTCATATTAGTTTCTTTTTAAAAAAACTGCAGGGAAAATGGCTCTTTTCACATGTATTGCATATATTCATATAAAACTGATGTGATTGTTTTTTTATCAAGCATTGTCCATAAGCTAACCACTCTTTATTGTCATGCTTAATTATTTGACTAAAGGCAGCCTGGGGATCCTTGGCCATCGCTACTGTATTCTGAATTTTAATGGCTCTTATAAGATGTTCCGTTCTTAGCGACAGGCATTTTAGGGCAGTCGCAAAAATACAGATCATGTGCAGAATTTTTTCCATTTGCAACTTTTTTGCAACAGCTTTTAGAATAGAATTTGTATAGTCTTTTGTCCAATAAAGGCATATCTGTCCCTCTTGATTACCCAGGTCTAAAACACACCCCTCACATCTCGAAAACAATATTTCTTTGAAACAGAAGTCTATACTTGAAAACATCACAATTCTAACAACTGAGTTCATTGCAGATTTCACCTTCTTGGGATGTACCAAATCTTCAGGTTTAATGCTTAACTGAAGGTAGTCATTCAATTGAATATGTGGTGGTGGTTTTTCAGTTGCATTTTCAAACTGTGGGCATAGAGATTCACACTGGCAGGACTCTTCCTCCTTTGCTTCAGCCTGAAAATAAAATGTACAGTCCATTTAAAAATATATAAAAAAATATCAAATAGTGATTCTCCTCCCTTGCTTCACCATCCAGCCACCCCCCCGGCCTCTTTCTAACCCCCCTTCCCTGCCCCCCGTGATACTACATACATACCTTGCATAATTATTTTGCTTCATTCTCAGAAACATCCTGTGGAGACCCTGAACTCTTCTCCTGTCCCCCATCATCATCATTTTCATGAGAGCTGGAAATAAGCGCTTAATCACAGGGTAAACGGTTCCATCTTCGGTGTCTATGCCATATTGTCTTTTCAGAACCTTGCGCTTTATCACTGGTGGGTCATCCTCATTTCCAAAGCCCTGGAGCAGGGGCGTTACATTTCCATAAGCCGACATGTCTGATGATTCCATGGCTGTGTAGCTGATACCTTTGGCAGGTCAGAGATACAGTGCACCAATGCCCCATGGTCCCTTCATATAGCTATGGGGAGGGGCGGCGGCGTTCCCCTGGCTCTTCAATGCTCATTGGTACAACCATTGGTAGGAGGCACGCGGACCAATCCGCACCCCGCATCCCCACCCACAAGCACCATCCCCCTGTGGGAGGGGTCTAACCAATCAGCGTTGGCCAAGTAGTTGTAGGCAGGCCTAACCAATCAGTGTTGGCCATGTAGTTGTGGGGCGGGGCCTTATAAAGCCCTTTAAGAGAGCTTCTCACAGCTGAGAGCATTAGTCAGCCGCAGAACTCCAAGCACAAGGGCAGATGCTTACACAAGGAGCCCTATGCCTAATTCTTTTTATTGTATTTCTCTTTCAGATTAATAAATAAAATATATAAAACAAAAACCCTTAACTGCTGCTACATGACCTGCAAACAAACAGCTTTTGGGGTGCATCCCTAAATTGGGGTCCCCAGACTGCACCACAAAACAGGGGCAAAATAGTCTAAGGACTGAACCCCAAAAAGAGGGAGGACGGGGGAGGGGGAGGGAGAAGGAGAGGGGAGGGGGCAGGAGGGGAGGGGGCACAAAAGACTGAACCTAAAGAGGAGGAGCACCTGTCAAGTTTGAACAAAGGTATACCCTATATTCTTCTTACATGCTCTTTATAAGCTGGCTGGTGGGGCAGGTATGGGGCCTTGAGGATAATTTGCCTCCTGCCCGCTGGCTTTTATAATAAGATGCACCTCTTTCTTCTGTGGGGTGGGTGGGTTTGTTTTAACGTGGGTGGTTTTTAATGGTTTTAACTGTTTTTATACTTCTATGTTTTATTGTATGTTTTTGATTACTTGTGAGTCGGGCTTGCCTGAGTGGGCGACATTGAAGTTGAAAAATTGAATTGAATTAAATTAATTAAAAGCACCTTGCACGATGATATGTGTAGGAAAAATATCTGCACTACTTTGACTCATTAAAGGTAAAGGTTTACCTTGCTCGAAAGCCAGTCGTATCCGACTCTAGGGTGCAGTGCTCATCTCTGTTTCAAAGCCGAAGAGCCAGTGCGTTCTGCTGCTGTAGATGTTTCCATGGTCATGTGGCAGGCATGACTAGACACCGGAGTGTGCATGGAACGCTGTTTACCTTCCTACCAAAGTGGTCCCTATTTATCTACTTGCAATTTCTTGCTTTCGAACTGCTAGGTTGGCAGAAGCTGGGACAAAGACGGGAGCTCATTCCGTCCTGCAGTACTCAGGAATCGAACTATATATGGAGTATGACCAAACATTTCATAAGTTTTTTTCTGAAATAGTCATGAGAATTGAGCAAGAAAATGGAAATATGTTGTGTTATACATGAAACTTTGAAAATTTGGTATAACCACCAGAAATTCCAAGGACGTATAATGACTATCAAAACTTTCTGATACTCTGTAATTACATCCCAAGTTTTTCAAATATTTACAGATCAAATGTAATCAATCTCACTCAGCTCCCTAGGGGAAACAAATGTAGATTCTCCCCAATCATTTCCAGCACTAGGTCCATTCATGATGCATAAATCACTTTTTAAAAACAAATCAAACCAAATCTAACACCACCTGGCTAACAGGATTTTTCAAGTGAGGCAAACACCTGGTTTTTAGTGGTTGCAAAGGATGTGAAGATCTGCAAAAATAAGTTCCTGTCCCTGCAATTAAATCACATGTAGTAGGAAAAGCATGGGACTATGTGGCTATTAATTTGAGATGGTAGCATTTAGCCCTACAGCACTTTATCATCTCTGAAGGCCATTGCAGCAAGCTAAATATTTAACCAATGTGAAGTCAACTTGGAAACCCTTGGTTTCAGAGCCAAAGTGGACAGTGAGGAGTCACATTTGTATCTTTCAACTATCTTGGCATCAAGACTGGAGCAGATCAAAAATCTTAACCCCTGACAAGTTCTTCCCTTACTTTTCTAGTGAGTGCTGAGAGATAGAAAGATGAAAATATATTTGCATAAAATGATCACAACATGATGTATTTGGGAGCAAAGCTGTATCATACTCCTTCAAGCAGTCAAGAAAGTTTTGAGTTTTATTTTAGAAATCCAGCTGGCCATTTCCTGGGAAAACATTTTTATGGGGAGATTATTTTTCACTATGTCCCTATCAGAAGGTGCTGGTACAGTGGGAAATGGTTCCTGTTCCTCCCAAACTGTCAACCTCATGTCGTGTGAGAGTAGAGGTGGCCAACCTTAGAGCTCCAGTTGTTCTTGGACTTCGACTCTCAGAAGCCCTGATCAGCAGGTGTGCTGACTTGGGCTTCTGGTAATTGAACTCCAAGAAGAGCTGGGGCACCAAGGTTGGCACCTCCTCTGAGATTTCTTTGCAGATGTGCATGGATGAATATAATTATAACTGAAATCCTGTCATGTAGACCTGCATGTGCAATGCAGCTGACATCATCATCATAGAATCATAGAGTTGAAAGGGCCTTTGTAGGCCATCGAATCTGACCCCCTGCTCAATACAGTAATCCAAATCAAAGCAGATCTGACATATGGCTGTCCAATTCCCTCTTGAATACTTCCAGTGTTGGAGCACTCATCACTTCTCGAGGCAGTTGTTTCCGCTATCGTACTGCTCTAACTGTTAAGAGTTTTTCCTGATATTTTCCTATATCTGGCTTCCTCTAAACCAGGGATTCTCAATCTGTGGCCTGTGAGCCAGATGCAGCCCATGGCACAATTTCATGTGGGCCCCCACTGCCTCCACCACACCAGAAAGTGTCATGTGTTGGAGGAAGGGCAAAATGGCCATCCAGTCCCCAAAGCTGTCTAAGGGAGCGTAACCTGGCCCCTGACTTAAAAAGTTGAGAGCTCCTACATTCAGCCCATCATCATCATCATCCAGTGACCATTGATTAAAGTAAATCGCCACTGATTAAAAGTGATTTGGGTTGCATATGACTTAGCAAATTTGTGTGCATCCTAAACCTGCCAAAGGAAGCCTTTAATCAATGGCAATTTGCTGCTGATGCCATGTGAATTGCACCCATGGAGCTGAACAATAGAATCTCAGCCTATATCTGAAATCACTCTGAATACTCACAATCAAACTTAGTATTTCAGAGCTACTATTGTGTCCTTGAGCTTTAGGTAGAGACTAGCTGATTACCCGGCTTTGCTCAGGTTTTTCATTTATTTAATGTAGGCCAACCTTTCCCTCTTGGAAACCTCGTGGGGTGTATGTGGGTCAACCCTGCCTCCATCTCTCTCTTCCCTCACCAGTCCTGCTTCTCTGTTGACGGTCACTTACCACCCTTATCCTTTCCAAACATGTGTGTGGCCACCTGGCGAGAGAGCGGCACGCAGCCGCTGAGGAGCCCTTGGACCTTCCCTCCCTCTTCAGCTGCACCCACCATGGTCTCCGCCTCTGCTGCGGAGGCTGGATGGCCATTTCCAGAGGGGGTGGCCTCCTCTACGGCTCCCAAGCCCTACCGGCCCTCACCACCACTGTGCCAGCCTGACCAGGCACCTCATTTGCCTTCCACCTACTGTGAAAACTACAGCTGAGCTCAAATGGCTACAGCTGAGTTAGTCAGATGATGTCACAATACCAACCTACCTGGGACTATGACATCAGCTCAATTACATTACTAGGAAATACACACATTATATAGATCAATTGCTTCCCAATTTGGGGGGCATATGCCCCCTGGGGCTTGTGACCCCCACAGTGCTTATCTCGGCAGCCCAAGGTACGTATGTGCCATATTTCAGCAGGATTGGTCCAGGGTTGTGGGAGCCTTTCGAGCACATACAAACCCACACCTCTGTTTTATAGATATAGATGGAGAAGTAGTGGGGCTGTTTCAGACCAGTGTCATCGTTTCACTGCAGCATTGCCAGGTCTCAGGCTGCCGGCTGAAATTTTTGCCAATTCCTATGACTCTCTGAAACTACAGATGGTAAACAAATCCAAGGACATATGGTATTGGAAGAGGGAAAATATGATTTTTGCTTGTGAGGTGGTATTAAAGCCACAAAATCCATCTCTGTCCATTCCCAATTTGTGCCAGGGCACATTGCTTTAGTGCAAAGATGTTTACAAGTATGTTACAGGGACCACCAGAAGCATAGACTCTGGAAAAACTCCAAGTATTGTTAACTACAGGTGAGATAGCAACTATACAGTAGTAGCTGTTGGGTGACACTATTTATCATTTATTTACTGTTAATATTTATATCCCACCAGCAATGGACATAAAGCTGTTCCATTATACAGCAATTTAAACAAAATATATTTGCCTTTCAAGTACAAGATGATAAAATGACAGGGGTTAATTTCAAGAGATGAGTCAGCAGTGGTGGTGCTGATGACTCACAGCTATTAGCCAAATCAGGCTTGATGAAGAACCTTCTGGTTCTGAGCCCTGAAAATGTTTTTTTTCCTTTATCTATAAAGCAGGGAGGATTGTGCAGATGGTTTAAGTCAGTTAAATGCATGGGGGATACAGTATATATTTAATATGGGTTGCATATTCAATGTTTGTTTGGATATGTTTTCTTAAATTAAACCCAGGGAAGGATCCTTTGATAGAGTTCTGCCTTTGCACTATCTTTCTCCTCCATAATGTGTTATATTCCTTTTTGTCTTAATGCCTAATAAAGCCTTCTTCTTACATAAAATTCAATTTTCCCATTATCTTTTCTGCTTTGCACACATACTAGAAATGGTCTTGGTTAAATGGGGAAAGTAAGCCTTTAGGCCTGGCTTTTTTGGGGTTATTGAGTCTCCTGAAATATATTCCCTACAACAGGAGTGCCTTCTCATATGGCAGTGAGAAGAGGAATGAGGGGCTAGTGATTGCTTTAAGACTGAATAAGGCCTGTGTCTACCAAAGGGGAGGTTGAGGAAAAACCTTTACACCAGGGGTGCCCAAACATTTTGGGCTGTGGGCCAGTCATGTGGTTCTGGGGATTGGTCACTTTGGCTTGGGAGCTGGATGCAGCCCCTGACACCAATTCATCGGCCCATGAATCCCTCGTCACTAGCCCTCGTCACCATATCGTGCATGGGCTCAGGCTTCGGCATGTCCCAACTCCCACCAACTCGAGACCTGGCCGCGCAATGGCCGCCTCTCCACTTGCCCTGACTGATTGGCTGGAACTGGTCACCTCGTTCCCGGACTAACGGAATGGTTTCCCAACTCAGTGATAGAAAGCAAAGTGGACTTTTGGTATCGTTGCAAAAGGGTGCCTTCACGCAGTTTGCTCAAGCAGGGAAAATCGGCAAAGAAAATGGGGTCCTAATGGGTAATGGTGTTGATTTATAAATTGTTGCAGATAGACAGTTTCTGCAAATTCCTCTGGGACTGGTAGTGGCTTCCCCCACTAGAACCTCTCCACCCTTATCACGGCTTTCTTATGGGAATTTGGCCTTCGATGTTGCACTAGGTGAGGGGGAGGAAAGCTCAGTCCTGGGAAGGCAAGACTCCAAAATCTTTCTCCCTCTTTACCTTCCTTGTTTATCCGGCCCAGGTGCACTGGCCTAATAACAAAGCATTTGTTTTGCAAAGTAACAAGGCCTTGTCTGAAAAATTCCCTTTCAACTCTCTCCTGGCTGAGAAGAGTCAGAAAAACCGCTCAGGACAAGATAAGTCTGTTTCAAAGATTTAATGAATAAAAAGAAAGTTCCAAAATATAGAATAAAAACCATTTTACTTCCACTCCTGGGAGCGATGAGGGCTTTGTGGGCTGGATGAATTTGCATTGGGGGCTGCATCCGGGGCCCCGGCCGTAGTTTGGGCACCCCTGCTTTACACCACCCTCCCTGCAATAAACTCTAAGCACGGCTTTCCTGCTTAGTCAAACTGAGGGAGACTGACTTGCCCAAAATTACCCAGAGAATTTTGCTGACTCACTGATCCCAGTCCCACACACCAACTCTTACACCAGTTCTTAAGCAACTTAATATATAAAACCAAGGTGTCCCCCATGAGACGTATATACGCTCCGACACCTGGCCACCCACCCCCTAGAACCACGCCAATTACTTACCTTGCTCCTTAAGCTGGGTTGGCAAGGGGTACCAGCAGCCCACCGCAGGTTCCATTGCTGGAGAGGGGGGGTGAGGGGGCACCTCAAGCCGCTGGCAAGTCCTGCACAGAAACACACAACTGTGCAGGCGTGCCGGCTAAATGCTTCCCACGACGCCTCCCCCATGGCTGCGCACGCAGCCAAGAAGAGCAGGCACCTGTGCAATGGAGAGCAGGGGAAGGAGGGCCAACGTGTACGGTAATTACTGTACCACACGGTAATTTGGCCCTCCATACGGTGTACGGTCACCGTACAGAGAAGTACAGTAATTTTTATGGTAATTTTGGACACAGCTGCTGGGGTGTGGGGAGCTCTGGGGAGGGCAACCCGAGGGGGGACCACTACCCAGCAAAGCGGGTGCCCCCTGCTAGTAACCTATATTAGCAGGTTTTACTCATATTCCCCTCCTGTCTGCTTCTGTAATAACCTGGTCCAGAAGCAATTCCATCTCACTCCCAACTACTCCCTGTTCTAATTCTGAGACAACACAAGGGCCTGCTCCCTCATGATCGCATGCCAGAAAAACACTCTCTTGGTAACTATGCAGACTACTAAGAAACACAGTTCACGCATTTTAAAGTTCTGTTTCAGTTGGGAAATGGGTGACTATGTAAGCTTTACTTCTTGACACTATGATCCTCCCATTACCCTTTTCTAAGGAAGGAGAGGAGGAGATCATGTAGATACAAAGGGCCTAAGCTGGAGGAGAAGGGTGCAGAGGAGATGTTGGCATGGTGGGAAAAGAATGGGCAAAGCCTTGTGAAATTGATGAGCTATAATGGCATCTGCTCCCACAAGGCAATGAAAATATACTTACTCTGAGAACAACTATCCGCCCCCCAATATTTCTGAAACACTGCAGTGTTGAACTAGGCCATATACCCAGTCAAAATAGTACTTCTTCCACTACCTCAGAGAGAGCACAACCAACCAGGAATTTATTCTATCCAAATCTTTTTAAGTTAGGAGATTGTGCCAGCTGGATTGTCCTGTGTAGCCCAGTCTAGGATTCTCACTCTGCTATCTATAGTAGTGCCCAGTATCCAGAATGTGGAAAGACTACAGTTTTGGAGCACAGTCCTCCCCAATCCCCTTCCAGTATGGACATGTTCTGCCAATAATTTCTTCTTGTGGCAGATGCCACTGACAAACAGCCACCTCAGCGTCTCCAAGACACCCTTCTCTTTCTTTTCATGCTGGTCTCCTGCTATTACTATTCGCTGTTTCTTTCCTTGCCTCCTCTCTCCTGATGGTGGGTGTTTGTTGACTGATTTCACATCCAGGTTCCAATATGCTGGCCTTAGGCTGCAGTGACTGAGTAAGCAGCATGACTGAAATATCAACAAATATCTGTGGACAATTACATTAAACAAAGGCAGCATAAAGCTGAGGGGGGAAAATGTTCAGTTCTTATAAAAACGCAATTTACAAAAACACAAACAAAAGAAAGCTAAATTATGGGGCCAGAAGCATATCTGTAGCAGAAGTGCTGTGCAGAAATCCAGCTCCTAAGCTTTTAGACTGAGGGGAGAAATTCCTGCTGTATTAGAAGGAAGGGTATACCACAAAATCATACACATGCAGAGGGAAAAGCAGTCCAAGATAATCTGAAATTTCAATGTGTGAGTTGGGCAGGGATTCTCAACCTCAGGCCCATGGGCCAGATGTGCCCTATGGCACCATTTAATATGTCCCACCACCACCTCCACCACACCAGGAAATGCCATGTGGTGGAGGAAGGGCAAAATGGCTGTCCAGCCCCTGAAGCTATCTGAGAGAGCATCACCTGGCCCTGGCTTAAAAAGGTCAAGAACCTCTGGAGTAGAGTCTGTCCCCCTGTGAAAACAAATCAGTGGGGGTTTAAAAAAACATTTGAGGGTGTGTGTGTGTGGGGGGGGAGAGAAGCAAAATGCTGTTTGGCATGATCCCTGCACCCAGACAGCATTTCGTTCCTCCAAAAGAGCAAGCTTCCCAGATGATCAGGGGAGTCCTCCGCTGATCATCTGAGAAGTGGATATTTTATGCTCCTGCCAAATGGATATTTTATGCTGCTAGGGCAGCAACCTCAGTGGCTGTGATACTTCTCAGCTGATCAAGGGAGCTGTCTCTGATCATCCGAGAAGTGGATCCTTTACTCTCACCACTCTATTTTACCTCATCTCCAACAGGCACATACATTAGGGATGGGATATAGTACAATGGGGCAATTTATTTAAACCCCTGACAGGATCTCAAAATGGAGTAGTTTGGGTGCAGGTTGGGGTGGATTGGCCTGAAGGATGTGTGTATGTGATTAGACCAACCTGCTCTAACATGCACCAAAGAGCAGGCTATATGCCCATGTAGACAATCTCTGTGTTTGTTAAATGAAAATCAGGGCATGTAATAAACAGCTGGCTTCTTACAACCACCTTAATAAAACCTTGTGGACGACACCCTTCCCCCCCAACTGTAATGAAAGCTGCTGTAATGGAGTTAGTTAGGCAATTAACTCAGACAATCCATAATTTGAGCCTTGCCTCTGTCACAAGATAATTACGTGGCCTTAGTAAGATCAGTTGAAAGTATTACGCTTCCCAACATGAAGGACAAGATGGCATCACCTCTCCAGTTCTTGCACAGAATCCTGCTAGACTTCCACTTCAGTCCTATATTATTACTGATTGTAAAGTACAGTGGAACCTCATACAACAATCACCCTGTATAGCAACAAAATCGCATAACAATTAGGTTTGGGGGTAAAGGGCATCCCGCATAACAATTTTTCCTATGGAAAAAATCGTACGGCAATTTTTTAATAGGAAAAAACACTTAGCAAAAAAAAAATCATTGTATGATGCATCCCATAGGGGAAATCGCTATACGGTGCATGCATCGTATAGCAATTGTTTCAAACAATACTGAGCCCCATGGAATGGATTAAAATCATTGTATGAGGTACCACTGTATCTCTATCACACCTGAGATGCCAGGCCAAGTTAAGATTAGAGCTAGTTATGTGGTGGTGGGGAATAGCTGTGAAATCTAGAGGATTATTAGCCAGGCAGCTGCAGATAGTGGCAATTGCCTGGCTGCATAATGTTTGTCTGGGGTGTCTCACCTGAAATGGGATAGTGGTAGCAATAATATTGACCATCTTAAATTGTTGTAAGAGTTATATAAGTAAACAAAATAAATTATTTATTCATTTATTTGGTTTCTTTAATTTTATTTTGCTATGTGTTTTATTATGTTACTAGCTGATTACCCTGCCTTGCTTGGGTTTTTTTCCTTTAAGTTTACGGGCCGGAGATGACTCCGCTGAAGAAATCTGTGGCTGCTAATCGCAGCCACAGCTTTCTGTGCCTGTGGCATGTCCCGGCAGAAACTTAAAACCATTGTGAAGCCACATCCTCCTGCCTTCAGCGGAAGGAGGCCGTGGCTTGACAGAAATTTAAGTTTACTGGCCGGAGACGTCGCCGGCTAGAAAACTCAAGCCGCTGTCAAGCCACGTCCTCCTTCCTTCATTCCTTACTTGTAAACATTGTCCTCTGTGGCCTTTGACACATTTATGTTGTACTGGCAAGAAAGCCTGGAAACTGTCCTGTCAGTAAGTTCTCCTCAAGGAAAAGTGCAGCTGCGTTGGCTGCGTTGGGATCAATTAGGGAAAAATGAGGCTGTGGTGTGCGTGCGCAGTACTGCTGTCTCATTGCTTTTTCTCCTGTCAGTGGGGGTGTCCCCTTTGCATCCCACTTTGGGGGGGGGCATAAATCTTCCACAGTGCTGATCTCGCGAGGTATGTATGTGCCAAATTTCAGCGACATTGGTCCAGGGGTGTGGGTTCCTTTAGAGAACATACAAACACACACCTCTGTTTTATAGATATAGATATTGATATTTGTATGTTGTTATGTATATTAACTGTGTTTTCTGACAGGAGCAGAATGTATCTTTTCTCATTATCTATTCTTATGCAAATAAGTGGATCGAAAATGTGCAGACTCTGTTAGTCAATGGGTTGTTGTATTATTGTTACTGTTACTGTTTATAGTGCATATAAGTCCGAGTTTTGCCCCATCCAAACTGTGTTTAAACCCCACTAATAAAGAGCTGAATTTCACTACTTCACTCGTCTGCTTCTTCATTCCCTGAACACGAAACTCGCGACGAGGATGGGATGGCGTCCCCACACGGCAGCAACATCGGCCCATTTGACCCAGTGCATCCAGAGAAATGGGCAACATACGAATGCCGATTCCGCCATGCAATGGCCTTGCAGAAGATCACCGACGAAGACCAGAAGCGCTCCTGTTTCCTCGCTCAGTGCGGTTCTGAGTGGCTTGAGCTGGCAACCCACCTCATTCTTCCAAGGGACGTGGATGTGGTGCCACTCGCAGAAATCATGTCCACACTGAGGAAACACCTGCAGCCAGTGGTCTCGATCTTCCCGGCCAGGGTGGCCTTCCACAGAAGGGAGCAGCGACCTGGGGAGTCCATTGTAGACTACTACGCCGCTCTGCGCATTGCTGCCGCCCTGTGCAAGTGGGACAACATCAAAAAAGCACTCCGGGACCATCTGCTGGCCAGCATGAGGGACGAAGATGCTCAATGTCGCTTCATGATCAGGAAGACGCTAACTTTCAAGGCTGTCCTAGAAGAGGCGGTAGCGTCTGAGGCCGCACGGTCCAGCATCAAGCTTTTCCGGCATTGCCACACCACCACCAGTGCCACCGACTCAGCTGTGCAAGCTCAGCAAAATTCATCTTCATCCTCCTCAGCACCGCCTGGTTCCACCTCTTCATCGGAGTCCAGCGACGCAGAGGGAGAAGTCCGAGCGGTCCGACGAAAACACTGAGAGCACCATGACGATCGGGAGAAGAAATTCCTTTGCAAGTGTGATGGCTGCGAGCCCGGCATGACCGCAGGGAGTGCCCCTCCCACACCGCAGAATGCCACAACTGTGGGCGACGAGGGCACATTGCTAAATTATGCCAACAGTGAAAGCAAAGAACTCTAGCACCTGAGTCCAAGAAGAGTCGTCACCACAAAATGTCCATCACCAAAGTGTCACCAGAGCCTGAACCATGCCAAGTGGGCATCATCAGCGAGCATTTCTTTGCAGACCTGAACCTGCAGAACGTCCCCTTCAAGATGGTGGTGGATTCAGGTACTACCTTTTCCATAATCCCACAGCGGGAGTTTTTGAGAATTCCCCCTGCCTCTTGGCCCAAGCTCAAATCTTTTAAAACTTCCCTCCGGGATGTGCAAGGTTGCCAGCTTCCGGTCCTGGGGGTGGGAAATTTCTTGGTCAAATTCAAAAACATTCGCACCTCCTTGCCATTGGTTGTAGTTAAGCAGGGCACTAACTGTCTTATTGGGACCCAATGGTTTAGGCCCCTGGGAATCCGGCTTTCTGGCTTTCATGCAATAGAGACTGACCCAATCTGGGATGTTTGTGCTGCACATCCTGAGGTGTTCAAAAAGGGTTTAGGTTTATACAAAAGACCCCCTGTGGACTTTGAGTTTGACCCAACCATCCGGCCCATCCGGATGAAGCCACGCCTGGTACCCTTTGCTTTAAAGGAGAAGATAGAAGCCGAGCTGGACAAACTGGTGAGGCAGGGCATCCTAGTGCCAGTGGACTCCGCAGAGTGGGAGACACCAATAGTGACTGCTTTGAAAAGTAACGGGGAGGTCAGGATATGCGCTGACTACAAGTGTACCATCAATAAAGCTATTTGCTCGAACGCGTATCCTGTGCCCGTGGTAAGCCACCTTCTTGCCTCCTTGCATGGAGGAAATTGCTTCGCAAAACTTGACCTTGCCCAGGCTTACCAACAATTGACTGTGTCTCCTGCTGCTGCCATAGCCCAGACCATAGTAATGCATAGGTGGGCATTTAAGGTAACTAGACTACAATTCGGGGTGGATGCGGCCCCCAGAATATTTCAATCACTCGTAGAACGTATTTTAAAAGGTTTGCCCGGTGTCCTGGCAGAGCAGGAAAAGCCGCTTGGAGAAGGCACAAGTAGTAATTCTAAACTGTTTATTCACATCCAGTATTGTGCAAGCCAAATATTCATAAAGTAAATTCGAATTCCTTCCAGTAAACTGGAATTTTCAATGGGAAATTTTCCTCAGGAATCTACAGATAATAAACAATAATAACTCATAGTAAGAAGGAAAAATAACATTCAATATATACATATATACAGAGTATATTATATACAATATATACAGTCTCGGTTTCATTAAACAGTAAAACCAAATAAAACTTCATGATTACCTGTGTCTTATTAGAAGTTCTTCAAAGGTAAGTAACATCAAGTCTTGTTTTAAATTAAATTGTAGAATTTATCCTTATATTTCAAACTGTGTTCAAACCCCACTAATAAAGAGCTGAATTTCACTACTTCACTCGTCTGCTTCTTCATTCCCTGAACACGAAATATGTACACTGCCCAAAGTGGGGAATATCCCAATGGGCAGTATAAAAATACAATAAATAAATAAATAAATAAATAAATAAATAAATAAATAAATAAATAAATAAATAAATAAATAAATAAATAAATAAATAAATAAATAAATAAATAAATAAATAATATGCTTCAAACATTACAATTGGGTTATACATGATGATAGTTCTAATTTCCACTACCTCTTGCATGTGTGTGTGTGTGCGCGCGCACACACATGTGCACGCACGCACACACACAAATACATAACTGAAGGGGCTATATCAGTTTCCCATCAAACCTACTTTCCAAAGAGGAAGAGGAAGGGCAGCCCTAGCACAGCTGTTGCTCTGAGGCTAGGGCAGAATGACTGCACAAGCAGCCACTACACTCTGTTATTTGGGTCTTTGCTTGTCACCTATGTACATGTCAGCTTCTGCTTGTATAGGGTCACCCTCAAACAAACTTCTAGATTATCATCCAAACCGTTCCTGAAAACCCAACTGAAGGCCACTGTACAACATGAATTTCTTCTCATAACAGCTATTCTTTCTCTCCCAGTAATGTTTTTCCTGATTTATTAAATTCTTGGATATGTTGTGGAGGTGAGGTTCTAAGAAACACTGCATACCTGGGATATGTTGTGGAGGTGAGGTTCTAAGAAACACTGCAGCAGAAGTAGGTGCTTTTATGTTGTGGAGGTGAGGTTCTAAGAAACACTGCAGCAGAAGTAGGTGCATTGAGGGTTACCAGCAGTGTGTCAGGTCAAGGAGTCTGATGCCTCCAGCTGTTCATTTTAGTTAATTCCAAAATGAAATCAGACAATCATTTCCAATCATGCCAAAATTTGTATGGGTATCAAGGTATAAGTTCTTTCATTGTTGCAATAATTCCAAGCAACCCCTTTTTCTAAATTTCTACTAATTTTATTTTAGCTACATAACTTCTGTGTTCCATAAGCACCAAAATATTTCAAAGGTCTTACAACTATCAAAAAATAGTAGGCACAAATGTTTAAAATATATGAAAATTAAACTTAAGTTGTAGGCAAATATTTACTGTACATTATAATCATTTTTCAAAATACAGCTCCCCCGGTGACTTAGTGGTTAAGGTACTGAGCTGGAGACTGGAAGGTCAGGTTTTGATACCCGAGAGAGCTGCACTTGGGGACATGAAAGGAGCCTCATTCGGGCATCCCCTGAGTTGAGTGTCTCCAGCAAAAATCCTTTCAACCCAGAGTAATGTCTGACATGAAATTATTACTTTATTCTAGAAAAGTAGGAGCAGTGGTGGGCATCAGCAGGTTCACACCAGTTCACCAGAACCGGTAGCAGAAATCTTGGCTGGCCCCGCCCATCCAAGTTTTGAAATAAAGTAGTCCTAATTCGGGTGAAACGCAGGGCTTTCCCCCTGGCCATGCCCACCATACCACGGCCACAGTGTGGTAGTAAAAATTTTTTGGAGCCCACCACTGAGTAGGAGTTTACAACCTGAAAAGGCTCGTTGGAAAAGTATAGAATACATTTTTAAAATAATCATCCATTATCAATCTTTAGCATTTAAACATAGTATAATAACACACACAGGAAAATTTGTCTAAATTCTTACCCATCTTTCCCTCATCTGCTGTTGCTGTTACATGATGCCTGACGCTTCCTTTTATCTAGGTTTGTGTTGTGTAGTGTTGCATGTAGTTGTGTAGCTTTGTCCTGCATGTGTCTCCTGCCTCCCTATATTTATATTTCTCAGAAACTTGTAAACAAATTGTATGTACTATATTCCATTGTCGGGTGTGAAAGAGATTCCGTGGCGAGGTGATGTTATCAAGAATTGCTTTCAGACTTGGCTAAAGCTAACTATTTGTAAGCAGTGTTCTTTAATAGCCTGCTTTTTAAACCTCCTTTAAAAAATATAATGTGTATTTTCTACACCCCTTAATTATTTTAACACTCTATACATTGAAAATTTCATTTCTTACAAAGTGTCACTTTGCTACTGTCACATAACTCCTTATGCAATGGTGTACTGCTCCAGGTTCCCACCGGATCCCGGGAACCGGTAGCGGAAATTCACCCAGGCCATGCCCACTTGGCTGGCTATGCCCACCTCTCTACCCCGGCCATGGTGTGGCTGGCCAAGTGGGTGTGGCCCACAGAGTTAGCCATGCCCAGGGTGGGGGTAGTAATTTTTTTGCAGTGCATCACTGTCCTTATGTGACAGTACTCAAACACTTATATATTACTTGCATATTTAGTTTTTGTGTGTGTGTTTTTTTTTTGTTAGGGGTGGTTTGGGTGGCGCTCACTTGGATTTTGTGTGGTTTTTGAATTTATTTGAATTTATTTTATTTTTTTATTTGGATTTTTAAAATATGTTTTTGACTGTTGGATACTCTTCCGGCCTCTAGGTGGGGCTGTGATTAAGAGTGTGATTGTCTTTGTCTCTTCAGTTCTGCTGTGGAGGCGTGGAGGGAGGACGTGTTTCGTAAGTTCTCTTGAGTTATTATTTTATTATTTTATTTTGTTGTGATTTTGGGGTGCTGGGCTGTGGGGGTTTAAGTAGAGTGTTTGTTTATTTTATTTAGTGTTTTGGCTTGGTGTTTAGTATTGTTTTTGGATTTTCTATGTGTTTTTTGGTTTTTATTTTTCTGATTGTTATTTCTTATTTTGAATTTGTTCGTATTTATTTTTGTACATTGTGTTGTTTTTCGATTTTGAGTAAAGTTTTTTCATGTTGTTGTTTTGTTGTAGATAGGTGGTTATAGTGAGTTTTTCATGTTTTTTGTTAGCTTTTTGTATTTTGTATTTTGCGTTCCCCGCTGCACATGGAGGAGGCAGTGGCCGGGTCCTTCGGCCCTGCGTTCCTGGGTGAATGGGGAGTGCACTGTGGGCGCCTTTGCCACCCTTGCATTTTCTGCTCCTGTGGAGGATGCATGGCTGAAGGATTCAGCCATGGTCTCCTCCCCGGGCTAACGGACCAGCTGGCAGAAGGTAAGGGGGCAGGGATTGGGGGGCAAAGTGGTGGGGCAGGGTGGTGGTGGAGTGGTTACCGGGGCTGTGTCTCCCCCCCCACTACCTAACCCCCACTGATTGAACTTACCTTTTGCCGGCTGGGTCTTTCCCCACAAGGCACGACCTTCTGCGTTGGGAGGCTCAGGGGCCTGTCCTTTGTCCCTGCGGGCATTGAGGCCTCAATGCCCACAGGGATGAAAGAAAAGGCCAGTGTGCCTCCCAACGCAGAAGGCCACGCCTTATGGGGAAAGACCCAGCTGGCAAAAGGTAAGTGTGGTTGGTGGGCGTTAGGGAGGGGGGGCAAGGTGGTGTGGTGTGGTGTTGTGGTTACCGGGGCCATGCCTCCCCCTCCCTAGCCCTCACCAACCGCACTTACCTTTTGCTGGCTCCAACTGGGTCTTTGAATGTCTTTACCTCCTGGCGTGGCCTTCTGTGTTGGGAGAAGCACTGGCCTGTCCTTTGTCCCTGTGGGCAGGAAAGACTTTCTGGGAGGGAAAGACTTTCAAAGACCCAGCTGGTATAAGGTAAGTGCGGTCAGTGGGGGTTAGGGAGTGGGGGGGGCAAGGTGGTGGGACGGGGGGCAGTGGTGTGGTTACTGGGGCTGTGCTTCCCCCCCACTCCCTAGCCCCCACTGACCACGCTTATCTTTTGTCAGCTGGGTCTTTGGAAGTTTTTCCCTCTTGGCGTGTTTTTTTTAATGGCCACGCTGGTTGCCCTGCCTCCTCCGTGCTCGCGCCGTTCAGCCTCATTGGCTGAGGGGTGGCGCAGTGTGCAGGATGCTGGGCCTGGTAGGTTTTTTTTTTGTTGGCCATGTTCGTGGGGCAGTTAACATCCCTTCTTATAGGTAAAGATTACTTACACTCAGAGACGTACAGAAAACACATGAAATCTGCCTTTTTCTGGCTCACAGCATTGATCCATCTAACCTAGTGTCATCAACTCTGTCTTGCAGCTTGGCTTTGCAAGGTTTCTGGCAGGATCCTTTTCAGCCCTTCCTTCTGATGCTGGGGATTGGAGCTAAGAGGTTTTTTTATTATGAGAAAAGCATGTGCTCTGCCATAGTAACATAGACCTTCCAGCACACGCACAGAAGCAGAAACAAAAATCACCTGAAAACTACGTTTTAAAAAATTAAGACATGTTGCATTACTATTAAGACAAAATGGCCCTACAACATCAACAACAACAAAAGAGTTCTGGTAGATGTTTTACAGATGGAGATATAAATCAATAGGGCCGAAGCCCAGCAAAGAGAGATTAAGGCCTGTAAATTGGAGTTCACTTGTCAAACTCTCAGAAGTCAGCTATTTCTTACTTTTTCTTCTTTAACATTGCCACTGATTATACTTAAACCTATCTCTCTTGTATTGCCAAGTTTCAGATCAATTGATGGTGCCATTTTCGGAGATTAAGCCATAGCATTTACCCACAGCCTGCCATTTCTGTCTAGAATGATGGAATGACACCCATCAATCCCACATTTAATGAAGGGCAACAGCTGAGGTCCTATAATTACAGTAAGGTGTATGAAGAGATATTATTGCACTAGAAGTGAGGAGTAGAAATGGATGAGCTACATCCTGTGGTTCTGCCGTAGATCACATTATAAGGTAGAAAAACAATGTGGTATTTTTATATTGTTCCATTCTCTCTGTAGGACTGCTTTCTTGCTTTGAGGTCCCCCATACTCACTGACAACTTTCCATGTCTGTTATTAACCAGAAAGATTAGCATCACTTATGACATACTTTGACCTCCTCCCTTGCTTTATTTTGACATATTGCTATAACATGCATGGGCGATATCCTTAAAAATTAGGAAAGCATTCTCCACAATCCTTATATCCCAATCAACCTGTCATCCTAAATTGTTTTTTTTAAGGTACAGGGATTAGATATGCAGGGGCATAAGGTTTGCCAACCTTACAGTATGCCCTTCTATTTCCAATCCTGCCAGATAGATAGGTCAAGCTGCAATATACCCTTTGTTCCTCAGACAAAAGAAGAATTGTGTTTACGATGGCTTTTATAGGCAGAGAAATCTAGAATCATCTTCCAGAATCATCGTCCAGGGCATGAGTGAGGCCACTTTAAGAGCAGACAAGAGGAGGAAAATGTACTCTAGTTCCAACATTTAATTTTTAAAAAGTACAAGAATGGCTGAAATGCATATTGATAATAATTGTGTCTCATCAAGTCAATTCTGATTCATGGTGCCCTTTCTAGGGTTTTCTAGGTAGAGACTGCTCAGAAGAGGTTTGCCATTCCCTTCGCCAAGGCAGCCCTGGGACTGTGCAGCTTGCCAAAGGCCACACAGGTTGGCTCTTTTCCCAGGAGGCACAGTGCAAAATTGAACTCCCAGCCTCTACTAAACCACTGAGCTTTCTAACCACTGAAATAGAGAGGTAAACAAACAAAACACCATGCAACGATAGGGAGTGTGGGGTTAGCGGAGGAGTGGGTCCACTAGACTCTTGGAAAGTCAGATGAGGAGGTCTTGCACACCTCAATTTACCTGCAAGCCAGAGAATCCCCATCTTGCTGCCTTAAAAAAATACATACCAAAAATACACTCTTGATGCCAGTGTTCTGGCAGTAGAGTTCTGGAAATGTTTTTGTTGTCTGGATACATTTGGGAGGCTCTGTTTTTGGTGGAAGGTATATGAGAACAACTATACAAATTGTGCTGTTGTCTTGTGATGAGTGTCCCCCCCCCCCCCAAGTCGGTCCATGAAGGAATAACAGCTTGGTTAAACTACTAAGGTAGGCCACAAACATACCAAACAAATAACGCTTGTCATTTTTAGAGCATTTTTTCTATAACTCATGTTGTCTCTTGTCTGAGAGTGCAGTTCCACCCGTCACTTCAAAACTACACACATTTTTATGCTAAAGATTATACTAACATACAGTATCTGTTAATTGTTAAATTCACTTTTGTTTTGCATTTATTAAAACCACATTCAGTTCTTTTTTATATATTTTCTGCTGGTTTTCTCTTTTTTTCTCTTTGGTTTCTTTCTTTCTTCAGCTCTGTAATAAACTTGTGGGGCAGGGCCAGGATGTTTATGTCCAGTCTTGCCTCTCATGTTTGATCATGCCCACCTTACCTTGATTCAAAGATTTTACATTCCAGGTTCCTATGCAATATTGTTCTTTATTGCATCAGTCCTTTTGGCTTTGGCCCCAGCGCCAGCCGCTTCATGCTTTCTGGGGCTACTTGTACTTGCTCTTCACTCTTCCCCAGTAACATGTTGAACACCTTCTGACCTGAGGGGCTCATCTTTCAGTGTCATATCTTTTAGCCTGTTAATACTGTCCATGGGGTTTTCTTGGCAGGGACACTGGTGTGGGTTGCCAGTTCCTTTTTCAGATGGATCGTGTTTAGCCTGAGTTCTCCACTATGTTCTGTCAGTCTTGGGTGCCCTTCTGTCAGTCTTGGGGGCTTGTGTGGTTCAACGAGGCATAGCTCATAGCCTCATTGAACCACACAAGCCCCTTCACCACAGCAAGGCCAGTATTAATCACCACTATATTGTAGATAAAGACTTAAGACAGGTCTTAATGTAGTAAGACTGTTGCTCAAACGAGATTTGAACCCTGCTTTTCCTGGCTCATAATTTACTCATTCATTATGTTATACCATCAAAGGAATTCAGGGTCTAACAGTTATTTCATTCACTGGTTCTTCCTTGATTTTGCAGAAACATCATTTTTTTTGATGCTGCTGAAAACATCCTCAGAAATTAGATTAGAAATAGCACACCTAATGGAGAGATTGGAAGTTAGAGAGGGTGAAATTGAAACAAATTATGAGAAGTATTAAAGTATTAACTTGGAATGTAAAAGGTACAGGTTCTGTTCTCAAGAGGAGGAGGTTGGAAATGGCGTTGAAGAAAGATAGACCTGATATAGTGTTTTTACAGGAAATGCATCAAAAATCAAAGGATACAAACAATTTTTTTTTAGGGTGGATACAACATTATGAAATGGCGTTTGGCACTTCAAAAGCGAGAGGAGTTGCAATCATGATTTCTAAAAGATTAGGATTTGAGATAATAAAAAGTATTGTTGATCAGGAAGGTAGATACCTGATCGTGAGAGGGAAAATTGATGATGAGGAAATAGCTTTGGTGAATATTTATGCTCCAAATGAACATCAAGCGGAATTCTTAGAAAAAGTTCGTAAAATTGTGGTGTTAGAAAAAGTGGCAAAGATGATAGTGGCTGGAGATTTTAATTTGATAAGGTCAAATTTAGACTGTACGAACTTAGCAAGGTGTGGAGCAGGTATTAAAGGGAATATTTTGGATAATTGGATGGTTGCATTGGGGCTGAAGGATTCCTGGAGAGAGATTAAGGGCTCGGAAAGGGCATACTCATATTTTTCACACGTTCATGGGTCCTACTCTAGAATAGATTATGTATTTTTAACTGAAAACATGGTCAAAAACATTGAGGGAATTGAAATAGGAATTTTTAAGGAATCAGATCATGCTAAAGTGATTTTGGAATTGGGGGTACAAAAGGATAATAGAAGAGGAAGAAATTGGAAATATGATCCTAATCTATTTAAAGATCAAAAAATGTAAAGAACAAATTATAGAAAGTTGGATGGAAAGCTGGCAGTGGAACGATAATGAAGAGGTAAATTTTAATGTGGTCTGGGATGCCATGAAGTCAGTTTTTAGAGGGGAAAGTATAAAGTTGGCAAGTAACAAGTACAGAAAGTATAAGGTAGCACAGGATGAAAAAGAAAAAGAAATAAAGCAATTACAGGAAGAACACTCAAAAAAGAAGGATACATTTTTTTTGCCAAATTACAAAGACTGAAGGCAGAATTGATGGGTAAGGATATAGAAAAAGTAAAAAGAGATTTGATGTATTTAAATAGAGAGTATTTTGAATTTAGTAACAAAAAATCAAGATTATTGGCAAGAGCGGCCAAAGCTAAAAGGGAAAAAAAGGAAATCGGAGTCTTGGTTAATAAACAAGGGATAAGGTGTAATAAAGTTAGTGATAAATGTAAAATTGTGAAGGATTTTTACCAAGCACTATATGCAAAAAAAAAGAGATAGATTTGGGGAAGCTTAAAGGGATTTTGAAGAGGCAATTAGTGAGTGGAATAAAGCAGGAACACCGGGATAAAATGGAAGAACAGGTTTCCGAGAAAGAGGTAAAGGAAGTAATTAGTGGTTTGAAGTTGGGGAAAGCCCCGGGAGATGATGGACTATCGACTGAGTTTTATAAGGAATTTAAAGATGTTGTGGTACCAAAGTTGGTAAAGTTATATAATTATATTTTAGATGGTGGACAAATCCCGACTTCATGGTATAGGACTACAATTGTTCTGCTGCCAAAATTGGGAAAGAATTTGGAAAAAGTGGAATCTTATAGACCAATTTCTCTTATAAATCAAGATGCCAAGATCTTCACAGCAATATTGGCTAACCGCTTAAACAAATTTATGGAAGAATACATAAATGTTGATCAAGTAGGTTTTTTAAAAGGGAGACACATGGCTGATTTGACCAGGAGGGTGTTAGATTTAATTGATAACGTTAACCAAACGAAGGAAAAGGTGGGGCTAATATATTTGGACATGTTCAAGGCATTTGACTCTTTACAATGGTCTTCGATCAAGGAAATAGTTGAAAGCTATGGATTTGGAGATAGATTTAGAAGGGTAATTGATTTGTTATATCAGAAAGGGATTGCTAAGATTAAATGATGAGGTTACAGATGAGGTAAAGCTTGAGGCAGGTACTAGACAGGGCTGTCCTCTGTCCACTATCTTGTTCATTATGGCAATGGAAATTCTGGCTAAAAATATGAGGGAAGATCCAAATATAGAAGGGATAATGGGTAATAAGATAAGTATGTATGCAGATGATACATTGCTAATGGTGAAGCATCCGGAGGGGGTCATGGATAGGATTAA
Organism: Bradypodion pumilum; assembly: GCA_035047305.1. Lineage (NCBI taxonomy): Eukaryota > Metazoa > Chordata > Lepidosauria > Squamata > Chamaeleonidae > Bradypodion > Bradypodion pumilum. The sequence goes on along the minus strand of JAWDJD010000004.1, from coordinate 182,623,972 downwards.
AGTGCAAATGGAGGATTTTGAGGATATAACAGGGTTGATGATAAATTGGGATAAATCGGAAATGATGTTGTGTAACATGGGGGAAGAGGAGAAGGAAAAGATGGAGGGATTATCTAACATACAAATCAAAGATAAGTTGAAATATTTGGGGATAATTATTTCAAATAGATTGGAAGAACTTAAAAGATTGAACTATGACAGCTTGAAAATAGAATTTAAGGCTAGAATACAAAGTTTCCAAAAGTTGAAGTTGTCATGTTTTGGGAGGATTGCAATCTGTAAAATGATGTTGTTGCTGAGAATTAATTTCCTATTTGATGCACTTGCAATTCAAATGAAGGAAAAGGAGATTAATGAGTTTCAGAAGATGTTTAATAATTTTTGCAATGGAGATAAAAAACCTAGATTATTAAAGAAATTCTGGTACCTGCCTCAGAAAGAAGGGGGTTTGGGAATGCCAAATTTATTAGCATATTATCGTGCATTTCAAATTAAGAATGTTGTGAAGATTTTGGCAAGAGAAAAAGTAATTTGGGAGGAGATTGAGATGAAAGATTACAGGACTATTGGTAAAATGATTTTTTGGGGAGACAAGGTTAAAAGGATAGCTACCAGTAATATAATGATGAGGGGACTCATGAATGTGTGGAAAAGATTAAAGAAGGATTTGGCCCCAGATGTCTCTCCAATTTTGGAATTGGCAGATATGGCGTGTTTTCCGATAAAAATAGATAAAAAAAATAAAGGAAATATTGGATAAAAATGAAGTTTTTCTGGTGAAAGAGTGGTTAAGGATTTGCGGAGATGAAAATAAGAAGAAAAAACTGTTTGACCAGTTAAAATTGGATTGGTTTCAGAAAATGAAGGTCAATAATTGGAATAATAAATATAGAAGAGAATTATATATAGATAGAGAAAAGACGGAATTTGAAGAATTGGTTTTAAAAATTCGAAAAGGAGATAAAAGCACTAAGGGTCTAGTAAGTAAACTTTATGCCATAATAAACAGGGGGGGGGGGTTGATCCACAGGAAGACTTGAAATTGAAGTGGGAACAGGATTTGAATATAAAGCTAGGAAATGATGAATGGAGAAATAAGTGGAAAAAGAGGATAATGAGAACTATGTCAGTAAGAATTAAGGAACATAATTATAAAATGTTGTGGCAATGGTATCTGACACCACTGAGGTTACATCAGTTTGATAATAAAAAGGACAATTTATGTTGGAGATGTAAAGATACTGTTGGAACTTATGAGCATATGTGGTGGAGCTGTAAAATGATAAAGGATTTTTGGAGAAGAATAGAAAAAGAGGTTGGGGAAATAATGGGTAAAAAAATTAAACTGGTGTCAGGTACCATTATGCTAACAGATGTGGATGGTATGCATTTAAACTAGGAGGAAAAAGAGTTATTAGAAATAATGCTGACAACGGGTAGACAATGTATTGCTAGAAATTGGAAAAATGATGTAACTATACAGACGGGAGATTGGTATAAAGAAATGTGGAATCTAGCATTGAATGATAAACTGACATGGGAGACAAAAGTAAAAAAGGGATAAATTGAAGGAAAATAGATTTTGGAGTATTTGGAAGCCTTTTGTTGATCACTCCCTTATGGGTATGGAATGTTGTAGACCTGTACCATCTCAAAGTAGTTTTTGTAGACAATAGTGAGACCGAACTCTCCGGGGCAATGCAAATAAACACTGGGTGAACTGTAAACGAAAATTTGGAGCTTGGTAGTTGTATCTGAATAATAGCACTATTGAAATGTTCTATGAATTGGTTATAGTTATAGTGTTAATTTTCAAGTGGATGTTTAGCATTATATGTATAACAGTTCAATTATCATGTATGTGGTTAATTTTTAAGAAATTTATGTATTTTTTTACTTTCTATGATGTAATGTTTTGTGCATGTTTGCATATATATTTTTTGAAAATTAGTTAATAAAAATTATAATTACAAAAAAAAAGAAATTAGATTAGAAGAAATTAGATGAGAAGTAGGTAGCTGCATGTTGAATCATCTTCGTGAAATTATTTTTCACAATATGTGAGGTATAACCTGTAAAATGACAAGGCAAAAGTTTGGTTCCTGTAACTTTTTAATTATTTGTATAGTCACAGGGTGTGACCTAATGGAAGAAGAAGGAATGAAGAACAAGGCAGTGCTTCTTGCTGCCGCCTTGTCTTCTGTTGTGGCTGATGTAGCAATGACAGAATAGATAAGAGGCAAGGAAACTGGGGCTAGGCCTCCTGGTGCCAAATTTGGAGGACATGGCCATAGCAATAGTACTGCCTTGTTCTGATTCTCCTCAGGAACCACAAGTTAAGGCAGGTAGCTGTGCAATTCAAGTTTAACTGTATGCAGTAGGAAAATATAATGCTGTATATCCTCCTTCGGACCATAGCCAACTATTCCCATTGATGTAATCTGGATAGATATGTGTTTGTGTATGTGTGTTTCAACAAGTCAGTTCTGACTCCTGAAAACCTTTTAAGGGTTTTCTATATAGAGCAGGGGTCTTCATCCTTTTAAAGCTGCGGGCCGGACCATGCCACCTCAGACTGTTGGCAGGTCAGACCCCTCCTGCCACTGGTGCCGGAGCCAATTCCAGTGCTGATGCCAGTAGGGGGGAGTGGGGGCTTGGGTTGGTCCTGCCACTGGCAGGACCAACCCAAGCCCCCCACTCCCCCCACTGCTTCCCTGCTTCCCAGCCTGGAGGAGTCCAGGCTGTCCTTCTTGCCCACGCTCGGCCAGAGCAGCCCCTGGGAAAAACATATGATGCGGCATGTGCATCTGCCGCTTCGTCTTCCACCACCACTGCCTCAATCCTTTCCCCCTCTGCTAGGCTTGGTGTGTCCCTAATGGCAATCCATAGCAGAGCAGATGTTGTAAGGCTTACAACATTTGCCCGGCTATGGAGCGCTGTCGGGGACATGCCAAGCCAAGCAGAGGGGGAAATGATTGAAGCAGCGATGGTGACAGTGGACACGGCAACTGCAGCGAGGTTGTGGGCCACATGAAATGGAGCCACAGGCCGGATCCAGCCCATGGGCTGTAGGTTGAGAACCCCTGATATAGAGAATAGACAGAGGTGGTTTACCTTAGCTGTCTAGGTATCTGGCTGTGGAGCCAGAAGTTGGGAGTTGAATTCCCCATTGTGCCTCCTGGGAGATGAGCTAACCTGTGCAGCCTTGGATAAGCTGCACAGTCCCCAGGTGCTCCCAGAAGAAGAGATACATACATACTGGACAAAAAGTACTAATTGAATCAAATTAGACTACAATTAGAGTATTATTTAGTATGCAGAAGAAAATGACATTTTCAAAGTTGTGCCATTTTCGTGTTCAGGGAATGAAGAAGCAGACGACTGACGTAGTGAAATTCAGCTCTTTATTAGTGGGGTTTGAACACAGTTTGGATGGGGCAAAACTTGGACTTATATACACTATAAACAGTAACAGTAGCAATAATACAACAAGCCCATTGGCTAACAGAGTGTACACATTTTTCGATCCACTTATTTGCATAAGAATAGATACATGAGAAAAGATACATTCAGCTCCTATAAACAGTAACAGTAACAATAATACAACAAGCCCATTGGCTAACAGAGTGTGCACATTTTTGATCCACTTATTTGCATAAGAATAGATACATGAGAAAAGATACATTCCGCTCCTGTCAGAAAACACAGTTAACATACATAACAGCCATCCTTCTTGAATATTATGATCTTCTTGCTCTGATTGTAGCTCTTGCCTTGGACAGTAGTTGGTGTATTTTCCATAGTTCATCTTTTAAAAAAGCTGTGTTATCCATGTGTGGAATACAAAAACAGGTGTGGGTAATATAGTTATTCTACCACTAAAATATCACATGTAAGTATACTTTTAGAGCTTGCGAGGAGAGGAGAAGAATGCAAAAATACAAAATGTATTCTAGCTAGATAATAAAGGTATGAAATGTGGAACTAAACTGATTTCCCAAGGGCAAGAGTGCAAAATGAACTAGACAGAGAATGGCAAGCCCAGCAACTATTATACATGGTGGCCCATAAGTACCTACCCATCCATATGTATTATAAATCCCCCCCCCCTTTTCCCCAGAGAAATATGGCCGATTTAAGCCCATTTACACTTGAAGAGCATATTGTAATAAGTATATGGGTACATGAGCGCAAGAATACTGGTGACACCCTGGATACAATAAGTGGCAAATTTAGAGAAGGATTCAATAGGGACTTACAGGCCACCCTGTACTTGGCCACCTTCTGGATGCTGCTACAGCATAATAATAAAGATTTGACTGGTAATCCCCTTGGCCTGAGCTGAGAGCTTTCTTGATGATGCATGGTATAAGGTGCTTGGGGGCTTCCTGCCTAAGCTCCTGGCTGCTTTACAGCTGCCAATCTCTGTGTTTTACTTAGAGGCTGATCAGGTTAAACCAACATCACTCTCAGCGCTAGATACAGCCAGGATCCAAGTGACCTGTGAGTAACCCCTAATTCATACTGCGTGTTTAATCCACTGATTTACCACACACTGTTCTGCTTGTGAAAGCCCTATTAAAAGGAAGTGAAGCTAACAAAGAAAACTAATAGATTGTGATGTGGTAACAGGTTTTCTAGCACATCTACTAGCACTGCGGTGGCTTAGTGGTTAAGATGCTGAGCTTGGGGACAGGCAGGTCGGGGTTCGGTACCTGAGTGCTGCATAATGGAATTTGGGGACATGAAAAGAGCCTCGTTTGGGCATCCCCTGTGTAGAGTTTCGCCAGCAAAAATCCTTTCAACCCAGAGTAATTTCTGACAAGAAATTTATTTTTAGCGCATCTACTCTGGAAATAAAGGATGAGATGTGCCTTGTTTATTAGGACCTATGCATGAGGCCGAGAGCACCCAATGCCAGTGTGGTTTTGAACTGCTTCCTCTAGGCCTAAGATGACAGGAGTACTGATTTCAGAGTGGCAGGGCCTCCCTGTGGAAAGCATTCTCTTGATTTTAATTCCCTCCTGCTATTTGGGATTTTGTAGCACCGGAATAAGCAGCTTTGCATAAAGCAGAGAAGAGCTTGAGCTCAATAGGAATTAATTTGCTTAATTAGCCTCTTTGGGAAAAGGCTACAGACAGCTCAGGTAGTCGGGAAAGAGCTCTGTGCTCACTGGGCGGCTTCAGTATCTGGGGCACGAGGTGGTCAATGATTGACAGCAGGCATATTCTTATAGGCATAGCTGGGCCTACCATTAAGCAGAGGAAACGGTCACAGATGATGGATTCTATAGAAGAGCATCAGTGGCAGCCTCCTTAGTTGGAGGGCAGAGCTATGTGTTCTGTGGGGCCTGGCTTGAGACTTTAGACCAGGGGTGCCCAAAACTTTTGGGCCATGGGCTGGTCACCTGGTTTAGCGTGCTGGTCATGTGGTTCCTCCCACCAGAAGCAGAGGTAAAACACCATACGTGTGTGCATAATGCACCTGTGCTTGGGCATAACACTGTCATAAATGACCCACAGCTGTTGTAAATGCATTTATGACAACCGTGGGTCATTTTGGAGGCAGCGTTATGTGCGTGCACATTATGTGCACACACATGCACATTTTACTTCCACTTCCAGGAGTAGTGTGGGTGGCGTGGGCTGGATTAATTGATGTCACAGGATGGATCCAGCCCACAGGCTGTAGTTTGAGCACCCCTGCTTTAGACTCACAATGGTCTGTATAAAAAGGAACAGGAAGGCACTTGAGGTAGGTGCTCAACAGCTTTTGCTTGGGGCTCTTTAGCTGATCTTCAAACAAGTTGCTGAATCTTGAATCCTAATGCTTTGGAGTATTTTTTTTAAATTTTGGTTGTTGTTCAGTCACACAGTCGATTCTGACCCTTTGCAACCCTATGGACCATTGCCCGCCAGGCACCTCTGTCCTCCACTATCTTCCTCAGCCTACCCAGCTCTGTGCCCATTGCATCTACAATACCATCTAGCCATCTCATTTTTGGCCATCCCTTCTCCTTTCCCAGCTTTGGAGCATAGCAGGACTTTATTTAAAGTTTTCATGCTGAATGCTTATCATTTTTAGTATATAAGACAGGAGTTCTCAACCTTTTAAAGCCTGAGGTCAGGTCATGCTCCCTCAGAAAGCTTTGGGAGCTGGATGGCCATTTTGCCCTTCCTCCACCACATGGCACTTCCTAGTGTGGTGGAGGTGGTGGGGGAACCACATGAAATGGTGCTGTGGGCTGCATCCAGCCCACAGGTCGCAGGTGGAGAATCCCTGATGTAAGAGGTATTTGCTTTATATTCATGATTTGTTAGAAAGGTCTTCACATTATTAATTTTGTCTTTTGATTTTTCCTGGTACGTGCACCTGTCCTCAGTCATACATATAAGGATAGAACTGCTGTTGGCTACTCTCTCTATAGTGGTGTATGGGACTTCAGATTATCTCCTTAAATTTAATTTAATTTAATTTAATTTAATTTTTCGACTTGTTCGCCACCCACTCAGGCAAGCCCGACTCAGGGCAGCTTACATAATCTAAAAACCCCACACAATAAAAATAGTTAAAACCCACATTAAAATCCCACCCATCCCAAGTAACAGAGAGAAGGAGCCACATTGCCCTCAGGGCCCCACACCTGCCCCACCAGCCAGGTCTTAAGTCCTTTCCTGAAGGGCAGCAATTCTGTCTGCAACTGTAGCTCTACTGGCAGGAGGTTCCAGAGGGTCGGTGTGCCCTTTTTCTTGAGCCAGAGAGGCGAGCCCCACTGGCTGATGGAACAATTAGGGAGCCCCTCCGGTCCGCTCTGGTTGGATGGACAGACGTCCTTAGGGCGATGCGGTCTCTTAGGTATCCTTCCTGGCCCACTACCATGTAAGGCTTTAAAGGTCATAACCAGCACCTTGAATTGCACTTGGAGGCAAACTGGTAACCAGTGCAGCTCCTGAAGCAGCAGTGAGGCACAGGCATAACGCCCACACCCCATCACTACCCGGGCCACCCACACCCCATCACTACACACATAATGCCCACACCCCATCACTACCTGGGCCTTTGCCTCATATTTCTTAGGGTATGTCCCAGCATGTGTGGGTTGCTCTAATGACAACATATGTTGTGTAAGAAGCAGAGTGACATGTTTAAAAATCAACAACTGGATCTCATCCTATGGCAGGTGTGTAGGAAATTCAGGATTTTGGTTTGGATGGAGTGCCACATTTACAAAACTGTTTTGAGTATCTAAAAGCATGCCCAAATTGCCCCTTATAGGTAGTCTGAGTTTGTTCATTTCCTAGTCACTAGAAGAGGGGGAAAGGCTAAATTAAATTTAGCTCTCTCCTTTGCCCAAGCATCCTAAGCAATCCTTTGTTCTTATGGTGAAGTTGCTGACCAGCCACTTCATCATGCATGCAAACACAACACTTTCTCTGCCCCTTTGCAGAGGGGCAAGGAAAGTGTAAAAAAATGTGGCAAGCTAAAAGGGGCTCATTAGCCCTATGGTCATACCAGATGTTGACAGAGGAAGCAGCCTTTAAAGGCTGATGGCTCTCTTAAATGGTGGCTCAAGTGTAATATAGATTGTATATTGTTCCTATTTAAATTTTGATTAGGATATTGTTTTTAATGTATCTTGGTATATATGGTTGTTTATTGTGAATTGCCCAGAGTGACCATTGGGTTAGATGGGCGGCAAATAAATAGATAGATAGATAGATAGATAGATAGATAGATAGATAGATAGATAGATAGATAGATAGATAGATAGATAGATAGAGGCATTTGGTACAGAGTATTTTCGATCAATTTTAAAAAGCAGAACTCTCTGACAGGGGTTCTGAAGGAATTTAATTTTAATTTTAATTTAATTTCTCATATTTATACAGCCGCCCTACTCATAAAGACTCTGGGCGGCTCACAATACACCCCCCCCCCAAACAGATAAAAATCCCATTACAACAATAACTCCCTTAAAACCCTGTTAAAAACCCACCTGCGCATGCTAAAAGAGAGAGGATGACTCTTACTTAATCAGCCAGCAGGTGGGGGTCACTCTTCCACTGACATCCCACACCTGCCCCACCAGTCATGTTTTCAATTCCTTCTTGAAACACTCAAGGATTGGTCTGGTGGTTCCAATGTCCGAAAAAGTGGCTACATTGCATCAAGAAAATTAATGAAAGCTTGAAAAGGTGTGCTAAGTGTTTATATGGATGTGCTCTAACTTTGTATCCCAACCACTTGGGCAAACTGTCCCTGCATCAATTATTGCCATAATTGCAAGCGGTGGACTGTGATTCCCAAGCCAGCCTGACCTTGCTTTCTTGGTACCAGCCAGATTCACTGGCCATCTTTCCCCTAATTGAGCACCCATCTACTGTAATCTTTCTTTTCTATTTGCTCCTTCTTTTCCCCAGTGTACAGTTCCCCCAGGTATGGAGCCAGGTCCCAGCAAAAAAACAAAACCCCACTGCGTAATACCCAGAGTGGGTGGCTGACAGCAAAGATGAATGGATTTAATCACACTGCTTACAGGGCACCATCTGAAGTTTCGTGTAAGTTATGATAGCGACAGTTTGCATGAAAATTGTATTTCCAGGCTTCATTGACCAGTTTAATGAGAATCTTTACGTGTCAGATATTAAATTAAGAAATTAGAGAGCTGTTTCGGTGTGTATAGACTCTTTATCTTGCACTGGCCAGCACAGCTCCCTACACATCCATCAGTGGAAAGCCTGCAAAAGAATGGGAGAAGACTTTGATTTTCTGTCACAGGGGAAGTGAATCTAATATGCGCTGGCACCTCATTCATGTTTTATTAAAAGGTGTGCGAAGGAAACTGCTAGCCTGGCCCTTGGCTGCAGCTCTCCCTTATAAAAACCTGTGAGGAGGGATTAGATTACCAACAAGGTATTCTTTATAAGAAAACAGGAAATGGTGAGTGTCAGGTGTATACACACAGAGAGAGAAAATACATGAGGTCCAGGACAAGAAGGCAGGTACAGAAAGATTCATTCTGTTTGTTTGACTAGAAGGATTCAGATGATATTGTCAAGCTTTTCTTTGACAGCCACAAAGCGGTCTATCCTTCACAAGTATATCAAACAGCAGTCAAGTCAGGTAATCAGACAGATCCTTGATTTGGCATGTAGGAAAACATATTTATTTTATTTTATTTTGACACAGGAATATGAAAACCATCTTGCTGTTCCCTTGGGTAACATGATTCATTTGTGGAAATATGTATAAGATATCTCTGTGTTAACTGTGTGTTAACTGAACGACTAGCATGGCTGATTAAATAATATGACTCCCTCCAGCACTTGCCTGTCCTACTTGCTTTTCTAAAGCTAAAATAAATAGTGCTAAATCCTCTCGATTCCACTTGACTCTCTCTTGCACCCTACCTCTATGATAAAAGCTAAACTAAAGATATTCTAAGTTTCTCTAGGTATCCGAGGGGTTACATTTGGCATTTAACTAATTAAATGCAGAACCAAGAGTGGACCCTGTCTTTTTAGTACAGATTATGTATGGATCAAATTGTTTCTAGAACCTGCAGGCTTGGGTTTTGTGTTCCAGCACAGAAAATGTTTTATTGATTGAAATTTTGCTGCTTAGTTTAGTAAGATGCACTAGAATAGACCTATTATATCACTTGAGATTTAGTGGGTAAATTGATTCAAATGAGCTACTTTAGTTGCAATAGATTATATTAAAGTAAGTCACAGCTAGAGTGGGCCCATTTGAATCAATTTATGAAGGATTTTAGACATTATGTGTTAAAATTTAAATCTACAGTTTCATCACAACTTCAAAATAGAAAACTATAAAGTATAGTACCTGAAGTTAACTAACTATGCAAACAAATCAGAGCAGGTACAGAGAAGGGCAACAAGGATGAGCAGAGGACTGGAAAACAAGCCATATGAGGGAAGAGTGAAGGAACTGAGTATGTTTAGCCTTGAGAAAAGAAACTTGAAAGGGGATATGATAGCACTCTTCAAATACTTGTAAGAGAATCATAAGGAGGAAGGGAAGGATCTGTTCTCCATCATCCAAGAGTGCAGGACACATAATAACAGTCTGAAACTACAGGAAGCCAGATATAGGGTGAATATTAGTGGAATATCTTAACGGTTAGAGCTAGGGCCGCCATAAATTTCTGGGCCCCATAATGAGCAATCCTATTGGCCCCCCCACACAGTAATGTCACAGTTATGGCCGGCGGTGGCAGGGCCCCTGTCAGCTCCGGTAGTACTGCCCTGATGGCGGCCCTGGTTAGAGCAGTATGACAAAGGAACCAACTGCCTAGAGAGGTGGTGAGAACTCCAACACTGGAAGCATTCAAGAGAAAATTGGACAACCATCTGTCATATTTGTTTTGATTTGGATTCCTACACTCGATGGTCTAGAAGGCCCCATCCAACTCAATTATTCTATGATTCTATGGTATTTACAGTGCCAACCTAATTTAGTTCAAAAACAATTCTACATTTGTAAGACGTTCTAAGTCTAAAACATAAAAAATGTAAAAACTTAGTCTGTCTTCCAAGTTCAGGAAAAGGGTGCAAGTTCTAAATAACCAAAAGACTGATAGTTATCTGGATCTTGCATCTTGAATGGGTGGAGTGCAGATACAGTGAAGATCAGGGATATGCCAAGGCTGTCAAAAGGCAAGAAAAAACAGTAGAACAAGCCTGTGAGGCAAGTACTTGACTCTTTTTTTTTAGCCACACAGATCTTTATTTGGTGTAGGAAGGGCAAAACAATAATTGTTCTGGTCAGAAGTGTCAGCTGGCACGATGATGAGACCATCCCCCAGCAAAATGCACAATTTCTACTTGTACTCAGTGCCTTCATATTGTTGGCCCACGTGTTTTCAGAACATCTCCCAGTACTTGGGAGTCAATTGAAATTTCTCCGAAACTTTTCCTATCTGATAATATGCCTAGTTATCTGATTGACTCTTTGGGGCCATTCACCAATTACGTGATCCTCGAGGGGGAAAAAGGGGGGTCTGCCATCTGAATCATGGAAAATTACATGTGGGCGGGGGTGTCTGTGTTCAGGTCAAAGATTACATAATCCATTTGGAGCTGTCGTGGTTTCGAAACATGGCGCTTTTTTAGGTTTAAAAATTATCTCTGGGAATTTTGATCCGATTTGAGATTATTGAATTGCTTGTGCAGTCTATTTCTAACCGACAGAAATTTATAATCCTCATAAAGAAGATAGTAGAAGAACACTATCAGAATTTACCTGACATCCTCATTCCTTCCTGCAAAAAAAAAAAAAATCTCTTCACAAAGGGTGTGATGCATCGAGAATCCTTACCGATACGTTCTGCATTAGGCACTGATAGAGAGTTTCGGTACAAAAGCTCTGGATTATGTAATTTTAAAGGGGGTGGTGGTGTTTCAAAGCGAAAATTATGGTCGGATTACATGGGGGGAGGGGGTCAATTTCCCCCCAAAAATGGATCATGTAATTGTTGACTGGCCCCTTTCCTCTAGGGCACATCTGTAAATCCCCAGGACATTTGTGCCTCACTATAGTTGTTTCTTATATCCTTGTTATGGCTTCCCAAACTAAGAGTGTCATGGTGGAGGTGAGGAGATACACAGCATATATGACTCAGCAAAGTAGTTTACCCAAATTGGCATGTGCCATTCCTCTGCCTCTTATTTGGCTCCCTATCAGCAGATGCAAAGCCTTAGTCCAGGGGTTACCAAACTTTTTGGGCTGTGGGCCAGTCATGTCTTTCAGGGAACTGGTCACTATGACCTGGGGGCTGGATCCAGCCCCCGACACCAATTCATCCAGCCCATGAAGCCCTTGTCGCTCCTGGAAGCGAAAGTAAAACGTGCCTGTATGGGTGCATTTTACTTCCGCTTCCAGGAGCAACAAGGGCTTTGTGGGCTGGATGGATTGGCATTGGGGGCCAGATATGGTCCCCTGACTGTAGTTTGGGCATCCCTGCCTTAGTCTTAATAGCTATTATTGTATTTTCTGTGGCCTTACAGAGAGCAAAGCAAAATAACCTGCATTGTACTTTACTCATACAAGTTGGCATTCCGTTCTCTGCCTTTACCTCAGAGGAGTGATGTAAGGTCATTACATCAAACACTACAAAATTAAGAGTGCAGGCTTCTTTCATAAAATGTGAGCCTGGGGCGTCTCTGAAATATAAGCTGGGAGACTTTTTTCCTTCTAGGGAAAGGGGTGGCTTCTTATAGATCTCTTCAGTACCCTCCCTCTAGCTATTTCTTCTTCTTCACATCTTGCTTCAAAACTTTTAGTGTTACTGTATTTAACTTTTTCGATATGATATTGACTTATCACCCAAGAATTTACACTAGGGATTCTCAACCTGCGGCCCATGAGCTGGATGTGGCTCACAGCACCATTTCATGTGTGCCCCAATGTCTCCACCACACCAGGAAGTGCCATTTGGTGGAGGAAGGGCAAAATGGCCGTCTGCCCGCCGAAGCTGTCTGAGGGAGCATGACCCGGCCCCTGGCTTTAAAAGGTTGAGAACTCCTGATTCACACAGTCTTCTAGCCATGATGGTGGCCATTCCCTCAGTGTCAAAGGAGCAGTGTGCACATAGCACTTTGAGCTGTGTGCAGAGGTAATCCTAGCACAGAAAAAGAGAAACCTGTAGTTGATGGGCCCGACTGACCCACAGAGGTTTGATGTTTGGCCTTTCCTCCACTGGCCAAACTTGTTCTTGCAGCCCTCTGTTTGTAGGGTGCAGGCAACCAGAAAGGAGCCTCCTCTACCTTGGATTATACATAGTTTAAAGGTATCAAGGATTCACTCTTTCGCTTTCCCCTACTTTTCTACATTGGGGAGGAGGGAGGAAAAGTGCAACTGGTTGTGCTGTCAGTGGATGTTGGAAAGTACTAGCTGACAGGACTTTCCCCCTCCCTCTTTTCCATGTGGTGAAGAAGAGAGAAGTTTGTTCCTCTCAGCCAGCATTTGCAAGTGCTCTCTGAGTGCACTTCTACTCCTCTTCCCCTGGGGGAAAGGAGAAAAGCCAGTTCCCAGTCAGAGCAGAAATTTTCCAATTATTTTACCATTTTAATTTGTTTTTATCCTACCTTTGTTTCATGTACTGTACGTCCATAATTTAAAATCTTGCAACACTCTGATATGAATAAAGAAATCAAAACAGTATGTGGAAAAGTGCATTTCAGTGCTCTTGATGGGAAGACAATGGCTTCTGATCTGCTGAGTCCCACCCTTACACCAGCGCTCTTGATTTCTTCTCCCTCCCTACCAAATTCTCACTAAATTGGTCACTTTCTTTCTCCTTTCGACCCAGTACTCTTTCAAGCTTTGAGGATAGAAACATAGCTTCTTGGGTCTATAGCAGGGGTGGCCAAAATACTGCTCATGGGCCAGATCTGGCCCACGGCACCATTTCATGTTGCCTGCTGCCACCCTTGGTGCTATCAGAAGCGGAAGCAGGCACGTTTATGATAGCCAAAAAATGTGCCCACACATGCATAAACACTCTCACGCCTGCCATAAATGCTGCCATAAATGCACCCGTGGCTGTTGAAAACATGTTTACGACAGCCACGGATGCATTTTACAGCTGCGTTTATGGTGGGAGGAACCATGTGACTGGCCTGCAGTATGAAAAGTTTGAGAACCCCTGGTCTATAGTTTCCAAAGTCCTTAGCCAGCATGGGCAGTTGAGAGAGAAACTCTCTGGATTCTTAAATTAGGAAATCAGCATTTCATGTTTCTAGCTGTTACAAGTATGAACTGCAAATCTCCTATATGCTATATTTGGATTACAATCTCCAGCATTCAGCAAACCACCATGACAGAGGAGCCTCTGTCCAGCATTTTGTATTTCTAATTCTTACTATTTTAAAAACTGCATCTCCCAGAATTTTGTCATGTTAATTGTTGCTGCTCTTCTTCTTCTTCTCTACCACCACCACCACCACCATCATCATCTAGTGCAGTCCACAGGGGGACTTTAATTCCCAGAAGCTGAAGTCATTTCATTGGCTGATTAGTGCATTTGGGAATTGACTTAGGCTTTTGGGAATTGAAGTCTAAAAACCAAAGGTTGGGAAGCAATGATCTAGTGTGAGAAAGATTAGCTGGCACAACAAGGTTGCCGTTGCCCGGGCTATGCCCGATTGTAGTTCAAAAATACCAGTCTTCGAGTAGGCTATTTCTGTATACTATAAGTCCCAGAATCTTCCATCTAACATGTCTAGTTGAGATGTACCCTACTGCATATATAATTTTATAAAAGCCCACTGTGTGGCATAGAATGAAGAACAAGTCTCAGGAGTTCTGGGTTTGAATCCCTGCTCAGCAATGGAAACTCACCAGAATAGGAATAGTTAATCAATCATTGAGCATCTCACATACCTCAATTATACTATTAGGTCCTCCTAATCATTAGGAGTGACTTGTGAGTATGTAACAACAATAACATGGCAGAATATCATTGAAGTTAAAACCTCAGTAACATCCATGTAAAATTATGAATGTCTAGTGCTTACTGTTTTGTAGATCTTTGCAGGTAAGGAGGCTTACTTATTTGGACCACAACTGCAGTGCAGTCAGTTGAGTGATAACCTATACAACCATTTATGTTGGTGAATCAGTGCTACCTTGTATTCCTTGCCCTGACTATTTTGGTCTGATCAGAGATTCTCAGATTCCCCCACCTTTTTTATTGACCAAGTTGTTTAAGTGAAAGTCTAATCAATACCCATGTAAAATGTTGAGTTCCTAGTTCTTAACCATTTCAGAGGTCTTATCATTTTAGATGCAAGCTTACAACTCTGAGATAAGCTCTCTAGGCAGCAAAGACTACAGTAGTTGAGAATTACCCACCCATTTATTTAAGCTGGGCACTAAGTAATATTTGTGCAAAACACTATGTTTCTATCTCTTACCCTTTGTGAGATCTTTAATTAAGTTGTTATGACATTACTGGGGAAACTGGCATCAATAATGTGACAGCAGGATGCAGCTCAATGAAAAACAAACTTTCTGCTATTTTTAAGATTGATTTTTATTTCTAATAGCAAGCCACTTGCATAGGGGGAAATACTGGAACATCAAGGAGGGATCCATCTGCATTATCTTTTTCCTTTGATGCCCAACTTCACTATGTAAATAGGTCTGTTTATTGTTGTGTGTTTTTATCATCATGATAAAGTATTTAAAATGTGGCATATACATACGTTTGCAGTATGGCCTTGAACTGGTGCTACTGTCATGTTCTTTGTATTTTATAAACAAGCAAGGAGGGTCATTAAACAATACAAATGCAGGAGCAAGACAAATCTTTTATTGGATCACGCTTACAAAAACAAAATACAAATACAAAAACACTTGCTCATGCAGTGTTTGATACTTTTTGTGTGTGTTCCAAGAAAGCTATCACCTTGCTCCTGAATTTGTATTTTGTAGAGTCCTTTTTGTTGAAGTAGTGAAAGAGGTGTATTTAAAGGTTAATTTAGTTAATTTGCTGCTTAAAGTTTTGCTGTTGGGCTAGGCCAGTGATGGCGAACCTTGGCACTCCAGGTGTTCTTGAACTTCAATTCCCAGAAGCCCTGGTCAGCAAGAATAAGATCGGAGCAATCTATGCCCTAAGTATGAATATGGCTCGGTCCTCTGTACTTTCTCTGGGGGTATGATTAACCCTTTCTCCCCTAGCGTGCTCTGGACATCTTGGAACACGTTATTGTCCAATTTTGGTGCTGAGACCAATATGCCATCCATATAATGGCAGACTATGATCTTGGGGTGCAAATTCCGGAACCCTGCTAAGGCCTCACGGGGTCGGCGAATTGAGCATGCCCTGTGGCAAATATTTCCACGCGAACCTTTGGGTGGGTTCCCTGTGATTAGTGACTGGCACTGTGAATGCAAACCTTTCTCTGTCCCTAGGGTCTAAAGGGATCATGTAAAAGCAGTCCTTTAAGACTACAATCAAGATCTCCCATCCTTCAGGGATCATGTTTGGATTGGGCACGCCGCATTGAAGTGGTCCCATTGGCTGGATGCATTTATTAATTTCCCTCAAATCATGAAGAAGTCACCACTTCCCTGACTTCTTCTTAATGACAAAAATCAAGGACTGGTGGATGGCTCTATATGTCCTGAGTCTAGCTGCTCTTTAACAAGCCGCTTTAAAGCTTCTAATTTCCCCCCTACAATCGGCCACTGCTCTACCCATACTGGCTCATCTGTGAGCCATTTGAGCGGTAGGGCCATTACCTGAAAGTAAGGGTGGCTCTATACTGGTGTGGAATGTCTCTCCCCAGAGGACATGAGGGCGAATTACCGCTGCACCATCCACCCCTGGGATTGTGACTTCTACCCACTCTCTGCTCCTGCTGGCTTCCTGAATTCCTCCTATTCCCCACACATCTGAGACTACTTCGATTGCCCATTCATTGGGTCATAATTTCTTGCTAATCACTGTGACGTCAGCGCCCGTGTCCAGGAGGCCCTCAAAGGGCTTTCCATTCAAAAATACCTTAATCACCAGACGCTGTTTCCACTCTATGGTCTGTTCCACTGTTGCTATTATCTGGCATCCTTCTACTGTCCCTTCCTTCTCCGGGCAGTCTGTTGACCCAAATCCGGAATCTCCTCTGATTACCTCTTTACCCCCACCTGGCAGATGATATGGAATCATGATCAGTTGTGCTACTGAATCCCCTTTGCTGATTGTCTGGGGCAAGTGCATCCATAGCTGCACTTTAATGATGCCTGTGTAAACTGAATCTATAATGCCCAGGATCACGAAGATCCCTTTTTTCCCTGTGCTACTGCAGGGCAAGACTAACCCTACCGTTCCTTGGGGCAGGGGACCTTTGTACAGGGTGTTAACTAATTTGACTATGCCTGGGAGATCGCAAGTAACGTCCTCCTGGCACTCTAGGTTTAACCCTGCACCACCCTTGGTTTCTGCCTGTGCCTCGGAAATGTTGGGGGTAATTATTGGGACGTCTCCTCTGGGGCTTCCAGAGTGGGGATCGCCTCTTTTTGGACCGGGGCCAGAGAACACCTGCGGTCCGGTTTCCCGAAGTTGGGCACTTGTTGGCCCAATGATAGCCATTGTGGTGGATGGCTTGGCCGGGCGCCCCCTCAAAGGGCCGCCCCCTCCTTTGCTACACTGTTTTGATCTACATTCTTGGGCGAAATGTCCTACCTTCCCACAGCGGAAGCAAGCTCCCTTAGGTTTGTTCCCTCCTTGCATGGCTGCCACTAACAGCCCCATTTTACGATGTCCACACAAGCTCGGATCATGTCCGTGAGTGACAAATCGGTTCTGTGGCCCATTGCCTGAAGTATTTTGCAGCAGTCTAGATTGGCGTTGTCTTTTGCCAGCTTCATCATGAGCTCTTCCTGAGCCTCTGGGTTATCTATCTGCCTACTGATTGCCTCTTCTAGTCTGTTAATAAAATCCATGTAAGGCTCCTGAGCTGCCTGCTTTATGGTTGTGTAATTTTTTGCGCCCTTGCCGGTGGCAGGCACCTTGAGATATGCCTTGAAGGCAGCCTCTGAAGCCAATTGAAGTGTGGCAGCAGGCAGGACGGACTGCGCCTGGATGGTATCAAACTGCCCAGTCCCATATAGCTGGTCAGGAATTACTGCGCCTCCCATCCGAGCGGCCCTAGCCTGTGCCTCCAGTCTGTATTCGCTATCCCATAATAAGTACTGGCTGGGGTTGAGCATCATCCTCATTGTCACTTTCCAGTCATGAGGAAGAAGTGTCATAGAGTCCCACAGCTGTTGTATTGTACCCCTAGTGAACCTACTCTGAAGCCCTGTGTCCGTAATGGCTTTGGGGATTTCCACATGTAAACGGCAACTTGATCGCCCGTGAGCGCGTCTGCCTCTATGTGGACTGGGCACAATAGCTGAAGTTCAGCTAGTTCTGTAGCCGATAATTCCCCCTTGAGTATCTCTGCCTCTACCATTTGCTAGAAAGGACTTTTCACAGCTCCGGAAGCGCCTGCGCTTCCGAGGCTTCCACCCACTCCCACTCCCTGCAGTGGGCACAGAAGGGGAGTCCTCCAAGCCCCCATGCTTGAATTTGATGGTCAGGTAGAGACGCAGTGGGGCTGATGGTTCTACATAGGCGGGGGTTTCTCGGTCTCTATCCGGGCTGGACTGACAGCCATAATTACTTGCCGACACTTGCTCCAAGCCCTTATGATTTTAAGTGGGGCTCAGGGTTCCTCCTTCAGACACTTTCCTACTCTGTCCCATACCTTGGGATCCATTGTACCTGCCTCTGGGTAGAACAAGCAATGCTCTCCCATGTATTCTATGAGATCCGTTAGCTTCCTTTTTCCTAATTCGACTCCCAACTCTGCTTTGTGCTGCCTGGCCAGGTCTTTAAGCTCTCTAGCATGAGCTTGCTGCCTAACGGATGAAGAAGGGACCCTACCTGAAAGGGTCCCCGAAGTTTGTCTCCGTGGGATGATTTGGTGCACCGGAGGTAGTAGGTCAGGGTCTGCACACAGGACAATGTCCCTCAGGTATCGACTGGTCAGGATCACAGTGGCAGTTCTCTGCCGTGGGTCATCAGGTCTGCTTCTGCTGCTCAGGATCGCGTCTCGGCTTGCCTTTGCTTTGGATCACACTTCCGATCACGTCTGGTTTCTTCCTTCAGATCACGTCTGGTTTCTTGCTTCAGATCACGTCGGGGTCACCATATGTTGTAATGGGCTGGCAATGAGACATGTGAGGTGGCTGTGTGGCGAAGTCCAGCCCTGACAGAAGTCGGGAGCAAGTATTTATTTCCTGCCTAAGGGTGCAGACGCGTATGTAAAATAATCGCGTCACCCCTGTACAGAAGACTTGCATACGTGGCATTTTCCGGTGGCTCAGCTACAATGCCAGGTCTTGGAAGTTACCCTGTGGTTAATGGACAACCCTGACTTAATTGCTTTGGGCTGGCAAAACCCATTGTTCCTGCCCTAATCTTGGAGCCTATGTGCATTGACCCCGGGCATCTAACTTTGTCCCTTGTTTGCCCCTGTCTGCCTGCCTAACTCTATTTGCCCCCAGCCTGAACCATGGTTTATGCCTAACCTGCCCGCTTATCTCCCAATTTCCTCTCCAGCTGAGCCCGGTTGGTTCTCGGGACTGTGGCCATCTGAGCAAACCCCTGAGTAGAGGTTAAGCCAATTGTTGTGAGCAACCCACAGTATGAGTCCCTTTGCAGATGTAGGCTGTGAATGCACAGCTGGTGTGCGGTCAGAGTGGTGCCTCATTGCAGAAGACATGCGGATGCCATGAAATGGAGTGAGAAGTGTGTAATGTTGACAATGGGGCCATTGTCCACTTTTCCTCCACATATTCATACTACTGGGTTGTTCCCTGTTATGGCTTTCTCTATCTTTTAAATCATAAACATCTCCACAATGGTATGATTTTTGCTGCATACATTTTAAAAACCATTAGATTGCAACTATCGTGTCCAGGACTAACCAATAGGTTTTCCTAGTGGGAAAGGACTTGAACATGGGTCTTGTGCCATCATATTCCCTAGGGCTAGCCAGCTTGCCATAGACTTTCTGGATGACCTATTAAAGCCACAGCTTCCGTTGCCCAGTTGTCAGCTGGGAATTATGATCTGTCCTGGATGGTTTTCAAGACAATTAAGGTATGTTGATAATCACTTTGCAGGATAAAAGTGCTATGTAAATAATAGATGATAAGTTCTCTTTCTTTTTCTCCCCCCCCCCCAAAAAAAAGAGGAAGAAAGAAGAAGAAAAGGAAATTGCTGATGTTTTTTTTCTCTCTCTCTCCTCTATTCATTTCTTACAATAAATCTGTGTCTCCCCTCCTCCTCCTCCTCCTCCTGTTACCTTTTGTCATGGTTGCCAGGTATACTTACAATGCCTCAAGGCTATTTTACTATATTCTCTGTTCTATTATGAAATAGCTACTTTTGAACCACCGTCTTCTGTGAAATAAGCAAATTGTACCATGAAAAAAAAGCAATTGCTTACCAATTAAAAACTGCAGCTCTAGCCACGGGAATAAATTTCACAGTGTGAAACGTATTTTCTTTTTGTTCAACATATCTCTTCTGCTTGTTAATTAATCCAGGTGTTCTCCATTTTTAATACATTTTAGGACAGAGTAAATGACAGCCCTCTAATGACTTTCCTCCTGAAATAATTTACCATTCTGTGCCAGTATACATCCAATCACAATTGTTTTCTTTCTTAATTAAAGTGTCCTATTCCTTTTGAGCAACCCTTGTTCCTGGCGCTGGGGAAAGCCATAGGAATGGGCTCAGAGGGTGAAGCGTCTGATCGCTCACTACTTCCAAAGGATATCTGGTTTATGCCAGGAAGCAGAATGACTGGACCAACCTAGACCTGGGGTAGGAAGTGGAGAGAATCCTAGGAGTCATCAATGGGTGGATGAGCCCTGGAACCAACAGTTTAGTTCCATCCATGCTGCTCACAAAACATCCTGTTTTCAGGGACAACCATTAGCAGATGCACAGACAATGGAGAGCTTGTATCCGCATAGAATTTCCCATGATTGGAACTGGGGGGCCTCAGTGGCAAGTCTGATCCCTGCTGAGAGAGGTCTTCCCTGCCCAGTCTTCCTAACATACTTTCTCCCCATTGAGTCCAAGGGCAAATTCTCAACTATTAGATGTTTATGTTTATTGGATTTATACCCTGCCCTACTCAGCACAGGCCGACTCAGGGCAGCATTACAACATAATTAACAACAAGGTGTTTGATCTGTCCTATGAGGGCGGACTGTAG
Source organism: Bradypodion pumilum (assembly GCA_035047305.1). Classification (NCBI taxonomy): domain Eukaryota; kingdom Metazoa; phylum Chordata; class Lepidosauria; order Squamata; family Chamaeleonidae; genus Bradypodion; species Bradypodion pumilum. The sequence continues at coordinate 182,603,170 of JAWDJD010000004.1, read as the reverse complement.
TGGCTCGCTGGTGGTCCCATCAGCCAGGGACGCACATCTTACCAGGACCAGGAGGAGAGCCTTCTCAGTGTCGGCCCCGACTCTTTGGAACCTCCTGCCACCAGAGCTGCATCTCCAGGCATTACTGTATCCCTTCAGGAAGGCTCTGAAAACCTGGCTCTGCCAACAGGCATGGGATGCATCTGGCAGCACATCTCAGCCTTGCTGGCTCATTTAGCCTGTGGGGTTTTAATTAAGTGGTTATGGTTTTTACAGATTTTAATTTTTTATCACTTTTATCAGTGGGTTTTTAATTGTATAAGTTGTTTTATTTAATGTAAGCTGCCTTGGGTTGCTGAAGCGAGGAAGGCGACCTATAAATTGAATAATTAAATAAATAAATTAATACAAATACAGTGTGACCAGTATGAAAATACAATAGGAAAAATACCAATATCAGGATACAATATCACAAATGCAACAAAATGTACTACTATGGTTACAGTAACAATTTACAAATCAAAGAAGGAAAAAATAAAATAATAATAAAAAGGGGGGGTCAGAGCCCAAGCCTCAATGACCTTATTCTGGGGGATATATATATATTTTTTAAAAAGCTATTTTCTGGTTCTTTTTATAATAGGGTAACCTGGCGTTGAGGCATGCCTGCCACATGTCCACGGAAATGTCTGCAGATGCAGACAGTGCTGCCTCTTTGGCTATAAACAGAGATGAGCACTGAATGCTAGAGTTGTATACAACTGGCTTTTGAGCAAAGGTGACCTTTACCTAACCCATGGAACTATTAAAAAAACAACTTTTAAAACAAAATTATATATAGCTACTACATGCACCCACCACCAGTGGGACATTATAAACTTTCGTGATTAACTATTACCAATATCATTACATTTTTATATATTCGTGCTTTTTTTCTGAAAAGATAATACAACTTGCTCTGGCTTTAATCCTTTCCCTTTCACATAATCTAAAAATTCTCCTAACTGACGTTGTTATACTGTCAAATTGCCTCTGACATATGACAGCCCTATGAATCAGTGACATACTTGTCAAGCGCAGCTCTGGAGATTACAGGACCTGCGCAGAACGTTTCTGCGCAGGTCTGTTGTACACATGCGTAGAAGGCTTTTACGCATGCGTAGAACGTTTCAGCGCAGAATGTTTTTGCGCAAGTCTGTTCTACGCATGCGTAAAAGCCTTCTACGCATGCGTACAACAGACCTGCACAGAAACGTTCTGTGCAGCTCCCTTCTACACATGCGTAGAAGGCTTTTACACATGCATAGAAGGCTTTTACGCATCCCAGTCTGCACAGAAGCCTTCTACGCATGCATAAAAGCTTTCTACACATGTGTAGAAGTGAGCTGCGCAGAAGGGACGCACAGTAACTCTTTCCCGCCACTGCCAAATTCCGGGGTAGTGGCAGCTCCGGGCGGGAAATGACGAAAATCGGCGCAAACCCCCCCCCCCCCCGGGAAATCCTTGCCAATCCAGGATACTTGACAGGTATGATCAGTGACCTCCAAAATGTCATCATCTCAACAGCCTAGTGTAGCTCTTGTATATTCAAGGTCATGGCTTCCTCCATGGAGTCAATCCATTTCATATTTGGTCTTCCTCTATTCTTGCTGCCCTAGCCTTTCCCAGCATTATTGTCTTTGCTTGTGAGTTTTGTTTTCTCATGATGTTTGCTATGGAACAATAATGGATGTCTTACTTTTTGAAATTTTCATTTTGGATCTCTTTCTGAATGATTACCTTGTGAGGAGATGTATTTTGATAGTTTAAAAAAAACCTTTGGAAATGCAGCACCATTGGAAAGAATTTGCTACTTCTCCCTCCACTCTATAGATACAGCAGTAGTTGCAGCAGTAAATGAAACTGAAGTGAGGATGAAGGAGAAATCAGAAGCCCCTGATTTCAGGGGGGAAACAATACCCAGCAGTAAATCTACTTAGGTCCAAAGAACTATGCTTGTGAATTCAACCATCAGTAGATAGCTACCTTATATTCTATGCATACATCCTTAGAAAGTTCTTAAAGTTTGGCCTTAGTGCCATCTTTTCATATGCTCTGGCTATGAAGAACCGGAGGGGTTATTTTGTTGTACTGGTGTAAATCCCTGTGGGTGTTTATTGTGGTACGTCTCTTGCAACCTTCCTCCAGTTCCATCTGCTGCCAGGCCTGAGATGGAGCCAACTTTCTGAAATGCTGACACCCTCTTTAAGTGCTGCCAGAAGGCCCTTTCTCAGTGAAATCATCTTGGGAATTTGATTTATTGTGAGATGGCAGTTTCATATAGTTAAGCTACTGGTATGATGGATGTTGGTCATTCTGAACACTGTATTGGGGAAAGCAGTATGGGATAGCACGACAGTATGATGCAGCTCACTATATCATTGGAGGCTGACAGGGCAGGGATGGAAGACTCCCACAAAGCCTCTTCAAACAGGGGTGATACAGGGGAAGAGGACAGTGACAATTGTGCAGTTGGCTCCAGAGGGGGTGGGAAAAGGAGATTACGAAGAAACCGCCTGGTTTCCTAGCATCCAGGTGGAGGGTTAGAGTGACAGTCCAAAAACTAAATGGACAAGATAGATCAAGTAAATTGAGGGGGGGAAGTTCCTCTAGGTAGGAGGGCAACCTAGTGGAAGGCCCAGATAGTGGAAGGCAGAGATTTCCCCTAAGGCTAGGTTAGTAAAAAGGCTGGCACCTTCTTGCCACAGCTTCCTTGGCTTGGGTTCCACAAAATGGGCTGACATCTATTCAGGTATCTAGTAGCTGAAGTCAGCCCAAAGGTGAAAAGTGGATGTTCTTTGGGGGCTTTGGGCCAATGGCTATGGGGAGGATCTTGTGGTCTTTCTTCTTAGATGACAGGCCCCAGCTAGTAGTGAGAAGAAGGCTCTTCTCTGCCTCCTCCTTTCTGTATTTCTCATGCTGGATCATACCTGTCCACGGCGGCTCTGGCCAATCCGGGACCTGCACAGAACGGTTCTGCGCAGGTCGCCTTCTACGCATGTGTAGAAGGGTTTTACGCTTGTGTAGCCCCCTTCTACACATGTGTAGCCTTCTACGCATGCGTACAAGGGTTCTATGCAAGCGTAGAAGGGTTCTACGCAAGCGTAAAACCCTTCTACGCATGCATAGAATGTGACCTGTGCAGAAGGGCTGCGCAGTACCTTCTTTCCCCAGCTGCCAAATTCCGGGGTTTCAGCAGCGCGGGGCGGGAAATGGCGCAAATCAGCACCGAAAACCGAGAAATCCTGGCCAATCCGGGAAGGTTGACAGGTATGTGCTGGATGGCCTGATGTCACTGGGCCCATGCAATCCCTGCCCAGTGAGGTGTCAGACTCTGTTGGAGTGTGGCTCGTGCTACAGTACTTCTCTCTATTCCCCTTGATAGCACAATCTGCTGAGAGCTTGACTTGGTGTTGAGGGATAGTCAGTGAACCTTCCCTTTCTGTTGTGGCTCCTGTCTCAGAGGAGGCTTTGTTGCTCCCTGGTGAGACACTTTGTCTGATGGCTCCATCTTCTCCCTTGTTGGAGAGTAAAGCACACAGCAAGAGAGGAGCAACATTAACTTGTAGATATAGCACTTTGAAACTCGGAAAGATCACTTGAGCATACCTCAAAGAAATTATATCCACACTTCTTTTTCATAGAAAAAAGAATGCTCGTTTTATTAGAGAACTAGACTTGTGACAGGGAAGGTGATAGAAATCCTAGTTCTAGCTAACTGTGTTGGAGATTTCAGGGAGCAAGAGTGAGGTGTGAGAGGGAATGAATTTAAAAAATACCTTTTACACTGCACTCAGCACCCTAAGAATAGTAACTGAAGGTCAAAGAAAAGTCACCACAATTCAGAGTAGGTAAAGGACCCTGTAAGAAACCTAAGGAGGTCCTCTCTCTTCCTGAGTGTAATCTGATGTGCACTTAGTCAATTTCAATATCTCTTTCCAGTGAAGTTTACACTCTATCTACAAGTTTCATCTTGTCTTACAACTTCAGGTGCTGTTTGGTTAGGGTATTGGCTGTCACCTCTTCAGATGGCCACTGCTTCAAACCTCTCTTTTATTTTACATTTCACTAAGTGATACTTCACATCAATATGCCTTGTCAATATGTTACCCCTTCTGTGCATTTTGTGCATGTTTGATTGTCTTCAAGATTCTTCATGCATTCTGGCTCATTGCATCTATGTCTAGTAGAAATGGGTGTAGCCATAGTACTTGCTTGCATGCGTCAGAGACATGCACAGTGGTGGGATTTAGCAGGTTTGCCCCAGTTCACCATAACTGGTAGCAGAAATTCTGGCTGGCCCCATGGCCCCACCCATCCAAGTTTTGAAATAAAGTAATCTTAATTTGGGTGCAATGCAGGGCTTTCCTCCTGGCCATTCCCACCATACCACATCCACAGAGTAGGTAGTAAAAAAAATTGAATCCCACCACTGCTGATACATCATCTGCTTCAGTGGAACTTAAAGCTACTATCTGTGGCTTTCAACATGCCTACCAGATAGCTGTTTCTCCACATAATATGTTTCCAGTAGTTGATTTGTGGTCAGTGGTGTCACTGGAATAGATGGCATATACACATCCCTGGGCTTCGTGACTGCTAACAATATTCGTTCCAGATGTGCAGTGCCCTTTAGATATATTACCACTGTCTGACTGCTTTCTGGTTTTCTGTGATTGGCAAACTCATCTTCATGCATGTGTCCATTTGCTGCTGCCACATCTGGTCTTGTGACAGTCAATATGTAGAAATGTTCCTATTGCTTCAGGTATTTCTCCTTGTCAGACCATGGTTTGTTGTTTCTGTCTGGCTTTGTATATCATAGTGTAGATAAGCATTTTCAACTTAGATTTTCAAAAAGTTTTTTGATTTTTTTTTGCTTTTTATTTAGTAAGTAATGCACCCTTTTTTAGTAAGTAATGCACCCTTTTTTAGTGAGTGGGTGGGTAGTTTTTAAAGCAGTTTTAACTATGTTTTTAATTGTGTTTTTATTATGCTGTGAACTGCCCTGAGTTGGCTTTGGCCAAGTGGGCGGTATAGAAACTGAAATACATAAATAAATAAAGAGAGATCTAAGGTGCCTAGTGTGATGCAGTGGATAGAGTGACAGATTAGGACTTTGGGGACAAGGGTTCAAATCCCTAATTGGCTAAGAAAACTCACTGGGGGAGTAGAACTGGTAGAATTACCCCTTAAATCTCTTAATTACTTTGAAAGCGCTGTAATGGTTGCTTTAAGTCAGTTATGACTTGATGCAAATAACTAAGAAAGACCTTCCTTATGTTCAATTTGAATGCTAAATTAATAAGATGTCTTCTTGATGTTTCACTTCTGCTTCTCTTTTCAGAGAGAAATGATCTACTGATTCTCGGCAGTCCTCTGGGTTTTCAAAAGTCAAAATTAGATCTTCCACATAAGTCAGAATGCAAGTTCATCTCTTGTAGAGACATAGGACTGTTTGCTTTCTTCAAAGTCTTCTATTTTCTGTATTTGAGTTAGTTTTTCATTCAATGATGTCATAGCTGACAGGAGTGATGGGTAACATTTATTTTCCCCAAAACACTTCTCTCCTACCACCACCCCACTTGTTCATTCAAAGCTTCAAAGGAAAAATGTTTTTAGCAGATGGTTGAAATGATTTTGACCGGATTTAGGATACAGAAAGCCACTCCACACACAAAAAAGAAGCTACCCCCTCACACTGCCATTATCACCATCCTATTTTCTGTCTTCTACTCCATTACCATAGCCAGCGACTCAATGCTGAGTGTCAGGCAGTGGTTTACTAACCTGACTTCCTAAAGGGGCCAACAGCTATGGGCAGATGAGTGCATTTAGGTGGGGTGATGGTCTCCTCAGTGGAGGAAATGACACTGGAAACCATCACATTGGGCTCAACGGCAAAATGAGCGAAGGAGGAACTCTGATTCCCAACAGTCATGGAGGCAGACGAGGCCGTGCCAGATGGACTGGCTGTGAAGGTGCACCTTGTCCATATCATCAAGGCTGTGGCAGTCCATTGCAGTCCCGGTGTTAAATCCTGCACATCTCATTTCATATGTGCCGCAGGAGATGGCTCCATGATCATGGTGTGTGGGTCACTTCATGGCAAGCTGAGATCCACCTCAAACAAATTCACGCCAATGCAATTTTTCCTGCTTCAGGAAAAAATGCATTCTCGGATATGAGTTGCAGTCGACAAACATAAGAACATAAGAACAGCCTTGCTGGAACAGGCCACAGCCCATCCAGTCCAGCATTCTGTCTCACACACTGGCTCACCATTTCCTTGGGTATTCCCAAGAAGATGCCTTCACCTGCTTAGGATTACCTAGAAATGGCATTGAGAGATATCCTGCCTATCTCTCCAACCCCGAGGTTGTCCTTAAGTATCCATAATTATAGCCAATGATACCCTTGTCCTCCATGAACTTGTCTAATCCTTTCTTAAAGCTGTCAAGACTGACAGCTGTCACCACTTCTTCTGGCAGGGAGTTCCATAGACCAGTAATCCTCTGGGTGAAAAAGTACTTTCTCTTATTTGTTTGAGAACTAGTACTCAAAAGTTTCATGGAGTGTCCCCTAGTTCTAGTGTTGTGCGATAGGGAAAACAGTTTTTCCTTATCTACTTTGTCCACACCGTGCATGATTTTATAAACTTCAATCAGGTCACCTCTTAGACGCCGTCGTTCAAGAGTGAAAAGGCCCAACCGTTGCAGCCTCAGATGGTAAGGAAGGTGTTCCAGTCCCCTAATCATTCTGGTTGCCCTCCTCTGCACTTTCTCCAACTCCATAATATCCTTCTGGAGGTATGGCTACCAGAACTGTACCCAGTATTCCAGATGGGGCCTCACCATAGATTTATAAAGAGGCAAAATGACACTTGCTGACTTATTTTCTATACCCTTCCTAATGATCCCTAGCATTGAGTTTGCTTTTTTCACTGCTGACAAAATTCTCTGTCTTATTGAGGCTGCCTGCATTCAGCTGTTGCCTTGCTGGCCATAGTGCTAGTGAGAGTGCATATTATGGCTGATTGTGTTTTTCACCAGTACTGTTGCTTATCTGCATATCTCTTTTTGCTTGGGCACAGATGAACAAACAAGTGACAGTGGTAAGGAGCAGCAGCAGCAGATGCATAGGTTACTAGGTCCCCTACTGTGATGTGGTATTCAATAGGTACCTATTAATTACAGTATCTGATCCCAGTTCCACATTCTGGAATGAGTTTGCTAGAAATAAAGCAACATGAACTTGTATTAACCCAAGCTAGGCCATTGGTTCACCTGTTATAGCTTTCCAAAATCTCAGCTATGTGTCATTATTACCAGACCTTTTAGCTGGTGGCTGAATATGACATATTGCACAAACTATCAATTCCGATGTGAAATTGGAATGCCACTTCTTCTAGAGTTGATATTTTCCTTTTATAAATGGAAATATCATTGACCTAACTAACAGGATTGTGGAGTAAATATTTTTTTTTAAAAAAAGGCAAAGTGTTTTGCATACTAATAGCTTGTAGAAACCAAATAGAATTGCTAGGGAAAAAATTAGAAATGTACTAAACGATTAAAGGGAAAATGCTTAGAACAATCACATCTAAACAGAAACCTAGGTTTAGCTTAACTAGGGGAGAACACAAATGAGAACATAAAAGGTACATTTTCTGCCTTGTTATGACTTGAAAGAAGAGAGAGCTGAGGAAATGTTAGCCTTAACTGACCTGAACACATTTGCATGCATGTGTGAATCTTAGATTAAGAGTAAAAGAAGAACAAAGGCAAGCCTCCAAGAGAGAGCGCAGCATGTGCCTCCTGCATTCCTTGCTACATCATCAGAACAAAAGCACCACCCATGAGGCTGAGAAAAACCACGAAGAGGCAATAGTTGTGAGGGAATGAGCAAGTGCTGTCTCTTGGGCAGAGGAACTGCATATCTGCTCACCAAAAGCATGGGGGTGGATAAGACAGCCACCTGTTATTTGTGCAAATGCCTCCTCTGCTTGATATTTAGGGTGGAAACCCTGTAGGCAAATGGACTGGAAGAGGAATTCAGTAGGACTTCTAAGTAAATGTTAATAAGATGATGCTGAAACTATAGTAAAATGAAGGCAATGCATACTGTACTTGTCAGGAGTGATACAGTTGACTTTTCAGGTAATTATCAATACTGTTTTCTAGCTATCCTTCTATGTCAGGGGTGCCCAAACTATGGCCTTTGGGCTGTATCAGGGCCCCGATGCTCTCACCACTTCCAGAAGTGGATGAGGGATGTGCCCACCAATGCGCATGTGCATCTTGAAACACTTCCAGGAGTAGCAAAGCCTCTTCCAGGAGTGACAAAACCACTTCTGGAAGTGGCAGGGATGCATTTGTGCATGCTCAGAGATGTCCAGAACCACTTCCGGGAGTGGTTGCTGACACTCATTTGCAAATGTGCCCACTTCTGTGGGTGTGGTCAGCCTCACTCAGCTGTTCTGGGGGCATAGTCAGGCCCCTGGCACAAAAGGTTTGGGCCCCTGCTCTATGCGCCTTTTCAAAATTTAATAACGTCTATTTCAAATATTATTTACATATTCGGAAAATGTAAATATTTGCTGTTCTTCATTTTTCTTACTTCAGCAGTTCACGTACACTTTGGCTATTAGTGTAACACAATTTAATATATAAATATGGGCTATGATGATTAACCTGTATTTTAAGTTGCCAAACCTTCCCACACTGAACATGGGATAAGTTAACTATGTATACAGTGGTGAGATTCAATTTTTTTACTATCTACTCTGTGAGTATGTCATGGTTGGTGTGGCCAGGTGGTCATGTGACTGGGTGAGCATGGCCATGTGGCCATGTGACATGCTGGGTATGGACATCTGACTGAGTGGCTGCGCCTCCTGGGTGGGAGGTGTCATGGGGAGGGGGAGGGCAGCTTTCTTCCAACCCAGCAGTCTCTCAGAGCAAGTTAACTCCAATTCCCCCTCCGCCCATCCTTCACAAGGGAACATGCACACACAAGTGGCTTCTTCCTGCGGTGCACTGCTCAAAGAGACTCAGAGGACCGCTGTTCAGTAAAAAAAAAGTGCTGAAAATCTAGCCAGCCGAGTGAATGCATCAGGGAGCAAATAATTCCAAGTACAATATTCAAAGTGCAAGATAGACTTTATTTTATATTTCCATAAAATAGAAAAGCATAGATGTACAGAAGAAAATCAGCAAAGTCCCATCTCCAGAAAAATGGCAAAGTCCAGTATTGTCCCTACAAAGGGGTCCATCGGGTGTTTTTTCCCTTGGTCTTCCAGAAGTCCAGAAAGCTTGAAAATCCCCTAAAAGTTTCAAAGTTCCATAAAGTTTCCCAAGAGCTCCCAAAGAGCCCCAACAGGTCCCTAAACCTGAATTTACAGCTCCTCAAAAGGGAGCCACCTTCTCCACCCAGCAGAGGCCTGGTTAGGACAAGAGTGTCCTATCATGATGTGCTACTCTTTACCTCTCCCTTACAGTAAAGGTGGAGATTAACCTGATTGGTTAGAGGTGTGTTTACTTTAGGGGCTTTCCAAAGGACTGCCCCTTAACCACAATGATACAGCATGAGGGCCTCTGGCCCCATCCCATGGGAATGGAATGTTTTTACTTGTGTGGGAAAGAGACAAACATGGAATACATGTACTGTATGAAGGAGACAAGCATGATTTCTAGCTAACATGTAAGTGAACAAACATGCCTTCTTGGCTGGTTCAGCAAACACATAGAATTCCTGTGGTTTAGCAAGCTTACACAGAGAAGCCCTGCCTGATTTCCCAGGGCAGGCTTATCAGAGTTTAGAATGCTCTGTCCAGACACCTCCCTTTAGGGATTCAGGGGTTACCAGAAGACAGTTCTTTAGTGTGCTTGGCTAAAAAAACAACAACTAGAATTGTCAGGGAAAGACAGGCCACAGAGAGGGCTGTCTGAGAAAAACACCCAGAAAAGTGAATTGTGACAGAGCCAGAAACACGAACCAGACTCTAATTCCTGTAGAAGGTTTCCACTTGGAAGAAGAGGAGAAAATCTCTTATTGCCCCTTAGAGTCACAATGAAATTTGGGAGTTTTAGTGAGGAAGTTTTGTGTGTGGTTCATAATTCATCACAATTTCCTAAACTGATTTTGGGAATGTCACTGATTCTTCTAGAGAGACAGGCTAGAGACCAGAGAAAAGTATCTTTGAATTTTGATTCCTGTAAACAACCTAATAGTGAAATTTGTGAAGAACCTGATGTTGTAACTGATGTTGTCAAAATTGATGGAAAGATGACACTTACTGACCAAATGACCTCATTAAAGGTAAAGGTAAAGGTTTCCCTTGCTCGAAAGCCAGTCGTATCCGACTCTAGGGTGCAGTGCTCATCTCTGTTTCTAAGCCGAAGAGCCAGCGTTGTCTGCTTCTGCAGACGTTTCCGTGGTCATGTGGCAGGCATGACTAGACACCGGAGCGCACGGAACGCTGTTACCTTCCCACCGAAGTGGTCCCTATTTATCTACTTGCAATTTCTTGCTTTCGAACTGCTAGGTTGGCAGGAGCTGGGACGAAGACGGGAGCTCATTTCCGTCTATTAAATTGTGGATAGATCAGTTAGGAGGAAATGTAAAAAATTCAGTGTTAAGATGTATAGAATTTCAAGCCCTAAGTTTGAAGGAAAAGAAAAATGGAACAGTTTGAGAGGAATGAGAGAATGTCAAAGTGATGAAAATGTGTTTTCTGATGAAATGTAAGAACCTTTGGTGAATGTTGCAAGATTCATTTAAAGACAACACTAATCCTTGCCTTGTTACCTCATGTTTCTGAAAAGAATGTTTAAATGACATTTGAAATGTATCAGTTTAGATATATTGAGGGTTAGATTAATGCTTCTTTTGCTTTTTCTGTAATGCTTTGCTTCAGCGAAACTAGTTTAAGTAGCCTCCAAGAATCACATAATGAACTTGGATGAATGCTCAAATTGCAATATAGATAACTCTGCCAGATCCAGATCACCTTGTTTTCTAAAATGGAATATTCCATGGGAATATTCATCTGGGAAGGAAAAACATGTCGTGTTTCTGGCTCTGTCAGAATTCACCTTTCTGTTTTTTCCAGACAGGCCTCTCTGTGCCCTGTCTTTCCCTGACAATTCTAGGGGTTTTTTTTTAGCCAGGCACACTAAAGAACTGTCGTCTGGTAACCCCTGAATCCCTGAAGGGAGGGGTCTGGAGTGGCCAGAGCAGTACAGTCTAAACTCTGATAAGCCTGCTCTGGGAAATCAGACATGACTTCTTTGTGTAAGCTTGCTAAACCACAGGAATGCTGTGTGAGCTTGCTGTGTAAAGCCAAGAAGGCATGTTTGTCTCTCACTTGTATGTTCCCCAGGCTGAAGACATGTTTGTCTCTCACTTGTATGTTCCCCAGGCTGAAGACATGTTTGTCTCTTGCAGTACATATAGTATCCATGTTTAGTCTTTCCCACACCAGGGGGAACATTCCTTTCTCATGGGAAAAGGGCCAGAGGCACTCATGCTGTATCATTGTGGTCGCTGAATCATTCAGGGGCAGTCCTTTGGAAAGCCCCTAACACTGAAAACATCTCTAACCAATCAGGTTAATCTCCACCTTTGCTCTAAGGGAGGGGTAAAGGAGTAGTACATGATGATAAGACACTCTTGTCCTAACCAGGCCCCTGCTGGGTGGAGACAGGTGGCTCCTATTTGAAGGGCTGTAATTCAACTTTAGTTAGCTGTTGAGGCTTTTTGGGAGCTTTTTGAAACTTTTGGGGAGACACAGAATTGGGAGTCAGAAAGATGGATTTGTTGCTGAACATCAGAGAGGCCCTTGTGTGACAATGATGAGAAATAGAATGGAGTTCACCATGGAAGGGACTTAGAAAATATCCTGCTTGGAACATCTCAGGACTTTGCCATTTTTCTGGAGATCGGACTTCGCTGATTTTCTTCTTTACATCTACGCTTCTCTATTTTATGGAAATATAAAATAAAGCCTATGTTGGACTGGAATTGTTTGCTCCCTGAAACGTAAACTTGGCCGGCTAGTTTTTCAGCACTTTTTTTACTGAACAGCGGTCATCAGAGCCTCTTTGAGCCATGGACATGACTTTGGACATGATCTTAAAGGGCTCTCAAAGAGTCTGGCAGAGTAGTAGCCAGAAGTACTTAGTCTCTTGGTCTTGGCACTGAACCTCAGACCAGTAATCTCCAGAATCACACATTCCCTAAACTTAACATGGTAGAAACTTCAGTGACTGCAGAATCTGCTGTAGAATTAGCATCATCCTCATCAAAGTCTTCACATGTCAGTGACTGAGCCTACTATCACTGCTGATAATAAGTGTGTTAAGAGATAAAAGAGGGGCACCAGAATGCTAGGCCCCAGAGCAGGGAGTTCCCCTGTCTCCTCCCGGGAGCCCACACCTCCGGCTCCATGGGGGAAGAGGCAGGCGGGAGCCATCACCGCTGACGCAGCTGCCCTTGCTCTCCGTGATGTCCCTCCTGGAGAGCAGAAAAAGAATCCACCACCTGCCACCTTGAGAAGCTCACTGTCTCCTCCCAGGAGCCCACACCACTGGCTCCACAGGGGAAGAGGTAGGTGGGAGCCATCGCCACTGACGCAGATGCCCTTGCTAACCGGGACAGCCCGCCCAGAGAGCAGAAAAGGAAGCCGCTGCCTGCCACCTCAAGAAGCTCCCTGTCTCCTTCCGGGAGCCCATGCCACCGGCCCATGCCTCCTCCCTCCATGGGGGAGGAGGCAGGAGGGAGCCATCACCACCAACGCAGCTGCCCTCGCAGACGTTCGAACCATGGGGTACCTTTGTGACTGCTGAGTGGTTGAGGTTAATTTTTGTAATTTTTTATAATGTATGTTATTTTCTTGATGTGATTTTTTGAATTGTACTGTATTATATTGGATTGTTTGAGATGTTGTTGCCGCCTTGAGTTGACCTCAGTCAGAGAAAGGCGGGGTATAAATTAAAATTTGATTGATTGATTAACGATCTTCAGAATTGGTCAGAATACTGGGAAAGGCTAGTCAGTTTGAGAAAGTGTGCTTGGGCTCAATTAGCAATCAGAACACATAGAAATGAAGCATTTGTTCCATGACCTCTCCAGGGTCCTGAAGCACTAGTCATATGTCCTCGGTTCCTCATTCTGGTTCTGGGTCTCCAAGCAGATATAGTGTGTCTTTGTCTTGTCTTTGCCATGGAGGTCTGCTTGGGACCACAATTGGACTTCTTCCTTCAAAGTTTTCTGGAGTACCCTTGTCGGGACAGGTATGTCCACCCATTATCCACAAATGCAAAACTTTTTCAAATGGAACATGCATAGCCTTGTTTATACATCTAAGGGGGGTTTGCTTAAACCAGGGGTTCTCAACCTTTTCAAGTCAGGGGCCAGGTCATGCTCCCTCAAACAGTTGGTGGCCCAGACTGGTGCTCCAACCACCACACTGGCCACTGGCGGAATCAGCTGCAGACTAGTTTATGGCTGTTGTAAATTATCTCTTAATTTGATTTTGCTATTACATGTTTACAACTGCTGTAAAATGAGTCCATGGCTATTGTAAACATGTTTACAACATCCGTAAATGAGTCTGCAGCTGTGGTAAATGTGTTTACAATAGCCATAAATGAGTCTGCGGCAGATTCCGGTGGTGGCAGCTGGAGCGAGGGCAGGGCCTGGATGTGTTGTGGGCTGGATGTAGTTTAAAAACTCGTGGCTTTATATATCTGCTTAGATATATAAAACAGGTGAGTAGCAGTGTCTATGTAAAGATGCCACTTGCGTGAATTACTGATTCAACCAAGGGCTCAGAAAGAGGCTGTTGCAAGTTCTGTGATTGTGAGGTATTCTTTCACACCACTACAGTTAGCTAAACCCCAATAATTAGGATCAGCTCCTGAAATCACTACTTTGAAGGCAACATTTGAATATGGAGAACTGTCACTTCATTACCAAAAATAAACAAAATTTGAATGGATACTGAGTGAGCTTTTCTGGCAAGGGAAGTCCACAAAATATATCAACCTCACACAAATCAGTGCCTGGCAGCAATCCAACACCTTTTCTCCTAAAGTTCTCATCAAGCAGAGACTGCCCTTTAGAAAAATCAGCAGAATGGGGCAGGCAGTGTCAACAAATCACAAGATGTACTGGCTTTGACTATGGGATATTTTGACCAGGTAATTTATTCTTGGACTGTTTGTGGAATCTCTGATATCTGTGATTTGGGATTCTGATCTAGTAAAACTTTTAGGTGTAATTATGGGCATCAAATGCACACATGTGAAAATAGTTGTGTGTGTGCGTGTGTGTGTGTGTGTGTGTGTGTGTGTGTGTGTGTGTGTGTGTGTGTGTGTGTGTAACAATAAATTATCTCTTAATTTGCATTTGCTATTACATTTATTTTCAGTGATGAGCTGAAAGTTCTCCATATGCAACTTTGCAGGCGCACCCCCCAATAACGGACTCAGACACCATTGAAAATGGATAACGGCATTGGGCCACATTTATTGATTCATGCCCTAGTCCGAATTATAAATTTGTATTGGTAAAACGACCAATCATAATTCTTAAGGCAAGCAGGCCGAAGTAACACTGGTAAGGTACCACCCAAAATTGCCAACGGCAATTGGTTACAATGTATCAATTTGTATCAATTTGTTTGTTGACAACAAACAAATTGTTGACCGTAGTCAATATCTAACTCATGACCCCACCCTCTGACTCGTATCCGTGAAATCACGGGGTGATGCATGCTGGCTAGCTGTCGCCATCACCCCATCGCCTGGTTCGTCGTTGACCGGACAACGTTTAACTAATTTATTCCTATCTATTGTTGTCCAGTCAATTGCGAACCTGCCGGATACCTGTGGGTCATAACTGTTTACCTTACCAGTGCTACCCGCCCATGTGACCAAAGTCAACAGTAGTCGTAGCAGAACCCCTATATCAAACCATAGCAACAGTGTGGGATGGGCAAAAAAGCCGGGACCCGGAAGCCAATGTGGGTCCCAGCCAAAAATTCCCACCTGGCCCCGAAGCGACCAGAATATCACACTGTTAACTAGGGAGGGGGTGGAGGGGAAAAAACTTCTCCGCTCCGTCGCTTAGCTAAAATGGCAGCTCGGCTGCCTCGTGGCCACCCCTTTTATGAGGGAGCTGGCCACGCCCTAAACTACCCGGATCATTCGTCCTGTGGGGGGGGGCCCGCAAAGAGCGCGGTGGCCATTTTGGCGCCGCGCTTGCATTGCAGGCGCACCCCCCAATAGCGGACTCAGACACCATTGAAAGTGGATAACGGCATTGGGCCACATTTATTGATTCATGCCCTAGTCCGAATTATAAATTTGTATTGGTAAAACGACCAATCATAATTCTTAAGGCAAGCAGGCCGAAGTAACACTGGTAAGGTACCACCCAAAATTGCCAACAGCAATTGGTTACAATGTATCAATTTGTATCAATTTGTTTGTTGACAACAAACAAATTGTTGACCGTAGTCAATATCTAACTCATGACCCCACCCTCTGACTCGTATCCGTGAAATCACGGGGTGATGCATGCTGGCTAGCTGTCGCCATCACCCCATCGCCTGGTTCGTCGTTGACCGGACAACGTTTAACTAATTTATTCCTATCTAGTGTTGTCCAGTCAATTGCGAACCTGCCGGATACCTGTGGGTCATAACTGTTTACCTTACCAGTGCTACCCGCCACACGGAGGGGCTTCAAAGAAGGCCTGACGCCCCCCCCAGACCGTCAGCTCGGTCAACAGGCCTGCTCGCCAATCACCCAACAGGAGATCCATACCTCCTCGCGACAGATGGACCCCATCCCCTGCATACAAATCGTAATTTTCTAGTCCAATAGCGGGGTGACGACTGACCCGTCCCCAAGCCTTGTCGGCAAGGAACCGCACCACCGCCTTATTGACCGCGCGCCTAGCGCGGTCAATGGCCATGAGGTCAACTCCTCCTCTGTAAGAATGGCGCGGGACAATGTCCGACCAAACCAGGGTTGCGGGAGGCCAGACGTAGTGCAAGTAGGCGAGGTCCTCGCAATTCGCATGTTTGAGCGACAAGCCGGTGACCTGACCCAAATCGTTGCCCCCCAGGTGCATGATGAGAATGTCAGGCGGGGCAGCACTTCTGCCTGAAAACAGAAAAGGCAGCAGCTCCCGCCATAACATCTCAGGCTTACCATGCCATGTGAGACTGGCGTGTTCACCCAGTCCCAGTCGGGGTCCCCACTCTGTCGCCGCAGCGTAACGCGCTGCCCTTTGCACGTAGCTGTGGCCCACCAGCCATACTGTCACCGGTGTAATACGACACCCAGGGTCTGTAAGAAAAAATTGAGGGAAACGATGTAAGGTGACTGGGTTGGTACTCACGGCGGGAGCGGGCGCACATAAAACTGAAAACATTGTGAACCCCACCTTCCCATGCTGCGTATGTCAGCCCCGGAGTACCCAAAAGCAGCTGCTGTAGAGGCTGCCCCAATACGGAATGAATGTGTGCCATAACGGGCACCTGGTAGGCCCACCCTGGCGAGGGCTCTGCCTGTCACCTTCCAAAACTGAAATTTAGTGAGGGGAGACCCATCCTGGTGACAGAAAAACGGGCCATGGTGCGTGCCACGCAGTGCAAGGAACTCCTGTAGGGCACCAACCGGACAGATGTCTGCCAAAGAACACCGTAGCAGTCTTACACCACTGCCTACGCCCTGCTGATCAGTCTTAGAGGAGCGTATCCTCAACTGGGCCCAGTCTTTGGCAACATAG
Organism: Bradypodion pumilum; assembly: GCA_035047305.1. Lineage (NCBI taxonomy): Eukaryota > Metazoa > Chordata > Lepidosauria > Squamata > Chamaeleonidae > Bradypodion > Bradypodion pumilum. The sequence continues at coordinate 182,586,349 of JAWDJD010000004.1, read as the reverse complement.
ACATCTTCGAGTTCCAGTGCCCTACAACTTGCATCCGCCTTAGACAGCATCACAAGTTCGCTGATGCGGAGCGCTCCAAAAAATGCCACCGTTGTGGCTGCATGAAAAAGGGCTGCCTCATAATGATCAAAACAGAGGCCTGGCCAGCCCCGGGCCAACTGGGTAAGAACCCCTGGGGAAATAGGGTGCCGGTCGTCCGGGCAACGCCCGCGCTCGCGCACCCACCCCTCCAAAACATGTCTCACACGGAAGTCAGAGGTGCTGTCCACATGACCCCCCACCTTGGCCATGAAAGCCAGCGCCGAGAGCTTGGATGCTATGGTGCGAGGTGCGAGGCCCTGGGAATGCAGGTGAACCATGAACCGCAGCACATGATCCACCGGGATAGGCCAGGTCTCTGGCAGGTGAAACTGGGCAGAAAATGCCCTATAAGAATTAAAAGCTTGTTGATACGCCTTACGCGTGCGGGGCGCCAGTGACAGGCCGATCGCCCGGTTCACCTCTCCCTGCCAATGGTCCATATCTCGTCTGGGAGTGGCGAGGGAAATTCCTCCGCATCCGGGGCCAAGGCACGGAACCGGGAGATCTGCAGGAGGGACAAAGCGTCGGCAATATCATTATTAACCCCTGGGATGTGCCTAGCCCTGAACAAGACGTTGAGGCGCAGGCAGCGCAGCACAAACTGGCGCACTAGGTCCATAACCCTGGGTGATTTGGAAGTCTGTGCATTGACAATGTGGACAACCGCAGCGTTGTCACACCAGAAATGCACGACCGAATTGGCCCATTCCTCGCCCCACAGCATCAAAGCCCCCAGGATAGGAAAAAATGCAAGGTATGTGAGATCACGCAGGCGACCAGTGCCTGCCCATGACGGTGGCCACCCACCATAGGCCCACTTCCCATTGAAGTACATCCCATAACCCAGGGATCCTGAGGCATCAGACTGGACCTGAAAATTTGGGGAAGCCAGGAGGTCAGACCTCCAAAATGAGACCCCATTGAACTCCCTCAGGAACTGTAACCAGACGAACATGTCTGCCCTGATACCCCGGGTAATCCTGACTCTATGGTGGGGCCTGGACAACCCTGCCATGGCGTCGCATAAGCGCCGGGCAAAAGCCCTGCCCGGTGCGACCACCCTGCAGGCAAAATTAAGGTGACCATGTAACACTTGGAGTTCCCTCAGCGATGCCTTGCGCTTGGCAAGCAAATCCGAGATGAGGGCCACTAGCCGGGACACCTTATCCCCCGGTAACCTAGACGCCTGCACTACTGTGTCGATCTCCACCCCCAGGAATACTAGCTTGTTAGATGGGCCCTCGGTCTTTTCGGGCGCTAAAGGGACACCGAGTTCCTCCATTAGCGTCTGAAATGTGTTGAGGAGACGTGTGCACGTGTCCCAGCCCCGCTCACCCCCGAATAAAAAGTCATCCAGGTAATGGGCTACAGACCGGGACCCTGACCTGCGGACGAAAGCCCACTCCAGGAAGGTACTGAAACGTTCGAATGCCAAGCATGATATGGAACAGCCAAAAGGCATGGCCTTATCAAAATAATATTCACCCCGGAATTTGAAACCCAGCAATTCAAAGTCGCCCGGGTGCACTGGCAAGAGGCGAAAAGCCGACTTAACGTCGCACTTAGCCAGCAGCGCACCCGAGCCACATGAGCGCACCATGCGCAGCGCACGGTCAAAAGATGTATACCTGACTGAACAAAGGTCATCAGGGATAGCATCATTGACCGATCGGCCGGCTGGGTAGGACAAGTGATGGATAAGGCGAAACTCGCTGGAGATTTCTTGGGAACCAAGCCCAGGGGCGATACCTTAAGGTTGGGGAACGGGGGTGCAGGGAAAGGGCCAGCGACCCTGCCCGCATCGACCTCCTTATTAATACTGGCAGCAGCCACCTCCTCCCTCCCCCTGAGGGACAAAAGGTTGGGGGCATCCTGAGGGGACCTATCACCCATGAAAGGGATACGGAACCACTGCCTAAAGCCCTGAAGTAGATAATCTGCATCCTCCCCCTTCGGGTACAATGCGAGCCAATGCTCCAACATGTCCACATTAATTGGGGAGGGAGCCTTTCGGTGAACCAGCTCCATCTGCGGCAGGCTTGCCAGTCCACTGTCCGCCCTTCCCTCTGCCCCGCGTCCCTCCAGGCCTGGGACAGGCAGAGGCTGCGTGGGGGCCCGCACAGGTGGGACACTCATGTCTGTACTTGCAATTTTTCCTATTGCAGGAACCATTGGACGAGAAAGTCCAGCACAGCAGGCGGGCTGGAACCCCCTGCCCCGCCACCTGGCGGGGAACCTGAGCTGGAGCCGCTCGCTGGACCGCATGTCCACAATGGTATCTCTCCCCTGGCGCTGGGCGCGTGGGCGTCATGTACAGAAGCCAAAGCCTCTGGCACGGCTCGTCCCACCTCATCTCAGGGTGCAGGGGAATCCGCATGCGAAATTCCTCGTCATAAGCCAACCACGAGGGGCCCGAAAAGTCGACCATCGCCCTATAGATGTTGTCCAAATATTGGACCATCGGAATAGCCAAATCTGGCCGCGCTCTCAAGTACACTGCCATGTAGATTAAATAAGCCGGCAGCCAGTTGGCCCAGGTACGTGGTGGCTTGCGACGACGTGCCTGCTCCTTGTCCTTCTTGTCCTGCCCCTCCCTCTCCTCCTTGGTGGGCTCTCTGTTTAAGAGTGAGAAGATATCTACATACTCCCCCCGCCATATCTTTTCTCTGGTGGCTTGCGCTAGGTGGTCACCCAGTGGCAAAGAATATCCCGCCGTTGGCAAGGCCGAAACAGGGACCGCAGCCAACGCGGGCATCTGCAAAGGGGCCTGTGCTGACCCCGCCACCCCCAATACATTCCCGGCAGGGTAGGGAACACCTACAACCCCAGCGAGCTGGGTAGCAGTCGTCATCGCCGAGTGGGGCGCCGGCGACTGGGCCACCGCACCACCCGCGCGAGGCCATGGCCATTGAAAGGCCCCCCCGTAGTGGCAATGTGTGTAGGTGTATTGGCTTGTACCGCATACTCACATGTCGCACCCCCACAGGCCGCCCCCACCGGGGGTTCCGGCCCACCAGGGGCGTCGGAGCTCACGACCGCCGTAGAGCTCATCATCGGGGCCTGACCCACACCTGCTTGCTGGCCGGGGAGCTGCGAGGCAGTGGCTGAAGGTGCGCCACGCGCCTGCAGCAGCTCGACCCGTCCCGTCGCTTGCTGCTGCCCGACCGACGGCGCCCCAAAACTAACCCCACAAGTAGCCCCAGCATGGCTGGCCCGAGCCAAGGAGGCCTCGAGGGCCGCCACACGGGCCAGTAAGGCCTCCACACTAACCTGGGGCCAAGGGCCGGCCGGCCCGCCTGTGAGAGGCGCGGGTACAGGGCCCTGTACCCCAGGACCCGAGTAGGGCCATTGCCCCGCACCGAAGCCCGGAAGGGTCGGTGCCGGCACCTGCCAAGGCAGGGGGCCACACCACCCCCCAAGGCTAGAAGGCCCCGGGGGGAGCTGCGCCACCGCTGGTGCAGGCCCAGCAGAATGAGCAGATCCAGGAGCGGTGTCCACCGCATGTGGGGCGCGGGCCGCAGCCCTCACCGAGCCCATGCTCAGGTCTCCCGCTTCCGGCCAAGGGGTGATCGACCCCATCCCACCGGTCCCGGTGGGTGCCGGCAAAGGCGGCTGCTGGGGAGGCACCACCGTGGTCCTCCGACCCGGATTGTGCCTCCTGCTCGTGCGAGCCGCACCCGATAGCGCCTTCTTCTTCGAAGGCATCTCACGCAAGGCAAAAGGAAGCCGAAAATGAAGATTCGCCGCCAAAAAGGCTTCCACACTAGGTAAGGAGCGACGGAGACACAGAGAGAAAAAACTTCTCCGCTCCGTCGCTTAGCTAAAATGGCAGCTCGGCTGCCTCGTGGCCACCCCTTTTATGAGGGAGCTGGCCACGCCCTAAACTACCTGGATCATTCGTCCTGTGGGGGGGGGCCCGCAAAGAGCGCGGTGGCCATTTTGGCGCCGCGCTTGCATTCTCATTCAAAACAATGATTTCAGGACCTGAGTCTAAAGAGTCTTTCATGCAACAGTTTTGGTGACTACAGATATGTGTAGCTGTTTCCTCCCTCCCCTTCTTTTATTACTGCTGCTGCTTTGGTATGCATTTGTGTCTCTTTATTATATTCCACTCTGACCCCAGGATGATGATGTCATAATGCATATTCATCCATCTTCCTTTCATTACTGCTGACATACATTAGTCAACTAATAAAATTAGTTCCAAGCAATGTATTTATATGCATACTTTCCTCCCCACTTAATTACACTCCCTTTTCACATCAACATAACAATCACAAATCCTATACAGAGAAAAAAAGTCCTCCCAAATAAAAATGATCCATCTTTATGAGCCTTAATGGATCTACTTCCATACACATAACATAGAGATAACTAAACATGCAAGAATGAAAAGAGTGAGGAGGAATGGAAGCAGCAAGGGAAGAATTGGAAAGAGATAAGGAGAAATAAAGAAATAACAGATAACAAGTAACCTTGGACCAGAGTAATGTTTTGGAAGAAGATGAAGAAACGATAAAACAAATAAAATTCAGAAAAGTTAGAATAATTTGGTCACACAATAGGAAAATGAAAAGTACAGATTGTTACAGCTGATTGATTATGTGAGACAAAATAAATGGAAAAAGGAATTCCTGCAAGGAGACGAATTTATAAACTGAAGGATCCAGGAGAATGGTTCGGGTGCAGCACAATAGCATTGTTTACATCTGCTGCATCCAAAGTTGCTGTGATGTCATGCAGCCTCCGGTAGGAGAGGAACAAGAAGGGTAAAAATACTGTACAGTGTGTTCATGGCAAATGGGAGGCATATCTAGTTCTTTTAAAAGCTGAACTTATATACAAGTTTAGATAAGGAAAAATATTGAAATCAGAGTTGCATAAATTTGAATCTAGAGTTATAAGACCAAAAGGACATGTTGGAATTTCCCCCCGCAACCCCCAAACTCCACACAGCTTTCCCTCTGTTACAAAGAAAACTACCTGATAAGTGAGCTGAAATACAATTCTGCCCCCAAAAGTACAGTTCTTAAGAAAAATGTACACAATACGCATTACAATATGCATAACAACCATGTCCTGTGACACACCTATAGTGATGCACTGCAAAAAAATGTACTACCCTACCCCCACCCTGGATGTGGCTAACTCTGTGGGCCATGCCCACTTGGCCAGCCACACCATGGCCTGGGGTAGGGAGGTGGGCGTGGCTGGCCAAGTGGGCATGGCCTGAGGGAATTTCCACTACCGGTTCCCAGGATCCGGTGGGAACCTGGAGCAGTACACCACTGCACACCTATTATGGTGTAGCTTAGATAATGTGCACAAAATACATGTATGTTTTGGTACTGTCTTTAGGAAATACAGAATCAGGCAAAAGTCACTGGAAAACTGAGGAGAACTGAATTTGACAGCATAGCCTTGTTTATACATCTAAGGGGGTTCACTTAGACCTGGGGTTGTCAACCTTTTCAAGTCGGGGATCAGGTCACACGCTCTCAAACAGTTGGTGGGCCAGACTGGTGCTGTAGCTGCCACCATGGCTGTTGCTGTCAAATGCTTTGTAATGCAGTATGTAATAGTATAAAACTTCTTCTCTTTTAAGAGAAGTGAATGCAAACCTTTCTCTGTCATTCCTCTGAAGTATCCCCCCACAGAGAGGTGGTTCTTCCTTACTACCTACTCCAATGACAAAGTCAATATCAGGGTGACTCTAGGTCTTCAGTCAAGAATTTCAGGATCTGAGTTGAGGATCTCAAGCAGACAGAAAGTGTGGGTTGTGTGCGCTCAGACCTCTGGGACCTATTTAAGTGCACCATGGAATGGGAACATGCCACACCAGCTTTTGTGGATGGCAGGCAGTCCGAAGCTTTTTTGGATCACCACATCTGGTGGACATCCTCCAGGGAGCCTGACTTTTGCTCCCGCCCCTTCACCTTTTTCCCCAACGCAACCCAACACTGGCGAGGAGATATCCTCCCGTTAAAAAAAAAAAAGCTGTCTGTCACAGCAAGAAAAATCACCCATAAAGGGCCCTTGGCGAGTCATTCATCTCTCCCAGCTTGTTATAGATTGGGTTTCTCTTTGGGTGAGAAAAGTTTCAGTAAACAGCTTAATTTGGCACTAATATGAGTGGAGACATTGTTCAGCATGTCACCTATTGATTGGCATCATTACAGCTCCATCATTCATGCCGAGTATTCCACCCTTGCATTATTATTATCTCAAAAATAATGTATCTCCAAGTGTCTGAATTGTTCAGGCAGGCGAGGAACTGAGCATAGCAGGGAATGGCAGAATTCTCAGTGGGAGCAGAGTGTGTGTGCAACCACAGGGCAAGAAAATGTTTGCAGCAGAAGTTCACAAAGCCACAGGCAGAACAGTGCAGAAAACAGAAATATATGAGACCTCTTGCCTCCTTCAAAGACACACTGACTAGATAGCTTCTGTTTCTTTCTCTTCCTCAGTTTGAGGATTGACTACAGCTTTCCCCCTCATCCTTTCTTGAGATGCTACACAGTACTTTGAGGAGTACTGTGGATCTTGATGGGAGCAATGGCAGCAGCCAACAGAAGACAGCTGCCAAGAGGGATATAATTCTCCCCTCTTATTTCAAGCAGCTTGCTCTAAGTAAGCTGCATTTTCATTATTGTGTGCTGTGTTTTTTGCTCTTAAAAACAAACAAACCACACAAAGTCTATGAGCAGTTTTTATTTGCAGAGATTTAACTGAATTGAGGCATGTGAGTTAAACAGTGGTAGCCTAAGAATTCAGCCCTGCTTATTTGTAGAAGGGACCTCTGAATCACAAGGCAATGGAGTAGCATGAAATAGCAACCATCAATCTATAACCATTGACATCACTGAAGCACCTATTGAGACATATAGGTAACAATTCCCATCTTTTTGGCTTTGTGTGTGAGAAGTGGCAAGCCCGTTGCCTCTACTCCCTGGATTTCAGAGGCTGCTCCATACCCTACCATGTTTCCCCGATTATAGGACCTCCTCCCATAATAAGACACCCCCCTTTTTCCCCTGCCTTTGAAATATAAGGCTCCACCCGAAAATAAGACCCCCTTACCTCCTGGCAATCCGATCACATGCACTCCCTGCTTCCGGTGTCCGGGACAGAAGAGAAGGACGAGCGGAGCCAGAGCCAGGTACGGTACTGTAATACCGGTATGCCATCTTCCACTGCCGGCCCCCTCCTCCCAGCGTGTAAGAAGGCCTGCCTCATCGGAGTCTCGATTGCCTCACCGCTCACAATCAAGGGAAGTTTCCCCTGGTGAGAGCAGGATCGAGACTCCGACGCGGCAGGCCTTCTTATGGGCCGCGCCGGCCGCCTCACAGCTGAAACGAGTCTCAATCGGGCTTCCCCACTTGCAACCAAGGGACGCTTCCCTTGGTTGCGAGTGGGGAAGCGCGAGCGAGACTGCCCTCAGCTCAGCTGTGGGGAGGCGTCGGAGCCAGCAGTCTTACAGCCAAGACCAGTTTCGATCGGGCTTCCCCACTCGCAACCAAGGGACGCTTCCCTTGGTTGCGAGTAGGGAAGCGCAGTCGAGACTGCCCTCAGCTCAGCTGTGAGAAGGCGTCAGAGCCGGCCGCCTTACAGCCGAGACCAGTCTCGATCAGGCTTCCCCACTCGCAACCAAGGGATGCTTCCCTTGGTTGTGAGTGGGGAAGCGCGATCGAGACTGCCCTCAGCTCAGCTGTGAGGAGGCATCGGAGCTGGCCGCCTTACAGCCGAGACCAGTCTCGATTGGGCTTCCCCACTTGCAACCAAGGGACGCTTCCCTTGGTTGCGAGCAGGGAAGCGCGATCGAGACTGGTCTCGGCTGTAAGGCAGCCGGCGTGGCCCATAAGAAAGCCTGCCGCGTCGGAGTCTCGATCCCACTCTCACCAGGGGAAACTTCCCTTGGTTGTGAGCGGGGAGGCAATCGAGACTCCCAGTGTGTAAAAGAGGTGCCTCCGAATAGAGTAGGGTACTGTAGCAGAGTGTGGCACAATTTCTTCCTAGAAAGTACCAGTCAAGCCTGAGGACATAATAAATGTTGCACCACACACAATTCAGATAAAGCATCTTCACTGCTTCCACATAAGATGTCTGCAAATTGTGTCAATGGCCCAGTCATATTCATCATGAGTCTTTCAATAATGGAAATTGAATTTCTCCCAACTGCAGGCTTCCTGATAAAGAAAGAAGCAGACAGAAAGAACATAATGGGGCTATTCTCTCAGTGACACACATTGACTACAGAATCTCCCCACACATAATGCATATGAATACATCACACAACTGACAATTTGGTGTTCTTTGATGACATTTCTCACTACACATGCAGATGCACAGGGAAGCAGTGGAGTATTCTAGGCCTCATATTTCTGGTGCTTCTTCTTCTGATTGCCACAGCTCTACCTTTTATTTGATGCCCTTCAAATGCACAGAGAATGCATGTGTGACTGATACATGCTGTCTGTCTTTCCTGTGAGCATTTGGGCCAGAACCATCTTTGCCCTCTAGCCCTGCTTGCATTTTAACATCTATGCAAAAGGTTCCAACTAACTACCAAGGGGGCCACAAAACCACATTTTGCTGCCTTCTGTTCCAGCTACTCATGCATTTTGCAAAGGTCACTGTATCTATAATTGTGCACAGTTACAGGATAGATTGATGGAAGTAGAGCGACAGCTGAAAAAGTAGAGGAGCCACATCCTTAGATAATGAGGCTTGTTTCAGCCCTTAAGGCCTCTGGTGAATCAGGCAAACTCTCCCTTCTTGTTCTCCTCAGTTTCTTGCTTGCTTCTCTTCCTATCGGTGATGTCAATAGGGATACTTCAATGAGGAAACTGCTAGGCCAAAGAAAGGAAAGGCAGAGTCCACATTGCCAGCCCAAGGCCCAGGCCAGATTCCCTCCATGCAAGCTCTGGCTAATTAAATTTCTATTTGTCAGTCTTATTCTCCAAAAATGACACGAAGAGACAGCTGTCAGTAGGAGAGCATGAGAACAGAGTGATGATTGAAAGCAGGGACATAATGAAGAGAATTGGGTGATTGTAACAGTTACAAACAGAGTTCTGCTAAAGGTGGAAGCGAAGCTTTTGGGTTCCTCTCGTGGAGGTAAGGAGAACTAAGGAGACTTATTGACCTGCTTCTCTGATCATAACACACCATCAGTAAATTTAGTACCAGTTATAGAATTCAACATGTATGCATGCATGCATGCATGTAAATACTGTAGAACTGTGTTTATCAGTTTTTGTCAGCTGCAACTTGTATCCAAGAATGCATTTTTCCTAAAGGAGGAAAAATGCCATTGGTGTGCATTTGTTTAAGGTAGATCCCAGCTTGCCATGAAATGAACCACACACTGACCATGGAGGCATCTCTTGCGGCACATATGAAATGAGACATGCAGGGTTTAACACCGGGACTGCAATGGACTGTCACAGCCTTGGTGCGCCTTCACAGCCAGTCCATCTGGAATGGCTTCCTCTGCCTCCATAAACCATTGGGAATCAGAAAGTGGTTCCTCCTCTGCTCATTTTGTCATTGGGCCCAATATGATGGTTTCCAGTGGCATTTCCTCCACTGAGGGGAAACCCCCCCCCCATAGCCAACAGGCAGAGCTGTATAGGATAGTCCATGGCCTCACTGCAGGAGGTTTTTCAAGTGGTCTGTGAAGATTTTGCTAAGCATTTTAGAGCTAAAGTTGAAGCCATCTGACAGGACCTTGACTCCACTTTTAATACAGTAGATCAGGTTGGGAAGTCCAATGAACTGCCTGGTCCTGATTCTTGGGAACAATTTCAGCCTGTGTCATCTGAGGAAATGGACAAGGCACTTGCACGTGGCAAACCCACAACTTCTCAATTTGATCCTTGTCCATCATGGCCAGTAAAAGTTATGGGGGTGGCTGGGGACTGGGTTCAGAACATTGTTAGTTCTTCACTGTGGGAGAGCAAGCTGCTCACCTGTCTGAAGAACACTGTTGTTTGCCCACTTCTCAAGAAACCAAATCTACCTACAGAGATCTTAGACAACTTTAGACCCATAACAAATATCCCCTTTTGGGGCAAGGTCATCGAGAGGATAGTGGTGGATCAGTTGCAGATGTTCTTGGATGAAACCAACTGCTTGGATCCATTCCAGTCGGGTTTTAGGCCTTGTCATGGTACTGAAACCGCATTGGTCGCACTGCAAGATGGTCTTCTCCAGAAGCAGACAGGGGTGCTTCATCTCTCCTGGTGCTCCTGGGCCTCTCAGTGGACCACAGTATCCTCCTGGGATGCTTATCAGGGGTGGGAATATGGGGCACTGTATTGCAGTGGTTCCAGTCTTTCCTTGATGAGTGAACCCAGAGAGTTCAACTTGGGGAATTTATTTTGAACCCATTCACCCTCCAATGGGGTTTTCCACAGAGGGCAATCATCTCCCCTTAATATCTACATGAAGCCATTGGGAGAGGTCATTAGGAGATTTGGGGTTCGGATGACACCCAACTCTATATCTCCTTTTAATTGTCTGCAGTGGATGCGGTCCAACATCTTCACGAGTGCCTGGACTTGATAATGGTATGGACCAAAGCAAATAGGCTGAAACTGAACCTTGATAAGACAGAGGTTTTGGTGTTTGAGATGCCATCTGCCTAACTGGGAGGCCTGGTCCCTAGCCTAGATGGAACTACTCTTACCCCTAGGGACCAGGTCTGCAATCTGGGGGTCATTATGAACACACAGCTCTCATTTGAACAAGAGACAGCGGTGGTGTCCAAAGCTGCTTTCCCCCCAGCTCTGGCAGATTGTGCAGTTATGCCCCTACTTGGACAGACTGTATCTCATAACTCTGACCCATTCATTGGTAATGTTGCTGATTGACTACTGTAGTCTACGTGGGACAGCCCTTGTGTCTGATACAGATATTACAATGGGTCCAGAATGCAGCGGCCAAGCTGGTAACAGGTTTAAAGAAATTTGATCATATTCCCCCAAACTTGGCAGTTTTGCACTGGTTCCCTGTTGCCTACCACGTCAGATACAAGGTGTTAAGTCAGATACAAGGTGTTAATGTTATCATACAAGGCCCTATACAGTTTGGGACCTTGTTATCTGTCGGAGCATCTCTCCCTCAGAGCAACTCCCCGCATCACCCAGTCAACACAGCTCCAGGTGCCAACCCCGAGGATGGCTTGAAAGTCTTTAACTAGAAATAAAACCTTCTCAGTGGTGGCACCAACACGGTGGAGTACACTACCAGTGTAGCTGTGCCAGGCCCCATCACTAAACAATTAAAAACACTCTTCTTCAAGGAGCCCTTTCAGGGTGTTGTTCCCTTATCGATAAATTAGCCAGTTAGGTTCAGTCCCAATGTCCTCAGATGCCAATTATTTTATATTATATTATTTTATTTTATTTTAGTTTAGCTTAGTTTGTGATGTATTTGTCAGTGGTGGGTATTGTTGTTCTTTGTTTTCTGTTTGTTCAATGCCCAGAATGGGATAAACCCAGATGGGCAGTATAGAAATTCAATAAATAAATAAATAAATAGCTGTTGGCCCCTTTAGGGAGTCAGGTTATTTATCACTACACAACACTCGGCGTTGAGTCACTGGCTGTACAGTTACTCCATTACCATTGTGGGATATCTGACCAGATAGAGTGTATCAGTACAGCTTTGTATATAAGTATTAAATGATATATTTCCTGCCAATCAGGCCAGGAATGTGCAATCTCTCTCTATCTCTCTCTCTTAAAAAAAAGCATGTTCCTGGCTTTTGCAGTCACAAGGCCATGCCTGAAGTTCCATGCAGAAAGCTTTGTGAAAATTTTAGAACTAGAAATGGGGCTGTGAAGAACAACGAGTGATCAGAACAGCAATCTTTATTTCATCCATAGCTACTGGGAGCATTGAAAATCATAGAATCATAGCATAATATTGGAAAGGGTCAACAAGTTCTTTGAGTCCAAGCCCCTATTCAGTGCAGGGATCCAAGTTAGAGTATGTCTGACAGATAGCTGTCTAGTTTTCTCTTTAATGCCTCCAGTATTGGAGAGCTCTTTTGTGTTCTCTTCAGTGCTGGAGAACAAATAATATTGTTACACATAAGCACCTGACTTCTGAGTGATGAGAAGTATCCTTCCACAAGCATTTAACCAGGAGTCAAGGTACTCAGTAATAGGATCAGATAACTAGAGTCTTGTGATAGTTCTATGGAACTCAAAGGGGAATTCACCCTTAACGCTAAAGGTTGGAATGGGCATTAGACTGGGGTGGAAATTCTGGTTTTTGAAATGAGTTGAGTGTGTAGACAACAGAAGGCTGTCTGGTTAATTAAAAATGGGGCAGGTGTGCCTGCTGGGCCTTTTGCAGCTGCCCATGTCTGCCTTAGATTGAAAACCACAGCCTTGGAGCAACATTGTGGAGCTATCAGTGGTGTTTGAAGATGCCTAAGGAAAGGACCATTGTTAAAGGACCAAGAGATAGAACAATGAAATACAAAATAGTGACTCTAAATATAACCTGCCTAGGAAATAAAACAGAAGAAATGGTAGACATAATGGGAGGAAGAGGGATTAAGATAATTGGCTTAGCTGATGCAAGACATGAAGGAAGTGAGAGTAAGAAAGTCCATAAAGGATGGCTCAAGTGGCTAAGACACTGACTGGAAGGCGGGAGGCCAGCAGTTCAGTTCCTGAGTACTTCAGGACAGAATGACCTCCCGTCTTTGTTCCAGCACCTGCCAACCTAGCAGTTTGAAAGCAAGAAATTGCAAGTAGATAAATAGGGACCACTTTGGTGGGAAGGTAAACAGTGTTCTGTGCACTCCAGTGTCTAGGCATGCCTGCCACATAGAGTTGCCATATGTAATGGAAAACTGTGAATTTCATGTTTTGTAACTGTCCCGCATGGTTCCATTAAAAACATGGAAAAATCAAGGTTTTCAAACCACTTGATTTGGAAGAAAATTAATTCTTGCACTTCTATTGGAATGACCAGTAGGTGGCAGCAGCAGCAGCTTGGTAAAAAAGGGGGTGGAGAGAAACACGCCTTGGCCTCTATAGCAGTAGCAGTTCGATACCAGAATACTGCAGGACGGAATGAGCTCTCGTCTCTGTCCCAGCTCTTGCAAACCTAGCAGTTTGAAAGCAAAAAATGGCCCTTTTGATTCTGCATGTGCTCTTAAGTAGAGCTGCTGCTGAGGAGAGCCAAACAAAGGAAGTGAGCACTGGTAAGTTTTGCAGTTGGAGTAGAGCTGCTTTAGAGGCCCGCGTGCCTAACGGCGCATGAGATTTCAAACTAGGAACAAAGGAAGAATATAGTCTTACTAGGTAGAAAGGTAGTAAACGTGTACATTTTTGAGGCCCAGAATACTGCACTTGTTTAAATGGATTCTGAGGGAACAGCTGTAGTTACCTGCAATACTTGTGCCATGTTTGTGTTCTTGCCAAAGCATATGGAGAGCTACACTTGCAGCAAGTGCAAGCTGGTTGCACTACTAGAAGAGAAGGTCCAGCAGCCAAAGGCCCGCATATCTAACCATCAACAAATTAAGGAGCTTGAGCTGTTCTTGGACAGAGCGGAGCAGACTATGCTGGACAAAGAAGAGACAGGGCACAGTTCTGAGGGAGAAGGCCCTTCACTAACTCAGGAGGGAGATGTTTGGAGGAATGTGACTCAAAGGAGGAGAAGAGTAGGGGATCACTCTGAGAGTCTGAAATTACAGAATAAATTTGAGGTTCTTTCCCTCATCACACCTGATGAGGAACACACAGAGGAACAACTGGTTCCACCTGATGATCTCTCCTTCATCACACTTGATGAGATCCAGGAAGATAAACAAAAGGAACAAACTGAGGTTCTCTCCCTTAATATGGTTGATGAGGTGCATGTAGATGAACAGATTGCAGGAGAGAGGCTCCTTGTACTAGGCGATTCAATAATTAGAAATACAGAGAAATGGATTTGTGATGCACATGATAACCGTATGGTGACTTGCCTGCCAGGTGCAAAAGTTGCAGACATCACAAGAAATCTAGATAGATTGTTAGAGAGAACTGGGAACGAGCCAGTTGTCATGGTACACGTTGGTACCAATGATGTTGGGAAGGCCAAGCGGTCTGTCCTGGAAGCCAAATTCAGGTTGTTAGGAAGAAGATTGAAGTCCCGGACTTCGAAGGTAGCATTTTCAGAAGTACTGCCTGTCTCTCGCGCAGGACCTACCAGGCAGGCAGAGCTCAGAAGCCTCAATGCATGGATGAGGCGGTGTAGTGAGGAGGATGCAAAAATTACTGAGCAGAGCAAGGAGCTAGTCACCAATAATCTAGCAGAAGGATGCAAGAGGCAGTCTAACAATGCAACTGGACTCAAAAGACTGTATCAGGAAACCATATATAAATGCTTGTATACAAATGCCAGAAGCCTCCGGAACAAAATAGGGGAGCTGGAATACTTAGCAATAGATAAGAATATTGATATTATTGGTATCACTGAAACCTGGTGGATGGATACAGTTATCCCAGGCTACAAACTGTACAGGAAGGAAAGGAAGGGGCAAACGGGAGGTGGTGTAGACTTGTATGTCAAAGAAGTGATAAAATCGTATGAATTGGAATATCTAGGTGATTTGGAGTCACCATTAGAAGCTCTGTGGGTAAGAGTACCAGGCCACAAGGGTGGTCTAACAGTAGGCATATACTATCGGCCTCCGACCCAAACTCTTGAGGGAGACTGGCAGTTGGAGAATGTTGTAAAGGAGGCATCCAAGAAGGGAAGCCTGTTTATAATGGGGGACTTCAATTACCCTCACATAGACTGGGTGAACTGTTGCTCAGCACATGATAAATAGATAAAGTTCCTAGATATGCTAAATGATTGTTCCCTGGGACAGATGGTTGAAGACCCAACTAGAGGTACAAGAATCATTGACTTGATCCTGAGTAATACTCAGGATCTGGTGCAAGATGTTAATGTGACTGATCCAATAGGGAACAGTGACCACAACTCAATTATGTTTAACTTGATTATAGACCGCAAGTCACTGAAAAAAATCTAACACAGAGACCTTAAATTTTCAAAAAGGAAATTTCCCAAAGATGAGGAAACTAGTAAAAAAGAAGCTGAAAGGGAAAATTGAGAGAGTCCAAACACTCCAAGAGGCATGGAGGCTGTTTACAAAAACAATAACAGAGGCCCAATTGGAATGCATACCCAAAAGGAAAAAGGGCACTGCCAGGTCCAAGAGGACTCCGATGTGGCTTACAGGAGCTGTTCGGGAAGTGATCAAAAGCAAGAAAAGCTCATTTAGAAGATGGAAGGCTTGTCTGAATGAGGACAGCAGGCAGAAACATAAATTCTGGCAGAACAAATGCAAGGCAAAAATCAGGAAAGCAAAGCAAGACTTTGAGGAGCGTATAGCTAAAAATACTCAGAGAAATAACAAAGACTTCTTTAAGTACATTAGAAGTAAGAACCCAACTAGGGTTGGACCATCAGATGACAATGGAAGGCAAGGGGTTATTAAAGAGGAAACAGAGATTGCAGAGAGACTCAATGAATTCTTTGCTTCAGTATTCACTGAAGAAGACAGAGACCACATGCCCCAAACAGCGCCTATCTTTGTAGGGAGGGAAACGGAAGAATTAAGCCAGATAGAAATAACCAGGGAGGAAGTCCTTGCATGTCTTGTTAAACTAAACACTAACAAATCACCAGGACCAGATGGCATCCACCAGAAATTACCAACCGGTCAGTTTGACATGTGTCCCAGGTAAAGTGATGGAAACCATCCTAAAAGATAGAATTAATAGGCACATAGAAGAGAAGGCGCTGCTAAAGGAGAGCCAACATGGCTTTTGCAAGGGCAAATCATGCCTCACTAATCTGCTGGAATTTTTTGAGAGTGTCATCAAGCATGTGGATAAGGGGGATCCAGTTGACATTGTTTATCTGGACTTTCAGAAGGCTTTTGACAAGGTCCCACACCAAAGGCTCTTGAATAAACTTGCCAGTCATGGAATAAAGGGACAAGTCTTGTCCTGGATCAGCAACTGGCTAGGGGACAGGAAACAGAGGGTAGTACTAAATAGACACTTCTCCAAGTGGAGGGAAGTAAAGAGTGGGGTCCCCCAAGGTTCAGTACTGGGAGCCCTGCTTTTCAACCTCTTCATAAATGATCTAGAAGTAGGAGTAAAAAGCAAGGTAGCCAAATTTGCTGACGACACTATATTATACAGGGTAGTGAAAACTGTGAGAGATTGTGAGGAGCTCCAGAGGGATCTCTTGACACTGGGGGAGTGGGCAAAGCAGTGGCAAATGAGCTTCAACATTAGTAAGTGCAGAGTGATGCATGTTGGGGCAAAAAAACCCAATTACATTTATAAACTGATGGGTTCTGAACTCTCTGCGACAAACCAGGAAAGGGACCTTGGTGTCCTGGTTGACAGCTCAATGAAGGTGTCAACCCAGTGTGCCTCAGCAGTGAAAAAGCAAACTCAATGTTAGGGATCATTAGGAAGGGTATAGAAAATAAATCAGCAAGTGTCATTTTGCCTCTTTACAAATCTATGGTGAGGCCCCATCTGGAATACTGTGTACAGTTCTGGTCGCCATACCTCCAGAAGGATATTATGGAGTTGGAAAAAGTGGAGAGGAGGGCAACCAGAATGATTAGGGGACTGGCACACCTTCCTTACCATCTGAGGCTGCAACGGATGGGCCTTTTCACTCTTGAACGACGGCGTCTAAGAGGTGACCTGATTGAAGTTTATAAAATCATGCATGGTGTGGACAAAGTACATAAGGAGAAACTGTTTTCCCTATCGCATAACACTAGAACTAGGCGACACTCCATGAAACTTTTGGGTACTAGTTCTCAAACAAATAAGAGAAAGAACTTTTTCACCCAGAGGATTACTGGTCTATGGAACTCCCTGCCAGAAGAAGTGGTGACAGTTGTCAGTCTTGACAGCTTTAAGAAAGGATTAGACAAGTTCATGGAGGACAAGGGTATCAATGGCTATAATTATGGATACTTAAGGACAACCTCCGGGTTGGAGAGATAGGCAGGATATCTCTCAATGCCATTTCTAGGGAATCCTAAGCAGGTGAAGGCATCTTCTTGGGAATACCCTGAAGGAAATGGTGAGCCACTGTGTGAGACAGAATGCTGGACTGGATGGGCTGTGGCCTGTTCCAGCAAGCCTGTTCTTATGTTCTTATGTTCTAAGTAGATAAATAGGGGCCATTTATGTGGGAAGGTTATCAGCATTCCATGCACTCCGATGTCTAGTCATGCCTGCCGCATGACCACGGAAACATCTGCAGAAGCATACAGCACTGGTTCTTCGGCTTTGAAACAGAGATGAACACTGAACCCTAGAGTCGGATACGACTGGCTTTCGAGCAAGTGCAACCTTTAACCTATTTACTCAAGGGGGGTTGCAGCAAAGAATGGAGTGGGTTTCTTGGTACAGCCAGACATAGCAAAATGCATACTAGACATTAACAACAATTTGGATAGACTAATAATACTGAAAATCAAGAGAGGAGAGCAAATGGAAATGTACTGTACATACAAATATATGCTCCATGTAATGACAACTACACAGAACAACAGAAGGACCAGTTTTTTGATGAACTGTCTGAGGTGATAGAGGAAGTGGAAACAAATAGAATACTCTATATGTAATGGGAGATTTTATAAGTGATGCTGGTTTAGAGGAGAATCTGTCAATAGGCACTGAGTCCAAACATATTATAATCTATATATCAGTGATGATGAACCTTGGCACTCCAGCTTTTCTTAAACTTCAATTCCCAGAAGCCCTGATCAGCAGGTGTGCTGACTTGGGCTTCTGGTGACTGAAGTCTATCAACAGCTGGAGTGCCAAGGATCAACATCTCTGTTATGTATTATATAATCAGTAGCATCTTGCCTTGAACAGAATGTCATTCCGAGAGGCACTTGGTATGTTTTTCCGTGTTTTCTCTGCCATTCTGTGCATTTCCCTCTAACACAGACATTGTCTCCAGAGCATGCTCGGTCTCTGCATGTCTGCTAGGGTATGTACGTGAGATTAAGCATATGGTTTTGCAAGCAGAGCAATCCTCTGTCATGATGAAAGGAGAGTGATGGTACTGTGTTGCTGACAAGGCTCCAAAGAATAAGTGACAGGAGACTGGAGAGGCAAAGGAAGCCAAACCATTATCCCTCGTCACATGGTGGAGGCAGCCTGTTCCTGAGTGCAGTCATTAATATACTGTCGTTTCCAATGCCTACAGCTAGAGATTGGCACCTGACATTGACTGGCAGACAAAGATGAGCTTCCCATGCAGTGAACTGTCAGGTACTTGTCAGAAGCTTGCTCTTTCGCACAGGGAAGCTCACAAAGGGCTGCTGTCATTCTAAACAGGAGATAACCCACCAAATATTATTACCTCACATCACTCCAATGGGCCCTTGGTTAGAACTGTTATTACTTGGCCATGTCCTGTTCTATAGCAGGTGAATCGTCTCCTTGCTTATTGCTCCATAGTGTTTCCACCCAGGGACCGATACTGGGCTTAAATGGCAAGGGAATTGTCTTAGAACATGTTCATGTCTCTGCCTCATCCATACATAGGAGGGACAGGTTGGTCTAATTTTAACAGCAAAAGGGAAATTGGATGGCAGGATGCTAAAAAGATCACCTCCTCCCATATCTCATTATTGCATTGTTACTGAGCTCTTGCATAGAGACAGGTTGACTTTTAGGTCAAAGCTAATGGGGATGTTTTTCTCCTTGTCAGTCAATGGTTCCACCAGTGGCTGTGTTTGGGTGATCTGCTGATATCTTTTCTCCTCTATTTTTAAATTCCTGCCAGTTTTATATCATTCTTTTTTTTTAAAACCAGGCACAAACATCCAATAAAAAATAATCTGAAAGGGCAATTTCCCCCCTAATAGTAATTGTCAAGAGATTGAAAGGTTAATCTTTTGGTTAGTCAAAAATATTCTGTTAATGTTCAACAGAATATGGGAGACAAGAGAAACTAAAGTGACATTTCACACCTTTGTGACAGAATTTATTTGGGGCTTTGAAGATGGCTATATGCTGATAACATCTGATAACACCCAGTTGCAATCAAATGATTACAGAGGTAGGAAAATATTCTAATATATTAAATATCAAAGCTAAGGAGAAGGAAAGGAAAAATGACCTGACAGACTGGGTATAGTTTGCTTATTCCTTCAGGCCATGTCTTCATGGAGAAGGCACATCAAAGGGGATTAAGACTCATCTTGTTGGAAGACCCATTTTCAGATTAAAAGGGTTAGCATAGCTAAGGCAAACCATCTTCTCTCCTGACTCATGCCTCCCCCAGGGGAAGCAGGGAGAAGCCCACTTTCACTGGCTAAAGGAATGAAGAAAGGGCAGGGGCTTTCTCTTTCTTCCACATTCCTCTTAGGTAAAGGTAAATGTCCTGGCTCGAAAGCCAGTTGTATCCAACTCTAGGGTTAAGTGCTCATCTCTGTTTATAGCCAAAGGGCCACCACTGTCCATTTTCAATGGAAAATGTGGCAGACACGCCTCAACACCAGAGTGCACAGAACACTGTTTACCTTCCAACTGAAGTGGTCCCTATTTATCCACTTGCAATTTCTTGCCTTCGAACTGCTAGATTGGCAGGAGCTGGGACAAAGACGGGAGCTCATTCCATCATGCAGTATTCAGGAATTAAACTTTGACCTTCAATTCATCAAGTTCAGCATCTTAACCACATGAGCCAACACAGTCTATATATCAGTAAAATATAGGATGGGAAGGTAGAGGTTATTATTTTCATATGGTGCTTGCTTTGAATCATACCTGTCAAGTTGCCGGTGTCCAAATATGGGAAGGTTTCCGGGCGCCAGCATTGGCGCATGCGTGCAAATGCCTCTTGACAACAGAGGCAGCGATGCACATGTGCAGTAACCCCTGCACGCATGTGCAGAAACCCCTTCGGCCAGGAAAGGGGTTACTATGCATGCGTGCCCATCAGAGCCAGCGGTGCGCATGCACAGTAACCCCTTTCCTGGCCGTTCAAATACGGGATGAGGGCGGGAAGGAGCATGACGGAGCAGTGAATTATGGGAAATCCTGGCTAAAAACAGGATACTTGACAGGTATGCTTTGAATATTCAATCTATGTCTGTTCTGTGTACTTTTTACCCCTTTTACTAATGCTTTAACCACTTATTGCAGCAACTGCAATAACTTTTGCAGATACATTCTTTTTTACATTCTTTCCTTCTCTTTCATAAAACTTTTAAAATCCATCCTAGCATTTGGAACTGGATCTTGTCACACAAAAGGAAAATCCCTGAAGCCATGTCTGGTACCTTGACCCAGGCTACAATCTACCAGGAATACATATTGGTTATTGGTATCTTTTTTCTTCTTCATTAAGTGAAAAGGGCGGTGGTGGCAGCTTTTTAAGCATGAACCTGCCTCACCAGGTCAACATTCTGAATCCTCTGTGCATTTTCTGGGTCTTCCTCCCAACCAAGGACCAGGGGTGGAAAGAGGTGGAAAGATACTAAAAATAACCAGAGAGAGGGGTGTTTTGTCACAATAGGAATAAAATATTTACATTACCTCAGTTGTTACCAAGTCTCTGAGGAGGAATTTTTTTACTGGAGACTTAGCTGCAGTGAAAGAAACAAGCTGGCCTAAGGAAAAAACAAAAGGGAGGAAGAGAAGTAGGGTAGGATGCACATCTTCTACTACTCATTTTACTCTGTGATGTTAAAAATAAACCCCAGCCCTGTGCTATAGAGAAGCATGGCAATGATAGACAAAGTACCTGAAGTACAGCATCTTGTCCTCATAGTGCCCCAAGCAGTGATGCACTTTGAAAAATTTTATTACCCACTCAGTGGGTGTGGCTATATGTGGGTGTGGCCTGCTGGAAATGCGTCCCTGCTGGCGGCGCTGCTGGGAGGTGAGTGGGTCAAGTTGGTGGGCTGGCACTGGCTGGCCTCCTTCTCTCAGCGCCGCTGGAAACGCATCCCATTTGCCTCGCCCAGGGCCAAAGGCTCAAGGGAAGTGCAGAGATGAAAGCGCGCCTTTGGCCCTGGGCGAGGCAAATGGGACGCATTTCTTGCAGCGCTGGGAGGGGGAGGCTGAGAGGTGGGCATGGCTGGCCAAGTGGGCGTGGCCTGGAATTTCTACTACCGGTTCACCAGAACTGGTGAGAACCAGCCACAGTACAACATTGGCATCAAGTATCCCATGACTTTTACCAGGTATCAGCCTTACCAGTGTCTGGATGGAAGGCTTCCTGAAATCCACAGGTCTGAAGATGGCTGACATCTCCCTAAGCATGATTCTGCACCATTCTGGGAACAGACATACAAATTTGAAGAAACTTTGATTATCTCTCTTGAACATCACTAATATTGTCACACCCTGTGTGCTGTACAATTTGGAATTTGCTATTAACACTTTTCTTTACTTGTTCAATTTCCCCCAAAATGAATTGTGCCGGGCACACGTTTTATTCCTTTATCTTTACATAAAGAATATTCTATGAATGGTTTCCAAATGTCCCAAAACTTGTTATATATGGTGGTTCCTTCTTTTTGCTTCAATTCACAGGTACGTTTATCATTTAAGACCATTTGCCACACCTCAGTATACCATTTATCTACCCCTATATCTAATTTGTTTTTCCAATTTTTAGCAATGATTTGTCTTGCTATGGATAACAGGATAGATATCAATTCTTTCTCATCCAATTCCACCAACAACACTATTTTTGCATTCAACCTCCATTTGATATCCAAAATTTTCTCTAACTATTTCTCTATTTCTAAGACTATTCAATTTTTTTATTGTATATTGTGTTTATGACATATAAGTAGTATGTTGGTAAAGTTATAAAAGTCCATTAAAAATTATATAAAAAAACAAATTTGAAGGAACTATGCAGATATGGTCAATGATGTGGTTCACCCCCATGTGAACATTTCTTTTTCTCCTGGCCAGGTATCTCCAAGTACCTGTATATAAGCAACTTGTTTGGGCCACAGCAGATCACAGTTTAAGCATTTCTTAAATTCTCTAATGGAGGATGCACACATTACCTGAATAGTTCATGAGACAGTTGGGAAATTTCCCCAAGGCTGGCACACCACCCAGGGTTATGCTAGGAACTTTGGGAGGGCGGTGGACAGGAAGTGATGAGGCATACATACATTTCTATTATCTCTGCCTGCCTCTGGGGAGTGCCAGTCATTGGGATGCACCGGGATGAGTCCCTGTATCCCTGTGCGTCAGCACACCACTGACAACACCTAGAGTGGAAGAATGTCTATCTTAGTGCTCAAAGAGTACATTAATGCTCAAACAATCAGAAGCTTGCAAAGATGCTGACACCAGCTTGGAAGGAACCCAATGGAAGTGGAAAAGAAAGCAGTATTTGGTCAAATAATTAGCATCTGACAAGATACACTTGGCTTTCCAAGGCTTTCTAATCAGGGAGGAATTAATACAGGTAGATATCAATAATATTTGTGACAATATTATTTTCTATTCATTTGTGATACCAGGTGTAGGAAGCTCATTTTGACCTACACATGACTCTGGACTCCAACTCCAACTCCATTACTCACCATTGGTTTGCAGGCCAGTGCTGTAGCCTACAGGCTTGGGAGTTGAAGTTCCCAAATACCTTGAAGTCCACCACTTCCCACCTTTTAAAATTTATACCGTGGTCAATCAATCCAGATACGTTGTACATTACCAGTTCCAAAGAGTGGGACTGCAATCTCCTATTTCCTTCTAAATCATGGGTGCCCAAACATTTTGGGCTGTGGGCTGGTCACATGGTTCAGCAGCTAGTCATGTGGTTCAGTGGACCGGTCATGTGGTTCCCAGTGGTGGGCATCAGCAGGTTCACACCAGTTCACTAGAACTGGTAGCAGAAATCCTGGCTGGCCGCGCCCATCCAAGTTTTGAAATAAAGTAGTCCTAATTTGGGTGCAACGCAGGGCTTTTTCCCCTGGCCACGCCCACCATACCACGACCCCAGTGTGAAGTACATTGTTTTGGAGCCCACCACTGGTTCCTCCCACTGGAAGCGGAAGTAAAACATGCCTTGCAATCTGTTTTGCAACAGGATGAGATTTTCTCTGCTTGAACCAGGGGTGTCCAAACTATGGCCCATGGGCCAGATACAGCCCTTGACACCAATTCATCTGGCCTGTGCTACCCTTGCCGCTCCTGGAAGCAGAAGTAAAATGCGCCCATATGGGAGCATTTTACTTCCGCTTCCAGGAGTTGCAAGGGCGGCGGGGGCTGGATGAATTGGTATTGGGGCTGGATCTGGCCCATGGACCATAGTTTGGGCACCCCTGTTCTAAATAAAGAGGAGACCTCTGAGGTTGAAGAACATGCAGTTTGCGGTCGTCTCAGAACCTAAGGCTGTACCAGTAAGAAAAAGCAGCTGCTGTGTTTTGTTTTTCTTCCATGGGACAAACTCTGCTTCACTTCTCCTTTATACCAGTCATAGGATAGGGGGCAGCCTCAAGATTGAAAGCTGATTGTCACTCTCCCAGTTCTACAGGTGAAATGTAGGCTTTCTCTTTTATTCTGAACCTCAGGTGCTGCATGCTTATCTTTTAGCAATAGCAATTACACTTATATACCATCCCATAACATTTAGTGCACTCTCTAGGCCAGTGATGGCAAACCTTTTAGAGATCGAGTGCCCAAATTCACCTTTGTCACAGACTCAACAGGCTGCCATCCGCCTGAGAGCCACCTACTTTACCCCAGGGTAAAGAGGGTAGGGAAGAAGCACCCCCATTGGGCTGTTGTGCAGAGGGACAGGGTGAACTCTGTGCTGGGGTGGCGGTGCATGTTCCAACAGAGAGGACTCTGAGTGCCCCCTCTGGCATGCATGCCATAGGTTTACCAACACTGCTCTAGGCAGTTCACATTTAGAGTAGTGGTTCCCAACATGGGGCACACACACCACAAGGAGACTTCAATTCCTGGAAACCTAAATCAGTACATTGGCTGACCAGTGCTTTGGGGAATTGACTTAAGCCTCCGGGAATTGAAGTCCAAAAACCAAAAGCTAGGAAACACTGATTTAAAGCTTCCCCGCCAAAATTCTGAAAATTACTCCAAGTACTCAGTACTCTGCTCCATGAACCAGAGACTGTATTATGATTAAGACACAGTTGCTTGGGACTGAGGGAATCAAGCCTGTTCCACCAAAGTAGGACCTGATCTGAGTGAAAGTAGATTATATCTGCCAGAAAAGCATTTAGCATCTTTGAATTTATAGTTGAAATTATTTATATCTGCATATGCCTAAAACCTGGGAGATACTGAGACTACCAAAATGGAACAGTGCCCAATAGATACTCTTGATACTTAAGTATACACCAGGCTCTTCCTTGGAAGGCCGATGCACCTGCATGATCATGTGGAGGTTTTGCTCGTGGCCATAATTTTGAATGTCAGAAATTTCTATTGAGTTTGTTGCATGTCAGATGTGGGGATTCCAGCAATTGATGTGCAACTGGGAACTCGTGGGTTCTCACATATTGCTTCACAAGATGCTCCTTCCAAGCAACTATGGCCTCAGGATGTCTGCTTGGAGGAGGGTGTCCCATATTTGAACTATTACTTATTTCACCTTGGATAAAAGGATGGGCAGGAAGGTAATTTAAAAAACTCATAATTCCACCATCCCTCCCAACTCTGAAATCGAAATGCGCTGCTTTTCCTGAGAACTGTACAAAAAAAATAATCCATAGCCTTCTCAGTATATTAAGCTTTCTAGAAGCCTTTTGAGGAAGCTGTGGCAGTTACTTTCCTGTACAGCATATACATTCCTCAAGGCCCCACTCACATATCATGCTGCAGCCTCATAAAGATGGAAGAGCCAGGTCACAATTTGGCCTCTGCAAGTCCTTTCTGGTTTACTGTGTGTTGTGTTCTGTTGGTTTTATTGTACACACGGATTACAATGTATCTGAGCCAATGTAACCTTGCCTATAGCAACAATGTAACCTTCAGCTGTATCATATAAACCCTGTAATAGGACGCGAGCTAATGACCACCAGCTGGCAGCAGCGAGCGTCCAAGCTCTCTTGGTCCAAACTCATCAAAGGCAACAGCGCGGGAAGTTTTCCCGCCACCACCTACACCTGGACAAGAAGGGCGTGACCTGCAATGACGTCACGCAGACAGTAGCCAATGGGCTACCATGGCACCACGTTCAAATGTGTTACTGCTGTATATAAAGAGCTATCGATCCGCCATTACCTCATGTTCCCTCTGGCCACGATGCAATAAACCTGAGTTAACCCAGCCCGAGGCTGTGTCCTGTGTCTTGGTTTGCATACACCAAATTGGCGACGAAGGTGGGATTATGGATCCCCACGGAACAGCCAGGGCACAGAGCGGTTTCAACATCACCAAACCGCAAGACTGGGAGCTGCTTGAGATGGATTTCCAGGCAGCCCTGGTGGAACTCAGAGTCAAAGGAGAAGACGAGGAGAGAAAGAGGGCCATCCTCACCAGAATGCTCGGGATGGAAACCAAGCGGACGCTGGTGGGCATAATCGCTCCGAAGAAGGTGAGCGACTTTAAGGCGAGCGACATCATGAAACTGCTGCGAGAGCGGTTCTGCCCCTCGAGGGCAATGTTTCCCGCTCGGAGCGCGTTTTGGAGGCGAGTCCAAGCGCCGGATGAGTCGGTTGAGGCATTCGTGGCCGCCATGAGGATAGCCGCCGCCCCCTGTAAATGGGGCGATATCCTGGAGTTGGTCCTCAGGGACGGCGTGTTGTGTGGCCTGAAAGACAAGGAGGTACAGCGCAGCTTGATGAATAAGGAGCCGCCACCCACGCTGGCAGAGGTCATAGAGGCCGCGGAAGCCGCAGAGTCCACGAATGCCGGAGTGGACGAGATGCACCAGTGGCGTGAGTGGCGTCCCAGAGCCGGCAAGGTGGAAAATTCGGTGCACGGGAAGACCGGACAGTCGGTGCACGCGACTCGACGGGCCTCAAAGTCGTCTACGGAAGGCAGCGACGGCGAGGAGGTCCAGAAGGTCCGGAAGGGTGGTCGACGCTGCGAGGGTTGCGGAGCGGCCCACGAGCGCGCGAGATGCCCGTTCAGGAAGGCCGAGTGTTACACCTGCGGCCGTCGGGGGCACATCGCCAAGGCGTGCAGAAAGAGGAAAGAGGGCCGGAGGCAGTCACAAGACCGCGCAGCCAGACCGGACCGTCCAGCGAGGCCCAAAGATGGCGCCCAGACCACGAGGAAGCAGGACGGCGTGGGCCGCGTCTCGGACGGCAGCGAGGACGACGCCTCAGTGTTCAGCGTGTCCGCGGGACAGTCCCATTACTTCGTTGAGGTATTAGTACAAGGGGCCCCTATTAGGATGGAAATTGACTCGGGGTCCTCCTATTCCATAATTCCCCAGAAAGAGTTCCTGAAAATCGACCCCCACGTGCGGCCCAAGCTTAAAGCGTTGAGGTCCACACTACGGGACGTACAGGGAAACAGCATTCCGGTGTTGGGGGTCGGGAAATTTCGGGTCAAGTTTAAGAGACATTCCGCGGAACTGCCCCTAGTTGTCCTCAAAGGGGGAAGCTGTAGCCTCCTAGGGACACAGTGGTTTCAGCCCTTAGGTTTGTTCATAGGGGGGGTGCATACCGTGGGGGGGACCCAATACAAGCGGTTTGCGATGCGCATCCCGCCGTGTTTAAGAAAGGACTCGGAAGGTTCAAGGGACCCCCTGTAGCTTTCGACATAGACCCGGAGGTCCGCCCGATAAGACTCAAACCACGCAGGGTGCCGTTTGCACTCAAGGACAAGATAGAGGCGGAACTGGACAAACTGGTGGGCCAGGGGATTCTTATTCCTGTTGACTCCGCGGAGTGGGAAACTCCAATTGTAACGGCTCTAAAGGCTAACGGGGAGGTGCGCATTTGCGCTGATTATAAGTGTACAATTAACAAGGCGATCCGCCCTAATGCATACCCGGTGCCGGTGATCAGCCACCTTTTGGCCAGACTAAATGGGGGAAAGTGTTTCGCTAAACTCGATTTGGCACAAGCCTATCAGCAACTTCCAGTGACCCCCGCCACGGCCGCGGCACAAACGATAGTTACACATAAGGGAGCGTTCCAGGTGTCGCGGTTACAGTTCGGCGTGAACTCGGCACCCGGCCTTTTTCAATCGCTCGTGGAACGCCTCCTAAAGGGCCTGGAGGGGGTGTTGCCTTATTTTGATGACGTGTTGATAACAGGGGGGAGTGAGGCTGAACTGGCGAAAAGGTTGGACAAAGTACTGACCGTGTTCGAGAAAGCGGGGCTGAGATTGAGGAAGGACAAATGTGTTTTTTTCGAGACCGAGGTCGAGTTTTTAGGCTTCCGGATCACACCCGAGGGGATCAAGCCGTCTAAATCCAAAGTAGCAGCCATTAAAAAGGCCCCTCGCCCCACATCCAAAACCGAGCTGCAGTCTTTCCTGGGGCTCCTCAATTTTTACCATACATTCCTCCCGCGGAAGGCGTCCGTGGCCGAACCGCTCCATCGGTTACTTAAAAAGGAGGAGCCATGGATGTGGGGTGACGAGCACGAGAGGGCGTTCAAGGAGCTAAAGCAACTCCTAACATCTGAGGCAATCCTGACGCACTTCGACCCCAAACGGCCAGTGGTCCTAGTCTGTGATGCATCCCCGGTGGGGGTGGGGGCGGTGCTTTGCCACGTGTTGGAGGACGGAAGGGAGGCCCCGGTAGCGTTTTACTCAAGGTCCCTGTCCCAAGCGGAGCGAAATTACGCACAAACCGACAGAGAAGCGTTAGCAATAGTAGCGGGGACCAAAAAATTTCACAATTTTTTGTATGGCCGCCCGTTCAAAATCGTGACCGATCACAAGCCGCTGTTAGGGATTTTCACGGCAAGCAAGCCCACGCCACAGATCCTGTCCCCGAGGATGCTGCGATGGGCTATTTTTCTCAACGCGTACCAACATGAGTTGGAGTACAGGCCCGGAAAGGAGATCAGCCATGCTGATGCGCTCTCGAGATCCCCTCTGCCCTTGTCGGCGGACCAAAAGGCGAGAGCAGAAAGAGACCGCCAGGTGTTGCTAATTGAGGTTTTAGACGCACCCCCAATAGTACCAGCCGACATTGCTAGGGCGACAGGCAAGGACAGGACGCTGGAGAAAGTTAGTTCATGGGTGCAGAAGGGGTGGCCGGTTTCGTCCCCGAGTACAGAGTTCGACCCATTTTTTAGGAAAAAGCTTGAGTTGTCCCTAGAGAGGGGGTGCCTTCTGTGGGGCCAGCGGGTGGTGGTCCCTGCGCCCCTGCGGACGAGGGTGCTCGAACTGCTGCACGTCGGCCACCCGGGCATAGTTCGTTCAAAGGCGCTAGCCCGGAGTTACTTCTGGTGGCCACAGCTGGACGCGGACATTGAGCACATGGTCGGCACTTGCGAGGCTTGCCAGGAATCCCGACCTGAGGCGGCCCGTCTGCCGCATAGAGAGTGGGACACGGCAAGGGGGCCGTGGTCCAGGGTGCACGTGGATTTCGCTGGCCCGTTCCGAGGAACCATGTTTCTCCTGGTGGTAGATGCGTTCTCCAAGTGGCTGGAGGTTATCCCAGTAAAGAGCACGTCCTCCGCCTCGACCATTAGCCGGCTAAGGAGAGTCTTTTCCACGTTCGGTTTACCCGACACTTTAGTCAGCGATAACGCTAGTTGTTTCACCTCCGCTGAGTTCGGAGCATTCATGGAGGCAAACGCCATTCGGCATGTCACATCCGCACCGTTTCACCCGGCCACGAATGGCCAAGTGGAACGCCTAGTGCGTACAACAAAGGACGCGCTGCGGCGCATGGGCCCGGGGGACCTGAATCACCAGGTATGCCAGTTCCTTTTAGCGTATAGGGTGACCCCTTTAGCGTCAGGCTACTCGCCGGCGGAGCTCTTGATGCGGCGAAAATTGACCACGATCCTGTCCAGGCTAGACCCGACGAGGGTCGAGGATAAAGGGAAAAACATAGGGTTGGCAGTCTCGAAAGGTTTCGCCGCCGGGGACCCTGTTCACTGCAGGAACTATTCCAGCGCAGGGCCGGCCTGGGTACCAGGGAAGGTTGTAGAACAGACGGGGCCAGTATCGTACCGAGTCGAGACTAACACCGGCCTCCTCTGGAGGAGGCACGCAGACCAACTGAGGCACCGAGTGAGTGGGCCAGTCTGTGGAGCTCAGCAACAGGATTCAGCGTTAGGGTTCTCCCCCACCCGCTTAACCCAAGGGGGAGACAGCAATGGACCACAGTCCCAAACAAGGGGGGAAGGAAGCAGAAGCAGCGGCCCCGACTCATATCATTTTGATAGCAGCGACCCCGACTCATATCCTTTTGATACGCCAGTTTTATCAGGGGCCGGGGAAGGGGGAGAGGAGTTCACGACCGCTGCCCCCGATAGTAATTTTGAGTTTGATTTTGCGAGCCGGGGGGGTTTTCAGGAGTGTTCCCCCACCCATCCAAGCGAGAAGAGGGGTTTTTCGTTAGCCCCCAGTGCCCCCGGTTCCTCCCTAAGAAAGAGCACACCTCCCAACAACGCCGCGGAGCCGCGGAAAGTCACTAACGAGTCTCCCTCTCATATTACAGGACAGGAAACCAGGGGACAAAGAGAAGGTAGCAAACCCGGGGAGTGGCAGCCCGCATCGAGACCCCAGCGTGTTCGAAATAAGCCATCTTGGCTGAGAGACTTTGTCTCCTAAGGGGGGGGGAGTGTGTTTAAGTGTGGGTTCGAGACTTTGTCTCGTCCTAGGGGGGAGGGGTGTTGTGTTCTGTTGGTTTTATTGTACACACGGATTACAATGTATCTGAGCCAATGTAACCTTGCCTATAGCAACAATGTAACCTTCAGCTGTATCATATAAACCCTGTAATAGGACGCGAGCTAATGACCACCAGCTGGCAGCAGCGAGCGTCCAAGCTCTCTTGGTCCAAACTCATCAAAGGCAACAGCGCGGGAAGTTTTCCCGCCACCACCTACACCTGGACAAGAAGGGCGTGACCTGCAATGACGTCACGCAGACAGTAGCCAATGGGCTACCATGGCACCACGTTCAAATGTGTTACTGCTGTATATAAAGAGCTATCGATCCGCCATTACCTCATGTTCCCTCTGGCCACGATGCAATAAACCTGAGTTAAC
Organism: Bradypodion pumilum; assembly: GCA_035047305.1. NCBI lineage: Eukaryota > Metazoa > Chordata > Lepidosauria > Squamata > Chamaeleonidae > Bradypodion > Bradypodion pumilum. The sequence goes on along the minus strand of JAWDJD010000004.1, from coordinate 182,556,060 downwards.
CCAGCCCGAGGCTGTGTCCTGTGTCTTGGTTTGCATACACCAAACTGTGAAAATCGACATTTCTTTTTAATATACAGGATTCAGTAGAGGGAAAGAGAAATGCCAAGCTCCAGAGGTATAGATTTGAGACAGAGGCCTTCAAGGTCATTTTTGGAAATTGTGAAACATGGGACAAATAAACATGGAAGTGGAGAGCATCAAGGGCTCAGTCGACTATTAAACAGGAATGCTTTTTGTTGAATGGGCTGGTGATAGGTATGGCCTTTGTGTCTGCTGCTGGCCATACCTATCACCAGCCCAACATTGAGAGGAACATCTGTTAAAACAGATCTACTGTATTCATTTAGTCCCATGGTTCCCATGCCCCACAGGGGGGCAATTTGATTTTAAGGGGGCAATTTGAGAATGGGAACCACAGGTTTAGACCAAGTTAATGGCCTTTCAGGCTTCCTCCACATGAATAGGAGTTTACCTTTTGAATAATAAGAATTATATGTCACAGAGGGGGGCATCAGGATTTTAGAGATGCTCAGGTGGGGCATGGCCACAGGTTGGGAACCACTGATTTAGTCCTTTGTTAGGCTGATCCCACAAATCATGAGAGAAGATGATTCAGGACTAGAGTGGGATGCAATAGCTGGGCCAACAGACATGATCATACTCTCTGCCATCCGCACAACTGCAATTTGGTGGAGGGGAGTCCTTGAAAAAGACCCTTGTAGAACCAGTGGATCAAGTGGCGAAGATGCTGACTGGAAGGTAGGAGGTCAGTAGTTCGATTCCCGAGTACTGCAGGATGGAATGAGCTCCCGTCTTTGTCCCAGCCATACCTGTCAACCTTCCCGGATTGGCCGGGATTTCCCGATTTTCGGCGCCGATTTGCGCCATTTCCCGCCCGCAGCTGCCAAAACCCCGGAATTGGCAGCGGGGGGAAAGAGGTACTGCGCATCCCTTCTGTGTAGATCGCCTTCTACGCATGCGTAGAAGGCGATCTGCGCAGAAACATTCTGCACAGGTCACGTAGAAGGCGACCTGCGCAGAACGATTCTGCGCAGATCCCGTATTTTTCGGAGCCGCGGTTGACAGGTATGGTCTCAGCTCCTGCCAACCTAGCAGTTCGAAAGCAAGAAATTGCAAGTAGATAAATAGGGACCAGTTTAGTCCCTATTTATCTACTTGCACTCCAGTGTCTAGTCATGCCTGCCACATGACCACGGAAATGTCTGCGGAAGGGCTGGCTCTTCGGCTTTGAAACAGAGATGAGCACTAACCCTAGAGTTGGATATGACTGGCTTTTGAGCAAGGGATAACTTTACCTTTACTTTAGAAGCAGAATGCTAAATGGAGAGCTGAATAGGGTTTGTGCCACTTACCAGGATGTCTTCATGAATATACCACTTCATAGGTCCATTGTGTCTTCTGGGTAGGGTCAGGGTGGAACAAATTCAGTGCTACCTAACCTTACTGTGATGTCTCCTTCCCATACCTATCCCGTGGAATAAGGGGCAACAAGTAGTAGAGTGCTCATCTCAACACAAAGCAGAAGACTTTTGCAAAGCTTTGCATGGTGGACACAATTTAAGTTGTAACCGCTAAAATCTTCCTGCAAGAAATGATGCTCCCACACCATTCCTTCACAGTGAATGAGAGGCTTTGCACAACCTCTTGTTTTTGCAGAGTTCTCTGATTTCCTCTCATCCTTTCCCTTCCCCAAAGTAAGGATTTTGTGGAATAAAGGAAGGGGTGGGAATAGCAGTTAAACAGGAGGAAGTAATTAAAAATCAGTTGGTCTTTTTGAATATTCAATGAACACACAAAGGGTTTTATTATGCACACATCTTAAAAAATGTTTAATGTACACATACTTCTTTAAAGAATCCTCCCACGTGGGGCTGTGTCCCCTAGCTAATTCTTGATCTCCTTTCCAAATGCCCTTATGAGTAAGAGTGTGACGTAATTGATTCCAGAGAGAGGGAGCTTTTCCATGAAACAGACCTGGATCCTTAAATTATGGAGAACAGGAGGTAGATAGAAGAGGCCATGGTAGGATGACATGATACTAAAGCAGGAGTTCTCAACCTTTTAAAGCCGGGGGCTGGGTCAGGCTCCCTCAGACAGCTTCAGGGGTTAGACGGCCATTTTGCCCTTCCTCCACCACATGGCACTTCCTGGTGTGGTGGAACTGGCCACATGAAATGACACCACAGGCCACATCTGGCCCATGGGCTGCAGGTTGAGAATTCCTGTACACCCACAGCATAGTGAACTCTCTGGGTGGTTCACAAGTTAATTAGCATTTTGCCCCCAACATGCTGGATACTCATTTTACCAAGGATGGAAGGCTGAGTCAACCTTGAGACCAGGTCAGGATCAAACTTTCAACCTTTTGGTTGCAGGACAGCAGTTTACCCACTGCTAAAACAATGCCAGTGTATAAGGGCAGGATCCTTGTGTGCCACAAGCACAAAAAAGAGGTTGGAGTATACTGGGCTGGATGCTCATCTAACCTCCTGTGTCCATGTGCACAAATGCGTGCATGGAGTTATAAATGGCAGGATGAAGGGAACATGAACGTTGTTAATCAGTGTTCATTACTATCAGGGCAGAGCAGTATAAGAGGCTCATTAAGGCCTGTCTGGAGGGAACAATCACAGTGCGCCTCTGCAACACAGCCTGACATCTCCCCAAATGGGCATGGGCCAAAGGGGCGGGGAGACTGGTCAGCTTCTGCCAGCATTGCCTTTTCCAACTGATTAAAATCAATTCTAAGTGGATTCCCTTTTGGCCCTTGGCATCCGTCAGCCAACCTGATGGCTTGTCACTCATTGTTTTGTCCCTCTTCTAGTGAAGGGGCTTTCAACTCCTTGGTCTGAGAAAGGTTTGAACTATTTTGTGGTGCCCCACAAAATCAGCCAAGGAAGAGGGTCTTGGCAACATTACATTAAGTCGTGCCCACTGTACATCTGCCCAAGCATTACCTACAGCTGTTTTGGTACTGTCTATACATGACTCCCTTGGGAATGTCTCACACTTTTATTTGCAAAGAGGAACAAGGTCTAGGAGGATTGTGGTGGCTTAGTGGTTAAGATGCTGAACTTGACGAGTGGAAGGTTGGCAGGTCAGCAGTTCAAGAGCTGAGTGCTGCAATACTGAGTGAGCTCCCGTCTCTGTCCCAGTTTCTGCCAACCTAGCAGTTTGAAAGCAAGAAATTGCAAGTAGAGAAATAGGGACCACTTTGGTGGGAAGGCAAACAGTGTTCCATGCACTCCAGGTGTGTAGTCATGCCTGCCACATGTCAATGGAAACATCTGCAGACACAGACAGCACTGGATTTTTGGCTATAAACAGAGATGAGCACTGAACCCTAGAGTCAGATATGAATGGCTTTTGAGCAAGGGCGACCTTTACCTTTACAAGGACTAGAAGCCCTCACAGGGAAGCAGCAGAGATGGGGAAATTCTGGCATCCAAGGGCAGCACATGGGCTTAGAGGGCTCTGCAGATTTGGGGCTGCCAGCCAAATTCCTGGCCTTACCAGAGGTGGCAACTTCTTTTTCCATGTCTAGACCAGACATGAAACTGCCAAAATGAAGCCACCTTTGGGGAATCCTTTCTGTAGTTCCTTTCACTCAACCTAGTGTGAGAAAGATTAGTTGGCACAACAAAGTGGCTGTTGCCCGAGGTATGCCTGATTGTGGTTCAAAACCAGAGCCTTATTGTTGCCACTTCTTTTTTTCTTTTTGATTTGCACTTTCCTATTTCATTAGAACAATCCCTGCACTATGAAATGGACCAATTTATAATATTTTTATTTTAAGCACCATGATACAGAGCTCTTCTTCTGCCAGGGCTTATTAAATCTCCGACTTGACTTTCATTTTCAAACCTGAAGCTCAACCCTGGAAGATGTGTGTTAAAGATAAGCAAAAGGTCCCTGGGTGCCTACAGAGTGCATTCCCCTCATCACTAGACAGACAGAGGCCAGTATCCTATTGAGTTTCTGATAAGTATAAAATCCCCCCAGTGCTGCAATACAGAATATTTCTGTTGTATAATTGGCACTTTCTGTTTAGCACCAGCTCAACAGAACACTGGCCTCTGTACCTTAAGGAGAAGGTAGGGAATGGAAGGATGGCTTTCAGAGTGGAGGGTTATTTTGCCCCGCCCCGCCCCACTCCCACCCCATGAAGCTATCTTTCTAGGAAAATGCAATAAAGTGAGATAATATAGTATGTGGCAATTCATGCACGCTAAACTCAAAAGATTTTTTAAAAGGTTGAATTATGTCTGAGTATTTTATATGGATAATGATGATCAAAAAGAGCCCTTGAGGTGCAATGGTTAAGTTGCATACTGCAGCCCAAACTCTACTCATGCTCTCAGTTTGATCCCAACAGACCCCAGGTTGACTCAGCTTTCCATCCTTTCAAGGCTGGTAAAATGATGAGACAGCTCGTTGGGGACAAAATGCAAATTACCTTGTACAAAGAACATGCCCCAAAGGGGTTAAATGCAATATTAAAGGGGAAGAAAAGAGTGGTGTTGAGGTGTTAAATCTGTAGCCAACTGGGAGGAAATTTTCTCTTCCTTCTGTCCCAGGATCAGCCTTGGGATTTATTATAGCTGGGGATAGATTGATGAAGGACACCTGTGCTAGATGAGCTAACTTTTTGGACAGGCTTTATCCAGGGACAATCTTGCATTGTGGCCTTAGCACCCCCAGAAACAGCATGGAGGTTGGTTAGGGTTTTGGCTTTCCTGCATGGACCACTGAACAGGTCAGATCAGCCAAATGACCCAAGCTGTGGAATTAGGCACCATGCACTTAGCATAATCTGCATTTGTGAACAGATGCATACCTACAAGGATTATTCCGTGCTGCTGTGCTGTTTTTTGGTGACCAGATTTGAACTAGAGCTTCCTCACTTTAGGATTAGACTCTGGCTACTGTGCAAAGCCTCTGGATGCTGATCAACCTGCTTTTCTCACCATCTATTTGTTTCTTGTGGATTAGTGGTCATGGCTTGCTTGTGGGCTGCAATAAATTATTTCTTCTTGTTGTTGTGCCATATCTGATTCCGAATATTAGCTATCCTCATGACGATCAGCCATGAATATTGTCCTGAGAATATAATGTACTGGCCTTCCATTTGCCTTTTGCATCATAGTGTGACACCCATACCACTGATCCAGTTCCACGAGTCACTTTCTGGTCCTCAGCTCTCCTCAGACCCAAGCCGGTATTGATGAAGCTGCTGGATTAATTCAATTGGGGACCAGCACCCTTCCCTGTGGACTTTGCCTTAGTCCTCAGGGGTGTCAGATTAGTTAACCACCGCCTGATGATTGGCATTGAGGCAGTGACAGTTTGGTCTACTCTATTACCTTAGCAGGATAACCTGGTCAGACTCAGTAAATTCTTTAGTCTTCCAAATATGAATGGCCCGGGGAAGTGTTAGCTTGGAATTTCAAGGAGCCTCTTCTTCAACTTTCCATCTGAGACATTAACCACAGTCTTATCCCTAAGCCCTAGGTATTTCACAGCTCCAAATTCACAGTCTTTTGCTTCATACCTCAGTTGTCTTATAGAGTTATATATTTCTGCTGCAAAAATAGGTATCTCACCAAATCTGTTTTTCCCTCTTGCTTCACAGCAGTATTTGAATGCTTTTGCGTATCAGCAGGGGTTTTATTTACAGGATCTACAATAATGTTCTTGGACATTTCCGGTGCCTTATCTTCAATGTAGTGGAGCATAATAGCAATTCTAAATTCTTCATGCAGAGAACAGGTTTGGTTGGTGTTGGATCTGGACCGCAAAGCGGGTTGCGCAAGCTGGATCGGAACTGCGAAGCGGCTGTTGGGTCCCGGAGGAGACTGGTCAAGCAATGAGACATGAGGCAAGATGGAGCGAAGACCAGTGATTTAATGAATACCAATCATCAGTATTTATCATGTTTTAGGCTGCATGTAAAAGCATTGCGATACTGCAGGTTTCACACATAATGTTTACACAAGTTGATTGGGGAAGTCTGCAGGGGAAGTTAATTAACCAACTTAATTAACGGCAGAGGAAATACATTGTTCCGTGTTATCTGGGGTAAACAAGTGGCTAGTATTGGCTCTAGGGTTTAAGGTAATCCGCAGGCGCGAGATTGCCTATTACACACCTAGCGCGTTAGGCATTAGCTCTCTATTGTCCGAGCTGCTTGTCAGATCAGCTATTGATGAATTAAACTCTATCTAATATTCCGCTCCCCCAATTTCTGTCCCCTCAGGAACCCCTGGTAACAATGTGATCACCCATTACCGGGGTTCTGTCAGGGACAGTTATGCCAATTGTGTGCGCAGATCCCACAGGGTGGCTATTAGGTAAATCCAAAGCAAGAGTCAGACAGTGTTTTCCCCCCATCAAAGGCTGCATTTCTTGATTTCATATATCCTATCCCTGACTTGTCCCTGTCTAGTGATGGCAATACAAAGGCCAGAGATTAGAAGGAGGGCACAATTAATCATTATGTTAAATGCACTGTATAAGTGGAACCCACCAAATAGAATATTCACTATAGTGGAATTACCTAAGAGTTTTCCAGATGATGAGGTGTTTCAAGTCTCTCCTACTAGTTCTGGGTATTCACTTATTATGTATGCAAATTATGCCCTGGTTTTCCCTTACTCGCTAAACAAAAAAAATCATACAAATTCCTGTTGTGTATTGAATGTAATTGTAACCACATGAATGAGTGAATGTAACAATCTGTAACCACATGAATGAGCGATTGTAACAATCTGTATCTTGCAATAGAAACAATGTAACAAACCACAATAGAACGCGAGCTAGTGACCGCTAGAGGGAAATAGCGAGCGTTCAGCTCACATGGTACACATTCCTCAAATACCTTCAGCTGCGCGGGAAAGATTACCGCCCTCACTTCACCTGGACAAGAAGGGCATGACTAAGGATGACGTCACATGGACAGTAGCCAATGCGATATCGAGGAGCCACATTCAGATGTATAGCCACTGCATAAAAGGAGCTGTTTGTCTGCCATTACCTCATGTTCGTGCTGTACTCCATGCAATAAAGATGTGTTAGGCTAGATTACAGCTGCTTCCATTGTCTTGATTCCCAAATACTAAATTGGCGACAAAGGTGGGATATGGCTTCCCACGGGGACAAGACACTTCCACAGCAACTGGTTTTCAACGTAAACCAGCCCGAATGATGGGACTGGTTCGAGATGCATTTCAGGAGTACGGTAGCAGTTGCCGGCATCACGGACACTGGGAAGAAGAGGGGCCTTCTCATCACGATGCTCGGCTATCACGCAGTGCAAACACTGATGGACCTGGTGGCACCAAGAGAAGTGGAGCAGGTTGCCGTAGCCGACCTGCTGGTTGCACTGAAAAACCATTTCAAGCCCAAGGTGTCCTTCTTCTCGGCCAGAGCCACGTTCGCGAGGAGGGATCAAAAGCCGGGTGAGTCCATGACCGAATATGCGGCGGCCCTTCATTTGCGGCAACCCCGTGCGAATGGCGGGAGAACTTAGATATGGCCCTTAGAGTCTGACTGCTTTGCGGAATGCGGGATGGGGACACCCAAAAGAAGCTCATGACCTGTGGCCATGACCTAATCTTCAAAGAGGTTCTGCAAGAGGCGCAGATGGCTGAGTGCACAAGGGCCGGGTTCAAGCTCCTCAAGGCGAAGCCACCACCAATCGAGGCAGCTGCATCAGCAGTCCAGGCGACCTGGAGGGTGCCCCCTGCCCCACGGTTGCCCACATCTTCAGAGGCCTCCACCAACGCAGGCTCCAGTGAAGATGATGGTGTCCGGAAAATCGGAAAGGGCCAGGGTGAGAAGAAAGGAAAGGGAGGCCGGCATTGCGATGGCTGCGGAGCATCCCACGATCGGAGCAAGTGCCCATTCCGAAAGGCTGAGTGCCACAACTGCGGACAAAGGGGCCACATCACCAGGGCGTGCAGACAACGGCGAGACAAGAGCAAGGGCCCAGCAGAGCACTCCACGTGGAGATGGGACGGCATCGGCAGAGTCTACGACGGCGACGACGGCCCAGAGGGGTACCACATGTACCGAAGGGCATACGGGGGAGATGACCTGGCCATTCACAGCGTGCCCTTAGGGCACCCACGTTTTTTGTTGAGGTACTGTTGCAGGGGATCCCAGTTAGGATGGAAATAGACTCGGGGTCCGCCTACTCCATTATTTTCCATAGAGAGTCTTTGCGCATTCCCCCCAAGGTGCGGCCCAGACTCAAGGAACTGAGGTCGAACTTAAGGGATGTATATGGAAATGGAATCCCAGTGTTGGGAGTGGGGGAGTTTGAGATACAGTACAAGGGACTCAGAAGGAAACTTCCCCTAGAGGTTTTAAAGGAGGGGGTTGCAACCTCCTGGGAACACAGTGGTTCAAACACCTGGAGATTTTCATAGGAGGCGTCCATGACATCGGGGGGGATGAAATTCAGGCAGTGTGCAACACACACCCCAAGGTATTCGGGAAGTACAAGGGGCCCCCAGTTTCATTCGACCTAGACCAGGAGGTCCACCCAATTAAGCTCAAGCCACGATGGGTTCCGTTCGCCTTGAAGGACAAAATAGAGGCAGAACTTGACAAACTGGTGGGTCAGGGGATTTTAGTGCCTGTGGACTCTGCAGAGTGGGAGACTCCTATTGTTACAGCGCTAAAAGCAAATGGGGAGGTGCGGATTTGCGCTGACTACAAGTGTATAATGAACAAGGCAATCCGCCCTAATGCTTATCCAGTGCCAGTAGTTAGCCATCTGCTAGCTACTCTACATGGGGGAAAGTGTTTTGCCAAATTGGATCTGGCACAGGCGTATCAGCAGCTATCAGTAAACCCAGCTACAGCTGCTGCGCAAACCATTGTAACTCACAAGGGGGCATTTAAGGTGACGCGCCTACAGTTCAGCGTGAACTCGGCACCGGGGATATTTCATTCGCTTGTGGAACGTCTGTTAAAGGGGCTACCGGGTGTTTTACCATATTTTGATGGTATTTTGATATCTGGGGAGAGCGAAGCAGAACTGGCCCAGAGATTAGATAAGGTCCTTACAGTGTTTGAATCCACGAGGTTGAGACTGCGGAGAGACAAATGTGTGTTCCTTGCAAAAGAAGTAGAGTTCCTGGGGTTTCGCATAACCCCTGAGGGAGTGAAACCCGCTGAGTCCAAAGTCTCGGCTATCCAAAACGCCCCTCGCCCCACCGCAAAACCTGAGCTGCAATCCTTCCTGGGGCTGCTGAATTTTTACCATTCCTTCCTGCCCAGGAAAGCATCGATTGCAGAGCCCCTGCATAGGCTGCTGAAGAAGGATGCGGTTTGGCGGTGGGGGGAGAGCCAAGAGCGGGCTTTCAGGGAACTCAAGCAGCTCTTCTCCTCAGAGACCATCCTGACCCATTTCGACCCAAAGAAGCCGGTAGTCTTAGTCTGTGACGCCTCACCAGTGGGGGTAGGGGTGGTCCTTTGCCACATGCTAGAAAGCGGGCGAGAAGCCCCAGTTGCCTTCTATTCGAGATCATTGTCCAAGGCAGAACGCAACTACGCCCAAACAGATAGGGAGGCCCTTGCTATTGTGGTGGGCACTAAGAAGTTCCATGATTTTTTGTATGGTCGTCCATTCACCATTGTAACTGATCACAAGCCACTATTGGGTATTTTCACCTCAGACAAGCCCACTCCGCAGATTGTCTCCCCAAGGATGCTTCGGTGGGCTATTTTCCTCAATGCGTACAGGGGTTCATTAGTGTACCGCCGCGGAAATGACATAAGCCATGCTGACGCACATTCAAGGTCTCCTCTTCCCCAGCTGGGAGACCCAAAATGCGAAGTAGAGCAGGACAGCCAAGTCCTCCTTATAGAAGCCTTAGATGCACCCCCCCCATACTTCCCGTGGAAATCGCTGCAGCCACAGCAAAGGATAAAACACTAGCTCTTGTCAGGTCTTGTGTACAGAAGGGGTGGCCCACGGCTCCTCCTGCAGATGAATTTGCTGCGTTTTTCAGGAAGAGGGTTGAGTTGTCCACAGAAAGGGGGTGCCTCCTGTGGGGGGAGAGGGTGATCATCCCAGAATCCTTAAGAGCAAGGGTACTACAGCTTCTACATGTCAGCCACCCGGGGATCGTGCACTCTAAAGCGCTGGCCCGAAGCTACTTCTGGTGGCCACAGTTAGATGCAGACATTGAGCACATGGTGAACACCTGCGAAAGTTGCCAGAGCTCTTGCCCGGAGGAGTCCCGACTTCCACACAGAGAATGGGACACAGCCAGGGGACCGTGGTCTCGCCTTCACATAGACTTCGCAGGTCCGTTCAAGGGTTCCCTTTTTCTACTGGTAGTAGACACATACTCCAAGTGGTTGGAGGTGATTCCGATGCACAGTACCTCATCAGCCGCAATCATAAAACAGCTGCGCAAGCTGATAAGTACCTTCGGGATACCTGACATCATTGTGAGCGATAACGCTAGTACTTTCACGTCCGCAGAATTCTAAGCGTTCTTGGAATCAAACGCCATTCGGCACATAACCTCAGCCCCTTTTCACCCCGCAACAAACAGCCAGGTGGAACGCCTGGTGCGAATCATGAAAGAGAGGTTGCGGCACATGGGACCGGGGGATCTGGACCTACAGCTCTGCCAGTTTTTGTTGGCATACAGGGTGACGCCATTGGCATCGGGGTTTTCCCCCACTGAACTCCTCATGAAAAGGAAATTGCATTCATTGTTAATCAGGTTGGATCCCACCAGGGTGGAGGATAGAGGAAGAAACATTGAGCTCAGGTCCACAAAAAACTTCGAGATAGGTGAACCTGTACACTGTAGGAGCTACGCAGCTACAGGGTCAGCCGGGGTGCCGGGAATAGTCATCAACCAAATGGGACCAGTTTCATACTGTGTCGAGACCAACACAGGTCTCCTCTGGAGAAGGCACGCTGACCAACTAAGGCACTGAGTGATTGGGGGGCAGGACAGGGGTGCCCAGCAGCAGAGCTCAACGTTAGGGTCCTCCCCCACCCGCTTATCCCAAGGGGGAGAAAATGAGGGGCAACAGTCCCAAACATGGGGGGAAGAGCAGACTCAAATCCGTATCCTTTTGATACACCAGTTCTCCCCAGCGCCATGAAAGAGAGGAATGAGTTTGTCCCTGTTGCCCCTGAGTTAGATTTTGAGTTACCAAACCGGGGTTTTTTTCCGTATTCCCCCACCCGTCCAAGCGAGGAGCGGGGTTTTTCTTTAGTCCCTAGTGCCCCCGGTTTGCCCGCATCCACATCAGAATACAACCCTTCTCCTTCTGCCCAGCCTATAGCTGTAAATCTGCAGCAAGTCGCTAATGAGTCATCCTCTCAAATTGCAGGACAAGAGCCAGGAGGACACAGATGAGGGGGTACGGCCGAGTCAAGCATAATGGCCACACGCCCAAAATGCACATGCAGAAAACCACTTTGGTTAAGGGACTTTGTCCCATCTTAGAGGGGAAGGATGTTGTGTATTGAATGTAATTGTAACCACACGAATGAGCGAATGTAACAATCTGTAACCACATGAATGAGTGATTGTAACAATCTGTATCTTGCAATAGAAACAATGTAACAAACCACAATAGAACGCAAGCTAGTGACCACTAGGGGGAAATAGCGAGCGTTCAGCTCACATGATACACATTCCTCAAATACCTTCAGCTGCGTGGGAAAGATTCCGGCCCTCACTTCACCTGGACAAGAAGGGCGTGACTAAGGATGACGTCACATGGACAGTAGCCAATGCAATATCAAGGAGCCACATTCAAATGTATAGCCACTGCATAAAAGGAGCTGTTTGTCTGCCATTACCTCATGTTCGTGCTGTACTCCATGCAATAAAGTAGCCAGTATTGATGAAGCTGCTGGATTAATTCAATTGGGGACCAGCACCCTTCCCTGTGGACTTTGCCTTAGTCCTCAGGGTTGTCAGATTAGTTAACTACCACCTGATGATTGGCATTGAGGCAGTGACAGTTTGGTCTACTCTATTACCTTAGCAGGATAACCTGGTCAGACTCAGTAAATTCTTTAGTCTTCCAAATATGAATGGCCCGGGGAAGTGTTAGCTTGGATTTTCAAGGAGCCTCTTCTTCAACTTTCCATCTGAGACATTAACCACAGTCTTATCCCTAAGCCCTAGGTATTTCACAGCTCCAAATTCACAGTCTTTTGCTTCATACCTCAGTTGTCTTATAGAGTTATATATTTCTGCTGCAAAAATAGGTATCTCACCAAATCTGTTTTTCCCTCTTGCTTCACAGCAGTATTTGAATGCTTTTGCGTATCAGCAGGGGTTTTATTTACAGGATCTACAATGATGTTCTTGGACATTTCCGGTGCCTTATCTTCAATGTAGTGGAGCATAATAGCAATTCTAAATTCTTCATGCAAAGAACAGGTTTGGGTGGCTATTAGGTAAATCCAAAGCAAGAGCCAGACAGTGTTTCCCCCCATCAAAGACTGTATTTCTTGATTTCATATATCCTATCCCTGACTTGTCCCTGTCTAGTGATGGCAATACAAAGGCCAGAGATTAGAAGGAGGGCACGATTAATCATTATGTTAAATGCACTGTATAAGTGGAACCCACCAAATAGAATATTCACTATAGTGGAATTACCTAAGAGTTTTCCAGATGATGAGGTGTTTCAAGTCTCTCCTACTAGTTCTGGGTATTCACTTATAATTATGTACTTTCATGAGACCTTTCTGTTGTGCAAATGTGTAAAACTTCAAAGAAAAGTAACTACTGCATTTTTGGTATATGGGCATTTAAAAAGCTGAAACATTAGATGGATTGATTATGTGCCATCAGACTGTCCTTTTGTGTGTACTTCTGTTCAGAAAAAAGGAAGATGTTTTGGTATGTGTTTTGCATATTGCATGAAACTTTAACGAAAAAATGCCATTGGAGATTTGCTATGGAGGTGCCATGGCTGAAGAATTATTAACAAGATACTTCTTGGTTGAGATAGCTTGCTTCATCTATAAAACAAGAGAAGAACACACGAAGATCCGTTCAAGGCTCGAATAGAAAGGAACTCAAGTTTTAATAGTCAAATTACCAAACAAACACCAAAAGTTTTCTATAGTGGATAACTTTCTATTCGGGCCTCGAACAGGTCTTCGTGTGTTCTTCTCTTGGGATTTCACTATTCAGCCATCGCTTTTGTCTGCAAGGCTTAAACCAGACTTTGGGCAAAATCCTGTTGTGTAACTATATGGGTGTAACTAAATGTTATGCCCATGGCAGCTATAATAATGCCAAGGAAGACGTGTTGTCCACAAAGCACTTCCACCAGTACATTCCATAATCATTTGTGACAGAGATGTATGACATATTGAATTGTACAATCCCTCTTTGCTCAGTGTAACACTCAATACAGTTACACAGGTGTACATTTATGCTATGTTTGCACAAACACGATCTTGTTCACTAGCAAGATTCCTTCATATCCTTCCATACATCTAAAAATAGTAGCTGAAAAGCAGTGGTCACATTTCCAGGCATATGACAACCCAGCATGATGTGGAGTTGCATGTTTTGAATTATAAAATGGCTTGGAAATAATGTTAGACAAGATAAAGGGACATTGTATGTGAATGTACTGGTAATACTGCCTGTGTTTGCTAGTTAGACTTGAGGGGCCTCTCTTCTTACACATGTTCTTTAACTGGGATAATGGTGAATGTCACTGGTGGACACTGGTTTTCATAGATAACTTCTAAACATGGGTCTACTTGTCCATGTGAGAATAGGGTCCTATATTCAGCACTAACCTTTTCCTTTGAGTCTCATCTTAGAGAAGGGATTCACAACCTACGGCCCATGGCACCATTTCATGTGGCCCCCTCCACCTCCACCATACCAGGAAGTGCCATGTGGGGGAGGAAGGGCAAAATGGCCATCCAGCCCCAGAAGCTGTCTGAGGGAGCGTGACCCAGCCCCTGGCTTAAAAAGGTAGAGAACTCCTATCTTAGAGGAAGTTCAACAACTGTTGAGCTTAATGGACGATCTGTTTGCAGCCACTATGCAGTCAGAATTGTAGGGGTTGCATTCCTGACTCCAGGGAATAGCCAGAACTCTGGTCAAAGGAAGTGGAATGAAGAGGATGGGAATGGATCAGCAGTGCAAAATATGGAAGGTCCAGGGCAAACTAAGCCCTGCAGACAAAATTGGCTCCTCTCCTTTCCATTGCCTTTGTAGCTGTTCTGAACTAACTCCATCCCCATTTTGTGTAGCTCTGTGCTGCTCAAAGAGGAGGCTACAAAAGCAAACAGCTCTGAACCAGCTTATCCTGCTTTCACTCCCCACCTTTTCCTTTTTCTGCAGCCTGGACTTTATCAAGAGCCTCCTACCCTTACGCACATGTGCTCTGTGCAAGGTGCCCATTCTCTTCCCTTTCACAAAGTCAGGAATGAACAGCACAGCTCGTTCCAGCAGGACTTGGCATTGCCAGCTCACAGACGATATCTCACCATACACATGGGCTGCCTTCATTGTTGACAACTCTGCAAAAGAATGGAATGGACATCATCAGGATGCCACTGCAGCAAGTCTACCTCTGCCTGCCTCTGGCTGAACAATGGCTCCCCTACACCCCCCCCATCCCTACCCCTTTATATATCTCCTTCACCTACTCTCCTGTGTTGGTCCTTTGTTCCCTATGTGAAGGGTCTTGGAAGAACTGGTTGCTTATGGAATCAAGATTAATTACTGCCTAGTTTCCCCATTCCTTGGCTTTCTGTTATAAACTCGCTGCATTTGGGAGATCTGGCACCACCTCCTTCCCTTTCTTTTTTCATGCTTGTGGCACCCAAATGTGCAAACGTGATGGCAGAAGTATGTGGAACTGCTTGAGTGATGATGGAAGGGAAATTAAAATTCTTCTGCTATAACAACACCCTCTGTCCTAATATCAGGTGATGATCTCATACGCCATGTGTGATAATTGCAGAGGCAAAAGCAGAGACTTGTACACCATGTTACAAAACTAACTGAACCAAAGTGACAGAGTGGTTTAGCTGGAAAGAATAACAAGCCTAAGAAACACTTGGGTGGTTTCCTGAGCAATGGAACCAAACATAACTGTACACATTCATAAACTCTAAGATATGCAAGACTATTGCAAAGCAATATTGTTAATATGATTGCCCTAACGGTTACACTGGGGGTGAAGGGGCAGCCCCTCTAAAATGAAAAAGAAGCATGATGCTTACATAGGAAAACATATCTACTGGGGATGGGAAAGAAAACCCTTGGCACAGAAGCATACATAAATAATTCAGTTCCATTTGTACAGCAAGCAGAAAAAGAGATTTAGTTTCATGAGTTTCTTCATTGGCATTTGTTAATTTCACACAAAGGACATTCTTTGAGCGTATAATAGACCTGGCATGCACTCATAGTCCAACAGACTGTGTAAGAACATAGGCATGTGTGCATCTGCATATGCACCAGTGCATTAAGTATGGGGAAACTCCCCCCACAGTCTGTGAATGTGAAGATAATATCAGAATCTATATACCAAAGTATGACTTGTGTATGTCTACTCAGATATAAATCCTGATTCTACCAATGGAGCTTATCCTCAACTGTGTATATATTATATATAGCACTGTAGCCTTAAATTTCTTTTCATGAAGAAATCCAAATACAAACCAGAACTGGAGTTCTGCAGTTCCCCATATAGAAATGTATATATATATAGACATCAGCCACCCAAAAGATAGCCAGTCCTCCCCCTGTAGCATCAATATCATTTTAAAATCTATTCTATCAAACTAACCTTTCGATTCTGCATTCTTGCCCTCATGATTGATCCACCATTCAGGCCCTCAGCAGATAAAGGTTTAGGGATGACTGAGTGGGAGGGCTCATGCATCTCAGCAACAAATGGTCCTCATGGAGCAACAAAGGTCAGTAGAGGAGAAGGCAGAGCCTTGAAGGGAGTAGGAAGAGTCAGAGAAACCTCTGAAGAAAAAGAGGACTGTCGGAACAGAAAACCCCCTGGAAGGTTGCTTCCACTTCTAGGCTTGGGGAGGGGGGGGGGTGATAGAGAGAGCCAGAGTGGTGCTATCAGTAAGGGAACATGGGCTAGTGCAGTGGTTCCCAACATGGGGCCCATTCTCCATAGGGGGACTTCAATTCCCAGAAGCCTAAGTCAGTACATTGGCTGATCAGTGCTTTGGGGAATTGACTTAGGCTTCTGGGAATTGAAGACGAAAAACCAAAGCTTGCCTAGTGGTTGACAAAGAAATAGGTTTGTTAGTTAGGGAGACCTAGCAGGCAAATATGGCCTTTACGTTTGACGTAATCTGCCTGCCACATACAAGAACCACAGTAGTAGCAATTATATTCACATTCAGAGAGAGGGAGACGGAGAGTATCACTCATCACAGATGAAAACCCCAGCAAAAGTCTATGCTTTTCAACCTGGAATAATGCAAACACACATCAACACCCTGTCAGTTTTATATGCCATGTCCCCTGAGGGTTAAACAAGAGACACTAGCAGAGCTCACTGGGTTAATGGGCAGCAGAGAAGAAGCTGTTGCAAGCAGTGGCATGACCTCTTTTGGAGGAAGGCACCTGCTTGTCTTTCCATCTAACAGAGTGGACACACACACACACACACACACACACACACACACACACACACACACACACACACACACACACACACACACACACACTTTAGGAAACTGGCTAACTCAAATTGGGGTAAAGGTCGCCCTTGCTCGAAAGCCAGTCGTATCCAACTCTAGGGTTCAGTACTTGTTATGTATGTAAACTGTGCTTAACTGTGAAGGTGATTCAAACTGCGTCCCTGTTTGACAGCTAGGAAAGCGCGGGAACATGGCGGTTTGAATCGCCTTGACAGTTAAGCACAGTTACCATACATAACAGTACTCATCTCTGTTTATAGCCAAAGAACCAGCGTTGTCTGCATCCGTTTAGGCATGACTAAGCACTGGAGTGCACAGAACGCTGTTTACCTTCCCACCGAAGAGGTACCTATTTATCTACTTGCAATTTCTTGCTTTCGAACTGCTAGGTTGACAGAAACTGGGACAGAGACAGGAGCTCACTCCATTGTGCAGTACTTGAGCCTCGAACTGCTGACTCAATAAGAAAAACGTCTTTGTCCCTGTGCTATAAATCAACACAGACCAAACCACTGAATGTAGTTGTTAATGAATTGTGCACAATTATTACTGGCTGCCTGAAACTTGTCCCCACTAAAAATTCTATTTTTCTTTACCAGAGGGGCAATCACAGCAAATAAGTACTGAAGGGGCAATGGCATCAAATAATAAACTTTCACCTTCATGTACAGTATTTACAGAAGCTGAGAGATGCGAGCACATAATACAGGGGTTTCCAACATTTTCCCACCAGCGGCCAGTTCCTGCCACTGTGCTCAGCTGTGGGGTCTGGAGGCATGGCTGCACCCACTACTTAAGTTTTTGTTGTCATTATCATTATTGTTGGTGGTGGCAGCAGCAGGAATCACATGATTTTTCCAGGTTCTTGCACAGCCTCCACCACTTCCCAGGGCAGCGGGAGGCTTTTTTGAGCATGTGCGCTCCAGTTTGTGTTTTTTCCATCACTTCTCTGCTGCGCTTCAGCAGCTAGAGTGCAGCGGTGGGTGGCTTCATGGTTTTGGGATCCCAGGCACTGATATAAGCTTTGCCCGGCACCGGAAGTCATCCACCCCCGGGTTCTAGCTGCAGTGGCAAAGCAGCGGAAAACTCCAAAACCAGAGCAAACATGCTCCAAAAAGCCTCTCACTGCCCTGGGAAGTGGTGGAGGCTGTACAAAACCCCAGAAAAACCAGAGTCCCGTCACTGCCACAGTAAGTGACGTATCACAACTTCCAGTGGTCGTGGGTGGTTCTAGAGGTGCCCGGGTGGCCACCGTGGCAGGCCAGGTTAATGATATGCACAGACCAGATTAGGCCCATGGGCCGGGGGTTGGGAATCCCTGAAATAATGGATGAAATAACATAATACATCACCAAACTGATCTACTTCATGGACACCAACTCCCAAATGACAGCTGAAATTGAGGAAAAAGTTTTCTACATACATCTCAAACTCTAAACCTTAAACCAAAAGAGGACAGGCGAAAATTATAGAGAACAAAAACAACATTCCTTGCTGAATGGATGACTGCCAAACAGCATTTCCCACCAAAAAAGATTCTGGCTGGGCCATCTGGAAATCACTTAATAGACTTAGAAGTGAATTAGGAAGATCAAAGAATAATCAAGAAAATGGGGCTACCTAGATATAGAACACTTTTTAATATGGAGAAATTCAATCAATATTGCATTGTATGCAAGCATTTTATGCTCCACCACATGTACAAAAGTAGATCTAATAAATGGCCATTGTAGTAGGTAGCTTCTGGTCAAAAATAATCTAATTGTGCAATGCTCTGAAACAAACAAAGAAAATATTTATAACTGAATGTTCAGTCTACATTCTTTAAAAAAAAACTAAATTCCCATATTTTTTATTCCAATTTACAGGCATAAATTTCACCTTTATATATCTATGTTCTTTATTGTTCTATTAGGTTTATCTTATTTTGCATGGACAGGACATGGCCACAGAGTGAGTTTTAAAAGACATCTAATTTTGGTCCACATCTCGTATACCAACTGCTGGTCATGAAGAGTTAAGCAAACATTATACAGGAAGACAATTTTTAAAAGTTTCACCAACCAGTAAAGAAACTCACTGATGCTCTTACATGCTACATAAATGAAGCTGTGCTGCTTTGAGACATGTTTAACTGGGCTTTGAGCTGCTTCATCTAACAGTCAATAATACAAGCAGCAATGGAAGTAATAATTCCTCCAGCCTGTGTTTTCATAATCTCTTTACGTTTTAGTGAGAAATTAAAGGGGAAAAAGGAGTTTTGGAGTTAAAAAAAGACTAGTTAATAGTTCACTGGACACCTGACCATACCATCAAAAACTGCAGGATTTACTCCTCTTGTAAAATAGATGAATTTGATTTATTTTTATTGTCCATGTGATGCAAAGGCTGAATTGAATCCATCTGGTGCTTTTTGATCCCACAATGGCTTTTTCCTTTCCCACTTGAAAGGGGGAGAGGTCTATTTTTTCTTTTCTTTTTTTCTTTTTTTTAAATTAAATTTTAAAAGTAATACAAAATACAAAATGCTTATAAAAGAAGAAAGAAAAAATCACATACAATACGAAAATGAAACAAGAGCATAGAAAAATATGAATATAGGGTAGCCATATATACTGAAAGTATAAGGATAAAGGTAGAAAGCTTTAAATTACCATATTCCACAATTCATGATCTCTTACCCCAATAATAATTATCAATAGAATAATGAGTTTGAATAAACCAACTAATTTCAATCTACCTTATCTTATTTATCTTTATATTAACTCTCCTTTCTAGACCATCTCAAAATATTCAAAACAGAAATTACCATTACACCATAAGAACATAACATAAGAACATAAGAACAGCCTTGCTGGAACAGGCCACAGCCCATCCAGTCCAGCATTCTGTCTCACACAGTGGCTCACCATTTCAGGGTATTCCCAAGCAGATGCCTTCACCTGCTTAGGATTCCCTGGAAATGATATTGAGAGATATCCTGCCTATCTCTCCAACCCGGAGGTTGTCCTTAAGTATCCATAATTATAGCCATTGATACTCTTGTCCTCCATGAACTTGTCTAATCCTTTCTTAAAGCTGTCAAGACTGACAGCTGTCACCACTTCTTCTGGCAGGGAGTTCCATAGACCAGTAATCCTCTGGGTGAAAAAGTACTTTCTCTTATTTGTTTGAGAACTAGTACCCAAAAGTTTCATGGAGTGTCCCCTAGTTCTAGTGTTATGCGATAGGGAAAACAGTTTTTCCTTATCTACTTTGTCCACACCGTGCATGATTTTATAAACTTCAATCAGGTCACCTCTTAGACGCCGTCGTTCAAGAGTGAAGAGGCCCAACCGTTGCAGCCTCAGATGGTAAGGAAGGTGTTCCAGTCCCCTAATCATTCTGGTTGCCCTCCTCTGCACTTTTTCCAGCTCCATAATATCCTTCTGGAGGTATGGCGACCAGAACTGTACACAGTATTCCAGATGGGGCCTCACCATAGATTTATAAAGAGGCAAAATGACACTTGCTGACTTATTTTCTATACCCTTCCTAATGATCCCTAGCATTGAGTTTGCTTTTTTCACTGCTGAGGCACACTGGGTTGACACCTTCATTGAGTTGTCCACCAGGACACCAAGGTCCCTTTCCTGGTTTGTCGCAGAGAGTTCAGACCCCATCAGTTTATAAGTGTAATTGGGGTTCTTTGCCCCAACATGCATCACTCTGCACTTACTAATGTTGAAACTCATTTGCCACTGTTTTGTCCACTCCCCCAGTGTCGAGAGATCCCTCTGGAGCTCCTCACAATCTCTCACAGTTTTCACTACCCTGTATAATTTAGTGTTGTCAGCAAATTTGGCTACCTTGCTTTTTACTCCTACTTCTAGATCATTTATGAAGAGGTTGAAAAGCAGGGGTCCCAGTACTGAACCTTGGGGGACCCCACTCTTTACTTCCCTCCACTTGGAGAAGTGTCCATTTAGTGCTACCCTCTGTTTCCTGTCCCTTAGCCAGTTGCTGATCCAGGACAAGACCTGTCCCTTTATTCCATGACTGGTAAGTTTATTCAAGAGCCTTTGGTGTGGGACCTTGTCAAAAGCCTTCTGAAAGTCCAGATAAACAATGTCAACTGGATCCCCCTTATCCACATGCTTGTTGACACTCTCAAAAAATTCCAGCAGATTAGTGAGGCATGATTTGCCCTTGCAAAAGCCATGTTGGCTCTCCTTTAGCAGCGCCTTCTCTTCTATGTGCCTATTAATTCTATCTTTTAGGATGGTTTCCATCACTTTACCTGGGACACATGTCAAACTGACAGGTCGGTAATTTCCTGGATGGCCCCTGGATCCTTTTTTGAAAATTGGTGTTACATTCGCTACCTTCCAGTCATCAGGCACAAAGCCTGATTTGAGGGAAAGATTATATATTTTGGCTAGGAGGTCAGCAATTTCATCTTTAAGTTCCCTGAGAACTCGTGGATGGATGCCATCTGGTCCTGGTGATTTGTTAGTGTTTAGTTTAACAAGACATGCAAGGACCTCCTCCCTGGTTATTTCTATCTGGCTTAATTCTTCGGTTTCCCTCCCTACGAAGATAGGCTCTGTTTTGGGCATGTGGCCTCTGTCTTCTTCAGTGAATACTGAAGCAAAGAATTCATTGAGTCTCTCTGCAATCTCTGTTTCCTCTTTAATAACCCCTTGCCTTCCATTGTCATCTAATGGTCCAATGGCCTTCCTAGTTGGGTTCTTACTTCTAATGTACTTAAAGAAGTCTTTGTTATTTCTCTGAGTATTTTTAGCTATACGCTCCTCAAAGTCTTGCTTTGCTTTCCTGATTGTTGCCTTGCATTTGTTCTGCCAGAATTTATGTTGCTGCCTGCTGTCCTCATTCGGACAAGCCTTCCATCTTCTAAATGAGCTTTTCTTGCTCTTGATCACTTCCCGAACAGCTCCTGTAAGCCACATTGGAGTCCTCTTGGACCTGGCAGTGCCCTTTTTCCTTTTGGGTATGCATTCCAATTGAGTCTCTGTTATTATTTTTGTAAACAGCCTCCATGCCTCTTGGAGTGTATGGACTCTCTCAATTTTCCCTTTCAGCTTCTTTTTTACTAGTTTCCTCAACTTTGGGAAATTTCCTTTTTGAAAATTTAAGGTCTCTGTGTTAGATTTTATCAGTGACTTGCGGTCTATGATCAAGTTAAACATAATTGAGTTGTGGTCACTGTTCCCTATTGGATCAGTCACGTTAACATCTTGCACCAGATCCTGAGTATTACTCAGGATCAAGTCAAGGATTCTTGTACCTCTAGTTGGGTCTTCAACCATCTGTCCCAGGGAACAATCACCATATGTGACTATACATTGCTCTAGAGAATGTGGTGTCCTTTATTCATCACTATTTCTAAAAACTATGATGTTCCTGTACTGGCTTGCTTCGGTCACGCCCCTGACCAGCAAACTCCACAAATAAATGCCAAATTTGCCAAAACCTATTCTCTTTTACTATACCCTTTTTTATCTTCAGCTCCCATGTTAGTTTGTCGTTAAAAGCTAACTCCCACATTTCCCTGTACCAATCTTCTATCCTTAATGTCTGATCACTCTTCCACTTTCTCGCTATACATTGTCTTGCTGTTGTCAAACATATTGAAAGCAATTCTTTTTTATCCTTTCCTAGACTCATGTGTTCTGTGTCAGTCAGCAAAGCTATAGCTGGCCCCAGTTTTATATTTTCCCCCCAAATTCTAGAAAACTCATTTTCTATTTTTGCCCAAAATTCATTTACCACCTTGCAACTCCACCACATATGTTCATATATTCCCAAATTATTTTGGCACCTCCAACACATTGGGCTTTTGTTTTTATCTATCTGATGTAATCAAACTGGGGTCAGATACCATCTCCAAAGCATTTTAAAATTATGTTCTTTTACTCTGACTGACATTGTTCCCATAATCCTTTTCCCCCACTTATTTGTACAATCCGATTCTGTGATACTGACATTAAGGTCTTGCTCCCATATTTTCCTCAAAGTTTCTTGTGAATTAGTCTCTTTATTTAAAATTTTATAAATTTTACTTACCAATTCCTTAATATCCATTTCTCCATTTCTAATTCTAAGTAATATTACCTCAAAATCTGTCTTATCTCTTTCCATGCTTACACTTCCCAGGTAGTTACTATTCCACTTATTTAGTAATATTATTTGAAACCAATTCAATTTCAACTGTGAGAAGATATCATTTTTTTCTGATTGTCTTTACAGATGTTTAACCAGTCCTTCAGCAGGATAATATTATTTTTATCCAGAATTTCCTTCACTTTGCTGACTATTTTATCGGAAATTTTTCAAAAATCCTCTAATTCTACAATCGGAGAAATATTGGGGACCAAGTCTTTTTTAACCTTTTTCCATATGCCCAATATTACCTTCATCATTTTGTTTTTAACATCTAATTTATTCCCTTCTCTGCCCAAAAAAGCCACCTTACCTATATGATTTAATTCCTTCATCTCAAGAACCTCCCATATTAATTTTTCCTTCCTCAAAATCTTAACTATGTTTTTAATCTGGAATGATCTATAGTAGTTCTTGAGATTTGGTATACCCAACCCACCTTCTTTTTGAGATGAATACCACAAATTTTTATTGATTCTGGCTCTGATTCCACCATTACAATAAACATTAAACATATTTTGGAATTCTTTAATTTCTTTTTCTTTTAATTGAATCGGCAAAGTATCAAATAGGAAGTTCAACTTTGGAAGTAACATCATCTTGCACAACGCAACTCTGCCGAACCATGACAATGAGGTCTATTTTTTCATGCTGGAACAATTTGATTAGGCCTTTTCAATGTAGTCAGTTGTGATCCTTGTTGTAAAAATGGATGGAGTTCTCTAGGTGGTGTTTCAGTGAGATAGGCAGGTGGTGCGTGCTTTTCTTTCCTCTTCCTCAGCATCCTCAGATTTTAAAAAAACATTGTATTTGAGATTAGTGCTAGAACAACCTTTCACCTGGATCAGTAACTGAACAGGAAATTCGAAAGGTTTTCTTTCCAGACCTCTCTCTTTATCAAAAGAAAAGGTGCTGCCATTGGAGAGAGAGAGAGAGAAAAAAAATCTAATGTTAGGGGAGGGGGAAGGAGGAATCCCATGTGTCTCATATGTTTGCACATTTCAAAACCCTATCTGTTAGAACCCACGGAGTCCAGAAGGGATGAGGGGAATGGGGCTGAATCTTCTGCAGAAAATTCAAATGGAAAGATTAGCACTAAACTAGCCTTTCACCTTATTACTAGGTCAATAACAAAACAAATAGAAAGAATGAGGAAGAATCCAATAGTGTGTTGTGTGTGTGCATGCACATTTCAAAACTCAGACTGTTCTCCCTTAGTAGAACATATTGTAACATTCCGAGGCTGGGATTAATAAAATCTCTAAGGAGGTTCCCTTCCTATTTTGGTTTAGATTATTTCCTCAACACACAAATCCAACAAGATGGGGAATCCTAGAAGGATTGGCAAAGGCAGGAGCAGAGGAAAGGAGGGGGCCTGTAAGCTGGAATGTGACTCACATTGCATCCAGTACAAATGGTGAACTCCCAAAACATCCCACAGCCCCAGTGTGAGCACTAATTCTGGTTTAAAATGTAATAAGAGAGTTCAAATCAAATTGGAGCCAATCTGAATAATTCCAATTCAGTATCCCACTGTAGTCCTACTCTCAGTTATATCTGGTTGTGGAGTCAGACGTTGGGAGAGTGATTGTCAACTGTGAATCCCAGGAAAAGAGCCAGCCTATGTAAGATTGGGTAAGTTGTAGAGTTCCAGAGCATCTCCAGAAAAGAATGGTAAACCTCTTATGAGTATTTTGAATCTAGAAAATCCTTTAAAGCACTGTAAATCAGAACTGATTTGACAATTCTTCTTCCTCTTCATGTGTTGTATCCGATACCGAACATTGGCAATCATTTTGGCAATCAGCCATGAAGATTCTCCTGGAAACAATATAACGCAGTGGCCTTCCATTTGCCTTCCACATCACAGCACGACACCCGTACTACTGATCCAGTTCCATGAGTCATTTTCTGGTCCTGAGCCATTTTGGCATGCAAAATCCTCATCAGTCTCAGGCCAGTACTGATGAAGCTGATGCCCTCCATCAAGATGGATTCAAGTGGGATTTAATCAGTGGTGGGCTCCATTTTTTTTTACTACCACACTGTGGCCATGGTATGGTGGGCGTGGTATGGTGGGTGTGGCCAGGGAAAATCCCTGTGTTTCACCCAAATTAGGACTACTTTATTTCAAAACTTGGATGGGCAGGGCCAGCCAGAATTTCTGCTACCGGTTCTGGTGGACTGGTGCAAACCTGCTGATGCCCACCACTGGATTTAATCCACTTGGGGGCCATCATCCTCAAGGTTTTCAGGTTAGTTAACCACTGGCTGATGATCAGCATTGAGTCACTGGCAGTATGGTCTATTGTATTACTATAGCAGAATAACCTGGCCAGACTGGGAATGATTTGACAATACTACATTATTATTATTATTATTATTATTATTATTATTATTATTATTATTATTATTATTATTATTATTATTATTATTATTATTATTATTATTATTATTATTATTATTATTATTATTATTATTATTATTATTATTATTATTATTATTATTATTATTATTTGGAAAAGGGCCTACAGTTGCAAACTGTGAGAAGACCTGGATAACATTACAACAATTTTTAAACTTCTAAAACCAGGGTTCCTCTAGCATTTGACAATAGCTCCCAGTACATATTAGTGGCTATACTGGCTGAGGTCTCAGCAACCTGAAGTCTAACTATTTCTGGTGACCATCCAGAAGCCTTGGAGGGAGGTGAGTGAAGAATCGGCCCCCCCTCCCACCCCATCCTAAAACCTGGGTGCAAGGAAGAAAGAGGCAGAGAAAGACCAGGCCCAGCTGCCCAGAAACCATCCAGAAGCCTTGGAGGGAGGTGAGTGAAGAATCGGCCCCCCCTTCCACCCCATCCTGAAACCTGGGTGCAAGGAAGAAAGAGGCAGAGAAAGACCAGGCCCAGCTGCCCAGAAACCATCCAGAAGCCTTGGAGGGAGGTGAGTGAAGAATCGGCCCCCCCTTCCACCCCATCCTAAAACCTGGGTGCAAGGAAGAAAGAGGCAGAGAAAGACCAGGCCCAGCTGCCCAGAAACCATCCAGAAGCCTTGGAGGGAGGTGAGTGAAGAATCGGCCCCCCCTTCCACCCCATCCTGAAACCTGGGTGCAAGGAAGAAAGAGGCAGAGAAAGACCAGGCCCAGCTGCCCAGAAACCATCCAGAAGCCTTGGAGGGAGGTGAGTGAAGAATCGGCCCCTCCCTTCCACCCCATCCTAAAACCTGGGTGCAAGGAAGAAAGAGGCAGAGAAAGACCAGGCCCAGCTGCCCAGAAACCATCCAGAAGCCTTGGAGGGAGGTGAGTGAAGAATCGCCCCCCCCTTCCACCCCATCCTAAAACCTGGGTGCAAGGAAGAAAGAGGCAGAGAAAGACCAGGCCCAGCTGCCCAGAAACCATCCAGAAGCCTTGGAGGGAGGTGAGTGAAGAATCGGCCCCTCCCTCCCACCCCATCCTGAAACCTGGGTGCAAGGAAGAAAGAGGCAGAGAAAGACCAGGCCCAACTGCCCAGAAACCATCCAGAAGCCTTGGAGGGAGGTGAGTGAAGAATCGGCCCCTCCCTTCCACCCCATCCTAAAACCTGGGTGCAAGGAAGAAAGAGGCAGAGAAAGACCAGGCCCAGCTGCCCAGAAACCATCCAGAAGCCTTGGAGGGAGGTGAGTGAAGAATCGGCCCCTCCCTTCCACCCCATCCTAAAACCTGGGTGCAAGGAAGAAAGAGGCAGAGAAAGACCAGGCCCAGCTGCCCAGAAACCATCCAGAAGCCTTGGAGGGAGGTGAGTGAAGAATCGGCCCCTCCCTCCCACCCCATCCTAAAACCTGGGTGCAAGGAAGAAAGAGGCAGAGAAAGACCAGGCCCAGCTGCCCAGAAACCATCCAGAAGCCTTGGAGGGAGGTGAGTGAAGAATCGGCCCCTCCCTTCCACCCCATCCTAAAACCTGGGTGCAAGGAAGAAAGAGGCAGAGAAAGACCAGGCCCCAATTGCCCAGAAACCATCCAGAGGCCTGGGAGGGAGAAGGTCACCATCCACCACTGCAGCCAGAGGCAGAGGAAGAGGAACAGCTGAGACACAGGGAAAACATCCACTGCCCGCCACTGCGATGCCCCTGGAGCAAGGGACCCAGAGACAACAACCCCACTTGGGGAGTGAGGACACAAGGATAAGTAGCTGATGTGAAAAATGTAGCTGAATTAATATAGAGACTGACATAGAGACTTCATACTGACTTAATATAGCAAGTAACATAGAGACTGTGTTTTAGAGTGTGATAATTATGCATGACAATATGTAGTGTAAACTGTTCTAAACTTTTAAAACTGTGATATGATGTATGATGCGAGGAAAAAAATGGCGTAGAAACCGGCAAACCACGCCACAAAGCTTGGCAAGAGAACCCTATGGACCAAAACAAAAGGCAAAACAAAAGGGCAGGCTAGGTGATACAGGATGCTTAACACCTCAGAGGGGAGAAAGGGGATGGACAGGAAAGGGGGAGGGGAAATGCAATGTTGTAAGGAGCAATACTGTATAGGGACATGGAATGTGAGATCAATGAACCAAGGTAAACTGGAAGTGGTAAAAAATGAGATGGAAAGAATAAGCATTGACATCTTGGGAATCAGTGAGCTCAAATGGACAGGGATGGGCGAATTCAGCTCTGGAAACCATCACATCTACTACTGTGGACAAGAAAACTTTAGAAGACATGGAGTAGCCATAATTGTCAATAAAAGAGTGAGAAGAGCAGTAATGGGATACAACCTCAAAAATGACAGAATGATGTCAGTAAGAATTCAGGGCAAACCCTTCAATGTTACTGTGATCCAAATATACGCACCAACCACGGGTGCAGATGAAGCCACAGTGGACCAGTTCTATGAGGACTTACAACACCTCATAGAACAAACACCAAGAAATGATGTTCAAATTATTCTAGGAGACTGGAATGCCAAAGTAGGCAATCAAAAAGTGGAGGGAATAACAGGCAGGTTCGGTCTTGGAACACAGAATGAAGCAGGACAAAGATTGATAGAGTTCTGCCAAGAGAACGCACTGGTCATAGCAAACACCCTCTTCCAGCAACACAAGAGGCGACTTTACACATGGACATCACCAGATGGCCAACACCGAAACCAGATTGACTACATACTCTGCAGCCAAAGATGGAGAACCTCCATACAGTCAGCAAAAACAAGACCTGGAGCAGATTGTGGCTCAGATCACAACCTACTGATTGCAAAATTCAGGCTTAGACTAAAGAAAATAGGGAAAACAAAGAGACCAGACAGATATCACCTAGACAGCATCCCTAAAGAATACACGGTGGAGGTGATGAACAGATTCAATGGCTTAGACTCAATAGATAGAGTGCCAGAAGAATTATGGACAGAGATGAGGGGCATCATGCAGGAAGCAGCAAAGAAAACCATACCAAAAGAAAAGAAGAGTAAGAAAGCAAAGTGGTTGTCTGATGAGGCTCTTAAAATAGCAGAGGAAAGAAGGAACGCAAAAGTCAAAGGAGAAAGGAAAAAATACAATCATCTGAACACAGAATTTCAAAGAAAAGCAAGGAGAGATAAGGAAAACTATCTAAAAGAACAGTGCAAAGAAATGGAAGAAAACAACAAAAAAGGCAGAACCAGAGATCTTTTCAAAAAAATCCGGGAAATCAAGGGAACATTTAAAGCAAAAATGACCATGATAAGGGACAAAGACGGAAAGGAGCTAGCTGATGCAGAAGAGATTAAGAAAAGATGGAAAGAGTACACAGAGGAACTCTACAAAAAGGAACTCAACACTCCTGATAGTCACAATGATGAAGAAATTGAACCTGAGCCAGACATCCTGGAGAGTGAAGTCAGAAAGGCCCTAAAGAGCACTGCAAACAACAAAGCTAGTGGAGATGATGGTATCCCAGTTGAATTTTTCAAAGCTCTAAAAGATGATGGCATCAAATTACTGCATTCAATATGCCAGCAGATTTGGAAAACAAAACAGTGGCCACAGGACTGGAAAAGATCAGTATATGTTCCAATCCCAAAAAAGGGCAATGCCAAAGAATGTTCAAACTATCGAACAATCGCGCTCATCCCACACGCCAGCAAGGTGATGCTCAAGATAATACAGGATAGACTTCAGCAGCATGTGGAAAGAGAATTACCAGAGGTGCAGGCTGGTTTCAGAAGAGGCAGGGGGACTAGAGACCACATTGCCAACATACGTTGGATCATGGAGAAAACAAAGGAATACCAGAAACAAGTTTATTTTTGCTTTATTGACTACACTAAGGCATTTGATTGTGTGGATCACAACAAGATGTGGCAAGTGATTAAAGAGATGGGAATACCAGAACACCTCATATGCCTCCTGAGAAATCTGTACATGAACCAAGAAGCAACAGTTAGGACAGAACACGGAATGACCGAGTGGTTTGGAATAGGAAAAGGAGTAAGACAAGGCTGCATTTTGTCACCCTGCTTATTCAACTTATACACAGAGCACATAATGCGCAATGCAGGGATGGAGGAATCACAATATGGGATCAAAATTGCTGGGAGAAACATCAACAATCTGAGATATGCAGACGACACCACCCTAATGGCAGAAAGTGAGGAAGACCTAAAGAATCTCTTGATCGGTTTGAAGGAAGAGAGTGCAAAAGCTGGCTTGAGACTCAATATCAAGAAAACCAAGATAATGGCAACAGGTCCGATCAGTTCCTGGAAAATAGACGGGGAAGAAGTAGAAGCAGTGACAGATTTCACTTTCTTAGGATCTAAGATCACTGCAGATGGAGATTGCAGCCATGAAATAAAGAGGCGGCTGATTCTAGGGAGACAAGCCATGAGAAACCTGGGGAACATAGTGAAAAGCAGAGACATCACCTTGAAAACAAAAATTAGAATAGTCAAAGCAATGGTATTCCCAGTGGTAATGTACGGATGTGAGAGCTGGACAATTAGGAAAGCTGAACGCAGAAGAATAGATGCCTTTGAAATGTGGTGTTGGAGGAGAGTTTTGAGGGTACCTTGGACAGCGAGGAGAACAAATAGGTCAATCTTAGAAGAAATCAACACTGACTGCTCATTGGAAGGTCAAATAGTAAAGATGAGGCTAAAGTACTTTGGGCATCAAATGAGAAGGGAGGATTCACTTGAGAAGGCCGTGATGTTGGGAAAGGTGGAGGGCAAAAGAAGAAGGGGGAGGCCAAGGATGAGATGGATAGATGGTATTGTAGACACAATGGGCACAAAACTGGGAGGACTGAGGGGGATGGTGGAGGACAGAGGCGCCTGGAGAACGATGGTCCATAGGGTCGCAAAGGGTCGGAATCGACTGTGCGACTGAACAGAGATATTTGGATCTCAGAGTGTATCTGCTATGGCTAAGATAAGTCATTCAAATGGTAAAAATTAAAGTAATACTGTACAGGCAAAAAGGCAGTCTGCCTGTATGTATGTATGTATGTATGTATGTATGTATGTATGTATGTATGTATGTATGTATGTATGTATGTATGTATGTATGTATGTATGTATGTATGTATGTATGTATGTACGTACGTACGTACGTATGTATGTATGTATGTATGTATGTATGTATGTATGTATGTATGTATGTATGTATGTATGCACAGTAATACCTCATACAAAGTCCGCTTCATACAACATCGGATTCATACAACATCGCCTAATTCCTTGAAAAAAGTTGCCTCATACAAAGTCATGTGACTTTGTATGAGGCATTGGAGTTTTCCCAGGTTGCATTATGCCTGGGCAGTATAAAAGGCAGGACACATGCATGCATTGCTCTTGTGGGTTTTGCATGAGGCGAAGAGTGTTTAGGAGTGGTTTTGAGCACGATTTTGGATTTTTCAATTTTTTTCGTCAGAATTTTTAGAAGCAGTCCTTGGATTTTTGCAGCATTCTTCAGGTTCTTGGACAATCAGGGTTGTTTGACATGTTTTTGTAATGTTTTTAGCCTTTAGACAATGATTTCTTAAAGTTCTGTCAGTTTCCTGTCTGTTTCCTTGACTTTGCCCTGAAGTCTGTGCTGTTACAGTACAATGTATCTCTATGGAAACAACGTTGTATGAGGCATCGCGGCTAGGATTTTGCATGCCTCATACAAAAGTCCAAATCCGTATAACGTCCAAACTTGTGGAACCAAGTTTGGACGTTGTATGAAGTATTACTGTATATTACTGTATGTATGTATGTATGTATGTATGTATGTATGTATGTATGTATGTATGTATGTATGTATGTATGTATGTATGTATGTATGTATGTATGTATGTATGTATGTATGTATGTATGTATGTATGTATATGCATCTGTATGCATCTGGAATTAATTAACGAGGATACCCCCCTCCCTTGTATTGGGTTTTCCTTCTGATGTTCTTCAATTCCAAATGTAAATAGGTTGGTTTTGGCTTCACAATCTCAATCTCTCCCTTAAGGGTTAAACCATCACATTTGTTTCTCTAAATGACGGTAAAAGCACTGTTATCCCGAAGCCAGCCTCACCTCGCCAGCTCCAAGGGATTCCTGTTAGTTTCTGTTGGGATGATTTACATTTTTGCAAGATAATTAACTTACAGCTTCTATCCCAACAGTTTACATTCCTTTTTGGAGAGGAACTATTTTGGTGCTGGCAAAATATGATAGTAGAGCTGAGGTGGAACCAGGTGGGCTGCAGAAGGTCAGGGCTGTTCCACACACCGAAGAAGAGGGAGTAAGTCAGGGATTCCCAACCTAAGGCCCAGGGGCCAGATG
This sequence comes from Bradypodion pumilum, assembly GCA_035047305.1. Taxonomy (NCBI): domain Eukaryota; kingdom Metazoa; phylum Chordata; class Lepidosauria; order Squamata; family Chamaeleonidae; genus Bradypodion; species Bradypodion pumilum. Next base: position 182,524,396 of record JAWDJD010000004.1, on the reverse strand, counting down.
TGGCCTGTGACATCATTTCATGTGCCTCCCCATCACCTCTGCCACACCTGGAAGTGCCATGAACTGGCAAAATGGTCATCTGGCCCCCGAAGCTGTCTGAGGGAGCATGACCTGGCCCTCAGCTTGAAAGAGTTGAGAACCCCTGGAGTAAGTGGTTCCTTGCTTTCTTGAAAAGGATGGCTTTGAAAAGCAACAGACTTACCTTGATTACCATATATACTGTCAGTTTTGGTCTCCAAACAGGATGACAAAATGACTTTGAAGTGAAAGCAAGCACCAGTAAAGGAAACAAGAAGGGATTCTCATATTCACTTCAGAAAACAATTGCACAAAAGTGCAACACCAAGCAGAAGGCTAACGGGAAATCTGACAGTCACAGCTAGTTTTGCAAGATTATCATATCATAAACTTAAATAGATTTACAAGCATAGTACTTTGTTGTATTTTGTTTCTTACAGGGCCTTAAATGCATAAGGCCTTATTTCCTGTTTTCCATTATGGGCAAAACTCGCAGCAGATGTACATTTAGATATACCGCCTATTGATACATATTGCTCCCTTTTTTCCCCTCAGTTTAACATGGTGCACATCCCTCTCCCTATACTTTGCCAACAGTTCTATTATCAATCTAGGCCAGGCCAAAAGGCAATAACTGGGCCATGGCTGCCTGCTGAGTTTTGAGGGGGTTGACAACCAGGATCTCTAAGGGCAACAGTTTAACCACTATATCCACATAACTATGGTTTCTTCACTGTCTCATGATAATTGTCCCCTTTGGCTTCTCCTTATGATCATTGACCTGAATTAAAATCCCTCTTGTATATATAATCATGTTGAAAGTGAGGGAAAATACACAACATCACCAATGAAAGAGTGTTATGAAACTTGCAAAACTAACAGATTTGTTTTCACATGAACTTTCATGGCCTTACAATCCTCTTCCTCAGGCATGTGAATAATTCAGCCCCATATATACAAGCATATTGTACAAGTTTGTGGGAGTGGAATTAAGAGTGACAAGGAATACAAAAAACATGAATGAGAAGTATTATTAACACGGGCAGTAAAGTTAAAGGTTGCCCTTGCTCGAAAGCCAGTCGTATCCAACTCTAGGGTTCAGTGCTCATCTCTGTTTAGCCAAGAGCCAGCGCTGTCTGTTTTTAAAAAAATATTTTTATTTTTTTAAAAAAAAATAACAAAAAATAACAGAACAGAAAAACCAGACAACAATACATCTCTAACAATACAAAGTACAATACAATATATATGTATATATGAATAAATAAAAAGAAAAAACAAACCTTATCATAATCATAATCATAATTTTTAAAAACTACAGTATTCTCATTTTTAACAACTCATTCATCATTCATCAAATATATACTCCTTATATAAATAACTTTTGTACTATATAACCTCTTGAATATTTGTATATATGTTTCAATAAATGTATATTTTATTCCTTATGTTCTAATATTATATATAATACTGTACATAAAATAAAAACAAAACAAGATCACCAGTGATATTTACAATGCCCCAGGAGATTGTGTTCTTCCATAACTCACTCTTTCTATTTCCAAAAACTCAATTGCCCTGGTGCTGGTCTGTAGCCTTTACCCTCAATCAATGTATGTTCCAAAAATGGCTTCCATATATTCCAAAATTTATTTTCCTTAATTATACCCTTCTTCTGATTCAGATTCCAGGTAAGCTTATCATTCAATGCTAATTCCCACAATTCTTTATACCAATCTTCCATTTCTATCAAAGAATCACTCTTCCAATTTCTTGCAATACATTGCCTTGCTGTTGTCAATATAATGGATAACAGATCTTTTTTTATTCATATCTATATTCACATTATCCACATCCATCAATAAGCTGATACCTACTCCCATCTTAAAATCCACTACCATTATTTCTGTGATTTCTTTCTATATATTTGCCCAAAAATCCTATAACACATTACAACCCCACCACATATGCTCATACGTCCCCAGTATATTCTTACATCTCCGACACATTTTACTTTTTGTACTATCCATCTGGTGCAGGGGCCAAGTACCACCTCCATAATCTATATCTATAAAACAGAGGTGTGGTCTTGTATGTGCTCCAAATGAACCCACACCCCTGGACCAAACTTGCTGAAAATTGGCACACACCTATCTTGGGTTTGCGAGATCAGCACTGTGAGGGTTTCAAAACCCATTTGGGGGTTTATGCCCCCCAAAGTGGGACACAAAGGGGACACCCCCATCAGCCGGAGAAGCAGCAATGAACCAGCAGTACTGCACACACGCAGCACAGCCAAGACAGCGGCTTGAATTTTTAGTCAGGAGATGCCACCGTTAAAGAAAGCTGTGGCCAGGGGCACTTTAGGTCGGACAATGATGTGAATTAGTGTCAGCTTCACGTGTTGTTTGTGTACAGATGTGTTGCACAGAGAATAGGTGGGCTCGCAGCCCTTGTTGATAGGGACACCTTTGAGTTTTTCTCACAGCAAGGGTGGGTAATGAGAGGCCCACTAGATATTATTGGACTTTTTGTGTATGAGAGTCAAGACACAAGGCACAGCCAAAAGGCTGGGTTAACTCAGGTTTATTGCATGGTGGACAGAGGGAACATGAGGTAATGGCGGACGAACAGCTCTATATATATGGTAGTAACGTATTTGAATGTGGCTCCACGGTAGCCCGTTGGCTACTGGTCCGCGTGATGTCATGGCTGGTCACGCCCTTCTTGTCCAGGTGTAGGTAGCGGCGGGAAACTTCCCGCGCTGCGGTCTTTGATGGGTTTGAACCAAGAGAGCCTGGACGCTCGCTGCTGCCAGCTGGTGGTCATTAGCTCGCGTCCTATTACAGGGTTTATGTGATACAGCTGAAGGTTACATTGTTACTCATAGGCAAGGTTACATTGGTTCAGATACATTGATATCACATGTGGAAGGTTACACTATTAAAACACAACACTCCTCCCCCCTAGGATGAGACGAAGTCTCTCAGCCAAGGTGGCTTATTTCGAACACGCTGGGGTCTCGGCGCGGGCTGCCCTGCCCTGGCTTCGCTCCCTCCTCCTTGCTCCCTGGCTGCCTGCCCTGTAACAGGAGAGGATGACTTGTTAGTGGTTTGCCGCGGTTCTGCGGCTTTGTTGGAAGGTGTGTGCTTTGTTTGGGGCGAACCGGGGGCACTAGGGGCTAACGAAAAACCCCTCTTCTCGCTTGGATGGGTGGGGGAACACTCCAAAAAACCCCCCCGGCTAGCAAAATCAAAATCAAAATCGGCTTCGGGGGAAGCGGCAGCGGCGGCCGCACACTCCTTTTCCCTCCCCCCGGGCTCGGATAGAACTGGGGTATCAAAAGGATATGAGTCGGGCTCACCGCTTTCCCTCCTGGCTTCGGACTGGTGTCCCTCGCTGTCTCCCCCTTGGGCTAAACGGGTGGGGGAGAACCCTATCGCTGAATCCTGTCGCTGAGCCCCACTGATCGGCCCCTCACTCACTCGGTGCCTCAGTTGGTCAGCGTGCCTCCTCCAGAGGAGGCCGGTGCTAGTTTCCACCCGATATGACACTGGCCCCGTCTGTTCTATTATCGTCCCTGGTACCCAGGCTGGGCCTGCGTTGGCATAGTTCCTGCAGTGTACAGGGTCGCCTACGCCGAAACCTTTCGAGACCGCTAAACCTATGTTCTTCCCTTTGTCCTCGACCCTCGACGGGTCCAACCTGGACAAAAGCGTCGTCAGTTTCCTCCGCATCAGCAGCTCAGCCGGCGAGTATCCAGACGCTAAGGGGGTCACTCTGTACGCTAATAGAAATTGACAAACTTGGTGATTTAGATCTCCCGAGCCCATTCGCCGCAGCGCATCCTTTGTGGTGCGCACCAACCGTTCCACTTGGCCATTCGTGGCCGGGTGAAACGGCGCGGATGTGACATGCCGAATTGCATTCGCCTCCATGAATGCTGCGAACTCAGCGGACGTGAAGCAACTGGCGTTATCGCTGACCAAAGTGTCGGGTAAACCGAACGTGGAAAAAACCCTCCTTAGCTGGCGAATGGTAGTGGCGGAGGATGTGCTCTTTACCGGAATGACCTCCAGCCACTTTGAATATGCATCCACCACCAGGAGAAACATGGTTCCTCGGAACGGGCCAGCAAAATCTACGTGCACCCTGGACCACGGTCCCCTTGCTGCATCCCATTCCCTATGCGGGAGGCGGGCCACCTCCGGTCGGGAGCACTGACATGCCTCACAAGTGCCCACCATATGCTCTATGTCGGCGTCCAGCTGGGGCCACCAGAAGTAACTCCGGGCCAACGCCTTGGAACGGACGATTCCCGGGTGGCTGACGTGCAACAGCTTTAGCACCTTCGGCCGCAGGGACGTAGGAACCACCACCCGTTGGCCCCACAAAAGGCACCCCCTCTCTAAAGACAACTCTACTCGCTTTCGGAAAAATGGGTCGAATTCCGCGCCTGGGGATGACGCCGGCCACCCCTTCTGCACCCACGAGCATACTTTCTCTAGTGTTCTATCCTTTCCGGTCGCCCTGGCAACGTCGGCCGGTACTATCGGGGGTGACTCCAAGACCTCTATTAATAATACCTGGCGGTCTCTTCTTACCCCTGCCTTCTGGTCGTCCGACAAGGGTAACGGCGACCGTGAGAGCGCGTCTGCGTGGCTGATTTCCTTCCCTGGCCGGTATTCTAACTCATGTTGATATGCGTTAAGAAAAATAGCCCACCGCAGCATCCTCGGGGACAGGATCTGTGGCGTGGGCTTATTTGCAGTGAATATTCCTAACAGGGGCTTGTGATCAGTAACGATCTTGAACGGCCGACCATACAGAAAATCGTGAAATTTCTTGGTTCCCGCTACTATCGCTAGTGCCTCTCTATCGGTCTGTGCGTAATTCCGCTCTGCTTGGGACAGGGACCTTGAATAAAACGCTATCGGGGCCTCCCTTCCGTCGTGTAACACGTGGCAAAGCACCGCCCCCACCCCCACCGGGGATGCATCGCAGACTAAAACTATGGGCCGTTTGGGGTCGAAATGAGTCAGGATTGCCTCGGATGTGAGGAGTTGCTTTAACTCTGTGAACGCCCTTTCTTGCTCGTCACCCCACAGCCATTTTTCCTCTTTTTTAAGTAACCGATGGAGCGGCTCGGCAACAGACGCCTTCCGTGGAAGGAAGGTATGGTAGAAATTGAGAAGCCCCAGAAACGACTGTAGCTCGGTTTTGGAAGTGGGGCGAGGGGCTTTCTTAATGGCGGCTACCTTAGATTTGGACGGCCTAATCCCCTCGGGCGTGACACGGAACCCTAAAAACTCAACCTCTGTTTCAAAAAATACACATTTGTCCTTCCTCAGTCGCAGCCCCGCTTTCTCGAACACGGTCAGGACCTTATCCAATCTGTGAGCCAGCTCGGCCTTACTCCCCCCCGTTATCAACACGTCATCAAAATATGGCAACACCCCCTCCAGCCCCTTCAGGAGGCGTTCCACTAGCGACTGAAAAATGCCAGGTGCCGAGTTCACGCCGAACTGTAACCTCGACACCTGGAACGCCCCCTTATGTGTGACTATTGTTTGTGCCGCCGCTGTGGCGGGGGTTACCGGGAGTTGCTGGTAGGCCTGTGCTAGATCGAGTTTAGCGAAACACTTTCCCCCATTCAGCCTGGCCAGAAGGTGGCTGACCACTGGCACCGGGTATGCATTAGGGCGGATTGCCTTATTAATGGTACACTTATAATCAGCGCAAATGCGCACCTCCCCGTTAGCCTTCAGTGCTGTTACAATTGGAGTCTCCCACTCCGCGGAATCCACAGGAACAAGAATTCCTTGACCCACCAGTTTGTCCAGTTCCGCCTCTATTTTGTCCTTTAGCGCGAACGGTACCCTGCGCGGTTTAAGTCTAATCGGGCGGACCTCCGGGTCTAAGTCGAAGGCTACAGGGGGTCCCTTGAACTTTCCCAGTCCACTTTTAAAAACAGCGGGGTGTGCGTCACACACCGCTTGTATTGGGTCCTCGCCTATGGCATGCACCCCTCCTATGAACAGGCCTAAGGGCTGAAACCACTGTGTTCCGAGGAGGCTACAACTCCCCCCTTTTAGCACCACTAGGGGAAGTTCCGCAGAATGTCTCTTAAAGCGAACCCGGAATGTCCCGACCCCCAACACTGGAATGCTGTTCCCCTGAACGTCCCGTAGTGTGGCCCTCAACACTTTAAGTTTGGGCCGCACGTGGGGGTCGATTTTCAAGAACTCTCTCTGGGGAATTATAGAATAGGAGGACCCCGAGTCAACTTCCATCCTAATGGGGGTCCCTTGTACTAGTACCTCCACAAAGTAATGGGGCTGTCCCGCAGACACGCTGAACACAGGAGCGTCGCCCTCGCTGTCGTCCGAGATGCGCCCCACGCCGTCCTGCTTCCTCGTGGCCCGGGCGCCATCTTTGGACCTCGCTGGACGGTCCGGTCTGGCTGAACGGTCTTGCGACTGTCTCCGGCCCTCTTTCCATTTCCTGCACGCCTTGGCGATGTGCCCCCGACGTCCACAGTTGAAACACTCGGCTTTCCTGAATGGGCACTTTACGCGCTCGTGGGCCGCTCCGCAACCCTCGCAGCGGCGCCCGCCTCTCCGGACCTTCTGGACCTCCTCGCCATCGCTGCTTTCTGAAGACGATTTCGAGGTCGGTCGGGTTGCATGCACCGACTGACCGGACTTCCCGTGCGACGAGTTTTCCGCTTTGCCGGCCCTCGGACGCCACTCACGCCACTTGTGCATCTCATCTACTCCAGCATTCGTGGATTCCGCGGCTTCCGCGGCCTCTACAACCTCTTCCAGTGTGGGTGGTGGCTCCTTGTTCATCAGGCTGCGCTGTACTTCCTTGTCCTTCAGGCCACACAGCACTCCGTCCCTGAGGGCCATCTCTAGGACGTGGTCCCATTTGCAGGGGGCGGCGGCTACCCTCATAGCCGTTACGAAGGCTTCTACCGACTCGTCCGGCGCTTGGACTCGCCTCCAAAACGCTCTCCGAGCGGGAAACATTGCCCTCGAGGGTCGGAAGCGCTCACGCAGCATTTTCATGATGTCACCGGCTTTGAAATCGCTCATCTTTTTCGGTGCAAGAATGCCCACCAGCGTCCGCTTGGTTTCCATCCCAAGCATGCGGGTGAGGATGGCCCTCTTCCTTTCCTCGTCGTCTTCTTTGACTTTGAGTTCCACCAGCGCCGCCTGGAAGTCCATCTCAAAAAGCTCCCAGTCTTGCGGTTTGGTGATGTTGAACCCGCTCTGTGTCCTGGCTCCATGGGGATCCATCATCCCACCTTCGTCGCCAATTTTGTGTATGAGAGTCAAGACACAAGGCACAGCCAAAAGGCTGGGTTAACTCAGGTTTATTGCATGGTGGACAGAGGGAACATGAGGTAATGGCGGACGAACAGCTCTATATATATGGTAGTAACGTATTTGAATGTGGCTCCACGGTAGCCCGTTGGCTACTGGTCCGCGTGACGTCATGGCTGGTCACGCCCTTCTTGTCCAGGTGTAGGTAGCGGCGGGAAACTTCCCGCGCTGCGGTCTTTGATGGGTTTGAACCAAGAGAGCCTGGACGCTCGCTGCTGCCAGCTGGTGGTCATTAGCTCGCGTCCTATTACAGGGTTTATGTGATACAGCTGAAGGTTACATTGTTACTCATAGGCAAGGTTACATTGGTTCAGATACATTGATATCACATGTGGAAGGTTACACTATTAAAACACAACAGGACTACAACTCCCAGCAGCCCACCCCATTATCCTGGGCAGGGTTGGATAGGCAGGCAAACAAAAGAAACAGTAACCCATAAACTCCCACCGCCAGTCACTAAGCCAGACAACTCAAATGTCGTCTTTGGCTAAGAAAACAAAGCTGGATCAAGGAAGAAGGTAGGCAAAACTCTCCCACAATGCTCGTTCCCTTTCTGCCGTTTGGCTGCCAAAAATGACTCGCGCGCCTCCACCAATCCACTGTTGATGCTTTTTCTTCCCTCCCACACACACTGTGTGAGAGGCCCAAATCGCTTGTGTCTCAAGAGCCAAGGATGCAACATATATAGACTCCAAAAAAACAAAAAACAAAACACCAGACTGTTGCCCAACTGTGTTTTCTGACAGGAGCAGAATGTATCTTTTCTCATGTATCTATTCTTATGCAAATAAGTGGATTGAAAATGTGCACACTCTGTTAGCCAATGGGCTTGTTGTAGGAGCAGAATGTATCTTTTCTCATGTATATTCTTATGCAAATAAGTGGATCAAAAATGTGCACACTCTGTTAGCCAATGGACTTGTTGTATTATTGTTACTGTTACTGTTACTGTTTATAGTGAATATAAGTCCGAGTTTTGCCCCATCCAAGCTGTGTTCAAACCCCACTAATAAAGAGATGAATTTCACTATTTCACTCGTCTGCTTCTTCATTCCCTGAACACAAAACTGGCGATGAAGGTGGGATGACGTCCCCACATGGCAGCAACATCGGCCCATTTGACCCAGCGCATCCAGAGAAATGGGCAACATACGAATGCCAATTCCGCCACGCAATGGCCTTGCAGAAGTTCACCGACGAAGACCAGAAGCGCTCCTGTTTCCTTGCTCAGTGCAGTTCTGAGACGTTTGAGCTGGCAACCCACCTCGTTCTCCCAAGGGACGTGGATGTGGTGCCGCTCGCAGAAATCATGTCCACACTGAGGAAACACCTGCAGTCAGAGGTCTCAATCTTCCCACCCAGGGTGGCCTTCCACAGAAGGGAGCAGCGACCTGGGGAGTCCATTGCAAACTACGCTGCCACTCTGTGCATTGCTGCCGCCCCATGCAAGTGGGACAACATCGAAGAAGCACTCCTGGACCATCTGCTGGCCGGCATGAGGGACGAAGATGCTCAATGACGCCTCATGATCAGGAAGATGCTAACTTTCAAGGCTGTCCTAGAAGAGGCGATAGCGTCTGTGGCCCCACGGTCCGGCATCAAGCTTTTCTGGCATCGCCACTCCACCACCAGTGCCACTGACTCAGCTGTGCAAGCTCAGCAAAATTCATCTTCATCCTCCTCAGCATCGCCTGGTTCCACCTCTTCATTGGAGTCCAGCGACACAGAGGGAGAAGTCTGAGTGTTCCGACAAAAGCACCGAGAGCACCGTGACAATCGGGAGAAGAAATCGGGAGAAGAAATTCCTTTGCAAGTGTGATGGCTGCGGAGCCCGGCATGACCGCAGGAAGTGCCCCTTCTGCACTGCAGAATGCCACGACTGCAGACGGATACTTCTCCTGTTTTGTTTTCGTTTTAAACTTCCATTTTTCTCCACTCAGCCTTCCACCTTTCTGAGGTCGGTAAAATAAGTACCCAGCATATTGCAGGGCAAAATGTTAATTAACTTGTGAACTGCCCTGACAATGCACTAAACGCAATGGGGCCATATATAAGTGTGAATGGATCCCAATGGGACCCAAGGTTGACTCAGCCTTCCACCTTTCTGAGGTCGGTAAAATAAGTACCAAGCATATTGGAGGGCAAAATGCTAATTAACTTGTGAACTGCCCTGACAATGCACTAAACACAATGGGGCCATATATAAGTGTGAATGCTATTGCTACTTGTAGGCCAGTCACCACAATGGGTTCCAATTAAAAAAATACAAAACAGTCCGGCATTTCGCCATCACGTCCTACGCTCACTTCTCCAGTTCACAAGTTAATTAGCATTTTGCCCTCCAATATGCTGGGTACTTATTTTACCGACCTCAGAAAGGTGGAAGGCTGAGTCAAACTTGGGTCCCATTGGGATCGAACTCACAATGTTTTGGCAGCAGTACAGCAGTTTTACTCACTGTGCCACCAGGGCTCCAAAGCTCGTGGGTCTCCCCACCCATGCCACCTCACATTGTGAAGTGGTTCTTTTGCAGGAGATTGTGAGGGGCTGTCCAGTGATGACAGCTGTCAGCAGCAATTTGCTGTTCAATGTTCGAGTAGAGCTCAAGGTGATGATTCCCCTGTGGGGTTAGAATAGTGGACAGTGATTCACGGGATAATGGGTTTAAATCCCAGTTTGGCCATGTACACTCAGGTTGTGGTGGAGAGACACTCTAGGCCAGTCAGTCTCTTAGCCTGAGCTACTTCACTGGGTTGTTGTGAGGATAAAGAAGGCAGAGATAGGCCATATATGCCAGCTTTTATTTCTTAGAGGAGGAGGAGGGTAGAAATGCTACCAATAAAGACATAAAAGTCATCAATTCAAGAAGTGCTATGGTTGGGTGGGTAGAGACCTACTTTGCCCTTCCAAGGAAGTCGTACAAGTGTTTTTTGCATGTTTCCTGTTGTCTGTCACAAAAACTGGTGTGCAACCTTATAATTGCCCACAATATCAGCTGATCAGATTCTGGTCATGTGAACAACGTTTTCCCAGGGGTGACCCCTCAGATCAGGTCATGTAACCAATAGTTTCCCATGGGCGCCCACTGCACCAAGCCATGTGACCATGATTTCCTATTGGCATCCTCTCGGATGAGGTCATGTGACCTAAGCAGGTCAAATAGTAAAGATGAAGCTTAAGTACTTTGGACATAAAATGAGAAGCGAGGACTCACTTCAGAAAGCCTTGATGCTGGGAAAACTGGAGGGCAAAAGAAGAAGGGGACGGCCAAAAATGAGATGGCTAGATGGTATTGTAGACACTGTCAATTTCCCACCAGAATTTCTAAATTCAATGAATCCTCAAGGAATGCCACCACATCGACTATTACTTAAAATAGGATCCCCAATTATTTTATTAAGAAATCTCAACCCATCAAAACTATGCAATGGCACAAGACTTTGCATAAAGAATATGATGCCCAATGTCATAGAAGCCACTATCATAACAGGGAAAGGGAAAGGTGAAACAGTTTGCATTCCACGCATACCTCTCATACCAAAGGATCTACCTTTCACCTTTAAAAGACTACAATTTCCAGTAAGACTTGCCTTCTCCATTACAATCAACAAGTCACAAGGGTAGACTATTAAGTACTGTGGAGTACAATTAACAACACCATGTTTCTCCCATGGGCAACTTTATGTAGCATGCTCAAGAGTGGTATCACCCATGAATTTATTTATTCTTGCTCCTGACAGTCAAACTAAAAATATTGTTTATCAGCAAGCCTTGCATTAAATTACAATTAATACAGCTATACACAAAGTTCAGCTGAACAAGAAGCCTACCAGCAACAATAAAGGAGGAAACAACACACAAAACAATACAGGCAGCAAAATCACTAGACACACAGCAACAACATAGGAGGTGACAACAGAGGCAGCAGAATGATAATGCAGCCAGTGACAACAGTGCAGGCAATGATGGCAGAGACAGTGATGAAGTAAGCGAAACTACAAGGCAGGACATGCCAGTAGAACTATACTTCCTTTTAAAAAAAATCCGAGGAAGGCCAGGTAATCAGCTAGTCACTGGCAGTTGCAGGGGGTCCTGGATGAAGCGGACTATCTGGACCCTTTTCAGTCAGGATTCAGGCCTGGATATGGTATAGAGACGGCATTGGTCACACTAATGGATGATCTCTGGCGGGAGCAGGATGGAGGTCATTTGTCCGTCCTTGCTCTTCTTGACCTCTCAGTGGCCTTCGATACAATCGACCATGGTATCCTTCTGGAACGACTCAAGGGATTGGGGATCCTGGGCACTGTGTGGTCCTGGTTCTCCTCATTCCTGAAGGGCCGGACTCAGTAGGTGTGGTTGGAGAGTGAGATGTCCAGCCCTAGGCCCTTCCAATGTGGGGTGCCTCAGGGCTCGGTGCTCTCTCCTCTCCTATTCAACATCTACACGAAGTCGTTGGGTGAGATCATCCGTTCCCACGGGGTGAGGTACCATCAGTATGCTGATGACACTGAGTTGCTGTCAAAGTCCTATCCAGGTGTCTGGAGGCTGTTAGGGTCTGGATGGGGGACAACAGGCTACAACTGAATCCCGGCACAACTGAGTGGCTATGGATTAGGGGTCCTGTGTTATCCTGGGAGCTACCATCTTTGGTTTTGGATGGGCCTAGTTTGCCCCAGACAGACCCAGTGTGCAACTTGGGGGTCCTCCTGGACTCATGACTACTGCTCGAAGAGCAGATGGCAGCGATGGCCAGGAGGGCTTTTGCCCAACTTCGGGTGATTCGCCAGTTGCACCTGCTCCTGGACCGGGACTCCTTGCTCATGGTCACCTCTAGACTAGATTACTGTAATGCGCTCTACATGGGGCAGCCCTTGACAACCATTCGGAGGCTGCAGTTGGTTCAGAATGAGGCTGCCCGGGTGGTGATAGGGTGTGGACATTATGCTCATGCCTCACCACTGCTCCGGGAGCTGCACTGGTTACCAATTTGCTTCTGGGTGCAATTCAAGGTGCTGGTTATTACCTTTAAAGCCCTACATAGTACTGGGCCAGGATACCTAAGAGACTGCATCTCCCCAAGATCATCTGTCCATCCAACCAGAGCGGACCGGAGGGGCTCTCTGCTTGTACCATTGGCTAGAGGGGCTCATCTCTCTGGCACAAGAAGGAGGGCCTTTTCCATGTCCGCATCGGCCCTATGGAACCTCCTGCCAGTGAAATTGCGGCTGCAGATGGAATTGCTGCCCTTTAGGAAATAACTGAAATCCTGGCTGGCAGGGCAGGTGTGGGGCACCGATAGAAGGGTGACCCCCGCCTGCTGTCTGGTTTAACAGTTGAGTTCCTCTCTCTCTGTATAAGTGTGAGTGGGGTTTTTAATGGGGTTTTATGTGTTTTAATCGGGTCTATGCATTTTTAGTGGGTTTTTAACATTGTCTATTTCTGTAAGCCACCCAGAGTCATTGTCGTTTTGGGAGGCAATAGAAGTACGAAAAATAAAATAAAATAAAATAAAATAAAATAAAATAAAATAAAATAAAATAAAATAAAATAAAATAAAATAAATAAATAGCCTATATATATGAAACAGAGGTGTGGGTTTATATGTGCTGTAAAGGAACCCACATCCCTGGACCAATGTTGCTGAAATTCGGCATATACATATCTTGGGCTTGCAAGATCAGTACTGTGGGGTCACAAAACCCATTTAAAATCATTATAAAATTCACTCACATTATAAAATCACAATGGAGGTTTTTTTTGCCCCTTTTGGGCTCTCCACCACCCCTGCCGCCTCTGGGAGGGTTGGGGGACCTGATCCGCATTTTTCTGATGTCCCCCGACCTTCCCAGGTGCTGCTGCAAGGCAAAACGTTGGGGGAAACTCCTTCCTTGACTGCAGGTTCTGCCTTGCAGCAGTGCCTGGGAAGGTCGGGGGACATCGGAAACAGCACGGATTGGGTCCCCCGACCTTCCCAGAGGCGGCAGGGGTGGCAGAGAGCCCGAAATGGGCGAAAAAATTCCATCCTGACTTTTTTCACCCACTTTGGGCTCTCTGCCACCCCTGCCATCTCTGGGAGGGTTGGGGGACCTTCTCCGCACTGTTTCTGACATCCCCTGGTCTTCCCAGGTGCTGCTGCAAGGCAAAATGCCAGGGAAAACACCTTCCTCGGCTGCAGGTTTTGCTTTGCAGCAGCACCTGGGAAGGTCGGGGGATGTCGGAAAGAGCGCAGATCAGGTCCCCCAACTCTCCCAGCAGCAGCGGCAGCAGCAGCGGCAGGTGGATCTGTGCTCACCCACTGCCGCTGCCGGCAGGGAGCCGGCCAGGTGCTTGACCAGCTCCCTGCCTGAAGTGGTGGCGGCTGAGCGCAGAAAAATGATGCATCGGATAATGCTAAACAATTGTTATCCGAAACAATTTTTTCCAAAATATCAGGTTGTTATCCGATTTTAGCATTATGTGATGTGGTCGTTATCCGAGGTTTTACTGTAATAATAATAATAATAATAATAATAATAATAATAATAATAATAATAATAATAATAATAATAATAATAATAATAATAATAATAATAATAATAATAATAATAATAATAATAATAATAATAATAATAATAATAATAATAATAATAATAATAGACACCAGTCAAAGTGAAAAAAGGAAAAAGAAAAAATGTTTTTTCAAATAACTTGCTTCTGTAATTTACGTAAGATCATATAATGTTCATAAAGTTCATTACATTCATAAAGTCCAAACATCAAAAATCAAAATTTGTCTTCTTGTAAATATCATGTATGTATAATCTCGTTCATATAATAATAATTTCAAACTGCGTCACTAAATCCTCAGTCATGCAACGCCATTTTGATCGTGTAAAGAAGAAAAAATAATCCCCAAGTAATCCCCAATTAAAGTCCAAATTGTACCAAAAAAAAGAATAAATTCACAGAATAAAAAAATATCTAAGAAAATATAAAAAATATAAAAGAAAAAAGAAAAGAAGAGGAACAGAGCTCCAAAACTTATCCTTTCTCCCACAAACTTTTACCACCTCCGAAGCTTCACTAAAGCAAATGTGCCTTCAAGCCTGGCTAGTAGTTTAGGCTGGCAGGCAGAGGTAGAGGCAAGGCTTGAGGAGGCTTGAGGAAGCGCATGGAGGTGTGAATGCGGAGCCAGTCGAGGTTGGCTTGAGTGAGTTAGCTGAAGTTAGCCTGAATGATTGGGAATCAGCTAAGACCAGCTGGGGCCGCGCAGAAGTGAATGAAAGAAAAGTAAGCTGTTTTGGAGCTTGTGAGTGAGTCAGCCTAACAGTTCTTTTTTGCTGGCTTTGGGAGTGAGGTGGAAGACTGAAAGTTAAAGTATTTTTGTGAAAGACTCCATTGAATTGTGTTGGACTGGTGTTGGAGTGGTGTGGGGCAGTGGGACCCTGAACTGGGCCGACTCAAAAGAGTCAAACTGCTTTCCGGGGGCTGTTCCCTCCATTCACTCACACGCTTGAGAAGTTAATTGGAGTTAAAAGCTGAGTCTCTTTGTCTTTTTACTTCTAAATCGGAGTTAAAAGCTGAAATACCTCACTCCCTGCTGACAAGATTTGGCATTGAGAGACATCAAAAAAGAGATAAATCAAGATTTTGTGGCTCCAGTGGCAGGCTTGCCAGCATTGTCTGCGTCTGTAGAGCTTTCTGTCAACATGTGGCAGGCATGCCTCATCACCAGAGTGCATGGAACACTGTTTACCTTCCCACTGAAGTGGTCCCTATTTATCTACTTTAGTGTATGAGAACCAAGACACAGGAACAGGCGAAGTATTGGCTTAACACATCTTTATTGCATGGTGGTCTGGGGGAACATGTGGTAATGGCGGACGAACAGCTCAATATATACAGTGGCTATACATTTGAATGTGGCTCCACGGTAGCCCATTGGCTACTGCCGGCGTGACGTCATTTCAGGTCACGCCCTTCTTGTCCAGATGAGGTAGTGGCGGGAATCTTCCCGCGCTGCAGTTCTTTGGGAATTGGAACCGTGTGAGCTGGGCGCTCGCTATTGCCACCAGGTGGTCATTAGCTCGCGTCCTAATTACAACGGGTTACATTGATACAGTTGGTGGTTGTTTAAAGGCATAGAATTGAGAACACAACATCCCTCCCCCCTAGGATGAGACGAAGTCTCTCATCCAAGATGGCTTATTGCAAATGCGCTTTGGGCGCGATGCTGGCTGGCTTGTCCCGGGGGTGCTACTGCTTCTCTGTCCCCTGGTTCCTTGTCCTGCAACGGGAGAGGGAGACTCATTAGTGACTTGCCGCGGTTCTGCGGCTTTTGGGGAAGGGACAGAAAAACCGGGGGCACTGGGGACTAACGAAAAACCCCGTTTCTCACTTGGATGGGTGGGGGACCACTCCGAAACACCCCCCCGGTTTTGTAACTGAAAATCAAAATTATCTCCTGGGGCGTCATTAGAAGGATCCCTCAGGATATCTACAAGGACAGATTCCTTCCCCTCCCCCCTAGGTGGGGACCACTGGCCCCCCTCTCCTCCCCCTTGGGCTGAACAGGTGGGGGAGAACCCTAACGCTGAATCCTTTTCTGCGCCGTCCGCACTCTGGTGTCCCGGAACCCTGCTCCGGAGTTGGTCTGCGTGTCGTCTCCAGAGTAGACCCGTGACGGTCTCTACGCAATACGACACGGGACCCGTCCGTCCAACGATGAAGCCCGGGACCCAGGCTGGCCCCGCGCTGGCGTAATTCCTGCAATGCACCGGGGCACCGACTTCGAAACTTTTCGTGTCCGCTAACCCGATATTCCTCCCTGTGTCCTCCACCCTTGTGGGGTCTAGCCTGGTCAGAATCGTAGTCAGCTTCCTACGCATTAAGAGCTCTGCGGGCGAGTACCCAGAAGCTAGGGGGGTCACCCTGTAGCCCAGCAGGAACTGGCACACTTGTAGGTTGAGATCCCCGGGACCCATGCGCCTCAGTGCGTCTTTGGTGATGCGCACAAGGCGCTCGACCTGGCCGTTTGTTGCCGGGTGGAAAGGGGCGGAGGTGATGTGCCGAATGGCGTTGATCTCAGTGAATGCCCTGAACTCTGCAGACGTGAAACAACTAGCGTTATCGCTAATCAGGGTGTTGGGTATACCGAACGTGCTAAAAACCCTATGCAAATGCTTCACTGTCATTGCCGAGGAGGTGCTCGTAACTGGGATGACCTCCAACCACTTGGAGTAAGCATCTACTACGAGGAGAAAAAGAGTCCCTCTAAATGGGCCCGCAAAATCAATGTGCACCCGGGACCACGGCCCCTTCGCCGCGTCCCATTCCCTGTGCGGCAGATGCGCCTCTTTGGGTCGGGAGCATTGGCAGCTCTCGCAAGTGCCTACCATGTGCTCGATGTCGGCGTCTAACTGGGGCCACCAGAAATAGCTCCTGGCCAGAGCCTTGGAGCGGACAATTCCAGGGTGGCTGACGTGCAGCAGTTTGAGTACCCTAGGCCTCAGGGATACGGGGACCACCACCCGCTGGCCCCACAGAAGGCACCCTCTCTCTATGGACAACTCTAGCCTCTTCCTGAAAGACGGGGCGAACTCTGCCACCGGGGAGGACGCTGGCCACCCTTTTTGCACCCAGGAGCTGACTAGAGCTAGCGTCTTGTCCTTTCCGGTCGCCTTGGCGATGTCTGCGGGTACAATGGGGGGCGAATCTAAGACCTCTATCAGGAGCACTTGGCGGTCTTTTTCTTCCTCGCCCACGGCGCTGCTAGTGTGGGGAAGGGGAGACCTCGACAGGGCATCCGCGTGACTTATTTCTTTCCCTGGGCGGTACACCAACGCGTGCTGATACGCGTTTAAGAAGATGGCCCACCGTAACATCCTAGGGGACAGGATCTGAGGTGTGGGCTTGTCCGCAGTGAAAAATGCCTAGCAGGGGCTTGTGGCCGGTAACTATGGTGAAGGCGCGGCCGTAGAGGAAATCGTGGAACTTCTTAGTCCCCGCTATTATTGCTAGCGCCTCCCTGTCTGTTTGGGCGTAGTTTCGCTCAGCCTGGGACAGGGATCTGGAGTAGAATGCTACCGGGGCCTCTCTCCCGTTTTCCAGCACATGGCACAGCACCGCCCCCACCCCCACTGGGGATGCATCACATATCAGAACCACCGGCTTCTTGGGGTCAAAATGGGTGAGAATGGCATCAGACGCTAGGAGTTGTTTCAGTTCAACAAATGCCCTCTCTTGGCTCTCGCCCCACCTCCACGCCTCGTCCTTCTTGAGCAGCTTATGCAGCGGCTCTGCTACCGATGCCTTCCGAGGCAGGAAGGAATGGTAGAAATTTAAGAGCCCTAGGAACGACTGCAATTCGGGCTTGGAGGTGGGGCGAGGGGCACCTTGAATTGCGGCTACCTTTGATTTGGAGGGTTTAATTCCCACAGGGGTTACCCGGAAACCCAAGAACTCAACCTCTTTTGCGAAGAAGATGCATTTGTCTTTCCGCAACCTCAACCCCGCCTTTTCAAACACCGCCAGTACTTTGTCTAGCCTTTCAGCCAACTCCTCCTCACTCCCCCCCGTTATCAATACGTTATCAAAGTATGGCAAGACCCCATCCAGTCCTTTCAAGAGGCGTTCCACGAGCGACTGGAAAATGCCGGGCGCCGAGTTCACGCCGAACTGTAGGCGCGTCACCTGGAACGCCCCCTTATGAGTGACTATTGTTTGCGCAGCAGCTGCAGCAGGGGTTACCGAGAGTTGCTGATAGGCCTGCGCCAGGTCAAGTTTTGCGAAACACTTTCCCCCATGTAATCTGGCCAACAGGTGGCTGGCTATCGGCACCGGATACGCATTAGGGCGGATCGCCTTATTAATGGTGCACTTATAATCAGCACATATGCGAACCTCCCCGTTGGCCTTTAGCACAGTTACAATCGGATTCTCCCACTCCACGGAATCAACAGGAACAAGAATCCCCTGGCCCACCAATTTGTCCAGTTCCGCCTCTATTTTGTCCTTTAGTGCGAAAGGCACTCTGCGCGGCTTAAGTCTTATTGGGCGGACCTCCGGGTCCAGGTCGAACGCTACTGGGGGTCCCTTGAATTTTCCGAGTCCTTTCTTGAATACTTCGGGGTGCACGTCACACACCTCCTGTATTGGGTCAGACCCAACGGCATGCACCCCCCCCCCAATGAACAAACCCAGGGGCTTAAACCATTGAGTCCCGAGGAGGCTGCAACTTCCCCCTTGAGAACAACCAGGGGCAGTTCTGCGGCGTGCTGCTTGTACTGGACCTTGAATTTTCCAACCCCCAGCACCGGAATGCTATTACCCTGTACGTCCCGCAGCGTGGACCTCAACGCTTTGAGCTTAGGGCGCACGTGGGGGGAAATTCCCAAGAACTCCCGCTGGGACATGATTGAGTAGGAGGAACCTGAGTCTATCTCCATCCTAACAGGGGCCCCTTGCACCAGTACCTCAACAAAGTAACGGGGGTGTCCCAAGGACACGCTGTACACTGGGGCGTCGTCGCTGCTGTCGTCGGAGATGCGGCCCACGCCGTCCTGCTTCCTCGTGGGCCGGGCGCCCTCCTTGGTTCTCGGCGAGCGGTCTGACGAGCTTTTCCGGTCCCTGCGCCGCCGTCTGCAGACCTTGGCGATGTGCCCCTGGCGTCCACAGTTGTGGCACTCGGCCTTCCGGAACGGGCACTTGATGCGGTCGTGGGCCGCTCCACATCCGTCACAGCGTCGGCCTTCCTTCCAAACCCTCTGGACATCCTCGTCGTCGCTGCTCTCCATGGAAGATTTCGGCGTCCGTCTGGCCGCATGCACCGCCCCCGCTGCCTTGTCGGACTGTGGGGGCCTTTCTCTGAACCCCTTGACTCTGGCCCCCGTGGCTTCCGCGGCCTGCGCTGCCTTCACAACCTTGCGCAGCGTCGGGGGTGGCTCCTGGTTCATCAGCTTTCACTGAACCTCCTCGTCCCACAGGCCACACAGCATGCGATCCCTGAGGGCGATTTCCAGGTTTTCCCACTTGCATGGGCCGGCGGCCAACAGCAGGGCCGCTGCAAAGGCGGCGATGGACTCACCAGGTGCTTGGACTCTCTTCCAGAACGCATCTCGAGCCGAGAACATCGAAACTGAGGGCTGGAAATGGTCACGCATCGCCTTCAGGAGCTGTTTGACCAGCAGCTCGCTCACCTTCTTCGGTGATACCAGGTCCACCAATACTCTTTTGGCAGCATTCCCGAGCATCCGGGTGAGGATGGCCCTCTTCTTTCCCTCGTCCGTAATGTCGGACACCACCAGCGCATCTTGGAAGTCCATTTCGAAGAGCTCCCAGTCTTCCGGTTTGTTGATGTCGAAACCGGCATGACTAGCGTGTGTCTTGATCTCGTGGGGATCCATTATCCCACCTTCGTCGCCAATTTAGTGTATGAGAACCAAGACACAGGAACAGCCGAAGTATTGGCTTAACACATCTTTATTGCATGGTGGTCTGGGGGAACATGTGGTAATGGCGGACGAACAGCTCAATATATACAGTGGCTATACATTTGAATGTGGCTCCACGGTAGCCCATTGGCTACTGTTGGCGTGACATCATTTCAGGTCACGCCCTTCTTGTCCAGGTGAGGTAGTGGCGGGAATCTTCCCGCGCTGCAATTCTTTGGGAATTGGAATCGTGTGAGCTGGGCGCTCGCTATTGCCACCAGGTGGTCATTAGCTCGCGTCCTAATTACAACGGGTTACATTGATACAGTTGGTGGTTGTTTAAAGGCATAGAATTGAGAACACAACATCTACTTATAATTTCTTGCTTTTGGCAGGAGCTGGGACAGAGATGGGAGTTCACTATGTTGTGCAGTACTCGGGAATTGAACTCTGACCTTCCAGTCATGGAGTTTAGCATCTTAACCACTTGAGCCACCGCAGTCCCAACACTGGCAGTAGATACTGGGTAATAGTACAGAGAAGATATCTGTTTCTCAGGAAATGCAGAGGATAATATCGGGGAGCTTGTAGAGATCAGGGGGAGAATTTTGTAGTGTAAGACATTTGTGTGGTATGGCAAAAAGTGGCATCTGTTTGGAGAGAGAGGTTTATTCTACCTTGTGCTGTAGGGTAGAGCTTGCCGGGGGGTTTAATGTGAGGAGTCAATATAATTTTAACACTCATCTAAAAACAAACAAAATTTAGAGTTAAGCTATAAAATTAGTACTCAGTTTCCTAGCCACCAATGCAAATAAGTAGACATAAAAGGTAACATATATTCTGTTACAAAACAATAGAAGACATAAAAATTCAGTAGATGTATTTTTCACATGTATCTTTATAAATAAGATATTGAACAATGTGATGAACAATATCTTCCATTATGGCTTTACAAAAACTATAGTGGTGTTCTGATGGTAATTTCTTACAATCTCTCTAAAAAAGCAGAGGGAATAACACTGAATCTTAATTCTATAAAAGCATTTTTACTTGAAATAATAAAAGCAACATAATTGGCTTTTTTATTATCCAAGCAAATGCACAAATACAATTCTTCTTCTTCCGTGTCTAGGCCAGACGTGAAACTGCCAAATGAAGGCACCCTTTGGTGAGTTAATTCTAAGTACAATGAAGAAACTCTACAAGTATGAATAGATAGCAAATGACACCCTGCCTCACAATATGAGATGCCTTAACTAAAATGTAGATATTATCTGTATCTTGGTGAGATGGCAATCAAATAAAGCCAATAAGCTAAATTACACACACACATGTTTGGCCTAATAATTGACAAAGTCCCATAAGTCTGCACCACATACCAGAGAAGCAGTGATGCACTTCAATTTTTTTTACTACCTACTCTGTGGGCGTGGCCAAACATCCTGCATTATGGGCTGTGGAGTTGGGTGTGGCCAACCAAGTGGGCATGGCCTGGGGGAATCTCCGCTACCGGTTCTGCAGAACCTGACAGAACCTGCTGCAGTGCATCACTGAAGAGAAGGCCCAGCCTAAAACAAACCAACAAAAATGTTGAAGGCTGAACAAATCCATAGTTGACATTTCCTGTAAAAACCTTAAACATAGTTTCAACAGCGGGTTGTATTTTATTCAGAATGACATGTTTCTGGCACTCCAAGAAGAACTGGCTGCAAAAATTATCTGCATCAAACAACACTTGATGAGCTTCAGTTATGCTCATTCACATGTCCCTAGAACTAACTAAGGTAATTTTTTTTAGGTTGAGAGTGCCAAGAATTATAGGGACTTGGCATGCATTAAAATGAAAAGGAGTTTTTAGACACTTTGTTGCTGATTAAGAAATGGAAGTAGCTGGCAAATGGCTATCTGGCTGAGTACCAGAATCTGTCCTGTGGGATCTGGGAATAGAATTGCTAACAATAGTCACTGTTAAAAAAAGTATTATAACATACCAAAAATTATTCTTAAAAGGCACATGCTTATATATTAATAAATAGGACAGCCTAGTCCAATGACATATATGTGCATGCTTATGTACATACATATGTATGCCGACACATCTATAGAAAACATTTTTATATATCTATAGTGGACTGTAATTAAGGCACTTCATAATAATGAAAAAATGGAATGTAACAGCTCAATGTATTAGATCAGGGATTCTCAACCTGCGGCCCATGGGCTGGATGAAGTCTGCAGCACCATTTTATGTGGGCCCTACACCACCTCCTCCACACCAGGAAGTGCCATGTGGTGGAGGAAGGGCAAAATGGCCATCCAGCCCCCGAAGCTGTCTAAGGAAGCATGAGCTGGCCCCCGGCTTTAAAAGGTTGAGAACTCCTGGTATAGGCAAAGATGACCACATGAAAGTTCACAGTGCTGCATGACCAAACCACAAACAGCAATAAAACAAAGTACTTTCATTAGTAATCCATGGCCATAAATATGCAGTAGCACAATTAGGAATATAGGCAATACCCTGTTTTATCTTCTGAGGTCCATGATTAGAGGGGGAAAGAGAGAGAGAGAGATCACTGTGTCTATCATTGGCTGCAGTACATCCTTGTTGCACAGAAATTCTATCCATGAAAGAGAAGATGAGGCTACACTTGGTGCAGAAGACTTTGCCCTGAACACTACTTAACTTCAAGGGAGTGACCTAACTTCCTATTATTGCATCTCACAGGGAAAAATTAAACCTCAATGGGGCAAAAATGGTGGATGGGGAGAAAGATTAACTTTTTGTAAGGACCTGCAGTGGTGATAATGCAATTGGCATTGGCGTTTTGCTTCTCTAGGGTTGTTACCCACCGCTGTATGGCTTGTTGGATCTACAGAGGATGGCCCACATAAAGACTCACAGGAAGTGAGTTTGTACTCCCAATTTCCTTTCAGCAGCAAAATTCTCTTGCCTCTAAATTAGGGGGTCTCCAACCTTTTAAAGTCGGGGGCTGGCTCATGCTCCCTCAGACAGTTGAGGGAGGCAGACTGGTGGTACCCCTGCCATTTATGACAACTGTAAACAAATATGTGGCTGATTTTGGTGGTGACAGCAGCAGCTGGAGCGAGGGCAGGGGCACTGTGGGCTGGATCCAGTCCATGGGACGTAGGTTGCCTACCCCTGCTCTAAATAAATAAATGGAACAAGTTGTTCCATTCATTTGCATTGAGACAAGAAAGTAAGGGCTTAGGCTGATGGAGGTCAGAACTGTGATGTCTGTCACCCATAAATCTGAAATGATTCACTCCAAGTTTTCCATACCTATTTTAATTTTTTCTTGAATGCAGTCCACTCTGAGTTTCCACATGCTAACACATCCTCACCCTTCCTCCTCCAACTCTCCTCCTCCTCCACAGGGCCGTAGCCAGGGGGTGGCCAGGGTGGGCTTGGCCCCAGAGCCGCCATAAAAGGAGAACCGTCCCAGGCCCAGAGACCAGAAAAATAGATCTGCGCATGCGCTGAAAACAATGCAAGCGCAGGAAACAGGGAAAAACAGATCTGCGCATGCGTTGAAAACCATGCATGCACAGAAAACCACAGGGGCATGGACAAAATGTGGGGACACACACACCCCGCGCGCATACTGGGCCCAAAAATTTCCGATGGCGGACCTGCTTGGCCCACCCTGAATTATCATGCTGCCCACCCTGGCAAAGTGCAATTTCCCATAGGAATGCATTGGAAAGAAGCTTAGTTGCCCTTCCTGAAAAAAATATTCGCCTACCCACATCTAGAATCCTGGCTATGGCCCTGCTACTCCACTGCCTTTCTTCCCCATTCTCTGCCCCCCCCCCAATGGATATGAAAAAGCCGTGCCATTTTATGGACAATGGGGGAAAGGGAGGAATCGCCTCCAGGACCTGAAGGGAAGGAAATGGAAGGACTGGTGCAGGAAACATAGGAGGATGGCTTAGAGCTGTTAGGTTTTTTCCCCCTTGCAGGGTAACACAATGTGCCTTGTTAATCCTGACAGGCATGAAGTAGAGGGCATGAGGAAGCCATGCTGGGGAGAACATCATCCCACCCCTGTTTAGAGACACAGCCCTTCTAGACATATGATATCACATGTGATGCAAGCCAAATTCTAATTGTACACATTTCCATAGGAATTGGGCTTATCTGAGAGAGGGA
This sequence comes from Bradypodion pumilum, assembly GCA_035047305.1. NCBI lineage: Eukaryota > Metazoa > Chordata > Lepidosauria > Squamata > Chamaeleonidae > Bradypodion > Bradypodion pumilum. The sequence continues at coordinate 182,500,403 of JAWDJD010000004.1, read as the reverse complement.
AACAGATGGATATGAGAGATCTGGAGGAACTCAGGCTGTAAAAAACAAAACAAAACCCTGTTCCCAAGTAAGTGAAAATACTCGTAAAGTGAAAAAGAATTAGGATTTGAGCCTCCACTAATGCCATTTAGAGCTATTAAACCAATTTGAATCACCCGGCAACTGAATCATTTCTTAAACAAGATCAAATAGAATGTGTGAACATGTTCTGCATTGTAGAGGAAAAACTGGGCAATACAGTAATGTTTCTCCTGCAAAGACCACGGGGCAGACTTATCTAACACCCTTAATTTTAATCCCCTTCATATGTGAAATAGAGATATAGTTAGTTAAATGAGATTATTGTTATACTTCAGATGTTGTCAATGTTGAATGTTTTTTTGTTACGGGTTGTTGGCTGTATATTCACTGGCTCTTGGGCAGTAAATGAAGATGAGCACTGAAACCTAGAGTTGGATATGACTGGCTTTCGAGCAGGGGTGACCTTTAGCTTTTACTAGGGGAGGAACCTGGATCTATCTGCATTCCAGGTGTGGATGGATGGACGGACAGACGGACAAACAGAACTTTCTCTATGATGAATGCAAATCCCTATCGCGTAGCCTTTCCCGGGATACCAAATGTCTATTGCCTTATGGCCCTTCTTGAAGTTTCAGATTTCTCCTTGGCTATGAGGTCACTGTTACCTGGTGTAATGTTGGGGACAAAGTGAGGGACTAGGACTCCAGAGACCTAGATTCAAAACTTTATTGTCCACAGAAACTTACTTGCCTTGAAATCCACATCAGGGGGGCACATATTCTCACCTCTCAGTTACAGGAAGGATCGAAGGATGTCAGAAGTGGCTTATTTCTTTCCCCTATCTAAGTCTTTTCCTTCCCTTGTGCAGCTCCACCAGGCTCTAAGCATGATTCTGAAGCATGGGTTCCAACCATCAATTCTGGTGGAATCTAGAACAGAAGGAGACATTTGTGTCACCCTTATTTTTTTACTTCAGATTCGGCTTTAGCCAGCAAATAGTTTTGCTGACAGATCCTGGGAGGGGTGGTGTAAGAATAACAAAACTCATTATCCCACTGCCATAGGACTCGTTACACCTGTTCCCTTTCAGAAAGCCAACATAAAACCTTTTGCTGATTCGGAGTGCATAAGGTCCTGCTCAAGGCTAAAGAAATCTGTGATAGGTTACAATCACTTGCAGTATATGCTTACAAACCAGCCAGATCAGGTAGGAAATAGCTATGTAGATTAGGTAGAAGAAGAAAAAAAAGAACAAAAATTAAAAGGACAATTTTTACCTTTCCCTGGTAAAATAGGAAAGGTATATCTATCTATCCAGGGGTGGGATTCAATTTTTTTTACTACCTACTCTGTTGGCATGGCATGGTGGGCATGGCCAGGGGAAAAGCCCTGCATTGCACCCAAATTAGGGCTACTGTACTTTATTTCAAATCTTGGATAGGCGGGGCCAACCAGAATTTCTGCTACCGGTTCTGACGAACCGAGGCAAACCTGCTGAATCCCACCACTGCATCCATCCATCCATCCATCCATCTATCTAATCTATCTATCTAATCTAATCTATCTAATCTAATCTATCTAATCTATCTAATCTATCTAATCTATCTAATCTATCTAATCTATCTAATCTATCTAATCTATCCCGGCATAGCCAGCTAACACAGTCAGAATTACAATTTTCCACTGTTCTACTCACAAGCAAGCATAGGTAAGCTCCTCTTCCCTCCTCCTTTGAACATGCTTAACAAGAATGGTGTTTTTTCTGTAACATTCTAAGATAACAAAACCTTTCATCCTTTGTTTGACCTCTTCTTATCTCCTGACCGATAAGACTGCACATTCAATGTTAAACTTCTGCACGTCTGTTCCCAAAGTATGAGATTGTTATGAATTCCAACAAGACAGGAATCCGCACCTGACTCAAAGATCAAATTCCAAGACTTTCATCATCCCCTCTCAGGAAGCAAAGAACAACAGTAACCACTTTAAACTCACTAAAAGCAAAGTCTTCATTTTAATTCATTACAGGTGGCAGGGCCCTCATTCCTATTCCACCAAGGGCACTGCTACTGCACGCTCTACCGCTAAGAATACCACCCATGCCTTTCTTGCTTCTTAGTTGACTAATGGAGATCAGACTGAAGCTCTTAAGTGCTCAGATTTGGCCCTCAGCATAAAGCATAGCGATGCAGACCATTAACATTTCAGTCTCTTTCCCTTTGGGCTAGAATATCCAGCTACAGCAGCCAGGAAGCAGCAGCGAATGCCTGGAATTCCCTATGGACCCTGTTTTTAAAATACAGTGCCACAGTTTTTCCCCTTCAGTGGGAGCTAACATTTTCCTCTTTTAAATGTCAAGTCTCGTTCTGTTGCTGACTTGAGCTGACATAATGCTGTCAGATAATTGCGACTACGGATGAAAGCATATGCCTTGCATCACGACAGCAATGGGTTCCAGTTTTGCTATGGCTTGCTCTCTCAGCTTCGGCGCACAGATGCTTCCCTTGCTTTGATAAAGTACAAACGAATGAGAGCTGAGTCAGAACCGGCTTTTCAAATGGAAAATGCCTCATTAGGAAGGAGCAGTCCGGCTCCACAAAGCCGCAGAGCAAGGCCTGCCAGGGGTGCTCCTTTGATAGCAGCAGATCCACACCTGCTCCCAGCCAGCAACATCTGGTATGGGACACATCCAGTACTGCTGCTGCAAAAGGACAAGATTACGCAGGAACATGGATGAAAGTGAACCATATGTTCAGAAACAAAAAAGAGATTAGCTTTTTACATGGGCGAGCAAGGGAGCTCAGCTGTTTGCTTTAAGAGGTTGATTGGGGAAAGGGGAGAGTTTTAGCTCAGCGGGAGGCGACACTGCCTGTGTGTTCAAGTCCCAGTTTTAATATCTAGCACAGGGGTGCCCAAACTATAGCTGTGGGTCAGATCTGGCCCTTGACACCAATTATCCGGCCCGCACCACCCTCATTGCTCCTGGAAGCAGAAGTAAAATGTGCCCATATGAGTGTGTTTTACTTCTGCTTCTGGGAGCAACAAGGGTGGTGTGGGCCAGATGAATTAGCATCAGGGGCAGGATCTGGCCCATGGGTCGTAGTTTGGGTGCACCCTTGGTTTAAGCAGGGAAGATGGCAGCCTATAATCTATCTATCTTATCCTGTTGCAAAACAGATTGCAAGGCACATTTTGCTTTCGCTTTTGGTGGGAGGAACCATGTGACCAGCCCGCTGAACCACATGACCGGCCCATGGAACAACATGGCTAGCCCACTGAACCACATGGCTGGCCAATGGCCCAAAAGTTTGGACACCCCTGCTCTAGCATCTCCAGTCAAGGGTTCAAGAAACAGGCTGGAAACGGATCATTTCTTGCATCTTTAGCATTCATGGCCTTGCATTAGAAACAATAAAAAGAAGATAATTTCCCTTATCCATTTCTTTATGTGTGTGCTTTTTAAATAAATAAATAAATCATGGGGTCCCTCTACCTTTCCTTGCATTCCTGATTTTTTTTTTAACGGAGAATTTTTAAAGTAATTCTGGAACTGGATCATATCATTTGTAACAACTTTAAACTAATCTGCAACTTCAATTCCTGTAGCTTGATCCCCCCCCCCCACCCTTCACCAAGGAAAGGTAAAGGTCTCTCTTCCTCAAAAGACAATTCTGTTTGACTCTAGGAAGGGACTCTCAATGTTTTTTTTGTGCCACGGGCCTGACTACTCCCACTCAGACAGCAGAGCAGGTCGAACATGTGGTTCCCCCAGTTGTAAACGCTGCCACAAACTGCGGCAGGTGTGTTTGTGCATGCGTGAGTGCATTTACAGCTGTCATAAATACGTCCTCTTCCACTTCTGGTATCGTTGCTATGGGCCGGATGGAATGGCACTGGGGGCCAGGGCCAGCCCGCAGGCCATAGGTTGTGAACCCCTGCTCTAGGGGGATAGTGCTCATTTCCGTTTACACCCCAAGATCCAGTGTTGTCTGCATCTGCAGACATTTCCATGGTCATGTGGCAGGCATAACTAGACACTGGAACACACAGAACTGGTTTGTAAGCATAAACTGCAAGTGATTGAAACCTATCACAGACAATAACCTTTCCTGCTGGTGGTACCTATTCATGTACTTAAAATTTCTTGCTTTTGAATGACTAGGTTGGCAAGGTCTGGGACAGGCAACAGGAGCTCACTTCATCACACAGCAATCAGGTCTCAAATCGCTGAACTGTCAACCTACTGGTCATCAAGCACAGTGTCTTAACCACAAAGCCACCAGGGCCCTCTCACCAAGGACACAGCTTCAATGTAGTTCTAACAGGGGATGAGGTCTGCTAAGAATGTAATTAAATCACCATTCCACTTTGCTTCCACACAAAGTCCACACAACTGGAGGAGTGATGCATGTGTTGCAGAGGAATTGCACTCAGAAGTAGTAGGAGCTTCCTGGTGTGCCTGAAAAGCACAAGCACTCTGTGGGGTGCTGCTCCCGGCAATGTGGGCATCATTAGCCTCTGTCATCACCAACACACTAAGGGCCATGCTCAGAGCTCTTTGTGCCATCTTCTGCTTTGCCTTCTTGTTGTGTTTGGAATATTGTGCCTTTAAGAATGTAACACTCGAATGAGTGGATATAATAATCACCAGCTGTAACACTGTAACCTTCTGTATCAGGACGCGAGCTAGTGTCCACTAGGGGCAATAGCGAGCGCCCAGCTCACATGGTTCCAATTCCCCAAATACCTACAGCGCGGGAAGATTCCCGCCATCACCTCACCTGGACAAGAAGGGCGTGACGGGGAATGACGTCACGCAGACAGTAGCCAATGGGCTATCGAGGAGCCACATTCAAATGTATAGCCACAGTATATATTGAGCTGTTCATCCGCCATTACCACATGTTCCCCCGGACCATCATGCAATAAAGATGTGTTAAGCCAACCTTTCGGCTGTTCTATTGTCTTGGTTCTCATACACTAAATTGGCGACGAAGGTGGGATAATGGATCCCCACGGAATCAAGACAACGCAGGCCGGTTTCAACATCAACAAACCGGAAGAATGGGAGCTGTTCGAGATGGACTTCCAAAGCGCACTGATGGTGTCCGACATCTCAGACGAGGGGAAGAAGAGGGCCATTCTCATCAGGATGCTTGGGTTTCCCGCCATGAAGGTATTGGTGGACCTGGTGTCTCCGAAGAAGGTGAACGAAGTGCCGGTCAAGCAGCTACTGAAAGCGATGCGCGACCATTTCCAGCCCTCGGTTTCAATGTTTTCGGCTCGGGACGCGTTCTTGAAGAGAGTCCAGGCGCCTGGTGAGTCCGTGGCTGCCTTTGCAGCGGCCCTCCGGTTGGCCGCCGGCCCATGCAAATGGGAGAACCTGAAAATCACCCTCAGGGACCGTATGCTGTGCGGCCTGTGGGACGAGGAGGTCCAGCGAAAGCTGATGAACAAGGAGCCGCCTCCGACGCTGCAAGAGGTCGTGAAGGAGGCGCAGGCGGGGGAAGCCACGAGAGCCGGGGTTAAGGGGTTCAGAGCAAGGCCCCCACAACCCGACAAGGCAGCGGGCTCGGTGCAGGCCGCCAGGCGGGCAGCACACTCCTCCACGGAGAGCAGCGAGGATGAGGACATCCGGAAGGTGCGGAAGGATGGCCGGCATTGCGATGGCTGCGGGGCGCTCCATGACCACATCAAGTGTCCATTCAGGAAGGCCGAGTGCCACAACTGCGGGCGCCGAGGCCACATAGCCAAGGTCTGCAGACGGCGGCGCAGAGACCAGAGAGGCTCAACAGACCGCTCACCGAAAGGCCAGGAAGGCGTCCGGCCCTCGAGGATGCAGGACGGCGTGGGATGCATCTCCGACGACAGCGACGACGACACGGCAGTCCACAGCATGTCCTTAGGACACCCACGATATTTTGTTGAGGTACTGGTGCAAGGGGTCCCTGTTAAGATGGAGATAGACTCGGGTTCCTCATATTCCATCATTTCACAGAGGGAGTTTTTGGGAATTTCCCCCAACGTGCGGCCCAAGCTCAAAGCACTGAGGTCTATGCTGCGGGACGTGCAGGGGAATAGCATTCCGGTGTTGGGGATTGGAAAATTCAAGGTCCAATACAAGCAACACGCCGCGGAACTTCCCCTGGTTGTTCTCAAAGGGGGGAGTTGTTGCCTCCTCGGGACTCAATGGTTTAAGCCCCTGGGTTTGTTCATTGGGGGGGTGCATGCCGTTGGGACTGACCCAATTCAGGAGGTGTGCAACGCGCATCCCGAAGTGTTCAAGAAGGGACTCGGAAAATTTAAGGGGCCCCCAGTCGCGTTCGACCTGGATCCGGAGGTCCGCCCAATAAGACTCAAACCGCGAAGGGTGCCTTTTGCACTTAAGGACAAAATAGAGGCGGAACTGGACAAATTGGTGGGCCAGGGGATCCTTGTTCCTGTTGATTCCGCGGAGTGGGAAACTCCGATTGTAACAGCGCTTAAGGCCAATGGGGAGGTTCGAATATGCGCTGATTACAAATATACCATTAATAAGGCGATACGCCCAAATGCGTATCCGGTGCCGGTAGTCAGCCACCTGTTGGCCAGGTTACATGGGGGAAAGTGTTTCGCAAAGCTTGACCTGGCGCAGGCTTATCAGCAGCTCTCGGTAACCCCAGCTGCAGCTGCTGCGCAGACGATAGTCACTCATAAGGGGGCGTTCCAGGTGACGCGCCTACAGTTTGGCGTGAACTCGGTGCCAGGTATCTTCCAATCGCTCGTGGAACGCCTCTTAAAGGGGCTGGAGGGGGTCTTGCCATACTTTGATGACGTATTGATAACGGGGGGGGAGTGAGTCAGAACTGGCTGAGAGACTAGACAAAGTACTGACGGTATTTGAAAAGGCGGGGTTGAGGTTGCGGAAAGACAAATGCGTCTTCTTCGCAAAAGAGGTTGAGTTCCTGGGTTTTCGGGTAACCTCTGCAGGCATTAAACCCTCTGAATCAAAGGTGGCCGCCATTCAAAATGCTCCTCGCCCCACCTCCAAGCCTGAACTGCAGTCGTTCCTAGGGCTCTTAAACTTCTACCATTCCTTCCTGCCTAGGAAGGCGTCGGTAGCAGAGCCGCTTCATAAGTTACTGAAAAAGGACGAGGCGTGGAAATGGGGCGAGAGCCAGGAGAGGGCATTCAATGAGCTGAAACAACTCTTATCCTCGGACGCCATATTAACCCATTTTGACCCCAAGAAACCAGTGGTTCTGATATGTGGTGCATCTCCAGTGGGGGTGGGGGCAGTCCTGTGCCACGTGTTGGAGAACGGGCGGGAGGCCCCAGTGGCGTTCTACTCCAGGTCCCTGTCTAAGGCAGAGAGTAACTACGCACAGACAGACAGGGAGGCATTAGCGATAATTGCTGGGACAAAGAAGTTCCACGATTTCCTCTATGGCCGCCCCTTTACTGTCGTGACTGACCACAAGCCCCTGCTAGGCATTTTTACCGCAGACAAGCCCACGCCACAGATTCTGTCCCCTAGGATGCTCAGGTGGGCCATTTTTTTAAACGCGTACCAGAACGCGCTGGTGTATCGCCCTGGAAAGGACATAAGCCACGTGGACGCCCTGTCGAGGTCTCCCCTCCCCCACACTGGCAGCTACGTGTGCGAGGTGAAACAAGACCACCAAGTGCTCATGATAGAGGTCCTAGATTCACCCCCCATAGTGCCCGCAGAGATCGCCAAGGCGACAGGCAGGGACAAGACGTTGGCCCTGGTTAGTTCATGGGTGCAGAAAGGGTGGCCAACGTCCTCCCCGGTGGCAGAATTTGCCCCGTTTTTCAGGAAAAAGTTAGAACTGTCCATGGAGAGGGGTTGCCTCCTGTGGGGCCAGCGGATGGTTGTCCCTGAGTCCCTGAAAGCAAGAGTGCTCAAGCTGCTGCACGTCAGCTACCCTGGAATTGTCCGCTCCAAGGCACTGGCCAGGAGCTACTTCTGGTGGCCCCAGTTGGATGCCGACATCGAGCACATGGTGGGCACTTGCGAGAGTTGCCAGAGCTCCCGGCCCAAAGAGGCTCGACTTCCGCACAGGGAATGGGATGCGGCAAAGGGGCCGTGGTCCCGCGTGCACATTGACTTCGCGGGCCCTTTCAGAGGATCGCTTTTTCTCCTCATAGTGGATGCTTACTCCAAGTGGTTGGAGGTTATCCCAGTTGCGAGCACCTCCTCAGCCGCAACAATTAAACAATTGTGCAGGGTGTTCAGCTCATTCGGCATACCCGACACGCTCATTAGCGATAACGCTAGTTGTTTCACGTCCGCCAAATTCAGGGCATTCACCGAAATCAACGCCATCCGGCACATCACCTCCGCGCCTTTCCACCCGGCGACGAATGGCCAAGTAGAACGCCTCGTGCGTACCACCAAAGACGTGCTGAGGCGCATGGGCCCCGGGGATTTAAACCTGCAGTTGTGCCAGTTTTTGCTGGGATATAGGGTGACCCCCCTAGCGTCAGGATACTCGCCCACAGAGCTCCTAATGCATAGAAAACTGACCACGGTACTGACCAGGCTAGACCCTACGAGGGTGGAGGACTCTGGGAGGAATATCGGGTTAGCGGGCACAAAGAGTTTCGAAATAGGCGCCCCGGTCCATTGCAGAAACTACGCTACCGCAGGGCCAGCCTGGGTGCCGGGCGTAGTCATTGGGCAAACGGGTCCCGTGTCGTACTGCGTCGAGACCAGCACAGGTCTTCTCTGGAGGCGACACATGGACCAACTCCGGCGTCGGGTTTCCGGAAACCAGAGCGCGGATAGCGCGGAACAGGATTCAACGTTAGGGTTCTCCCCCACCCGTTCAGCCCAAGGGGGAGGAGAGGGGGGTCAGTGGTCCCCACCAAGGGGGGAAGGGAATAAGTTTGTCCCCGCAGATATCCTGAGGGATACCCCCACAGATACCCCAGAAGATGATTTTGATTTTGAGTTACAAAACCGGGGGGGTTTCGGAGTGGTCCCCCACCCATCCAAGCGAGAAGCGGGGGGTTTCGTTAGCCCCCAGTGCCCCCGGTTTTCCCACAATGGAGTTTACCCCTATCCCGAAAGCCGCGGAACCGCGGCAAGTCACTAACGAGTCTCCCTCTCCCATTGCAGGACAAGAGCCCAGGGAACACAGAAGTGATAGCACCCCCGGGACAAGCCAGCCAGCCTTGCCCCCAAAACGTGCTTGCAATAAACCATATTGGATGAGAGACTTTGTCTCATCCTAGGGGGGAGGGATGTTGTGTTTGGAATATTGTGCCTTTAAGAATGTAACACTCGAATGAGTGGATATAATAATCACCAGCTGTAACACTGTTACCTTCTGTATCAGGACGCGAGCTAGTGTCCACTAGGGGCAATAGCGAGCGCCCAGCTCACATGGTTCCAATTCCCCAAATACCTACAGCGCGGGAAGATTCCCGCCATCACCTCACCTGGACAAGAAGGGCGTGATGGGGAATGACGTCACGCAGACAGTAGCCAATGGGCTATCGAGGAGCCACATTCAAATGTATAGCCACAGTATATATTGAGCTGTTCATCCGCCATTACCACATGTTCCCCCGGACCATCATGCAATAAAGATGTGTTAAGCCAACCTTTCGGCTGTTCTATTGTTTTGGTTCTCATACACTAAACTTCTTCTTTTGCAAACTCAGTAGAGATGAAGGCTAACTAAACTTGGTGAGGCAGACTGGGCAGATGGGTGCTGGGTAGTCATTCCAAATAAGCAAATACTCGCATTCAGGAATTACACTATTGTTATTCAAGTGTGATACAGATAAGAAGCCTAAACTGTGAAGACCACATTGTTTCTCTTTTGTCTCTTCCTTCCCACAAATGGCAACTTTCTCTATGAAGATTCCTCAGGCAGTTCCAAACACAGGGAGAGTTCAAAAATATGTGGGGAAACTTCCATGGGCAGAAAAAGATTCTTCTGTTCAAAAAGTCACCTTCTACAGAAGTACATAAGAACATAAGAACATAAGAACGTAAGAACAGCCTTGCTGGAACAGGCCACAGCCCATCCAGTCCAGCATTCCGTCTCACACAGTGGCTCACCATTTCCTTCAGGATATTCCCAAGGAGATGCCTTCACCTGCTTAGGATTCCCTAGAAATGGCATTGAGAGATATCCTGCCTATCTCTCCAACCCGGAGGTTGTCCTTAAGTATCCATAATTATAGCCATTGATACCCTTGTCCTCCATGAACTTGTCTAATCCTTTCTTAAAGCTGTCAAGATTGACAGCTGTCACCACTTCTTCTGGCAGGGAGTTCCGTAGACCAGTAATCCTCTGGGTGAAAAAGTACTTTCTCTTATTTGTTTGAGAACTAGTACCCAAAGGTTTCATGGAGTGTCCCCTAGTTTTAGTGTTATGCGATAGGGAAAACAGTTTTTCCTTATCTACTTTGTCCACACCGTGCATGATTTTATAAACTTCAATCAGGTCACCTCTTAGACGCCGTCGTTCAAGAGTGAAGAGGCCCAATCGTTGCAGCTTCAGATGGTAATGAAGGTGTTTCAGTCCCCTAATCATTTTGGTTGCTCTCCTCTGCACTTTTTCCAGCTCCATAATATCCTTCTGGAGGTATGGCAACTAGAACTGTACGCTGTATTCCAGATGGGGCCTCACCATAGATTTATAAAGAGGCAAAATGACACTTGCTGACTTATTTTCTATACCCTTCCTAATGATCCCTAGGATTGAGTTTGCTTTTTTAAATGCTGAGGCACACTGGGTTGACACCTTCATTGAGCTGTCCACCAGGACACCAAGGTCCCTTTCCTGGTTTGTCGCAGAGAGTTCAGAACCTATCAGTTTATAAATGTAATTGGGGTTTTTTGCCCCAACATGCATCATTCTGCACTTACTAATGTTGAAGCTCATTTGCCGCTGTTTTGCCCACTCCCCCAGTGTCAAGAGATCCCTCTGGAGCTCCTCACAATCTCTCACAGTTTTCACTACCCTGTATAATTTAGTGTCAGCATCAAAGAAAGCAGAACTAATACACTCCCTCCTTCCTATGTGCTTAGGCTAATGACTTTTATAGTGCCTAAATATGGCAATTGTGAATTTGTGCCCCAAAACTGGAGATTGAGAGAGAGTAACTGTAGGATTGGGGCCGTGAGGAGGCCCTTAGGATCCCGGAGGAGACTGGTCAAAGGAACGACACGAGGCAAGATGGAGAGAAGACCAGTGATTTATTGAGGGAAAATCATCAGTATATATTATGTCCAAGGCTGCGCATGGTAGAATGGTCATATGGCAGAAAATTACATCACCCATTTACCCGGGTTAATTGAGAACCTCTCTTGGGGAAGTTAATTAACTAGGACAAACACTGACCATTGTCTGAGGCTTAGGCTAGGGTAAATATGGCTTCTATTTGCACCAGAGATTAAGCTTAACTCAGAGTGAGTAATTGCCTAATACGTAACAGAGGTTAGAGATTTGCTCTCTCAGCAGAGCCGCTGTTCAGGTCAGGGAATTGGGTGAATCAAACCCTATCATTTATCCACCCCCCTTAATTTCTCTGCCCGCAGAGCCCACGGCTCAGGGAGCGTTCTCCCGAAGTGGCCTCTGCGCGGGCCGTTCCATGCCATTGGGGCATGGGGAGACCACATTTCCCCTTTTTGTTTTATTTAAGGACCTGACCGATGACTCTGCACAAGAGGGGTACCAGCTGATGAGCGGGAATGACGCTTCGGGGTTCCCTCCATGGGGGACATCTCGATAGCAGTGAGGGAATACATTGCACGAACCAACACACTGTTGTGCCCAGTATTACCACCCCCACAATCACTTTGAGTGTCGTCTGAAGCCGTCCCCATGGGAACCACGACCACAAGGAGTCCTACCACCCCCATGAAGAATCCTCCTTGATGTTCTTAACTAGGGTGTGGAGGTCCGTGAGCTGGCTCTGTATCTTGTGGGTATTGTCTGTGAGATTTAAGCAACACATGCTGTGGACAGACTTGCAGCCCATATGATGTAACAACAGGGGATAATCGATAGCTGCTTGATTATCCAGTATGGCATGGCGAAGCTCTGCCTGCTCCTGGTTGAGCAGCGCTATTGCTGAGGAGGTGTGGTTGATGGCTTTTGCTAATCCGCAAGCCAATTGACCAATTCTCCGAGCGTTTCCTATGGCTAAGCCTGACACGCTGAATATACTGACTACAGCCTGGTTTTTCAGAGCTGTGGGTCTGAATTCAGACTGCTTTCTGTAGCAAGGCAAGATAATGAGATGTGTCATTGATACTGTGACCTGGGTTGATTCTAAGCTATCTCTGCAGCTTCTGGCATTGTGCAAATGTCTTTTCTAACACCTATGGGGAGGTGTGAAGATAAACTGGGGATTACCGGCTACCGGGTGCTCAATCTTTCCAAGCAATGGGCCGGTGCAAAACATGGGCCGGTCTGGCTTCCTTTGGTGGAAGCTGGCCGTTATTAGCAATATACAGAAATTCAAGTGTCCCTTGCAAATCCCAACTGGAGCATTGTACAAGGCATGTATAAATAATAGCAACTACAGATAACAATAGCAATAAAAGACATTCAGCAGCTTTTCGAAGGATGAGGCTTCTCTTCTTGGTGGGCTTTCATGTGTAACTTGAGCTTGGAAAAGTCTTGTTTTGGGGAAAAGCATGGTCCTCAGAAGTAGCACTGAGTAAAGGAAGACGGACAGCTGATGACATCCAGGACAGTGACTGGTGCCGCTCTTTGCAATCATCCGGGTCTGACTCTGGCCTCTGGGACCTGCATGGGGAAGAGACTTGTTTGGGAGATAAAAATTCTGAAAGAGTTAGTTAGTTTTTGCACTTATAGGATAGCAATTGCTGTGCAACTATGGGACGTTGTTCCCCCCCTTTCTGTTTGTTTGTATTAATGCAAACGTGCATGTACTGCCATTTGCCAAAATGTAGGGATGTGTGACGTCCATTTGCCACACCTGAATGGCCTCTGTCCCTCGTGGGTTGACCCCCCACGAGGGCCCCCCCGGTGTCCCTGCACGATGCAGACAGGAACGGACTAGGCCTTGGGCTTGGGAAAGTGGCAGGTTAAACTGCCTTGCGAGCGCTTTGGCATTCTGAATTGGGAATGCATGACTCTAAATTGGAGTTGTGAGGAACAAACTTAGCAAATTTTTGTCTAACGCGGGAGTGATGTGTGCTCCTGGTAGACTGTGAAGCAAATTCCTAGGAAACTGGCTGTCAGCAATTCTGTTTAAGCGTTCTTTGGCAAAGGTGCGCAAAGCGAGGTTCACGGCTGCCAACTCTGCCTGCTTGCGGAAGAGTCAGGAGCGTGCGCCAAGCTTGGTCCTCTTGCCAAGTAAGAAGCTAATATGTGCGACCCCCATAAGTGAAAACTGTCCTAGCCCCCTGAAGAGGAACCAGTGACATAAATTCACACAAGGTGACTGTCTGCGTTTGAAGCGAGACAAGTCTGGGGTCTTATGGCAAACCTTGGCGCATGAAGCGCCAGGCTTCCCCTGGGTAAATTTCTCAAGAAGGCCCCCCTGCGCACATCCGCCCATGGCGTGCGTGCACACGTTTAGAAGAGTGCCAGATGGTGGCTAGCCTTTTGCCTGCGCTTAGACTAACAGCAAAAAGGGAAGGGGTGGCCTAAAAATGCCTGTATCTGATTGAAGGGTGTGACCTGACTGCACTCTTAAAATGGTCCTAGGCAGTCCTGGCTAATGGGTGGCACTCTGCACATGCTCGGGAGCTCAGGGACTAATCCTTCCTCTGTGCTCTGGAGTTTGCAAAATGTGTCTGCACACTAGAGAGGGTGCTGCGGGCCAGGTGCCATACTTAAAATGACCTACTAAGACTTATTAAAAACAAGCCAACTATGACATGCCAGCTGTAAGGAAATAACACACAAAAATGAAAAGACACACAAGTTAAACATTTCCAGCAGGGAGTTCCACTGGCGAAAGGAGGGAAGGAGGAAAGACAAGTCAGAAGTTAGCACAATGAGAATGCAACAACTCTTATCATAACGAAATCAGATTAGGTCAGGTAACCAAGGCAACTGGGTCCTCCTGTTAAGAAATACCTATCAGTAATTAACCTGTGAAAAGAAGGAGTGTAAGGCTGTAGAAATAAGGCCTGGAAAGGAATTTTGTTCCTGTAAAAAAGGTAAGCATTTTCTGAATATACAGAGCGCAAGAATGTTTGCGTACTTTTTCCTGTGAAAGGGGTACAATGAGTGAGTTATTTTACACAGATTAAAGTCAAAATACCAGAACAGTATCTTTCCTAAGAGAATGAAGGAGAGTTAGAACGATTCTCAACCTGCGGCCAGATGTGGGTGAGTGGGCCAGAGCCCACGTTGCCCTGCCACTACCCCCACCAAGCCAAGAAGGGCTGTGTGGCGCAGGAAGGGCAGGATGACTGTCCGGACCCCCAAAGCTGCCTGAGGCCCCGGAACTTTGGCCCCTGACTTTAAAAGGTTGAGAACCGAGGTTACAAGATGATAACACAATACACACATGAAGACAATGCAATTCTCTCACTCCTAGTGAGATACGACTTCCAGACGCTAAGAGACATTCAAAAAACCTTAAACACAGAGATGGGGGTTTGAGGAACACAGACGTAGGGAGGGGCCCCATAGCTTATGATACAGTGAGGAAAACTCATAGAAGTGATTTTTGTTTTCAGATCGCGCTTCTGAAAAGAAAAATCTGTAAGAGTTGCAAAACCGGTTTCCAAGAGTGGCTTAATCCTTTGACAAAGAAAAGTCTCAAGGGAGGAAGGGGGAACCACCCCGTCCTATTGTAGGTTAGGATTCCCCCCCTCCTCTCCTGCTTAAGCTGCTAAGCAGGCAAGGCAAGGGGCTTCGTTCATCATGCTTTCTCAAACTTTAAATAGTTCCTGCCCATGAGCAGAGTGCAAATTGTTTAACACATATTTCACAGTGACATTACCACGCAGTTACACACAAGGAACACTTTTCCAGTCATGCTGTGGTCATAGAGACAAGGCTTTTGCAATCATACACAGTTCTTGCAGACATACATTCAGTGGTGCACCACACATACACACATTTATTTACGCATTCGCACATTCCTCCCCTGATCTGCAGCATTCTGTACTACACATGAGGAGATGGCTAATACACAGCTGGCTATTTACAGCCATCTGGGTGCTTCTACTTAGGGGCAAGTTTCTCTGGGCTACTCCCAGGGTGAGACAAGTAGCTTCTGCCTGTGCCCTGGGGGAACTCGGGGTACTGTTGCTGGGATGGTTCTTCTGGCTTAGCCAGGGCGATGGCTGCCTCCTTTCTAGCCTGGGCCAGATGCATGCCAGCGTGGCCATTTGGTATGAAGACAATCTTTTGAAGATCTGCCTGGTCTAGATTGGCTTTCTCTTCTAAGGTGTCTCATTTTTCCACACTGGAAGCAGGCGCCTTGGGGTTTTGGCACTGCTCTGCGCCTGAGTGTGGCAATGGGTCTGCTCTGGAGCCCTGCGTGGCCAGGGGCCTTCAGATAGGCTGAGCACAGCAGTTGGGCGCTAGCTAATTGTGCCACTGGCAATTTCCCCGTGAATGGATCTTCCTCATCCCTGCGCTGAATGGAGTTCTTTCTTTGCAGGGAACTTTTAACTGTCAGAGAAGCGCCAAGGCCTCTCATGCCATGAATTCCTTCAGTGACGTCTGCAGCTGTCACTGAGGGGATGCTCCCTACACTGCCCTGCTTAAGCTGAAATGACGAATAGAGACTCCTTGGGGCTGATGGTTCTGACTGCGCTGGGGTTTTCTGGGTCTCTATCCGGACTGGGTCTACCTCTGCTGAGAGCTTCCTACATTTGCTCCATGTGCGAATTATGCCCTCTGGAGCTTTCGGGGGTTGCTGAATGCAGTCTCCTATCTGATCCCAGAGCTCGAGGGTTAACGTACCTACTTCTGGGTAAAGCAGGCAGTGTTCCCCTAGGTACACCAAAAGTCTCGCTAGCTCCCCGCTGTGAAAACGCAAATTAGATATCCTGGCCAGGATCTTGAACTCTCCCTCACGAGTTCTTTGGCTAGCGGATGGACGCTGTCGCTGAGGACAGGTTCCCATATTACCTGCGATTGGGTCCTCCGAAGTTTCCTCCTCGGGACGAGTTGACGCGTCTTTGGCAGGCAACAGGTTCAGGCGACGTCACTTTCTGGGTACAGCTCAGAGCGTGGACTGCGGCCATGGGCCCTCGGTGGCCACTGCGCTGTCAGGGGCTCACAGCTGTCCCTGCGGAACGCGTTTTTCCGTAACCTGCAAGCCGCCGCGAAAGTCGGGAGCAAGCTGTAGGATGCCTCTCTGTAATGCCTCACCACGTAGCTGTCTTCCCAATCGGATGGCTTTCCGACTGGGGCTGCTGCTCTGTCCTCCGGGATGATTTGACAAGGTTCAAGCGCAGAACCTGGCTGTGCTGATCGCTTACTCACGAGTAGACAACTCGGGGGTCGCTTACTCTCGAGTAGATCATGTCTCGGGGTCACCAGATGTAGGATTGGGGCCGTGAGGACGCCCTTAGGATCCCGGAGGAGACTGGTCAAAGGAACGACACGAGGCAAGATGGAGAGAAGACCAGTGATTTATTGAGGGAAAATCATCAGTATATATTATGTCCAAGGCTGTGCATGGTAGAATGGTCATACGGCAGAAAATTACATCACCCATTTACCCGGGTTAATTGAGAACCTCTCTTGGGGAAGTTAATTAACTAGGACAAACACTGACCATTGTCTGAGGCTTAGGCTAGGGTAAATATGGCTTCTATTTGCACCAGAGATTAAGCTTAACTCAGAGTGAGTAATTGCCTAATACGTAACAGAGGTTAGAGATTTGCTCTCTCAGCAGAGCCGCTGTTCAGGTCAGGGAATTGGGTGAATCAAACCCTATCATTTATCCACCCCCCTTAATTTCTCTGCCCGCAGAGCCCACGGCTCAGGGAGCGTTCTCCCGAAGTGGCCTCTGCGCGGGCCGTTCCATGCCATTGGGGCATGGGGAGACCACAAGTAACTTTCAGATAAGATCTTTTGAGGTAAGAATGCAGGATAGGACAAGCCCAAAGGAAGGATAGAAATGTGAATTGATGGTTCAGTTTTTGAAATAACGAATCAGTTAATTCACTGCTTTCCCATCAAAATGGACTGCATTTTAAATACAGTACTGCTTTAATATACGTTGTTGCTGACTTCCAACACAAACACACATATTAGATCACTACTCTCTTGGTGTTTTTTTCTCTCACTTCTTTGAGAGGGGGCAGAGGAAGAAGACAAAAGAGAAATGAGGCTCCAGTTATTTTTAAGCTGAATCTTCTGAACTGGTACCTCCTACCCAATACAAACAAATAAATAACCAAAGAATATAACATCATTACAAGAGGGGGGAAAAGGCTGTAAACAGGGAAGTGCAGTGTGGCTATGTTGGGTTGGGGCAGACAGGCAGGCAGGCAAATGGTCTATACAGTATTTCAAACTGTAGATAGAATGTAGAACAAAGATAAGCTTAGAGTATAATTCTAGAAAGCTGCTGAATGCAAAAGGAGCTATGTATTACAGTATATACAAAGGCAGACATAAAGCCACTGTCTCATACGCTCCCCTTCCATCTTCCTCTCATTTCCCAAAAAATCTACCCATAGAAAACAAGTAACTGCAGCTCACCCACTTTAGTGTTCAAGAACCAAGACAATAGAAACAGCCGAAGTCTGGCTTAACTCATCTTTATTGCATGATGGTCAGGGGGAACATGTGGTAATGGCGGACGAACAGCTCATTATATACAGTGGCTATACATTTGAATGAGTCTCCTCGGTAGCTCATTGGCTACTGTCTGTGTGACGTCACCCTTAGTCACGCCCTTCTTGTCCAGGTGAGGCAGTGGCGGGAATCTTCCCGCGGCTGTGGGTTTTTGGAGAATTTGTACCATTTGAGCTGGACACTCGCTACTGCCCCCAGTGGTCACTAGCTCGCATCCTAA
The DNA here is from genome assembly GCA_035047305.1 of Bradypodion pumilum. Classification (NCBI taxonomy): domain Eukaryota; kingdom Metazoa; phylum Chordata; class Lepidosauria; order Squamata; family Chamaeleonidae; genus Bradypodion; species Bradypodion pumilum. The sequence continues at coordinate 182,482,391 of JAWDJD010000004.1, read as the reverse complement.
TACAGCCCAGGGAACACAGAAGGTTACAATGTTACTTTAGAGATTGTTACATTCACTCATTCGTGTGGTTGCATTTACTTAAAGGCACATTACAATCCATACACAACACCCCTCCCCCCTAGGATGAGACGAAGTCTCTCATCCAATGTGGTTTGTTGCATGAGCGTTTTGGGTGTAAGGCTGGCTGGCTTGTCCCGGGGGAGCTATCGCTTCTGTGTTCCCTGGGCTCTTGTCCTGCAACAGGAGAGGGAGACTCGTTAGCGACTTGCTGCGGTTGTGCAGCTTTTGGGGTAGGGGTAAACTCCATTGAGGGGGCATTTGGGACTAACGAAAAACCCTGGTTCTTGCTTGTACGGGTGTGGGACCACTCCGAAAAACTCCCTCGGTTTTGTAACTCAAAGTCAAACTCCTGTTCTGGGATATCTATGGGGGCATCCTCCAGGATATCTGCGGGGACAAACTTATTCCCTTCCCCCCTTGGTTGGGACTGCTGGTCCCCCTCTTCTCCCCCTTGGGCTAAACGGGTGGGGGAGGACCCTAACGCTGAGTTCTGATGTGCGGTTTCCGCGCCCTGACTGCCAGGAACCCGTCGCCAGAGTTGGTCTGCATGTCGCCTCCAGAGTAGACCCGTGCTGGTCTCAACGCAGTATGACACAGGTCCCATTTGGCCAATGACTACCACCCGGACCCAGGCTGGTCCTGCAGTTGCGTAATTTCTGCAATGGACCGGGGCGCCTATTTCGAAACTCTTGGTGCCCACTATCCCTATGTTCCTCCCAGTATCCTCCACCCTTGTGGGGTCTAGCCTCGTCAGTATCGTGGTCAGCTTCCTGCGCATGAGGAGTTCTGCGGGCAAGTAACATGACGCCAGCGGTGTCACCCTATAACCCAGCAGGAATTGGCATAACTGTAGATTCAGGTCCTCGGGGCCCATGCGCCTCAGTGCTTCCTTTGTTGTACGTACGAGGCGTTCTACCTGTCTGTTTGTCGCTGGGTGAAAAGGTGCAGAGGTGATGTGCCGGATGGCGTTTATGTCAATGAATGCCCAGAACTCAGTGGACGTGAAACTACTTGCATTATCACTCACAAGCACATCGGGTATGCCGAATGAACTGAACACCTTGCGCAATTGCTTTATGGTTGCGGCTGATGAGGTGTTTGCCATTGGGATAACTTCTAACCACTTGGAGTAATCATCCACTATGAGGAGGAAAAATGAAACTCTGAAAGGACCTGCAAAATCTATGTGCAGGCGAGACCACGGCCCTTTGGCTGCATCCCATTCCCTGTGTGGAAGTTGGGACTCTTCGGGCCGAGAGCTTTGGCAACTCTCGCAAGTGCTCACCATGTGCTCTATGTCAGCATCTAACTGGGGCCACCAGAAATAGCTCCTGGCCAAAGCCTTGGAGTGGACAATCCCCGGATGGCTGACGTGCAGTAGCTTGAGCACCCTTGCTCTCAAAGATTCAGGGATGACCACCCGCTGGCCCCAAAGGAGGCAACCCCTCTCCATGGACAGTTCTATCCTCTTCCTAAAAAATGCGGCAAATTCTGCCGCTGGGAAAGACGTTGGCCACCCTTTTTGCACCCATGAACTCACTAGGGCCAACGTCTTATCCCTCCCTGTCGCTTTGGCGATTTCTGCGGGTACTATTGGGGGTGAATCCAGAACCTCTATCAGGAGCACTTGGTGATCTTGTTCCACTTCACACGCGGGGTTGCCCACGTGAGGCAGAGGCGACCTCGAGAATCCATCCGCATGGCTTATGTCCTTTCCAGGGTGATAAACCAGCGTGCTCTGGTACGCGTTTAGAAAAATGGCCCATCTCAGCATTCTGGGGGACAGAATCTGCGGTGTGGGCTTGTCTGCGGTGAAAATGCCTAGCAGGGGCTTGTGGTCAGTCACGATGGTGAAAGGGCGACCATATAGAAAGTCATGAAACTTCTTTGTACCAGCGATTATTGCAAGTGCCTCCCTGTCTGTCTGTGCATAGTTACGCTCTGCCTTTGACAGGGATCTGGAGTAGAACGCCACTGGGGCTTCCTGCCCGCTTTCCAACACATGGCACAGGACCACCCCCACTCCCACTCACAAGTGGGGCATCACATGCCAGGCATCGCATACCAGAACCACTGGCTTCTTGGGATCGAAATGGGTCAGGACGGCCTCTGAGGATAAAGGTTTTTTCAGTTCATTGAATGCTCTCTCTTGACTCTCGCCCCATCACCAACCCTCGTCCTTCTTTAATAATCGATGAAGTGGCTCCGCCACCGATGCCTTCCTAGGCAGGAAGGAATGGTAAAAATTCTGGAGCCCCAGGAACGATTGCAACTCGGGTTTTGTGGTGGGGCAAGGAGCATTTTGAACAGCGGCCACCTTTGACTCAGAGGGTTTTATACCAACTGGGGTTACCCGGAAACCTAGGAACTCTACCTCTTTTGCGAAGAACACACATTTGTCTTTACGCAGCCTCAAACCCGCTTTCTCGAATACGGTCAGTACCCTTTCTAGCCTTTCGGCCAGTTCTGACTCGCTCCCCCCCGTTATCAAAACGTCGTCAAAATATGGCAAGACCCCCTCCAAACCCTTCAAAAGTCGCTCCACTAATGATTGGAAGATGCCTGGAGCCAAATTTATGCCAAACTGTAGGTGCGTCACCTTAAAAGCCCCTTTGTGGGTGACTATCATCTGCGCAGCAGCTGCAGCTGGGGTTACCGTAAGTTGCTGGTAAGCCTGCACCAGGTCTAACTTCGCAAAACACTTTCCCCCATGTAACCTGGCCAATAAGTGGCTGACTACCGGCACCGGATACGCATTTGGGCGTATTGCCTTGTTGATGGTGCACTTGTAATCAGCGCAAATTCGAACCTCCCCATTAGCCTTTAGCGCTGTTACAATAGGAGTTTCCCACTCCACAGAATCGACTGGGACTAGAATTCCCTGGCCCACCAACTTGTCCAGTTCCACCTCTATTTTGTCCTTTAGTGCAAAAGGCACCCTTCGCGGTTTGAGCCTTATCAGCCGGACCTCCGGGTCCAGGTCGAATGCAACTGGGGGCCTCTTGAATTTTCCGAGTCCCTTCTTGAATACCTCGGAATGCGCGTTACACACTTCCTGTATTGGATCAGTTCCGACAGTATGCACACACCCTATGAACAAACCCAGGGGCTTAAACCATTGTGTCCCCAGGAGGCAACAGGCCCCCTCCTTGAGAACAACCAGAGGGAGCTCCGGGGCGTGTTGCTTGTATTGCACCTTGAATTTTCCCACCCCCAACACCGGAATGCTCTTTCCCTGCACATCTCGCAAAGTAGACTTCAGTGCTTTGAGTTTGGGCCGCACGTTGAGTGAAATTCGCAAAAATTCCCTCTGGGAAATAATGGAATAAGAGGAACCCGAGTCTATCTCCATCTTAACGGGGACCCCTTGCAACAGTACCTCAACAAAGTAACGTGGGTGTCCCAAGGACACGCTTTGGACTGCCGTGTTGTCGTCGCTGGGGACTCGCCGGTACACTCCATGTACCTTGACATCGCTGTCGTCGGAGACTCGGCCCATGCCGTCCTGTTTCCTCGAGGGCCGGTCGTCATCCTTCCTTGGGGTATGGTCTACTGAGCCCTTGTGCTCTCTGCGCCGTCGCCTGCAAACCTTGGCGATGTGGCCCCGGCATTCGCAGTTGTGGCACTCGGCCTTCCGGAACGGGCACTTGCTACGGTCGTGGGACGCCCCGCAGCTATCGCAACGTCAGCCATCCTTCTGCACCTTCTGGATGTCCTCATCCTCGCAGCTCTCCGTGGAGGAGTGTGGTGCCCGCCTGGCCACTTGCACCGGAGCTGCTGCCCTGTTGGGTTGTGGGGGCCTTGTTCTGAACCCATTAACCCTGGCTCTCGTGGCTTCTGCTGCCTGTGCTTCCTTCAGGACCTCTTGTAACGTTGGGGGCGGCTGTTTGTTCATCGGCTTACGCTGGGTCTCCTCATCCCACAGGCCACACAGCATGCGGTCCCTGAGGGCGATTTCTAGGTTCTGCCACTTGCATGGGCCTGCAACCAAATGAAGGGCCGCTGCAAAGGCAGCTACGGACTCACCAGGGGACTGCACCCTCTTCCAGAAAGCGTCCCAGGCCGAGAACATCGAGACCGTGGGCTGGAAATGGTCCCGCAGAGCTTTCAGGAGCTGTTTAACCAGGGCCTCGTCTAGTTTTCTTGGAGACACCAGGTCCATCAAAATCTTCATGGACAGGAAACCGAGCATCCTGATGAGGGTGGCTCTTTTCTGCCCCTCGTCTGAGATGTCGGACACCATCAGTGCGCTCTTGAAATCCATCTCGAACAGTTCCCATTCCTCCGGTTTGTTGATGTCGAACCCGGTCTGTGTTGTCTTGATTCCATGGGAAGCCATCATCCCACTTTCATCGCCAGTTTAGTGTTCAAGAACCAAGACAATAGAAACAGCCGAAGTCTAGCTTAACTCATCTTTATTGCATGATGGTCAGGGGGAACATGTGGTAATGGCGGACGAACAGCTCATTATATACAGTGGCTATACATTTGAATGTGGCTCCTCGGTAGCTCATTAGCTACTGTCCACGTGACGTCACCCTTAGTCACACCCTTCTTGTCCAGGTGAGGCAGTGGCGGGAATTTGTAGGTATTTGGAGAATTTGTACCATGTGAGCTGGACGCTCGCTACTGCCCCCAGTGGTCACTAGCTCACATCCTAATACAGAAGGTTACAATGTTACTTTAGAGATTGTTACATTCACTCATTCGTGTGGTTGCATTTACTTAAAGGCACATTACAATCCATACACAACACCCACCTAGTGTATTTCCCTACAAATCCCTCCTCTTGTCGCTGTAAGGTTAGAATGGGTTTTGGTGATAGTGGGGAGGACCTATCAGAAAGTCTGTAGGATGGACAATTCAAATAGAACGTGTCTCAGTTGAAGGCTGGTGACTTACAATGCCAATCAACACCCCTTTCCCTCCCACCCTCCCTTTAAACCTCACTATTTTAACCAGAGCATTGAAACTGGGGAAAAAGACAGAAGCATGAAATGTGTCTCAATGCATAGCTTTTCATTTGGGAGCCATTTATGCCTTTGGCATTCGGCATCTGACAAATGATGAATGGAGCAAAAAAAAAAAGGGGCTCATTTGTCCAGTTTTCTAAATTTCCCCGAAAGGAAAGCAAATGGAGACACAAGCCAGGTTTCCAATCTGAGGGGCTGATCAAAGGAGAAAGAGAAGAATGTTGTGGGGCAAGGCCGATAGGGCAGGTTTTGTGAAAACAAGGGGACAGCATTGATAGGCATTAATTTGACAAGGTGGCATTTAAAAGATTGGTGGCAGAAATTGTGGGGTGTTTTGCTGCGTCTCAGTGGAAGCAGAGTTATGTGCAAATGGCCCCTTAGAAATTTCCCACCCCATTTCTGGTAGTGAAACATATACTGAGGAAGGGTTTGTGAAAAAGGGACATCTCAGCTGTTTTTCTCAGAAGAATGGATTGTACAGTGATGTGCCACATTTTAGAAATCATAGGATTTCTTACTTTCATTGTTACAAACTGCTATAGTCAGTCTAATGCAATCTTCAACTATATGAAATTTAAAAATAGCTCTGACATCAAGAATGCTTGTGGGGTTGGCCCATAATATTCAACGGGCATGAGAGCTTCAAGGCTCAGGGCCATGCATATGTGCTCAGTACTTTGACATGCTAGTGCTAAATTCACCATGCTTGGCTGTGCTAAGCTCCTTACATTGCACAACTATGGTAGGATCAACCAACGACACAAGCAGCTTGTGTGCAAATTGTCTGCCTTGCAAACCGATTCTGGCATGAAACATGCGACCACACCATCTATTTAAAAGTATTCTTTATTTTAAAATGCTAATTTGCCTAATTTTGATCTACAGCACATTCCACATTTTCTTTTCTTTTCAACCCTGGTCCGTCCCCGCCCTCCAAAACCCAGCCCAGTGTCAGGAATAAACAGACACACACACCCATTCAATATGCTCTTTCCAATAATGACGTAGGAAGAGTCTTCTGAAATGAGGAGGGAGAAAGAGAAAAAATGGGAGGCAATGAGACCAGCTTTCTCTGCTTGAGAAGAGGTTGCATTAGTGCTGCTCCCGGCAAAATGACTGTGTGCACTTAGCACTAGCGAATTCGGTGCCCTCACCACCATCTCTTTTCAGCTTTCTGGCATGGGGTGTGCCAGCCTTGGAGCTTAATCTTGGCTGACAAGAGTGCCATTAATTTCATTTTTTCCTCTGCCTCTCTCGTGATCTCCACAGCCAGTCTGCCACTCTTAGTAATTACTGACTGCAAACAGACAGACACCGGTTCTCACTTGCATTATGGTGTATTTGTGTGATGCAGACAAATACTAGTAGCACAGTGAATCTGTGAATTATGATGAAGGTAGGGAGGGAAAAAAGGATTTAAATTGCCAAATGGAAACCCACCCACCCCACTCTCACCAGCCTTTGAGACACGAAGAGAACTGGATTTCAAATGCTAAGTAGAACAGAAAGAGATTATTTGGGACTTGCTTTTACATACAGGTAAGAGACAGAAACCTGCAAATATCTTGAAGGAGCCAGGAACTACTACATAATTAGAGCAAGGCTTGCTCTCTGTCATTTTTCCACAATGCCCTCCCCTTGCCAGTATGATTAAAGGTTTATTTGTGTAAACAACCTATCACATTACTGTTCATTTCAGTGAAAATATGTCTGAGGTAACTGTGAATGGAGAGTTAGTGTGCTGATTTCCTCCCATCTGCTCCGTTTTGCTTTTCTGAGTAACCTCCATTGGACCTCATTGCTGCTGGAGGGGAAATGTGAATAGAGGGAGACGGTAAGAAACAGAATAATATGTAGACTCATTAATTTAAATGCCTGTTATGCCGTTATGACAAATGAAATAAGAGAGTCTGATTACATTGTATTTTTCTCTGCTGTCAGAAAATGAATGCACACCTCTGGCTTTCACTCAATCCTCTGCAACCCTACTTCTGTTTTTAGGGTGGGTGCTAGGCTTTAATCCAGGGATTCTCAACCTGTGGACCGTGGGCCAGATTAATTTAAATTTAATTTAATTTAATTATTAGATTTATATACTGCCCACTCGGCCGAGGCTGACTCAGGGCGGTTAACAATCCCAAATAAAAACAGGTTAAAATTACTTAAAACTACCCACACCCTTAAAAAGGGTGCAGGGACTGAAGAGACCATGGGGGGAGGAATTCTCTTCTATATCAGCTCCCGAAGCAGTGGTGAGGCATGGGCATAATGGATCACCCGGGCTGCCATCACCACCCGGGCTGCCGCATTCTGGACCAGCTGTAGTCTCCGAATGGTCGTCAAGGGCAGCCCCATGTAGAGTGCATTACAATAATCTAGTATGGAGGAAATGCGACCTATGACACCATTTTAAGTGCCCCCACTGCCTCCACCACACCAGGAAGTGCCATGTGGTGGAGGAAGGGCAAAAAGTTTCCTGCACCTCTAAAACATGCTTTGGTGTGCCTCCTCCTGAAGAAAACATCCCTTGACCCAGCTGTCCTGACCAACTACAGGCCATTTTTCAACCTTCCCTTTTTGGGGAAGGTATTGGAGAAGGCAGTGGTACGCCAGTTGCTGAGTGTCCTGGATGAAGCAGATTATCTGGACCCCTTTCAATCAGGATTCAGGCCCGGACATGGTATGGAGACAGCATTGGTCGCACTGATGGATAATCTCTGGTGGGTCATCCATCTCTGGTGGGTCATCCATCCATCCTTGCTCTCCTTGACCTCTCAGTGGCCTTCGATACCATCGATCACAGTATCCTTCTGGAACAGCTCAAAGGATTGGGGATCCAGGACACTGTGTTGTTCTGGTTTTCCTCTTTTCTGGAGGGCCAGACCCAGTCAGTGTGGTTGGAGAGCGAGAGGTCCAGCCCTAGGCTCCACAAATATGGGGCACCTCAGGGTTTGGTGCTCTCTCCTCTCCTATTTAATATCTACATGAAGCCACTGGGTGAGATCATTCGTCCCCATGGGGTGCGATACCATCAGTATGTGGATGACACTCAGTTGTATATCTTGGCCAATGGGGACCCCAGTGATGCTGTCCAAGTCCTATCCAGGTACCTGGAGGCCATTGGAGTCTGGATGGGGGCCAACAGGCTTCAGCTGAATCCCAGCAAGACAAAGTGGCTATGGATAAGGGGCCACGCGCTATCCCGGGTCTACCATCTTTGGTTCTGGAGGGGGCTATTTTGCCCCAGACAGATCCAGTGAGCAACCTGGGGGTCCTTCTGGACTCACAGCTGCTGCTAGAAGAACAGGTAGTGGATGTGGTCAGGAGGGATTTTGCCCAACTTCGGGTGATTCGCCAGTTGCACCTGCTCCTGGACTGGGACTCCTTGCTCATGGTCACTCATGCTCTGGTCACCTCCCGACTAGACTACTGTAATGAGCTCTACATGGGGCTGCAATTGATGACCATTCAGAGGCTGCAGCTGGTCCAGAATGCGGTGGCCCAGGTGGTGATGGGGTGTGGCTGATATGCCTGCGCCTTGCCGCTACTTCAGGAGCTGCACTGACTGCCAGTTTGCCTCCGGGTGCAATTCAAGGTGCTGGTTTTGACATTTAAAGCCCTATATGGTAGTGGGCCAGGATACCATAGAGACCACATCGCCCCAAGAGTGTCTGCCCGTCCAACTAGAGTGGATCAGAGGGGCTCTGTAGTTGTGCCATCAACTAGAGGGGCACATCTATCTAGTAGCCAAAGGAGGGCCTTCTCCGTGTCCAGCCCTCTGGAACCTCCTGCCAACAGATCTAAGACTACAAACAGAATTGCTGCCCTTCAGGAAAGGTGTGAAGACCTGGCTGGCAGGGCAGGTGTCGGGCCCTAATGGGAATATGGTCCCTGCCTGTTGGCTCACAACAAGATAGCACTCTCTCTCTCTCTCTCTCTTTTTTTTTTTTTGACAGTGGGTAGGGTGGGTGGTTTGGATAATTAGGGGTTTTATGTGTTTTTACATGTTTTTAAAAGTTGTTGTAATGCCACTCTGAGTCGGGTTCGCCTGAGTGGGCGGCATATAAATTGAATATTAAATTAAATTAAATTAAAATCGCTGTCCAGTCCTGGAAGCTGTCTTAGGGAGTGTGACCAAGCCCCTGGCTTTAAAAGGTTGAGAACTCCTGCTTTAATGCTTACCAGGACAGCTGCCTGCCTGCCTTTTGCAGAAGGAGGGCTGTGAATGAACATTTGCAACTGACCAACACCAACCTAGCTATGACAGTAATGTGTGAACACAATTACCTAGCCAGGGGCAGTTTCTTAACTGTGGGGAAAAGATGGCAAGCTCTTTTTGAAACTGTTATTGGTCTTTTCAAAAGAAGCTTCAATTAGTGCCCATGCAGCCACATAATTGGTATAATGTCTGGTTTGGCCCTAATTGGCTTAAGCAGATCTGCAAATGCTCAGAATAGTCTAAAACAGAGGTGCCCAAACTACGGCCTGTGGGCTGGATCTGGCCCCTGATGCCAATTCATCTGGCCCATGCCACCCTTGTTGCTCCCAGAAGTAGAAGTAAAATGCACCTGTATGGGCACATTTTACTTCTGCTTTCAGGAGCGACAAGGGTGGCGCAGGCTACATGAATTGGCATTGGGGGATGGATCCAGCCCATGGGTCATAGTTTGGGCACCCCAGGCTTAAGCAGAGAAAATGGCAGCTTAAACTCTATCTCATCCTGTTGCAAAAAAGATTGCAAGGCACGTTTTACTTCTGTTTCCTGTGGGAGGAAACAAATGACCGGCCCACTGAACCACATGACCGGCCCATGGCCCAGAAAGTTTGTGCACCCTTGGTGTAGAAGGAAAAACCCTATCAGGGGGTGCACAGTCCAATTCCTATAAAGGAATGAAAAGTGTTAAGTTTGACTAGGATTAAAACCTTCTGATAGGAGTGGGGCTTGCAGTGGATTCAAAGATTCAACCATCCTGCAAGCAGTTTGCAATGTGCTTTCCATATAAAATAGGATGAGATCCTCTGCTCTGTATTATTAAAGTGAGGGCAAGAATTGTCTTCCCCTTTGTTGGGGTGGAGGGATAGTCACTGGCTTTTCATTCAGGGAAAGATTTGGTTTACTTTATGTACATCCCAAAAGACATAAACTCTTCTGTTTCAAGCAAAGAGTTATGGATGAAGATATAACACTCCCTGCTAAGTAAAGAAACTGGCTAGAGATATCCCCCTTCCCTGCAGTTTTGACTGAACCATTATAGTTCTGAAAAATGATTTATTTTTAAGCACTTTAGGTCGATTAACAAAATGAGATTGTGTAAATTTAACAAAAATAAACTGCAATAAAATAAATTGGAGGAATGTCAAAAGACATACATAGTTCTTCAGAATTGTCTTCCATCCCGGCACTGCCTTAACTAAATCTGCTTCATTATGTTCATTTATAACTGTAAAAGACTTATAAGACAACATTTAAAGTAAACCCTCAGAAAACAGCATGCAACAATAGCTACCCTTGTAAACATAATAAAAACAATAAAAGCAATAATGTCACCGATAAAAATAAAATCATACGCTATGGAAGTGTCCCAATAAGTCTCAACTCATTTACATGCTGTAGCAAATACAACCTGTTGCCCTCCTTCTGGACAAAAATATATCTCACTAGTCAATCAGTTGACTTAGCTGGTTATATGGTATCTGGTGGATGTAGGTAAAGGTAAAGGTCACCCTTGCTCAAAAGCCAGTCATATCCAACTCTAGGGTTCAGTGCTCATCCCCGTTTACAGCCAAAGAACCAGCGCTGTCTGCATTTGCAGAAATTTCTGTGGACATGTGGCAGGCATGATTCAACACCTGAGTGCATGGAACGCTGTTTATCTTCCCATCGAAGTGGTCCCTATTTATCTACTTGCAATTTCTTGCTTGCGAACTGCTAGGTTGGCAGGAGCTGGGACAGAGATGAGTGCCCATTCAATCATGCAGAACTCGGGTTTTGAACTGCTGACCTTCCGTCTCCCAGTCAGTATCTTTTTTTAAATAAATTTTTATTAATTCATTTTCAAGAAAAAAAATTACAAACATACAAATAACAATATATAACATAACAAAAATACATAAGCCTCATAGAAAATAACCACATAAATGATAGTTGAACTATTATCTGTTATAGTACACATACTATTAAATATCCACGTTGAGGATTTATACTATAACTATAACTTTCATAAAAACTTTCAGTAATACAATTGTTTATTAACAACTATCAAGCTCCAAATTTTCAATTTACAAATCACCCAGTGTATATTTACATTGCCCCAGAGAGTTTGGTCTCTGTATTATCTCCAAAAACTACTTTGAGATGGTACAGGTCTAAAACATTCCATACCCGTAAGGGAGTGATCAACGAAAGGCTTCCAAATACTCCAAAATCTATTTTCCTTCAATTTATCCCTTTTTACTTTTATCTCCCATGTCAATTTATCATTCAATTTATCATTCTTTATACCATTCTCCCGTCTGTATAATTACATCATTTTCCCAATTTCTAGCAATACATTGTCTACCCGTAGTTAACATTATTTCTAATAACTCTTTTTCCTCCTTATTTAGACACATACCTTCCACATCTGTTAGCATAATGGTACCTGATGCCAGCTTAATTTTCTTACCCATTATTTCCCCTATCTCTCTTTCTATTCTTCTCCAAAAATCATTTATCATTTTACAACTCCACCACATATGCTCATAAGTTCCAACAGTGTCTTTCCATCTCCAACATAAATTATCCCTTTTATTGTCAATCTGATGTAACCTCAGTGGTGTCAGGTACCATTGCCACAACATTTTATAATTATGTTCCTTAATTCTTACTGACATAATTCTCATTATCCTCTTTTCCCACTTATTTCTCCATTCATCATTTCCTAATTTTATATTCAAATCCTGTTCCCACTTCAATTTCAAATCTTCCTGTGGATCACTTCCCTTATTTATTAAAGCATAAAGTTTGCTTACTAGACCCTTAATGCTTTTATCTCCTTTTCGAATTTTCAAAACCAATTCCTCAAATTCAGTCTTTTCTCTGTCTGTACATAATTCTCTTCTATATTTTTTATTCCAGTTGTCAACCTTCATTATCTGAAACAAATCCAATTTTAACTGTTCAAACAGTTTTTTCTTCTTAATTTCATCTCCACAAATCCTTAACCATTCTTTCACCAAAGAAACTTCATTTTTATCCAATATTTCCTTTATTTTTTTATCTATTTTTATCGGAAAACACGCCAAATCTGCCAATTCCAAAATTGGAGAGACATCTGGGACCAAATCCTTCTTTAATCTTTTCCATACCTTCATGAGTCCCCTCATCATAGTATTGCTTGTACCTATCGTTTTAGCCTTAGCTCCCAAAAAAATCACTTTACCGATATTCCTATAATCTTTCATCTCCAATTCCTCCCAAATTACTTTTACTCTTGCCAAGATCTTCACAACATTCTTAATTTGAAATGCTCGATAATACGCTAACAGATTTGGCATTCCCAAACCCCCTTCTTTCTGAGGCAGATACCAAAGTTTCTTTGGCAGTCTAGATTTTTTACCTCCATTGCAAAGGTTATTAAACATCTTTTGGAACTCATTAATCAACTTTTCCTTCAATTGGATTGCAAGTGCGTCAAATAAGAAATTAATCCTTGGCAACAACATCATTTTGCAAATTGCAATCCTCCCAAACCATGACAACTTCAATTTCTGAAGACTTTGTATTCTAATCTTAAATTCTGCTTTCAAGCTGTCATAGTTCAGTCTTTTAAGTTCTTCCAATTTATTTGAAATAATTATTCCCAAATATTTCAACTTATCTTTAATTTGTATATTAGATAACCCCACCATCTTTTCCTTCTCCTCTTCCCCCATATTACACAACATCATTTCCGATTTATCCCAATTTATCATCAATCCTGTTATATCCTCAAAATCCTCTATTTGCGCTTTAATCCTATCCATTGCCCCCTCTGGGTGTTTCACCATTAACAACGTATCATCTGCATACATACTCACTTTATTACCCATTATCCCTTCTATACTTGAATCCTCCCTTATATTTTTAGCCAAGATTTCCATTGCCATAATAAACAAGATAGGGGACAAAGGACAACCCTGCCTAGTGCCTGCCTCAAGTTTTACCTCATCTGTAACCTCTTCATTTACTCTAATCCTAGCAATCCCTTTTTGATATAATAAATCGATTACCTTTCTAAATCTGTCCCCAAATCCATAACTTTTAACTATTTCCTTAATCGAAGACCATTGTAACGAATCAAATGCCTTAAAGATATCCAAAGATATTAACCCCACCTTTTCCTTCGTTTGATTAACATTATCAATTAAGTCTAGCACCCTCCTGGTCAAATCGGCCATATGCCTTCCTTTTAAAAAACCTACTTGATCGACATTTATATATTCTCCCATAAATTTATTTAACCGATTAGCCAATATTGCTGTGAAGATCTTGGCATCCTGGTTTATAAGAGAGATTGGTCTATATGATTCCACTTTTTCCAAATTCTTTCCCATTTTTGGCAGCAGAACAATTGTAGTCCTATACCATGAAGTCGGAATTTGTCCACCATCTAGAATATAATTATATAACTTTACCAGCTTTGGTACCACAACATCTTTAAATTCCTTATAAAACTCTGTCGATAGTCCATCATCTCCCGGGGCTTTCCCCAGCTTCAAACCACTAATTACCTCTTTTACCTCTTTCTCAGAAACCTGTTCTTCCATTTTGTCCCGGTGTTCCTGCTTTATTCCATTTTCTAACTGCCTCTCCAATACTCCTTTAAGCTTCCCAACATCTATCTCTTTTTTTGCATATAATGTTTGATAGAAATCCTTCACAATTTTACATTTATCACTAACCTTATTACACCTTATCCCTTGTTTATTAACCAACACCCCAATTTCCCTTTTTTCCTTTTTAGCTTTAGCCGCTCTTGCTAGTAATCTTGAATTTTTGTTGCTAAATTCGAAATACTCTCTATTTAAATATATCAAATCTCTTTTTATTTTTTCTAAGTCGCTAAGACGCTGACTGGGAAGCAGAAGGTCAGCAGTTCGATTCCCGAGTACTGCAGGATGGAAATGAGCTCCCGTCTTCATCCCAGCTCCTGCCAACCTAGCAGTTCAAAAGCAAGAAATTGCAAGTAGATAAATAGGGACCACTTCGGTGGGAAGGTAACAGCATTCCGTGCACTCCGGTGTCTAGTCATGCCTGCCACATGGCCACGGAAACATCTGCAGAAGCAGACAGCGCTGGCTCTTCGGCTTAGAAACAGAGATGAGCACTGCACCCTAGAGTCGGATACGACTGGCTTTCAAGCAAGGGAAACCTTTACCCAATAATTCTGCCTTAAGTCTTTGTAATTTAGCAAAAAAAATATCCTTCTTTTTTGAATGTTCCTCCTGTAATTGTTTTATTTCTTTTTCTTTTCCTCCTGTGCTACTTTATACTTTCTATACTTGGTACTTGCCAACTTTATACTTTCCCCTCTAAAAACCGACTTCATGGCATCCCAAATCACATTAAAATTTACCTCTTCATTATCGTTCCACTGCCAGCTTTCCATCCAACTTTCTGTAATTTGTTCTTTACATTTTTTGGTCTTTGAATAAGTTGGGATCATATCTCCAACTTCTTCCTCTCCTGTTATCCTTTTGTGTCCTCAGTTCCAAAAGTACTTTAGCATGATCTGATTCCTTAAAAATTCCTATTTCAATTCCCTCAATATTTTTAACCATGTTTTCCGTTAAAAATACATAATCTATTCTAGAGTAGGACCCATGAACATGTGAAAAATAAGAATATGCCCTTTCCGAGCCCTTGATCTCTCTCCAAGAGTCCTTCAATCCCATCGCAACCATCCAGTTATCTAAAACATTCCCTTTCATACCTACTCCACACCTTGCTAAGTACAATCCAAGTTTGACCTTATCAAATTAAAATCTCCGGCCACAATCATCTTTGCCACTTTTTCTAACACCACAATTTTACGAACTTTTTCTAGAAATTCTGCTTGACGTTCGTTTGGAGCATAAATATTCACCAAAATTATTTCCTCATCGTCTATTTTTCCTCTCACAATCAAATATCTACCTTCTTGGTCAACAACACTTTTTGTTATCTCAAATCCTAATCTTTTAGAGATCATAATTGCAACTCCTCTTGCTTTTGAAGTACCAAACGCCATTTCATAATGTTGTATCCATCCTAGAAAAATTTTGTTTGTATCCTTTGATTTTTGGTGCATTTCCTGTAAAAACACTATATCGGGTTATCTTTCTTCAAAGCCAATTCCAACCTCTGCCTCTTAAGAATAGAACCTGTACCCTTTACATTCCAGGTTAATACTTTAATATTTCTCATAGTTTATTACAATTTCACCTTTTCTGCATTCCAAACTCTCCATTAGGCGTGCCACCACAAACCCCTTATCACTAAAAAACAAAAATATACATAAAACACACAATATCTCTCTCCCCACTTTCTTCCAAAAAAAAAAAAGACGCCTTCGATATCCAAAGAGGGGAGAGGGGGGACATGAAAGATGTGCGTATAGATTAGTGCACCGCGCATCTCACCTTTCTACATTCTTAAGTAATATAAAAAAATTATTACATCATAACCCATTGCTCACTGCTCCTTACTTGCCTCCTCCTCCACCATGATCAATGACAACTCCTCTTCTTCTCTTCCCTGCGGGGTTCCACCCATAGCACCACCAGCATCAGCCCCCTCATAATCCCTTCTTATGGCCCCCAATTCCAACAAATTTTTTCTAAGAGTTAACCACTCTTCCGAACCTGCTTTGACAAGGTCCAGCAAGCTCAAATACTCCAATGGGTCGGTCCCCTCATCAATAACCTGCATTTTTTTTCATAAAAGAATCGCAGTTGCTGTGGAAATCTCCAATTATACCTTACGCCTTTACTCATCAACAGTTTGGTTGCCGGTTTCATCTTATATCTCCAAATTCTTTCCTTTATTGAAATATCATTATATACCTCCACATCAGAACCATCAATTTTCAGGGCGCCAGAACCAGCTTGTTTTAAGAAAGCCATTACTCTAAGTTTATCTCCTCAATTTGCAAATTTTACCAAAACATTTCTTTGGGCCACTTTCCTTCTTCTTGGACCCACCCTGTACGCACTTACAATGTCTTCCTGTACAAATTCCTTTCCCATGCTCAAATTGTTTAACCACTGGACCACCCTTTCTCTCAGCTGGTCTGGCATCCTTTCAATCACATGACGTAGGACAATATTCTGCTTTCTCATCATATCTTCCATAGCATCAATCCTTTTCTCATGTTCATCCATTTTCACTTTATTCTCCCTCACCGCCTCCTGAGTCCCTTTTATTTCCTTTTTCATAGCCTTCACCTCATTTTGAACCAATTTCACATTTCCTTCTATTTTTTGCAAACTTAATTCTACTTTTTTTGTAAAATCCACAACAGTTGTTACCACCTTGTCCTGTTTTTTCATCATTTCATTTCTATCCTTCACTCTTGAATCCTCCATCTTCTCCATCTTCTGAAACAATTTACCAATTTCCACCATAATTTGAGTTTGATCATAGGGTTCAGGTGGTGGTGATGATGACGGAGGGACCTCTTCCATTGGTGCTTTTTCTTTTCTCTTAGATTTCACCACTGGCTCCTCCTCCTTTGCTTTTCCTCTTGTACCCTTATCCATGACGAGGCCCCTGAACTGTTTTAATGCTGCAATGTATTGTAAGTACGTTGAGCACTCCACTTAAACCTGTTCCGATGCGGCCAAAGCTGTCAACAATCCTATTAAGTATAATGTGACTTGAATAAAGGAGGAGGGCCAGTGAAAAATTAATTGTTGTAATCCATAAGGGAACGGGAACCAAAAACAGCCCAGAAAAAGTAATAATTCACGGGAAGGTCACCGAAGTCAGCCAATGCAGCCCAAGTAGCAACAACTCGCAAAGTTTGCCCTTAAATTTTTTTTAAAATCTTTCACAGAGTTCCCCTCTTGCAAACGGAATAGTATAATCCCATCAACATAAACAGGAATTCAAAGGAGACGGCTGCCCAAATATATCCACTTGTATGAGTTCCACAGGGAAGGAAAAAAAAAACCAAAAATCCCAAGCTCCAACTTTTGATATAAAAAAGAAGAGGAGAAATCTAAAAAGAAAAAATGAAAACTATAATCCACACAGTGAAGGAGTAAAAAATTGGTAATCCCTCTTTTAGAGCGAGCGAAGCAAAACTCCCTTTTCCCAGCAGCTGCGGCGGCTTCAGGGGGAAACCCCCCCTTCTTCCTCTCCAGATCAGCAAACTCTTTTTTTTCTTTTTAAACCGCTTTCCCTTGCTTCAACTTCAAAAGGCGTAACCAATATCTCGAACTCAATCGCTTTCTTCTATAACCACTTATCAAAACCTCCAAACCATTCCGCAGCTCCCCTGGAACGCTAAAAAGCCATTGTCCGAAAACCAACCACTTTCGATTTCCAAGATCGCTGCCACCCTTCTGTCCAGACTCTTCAGAGCAAAGCAATCCACTGTCGCCTCTAACTCTCGTCAATATAACCTTTAGTTAACTCACTTTCTTGCTGATTTTTCCACTTCCTCGGATCTCCGCCGTCTTGCTGGTCCCATTCTCAGCTCCTCGGCTGGGGAAGCCACGGCTTCCGTCGCACACCTCTCCCGCCGGGGATACTTCCCGAACTTCGACCGCCCTGCAGCAACTTTTCCAAGCAGGCAAGAAGGAGTCTTATCACCACAAAAAATCTCTGTAATTTACTCCATTAGCTCATTATTCTCATTAATTACCACTTTGATAGCGCGAGTGCCTAAATCGAGATGTTACTCGTCGGCCATCTTAGCCATGCCCCCAGTCAATGTCTTAACTACCTGAGCCACTGCTGTCCCTTCTGGTGGATGTGTGATCAGGCTAACCAAGACTATTGATTGTTCAGTTTGACTGTCACTCTTGGAGACCTGCACAATTTCATTCACCTTAAAGCAGAAGTGGCCAACCTTGGTGCTCCAGTTGTTCTTGGATTTCAATTACCAGAAGGCCATGTCAGCACTCCTGCTGATCAGGGCTTCTGGGAATTGAAGTCCAAGAACACCTGAAGAGCCAAGTTTGAGGACCCCTGCCTTAAAGCAACCCTTCCATCTGCATCCTGGTCACAGCAAGCAGTAGTCCTACAAATTGGGGTCAGACTGCTGTGTAATTCCCCATATGTGATTTCTGGGATATAGATAATGTTGGAGCATTCCACAATTAAGCCAAATGGTGATCTATTTCCCCATGTGATCACACCCTTAGTCTTCATGGTCTGCTTGATTCCAATCATAATGGAGCCTGGTAAACATACATTCAAACAAGACTATAGCTAGATGGGGTTAGGGCACAACAGTGAAATCATTGTTGCTCCATAGTTAATTCCTTCTACAGGCAGGCACAAATGTTGGGCCTCCAATGTTGTTCTTAGAATGACACCAAGCTGGTATAAGTGAAGGCAATCCTTCTAGCAACCAGAATCCAAACAATTTCTGTTTTGAAGACTGTCCCTTTTCCTGAGTTAGGGAAGTGCAATAAACAAAGGGAAGCCAAAAGGAACTGAAAATGGTAGGGCTGGATTTTCCCTTCCATAAGTGGGGAGCCCTCTGGTATGTAAACCTAGTATATGGGCAGTGGACAAGTTAGATCATATTTGAGGCTGCAACTACATTGGAATAGTGAATCCAAAGGATTTAACTTTGCTTCAATTTGATTTAAAGCATGTATTGCAATTGAAACTGTAATTAGTAAAAACTCGATTTACGTAAAAGCCTACGGAACAGATTTTTTTTAACGTAAGGTTACATAGAAAATGGGGAAAAGTAGCAGAGAAAAGAAAGGAAGAAATGTAATAATATTTTTTTAAAATCATACATCAATTTAAAAAAGGTAAGATTTTCCGTACCATGATGACCTAAGCCCCAAGGAAATCTTTAAGACAAAGAATCTACCATATATTTGAAAAGAATTCTATATCACTAAGGTATTGCATTATAACGGCTATCAACAATCCACTTGCTGCCATTTCGTGACTGTTCCCATCCTGCACCCTGCTACCACAGGTTTTTGTGGAGTGAAAATATGCTTTCTTATGAATAAAACGTAGAGTGAGCCATTGTGGTGTAGTGGATAAACGAGTGACTGGCTAGGACTCTGGAGTTCAAATCCCTGCTTCACTATGGAAATTCATCAGTGTTGGCAATGATAAAACCACACCTTAAATATCTCACATATCCCTGAGGGTATTAGGGCTGCAGTACCCCAGATGAGACTTGATGGTGTGTAACCTAACACAGAGCACAGAAGGATAAGAATATGAATAATTGCTGGAAGTAGATAGTCATATATGGCAAGGCCACCTCTGATCTGGCATAACCCCTCCACCCAAATGCTGGAGGAACACAAATGGTGTATGTGTGTGCTTGTCAGCTATTACACTGATCCCATAAGATAAGAATCAAGCCCAGGTGACATGAGGGAAATCTTTTCCTTTTTCTACAGGCACATCTTTTTGCTTCACTAGGCTTATTACTGCAATGATTGCTACCATCATCAACTGTCACCCCCATTCCTTCAGCACTGAATGATGTTCTGGATTCAGAGGCCTCAAGATACTACCTCCCCCCCCTCTCCTCGTTGCCAGGAGGAAGTAAGGTTTTTCAAGTACCTGGGACTCCATGCTGGTCTGCCTGATTCAGGTCTGACTCCTTGATAGGGAAGACCTTCTGCTAAACTTCACCTCAATAAACATTGGGATGGAGACCACGTCTGCAGTGCAGCAGACTGAAGACAGAGTTACTATCCCACCTCACAGTTCTTAGGGCAGCCTCTTGTTGATCTATTTGTTTGCTGGGCTTTTGGATGCCATTCCTGCAGGAATTGATCACGTAATCTCTGCTTAGCTTGCTTGTCAGATTCAATGGGATCAGCCATTGCTGCAGGCCAGCCTGTCCTATTTTGCTGCATCAAATCACCTCAGTGGCCAAGAACAGGCTAGTGTTAACAGTTTCAAGCCTGCCCTGTGAGTTAAACACCAGTCATATAGGACTTCCTACATATCAAAACCACAACCGTCACAATTAACTAATTTAGCCCTACTAAATCGGCCAAGTAGTTAGAACCAGGATAGAAACAGGCATGTGGGAGCATGCTTGCTTCATTAAGAAAAGTTTACCTACAATGGCACAGAGCCAAATCAATCTCTGCTGTCAGATAGCAGCTGCCTTCAGCCTACTTTCCAGGATAACAAAGCCCATTATCCCACTACCATAGGACTCATTTCACCTCACAGAGACCTGCACCCATTCCGGAAGCCAGCATAAAACCTTTTGTTGCTTTAGAGTACATGAGATTCTGCTCCAGGATAGAGAAATCTATGATGCTTACAAACCAGCCAGATCAAATAGGAAATAACAATGTAGATATGGTAGCAATAAAGAAATGAACTGAAATTTTCCCTTCAGCTTATCCTCTATATCAGGGGTTCCCAAACTATGGCCCACCGGCCTAATGGAACTCATTAATATGGCCCATGGTGGCACCTCCAGAAGCTCTGCCCACCATCGGAAGTCACATTATGTCACTTACCATGGCAGCGGCAATCATGCTGTTTTTGCAGCTTCTTGCACAGCCTTCCCAGGGCAGTGGGAGGCTTTGGGAGCATTTTTGCTACCTCTCTGATGCATTTTGGCACCTAAACCATGGCGGGTGGGGACTTCCAGTGCTGGGCGGAGCTTACTTCAATGCCTGGGTTCCTAGTGTGGAACCAGGATGTTCCCAACTGCCGCAGTTTGGCTGCTGAAACGCAGTGGAGAAGCAGTGGAAAAAAAACCAAATGGAGTGAAAATGCTCCGAAAAGCCACCCACCTTGTTGGGAAGCAGCAGAGGCTGTGCAAGAAGCCACAAAAGTGGCACGATTGCCGCCGCTGCCACAGTAAGTGACATAATGCGACTTCCAATGGTGGGGGAGATTCTGGAGGTGCCCAGGTGGTCACCATGGGCCATATTGAGCTCCACGGACCTGTGCAAGTAGCTGCAAAAATGCTGCACTTGGCACTGCCACCACCAAAAATGTAAGCAGGGGGTGCAGCCTTGCCTCTGGCCTGCACAACTGAGCATTGGTGGTAGGAACTGGCTCCTGGCGAGAAAATGATGGGAACTCCTGCTCAATATGAAAAGTGCAACGTCTTCTGTAACAAGTCAGCTTTATTATATGAAGGAAAAATAAATCACAGTTCAGGATTACAAAATAGTTATAAAAATTAAAAGGAACATTTTTATTTTACCCCCTTTCTCTGGATAAAACAAGAAAAGCATATCTAACTATATTTCCTGTCCTAGCTAGCTAACAAAAATCAAGATTACATCTTTCTACTGTTCTACTTGCAAGCAAGCATAGGTAAACTCCTCTCTCCTCCTGCATTGAGCATGCAACAATATAATAATGCTGTTCCTTCTCTAACATTTTAAGATAACCAAACTCATTTTTCATCCTTTGTCCCTCTTTTTCCTATTTCCTAATATCTTCAGCTATAAACAGAGATGAGCACTGAACCCTAGAGTCGGATATGACTGGCTTTCGAGCAAGGGTGACCTTTACCTTTTCCTTTACCCAATAAGACTGCACATTCAATATCCATCTCCTGCACTTCAGTTCCCACCATTTCAGGTTGTGGCGCTAAGTAGTTGGAAAACCAGACACAAGGCCAGCTGCCCAGTTTATGCATCCCATCCTTTCCCAGCTTCCAAACTCAGGAGTTGACAACCTCATGCCCTCCAGATTAGAATACCATTCTAACGTCACAATGGTCAGGAATGGTGTATTCTGGGAGATGTGGAGGGCAGCAGGTTGCTTACCTTCAGCTAGGAGAAAGATAGTAAATGGTTTTCAAAGTGGCTTCTCATGCAACCTTAGCTATTAGTCACGGCCTTGGTGACTCAAGTTGTTAAAAGGTGGGATGAAGCTATGCTCCATTCAGGTCATGTCTTCACATTTATCCATTCACAGTTCTGTTCTCATATGGCTATCATTCCCTTCTATGGGGAAAATTGTAGTACTGCTGTGTTAAGTGGTAATACCAATTACTTCCTATGCCTGACACTATGTGTTCTGACAGGAATTCCCCAAAGGAGAGTAATGCCTCTCCCTGGGAGGATTGTTTCAGGGCTTCATGGGAGACAGTGATATATTTTGGAAGCCTTACAGCCCCCACGCTGGGTTGAGGAACAACAAAATTTGAGAAGACTGTCATTGCTTTCCATGTTCAAAGGGCAGTTTCCAAGAATCTCTGTCACAGAGATGAGTTCCAGGTTTTGGAGAAAGAACAACTGGGTATACAGTACTGGCCAGTGTCTATGTTGCCACAAACCATTTCATCATGTATATTGCATGCTTGGATCAGAGGAAGTGATGTGTGAAGCAGACTTTTGCCCAGCTAACCCCAAGCACCTTGTGTGCAGCAGTCCTCTGGTTCATATCCATGCTGGTACCTGTGATCAGCACTAGCGATTGATCTCAACTGTATGTCCTATGAAACAGTGAGGCCCATAGTCAGTCTAAGCAGAAGCCCATTGCAGGTGCACCCCCCAAAGAAAGACTCAGACACCGGTATTGGATTAAAGGCATTGGGCCACTTTTATTGAATAATGCCCTAGTCCGAATTATCACTTTCAATTGGTGTATCATCCAATTGTAATTCTTTAAGGCAAGCAGGCCGCAGTAACACTGGTAAGGTTCCTCCCAAAATGCCAATGGAAATTGGCTACATGTATCTATTTGTATCAATTTGTTTGTTGACACAAACAAATTGTTGACCGAAGTCAATATACTATCTACTGACCCCGTCCTATGACGTGTATCCGTTCAATATCAAGGTAATGCAGGCAGTGAAGCTCCTGACATCACCCCTTGCATGGTTCGCCCTTGACCGGCCAATCCTATTTCCCCTGTACCTATCTACGTGTTGGCCAGTGAATTGCGAACCTGCCGGATACCTATGGGTCATAAATCTTTACCTTACCAGTGCTACCCGCCACACGGGGAGGCATCCGTGATGACTCACCGCCCCCCCTCCGCCCCCAGACCGTCAGCTCGGTCACCAGGCCTGCTTGCACATCCTCAAGAAAGAGGTTCATACCTCTGGCCAACAGATGGACCCCATCTCCTGCATATAGACCAGAATCCTGCAAGCCTATCCTAGGATGTTGAATGGCTGTGCCAAAGCCATTGTCAAAAAGGAACCGGGCAACAGCCCTGTTCACTGACCGTCGAGCACGGTCCAAACCATGGAGGTCAATGCCTCTCCTGTAACGGTGTCTTGGCACGATGTCAGACCATAACAGCCGCGTGTACGGTCATAAGTGATGCAAAAAGGCCAGGTCACTGCACACCGACATTTTTAAAGAAAGGCCAGTGATCTGTGCGAGATCATTGCCGCCGAGATGCAGAATCAGGACATCAGGCGGTCCAGCATCCCGGATGGACATCAGGAATGGCAACAGTTCCCGCCATCTCATGCCGCACTTACCATACCATCCCATACGTGCGGCTGCACGTAGCCCGAGATGGGGTCCCCAGTCTGTCGCCGCAGCATACTGCGCTGCCCAGTGCACAAAACTGTGGCCCACCAGCCATACTGCCACCAGTGTGTGTGGACACACAGGGTCTGTAAAAGAAGGAAAAGGAATTAATGACATAACTGGCATTCATGCAGTGAGGGGGCGTACATATAAAGAAAAACGTGCGGACCTCCACCTGCCCATGTGACGTACATCAGCATCAGAGTACCCAAACGCAGCCGCAGTTGAAGCGGCGCCTATCCTGAATGAATGGGTGCCGTAACGAGCCCCAGGGAGGCCGACACTGTGAAGTGCCATACCGGTCACCTTCCAAAACTGGAATTTGGTAGCAGAAAAACGGGCCAGGGTGCGTGCCACACACTGCCAAAAACGCATGTAGGGCACCAACCAGACAGATGTCAGTAATCGTACTCCATAGCAGTCTGACACCACTGCCTACTCTGTGCTGATTGGCCTTTGAGGAGCGAATCCTCAACTGGGCCCACTCCTGGTTGAGAAAGACATTGTCGAGTTCCAGTGCCCTACGAGACATGTCCCCTTTTGACAATGGGACCAGCTCACTGATATGGAGTGCTCCAACGAAAGCTACGGTGATAGCTGCATGAAAGAGAGCCTCCTCATACCTATCGTAACACAAGCTATGCCAACCTTGTGCAAGGGGCGTCAGAACCTCTGGTGAAACGGGGTGACGTGTGTCCAGGTGGCGGCCACATTCACGTGTCCACCCTTCTAATACATGGCATATGCGGAAGTCATTCACGCAGTCAGTGAAGCCCCTCGCCTTAGCCATAAACACCAATGCTGAAAGCCTGGTGGCAATGGTGCGAGGGGCTAACCCTAGATCATGAAGGTAAACCATGAACTGTAAAATCAGGTCGACCGGGATCGGCCACACTTCGAGCAACTGCCTTTGTCCACAAAAGTCCCTAAACTGTAGGAGTGTATGTAGATACGCCTTACGCGTGCGAGGTGCCAAAGACATGCCGATCGCCTGGTTCACCTCTCCTCGCCAAATGTCCAGATCTCAGCCGGGAGTGGAGAGGGAAGTTCCTCTGCTTCTGGAGCCAAGGAACGGAACCGGGGGATCTGCAGGTGGGATAAAGCGTCAGCAATATCATTGCCAATGCCTGGCACATGTCTGGCCCTGAAAAGCACATTAAAACGTAAGGATCTCAAGACAAATTGGCGAACTAAGGCCAAACTCTGGGGGATTTGGATGTCTGGGCATTGACAATGTGCACCACTGCAGCATTGTCACACCAAAAGTGAACTACTGAATTAGCCCACCTATCCCCCCAGAGCATCAGGGCCCCCAAGATTAAATTAAGCCCCTATTTCTTTTTTTTTAATGTGGGTTTTAAGAGGAATGGGGTAGGTGGGTGGGTATGTTGGGTTTTAATTGGTTGTACTGTTTTATGTGTGTTTTAACATGTTGTGAGTCACCCAGAGTCGGGTTTACCTGATTGGGCGGCATATAAATTTGAATATAAATAAATAAATAAATAATAAAAAAGATGGGGAAAAACTCCAGGAAAGTAAGATCGCGTAAACGATCTGTGCCTTGCCATGTCTGAGGCCATTGACCATAGGACCACCTTCCTTCAAAGTAAATCCCATAACCCAGGGAGCCGGAGGCATCCGACTGTACTTGGAAATGCGGGCTGAGCATAAGCTCCGACCTCCACAGACGCCTGGCAAAGGCCCTGCCCGGTGTTACTACCCTACAGGCAAAGTTGAGGTGGCCATGAAGCACCTGCAACTCTCGGAGAGACACCTTACGCCTGGCAAACATTGCCAAAATCGCCTCAGAGATCCGAGTCACCTTTTCCATGGGCAACCTGGATGTCTGGGCAACGGTGTCAATATCAATACCTAAAAAGGTGAGAGTGGTGGCTGGTCCCTCAGTCTTTTCAGGTGCTAGGGGAACACCCAGTTACCGCATAAGCGCCTGAAAAGTGGCGAGGAGACGAGCACACGTGTCCGTGCCGTGTTCCCCTTCGAACAAAAAATCATCGATGTAGGGCTACAGACCGGGACTCTGATCTACAAACAAAAGCCCAGTGAAGGAAGGTGCTAAATCGTTCGAAATCCGAACATGAGATAGAACAGCCAAAAGGCATGGCCTTATCTACATAAAAATTTCCCCGAAAATGAAAACCTAACAGCTCAAAGTGGTCCGGGTGCACTGGCAACAATCGGAATGCCGATTTGATATCACACTTTGCCAGTAGTGCCCCTGGGCCACACGAGCGTAAGGCCCGGTCAAAGGACGTATATCTGACCGAGCAAAGGTCATCAGGTATCGCATCATTGACCGAAGAGCCTGCAGGGTAAGAAAGGTGGTGAATTAGTTGAAATTCACCCGGGGATGTCTTGGGGACTAAACCCAAAGATGACACCTTCAAGTTTGGGAATGGTGGGTCAGCAAATGGCCCAGCCACCCTCAGTGCGGTGACCTCCTTGGCTATAGATTGGGCGGCAATATCCTCATTACCCCTGAGAGAAAGTAAGTTCGGGGCATCCTGAGGCCCACATACACCCTGAAATGGTATGCGGAAGCCAAACTGAAAACCCTCAAGTTGGTACTTCGCATCATCCCATCTAGGATAAGCGGCAAGCCAACGTTCCAGCACCTGAACATTAATTGGGGAGGGGGCCTTTTTGATGGGTAGCACCGTCAGAGGGAGCTCTGACCGCCCCCTGCCCACCCCTTCCTCTGCCTCATGTCCCACCAGCCCGCGGGCACGCGGAGGCGGCGTGAGGGCCAGAACAAGAGGGGCACTCGTGCCGGAACCGACACTGACGCTTGTTGCACACTCCGCTGGCGGAGAAGCTCCAACACAGCAGGCGGGCTGGAACCCCCTGCTCCGCCGTCTGGCGGGGAGCCTGTGTAGCAGCAGCCCACTGCACAGCGTGGCCGCAATGGTACTGGTCACCAGGCGCTGGCCGCGTGGGGGTCATGTACAAGAGCCACAATTGCTGGCAGGGCTCATCCCACCTCATCTCAGGATGGAGGGCCACTCTCATCCTAAACTCCTCATCATAGGCCAACCATGACGGGCCAGGGAAATCCACCACCGCCCGATAAATATTGTCCAGGTATTGTACCATCGGAATGGCCAAGTCAGGACAGGCCCTCAGGTATACCGCCATATAAATGAGATAGGCCGGTAACCAATTGGCCCAGGTGCGCGGTGGCTTACGACGACGGGACAACTCCTTGTCCCTATCGTCCTGCCCTTCCCTCTCTTCTTTAGTGGGCTCACAGTTTAGGAGGGAAAAATGTCCACATATTCCCCCCGCCAAATCTTCTCCCTCGTGGCCTGGGAAAGATGAACGCCCAGGGGTAAGGAATAACCGGCTGTTGGCAGGGCCGCCGTCGGCACAGATTGAATTGAGGGTGTGCACAGTTGGCCCTGAACAACCCCTGAAACATTAGGCATACCCATAGGGGCAGTCACCCCTGTCATAACCAGGGGGTAATTGGAGAACCAAGAATTAACGGGACAGTGCGGATACAACTGTCCTCCCATAGTAACCTGTCGTGGCCATGGCCACTGTAACCCCCCCCCCCAGTGTTGCTAGGTAGTGTCACTGGTGTACTTAATTGACCAGGATACTCACCCGGTGCACCCCCATGGGCCGCCCCCACTGGGGGTTCTGGCCCACGGCGGGCGTCGGAGCTCGCGATGGATACCGAGCTCTGCGTGCCGCTGCACCCCTGCCACGCAAGACTGGTCCCCAGCGGCAAGCCCCGTTGCGATGGTCTGGTGGGGAGCCGCGAGGCACCAGCTTGGGCTGGCCTGATGGCCTCAAGCAGCTCGACCTTGTTAATGGCCCGCTGGACAGCGGTGGCCGACGTGTGGGCCGGAATTGCAGAATTTGCAAGCCCACCCTCGGAAGGTGGCGGGGCAATGCCCATTGATGCCTCCAGCACCGAAATGCGTGCAAGGAGGGCATCAACAGTCTCCGACCCACCTGGATAAGGTGGGCCGGATGGACCGGATGGTCCACCAGGCATTTGTTGTGGGATAAACCCAAATGGGGATCCCGGGCCCGAATAGGGCCATGCCCAGTAATCCGGCCCATGTGGGGCCGGGAGAATGGTGGGGCGGAAACCCGCACTGGGTCGCCCTGCCCCAAACCGGGCAAAGACCCTACAGAGGTAGGAACCCCAGAGGGGCCGGCCTGTGCCACCTGAATCCCCATACCGGGCGGGTAGGCAGAAGCCTGTTCACCCGCATTGGTGGTAGTGGCTGAACCGACCCTACCACCTGGTTGCGGGGGTGCCGCCCGAGCCCTCCAGCCCGGAGGTGGCCCTCTAGATGCGGAGGGAGTGGGCAGAGCCCTCCCCCTCAGCCGCGGCTTAGTAGCCATTGTCTTGAGTTTGGGAGCCATGCCACCCAAGCAAAATAGAAAGAGCAAAGGGGAAAATTCCCTTTTAAAAGGAGAGCAGGCGAAAGCCGGGGAGAAAGTGGCGGAGCAAACTTCTCCGCTCCGTCGCTTCCAAAATGGCAGCGCAGCTGCCTCGTGGCCACCCCTTTTAAAGAGGGTGGGCATGCCCCCCTAACTCACCCAGATGTCTGAGTCCAGGTGGGGGGGCACAAAGAGCACGGTGGCCATTTTGGCGCCATGCTTGCATTTGCTGCACTGTAAAGAAACATTGCAGTACCTGATTTCCAGGAAGCAGCCATTGATTTGATAGAATTGCATTTGTAACAACCAGAAATCACAAACATTTTGATTCTTCCAAATAGGACAACAGCACACTGTAACGGTTTTGCACCTGCAAAAACATGCCACATTTCCTTGCCTTGCTGACATCTGCTTCAAGTGGAACAAAAAAAAAGATATATAGCAAGGGAGATGTTATCACATTTTGACAAGCTCTCCCTCCTTCCTCCCCCCCATCTTTGCAGCTGTCATCTCCTTACTAAATTTCACTTTGTTGTTTTTAAGTGCCTTGGCAACTTGGCCAAGAGGGATGGTCCCTCCTCAGTTTTTTTTTCTTTGCAGTAATAAGTAGAAATGAAGCCTGAGCCATCACTGTATGAGAAGCACTGGCATCAAACACAATTCTAACTCAATCTCTTTAGTGCAAGAAGTATCAAATTCCTCTCCTGGGAGGCAGAAGGGGGGCATACAGGCAGTGCAGAGAGCAGTGAGGGAGAAAGAGCCCCTGTGATGGAAAACTTGCAATATAACGTTGAAGAGCTTGGTGCTCATTTAAAGTGGTTGTAATCAGATGGAAATATCCCCAGGGGGGAAGCAGAGAGCAGTCTGTGAAAAAATATTCTGGGAAAGCACGGGGTGGGGGGGTTGGAGAGAGAAGCAAAATTAATTTTTCATTCTCTGGTGTGAAGGATGCTTCCATTTTTATTAGCGCAGTTGTTCTCAAATCTGCAGGGGGGGGGATTGTGCTCACATCCGGCTTCATAGGAGAAGCCAGCTGTCAGGCTGAAATGGAAGGGAAGGTGCTTACATCAGTGGTGTAATTAACAATTGCTTGCCTCTTACTGTGGGACTCAAATGCTTTCCCTGGCACAGGGGCTCCATTGGATTTATATTTATTATCAGAGGTTTCTGCTTCCGGCAACAGCCATTTGCACATGAGCACCACCGCTACAGACTTTCCTCATGGGCGTTCCCTCCTGCTGCAGTCTCTTTCCAGAGAGTGTAATTATGATCACACCCACAAAATTGTTGGGGGCTGATTTCTGCAAGGCTTAGCTCAACTCTGGCCCACCACTCTTAGCTCCCTGGTCACCTTATCTTCTTTTCCCTTCCTCAGTGCATTTCATTGCTTGCCACAGAAATGTATGGTCTGATCAAATCAGGTTACTCCACAGTGCATCACACAAGCAGATGATGGCTAGATTCCACAGGAGGTTACAGTGCTGGTGAGACCTAAGACAAAATGCCCTTTCTGGCTCATTTCTTCCTTGTATCTCTGTGCAATGCTAGCTTCCTCCAATTTTTGCAAGTACTGGAGGCAGGAACTGGGTCCCAATAACCCAGTTTCGGAAGGAACAGAATGAAGTCTATTGGGATTGGGTGTTGGAATTGCAAGTGATATTGCTGAAATGTATAGACATGGGAAGGCATCTGCTTGGGAATACCCTGAAGCAAATGGTGAGCCACTGTGTGAGACAGAATGCTGGACTGGATGGGCTGTGGCCTGTTCCAGCAAGGCTGTTCTTATGGGAATCAGAGCATGATGGGTATAGAACAAGATCAATTTAGAAGTCTTTATAGAAGGACTTAAAACATGGCTACTATAGAGTTTTCTTTTCAGCTCATGTAGAGAAAGAGAGCTCACTTCAGTTACACCAGGTTGAGTTTAAAATGCCCAAACGTGCGCAATCTCTTCCCCAAGTTGTAAAGAGATCAGCATGCTACTACCTAGCCTAGGGGTTTTTAACTAGTGGATTATGACCCATATCCTAACCTCATGCAAGCTGCAGCAGTGTCATCACTGTTTATCAGCCCCTAGATGCTCCAAATGCAAAAATCACTCTGCAGAACAATGATCAAATAGTCAACACAGATGGAAGAATCTCGGTGTGAGATTGCTCCCAAGAATCCTCTACCTCCAGCAAAGACTCACACAGCTGCTTCTTGGTAAGATGAAGAACATGAAAATAGGTAGCCCTGGTGAGGTGAGAGTTAATATGCAGGGGAAGGACCACCAGCCTTCTGGAGCATTGTGAAAAGAAGAAAACTTGGGTGTGTGTCTATAATTACAGTTTCCGGAGAGCAGGACACCAAATGATAAATGTTGCTTATCACATCTCCCCAGAATAGGAAGCAACTCCCTTCATTTTCATTTCTCAGTGCCATTTCCCATCAAACTAATGAGCTCATAGTGCTGCCTGCTGTGAGTCTGCTGTTGTAGCTTCTGTTATCTTCATCTGATCCCTCCTCCCTCCATGCGTATGATTGTCTCCCCTAGACAGATTGCCATATAAACATGTAGTGTGTGATGTTATGGGCCTTACCTGCATGAGATCTTTCCCATAGAAGGACTTGAAGCATCTGTGTTCTCCATGGAGGCCTCTTCAGTCCTAAGAGGCTGCTACAAGGAGCATGTAATCTCTTACTGAGTGCCTTTGCGCACTATGGGGGTAGGAAAAAAAGAGGGATATATTCCATACTGCATGGTCAATCTTGGGGTCATTTGGCCATTGCTGTGGACTGGCTGATGTCTTCTATGCATTGCTAACATTGTAGTACCACATTATAAACAAGTGATACATGGGGTTGCTTTTGCTTCTACCATGATTTTAGCACTGTGGACTCACACATGAGTGCAAGCTACTTAATACATTGAAATTAGTTCTGTTGTGAGAGCTACTCAGCCTATGGGGAGAACAGGATCTCTCTACCCAGTGGTGGGATTCAATTGTTTTTACTACCTACTCTATGGTCATGGTATGGTGGGCATGCCAGGGGGAAAGCCCTGCATTGCACCCAAATTTATTTCAAAACTTGGATGGGCGTGGCCAGCCAGAATTTTTGCTACTGGTTCTGGCAAACTGGTGTGAACCTGGTGAATCCCACCACTGTCTCCATCCCCTTGTCACCAAAAACACCTATAGAAGGATGGTGGTAGCTGGACAAGAGAACAACTTTCCTTTTGTTGAGCAGCTACTGCTTATAAACAGGTACTGCAGAATAAGAATAAATTGATCATTTACATAGTAAAGGGATATATACAGTGAGGTTCCTTTGTATCTGTGTAGCAGCTTGTCTGCTTAAATGTTCTGGAGTGAGGAATAAGCATTGAGGTGGTCAGATTTGTGAATGGTATCAGATTAGCGAAAATGGTGAAATTTCAGGCTGTAGAAGGAATGTATTCCAGCTTTCACAAATGGTCAGCACAGTAGAAGGTGAGGGATACACAGAACGAGTCTCCTTGAAGATTGTGGTATTTTTAACCATGATCAGGCATACCCTGGTAATGGCAACCTTGTGTTGCCAGCTAATCTTTCTCACACTAGGTCAGACAAAAGGAGCTGCAGAATGGACTCAAAGAAACAAAGAAAGAAAGAAAACCATTTTATGATTCTGATGTTGAGCCAATTGGCTGCAAGATCTTAGATTATAGCAGAAATGTGTGGAAAAATGTCAACTCACTGTGTTGTAAGATGGAATGAAGGCAAATTCTATAATAGGGATTATTAAGAAAGCGATTATTGTTATCATAAGAAAGCAGTTAGGATAATGCCACTGTATAAAGATATCTTGGCACCAAGATTTAGAATACTATGCACATCCTGTGTGCTCTGCTTTAAAAATTAGATATAGCAGAGTAATCAAAGAAAGCACAGAAAGCACATCAGGCAAAGCGACTCTACGCTAACCCAAGACTGAAACTATCTTCGTATTCTGCACTGGTAGAATGGCTGCCTTCCTCCTGGATGCACATCTTAAGATGGTGAGGGGATTTGTGTGTATCAGGGAAAATAAGGGCAATGCTGTCAAAAGGCTAGATTTTGTTAGGAGGCTGGACTCCTTGCAGGGTCATCCAAAGATGAATGGTCAAAGCTGAGGCATTTACATGAGATGCATCCAATCTCTGCAGCATTGCTGGTCACTTTAGCAGAAGAGAATTGATAGTTGCAAGCGTGATGGAAACAGAGAAACTCCTGGAAAGCACCACTGAGCAGCAATAATGGAAGGTGACACTGGAGAGGATCTTTCACAGACCAGGGCAGTAATATTATTTTTTGTTAGCACTTCACAGAAGAAACCAATGATAAACCTCTTCTGGATATCTTATACAGTGGAACTCCGGATAACGACAGTACTGGATAAGGACAAATCCGCATAACGATGCATTCATTATGCACCACATGATGCTCCACGTAAGGACGAAAAAATGCCAAAAAAGTCCTTATCTGGGGCATTTGGTATCGATGCTCTGGATAACGATGTTTTCTTGGCGTTTTTTTGTCCTTATGCAGAGCATGTTCCATAGGGACCACATAGCGTCAAAATCCGGATAACAACATGACTTGTGAAACCAAGTTTTGTCATCATCCAGAGTTCCACTGTACCTTGAAAACACTATGATGAACCAATCCAAGACATAGTGATGGAAGCTTACACTCCCGTGTGGAAGGCACTGAGTCAACTACCTGAAAAGAGCAAAGGAAAACTATGAATATCCATCACTAAAAAAGCATGGATTAAAGCACTGGATTATAGCCAAAAGGATTCTAGTTCCTGATGTGCACTGAAGCAAAAACAAAAAAATTAGCACTGCACAATTGGAACATAGAATATGAGAAGTTGTGATCAGGGTATATTCAAAAGTATACTTTTTGAAAACTTCTAAACATAATTGTCATCAGATGCTGAATCTTAAAAAAAAAATAACTCAGGAGAAAAGGTTTTGGTGTAAGTGTCCAGGATGAAATTGACCACATGCCAAAACTAGATTAGTGGAACACGAAAGTAGGAGGTAAAGCAGAATAAAACATGGTTGGAGCATTTGTTCTAGAAGTCAGAAATCAAGCAAGGCAGTAACTATGTGAAAACAACAATATCTTTATTGCAAGTACATGCTTCAGGCAACCAATTGAACAAGGTCATCAAATGGCCAATAGAGAAATCAAACATAGTACATAATTGGAAATGGATGATGGAGAAGTTGTATTTTATCTGTTAAAACAAAAACTGGAGCAAACTGTATTAGAGATCACTAATTAGATTAGGAATTCGGAATTGGAATTCAGAGTTACAGTCCCATGTATTTGGAATTCTGCATTTTAAAAAATTCTGGACACCTGGAATTCCACTACAGTCAATATGAATACAGTATTTGTTTATTTATTTGCACTGCATTGAACTGCAATTTTTTACTGTTTACTGTGTGGTTTGAGATGTTCATGCACTTTATTTATCCTTTAAACAATCACTTTATAAAGTTTGCAAAGGGTTTAGAAACGTTTCATTTTCTGTGGTTCATAATGTTTTTCCACTGTAGAGTTGTGTGTCTACCTTTTAAAGCTTCAGTTTATAAAGTTTTTAAAAGTTTAAAAATGTTCCATGTTTTGTGTTTTGTTATGTTTTATGCAACGCAAAGCTGTGTTTGCAAAAACTGCACTTCATAAATATTTCTTAAAGTTCTGTCAGTTCCCTGTGTTTCTTTGACTTTGCCCTGCAGTCTGTGCTGTTACAATGTATCTCTATGGGAACAATGTTATACAAAGCATTGGTGACAATGATTTGGACGTTGTATGAGGCATCGTGGCTAGGATTTTGCATGCTTCATACAAAGTCAGAATTCATACAACGTCCTAACTTGTGGAACCAAGTTTGGACATTGTATGAGGTATTACTGTACTGTACAGTTACTGTACAGCTTTTCTGTTTTCTGACTCCTAACAGAGCACAATAAAACTGAGACAGACCCCATGGAGTGAGCAACCAAAGTGAGAAAACAGGAAAGCAAACAAGAATTTGATGGGGCAGTTTGGCAGGGGAAGCCAAAGGGAAGTTTTCTAACAAAAAATTTGGTTGCTGCATATACAGTAGTTATATATAAGTCGAGTTTCCTAGCATCTTTCAAGATGAAAGAAAGGACACACATAGACAAACAGAAGAAAGTAAAATAGCAACAGCAATTAAGGTTGGGAAAGACACTTTAGTGGTGATAATCTGAAAAGTGTGTGCAATACAGTATTTGTCTTTGTGCCTGAAAACAACATGATTTACACATAGAACAAATGCAAGCTGGTAGCCCTGTTGGGGAAAAAGTGACATGACTGGAGCAGTGAGTGGCCACACAAGGAGATAAGAGACAGTTTAGCATACATAGATGCTCTTCAAGCAGCACCCAAGGAAGGCACCTAAGGAAGGCACTGGATTTGGAACAGCAAGACAAAGCAGAGAAAGAGAATGCTGAGAAGACTAACATAGAGGAAGCACCATGGAATAGAATCACAGACAGCAGAAATGCTTTCAGGTTCTTGAAGTGGAGTCTGGCAAACACATACCTGTCAAGCGCAGCTCCGGACAATACGGGACCTGAGCAGAACGGTTCTGCACAGGTCCCTTCTACGCATGCATAGAAGGCGTCTATGCATCCCTTTCTGTGCAGAACCCTTCTGTGCATGCGTAGAAGGTTTCTATGCATGAATAGAAGGGACCTGCGCAGAAGGGGATGCGCAGTAACTACTTTTCCCCCACCGTCAAATTACGGGATGGCGGCGGCTCTGGGTGGGAAAGGAGGAAAAGCGGCACAAAATTATGGGAATTCCTGGCCAATACGGGATACTTGACAGGTATGCAAACAGCATGCAGAGGAAGACATAAGAAGCCTCTGTGGGCGGAAATTAGAGAAGCTGAAGCTCAACCAAGCAGACTCTCTGAACCCACATCCTACAAAAAGGAATCACATCAGAACTTGATGCTCTGGAAAGCAATTTTGGAATCAAGGATTTTGAGGCCCAGACAGTCTACTTGTCCATCCTACCAATACTCAGAAAAGGAATAGAAAGGGATAGGGGAAATGTCCAGATGGATGACTGACTATAAACATGGTGCTGACATAAGGTATTTGGATTTTGAGACCATGAGCATCCTGGAAGATGAACTGCTAACAAGTGATGGGTTACAGTTCACAAGGACTGGAAAGAATGTGTTTGGCCACAACATGGAGAACATCAATTGGAAGAATTGAAAGGGTGAGGAAGAGACAAACTCAGAGATAAAGATAGATGAAAGACCTATGCAAAACAAGAGAAACAGAGCAAGCAACTCTAATGGGGACCAATAATAATAATACTTTACTTTTACATCTTAATAA
This sequence comes from Bradypodion pumilum, assembly GCA_035047305.1. Classification (NCBI taxonomy): domain Eukaryota; kingdom Metazoa; phylum Chordata; class Lepidosauria; order Squamata; family Chamaeleonidae; genus Bradypodion; species Bradypodion pumilum. Next base: position 182,446,859 of record JAWDJD010000004.1, on the reverse strand, counting down.
TAATAATAATAATAATAATAATAATAATAATAATAATAATAATAATAATAATAATAATAATAATAATAATAATAATAATAATAATAATAATAATAATAATAATAATAATAATAATAATAATAATAATAATAATAATAATAATAATAATAATAATATCATCATCATCATCATCATCATCATAAAGATGTAAAAGTAAAGGTTGCCCTTGCTCGAAAACCAGTCGTATCTAACTTTAGGGTACAGTGATAATCTCTGCTTATAGCTAAAGAGACAGCACTGTCTGCATCTGTAGACATTTCTGTGGACATGTGGCACGGAATGCTGTTTACCTTCATAGCAGACCACAAATCACACAATCTCCAGTATCTATATATAAATGCCAGAGTATGGGAAGCAAACAAAAAGAATTGGAAATTTTAGTTCAGAGGGGAAAATTTGACTTGATACCTGAAACTTGATAGAATGACTCCCATGACCCGAATACAGCAATTGAAGGGTATAAATTGTTCAAAAAGAACAGAAAGATAGAAAAGGAGGTGGAGTCATACTATGTGTAAAAATAATACCTATTCCTGCACAGACATTCAAGAGGATGATTTGGTCCTCCCATCTAGAGCATCTGGATTAATATATATTTTTTGGGGGGACACAATGTTGCTTCACAGAAAGCTCAGAAAGGACCTTTTTTAAAAAAGGAAACATATAGAAAGTGTAAGGAAAGTCAGGCCACAAAGGAAGAATACAAATAGCTAGCAAAGACTAACAGGGATGGTATTAGGAAGGCAAAAGCTGTGAACAAACTCAAGTAGCAAGAGGCTAAAAGTAGCAAGAAAGCATTTTTTTAGGTACATGGGTAGCAAAATACAGAAAAGAAATAATGGCTCAGCTACTCAGTTGGGATGGGAAAATGATAACAGACAACAAAGAAAAGGCAGAATGCTCAATTTCTACTTTAGCTCGGTCAATTCCCAAATGACTCTCCGGGCAATATGAAGTACAAGTTGACGGTACAGTATTGCAGCTTGAAATTGATAAACAAATAGTCAGGAATATCTTGTTAGTTTGAATGAGTTCAAATTTCCAAGGCCCAAGAGTATTGAAGGAACTGCTGAAGAATTATCAGAACAGGCTTTGTGCCTGATGACTGGAAGGTAGCGAATGTAACACCAATTTTCAAAAAAGGATCCAGGGGTGATCCAGGAAATTACTGGCCTGTCAGTTTGACATGTGTCCCAGGTAAAGTGATGGAAACCATCCTAAAAGATAGAATTAATAGGTACATAGAAGAGGAGGCGCTGCTAAAGGAGAGCCAACATGGCTTTTGCAAGGGCAAATCATGCCTCATTAATCTGTTGGAATTTTTTGAGAGTGTCAACAAGCATGTGGATAAGGGGGATCCAGTTGACATTGTTTATCTGGACTTTCAGAAGGCTTTTGACAAGGTCCCACACCAAAGGCTCTTGAATAAACTTACCAGTCATGGAATAAAGGGACAGGTCTTGTCCTGGATCAGCAACTGGCTAAGGGACAGGAAACAGAGGGTAGCACTAAATGGACACTTCTCCAAGTGGAGGGAAGTAAAGAGTGGGGTCCCCCAAGGTTCAGTACTGGGACCCCTGCTTTTCAACCTCTTCATAAATGATCTAGAAGTAGGATAAAATAGCGAGGTAGCCAAATTTGCTGATGACACTAAATTATACAGGGTAGTGAAAACTGTGAGAGATTGTGAGGAGCTCCAGAGGGATCTCTTGACACTGGGGGAGTGGGCAAAACAGTGGCAAATGAGCTTCAACATTAGTAAGTGCAGAGTGATGCATGTTGGGGCAAAAAACCCCAATTACATTTATAAACTGATGGGGTCTGAACTCTCTGCGACAAACCAGGAAAGGGACCTTGGTGTCCTGGTGGACAGCTCAATGAAGGTGTCAACCCAGTGTGCCTCAGCAGTGAAAAAAGCAAACTCAATGTTAGGGATCATTAGGAAGGGTATAGAAAATAAGTCAGCAAGTGTCATTTTGCCTCTTTATAAATCTATGGTGAGGCCCCATCTGGAATACTGTGTACAGTTCTGGTCGCCATACCTCCAGAAGGATATTATGGAGTTGGAGAAAGTACAGAGGAGGGCAACCAGAATGATTAGGGGACTGGAACACCTTCCTTACCATCTGAGGCTGCAACGGTTGGGCCTTTTCACTCTTGAACGACGGCGTCTAAGAGGTGACCTGATTGAAGTTTATAAAATCATGCACGGTGTGGACAAAGTGGATAAGGAAAAACTGTTTTCCCTATCGCACAACACTAGAACTAGGGGACACTCCATGAAACTTTTGGGTACTAGTTCTCAAACAAATAAGAGAAAGTACTTTTTCACCCAGAGGATTACTGGTCTATGGAACTCCCTGCCAGAAGAAGTGGTGACAGCTGTCAGTCTTGACAGCTTTAAGAAAGGATTAGACAAGTTCATGGAGGACAAGGCTATCAATGGCTATAATTATGGCTACCTAAGGACAACCTCCGGGTTGGAGAGATAGGCAGGATATCTCTCAATGCCATTTCCAGGGAATCCTAAGCAGGTGAAGGCATCTCCTTGGGAATACCCTGAAGGAAATGGTGAGCCACTGTGTGAGACAGAATGCTGGACTGGATGGGCTGTGGCCTGTTCCAGCAAGGCTGTTCTTATGTTCTTATGTTCTTATGTTCTTATGTTCTTATGTACTGTTGATTATTACACCGAGGGACTGCAGTAGCTTAGTGGTTAAGACGCTGCTGCTGAACTCGATGACTGGAAGTTCGGCATGTCAGCAGTTTGAGACCCTAGTACTGCATGACAGAGTGAGCTCTTGTCTCTCTCGCAGCTCCTGCCAACCTAGCAGTTTGAAAGCAAGAGATTGCAAGTAGATAAATAGGGACCACTTTGGTAGGGAGGTAAGAGTGTCTGTGCACTCTGGTGTCTAGTCATGCCTGCCACATGACCATGGAAACATCTACAGATGCAGACAGTGTTGGTTCTTTGGCTATAAACAGAGATGAGCACTGAAACCTGCAGTCAGATACAACTTGCTTTCGAGCAGGGTGACCTTTAACTTTACCTTACTGTTGATTATTTTCTTGAAATTATTAAGGATGATTTAAATGCCCAAAAATTGGAGGAGGGATAACATCTCTAGCTTCCAAAAGGGCAAAAAAGAAGGAACTTGATACCAATCCCAGTGAAAATATCTGGAGATCATAAAATGGACACTTGCGAGCACTTAAAAATAATGCAATGTTAACTAGAAGCCAACACATCCTGCTAAATCAATCTTATCTTAAGTTATGATGAGGGTGAAGAGGCTCTCACGGCTACACCAATGGCCGGCATTTCTCGGGCCCAACCCCGCCCCTTCGCCCTCAGACTTCAAAAAGCAAGGAAACGTCGGGCCAGCTATGGCCGCGCCTTGCTTTCCGGCCCCAGTGGGGGCAAAGAGGCTCTCCCGGCCACACCACCAGCCGGCGTTTCTTGGGCCCCACCCCGCCCCCTCGCCCTCAGACTTCAAAAGGCGAGGGGGCATCGGGCCAGCCATGGCTGACAGCGCTTTCCGGCCCTGGTGGAGGTGAAGAGGCTCTCCCGTCCACACCTCCAGCCAGTGTTTCTCAGGCCCCGCCCTGCCCCCTCGCCCTCAGACTTCAAAAGGCAAGGGGGCATTGGGCCAGCCACAGCCACGCCATGCCTTCCGGCCCTGGTGGGGGCGAAGAGGCTCTCCCGGTCACAACACCAGCCAGCGTTTCTTGGGCCCCGCCCTGTCCCCCTCACCCTCGGACTTCAAAAGGCGAGGGGGCATCGGGCCAGCCACAGCTGTGCCGTGCTTTAAGATAAATCTTTATTATCATTGTCCTGCACAGAGCAGCAAGATGGGGGAGGGACACTTATCAACCCAACAAAACCTAAACAAAATACAACTATACAAAATTATCAACATACTAGCACCCCACATATACACATTTAAACCCTTAAAGCTCTAAGACTCTAAAAACTCTAAAACTCTAAAAACTCTAAAACTCTAAAAATTATATATAGAAGCTCCCTCATAGACTGCATTGTACTGCATTCAAAGCCAGAGCTGCTTTTGGGTAGAAATTATTTCTCAAGCGGCTGGTCCTGGTCTTTATGACCCTATACCTTCTTCGAGAAGGCAGAAGCTGAAAGAGATGATTTCTGAGGTGCGTACTATCTTGTGCAATCTCTACAGCTTTCTTATAACACCTGGTGGTATAGATTTGATATAGAGTGGGAAGAGTATGCCCGATTATCCCCTCCACAGTCTTTATGACCCTGGACAGCATTGTTCTTTCCTAGCTGTACAACTCCCAAACCATACACACAGACCATACGTTAACACAGATTGTTCTTCCTGAGGATTCTCAAGAAGTATAACCTCTGCTGTGCGTTCTTCATCAGATCTTTGGTGTTTGCTCCCCATGTTAGATCATCCCTCAGCTCCATTCCCAGAAATTGAAGCACCGAGACCTGTTCCACACAATTCCCTTCAATAATAAGTGGCTGGATGTTCAATTTGCATTTTCTAAAGTCCACAATGATCTCTTTTGTCTTTTTTACATTGAGGAATAAATTGTTTTCCCTACACCACTCCATCAGCATCTCAACCTCCTTCCTGCAAGCCGACTCCCCCTCCCCAGCAGTAATCAGACCAAACACCATTGTGTTGTCAGCAAACTTGATGATCTTATTGCTGGGGTAACTGGGAACACAATCATATGTGTAAAGTGTGTACAGAAGCGGGCTCAGCACACACCCCTGCGGCATCCCTGTACTTATACTGAGATCCGCAGAGACACGAGAACCCATCCTGACGCATTGGGAACGATCTGATAGAAAATCTAGTATCCACCTACATAAGCATGGCGGAAGCTCCAGATCTAAAAATATGGGCACCAGTCTATGCAGAAGAATAGTATTAAATGCAGAACTAAAATTTACAAACAGTCTTGCATAATTCCCTTGTTTCTCCAAATGGGTCAGAACAGCCTGTAGGGCCGTAGCCACAGCATCCTCCGTGGATCTCTTTTTCTTATATGCAAAGTGACAAGGGTCAAGTCCAACTGGTAAACAATCCATAATATGGTTCTGCACCAACTTTTCAAAGCATTTCATTATGACGGGTGTAAGTGCCACACGGCGAAAGTCATTCAGACTATCTATGTTAGATTTTTTTAGGCAGAGGTATAATAGTAGAGCATTTCAGACAAGGTGGGACAGTGGCTTGGGCCAAAGACCGATTAAAAATCTTCATAAAGGTTTCTGCCAGCTTTTCTGAGGGTTCTCTCGGCCACAACACCGGCCGGTGTTTCTCGGGCCCCGCCCCGCCACCTCGCCTTCAGACTTCAAAAGGTGAGGGGGTGTTGGGCCAGCCACAGCCACGCCATGCCTTCCGACCCCGGTGGGGGCAAAGAGGCTCTCCCGGCCACTCCACCGGCTGGCGTTTCTTGGGCCACGCCACGCCACCTCACCTTCGGACTTCAAAAGGTAAGGGGGTGTTGGGCCAGCCACGGCTGCGCTGTGTTTTCTGGCCCCGGTGTTTCTCGGGCCCCGCCCCGCCACCTCACCTTCGGACTTCAAAAGGTGAGGGGGTGTTGGGCCAGCCACAGCCACACCACACTTTCCGACCCCAGTGGGGGTGAAGAGGATCTCCCAGCCACTCCACTGGCTGGCATTTCTTGGGCCCCGCCCCACCACCTCGCCTTTGGACTTCAAAAGCTGGGGGGGTGTTGGGCCAGCCACGGCTGTGCCGTGCTTTCTGGCCCTGCTGGGGGCGAAGAGGCTCTCCCAGCCATACCACCGGCTGGCGTTTCTTGGGCCCCGCCCCCTCGCCCTCGGACTTCAAAAGGTGAGGGGGTGTTGGGCCAGCCAGAGCCGCACCGTGCTTTCCGACCCCAGTGGGGGTGAAGAGGCTCTCCCAGCCACTCCACTGGCTGGCGTTTTTTCGGGCCCCGCCCTCCTCCTCTGGACTCAAAAGACTCTAGAGGCCGGGGATGTCTTGGGTGATCTTGCCTAATTTTGTTATTCATTATTATTGCGTTTATTTCTGATGTGATATTTTGAGTTGTAATTTGACTTTGTTAAATTGCTTTTGAATTGTACTGAATTTACTTTTTTGTTTCTTTACTACTGTATTATTGTTTTTGTATTGTATATATTTGTTGTAATGGTCGCCTTGAGTCGGCTTCAGCTGAGAACGTGTGAGATATAAATTATTATTATTATTATTATTATTATTATTATTATTATTATTATTATTATTATTATTATTATTATTATTATTATTATTATTATTATTATTATTATTATTATTATTATTATTATTATTATTATTATTATTATTATTATTATTATTATTATTATTATTATTATTAAGCACCATTTTTGCAAAAGTACCAGATGATATTCTGATTAGTGAGCTAACTAAGTGTAAGCTGGATAGAACATTCACCAGCCAGATACACAAATGGTTACAGAATCATACCCAGAGTGCTTGTCAGTGGCTCTTTCTCAAACTGGGAGGAAGTAACTGTAATGAAATTGAGATAGAGATTTGATTTTGTGAGTTAAAATGGATTCAGTTGTTCACTTTCCTTCCGAAGAGGGGGTGAATTCCTGGAGAAGCCAGAGGGTTGGAATCTGGCCTTGGGCCCAGGAGCATATTTTTGTCCTCTAAAGATAGTCAAAATAATCAAGTAATCAAGGAACAGGAGAACATAAGGGAAGCTGATGGACATTTGAAAGCAGGAATCTTATTGGGTAAGAAAGAGAAAAAGGTGTGACAAAGGATGAAAGATGGGTTTTTGTTATTCTTAGAATACATAGAAAAACACCATGTTTTAAGCTGGAGAGGGATGGCTACAAAGGCTTGCTTGTGAGCAGAAGAGTAGAAAAATGTAATCCTGATTGTGTTAGCTGGCTAGGCCAGGAAATATAGATAGCTATGCATTTCTTCTTTAAAGAATGGGAAAGGGGAAATAGAAAGAATGTTCCTTTTATTTTTATAATATTTTGTATTCCTGATTTTTAATCTTTCTTTCATATAATAAAATTGTAACTTTTTACAGAAGACTTTTTGGATTTTTATTTGAAGCATAAAATGGTAGGAGTACTTGTATATACGAGAGTATAAGCCAACCCCAATATGAGCCAAGGTACCTAATTTTGACCTGAAAACATAGGAAAAAGATTGACCCGAGTATAAGCCGAAGGTGAGAAATTCAGCAGCTGCTAGTGAGTTTCAATAATCAAAATGCATGAAAATATGGTAAAATTAATTAAATTGTCAGTGGCATGGTCATGGGACCCTCATGGTCACTGACCTAAGAGAAGCCATGTCCCCTTTTGGGGGCTCATTTTTGGGGCTAAAAAACTCAGCATACTCTTTTTCATTTTTTTTTGGCAAACACTACACATTGCTATGTTATACCTGATCTGGTTGGTTTATAAGGATAAACAATCAGAGATTTAAACCTATCATAGATTTCTTTTGCCTGGTGAAGAACCTCACATACTCTGAAGCAGCAAAGGTCTTATGCTGGCTTCCTAAATAAGTGGAGGTCTCTGGCAGGTGGAACAGAGTTTGTGATAGTGAGATAATGGGCTATGTTATCCTTACAATAACAAGTGGGATAACAAGTGGGGTAACATTGGGTCTGTTGCTCATCAGCATTTTTATTTAGTGAGGAGATGCAAGGAATGCAAGGTGCAGGCTGGGTTCAGAAGAGGCAGGGGGACCAGAGACCACATTGCCAACATACGTTGGATCTTGGAGAAAACAAACTAATACCAGAAACAAGCTTACTTCTGCTTCATTGACTACACCAAGGCCTTTGTTTGTGTGGACCACAACAAAATGTGGCAAGTAATTAAAGAGATGGGAATACCAGAACACCTCATATGTCTTATGAGAAATCTGTACATGAGTCAAGAAGCAACAGTTAGGACAGAGTATGGAATGACGGAGTGGTTTGGAATAGGAAAAGGAGTAAGACAAGGCTGCATTCTGTCACCCTGCTTATTCAACTTATACACAGAGCACATAATGCGCAATGCAGGGATGGAGGAATCACAATATGGGATCAAAATTGCTGGGAGGAACATCAACAATTTGAGATATGCAGATGATATCACCCTAATGGCAGAAAGTGAGGCACACCTAATGAAGCTCCTGATTAGGTTGAAAGAAGAGAGTGCAAAAGCTGGCCTGAGACTCAATATCAAGAAAACCAAGATAATGGCAACAGGCCATATCAGTCCCTGGAAAATGGATGGGGAGGAAGTAGAAGCAGTGACAGATTTTACTTTCTTGGGATCCAAGATCTCTGCAGATGGAGATTGCAGCCATGAAATAAAAAGACGACTGATTCTTGGGAGACAAGCTATGAAAAACCTGGGGAACATAATGAAAAGTAGAGATATCTCACTGCAAACAAAGGTCCGCATAGTCAAAGCAATGGTATTTCCGGTGGTAATGTATGGCTGTGAGAGCTGGACCATTAGAAAGGCTGAGTGAAGAAAAATAGATGCCTTTGAGATGTGGTGCTGGAGGAGAGTTTTAAGAGTCCCCTGGACAGCCAGAACAAATAGGTCAATATTAGAAGAGATTAGCCCTGAGTGCTCCTTAGAAGGACAAATAACAAAGATGAAGTTGAAGTATTTTGGACATCAAATGAGAAGAGAGGATTCAATTGAGAAGGCCTTGATGCTGGGGAAGATGGAGGGCATAAGAAGAAGGGGTCGGCCAAAGATGAGATGGCTAGATGGTATTGTAGACACAATGGGCATGGGGCTGTGTGGACTAAGGAGGATGGTGGAGGACAGGGGTGCCTGGAGAGCGATGGTCCATGGGGTTGCAAAGAGTCGGAATCGACTGTGTGACTGAACAACAACAAGGAATGATCAAATTTATTGATGACACAAAATTGGCTGGGATAGCTAATACCCTGGAAGAGAGGGAAAAAATTCAAATATTTATTTACACTTTGATAGGCTTGAACACTGGGCTGAAAATGACAGAATGAAATTGAATACGTATAAGTGCAAAGTCCTTCTCCTAGCGGAAAAAACAAACTAACAATTACAAGATGTGAGAAGGATCTTCAAATTGTTGTAGATCACAAGCTGAATTTGAGCCAACAGATGATTTTGTGGCTGCAAAAAAGACAAAACTGCATTAAAGTTCTTCAAAACTACCGAAGTATTGTTCTCCAAATATCTTAAAGTACTAGTTCCCCTCTGTTACTTAGGCCTCATCTTGATACTGTGTCCAGGTTGGGCACTGCAGTTTAAGAATGATTCAGACCAACTGCTCAGTGGTGTGGAACTCTGTTCAATAAATAAAATAAAAATATTTTATTATAGAAGAATATATATAAAATAATAAACATTAATAACAAATCATACATCTGCTACCGGGGATGAATGTTTGAAAAGGCTTCTCTGAATAACAAAGCTTTTAATAATTTCTTGAATTCCTGGCGTGAAGGGGCCTGCCAAATCTCAATGGGGATCTTGTTCCATGATGAAGGGGCCACCGCTGAGAAAGTCCTTCCTAATATCACTCCTTCTAGCTTCTCTCAGAGTAGCCACTTGGAGCAATGCTGTTTGAGAGGTCCGAATACCATGAGTAGCATTTCTATAGGAGAACTGCTTTGCAAGATCCCAAACTATGTACAATTACATAGGGAAGAATTAAAGCCTCGAGCCTGGCACAGAACACAGTGGGTAACCAATGAAGGCATGCCAAAACAGGAGAAATATGATCAAATATAGGCATACTTGTAACAGGTTTGGCCAGGGCCACCATCAGAAATTTCTGGGCCCCATACTGAGCAATCCTATTGGGGCCCCCATCACAGTGATGTCACAGTTATGGTTGGCAGTGGCAGGGCCCTTGTCAGCTCCGGGCCCTATACGGCAGTACTGGTAGTACTGCCCTGATGGCGGCCCTGGGTTTGGCTGCTCCATTTTGAATCCCTTGAAGCTTCTGTACCAGCTTCAAGGGTAGCCTACATAGAGAGCATTACAAAAATCAATATTGGAGATTACCAATGCATAGATCAATGTAGTTCAGAGATTTTCTATTTAGATATGAGCAGAGCTGGGCATTCCATTGAATAATAAAAAGGAACTCTGGCCACGGCAGAGACTTGTTGTTCCATAGTTAAGTGCCCAAGAGGACACCCAGACTTGGAATCTGATCCCTAAGTGGTAAGATGGTATCATTCAACCTAGGGAGATCTCCATCCAACTGGTTGGGGACTCTCTAACCAACATGATCTCATCTTGGGATTCAGCTTCAGCTTATTTTCCCTCATCCAGACTGTAGTCGCCTCCAGGCACTGCTTCAGGGCCACAGCAGTATCTGCTGCTGAGTTGGAAAGGGGAGCGAGTGGGCAAGCAAGCTGTATATCATTAACAATACCGATGATAACAAACTCTAAGCATAACCTCTCCCAGCAGTGAGATATGGGCTGCACATGTCTGTTTTGTCAACTGGTCAACAGTAGGTAAACAAATGAACTACTGCATCTCAAATCAGTGCTACAGATGTAATGTTCTGCTTTTCTGTGAAGTTATTCTATTTGGCTTCTGAGTCATCTGTGGAGTAATCGGGGACAGGGATTTCACAAATAAGTGAATGGACCACTGGACTAAGGGAATCCAGGTTTTGTTCATATTCATGGAGTCACTGGTCAAATTCATTTAAGCATGGATTAAGCATGTAAAGCAGGGGTGCTCAAACTATGGCCCGGGGGCAGGATCCAACCCGTAACACAAATTCATCCAGCCCCTAAGCCCTCATCACTCCCAAAAGCGGAAGTAAAACACGCCTGTGCGGGCGTGTTTTACTTCCGCTTGAATTAGTGTTGCGGCTAGATCTGACTGGCTCCCTGAGCCACGTGACTAGCCCATGGCCCAAAAAGTTTGGGCACCCCTGATGTAAAGAGTAGTCACCAAATTTCTTGTTCTTGGCAGTTTTCTTAGTCTTGCCATGCCAAGACTCTCCAACAAGTCTTTTTTCTGCATCAGTAAGATATTTCCACCTCTATGGAAAAGAAAACCCATGAAAACCTGTCTTTCCCCTCCTTTATTTGTTCCCCAATTTGTACTTGTTCAGTTCAGGAAACTGCCAAATTCCACATCCGTGCCATAGAACACACAAAGATGCTTTTTCTGGGCAAGAATTGCAACAATGTGGAGCAGCTTGGCATTTCTTTTGACCTTTCCACAGGGATCTTGTGCAGGAAGAAGAAACTTCTCCCTTTAAAAAAGTCTCTGAAAAACCTCACAGAATTTCTGGGGATGGTGGTGGTGGAAGAAATCTAAGATCCTCCCCCCCCCCCCCCCCGCTTCCTCTTTGAGAATGAGTGGCCTCTGAAATTCACCTCCCTAGCAGGTACATAATAGGATGTATGTTTGGTGACTTAGAGCTGTATATGGAAATAGACTCTACTGAAAGCCATTCTATCCAAAGTGATATGAATGTTTATGTTATGTTGTTTATGTTTATTTGATTTATATCCTGCCCTACTCATCACAGGCCAACTTAGGGCGGCTCACAACATGTCACTTAAAGATACAATATAGCAAAAAACAAAAATACAATATAACAAGACTAAAGCTCGAAATACAATGACAACTCAGTAATACAGCACACAACTCCCTCCGGCCCCCCAAAAGTCCAAAAATGGGAAGTGGTGGTCCTGCTGCCTCTACGGCCTTTAAGTCCTGGCCAGAGTCGTGGGCAGGGCCCTGGGATGGCGGCGAAGATGGTCTGTCCAGGCATCCATCGCTGTGGGACCTCTCTGTCCTGCAGAGGAGGCCGGAGGTGGTGACGAAAATCCTGCCGCCTCTACGGCCTTAAGTCCTGGCCAGGCGGGGCCAGGAGGGAGGCAACAGCGCCTACAGATGTGCTGGCTCCCGTCCCCGCACCGGTGGAGTGGGTGGCAGGGAGAGCAGCACCTGGGGGGGGGGGAGGCCCTAGATCTGTGATGGTGCATCCATATGAAGGGTGAAGTCATTTGATACTGCAGCCATCCATCTCTGGTATAAATCAACCTATGCAATACTTGTTCCCATTATCAATGTCTTTACCGATGTCTTTTGGATGGATCACACAGAAGCTATTTGCTCTGGGAATGGCTGATAGACTGAATGGCTGAATGAAAACATATACAGGAGTTGTTTCCTGCTGTATTTATGCAGCATACAGTTATCATCTCTTCAGTTTCTACCCTCCTTACCTACTTAAAGACTTGTCCCTGTCAACTCCTCCTTAGTCTTATTTCTGTCCTGACCTTCTTGGGCACCATTTCTTTTTTACATTCCTGCTTGCTACCTCTTCCCATCTCTCTACCTGCCAGCCTGCCTCTTCTTCCCCAACACCCACCTCTTTCTTTATCTCCTCCACACACATGCTTTCTTTCGTATTCTCACCTTTTTATCCCACTCCCCTTTTGATTGGTTTTCCCCTCCTTTGGCTAGCAAACCTGCATATATTCTTAGCTTCCCAGACTCACCTCACAATACAAATCCTGTCTCTCACATACAGCTTCCCCTAGACTTTCAGCAAACCCCATTTTCCTTGCAATGCTTTTTGTTTTCCATCTTCATACACATTATGTTTTTCTCCAGCACACAGAAATGTTGCCAAATCCACAACCTCTCTCTCTTTTATTCTTTGGGTTTCTCCAATGATTCTCTGCAATTCAATTACTTTTTGTTTCTCTTCTCCTTTTCAGGGACATGCTAATAGGGTCCACAGAAAGTGGTCATCTGAATGCCTTGATTTTTAAATCAGGGCCATAGCCATGATTCTAGATGTGGGTGGGCGAATATTTTTTTCAGAATGGGCAACAATGTCATCTATATATATCATATATATAAGCAGCCTGGAGTTTGAGGGTGGGCAAGCTGCTAACTCTGGGTGGTCAATGCCCACCCTGGCCACCCCCTGGCTATGGCCCTGTTTTGAATGGTCATGGGAACATCCCGAAGTTCTCAATGGCTAAACTGCATACACAGTCATTTTTAAGAATCATCTTCAAGAGAGAAAACTATTGCCCCCAAAACAGTCACTACAGTGTAGTAGCATAGAATGAAAGTGTGGCACCAAAATGGCCGCTGCGCTCTTTGCGCCCCCCCCACCCGGACTCAGACATCCGGGTGAGTTAGGGGGCGTGGCCACCCCTCTATAAAAGGGGTGGCCACAAGGCAGACGAGCTGCCATTTTAGAAATAGCGACGGAGAGGAGAAGTTTTCTCCGTTGCTGTTTGTCCATAGTCTTCGGCTCTTTAGCCTTTGATCCTTCCCGGCTGGGAAGGGAGGATTAGCACAGAGCCTTAGCTTGCTGGCTGCTCTGTGTTTTTGGCGCTAGGTTTTCGATCTCTGGAAAGGGATCCTGCTCTTTCTTCAAAGATATGCCTCCCAAACGGAAGGCCCTGGCGATGAAACCGCGGCCGAAGGGGAGGACTTTTTCGGGCCCTGCGCAGGACGGGGGGCAGCCTTCAGGTCGGAGGACCAGGGCACTATCCCAGCTTTGCCCACCGATACCGGTGAGGTGATTCAGCCTGGTACTTGGCAGCCGGCCTTGGCTGGCCAGCCTCAGGCCGGCCCCTCAGGGGCTTCGGCCCTCAGCCCGCAGTTGCCAGCCATGGGTCAGGACAGCGGGGGAGGGCCTGGTGCGGGCGCGCAACCCGTTCCTCCTCCGGCCCTCATGGGCCGGAGTTTTGGGCATGGCCCTATTCTGGCCCAGGCTCTCACTTCGGTGTTCCTTTTCAAATGCCTAGTGGGCCTTCCGGCCCACCCGGCCCGCCTTATGCTGGGGGATCTGTGGCAGTGGATGCTTTACTAGCACGTTTAGCAGTGCTAGAGGCATCCTTGGGGATTGCACAGCCCCCTATGGGAGGGGCCCTTCTCTCTCTGCCGGGGGCCCTTCGTGTCCACTGGCTACCTCGACGGCTGCCACACTGCACCAGGCGGCCAGCCGGGTTGAGCTGCTTGAGACGCTCCGGCCTGCGCCTGTCGGTGTCTTGCAGCTCCCTGTTCGTCCAGAGCCGCAGACAGGGAGCAGTCAGGTGTGGCCCCAGAGATCGATTCCAGTTGCGAGCTCCGACGCCCGCCATGGGCCGGAACCCCCAGTGGGGGCGGCTCACGGGGGTGCACCTAGTGAGTATCAGGTTCAAATTAGTGCACCTACATCACGCCCACTTCCAGTGGTGGGGTTCAGTGGCCCTGGCCTCGTCAAGTTGAGGCAAGTGGGCATCAGTTACCAGTCTATCCCAGTGCCCCTTGGTTTCAAAATGGCACCTCATTGAGGGTGGGGGTTTCCGCCCCCGGGGCAGTGCCGGGCATTGCAGGGGCTGTCCTGGTCCCGCTGCGTATGCCCCATATACCTAATGTGCCGGTGACGGCTTTGCCGACAGCTGGTTATTCCTTGCCCCTTGGTGATCATTTGCCTCAGGTCACGAGGGAAAAGATTTGGCGGGGGGAGTACGTTGATATATTCTCCCTATTGAACCGTGAGCCCACTAAGGAGGAGAGAGAGGGACAGGACGACAGAGACAAAGAGCTGTCCCGTCGTCATAAGCCACCGCGCACCTGGGCCAACTGGTTGCCGGCATATCTTATTTATATGGCGGTATACCTTAGGGCCCGGCCTGATCTGGCCATTCCTATGGTCCAATATTTGGACAATATTTACAGGGCGATGGTGGATTTCCCTGGCCCATCGTGGTTGGCTTACGATGAGGAATTTAGAATGAGGGTGCCCCTACATCCGGAGATGAGATGAGATGAGCCCTGTCAAAAATTGTGGCTCTTGTACATGACCTCCACGCGTCCGGCGCCTGGGGATAGGTACCATTGTGGCCATGCCGTGCAGCGAGCTGCTCCAACACAGGCTCCCCGCCAGCCGGCGGGGCAGGGGGTTCCAGCCCGCTTGCTGTGTTGGAGCTTCTCGGCTAATGGCGTGTGCAATAAGCGGCAGTGCCGATATAAACACGAGTGTCCCTCTTGCGCTGGCCCCCACGCCGCCGCCGCATGCCCGCGGGCCGGTGGGTCATGGGGCAGAGGTAGAGGTGGACAGGGAGCGGGCAGAGCTTCTGCTGATGGAGCTAGCCAGTCAAAAGGCCCCCTCCCCAGTTAATGTGTATATGTTGGAGCGATGGCTCTCAACTTATCCAAGGAGGGAGGACGCGAGGTACCTCCTGGAGGGTTTCCAGTGGGGCTTCCGTATCCCATTCAAAGGAGTGCGGGGACCCCAAGATGCCCCCAATTTACTTTCTCTGATGGGTATGGAGGAGGTGGCTGCCCTGAATATTGCCAAAGAGGTAGAGGCCAAGAGGGTAGCGGGCCCCTTTTCTGTACCACCCTTCCCCAACCTGAAGGTTTCCCCTCTGGGGTTAGTACCCAAAAAGGCCCCGGGGGAATTTCGTTTAATCCACCATCTATCGTACCCGGCGGGTTACTCTGTCAATGATGCTATTCCTGATGACCTTTGTTCGGTCAGGTATACGTCTTTTGACCAAGCCCTACGGATGGTGCGCTCTTGTGGTCCTGGTGCCCTCCTGGCAAAATGTGACATTAAATCGGCATTCCGATTACTGCCAGTGCACCCGGGGGACTTTGAGCTATTGGGTTTTAGATTCCAAGGGAAGTTTTATGTAGATAAGGCCATGCCTTTTGGCTACTCTATTTCATGTTCAGCATTCGAACGTTTTAGCACCTTCCTTCAGTGGGCCTTTGTTCGCAGGTCCGGGTCTCGGTCTGTAGCCCATTACCTCGATGACTTTTTGTTCGGGGGTGAACGGGGCTCAGACACGTGCACGCGTCTCCTCACTACATATCAGATGCTAATGCGGGAACTGGGTGTCCCTTTAGCGCCCGAAAAGACCGAGGGCCCATCCACTACGCTCACATTTCTGGGTATTGAAATTGACACGGTCGCACAGGCATCCCGGTTACCCATTGAGAAGGTCACCCGGATCTCCACGATGATTTTGGCCTTGCTGGCCAAACGTAAAGTGTCACTTCGTGAGCTTCAGGTACTTCATGGCCATCTTAACTTTGCCTGCAGGGTGGTCACGCCAGGCAGAGCATTTGCGCGGCGCCTATGTGACGCCATGTCTGGCCTGTCAAAGCACCATCATAGGGTCCGACTGACCAGGGGCATGAGGGCTGACCTTTTGGTTTGGCTTAAATTCCTGCGGGAATTCAATGGGGTCTCCTTTTGGAGATCCGACCTTTTAGTTCCCCCTAGGTTCCAAGTACAGTAGGATGCCTCCGGCTCCCTGGGATATGGGATTTACTTTGAGGGGAGGTGGGCTTATGGCCAATGGCCTCCAGCATGGCGGGGCACGGATCGCCTCCGCGATCTTACATTCCTTGAGTTCTTTCCAATCCTGGGAGCTTTGATACTATGGGGTGAGGAGTGGGTCGACTCAGTGGTCCATTTTTGGTGTGACAATGCTGCGGTAGTGCACATTGTCAACGCTCAGACGTCTATATCACCCAGGGTGATGGCGTTGGTCCGCCAGTTTGTGTTACGTAGCCTATGCCTCAATGTGCTTTTTAAGGCCAGACATGTACCAGGTATTAATAATGATATTGCTGATGCTTTATCCCGCCTGCAGATTCCCCGGTTCCGTGCCTTGGCTCCGGAAGCAGAGGAATTCCCCTCGCCACACCCGGCCGAGATTTGGACATTTGGCAAGGAGAGGTGAACCGGGCGATCGGCATGTCTTTGGCGCCCCACACGCGTAAGGCATATCACCATGCTTTCGTTCAATTTAGAACTTTTTGTGTGCAACTTCAGTTGCCCGAAGTGTGGCCCATCCCAGTGGAACAAGTTTTACAATTTACACAGTCAGGGCCTAGCTCCTCGCACTATAGCATCCAGGCTGTTGGCACTGGCATTTATGGCCAAGGTGAGGGGTTTTGCTGACTGCGTGAATGATTTCCGCATACGGCATGTTTTGGAGGGGTGGACACCGGGGGTGCTTACCCACCTTGCACGAGGCTGGCATAACCTGTGTTTTGATAGGTATGAGGCGGATCTTTTTCTCACGGCTACCACGGTGGCCTTCTTTGGAGCGCTCCACATCAGTGAGTTGGTACTACTGTCTAAGGCGGATGCGACTCGTAGGGCACTGGAACTCGACGATGTCTATGTCTCTAATGAGTGGGCTCAGTTGAGGATACGGTCCTCAAAAGTTGATCAGCACGGCGTAGGCAGTGGAGTTAGACTGCTACGATGTTCCATTGCAGACATCTGTCCGGTTGGTGCCCTACAGGAGTTCTTGGCAGTGCATGGCACGCACCCTGGCCCGTTTTTCTGCCACCAGGATGGGCCTCCCCTTACTAAATTTCAATTTTGGAAGGTGACCGGTATGGCACTATCCAGTGTTGGCCTCTCCGGGGCTCGTTACGGCACCCATTCGTTTAGGATAGGTGCTGCATCCACTGCGGCTGTATTTGGGTACTCTGAGGCTGATATTTGCCGTATGGGAAGATGGGGATCTATGCGTTTTGCATTATATGTTCGCCCTCTTCAGGTATGAGTACCAATTAAGTCACTGTTCTCTTTCTTCTTTTACAGACCCCATGTGTCCCCGCACACTGGTGGCAGTATGGCTGGTGGGCCACAGTTACGTGCACTGGGCAGCGCAGTATGCTGCGGCGACAGAGTGGGGACCCCAGCTTGGACTGCGTGCAACTGCACACGTACGTTGGTACGGTAAGCGTGGAATGAGATGGCGGGAACTGTTGCCATTCCTGTTTTCCATCAGGGATGCTGAACCGCCTGATGTCCTTGTACTGCACCTCGGGGGCAATGACCTCGCCCAGGTCACTGGCCTTTCTTTAAAATTCACGATTTGCAGTGACCTAGCTTATTTGCATTATGTGTGGCCGTCCACAAGGCTGCTATGGTCGGACATCATACCGCGTCATTCTTACAGGGGAGGTATTGACCTCCATGCCCTTGACCGCGCTCGCCGCTCGGTGAACAGGGCTGTTGCCCGGTTCTTGGCAGACAAGGGTTTGGGGATGGTCATCCGACACCCCACCATTAGTTTACAAAATTATGATCTTTATGCAGGGGATGGGGTCCACCTGTCGGCTAGAGGTATGAACCTCTTTTTGGAAGATTTGCAAGCAGGCCTGTTGACCGAGCTGACGGTCTTGGGGGGGGGGCGTGAGTCTTCATTGAAGCCTCCCCGTGTGGCGGGTAGCACTGGTAAGGTAAAGATTTATGACCCATAGGTATCCGGCAGGTTCGCAATTGACTGGCCAACACTTAGACAGGTACAGGTGTAATAACGTTGACCGGTCAACCACGAACCAGGCAAGGGGTGATGGCAGGAGCTTTTCAGCATGCATCACCCCGTGATTTGATGGATACACGTCAGAGGGTGGGGTCAGTAGATAGTTTATTGACTCCGGTCAACAATTTGTTTGTGTCAACAAACAAATTGATACAAATGGATACATTGTAGCCAATTGCCATTGGCAATTTTGGGAGGAACCTTACCAGTGTTACTGCGGCCTGCTTGCCTTAAGAATTACAATTGGATGAATACCAATTTAAAGTTATAATTCGGACTAGGGCATTATTCAATAAAAGTGGCCCAATGCCTCTATCCATATACCGGTGTCTGAGTGTTTCTTTGGGGGGTGCGCCTGCAAAGCATGCTGTTAAACTGCCCTGCCCAACCCATTATCTTTACCCTAACTACATAAAAATCAAGCAAGGTGCATGTAGGAAGCCTCTGTAAGAAACAGAGAGGATAGAAGGGCAATATGATCACCTACCCACTCATTGTAATAGGAACAATCTATAGGTCAGTAAAGGTAAAGGCCACCCTTGCTTGAAAGCCAGTCATATCCAACTCTAGGGTTCAGTGCTCATCTCCGTTTATAGCTGAAGAACCAATGCTGTCTGCGTTTGCAGACATTTCTGTGGACATGTGACAGGCATGCCTAGACACCGAAGTGCACGGAACGCTGATTACCTTCCCACCGAAGTGGTCCCTATTTATCTACAGTACTTGCAATTCTTGCTTTCAAACTGCTAGGTTGGTATGAGCTGGGACAGAGACGGGCACTCATGCCATCATGCAGTACTTGGGTTTTGAACTGCTGACCTTCTACCTCCCAGTCAATGTCTTAACCACTTGAGCCACTGCAGCCTATAGCACTCACATCTAATAGCCTCTGATGGCCTCATTCTCCATGAGTTTGCCCAACCCAATTTTAAAGCTATGCTCTTCTGTGCCCCTGTTCCTTTCTCCTTTCTCCCTGCTTCTCATTTCCCCCCCTCTCTCTTTCTTTCCTACCACCTAGGCACACTGTCACCAGCACACAAATCCTGTTGTATAGGTGAGTGCAGTTTCTTTTTATCTTGCCAGCGCCGAAGCTGACATTCCTGTTTTTCGCTTTCATGTTTCCATCATCCTCTTGTTTGTTCTGTATGCCAGGCGCTGCTTCCCCACCCTGCCAAATCAGCCTGCCATCCCAGCTTCCCTTCCTTATGAATTTTACATTATTATCCACTTTAAAGTATATAAAATAACTCATCATCAATTATTGAGTGGGAATTTAAAATACTACAAATGTTTATAAATGTTTATCAAGAGGGCTTCAGATGCGAGCTGGAAACAGCTTAAGTGGCAGGAGCACTCCCTGCCTGGGCCCAATTCTCTGGCAATAATCTTTATGGGACTAACAAAAAGGAAATTAATGTGGCCTTCCCAGCACTGTAAAGTACGGGATGCTCCCTTGGCCAACCGGCCTGGAGGGAACAGCAGCTGTGCGGCTCAGGCAGCTCCAAGACTGCTGCTGCCACCACCTTTTCCGGACACTCCCTAGGCCAACCAACCTGGAGGGAACAGCAGCTGTGTGTCTCGGGTGGCTACAAAACCACCACCACTGCTGCCGCCACCGCCATTATCGGATGTTGTGTTTTTGTATGGTTTAATTATCTCAGTTTATTATTGGTGTTTTTGTATTGTGACCGTTTGATATTTTGTAACTGTAATTGTGATATTTGTTTTTTTTAAAGTTTCTGAAATATTTTTGATATGTAATTGTAATTATTTTTGATACCATGTAATTGTGATATTTTGTTTCTTTGTTAGCTGCCCAGAGTCGCTCTGCGAGTGGGGCGGCATACAAGTTGAACAATTAAATTAAATAAAACATTAATTATAGTACCTGGAACTGGAGAATATTGGGAAGTGGGCACCAATGGCCCCTGTTCCCTAGTTTTCTCTTATGTCACACCAGAGAATATCTTTCCAACGACTTCTGCATTTCTCATTCCAGGAGAAGGACCAGACTAACAAACATTCCAAATGTTCCCATGATGAAGTACTAAAGTACCCTTTAGAGTGCATTCAGAGGGAGGGTGCAAAGTACTGTATGTCTTCAGCCATTCACAGATACATACGGGGCTACCTGATAACAATTATCAGATTAGGTTACAGTTTGTCTGGGTTGAAGTGAACTTTGCAGCCTGCTGTTTAAATTGGTGTTGTTGTTGACACAGAAATGTTTAATTATCCTGGGAAGGGGTGTTTTAAATGTCCAAAGATCACACAGACCCTCTTCTTATTCACCCTTTCCCATTATCACCATCTTCTTACCCACCTCATTCACCAGCATTCAAATCCCCCTTTTAATATTTAGCACAGGGGTTCCCAGCCTATGGCCCATGGGCCAGCCCTGGCCAACAGCATCATTTCATGTGGCCCACTGCCACCACACTCATAAAAGGAAATCGTAAAATGCACCTGAACATGTGTAAACATGCCCGCGCATGTAAACGTGGAAGTGGGTGCATTTATGGCTGTCATAAACGTGCCCGCTTCTGCTTCCAGGGGGCATGGTCAGGCCCATGGCATAAAAAGTTTGGGAACCTCTGATTTAGCAAGTGAAATAGCACTGAAATGACCATGAGATATCAAGCTTTTGAATTTGTGCAGTGCTATAGTGGTACATTTAATGCTACAGATTATGTGTTGTACTGATAATTTTAACACTACAGGGATAAACTAGGAAATTAAAAAAATAGAATTTACAAATTGCATTGCAGTTGTAATCCTTCCTGATGTAAGCTGAAGGTAGGCAAAAAGAGTAGGGTTTACTCCCACATCTTGCCCCAATCTGTACATTATGAGGGATGTCATTGGTACATGCCCTACAATAGCCCTAAAGCAGTGATGGCGAACTTATGGCACATGTACCATAGGTGGCACTCGGAGCCCTCTCTGTGGGTACCCGTGCAGTCGCCCCAGCACAGACTTTGTTCCACCCTTCTGCCCAGCACAGACTTTGTCCTGCCCTGTGTCCAGAAGCCCAATGAGATAGCTTCCTCCCTCCCTCCAGCACAGAGTTCACCCCAACCCTCTACCCAGCAGCCCAATTGGAGCATTTCCTCCCTCCTCTGTTGCTGTGTTGGCACTTTGTGATAAATAAGTGGGTTTGGGGATGCAATTTGGGCACTCAGCCTCTAAAAGGTTCACCATCACTGCCCTAAAAGAGATGTATATGGGATTGTACAAACCAAAAGCAAGACAAAACAATAGAAACTCTACCAAAAAACCCAACAACCCTGGAAGCTGAACAAAATATACCACATGCTCATGGCAAAAAGATCAGATTTAATTACAATTAGCACCCATATGGTCAACATAATAAATATTTTTTTTAATTGAAAAACATGGTACAAACACTCAAACCTAGTTTGTAAGCAAAAAGAATCCAGTTGCAGTATCTGAAAATCATGTGGCATAGACGCAAATATTGTTGTTCAGGAGGTGCTCTGGTTGTATCTCAGGAGATCTGTAAAACATTACCTTTTGAGATTGAGTTTGATCGATGGGCTAAAAGTTGATTCAGCCTTTTCTCTTTCTGTGGTCAGTAAAATGAGTACCCAGCTTGTTGGGGACAAAATGGTAAATTACCTTGTGAATTGGCCAGAGAGTGCTCCAATTGCTATATATAATGATACACAGTAAAACCCCGAGCTACGAATGACTCGAGTTATGAAAAACTCAAGTTACGAGAGTTTTTTTTTGTAAATCTGCGTCCTGATTTACAAAAAAAAAACCCAACTTATGAAAGGGGTTTATGTAAAGTCAAGCCCAGGACAAAGAGTGGAAAAGCCATTTTGCTCTTCAGACTGAGCTTGTTTCACCCCACTCACCCCCCCCCCCCCGCTGCCTTCCCAGCCAGCCCGGAGGGCTAGGGAGGCACTGCGGGGCTTTCAGGTCAGTCAGGTGAAAGCTGTGCCTGACAGCCCCGTTCAGATCCTGTAATTGCTCAGTGCCTTTTTTTTGGGGGGGAGGTGAAGGAACCAGCTCCCTCCCCCCAAAGGCACTGGGCGATTGGAGGATCTGAATGGGGATTTGGGGGCAGTCAGGCACAGCCTTCACCTGACTGCCCTGAAAGCCCCGCAGTGCCTCCCCAACCTTTGGGCTGGCTGGGAAGGCACCGGGGGTTGAAACGAGCCCAGTCCGAAGAGCGGAAAGCCTTTCTGCTCTTCTGACTTCAGCCCCCGGTGCCTTCCCAGCCCAAGGCATGTGTGTGTGTGTGTGTGTGTGTGTGTGTGTGTGTGTGTGTGTGTGTGTGTGTGTGTGTGTGAGAGAGAGAGAGAGAGAGAGAGAGAGAGAGAGAAATGAGCCCAGGACGAAGAGCAGAAAGGCTTTTCCACTCTTCTGACTGGGCTCCACTTCACACACACCCATGCCTTCCCAGCCCTCCAGTCTGGCTTGGAAGGTGGTGGTGGTGGTGGTGGCGAAATGAGCCGAGGACGAAGAGTGGTTCAGCTTCGTCCTGGGCTCATTTTTTCCCCTATGCATGGAACCGATATTTTTTTTGTAACTCTGGGTTTTACTGTATAATGTAATTGCTATTGCTATGTACACAGCTTGTATTTATGTTAATAAAGACATTAACTGAATTAACATTCTTATTCTCAAAGGAATTTGGGTTCTGTGAAAAATTAGGAATTCTTTACCAGTGAAAGAAAGAAAGAAAGACATATATCTTGAAATTTTGATAGAAGACTAAAACCAAGCCTTTCTGCAGACCTGACTCAATAATTTTTTTTGCTACCTGAGGCAGAGCAGGAAATACCACTCCCCATACATCATTGCACTGAAATAGAGGTGCATAGTCCTCAAAGCAAAATAAGTTATTTAAGCCCATAAGGCAAAAAAGCCCCTATCAGTAAAAATGCCATAATATCAAAGAAATTAGACATTTTCTACCCTTTTATGACACTCAAAATCTGCTACCTGGAGCAGTGTAATGGTTTTTTATGGATGGCCATCTATTATGGATGCAATGGGGTGTTACTTTGTCTCTCTGTAAAGCACTGTGAAGAATGCCTTTAAGCATGTGCAAAATGCCTTCCTTCACAATGTAACCACAGCTGGCTCACATAGATCTTAGTGTAGCAGTTATGATACACAGAGAATGGAATTTTGCTTCCCAGGAGAATCCCACACCACCATTTCTCACTATAGAAAATAAATACTGTCATCCCCTGCTTTCCAAGTCATGACAAACAGTTCAGCTTAATACCAGATGTGGCAATAAAGGCTTTGTTGGAAGTGGGACCCCTTTTCTTTAACAGCTGTGTCACTAAAGTACAATTCCCAGGATTCATGGTGGGAAGCTACAGCAGTTAAACTGATATAAAACCACCGTAAGTGCATAATGTTGATATTATGTTCTCCTGAGACAGCCAGCAGTCATCTGTTGGAAAACATATTTGGAAAAAGATCTGAACTAACTCTAGGACATAAGAACATAAGAACAGCCTTGCTGGAACAGGCCACAGCCCATCCAGTCCAGCATTCTGTCTCACACAGTGGCTCACCAATTCCTTCAGGGTATTCCCAAGCAGATGCCTTCAACTGCTTAGGATTCCCTGGAAATGATATTGAGAGATATCCTGCCTATCTCTCCAACCCGGAGGTTGTCCTTAAGTATCCATTATTATAGCCATTGATACTCTTGTCCTCCATGAACTTGTCTAATCCTTTCTTAAAGCTGTCAAGACTGACAGCTGTCACCACTTCTTCTGGCAGGGAGTTCCATAGGCCAGTAATCCTCTGGGTGAAAAAGTACTTTCTCTTATTTGTTTGAGAACTAGTACCCAAAAGTTTCATGGAGTGTCCCCTAGTTCTAGTGTTATGCGATAGGGAAAACAGTTTTTCCTTATCTACTTTGTCCACACCGTGCATGATTTTATAAACTTCAATCAGGTCACCTCTTAGACGTCGTCGTTCAAGAGTGAAAAGGCCCAACCGTTGCAGCCTCAGATGGTAAGGAAGGTGTTCCAGTCCCCTAATCATTCTGGTTGCCCTCCTCTGCACTTTTTCCAGCTCCATAATATCCTTCTGGAGGTATGGCGACCAGAACTGTACACAGTATTCCAGATGGGGCCTCACCATAGATTTATAAAGAGGCAAAATGGCACTTGCTGACTTATTTTCTATACCCTTCCTAATGATCCCTAGCATTGAGTTTGCTTTTTTCACTGCTGAGGCACACTGGGTTGACACCTTCATTGAGTTGTCCACCAGGACACCAAGGTCCCTTTCCTGGTTTGTCGCAGAGAGTTCAGACCCCATCAGTTTATAAATGTAATTGGGGTTCTTTGCCCCAACATGCATCACTCTGCACTTACTAATGTTGAAACTGTAGGACTCTGTAGTCATTTCCCATTCTAGAACAACTTCTCTTGATTGGATGTACAGGTAGACTGCAAATGCAGCAGAACTGTTTAAAATAGTTTTACATTGTCTTTTCTTTCTATTCTGACCTTGGTTTTTTGTGTCATTTCCCCCCCACAATTAGCAATGCTAGAAAATGAGTTGTCTTAAAATAACAATAATGCAGAACTGTAGTCTGTTTTAATGTATTTAAAATCCTGTGATTATAAGTTTTAGACTTGAAGTTTGGCCTTCAAGTAAGAAACTATGGAAAGACCTCTACTTAGTGAAACCTGTGTACATCTGTGTGCCTCCCACCATGTTCTGTAATATGTATGCTGGTTTCTTCCTTGGCAATTGAGGACAGATAAGTAACTCAAAAGTAGAGATTCTCAAACCATGGTCAATGAATTATAATGCAGCATCTACAGTGAACTACAAAGAGCATGAGGGCTGTTTTGCAGAGCCATTGCTGATAGAGCACTACATGCCCCCACCCCCAAATAGCAAAAGAATAGAAAAGAAGGTGAGTATTAATCTATGGCAGGGTTCCTCAAAATTGGCTCTCCAGATGTTTTTGGACTTCAATTCCCAGAAGCCCTGATCAGCAGGTGTGCAGACTTGGGCTTCTGGTAATGGAAGTAAAAAAAAAACACCTGTAGAGCCAAGTTTGAGGAACCCTGTTCTATGGGATTCCATTCCACCCTTCCTCCAGCAGTTCATTAGATACAACTACAGTACTTACGTCTGTACATTGTAGACCACATCAGTTCAGCTTCTTACTGAAGAACCTTCTGGCTCTGGTATCACTCTGCCCTCCCAGGCTGGCCACCAACTCTTTCTGGGTAGGAAAGAAGACTAACTGTGTGTGTTATGTCATGCTTGAGCAAGATAGGACTTTCCAAGGTTTGGGGCATTCCTTACTTCCTTCATCCATTCATTCATAACCATAGTCAGATTTTTTCACAATGATTGAATTTAAGAATACGAGGAAGCTCTCTATACCATTCTACCATTGTGTCGTATTAGTGCTGCTGAGTTATGGATGGCTTCAGCTTGTCTTTATTTATTTATTTTTATTTATTTTATGTTTATATTTATACCCCGCCCTATGCAAACACCACTCAGGGCTGCTTACAGTGTGAAACAAATACAATAATGAACAGAGACAGTCACCAGCCCCATTTGTACTACACAATCATCCCACTACAAGAGGGTATCAAACCATCCACCTGCCCCTGCCAATTCAGAACTACAATTCCCAAGATGCATTAAAGGCAACAGGGAGAAGACACAATAAAAGAAGTGGATATTGATGTATAAAGAAACAGGTAAGCAACATGGCCTGGAAACTCTTTTCTGTTACCTTTTCCTGTTTGCATGAAGAAGTAACTGCAACATATACCTGAAGAAATAGATCAAGGTGTGTTTTAAATGCACAAGGAGTGAATGCAATGTTGAAGAAGCCAGGTCATCACAGGGGATGCTATGGGTAGCTGCCAAGGGGTGAATTTTGCTGGATAACGGATGCTCTTTTGTTCAGAAATGTGGTAGAAGCTACCTGTTCCTTCACCCAACCATTGACCAGAAGGATGAAGTAGTGCTCAATGCAAGATCAGATCTCCGAAATTTATTTGTCCAATGTGAAGGGGTTAGAAAATAAAGCAAAAACCTCGAAAAAGAGACGTCAAAGAGAGAGTTGAACTAGACCAGTGATGGTGAACCTTGGCACTCCATACATTCGTTCTTTTCAAAAGTAAATTTCCACGCTTTTCTTCTATGTTTAGTCCTCCTACATTTCCCTCTGATTATGATTGCTTTCCAGTTGCTTTTGTCTTGGTTCCTCATTCTGCCTTCTAAATTGTTATCTGGCCCGGGTTGTTCTGTGACTGGAATTTCTGGCCCCTGGCTTCTGGCTCATTCCTGGCAGTGTGATGCAGCCCAAGCTGACATGGCTCCTTCTGAAAATGTTCAAGGGTCATATTTATGCTCCAAAGATGGTAGAAATGCATTATGGAATAAGGAGCAATCATAACTTTTGAAAACTAAGGATGGAAAGGAAACTCTCCACCTTTAGTGTATGAGAACCAAGACAATAGAAACAGCCGAAGGGTTGGCTTAACACATCTTTATTGCATGATGGTCCGGTGGAACATGTGGTAATGGTGGATGAACAGCTCAATATATACTATGACTATACATTTGAAAGTGGCTCCTCGATAGCCCATTGGCTACTGTCTGCGTGACGTCATTCCCCGTCACGCCCTTCTTGTCCAGGTGAGGTGGAGGCGGGAATCTTCCCGCGCTGTAGTTGTTTGGGGAATTGGAGCCATGTGAGCTGGGCGCTCGCTATTGCCCCCTAGAGGTCACTAGCTCGCGTCCTGATACAGAAGGTTACAATGTTACAGCTGATGGTTATTATATCTACTCATTCGAGTGTTACATTGCTTAAAGGTATAATATTACAGACACAACATCCCTCCCCCCTAGGATGAGACGAAGTCTTTCATCCAATATGGTTTATTGCTAGCGCGTTTTGGGTGCAAGGCTGGCTGGCTTGTCCCAGGGGCGCTATCGCTTCTGTGTTCCCTGGTCTCTTGTCCTGCAATGGGAGAGGGAGACTTGTTAACGACTTGCCGCGGCTCCGCGGCTTTTGGGGTAGGGGTAAACTCCATTGTGGGAAAACCGGGGGCACTGGGGGCTAACGAAAAACCCCGCTTCACACTTGGATGGGTGGGGGACCACTCCGAAACCCCCCCCCGGTTTTGTAACTCAAACTCAAATTCATCTACTGGGGTATCTGTGGGGGTATCCCTCAGGATATCTATGGGGACAAACTTATTCCCTCCCCCCCTGGTGGGGGCCCTTCCCCCCTTGGTGGGACCACTGGCCCCCCTCTCCTCCCCCTTGGGCTGAACAGGTGGGGGAGAACCCTAACGTTGAATCCTGTTCCGCGCTGTCCGCGCTCTAGTTTCCGGCGACCCGGCGCCGGAGTTGGTCTGCGTGCCGCCTCCAAAGTAGACCTGTGCTGGTCTCTACGCAATATGACACGGGACCTGTCTGCCCAATGACTACGCCCGAAACCCAGGCTGGCCCTGCGCTAGTGTAGTTTCTGCAATGAACCGGGGCGCCTATTTCAAAACTCTTCGTGCCCGCTAACCCGATGTTCCTCCCAGAGTCCTCCACCCTCGTAGGGTCTAGCCTCGTCAGTATCGTAGTCAGCTTTCTGCGTATGAGGACCTCCGCGGGCGAGTATCCTGACGCTAGGGGGGTCACCCTGTATCCCAGCAAAAACTGACACAACTGCAGGTTTAAATCTCCGGGGCCCATGCGCCTCAGCGCATCTTTGGTGGTACGCACGAGGCGTTCTACCTGGCCATTCATTGCCGAGTGGAAAGGCGCGGAGGTGATGTGCCGGATTGCGTTAATGTCGGTGAATGCCCTGAACTCGGCGGACGTGAAGCAACTAGCGTTATCGCTAATAAGGGTGTCGGGTATGCTGAATGTGCTGAACACCCTGCGCAATTGTTTAATTGTTGCGGCTGAGGAGGTGTTCGCAACTGGGATAACCTCCAACCACTTGGAGTAAGCATCCACTATGAGGAGAAAAAGCGACCCTCTGAAAGGGCCCGCAAAATCAATGTGCACGCGGGACCACGGCCCCTTTGCCGCATCCCATTCCCTGTGTGGAAGTCGAGCCTCTTCGGGCCGGGAGTCCTGGCAACTCTCGCAAGTGCCTACCATGTGCTCGATATCGGCATCCAACTGGGGCCACCAGAAATAGCTCCTGGCCAATGCCTTGGAGCGGACAATTCCAGGGTGGCTGACGTGCAGCAGTTTAAGCACCCTAGCTCTCAGGGATTCAGGGACGATTACCCGCTGGCTCCACAGGAGGCACCCCTCTCCAAAGACAGTTCTAGCTTTTTCCTAAAAAATGGGGCGAACTCCGCCGCCGGGGAGGACGTTGGCCACCCTTTCTGCAACCAAGAACTGACCAGGGCCAACGTCTTGTCCTTGCCTGTCGCCTTGGCGATCTCTGCGGGCACTATGGGGGGTGAATCTAAGACCTCTATCATGAGCACTTGGTGGTCTTGTTCCACCTCACACACGTGGCTACTTGTGTGGGGGAGGGGTGACCTCGACAGGGCGTCTGCATGGCTTATGTCCTTTCCAAGGCGATACACCAGCGCGTTCTGGTACGCGTTTAAAAAAATGGCCCACCTGAGCATCCTAGGGGACAGGATCTGTGGCGTGGGCTTGTCTGCAGTAAAAATGCCTAGCAGGGGCTTGTGGTCAGTCACAATGGTAAAGGGGCGGCCATAAAGGAAGTCGTGGAACTTTTTTGTCCCAGCAATTATCGCTAACGCCTCCCTGTCTGTCTGTGCGTAGTTTCGCTCTGCCTTAGACAGGGACCTGGAGTAGAATGCCACCGGGGCCTCCCGCCCGTTTTCCAACACGTGGCACAGAACCGCCCCCACCCCCACTGGGGATGCATCACATATCAGAACCACCGGTCTCTTGGGGTCAAAATGGGTTAATATGGTGTCTGAGGACAAGAGTTGCTTTAGCTCATTGAATGCCCTCTCCTGGCTCTCGCCCCATTTCCACGCCTCGTCCTTTTTTAGTAGCTTATGAAGCGGCTCTGCTACCGATGCCTTCCGAGGCAGGAAGGAATGGTAGAAGTTTACGAGCCCCAGGAACGACTGCAATTCGGGCTTGGAGGTGGGGCGAGGGGCATTTTGAACAGCGGCCACCTTTGATTTGGAGGGTTTGATGCCTGCAGGGGTTACCCGGAAACCCAAGAACTCAACCTCTTTTGCGAAGAAGATGCATTTGTCTTTCCGCAGCCTCAACCCCGCCTTTTCGAATACCGTCAGTACTTTGTCTAGCCTCTCAGCCAGTTCTGACTCACTCCCCCCGTTATCAACACGTCATCAAAGTATGGTAAGACCCCCTCCAGACCCTTTAAGAGGCATTCCACGAGCGATTGGAAGATGCCTGGCGCCGAGTTCACGCAAAACTGTAGGCACGTCACCTGGAACGCCCCCTTATGAGTGACTATCGTTTGCGCAGCAGCTGCAGCTGGGGTTACCGAGAGCTGCTGGTATGCCTGCGCCAGGTCAAGCTTTGCAAAACACTTTCCCCCATGTAACCTGGCCAAGAGGTGGCTGACTACCGGCACAAGATACGCATTTGGGCGTATTGCCTTATTAATGGTGCATTTGTAATCAGCGCATATTCGAACCTCCCCGTTGGCCTTCAGCGCTGTTACAATCGGAGTTTCCCACTCCGCGGAATCAACAGGAACAAGGATCCCCTGGCCCACCAATTTGTCCAGTTCCGCCTCTATTTTGTCCTTGAGTGCAAAAGGCACTCTGCGCGGTTTGAGTCTTATTGGGCGGACCTCCGGGTCCAGGTCGAACGCAACTGGGGGTCCCTTGAATTTTCCGAGTCCCTTCTTGAACACTTCGGGGTGCGCGTCACACACCTCCTGTATTGGGTCAGTCCCAACGGCATGCACCCCCCCAATGAACAAACCCAGGGGCTTAAACCATTGAGTCCCGAGGAGGCAACAACTCCCCCCTTGAGAACAACCAGGGAAGTTCCGCGGCGCGTTGCTTGTATTGGACCTTGACTTTTCCAACCCCCAACACCGGAATGCTATTTCCCTGCACGTCCCGCAGCGTAGACCTCAGTGCTCTGAGCTTGGGCCGCACGTTGGGGGAAATTCCCAAAAACTCCCTCTGGGAAATGATTGAATAAGAGGAACCCAAGTCTATCTCCATCCTAACAGGAACCCCTTGCACCAGTACCTCAACAAAATAACGGGGGTGTCCTAAGGACACGCTGTGGACTGTGGTGTCGTCGTCGCTGTCGTCGGAGATGTGGCCCACGCCGTCCTGCTTCCTTGAGGGCCGGGCGCCTTCTTGGGTCCTTGGCAAGTGGTCTGTCAAGCCTTTCTGGTCTCTGCGCCGCCGTCTGCAAACCTTGGCTATGTGCCCTCGGCGCCCACAGTTGTGGCACTCGGCCTTCCGGAACGGGCACTTGATGCGGTCATGGGCCGCCCCGCAGCCGTCGCAACGTCGGCCCTCCTTCCGCACCTTCCGGATGTCCTCGTCCTCGCTGCTCTCTGTGGAGGAGTGTGGCGCCCGCCTGGCCGCTTGCACCGAGCCCACTGCCTTGTCGGGTTGTGGGGGCCTTGCTCTGAACCCCTTAACCCCGGCCCTCGTGGCTTCCGCCGCCTGCGCCTCCTTCACGACCTCTTGCAGCGTCGGGGACGGCTCCTGGTTCATCAGCTTTCGCTGAACCTCCTCGTCCCACAGGCCGCACAGCATGCGGTCCCTGAGGGCGATTTCCAGGTTCTCCCATTTGCATGGGCCGGCGGCCAACCGGAGGGCCGCTGCAAAGGCAGCCACGGACTCACCAGGCACCTGGACTCTCTTCCAGATCACGTCCCGAGCCGAAAACATCGAAACCGAGGGCTGGAAATGGTCGCACATCGCTTTCAGGAGCTGCTTGATCGGCACTTCATTCACCTTCTTTGGAGACACCAGGTCCACCAATACCTTCATGGCGGGGAACCCGAGCATTCTGATGAGCATGGCCCTCTTCTTCCCCTCGTCTGAGATGTCGGACACCATCAGTGCGCTTTGGAAGTCCATTTCGAAGAGCTCCCATTCTTCCGGTTTGTTGATGTTGAAACCGGCCTGCGTTGTCTTGATTCCGTGGGGATCCATCATCCCACCTTCGTCGCCAGTTTAGTGTATGAGAACCAAGACAATAGAAACAGCCGAAGGGTTGGCTTAACACATCTTTATTGCATGTTGGTCCGGTGGAACATGTGGTAATGGTGGATGAACAGCTCAATATATACTATGACTATACATTTGAAAGTGGCTCCTCGATAGCCCATTGGCTACTGTCTGAGTGACATCATTCCCCGTCACGCCCTTCTTGTCCAGGTGAGGTGGAGGTGGGAATCTTCCCGCGCTGTAGTTGTTTGGGGAATTGGAACCATGTGAGCTGGGCTCTCGCTATTGCCCCCTAGAGGTCACTAGCTCGCGTCCTGATACAGAAGGTTACAGTGTTACAGCTGATGGTTATTATATCTACTCATTCGAGTGTTACATTGCTTAAAGGTATAATATTACAGACACAACACCACCCCATTTAATATTTTCAGAATGCCACTGTAGATACATGAAAGTTACCATAAACTCCAGAGAAGGAAATACATTTTACTACAGGTTTTGTAGCATTATAATAATAATAATAATTTTGTGTCTCAAATTATTCTAGGTTGAAAGGATTTTTGCAGAAGAAACTCAACTCAGGGAATGCCCAAATGAGGCTCCTTTCATGTTCCCATGAGCTGAGACAGAGGCGGGCACTCAATACATAATGCAGTTAGTACCCGGGTCTCAAACTGCCAACTTGCCAGCCTTCCAGCTAATAAAGTGAGCTTCTTAACCACTGAGCCACCTCAGCCTGGCAGCATGTGATACAAGCTTGAGGTTGACTTCCAACCATTTGGGTATGAAGCCCCACCTCTAATACTACAGATTGCCTCGGTTTCCTAGAAAATCAACCAAAAGGCCAATCCCAGAAAAAGAAATATTATCTGCTTTCACCTAACCTCCAATAATGCAGGGAAGTCTCATGTTCAGTGTTTATGTGAGTGCGGAGCTGTTTACAGGAGCTGCTGTGGTGATCTGACAACCTACTGGTCATGTGTGACTTCACAACTTGCAACTTGTCAGATCACCATGGCAGCTTGTGTAGTTGGAGTACCATGCATGAAAATATTGAACAGGATTATAAAAATAGTCACCAACTAGCATTCCCCATGGTTTCTGATAGTGTGTGCAAACTGACTGCTCTAGGAGTTAGATAGGGGCAGATCCATAACTATCTCAGATAAATATTGAATAATCACTTTCCAAAAGATAGTTCCCTTCAGCTGCCTGTCACCTGATATTTTAGGTAGGTTGGAACTAGAAATGCCAAACCAGGATTGACCATGAGTAGAAGTGAAATATAATCTTTCTACCTGACTTCTTCTTTCATGTCTAGGTCAGAGTTTAAACTGCCAGAATGAAGCCATTGCCCGGGGTGCTCCCAATTGTTGCCGTTGCCTGGAGTACACCCGATTGTGGTTCAAAAATTCCATAATCTTCAAGGAGGCATCTTTCTGGCTAATCTTTCTACTACTAGGTCAGGCGAAAGGAACAGGCAAAAGGAACTATGGAATGAATTAATCCAAAGGTGGCTTCATTCTGGTGGTTTAAACCCTGACCTTGACACAGAGCTGGGCGGTTTGAGGAGGTTGGTGGAGGGCAGGGGTGCCTGGCGGGCAGTGGTCCATGGGGTCGCAAAGGGTCGGAATCGACTGTGCGACTGAACAACAACAAGAAGAAGACACGAAAGAAGAACAAGAAGGAGTGAGTTGTTTCAAAATTCAGCTGCTTAATTTAGCAGCCAGCTGTGCCCAGAGGCTGAAAGGGGTAGCCAGGATTTCATGCGCCCAGGGAAAGTGAAGCTTATTGAAGCTATAGGACAGCATTTCAGGGGATCATATTGCACTGGGGAAAGGCAGGTGGCGCTGTCCTCTTGCTGGAAGAGAGCAGGCTTTGGGGACTCAGGTGTAAGGCAAAGGCAGTGGCCGACAGGGGGCACCAGTGACTTGCATGCGCCAACCTCCACAGGAGGCTGCCAAGCTATGCCAAGAAGCGACAAATCTTCTGAGTCCCACCAGTGAGCGAGTGACAGTTTTTTTTAGCAGTTAATAAAGAAAACATCTTTAGCTGGAGAGTGGGGGGAAGGCATGATTTTCCCTCTGATGGTTGCTTCTTTTCCGCATGCTAATATGAGCTGAATATGGAACAGCATGTAATTACATTAGAGTGACTGCCTGGCTCCTGCAGCCCACATGCCTGCAGGAAGCGCAGCAGCTTTAACTCACCCTGAAATAAGAAAGTGTTGTGGCAAATGGGCTGCTGTGCCAGAGCAGGAGCAGAAATGGGAGCGTCTGGGCAGAGCAAAGGTTCCCAGCTTCTCTATTCACCCTCTAGCAAGTGGGCTGTGAAGCTTTTCATTGAAGAGGATCAAAACCTTGGCTTAATGCAGTCCACGACACCAAGGAACTGTTGCTACCCAGAGCACCCAGTTTTGCCTGCTCACAGAAGAGGTCAAAGTCAAGATCTCCCTTGCTCAAAAGCAAATCGTATTCAACTCTAGAAGTGGTGCTCATCCAAATTTACAGCCAAGGAACCAGCGTTGTCTGCATTTGTGGACATTTCTGTGGACATTTGGCAGGCATGACTAGATGCCAGAATGCACGGAATGCTGTTACTTTTCCTGCCGAAGCAGTACCTATTTATCTACTTGCAATTTCTTGCTTTTGAACTGCTAGGTTGGCAGGAGCTGGGAGAGACGATGGGAGCTCACTCCATTATGCAGCACTTGGGTCT
This sequence comes from Bradypodion pumilum, assembly GCA_035047305.1. Classification (NCBI taxonomy): domain Eukaryota; kingdom Metazoa; phylum Chordata; class Lepidosauria; order Squamata; family Chamaeleonidae; genus Bradypodion; species Bradypodion pumilum. The sequence continues at coordinate 182,412,624 of JAWDJD010000004.1, read as the reverse complement.
CGAACTGCTGACCTTCCAGCTGTCAAGTTCAGCATTGAAAACACTAAGCCACTGCAGTGCTAAGACACTGCAGAAGAGGTAGCAGAGATTAAATGGGAACAGATTGCTTCCTGTTGCTGGCTCCAATCTGGAAAGCTCTTTCTCCAGCAACTCCCTTTGAAAGCAAAAGCTTTGGAGCACAGCCAGGGCACCACTCACGATGCCCGTGGATGAGTGTGAAATTGCTTCAAAATGTCTCACCAAAGACCAAGGCCAAGAGCAGCCATACCATGATGTTCCCAATTATTAGGTATAGATCTGCAAGTTTGGGAGTGAATAAAAGTGACAAGGAAAAAATTGATTAATTTGAAATGTGGTGGCAGAGGAGATCTTTATTCTTCATTCTTCTTCTTCTGCCGTATCCAAATCCAAATATTGGCTATCCTCATGGCAGTGTGTTTCATCTGCCTTCCACATCGCAACATGACACCTGTATCACTGATTCCATGAGTCCCTTTCTGGTTCTGAGCCCTTTTGGCATACAAAGTCCTCATCAGCCTCAGGCCAGTATTGATGAAGCTGCTGTCCTCCATCAAGATGGATTCAAATGGGATTTAACCCACTTGGTGATCATCAGCCTTTCCTGTGGACTTCGGCACCCAAGGCCATTATTCCTTAGGGTTGGTAGGTTATCCTGACACTCGGTGCTGAATCGCTGACCATATGGTCTACTCTATTACCATAACAGGATAACCTGGCCAGACAGGAATAGAGATCATGGATAACCAAAATACTAAATGGGCTAAAATGCTTCAACTGAGCCTTTGGATATTATTGTGATGATGATGATGATGATGATGATGATGATGATGATGATGATGATGATGATGATGATGATGATGATGATGATGTTTACACTTGTATGCCACCCACTCACGATGCGACTCAGGGCGGCTAACCAAGTATCACATAAACATCAAATACAATAAAGTCCACAAACCACATAGAAAAGTTCATAAGAAACAGCCAGCAAGAAAGCCCAAGGCCCAAGCTGGCCAGGGGGGAATGTCCAGCCCCACCCCCACCAGCCCCAATGGCCAAGTCCCGACTTTTCAACCCCCGGGCATGGGTGAGGCCCGGGGGAGGGGAGGCAGGTTCCTTAGTCGAATGGTGGGTCGTCTTCTGCCACAGGGAGCCGATGTGACTTTTCAACCCCCGGGCATGGGTGAGGACTAGGGGAGGGGCGGCAGGCATACTCAGCCAAATGGCAGGCATCTCCTGCCACAGGGAGCTGGCATGGCTTTTCAACCCCTGGGCATGGGTGACGCCCAGGGAAGGGTCGGCAGTCGTCCTCAGCTGAACAGCAGGTCGTCTTCTGCCGCAGGGAATCAGTGCGGCTTTTCAACCCCCGGGCATGGGTGAGGCCCAGGGGAGGGGCGGCAGATGTCCTCTTGATCTTGGTCTCTGTTGATATATTATTACACTTAAGGATCTTTTATAGTCCCTTCGTAATTGTCACAGTCTCCATTTTGATTGATACTTGAACCAAGGTACAGGAAATTTTAAATCATTTCAATTTCTTCACTGTCATTATTAAAGCTATACAGTTCATCTGTAGTCATAATCTTGTCTTCTTAATCTACAGGTTAAATCCTGCCTTCACATTTTCTTTACCTCCCTTACTAGTTGTTTCACACCATTGCTGTTTTCTGCCAGTAATATTTTAAATTGATTGTTTGTTCCACCATTTTTTCACTCGTCATTCAACTGAATCTAATTCAGCTTTTCATATGCTATTCTATGCATACCAATTCAGCACTGGGAGATAAAATGCACTTTTGTTCCATACTTTTATCGATGGGAAACAATTCTCTCTCTCCATGTTCTGCCCTAAAATAGCCTCTTGTCCAGAGTACAGGTAGCACATCAGTACAATAAAATGTTTTGGCACACCTAATTCTTCTAGAATAATCCACAGCTTTTTGTGGTTCAAACAGTCAAAGACTTCATTGTAATCAGCAAAGCACCAACTGATTTTCTCCTGATTTCCTTATCTCCCCACCATGCCTATGTTGGAGGGGTGGGTGGGAATTCTGAGTGAGATGTGATCATGAGGCCACTGCCTCGTACTGCCTACAGCCTGTTGAATCAGTGCATGTGGATCTAAAGCAGTGGTTCCCAGCCATTTTTTGGCCCTGCCCTGCCTAAGCGTATCTAAAATCCTGCCTACCCAGCCCCTGTGACATATAATTCTTATTATTCAAAGAGTGAACTCCTATTCATGTGGTGGAACCCTAAAAGGCCATTAACTAAGTCTAAGGTAAAGGTAAATGTCGCTCTAGCTCGAAAGCCAGTTGTATCCAACTCTAGGGTTCAGTGCTCATCCCCATTTACAGCCAAAGAACCAGCACTGTCTGCTTCTGCAGATGTTTATGTGGACATGTGGCAGGCATGCCTCAACACCTGAGTGCACAGAACACTGCTTACCTTCCCATGGAAGTGGTCCCTATTTATCTACTTGCAATTTCTTGCTTTCGAACTGCTAGGTTGGCAGGAGACGGGAGCACACTCTGTTATTCAGTACTCGGGTCTTGAACTGCTGATTTGCCAACCTTTCAGTCATCAAATTCAACATCTCAACCACTAAGCCACGGCAGTCTAAACATCCTGAAATTGCCACCCTTAAAAATCAAATTGCCCTCCCAATACTGGGAACCATGGATCTAAAGAGCAAAGAAAAGAAAAACCACAGAAGAATAATAGAATTGTGGGCTTGGAAGGAACCCCACTGAGTCAGCCCCACAGTCAATGCAGGAAATCCATGGCCATCCAACTTCCACTTAAAAGTCTTCTGTGAAGGACGGCCCACCACCTTCTGAGGAAGTTGATTCCACTGTTGAATGACTCTCACTGTGAGGAAGAGATTTGAGAGAAGCAGCTTGTCAAAACAACCAACAATATCCAGAAGGTTCATTTGCATTACAGATACTTCTGCTCAGTAATCAGATGCTGATGTAACAGTACAGGACATGCTCCAAGGCAATTCACCCTAGGAAATGGCTTATAAATGTCTTGAGTGATTCCTGTCTGCTATATCTCTAGAGTAACTTGAATTATATAAGGAATGAAAATCTGAATGTGTGCGTGTGTGTGCGCGCGCGTGTGTGTGCTCCCAAATTGAATTCTTTGTTATACTACACAAGGATGGGAGTTCTCCATTTTTAATTAACCATTTGAATAATTTCTACTCACCTTTCTTCCTGAACAGAGACTCCCAACAGTTTACAAAAAGATTTAAAATCGACAAAGATTTAAAAACATGCTAATTAAAAATATAGAACTTAGATCATAATATACACATATTTTAAAAACCATTATATGCAATAAATGAAACAGAATTTAAAACACCTCCACATCTTAATTGCTCAATGACTCTCCAGGAGTCAATTGCCCATAGACTTTACTTGAGGGGAGGACAGTAAACATTTCCCATGCAGCCTTCCTGCACCAAGGGCAACTTCTAGGCTGAGCATGTAACTATCGTGGAAAAGATCTTACAGTTTGCTTTGGATTTGGCATGGGTGAATTTGAAGTATTTTTCAATGATCACATGACATAAAGATCAATGTGAATCAAACCATCCTTTTTTCTTTCCAATCCAAGCTTTTCCCCCTGCCACTGGGGACCTCTATTTGTTCTAGTGGCAATGATTTGAATGGTGTTTTGCCTATGTGTGGGTGGTGATTTTTTGGGTGATGTAATAAGATGTGATGTTACGGGACACTGCAAACAGCTTTCACTGCAATTTTTCTCCATAGCTATCTTGAATTATTTTTGTCTAGTGCTAGAGAACCTTATCACTGCACGGCTACATTAATTTAGTCCTAGATTACCTCTGCACATACAAAAAACAGATAAAAGTCAATCTAAAATTGAAACAACTCTAACGAATTCCAACAAACTACATTGTTTCTATGGTATGGTTGCACGTGTTTGGAGAACTATGGAAACCCGTCCTTTTTTCCATATTGCCATGCAAGCCTTTAAACAGTTCCAACAACTTGATAGCAGACCATAAAAGGAGAGCGAGCAATCGGGACAAGGAAGTTACAAAGGAAGAGGGACTGTGGACATGGATTGAATCACATCAGATTTATTTATTTATTTATTTATTTATTTATTTATTTATTTATTTATTTATTTTGTATCACCACCCTCTTGCCTAGGCGACTCCGGGCGGCTCACAAGTATAAAAACATCATATTACAATAAAATCCCAAACTACTAAAATATTTAAAATGTTAAAATACCCTCCCCAACAGACACAATTTAATTTAAAACTGAAGGCCTGGGTGGCCCTAATATAAGCCAGCGTGTGGTGGCTACCACACCGGCAGCGCTCCACACCTGCTGCGCAAGCCAGGTTTTAAGATTTCTTTTCAGAAGGGTAATAGCTCTGCCTAGAGATGTAGCTTGATCAGCAGGAGGTTCCACAGGGCCAGAGCAGATGCTGAAACGGCCCTCCTTCTAGTGCTAGAGAGGTGGATTTCTCTAGCTGATGGAACCATCAGGGAGCATCTCCGGTCTTCTCTGGTAGGATGGGCAGGTCCTTGGGGTAACGTGGTCTCTTAAGTACCCTGGTCCACTACCATGTAGGGCTTTAATCACAGGCACCTTGAATTGCACCCAGAGGCACACTGGCAGCCAATGCAGCTCCCACAACAGGGATGAGGCATGGGCATAATGCCCACACCCCATTACCACACAGGCAGCCACATTTAAGGAACGCATATGGACAATAGCACTAAAACAACCTGAAGTCTCCAAGTGGTCACCTAAGCTGAATGTAATCACAAAAGGGACTGTGAATCAGGCCTCTGATTCAGTTTGCCAATATGGTTGGTTTCACCCTTAGTAGTGGGTACAGCCTGCTTTGGGGGATATCTCCTGCTCTGATCATGACCTGCGTAGACCTTATATGTAGCAGCATGCTTTCATTTCATGCTTTCAAAAAGGTTCTTTGAAGACTGAGTGTTACCAGTGATCTGCTGCCAAAACACTACCCCCACCCAGGGCAGAGAGCAAAAACCAGCCTCAAAGGGTGAGCTCTGACTTTACAAATTGTATCTCAAGTGCTGTGGAAACTTCCACAACTGTTGGGCCTCCAGAGCTGGAGCTCCAACATTAGAAGCAAAATGGGTCATTCTTTGGACACATGATAGAACCCAAGCCTTCTGACTGTCTTGTCCACTCTAGAACTGCGGGGAGTGAGGATATACAGTTTGGGGCTGAACCACATAATTGTGGCAACCAATAGAAGGAATATTATACAATTGAAATTAAGAAAACATACACTCAAAAGTGGAGAAAGAAAAACATGTTTCCTTCCTCCCCTTTTTTCTAGCCACCATGACTCCAGTATGGCTTCGGATAAGCTCAAGTATGGCATAGAAAGTTAAAGTAGGGTACCTTTGAGTTATAATAAAATATTCAATCTAGATCACTGAAGGAAACGACATCTTGTCTTTTTCTTTTTCTTGCTGCAGTTTGTCCTCACTTTCCCCTCCAAATCATATGACAGTGTGTCATTGGTGGGGCATCCCTGTGGTATTCTGGTGGATCTGTGTGTTTGAAACAGTTGCCATCAATACAATCTGATGGGTAAAAAATGACAGCCTCTGTTCATGTCAAAATATTGTGATTTCTTTAATTACCTGCACCACTAGGGATCCTGACTCACTTACCTTGTTTTCCTGCTCCCATTTTATTCCCCAAACGACCCCCTGATCTGAGTATGGCTGAGGGGTACTGATTCACTAAAGGACACCAAGTAACCCTTGTGTCTGAGTAGATTTGTGAGTTCAGATTTTCCTGTCCAAAGTTCTATATTCTAATCATTAGACTGTACTGTCTGTCACAAGTCAGTGGTTGCTACATGATGGATAACATGGCCAAAACATATGGGTAGAGAAAAACACAACAGTTAATATGGTAGAGTTTAAAATAGGCTACTCAGATTTGGAGAACTGGAATGTGGCAGCCCCCTACATCATAATCATTTCATCAAGTCAGATCAAAGTGAAGGCAATGATTCTAGGCTTTCTTTTGACCATTACCAGGCCAGAAGGGGGGTGGGATGGTTGCTCCAGCAGCGTCACTGGTAAAAAGGCTTAAAGTGTTGCCCCCAAGCATTTGAAGACTGCAAAGAATAACTGATTAAGGGGCCCTTTGCCATTCACAAATTGAATGGTGAACCTGGGAGGTATGGGAACTTCAAGACATTATCTCATATTAGTTTGTTTAATTGTGCAATGCTAAGACAATCCAGTTGAGAAGGCCATGATACTGGGAAAGATTGAAGGCAAAGGGAGAAGGGGGTGGCAGAGGATGAGGTGGATGGATGAAATCGTTAATTAAATGAGCGTAGATCTTGCCGGGCTGCAAATGATGGCAGAGGACAGAGGAACCGGACATGCAGTGGTCCATGGGGTCACAAAGGGTCGGACTCGACTGTGCGACTGAACAACAAGATAATCATATCAGGCATCTAATAATTTGAGCTGCCACACATAGCAACTTGTGTTCAGAACATGCTCAAACCACTTGCAAAATAGATGTGAGTGAACAGCATGCGAGATCAAGGCTGCTGGATCAGCTGCTACAATTATGGGAAGGCATAGCTGAGGTACCCCTCTCTCCAAAATGGGGAAACCAGAGTCTGGCAGTTTGATGTTGGCAGATTGATATGCAGCAGTCAGCAGTTACAAGGCAAAACACATCTTTAATAGGTGGTATGCAATCTGAACATGTGGTAATGGCAGAGGTACAGCTCCTTTTATACAGCAACAACACATTTGAAAATGGATACACGGTAGCCAGGCCACCGGTAGCCAGGCCACACAGTGGCCAGGCCACCGCCTGCGTGACATCATTCTGAGTCACGCCCTTCTTCACCAGGTGTACTATGAAGGGAATGTTCCCGCGGCTGACAGTAATTGGGGAATTTGTACCATGTGAGCTGAACGCTCGCAGCTGCCCTCTATGGGTAAGAACATACATAAGAACATAAGAACAGCCTTGCTGGAACAGGCCACAGCCCATCCAGTCCAGCATTCTGTCTCACACAGTGGCTCACCATTTCCTTCAGGGTATTCCCAAGGAGATGCCTTCACCTGCTTAGGATTCCCTGGAAATGGCATTGAGAGATATCCTACCTATCTCTCCAACCCGGAGGTTGTCCTTAAGTATCCATAATTATAGCCATTGATACACTTGTCCTCCATGAACTTGTCTAATCCTTTCTTAAAGCTGTCAAGACTGACAGCAGTCACCACTTCTTCTGGCAGGGAGTTCCATTAGACCAGTAATCCTCTGGGTGGAAAAGAGGAAACAGAGATTGCAGAGAGACTCAATGAATTCTTTGCTTCAGTATTCACTGAAGAAGATAGAGACCACATGCCCAAAACAGAACCTATCTTCGTAGGGAGGGAAACCGAAGAATTAAGCAAGATAGAAATAACCAGGGAGGAGGTCCTTGCATGTCTTGTTAAGCTAAACACTAACAAATCCCCAGGACCAGATGGCATCCATCCACGAGTTCTCAGGGAACTTAAAGATGAAATTGCTGATATCCTAGCCAAAATATATAATCTTTCCCTCAAATCAGGCTTTGTGCCTGATGACTGGAAGGTAGCGAATGTAACACCAATTTTCAAAAAAGGATCCAGGGGTGATCCAGGAAATTACCGGCCTGTCAGTTTGACATGTGTCCCAGGTAAAGTGATGGAAACCATCCTAAAAGATAGAATTAATAGGTACATAGAAGAGGAGGCGCTGCTAAAGGAGAGCCAGCATGGCTTTTGCAAGGGCAAATCATGCCTCACTAATCTGTTGGAATTTTTTGAGAGTGTCAACAAGCATGTGGATAAGGGGGATCCAGTTGACATTGTTTATCTGGACTTTCAGAAGGCTTTTGACAAGGTCCCACACCAAAGGCTCTTGAATAAACTTACCAGTCATGGAATAAAGGGACAGGTCTTGTCCTGGATCAGCAACTGGCTAAGGGACAGGAAACAGAGGGTAGCACTAAATGGACACTTCTCCAAGTGGAGGGAAGTAAAGAGTGGGGTCCCCCAAGGTTCAGTACTGGGACCCCTGCTTTTCAACCTCTTCATAAATGATCTAGAGGTAGGAGTAAAAAGCAAGGTAGCCAAATTTGCTGACGACACTAAATTATACAGGGTAGTGAAAACTGTGAGAGATTGTGAGGAGCTCCAGAGGGATCTCTTGACACTGGGGGAGTGGGCAAAACAGTGGCAAATGAGCTTCAACATTAGTAAGTGCAGAGTGATGCATGTTGGGGCAAAGAACCCCAATTACATTTATAAACTGATGGGGTCTGAACTCTCTGCGACAAACCAGGAAAGGGACCTTGGTGTCCTGGTGGAGAGCTCAATGAAGGTGTCAACCCAGTGTGCCTCAGCAGTGAAAAAAGCAAACTCAATGTTAGGGATCATTAGGAAGGGTATAGAAAATAAGTCAGCAAGTGTTATTTTGCCTCTTTATAAATCTATGGTGAGGCCCCATCTGGAATACTGTGTACAGTTCTGGTCGCCATACCTCCAGAAGGATATTATGGAGTTGGAGAAAGTACAGAGGAGGGCAACCAGAATGATTAGGGGACTGGAACACCTTCCTTACCATCTGAGGCTGCAACGGTTGGGCCTTTTCACTCTTGAACGACGGCGTCTAAGAGGTGACCTGATTGAAGTTTATAAAATCATGCACGGTGTGGACAAAGTGGATAAGGAAAAACTGTTTTCCCTATCGCACAACTCTAGAACTAGGGGACACTCCATGAAACTTTTGGGTACTAGTTCTCAAACAAATAAGAGAAAGTACTTTTTCACCCAGAGGATTACTGGTCTATGGAACTCCCTGCCAGAAGAAGTGGTGACAGCTGTCAGTCTTGACAGCTTTAAGAAAGGATTAGACAAGTTCATGGAGGACAAGGCTATCAATGGCTATAATTATGGCTACCTAAGGACAACCTCCGGGTTGGAGAGATAGGCAGGATATCTCTCAATGCCATTTCCAGGGAATCCTAAGCAGGTGAAGGCATCTCCTTGGGAATACCCTGAAGGAAATGGTGAGCCACTGTGTGAGACAGAATGCTGGACTGGATGGGCTGTGGCCTGTTCCAGCAAGGCTGTTCTTATGTTCTTATGTTCTTATGTACTTTCTCTTATTTGTTTGAGAACTAGTACCCAAAAGTTTCATGGAGTGTCCCCTAGTTCTAGTGTTGTGCGATAGGGAAAACAGTTTTTCCTTATCTACTTTGTCCACACTGTGCATGATTTTATAAACTTCAATCAGGTCACCTCTTAGACGCCGTCGTTCAAGAGTGAAAAGGCCCAACCGTTGCAGCCTCAGATGGTAAGGAAGGAGTTCCAGTCCCCTAATCATTTTGGTTGCCCTCCTCTGCACTTTTTCCAACTCCATAATATGGCGACCAGAACTGTACACAGTATTCCAGATGGGGCCTCACCATAGATTTATAGAAGGGCAAAATGACACTTGCTGACTTATTTTCTATACCCTTCCTAATGATCCCTAGCATTGAGTTTGCTTTTTTCACTGCTGAGGCACACTGGGTTGACACCTTCATTGAGCTGTCCACCAGGACACCAAGGTCCCTTTCCTGGTTTGTCACAGAGAGTTCAGAACCCATCAGTTTATAAATGTAATTGGTTTTTTTTGCCCCAACATGCATCACTCTGCACTTACTAATGTTGAAGCTCATTTGCCACTGTTTTGCCCACTCCCCCAGTGTCAAGAGATCCCTCTGGAGCTCCTCACAATCTCTCACAGTTTTCACTACCCTGTATAATTTAGTGTCATCAGCAAATTTGGCTACCTCGCTATTTTATCCTACTTCTAGATCATTTATGAAGAGGTTGAAAAGCAGTGGTCCCAGTACTGAACCTTGGGGGACCCCACTCTTTACTTCCCTCCACTTGGAGAAGTGTCCATTTAGTGCTACTCTCTGTTTCCTGTCCCTTAGCCAGTTGCTGATCCAAGACAAGACCTGTCCCTTTATTCCATGACTGGTAAGTTTATTCAAGAGCCTTTGGTGTGGGACCTTGTCAAAAGCCTTCTGAAAGTCCAGATAAACAATGTCAACTGGATCCTTATCCACATGCTTGTTGACACTCTCAAAAAATTCCAACAGATTAGTGAGGCATGATTTGCCCTTGTAAAAGCCATGTTGGCTCTCCTTTAGCAGCGCCTTCTCTTCTATGTGCCTATTAATTCTATCTTTTAGGATGGTTTCCATCACTTTACCTGGGACACATGTCAAACTGACAGGTCGGTAATTTCCTGGATCACCCCTGGATCCTTTTTTGAAAATTGGTGTTACATTCGCTACCTTCCAGTCATCAGGCACAAAGCTTGGTTTGAGGGAAAGATTATATATTTTGGCTAGGAGATCAGCAATTTCATCTTTAAGTTCCCTGAGAACTCGTGGATGGATGCCATCTGGTCCTGGTGATTTGTTAGTGTTTAGTTTAACAAGACATCCAAGGACCTCCTCCCTGGTTATTTCTATCTGGCTTAATTCTTCGGTTTCCCCCCCTACGAAGATAGGCTCTGTTTTGGGCATGTGGTCTCTGTCTTCTTCAGTGAATACTGAAGCAAAGAATTCATTGAGTCTCTCTGCAATCTCTGTTTCCTCTTTAATAACCCCTTGCCATCTAATGGTCCAATGGCCTTCCTAGTTGGGTTCTTACTTCTAATGTACTTAAAGAAGTCTTTGTTATTTCTCTGAGTATTTTTAGCTATACGCTCCTCAAAGTCTTGCATTGCTTTCCTGATTGTTGCCTTGCATTTGTTCTGCCAGAATTTATGTTCCTGCCTGCTGTCCTCATTCCATCTTCTAAATGAGCTTTTCTTGCTCTTGATCACTTCCCGAACAGCTCCTGGAAGCCACATTGGAGTCCTCTTGGACCTGAAAGTGCCCTTTTTCCTTTCGGGTATGCATTCCAATTGAGCCTCTGTTATTGGTTTTGTAAACAGCCTCCATGCCTCTTGGAGTGTTTGGACTCTCTCAATTTTCCCTTTCAGCTTCTTTTTTACTAGTTTCCTCAACTTTGGGAAATTTCCTTTTTGAAAATTTAAGGTCTCTGTGTTAAATTTTATCAATGACTTGCGGTCTATGATCAAGTTAAACATAATTGAGTTGTGGTCACTGTTCCCTATTGGATCAGTCACATTAACATCTTGCACCAGATCCTGAGTATTACTCAGGATCAAGTCAAGGATTCTTGTACCTCTAGTTGGGTCTTCAACCATCTGTCCCAGGGAACAATCATTTAGCATATCTAGGAACTTTATCTCTTTATCATGTGCTGAACAACAGTTCACCCAGTCTATGTGAGGGTAATTGAAGTCCCCCATTATAACCAGGCGTCCCTTCTTGGATGCCTCCTTTACAACATTCTCCAACTTCCAGTCTCCCGCAAGAGTTTGGGTCGGAGGCCGATAGTATATGCCTACTGTTAGACCATCCTTGTGGCCTGGTACTCTTATCCACAGAGCTTCTAATGGTGACTCCAAATCACCTAGATATTTCAATTCATACGATTTTATCACAAGGCTACACCACCTCCCGTTTGCCCCTTCCTATCCTTCCTGTACAGTTTGTAGCCTGGGATAACTGTATCCCATTGGTTATCATCCGTCCACCAGGTTTCAGTGATACCAATAATATCAATATTCTTATCTATTGCTAAGTATTCCAGCTCCCCTATTTTGTTCCGGAGGCTTCTGGCATTTGTATACAAGCATTTATATATGCTTTCCTGATACAGTCTTTTCAGTCCAGTTGCATTGTTAGACTGCCTCTTGCATCCTTCTGCTAGAGTGCTGGTGACTAGCTCCTTGCTCTGCTCAGTAATTTTTGCATCCTCCTCACTACTCAAGTACACACTTTCCTGAACCGGATGCTGCCCAGCTCCTGTTGGCTTTCCCCCAGTTATCAGTTTAAAAGCTGCTCTGCAGCCTTTTTGATGTTGAGTGCCAGCAATCTGGTCCCATCATGGTTCAAATGCAACCCATCCCTCCTGAACAGATTTGGCTTGTCCCAAAATGTTCTCCAGTTCCTGACAAATCTGAAACCCTCCTCTCGACACCACCACCTCATCCGCGCATTGAGGCTTCTGAGCTCTGCCTGCCTGGTAGGTCCTGCGCGAGGAACAGGCAGCACTTCTGAAAATGCTACCTTGGAAGTCCGGGACTGCAATCTTCTTCCTAACAACCTGAATTTGGCTTCCAGGACAGACCGCTTGGCCTTCCCAACATCATTGGTACCAACGTGTACCATGACAACTGGCTTGTTTCCCAGTTCTCTCTAACAATCTATCTAGATTTCTTGTGATGTCTGCAACTTTTGCACCTGGCAGGCAAGTCACCATATGGTTATCATGTGCATCACAAATCCATTTCTCTGCATTTCTAATTATTGAATCGCCTAGTACAAGGAGCCTCTCTCCTGCAATCTGTTCATCTACATGCACCTCATCAACCATATTAAGGGAGAGAACCTCAGTTTGTTCCTGTTGTTTATCTTCCTGGATCTTATCAAGTGTGATGAAGGAGAGATCATCAGGTGGAACCAGTTGTTCCTCTGTGTGTTCCTCATCAGGTGTGATGAGGGAAAGAGCCTCAAATTTATTCTGTAATTTCAGACTCTCAGAGTGATCCCCTACTCTTCTCCTCCTTTGAGTCACATTCCTCCAAACATCTCCCTCCTGTGTTAGTGAAGGGCCTTCTCCCTCAGAACTGTGCCCTGTCTCTTCTTTGTCCAGCATAGTCTGCTCCGCTCTGTCCAAGAACACCTCAAGCTCCTTAATTTGCTGATGGTTAGATATGCGGGCCTCTAGCTGCTGGACCTTCTCTTCTAGTAGTGCAACCAGCTTGCACTTGCTGCAAGTGTAGTTCTCCATATGCTTTGGCAAGATCACAAACATGGCACAAGTATTGCAGGTAACTACAGCTGTTCCCTCAGAATCCATATTGCCTCTCCTCTCCCAGTTTCCAATTCTACATGGGGCAAGGCTTTGCCCCTTTACCAGATTCTTTGTTGTTCAAGCAACCTGTTGCAAAGGAGGTGGTCCCAGTTCCCAGAGGCCTGCTGAACCATCAATGTAACCTTCCAACCAACCACCACAGAGTATTTTGGAAGGATGCCTCAGGGATAGGCTGGCATGCTGACGGGTACAAAAACAGTTGGAGTAGCATATGCTGACCCATGATGTAGACCAGTGTTTCTGAACCTTTGGCTTTTGGACTTCAATTCCCAGAAACCTAAGTCAGTCCATCAGCTGATCAGTGCTTTGGGAAATTGACTTAGGCTTCTGGGAATTGAAGTCCAAAAACCAAAGGTTGAGAAACACTGATGTAGACAAACTCAGTATAACTTCCTTTACTATAGTGCATAGGTGCCCAAACTATGGCCCTCGGGCTGGATCTGCCCCCCGATGCCAATTCATCCAGCCCACATCACCCTCACTGCTCCTGGAAGCAGAAGTAAAATGTCCCTGTGCATGCGCATAACACTGCTGTAAATGCACATGGCGCATTTTATATCTGCTTCCAGTGCGACGAACCACGTGATTGGCCCGATCAGCTGTTCGGGGGTCATGGTCAGGCCCGTTGCCTGAAACGTTTGGGCACCCCTGCTATAGTGTGTCCCATGCACCTTGCTTTCACCCTCTAGCATCTAATAGTCTTCTCCATTACATCAGCAGACATTTGTGTAATTCCAATCCAATGCTCCAATATTGATTTGTTGTCATTTTTAGCACAAATCACCTGAACTTCAAAATGTTCTATCCTTTGCCTTCTGTTTTCATCTCTGGCCAAACAGCTTTACCATCAGCTATTTGTGCAACTGAACTTACATATTATGTGCTCAGTCTTTGCTGTATTGTGAGCACCACTGCCATATATAAATTCCAGTGTCAAACAGGACGGAAAGTACCTTTGTCCCTTTTGCAGCCTGTTTAGTGAGATCATGGCTAAAAAAAATATCACAGCTAGTGAGTTCCTCCAACCCTCACCTTCCCCCATTAATGTTCCCACAGATGTGTACAAGATCACCTGCTGGCATGGCAGATGTTTCCAGGAGGCCTGTGTCTGTCACACGGTGTGCCCTGTAGTCGGACAAGCTGTTCTCTTGTGGAAATGGTGTGTAACCCTGTGCAAGGCAGGAGTTCATGAAGGTTGTGATACCATGTGCCCCACCTAATTACTCACAAAACAAATGTCTCTGTCAGTGGTACTCTGCCTGGTCTAGCTGAGACAAGAGACAGTTTGCAGGCTGTCTGGGTGTTGTGTATGGAAACACTATATCTTTAAGAATGAATGTAACCACTTCAATGTAAGAATGTAACCTTGTAATGAATACAATGTTTCTCAGCTGTAATGGAACACGAGCTAGCTACCCATAGAGGGCAGCTGCGAGCGTTCAGCTCACATGGTACAAATTCCCCAATTACTGTCAGCCGCGGGAACATTCCTGCTATACTACACCTGGTGAAGAAGGGCGTGACTCAGAATGACGTCACACAGGCGGTGGCCAATGGGCTACCATGTATCCATATTCAAATGTGTTGTTGCTGTATAAAAGGAGCTGTACCTCCGCCATTACCACATGTTCAGATTACATACCACCAAATAAAGATGTGTTTTGCCTTGTAACTGCTGACTGCTGCATATCAATCTGCCAACATTAAATTGGCAATGAAGGTGGGATACGGCATCGCAGAAGGTACATGTACCTCTATTCGACATCAAGCACCCTGAAAAAGGGGGGTTGTTCGAGATGCATTTTCGGCATGCAATGGACGTTGCTGACATCACCGACGAGGGGAAAAAGCGGTCGCACCTCCTCACAAGTGTGGGGTTCCCCACACTAGAGCTCCTGGTAAACCTGCTGGCACCAAGGAGGGTGGAGGCGGTTCCACTCAAACAGATCCTAACGATGCTGTGGGAACACTTCCAGCCAACGGTGTCCATTTTTCCGACCCGGGCAGCGTTCCTGAGGAGAGACCAGCAACTGGGTGAGTCCGTGGCTGAATACATGGTGGCCCTGCAACTGGCAGCAGGCCCGTGCGACTGGGAAACTTTGGAGATAACCCTCAGAGATCGGATACTCTGTGGTCTACGGGACGAGGAGACCCAGAGAAAACTAATGACCCGGGGCCGCAAGCTGATGCTCCAAGACGTGATGAAGGAGGCTCAGGCGGCTGAGGCAGTGAGGAGCAGGGTCAAGATGTTTAAAGCTCGACCCCAGGCTCTCGAAGGGCCAGCGATCGCGGTGAAGGTGGCCTGATGATATCTTCATCAGAGGCCTCTGCAACCGTGGGTTCGGGGACCAGCGAAGACAACGATGTCCAAAACGTGCAGAAAAAGTCAGCGGAGAGCCACGCTCACTCGAAAGGGAGCCACCGGTGTGATGGCTGTGGAGCGTCTCACGAGCGGAGGAGGTGCCCTTTTCGGAAAGCGGAGTGCCACAACTGTGGGTGGCGAGGCCACATCGCCAAGGTGTGCAGGCGCTGGCGAATGGAGGACAAGGGCTCAGCAGAACAACCTTGACAGAAGGCAGCTGGGATTGGCAAGGTCACCGATGATGATGACGCGCTGGTGGTGAACCGCGTGTCCCTGGAGCACTGGCGTTTTTTTGTTGAGGTACTATTACAAGGGGTCCCAGTTAGGATGGAAATAGACTCGGGGTCATCATACTCCATCCTTTCACAGAAGGAGTTTCTGCGTATTCCTCCTAATGCGCGGCCCAAGTTGAGGGCCGTGAAGTCGAATTTACACGGTTATGAGATCCTGGTGTTGGGGGAGGGAAATTTAATGGTGAAGTTTAAAAGGTTCACGGAGAAACTGCCCCTAGTAGTTCTTAAACAAGGGTCCTGTTGCCTCCTGGGGAGGCAGTGGTTCGCTCCCCTGGGAATCAAAGTGTCCGGCATAAACACCATCGAGACTGACCCAACATGAGATGTGTGCAACGCACACCTGGCAGTTTTCAAAAAGGGGCTTGGGAAGTACAGGGGGCCCCCAGTTTCGTTTGACTTGGACCCAGAAATTCGACACATATGGCTCAAGCCAAGAAGAGTTCCCTTCGCCCTCAAGGACAAGACTGAGGTGGAATTGGACAAATTGGTGGGTGAGGGTTGGAGGAACTCACTAGCTGTGATTTTTTTTGGAGCCATGATCTCACTAAACAGGCTGCAAAAGGGACAAAGGTACTTTCCGTCCTGTTTGACACTGGAATTTATATATGGCAGTGGTGCTCACAATACAGCAAAGACTGAGCACATAATATGTAAGTTCAATTGCACAAATAGCTGATGGTAAAGCTGTTTGGCCAGAGATGAAAACAGAAGGCAAAGGATAGAACATTTTGAAGTTCAGGTGATTTGTGCTAAAAATGACAACAAATCGATATTGGAGCATTGGATTGGAATTACACAAATGTCTGCTGATGTAATGGAGAAGACTATTAGATGCTAGAGGGTGAAAGCAAGGTGCATGGGACACACTATAGCAGGGGTGCCCAAACGTTTCAGGCAACGGGCCTGACCATGACCCCCGAACAGCTGATCGGGCCAATCACGTGGTTCGTCGCACTGGAAGCAGATATAAAATGCGCCATGTGCATTTACAGCAGTGTTATGCGCATGCACGGGGACATTTTACTTCTGATTCCAGGAGCAGTGAGGGTGATGCGGGCTGGATGAATTGGCATCGGGGGGCAGATCCAGCCCGTGGGCCATAGTTTGGGCACCTATGCACTATAGTAAAGGAAGTTATACTGAGTTTGTCTACATCAGTGTTTCTCAACCTTTGGTTTTTGGACTTCAATTCCCAGAAGCCTAAGTCAATTTCCCAAAGCACTGATCAGCTGATGGACTGACTTAGATTTCTGGGAATTGAAGTCCAAAAGCCAAAGGTTGAGAAACACTGGTCTACATCATGGGTCAGTATATGCTACTCCAACTGTTTTTGTGCCCGTCAGCATGCCAGCCTATCCCTGAGGCATCCTTCCAAAATACTCTGTGGTGGTTGGTTAGAAGGTTACATTGATGGTTCAGCAGGACTCTGGGAACTGGGACCACCTCCTTTGCAACAGGTTGCTTGAACAACAAAGAATCTGGTAAAGGGGCAAAGCCTTGCCCCATGTAGAATTGGAAACTGGGAGAGGAGAGGCAATATGGATTCTGAGGGAACAGCTGTAGTTACCTGCAATACTTGTGCCATGTTTATGATCTTGCCAAAGCATATGGAGAACTACACTTGCAGCAAGTGCAAGCTGGTTGCACTACTAGAAGAGAAGGTCCAGCAGCTAGAGGCCCGCATATCTAACCATCAGCAAATTAAGGAGCTTGAGGTGTTCTTGGACAGAGCGGAGCAGACTATGCTGGACAAAGAAGAGACAGGGCACAGTTCTGAGGGAGAAGGCCCTTCACTAACTCAGGAGGGAGATGTTTGGAGGAATGTGACTCAAAGGAGGAGAAGAGTAGGGCATCACAGAATAAATTTGAGGCTCTTTCCCTCATCACACCTGATGAGGAACACACAGAGGAACAACTGGTTCCACCTGATGATCTCTCCTTCATCACACTTGATGAGATCCAGGAAGATAAACTACAGGAACAAACTGAGGTTCTCTCCCTTAATATGGTTGATGAGGTGCATGTAGATGAACAGATTGCAGGAGAGAGGCTCCTTGTACTAGGCGATTCAATAATTAGAAATACAGAGAAATGGATTTGTGATGCACATGATAACCATATGGTGACTTGCCTGCCAGGTGCAAAAGTTGCAGACATCACAAGAAATCTAGATAGATTGTTAGAGAGAACTGGGAAACGAGCCAGTTGTCATGGTACACGTTGGTACCAATGATGTTGGGAAGGCCAAGCGGTCTGTCCTGGAAGCCAAATTCAGGTTGTTAGGAAGAAGATTGCAGTCCCGGACTTCCAAGGTAGCATTTTCAGAAGTGCTACCTGTTCCTCGCGCAGGACCTACCAGGCAGGCAGAGCTCAGAAGCCTCAATGCGTGGATGAGGCGGTGGTGTCGAGAGGAGGGTTTCAGATTTGTCAGGAACTGGAGAACATTTTGGGACAAGCCAAATCTGTTCAGGAGGGATGGGATGCATTTGAACCATGATGGGACCAGATTGCTGGCACTCAACATCAAAAAGGCTGCAGGGCAGCTTTTAAACTGATAACTGGGGGAAAGCCAACAGGAGCTGGGCAGCATCCGGTTCAGGAAAGTGTGTACTTGAGTAGTGAGGAGGATGCAAAAATTACTGAGCAGAGCAAGGAGCTAGTCACCAGCACTCTAGCAGAAGGATGCAAGAGGCAGTCTAACAATGCAACTGGACTGAAAAGACTGTATCAGGAAAGCATATATAAATGCTTGTATACAAATGCCAGAAGCCTCCGGAACAAAATAGGGGAGCTGGAATACTTAGCAATAGATAAGAATATTGATATTATTGGTATCACTGAAACCTGGTGAACGGATGATAACCAATGGGATACAGTTATCCCAGGCTACAAACTGTACAGGAAGGATAGGAAGGGGCAAACGGGAGGTGGTGTAGCCTTGTGATAAAATCGTATGAATTGAAATATCTAGGTGATTTGGAGTCACCATTAGAAGCTCTGTGGATAAGAGTACCAGGCCACAAGGATGGTCTAACAGTAGGCATATACTATCGGCCTCCGACCCAAACTCTTGCGGGAGACTGGCAGTTGGAGAATGTTGTAAAGGAGGCATCCAAGAAGGGACGCCTGGTTATAATGGGGGACTTCAATTACCCTCACATAGACTGGGTGAACTGTTGTTCAGCACATGATAAAGAGATAAAGTTCCTAGATATGCTAAATGATTGTTCCCTGGGACAGATGGTTGAAGACCCAACTAGAGGTACAAGAATCCTTGACTTGATCCTGAGTAATACTCAGGATCTGGTGCAAGATGTTAATGTGACTGATCCAATAGGGAACAGTGACCACAACTCAATTATGTTTAACTTGATCATAGACCGCAAGTCATTGATAAAATTTAACACAGAGACCTTAAATTTTCAAAAAGGAAATTTCCCAAAGATGAGGAAACTAGTAAAAAAGAAGCTGAAAGGGAAAATTGAGAGAGTCCAAACACTCCAAGAGGCATGGAGGCTGTTTACAAAACCAATAACAGAGGCTCAATTGGAATGCATACCCGAAAGGAAAAAGGGCACTTTCAGGTCCAAGAGGACTCCAATGTGGCTTACAGGAGCTGTTCGGGAAGTGATCAAGAGCAAGAAAAGCTCATTTAGAAGATGGAATGAGGACAGCAGGCAGAAACATAAATTCTGGCAGAACAAATGCAAGGCAACAATCAGGAAAGCAATGCAAGACTTTGAGGAGCGTATAGCTAAAAATACTCAGAGAAATAACAAAGACTTCTTTAAGTACATTAGAAGTAAGAACCCAACTAGGAAGGCCATTGGACCATTAGATGGCAAGGGGTTATTAAAGAGGAAACAGAGATTGCAGAGAGACTCAATGAATTCTTTGCTTCAGTATTCACTGAAGAAGACAGAGACCACATGCCCAAAACAGAGCCTATCTTCGTAGGGAGGGAAACCGAAGAATTAAGCCAGATAGAAATAACCAGGGAGGAGGTCCTTGGATGTCTTGTTAAACTAAACACTAACAAATCACCAGGACCAGATGGCATCCATCCACGAGTTCTCAGGGAACTTAAAGATGAAATTGCTGATCTCCTAGCCAAAATATATAATCTTTCCCTCAAACCAAGCTTTGTGCCTGATGACTGGAAGGTAGCGAATGTAACACCAATTTTCAAAAAAGGATCCAGGGGTGATCCAGGAAATTACCGACCTGTCAGTTTGACATGTGTCCCAGGTAAAGTGATGGAAACCATCCTAAAAGATAGAATTAATAGGCACATAGAAGAGAAGGCGCTGCTAAAGGAGAGCCAACAAGGCTTTTACAAGGGCAAATCATGCCTCACTAATCTGTTGGAATTTTTTGAGAGTGTCAACAAGCATGTGGATAAGGATCCAGTTGACATTGTTTATCTGGACTTTCAGAAGGCTTTTGACAAGGTCCCACACCAAAGGCTCTTGAATAAACTTACCAGTCATGGAATAAAGGGCCAGGTCTTGTCCTGGATCAGCAACTGGCTAAAGGGACAGGAAACAGAGGGTAGCCCTAAATGGACACTTCTCCAAGTGGAGGGAAGTAAAGAGTGGGGTCCCCCAAGGTTCAGTACTGGGACCCCTGCTTTTCAACCTCTTCATAAATGATCTAGAAGTAGGAGTAAAAAGCAAGGTAGCCAAATTTGCTGATGACACTAAATTATACAGGGTAGTGAAAACTGTGAGAGATTGTGAGGAGCTCCAGAGGGATCTCTTGACACTGGGGGAGTGGGCAAAACAGTGGCAAATGAGTTTCAACATTAGTAAGTGCAGAGTGATGCATGTTGGGGCAAAGAACCCCAATTACATTTATAAACTGATGGGGTCTGAACTCTCTGTGACAAACCAGGAAAGGGACCTTGGTGTCCTGGTGGACAACTCAATGAAGGTGTCAACCCAGTGTGCCTCAGCAGTGAAAAAAGCAAACTCAATGCTAGGGATCATTAGGAATGGTATAGAAAATAAGTCAGCAAGTGTCATTTTGCCTCTTTATAAATCTATGGTGAGGCCCCATCTGGAATACTGGGTACAGTTCTGGTTGCCATACCTCCAGAAGGATATTATGGAGCTGGAAAAAGTGCAGAGGAGGGCAACCAGAATGATTAGGGGACTGGAACACCTTCCTTACCATCTGAGGCTGCAACGGTTGGGCCTCTTCACTCTTGAACAATGACGTCTAAGAGGTGACCTGATTGAAGTTTATAAAATCATGCACGGTGTGGACAAAGTAGATAAGGAAAAACTGTTTTCCCTATCGCATAACACTAGAACTAGGGACACTCCATGAAACTTTTGGGTACTAGTTCTCAAACAAATAAGAGAAAGTACTTTTTCACCCAGAGGATTACTGGTCTATGGAATTCCCTGCCAGAAGAAGTGGTGACAGCTGTCAGTCTTGACAGCTTTAAGAAAGAATTAGACAAGTTCATGGAGGACAAGAGTATCAATGGCTATAATTATGGATACTTAAGGACAACCTCCGGGTTGGAGAGATAGGCAGGATATCTCTCAATGCCATTTCCAGGGAATCCTAAGCAGGTGAAGGTATCTGCTTGGGAATACCCTGAAGGAAATGGTGAGCCAGTGTGTGAGACAGAATGCTGGACTGGATGGGCTGTGGCCTGTTCCAGCAAGGCTGTTCTTATGTTCTTATGTTCTTATAAGGAGACAACACTGCTGACTCTCCCCCACATTTTTGGGATGAATCACTGAAAATTCTCAGGAAAACTGGAAAACCTTTTTCTCTTGTTTTCCATTATAGAGTGATGAATGAAATCCATTAATAAAGGACACGTATTAGCAGACCATTGTAACTGCTAGCCGCACAGACCAAAAATTACTCAATCAAAGATATTTGCAGTGAATATGAGGGAGGGATGCTTCTTGCATCCCATTCCAACACCAAGGACAACTTACCACCTGAGCTTTCTACCACATATTCCCATTGCTAAGATGGCTGGAGTTTGATTCCCCGTGGTGCCTCTGGGCAGAACAGCCCCCCTATTTAGCCTTGGGTGCATTGTACAGTTTAAGGTCTCCCCAAAAGATGGGAATAGTAAACAAGAATCAGAATCAACTTGATGACATGTAATTGTTAACTAAAGACTGCTGTAGCTGCTAGATCTGCAATAAATTGCCCTACATTGACTTAGAATCAAGGGCCTATTGTTCTTCTTGCCAAATGTATCTCAAGAATGTAATTGTATATTACCTCAAATGGCTTTGGCCAGCATTTAAAATGACAGGATGTGTGCTGCCTGCTATCTTTGTGTATATGCACCTTGGTGACAGTTGCACATCCATTTCAGAAGGCTTGGAGAGCACACCTGCCCACACAGGAACTCTGAGGACCATACCTAGTCTGGAGAACCTGTCTCCTATTTTCTTCCCTCAATACAGATGAGTATAGTATTTTTAGCTGAAGAAAGTTCCCATGTACCCTCTAGTGGGCAATGTTAGAAAAATGCTTATCAAAGATGGGTAAAAGTGTCCTTCATGATTCCAAAACAGCACAAGGAGAGTATTTCAGTTAACAAAATATTTTGGTGTATGAGGAGGGCATGTTTTCCACCACAGTTTATATGTATGAGCACATCTGTTCTAGTTTCATTTTTGTCTCCCTTCCTCTTCCCCCTCTTTTTTTGTTAAACACAGAAAACAAGTATAGGGATAGGGAAAATCCTAAGCACAAATAAATTGATACCTCACATATCAGTGATGGTGAACCTTTTAGAGACTGAGTGCCCAAACTGCAACCCAAAACCCACTTATTTATTGCAAAGTGCCAACACAGCAACAGGGGTGCTGGGGGAGGAAGTATTCCCATTGGGCTGATGGGCAGAGGGGTGTGGTGAAGTCTGTGCTGGAGGAGGGAGGAAGAGATCCCATTGTGCTAATGGACAGAGGGGCAGGGCAAATTCTGTGTTGGGGTAACTGCACAGGTGCCCACAGAGAGAGCTCCGAATGCCACCTCTGGCAGGCATGCCATAGGTTCACCACCACTGTCATATATGGTCAGAAGGCTACTATATATGTAGCTATAAATTCGTTTAGGAGATATCTGTTACACAATATTCTTACCAAAAATCAATAATAATAAATCCCTGAATTTTCTCCCAAGCAATCACAATTAATATTGTTCACCTATAGTTTTATTCTCAAATCAATGGACAGTGAGACAAACTGTTTAAAGATCAATCAAAGCATGTTCCAAAAAGGAAACAGATAAGAAAATTAACCAAGTTAATAAATTGATAATAATTTTGGTCATCAGCTTCATGACAGAAATAAGGTGGACAACGACAATAAATGAAATGGAAAATAGAAGATAAACAAATAAAATCTCTACACTAATATCAGAGTAAATCCAGCTAAACTCAATGGGATTTGCTTTTCCGCAGACACAGACAGGATTATGTTGGGAATCAGAATAGAACAATCTTTTTTCTATTGACACTTGATTTTCTTACTGGAATAATTTTTTATTATCTGTTTGCTTAATCTTTTTTGAGTCTTCCCATGCTATTAGTGGATAAGGCTGAAGCAGGAAGATCCAGACACAAAGCCAAGTAACTCCTCTTCCTTCTATTTTTCTCCATCTCTCTCCTCTCTCTTGCTTTCTGCCACATCTTTTTCTTCCTTCCTTCTCTTCCTCTTAACCCAAGAACAGGGGTTCCCATCCTAAGGTCCATGGGCCAGATCTGGCTCATGGTGCCATTTCAAGTGCCCCCTTCAAGGACATTTGGGAAACAAAATGGCCACCCATTTGAAGCTGTTGTGACAAAGTGGCCACCCCCATTGTGGGGGCAGGGCAAAATGGCTGTCTGGCCCTCAAAGCTGACTGAGACTGTGACCCGGCCCCTGGCTTGAAAAGGTTGGGAACCCCTGCCCAAGAGGATGGGGTTTGCATTAATTGCCTTAGAGCAGAATCATAACTACCAGTTTTTGCACCTGGAGCAAACAGTGTCTTCTTCCACTCATTTTGCCCAGAACACACAGCATAAACCCACTTTCCTGCAAAGAAAAAGAAGGAAGAGCACCCCTAGGAAAGAACTGAAAGGACAACATGCAGTGGTGGGCTCCCAAAAATTTTACTACCACACTGTCGGTGTGGTATGGTGGGCGTGGCCAGGGGGAAAGCCCTTGCGTTGCATCTGAATTAGGACTACTGTACTTTATTTCAAAACTTGGATGGGTGCGGCCAGCCAGAATTTCTGCTACCATTTCTGGTAAACGGGTGCAAACCTGCTGATGCCCACCACTGGCAACATGGTATTGTGTCCATCCTTTGCTCAGCCAGACAATGATAAGAAATGGTGTGGTTGTTATGTGTTCAAATGCCCTGCATTAAACCACAATTTGTGGCTTTTGTACACCGATACATTTCCCCTCCTCACTTAAATCTGCTCTGCAGAAGAGAGCCCTCTTGTTCCCTCTTCCATGTGGTCTCTTGCCTCTGGAAACAGTGGAAGTGGTGGTGGTGGTGGTTACCAGGTTTTGCTCCGTCTTCTTAGGGAGACAGAGCTGACCCTGCTGCCTTTGGCTGCTGCAGTCTTACTTCTCCTCCTTGGGTGTGGAGTGCAAGGCTTATTTACAACAGGTAAGATGGCCCTTTCCATTGTTATGCTAGCAGAGAATGACAAACAAAAACATGACATTTTTTAAAAAAAACAAAGCAAGGTTTCATTAAGTCTCATGGTTGGTCTTTCAAAGGAAAATGATGATTCCTGAAAGCTTTCAGGAATGTGATTTTCATTTTAAAAAATGAAATGGGGGCTCTAGGGATGCAAAGTCCACTTTTGGGATATACATTTGTAACATTGTCTGCATCTGTCTGTCTGTCTGTCTGTATTGGGTACTGCAAACACAAACCTCACATTTCTCCACCTATATATACTTCTATAACAAACAACACCAATAGTGATATAACAAAATTGGATGCTGCAACTGGTACCCCCTGATTTCTTTTCATGAGCACCAGAGCAGAAGTTGCTTGAGGAAATTAAAAGAGAACTCAAATGTCTTTTTGAAACCAAATGACAACAAAGTCCAAGTTATATTTATCCACTGAAATAAGACGCCCACAACAAAGGAACAGGTTCCACGTATACAGCCTCTGCAACTCTGAAATAAAATGCAAATATATAAGAGAACACGATGTATCCAGTGTCCCTTCTGCAGCAACATATGAATAAAACTAATAAATAAACAAACATTAAAATTCTCCTACTTAAACCAAGGTGACAAGATCCTTATCACCCACCATGGGAGCAGCAGAACCTGCTTCTCTTGTTCTTTCTATCTCAAACCTGTATCACAGCCCCTTCCTAGACTTCTCCACCCAATGGGCTGAGCCAAATAGCTCTGTACTCAACTGTTGTGTTGCCTATCCTTGTTTTAACTGGTTTCTCTGTGTGGAAATTTCCTCTGCTATGTTTTCAGGGTTCTTCTCCATATATCACCACTTCTCCCAAGCAGAGAATGGCAAAATCCTGCAACTCTCCATGTAGCATGTCAAGGAGATGCTGCAGGAGATGAGAGGTGTTAAAGTGTGTTCTCTCTCACCAATGCTGATATAAATCCATTACGAACCCATCCCTGTAGATGGACAACCTAAAAAAGAGAACAGGGAGAGAAATAAGGGCGTTGACAAATTCATCGGGGTTACTGCTATCACTGGGGAATACAGAAAGATCCTCCTTGAAGATTGTGGTATATGTCTGTTGTGTATGCATGAATTAATCAAAATGTCCCTCCAGTGTACCTTGGTAACGGCAACTTTTATTTATTTATTTATTTTACAAAATTTCTACCCTGCCTTCCTCATCCATGGATGACCCAAGGCGGCTTATATCATACTTAAAAAACATACAAATTTAAAAAAAAAACAACACCCACCCATCCCCCCAACCCCTTAAGAAAAAAGTACACAGCAAGATTTAAAAAGGGATTAAACAATACAATAAATAAAATTAAAAAGTAAAAAAAAGGGAGGGGGAGTGACAGGGGACAGAGGAGGAATAAGACAACGGACAGGTGTGCTATCCAACAGGCCATTATTCAAACCAGCCAGCGGGACTGGGCAGTCGCAGCTGTCGGGCCCCACACCCGCTGCAACAACCAAATCTTAAGGGCCTTTCTAAAGGGGAGCAGCTCTGTCTGGAGGCGCAGTTCTGATGGTAAGAGGTTCCATAGGGCTGGGGCAAATATCAAAAAGGCTCGTCTTCTGGTCTCCACCAAATGTGCCTCTTTAATGGGTGGGACCACCACTGAGCCTCTCCAGTCTGCCCTTGTAGGACGGGCAGAATATTTTGGGGTGACGCGATCCCTTAAGTATCCTGGTCCACTGCCATGTAGGGCTTTAAAGTTCAAAACCAGCACCTTGAATTGCACCTGGAGGCACACTGGTAACCAGTGCAGCTCCCGAAGCAGCGGTGAGGCATGAGCATAATGTCCACGTCTCATCATCACCCAGGCATCATCTGGACCAGCTGCAGCCTCCGAATGGTTGCCAAGGGCAGCCCCATGTAGAGCACATTACAGTAATCCAATCTGGAGGTGACCAGAGCATGAGTGACCATGAGCAAGGAGTCCTGGTCCAGGAGCGGGCATAATTGGTGTATGACACAAAATTGTGCAAAGGCCCTTCTGGCCACAACCGCCACTTGCTCATCAAGTAGCAGTCGTGAGTCCAGGAGGATCCCCAAATTATGCACCAGATCTGTCTGGGGGAGAAATGCCCCATCCAGAACCAAGGCTGGAAGCTCCCGAGATAACGAGGGATCCCGAACCCACAGCCACTCAGTCTTGCCGGGATTCAGCTGCAGCCCGTTGTCCCCCATCCAGACCTGAACAGCCTCCAGACACCTGGTTAGGACTTTGACAGCATTACTTGGGTTCCCAAGGGCCACGATGTACAATTTTGCCAGCTAATCTTTCTCACACTAGGTCAGGCGAAGGGAACTGCAGAATTAAACTACCAAATGGTGCCTTCATTTTAGCAGTTTCACATCTGGCCTAGATACAGAAGAAAAAGACTGCTATCACCTTGCTCAGCCTGCTCTACTTTTTCCCTTGGCATTACACATGCCACCACCATGATACTCTGTCCCTCACCCTGTCTTTTTCATCCTTTTGTGTACCTGGAAGAAGAGAAGGAAAGGAAGGTACAGAAGTGACTAAGAGTAGGCAAAAGGAAATTGCAGTGTGGTACTGTGGTTCCATTCCTTCCATCCTCCACACCATATCCTGCTGTTGAGAGATTTAGACTACTGTTATGTCCAGCCCTTTTAAGCACCAGTTCAGACAATGATGAACAAAACAGCAACAAGTCTTTATTCAACAATCTTTTAGAGATGAGATTACAAGGTGCACCAGACATAGAGATGGCTATACAATCCCAATGGAATCAGTCCCTCCGGAATTGTTATGTTTGTTAACTGTGTTTTCTGACAGGAGCGGAATGTATCTTTTCTCATATATCTATTCTTATGCATATAAGTGGATCGAAAATGTGCACACTCTGTTAGCCAATGGGCTTGTTGTATTATTGTTACTGTTTATAGGAGCAGAATGTATCTTTTCTCATGTATCTATTCTTATGCAAATAAGTGGATCAAAAAATGTGCACACCCTGTTAGCTAATGGGCTTGTTGTATTATTGTTACTGTTACTGTTTATAGTGTATACAAGGCCAAGTTTTGCCCCATCCAAACTGTGTTCAAACCCCACTAATAAAGAGATGAATTTCACTACTTCACGCGTCTGCCTCTTCATTCCCTGAACACTAAACTAGCGACGAAGGTGGGATGGCGTCCCCACACGGCAGCAACATCGACCCATTTGACCCAGCGCTTCCAGAGAAATGGGCAACATACGAACACCGATTCCGCCATGCAATGGGCTTGCAGAAGATCACCAACAAAGACCAAAAGTGCTCCTGTTTCCTCATTCGGTGCAGTTCTGAGACGCTTGAGCTGGCAACCCACCTCGTTCTCCCAAGGGATGTGCATGTGGTGCCGCTCGCAGAAATCATGTCCACACTGAGGAAACACCTGCAGCCAGAGGTCTCGATCTTCCTGGCCAGGGTGGCCTTCCACAGAAGGGAGAAGCGACCTGGGGAGTCCATTGCAGACTATGCCACCGCTCTGCACATTGCTGCTGCCCCGTGCAAGTGGGACAACATCGAAGAAGCACTCCGGGACCATCTGCTGGCCAGCATAAGGGATGGAGATGCTTAATGTTGCCTCATGATCAGAAAGACGCTAACTTTCAAGGCTGTCCTAGAAGAGGCGGTAGCGTCTGAGGCCGCACGGTCCGGCATCAAGCTTTCCCGGCATCGCCACTCCACCACCAGTGCCACCAACTCAGCTGTGCAAGCTCAGCAAAATTCATCTTCATCCTCCTCAGCATTGCCTGGTTCCACCTCTTCATCGGAGTCCAGCGACGCAGAGGGAAAAGTCTGAGCGGTCTGACAAAAGCACCAAGAGCACCGTGACGATCGGGAGAAGAAATTCCTTTGCAAGTGTGATGGCTGCGGAGCCCGGCATGACCACAGGAAGTGCCCCTTCTGCACCACAGAATGCCATAACTGTGGGCGAAGAGGGCACATTTCTAAAGTATGCCAACAGCAAAAGCAAAGAACTCCAGCACCTGAGTCCAAGAAGAGTCATCACCACAAAACGTCCATCACCAAAGTGTCACCAGAGCCTGAGCCGTGCCAAGTGGGCATTGTCAGCGAGTGTTTCTTCGCAGACCTGAGCCTGCAGGACGTCCCCTTCAAGATGGAGGTGGATTCAGGTACTACCTTTTCCATAATCCCACAGCAGGAGTTTTTGAGAATTCCCCCTGCCTCTTGGCCCAAGCTCAAATCTTTTAAAACTTCCCTCCAGGATGTGCAAGGTTGCCAGATTCCAGTCCTGGGGGTGGGAAATTTCTTGGTCAAACTCAAAAACATTCGCACCTCCTTGCCATTGGTTGTAGTTAAGCAGGGCACTAACTGTCTTATTGGGACCCAATGGTTTAGGCCCCTGGGAATCCAGCTTTCTGGCATCCATGCAATAGATGCTGACCCAATCCAGGACATTTGTGCTGCAGATCCTGAGGTATTCAAAAAGGGTTTAGGTTTATACAAAGGACCCCCTGTTGACTTTGAGCTTGACCCAACCATCCAGCCCATCCAGATGAAGCCACGCTGGGTACCATTTGCTTTAAAGGAGAAGATAGAAGCTGAGTTGGACAAACTAGTGGGGCAAGGCATCCTAGTGCCGGTGGACTCCACAGAGTGGGAGACACCAATAGTGACTGCTTTGAAAAGTAACGGGGAGGTCAGGATATATGCTGACTACAAGTGTAGCATCAATAAAGCTATTTGCCCAAACGCATATCCTGTGCCCGTGGTTAGCCACCTTCTTGCCTCCTT
The DNA here is from genome assembly GCA_035047305.1 of Bradypodion pumilum. NCBI lineage: Eukaryota > Metazoa > Chordata > Lepidosauria > Squamata > Chamaeleonidae > Bradypodion > Bradypodion pumilum. The sequence continues at coordinate 182,383,438 of JAWDJD010000004.1, read as the reverse complement.
GCATGGAGGAAGTTGCTTTGCAAAACTTGACCTTGCCCAGGCTTAGCAACAATTGACTGTGTCTCCTGCTGCTGCCAAAGCCCAGAGCATAGTAACGCATAGGAGGGCATTTAAGGTAACTCAAATACAATTCGGGGTGAATGCGGCCCCCGGAATATTTCAATCTCTTGTAGAACGTATTTTAAAAGGTTTGCCCGGTGTCCTGCCATATTTTGATGATGTCCTGATCACCGCTAAGGACACCATTGAACTAGTGGCCAGGCTTGATTGAGTCCTCTCACATTTCGAGATGGCTGGTCTACATCTCAGAAGAGACAAATGTGTGTTTTGGCACAGGAAGTGGAATTCCTGGGGTACTGAATTACACCCCAAGGTATCATGCCCTCTGACTCCAATGTGGCGGCCGTGCGAAATGCACCCAGGCCAAACTGTAAAGCTGAATTGCAATCATTTCTAGGATTGTTAAAATTCTATCATGCTTTTCTCCATTGCAAAGCCTCAGTTGCTGAACCATTACATCGGCTTCTTAAGAAAGATACTGTTTGGCACTGGGGCCATTGCCAGGAGAAAGCGTTCCTAGAACTTAAAAAGCTGCTATCTTCGGATGTTGTATTAACTCATTTTGATCCTAACAAGGAAGTTGTACTGTGTGTGATGCATCCCCTGTGGGGATGGGAGCTGTGTTATGCCATGTATTAAATGACGGGAGGGAAGCCCCCATAGCATTCTATTCCCATTCACTCTCAAAGCCTGAGAAAAATTATGCTCAGACAGACAGGGAGGCATTGGCAATCATGGCTGGCACGAAGAAATTCCACGACCTTTACAGAAGACCTTTTACCATCGTAACTGACCACAAGCCCCTCCTTGGAATCTTTGTGAACAGGAAGCCCACACCTCAAATTGTGTCCCCAAGGATGTTGCGTTGGGCAATTTTCCTAAATGCATGCAATTTTACTTTGGTGCACAGGCTCGGCAAGAACATCAGCCACGCTGATGCCCTGTCATGTTCTCCACTGCCAGGGGTCGAAAGCGACCACCAGGTCCTTATGATTGAGGCTTTCAACTCGCCCCCAGTCCTCCCCTCAGATATAGCCAAGGCTAAATTACTAAAGTAATGTCTTGGGTACAAAAAGGCTGGCCTGTCTCTCCTCTAGCCGAGGAATTCAGAACATTCCACAGCAAGCATTTGGAATTGTCAGTGTAATGAGGTTGCCTTCTATGGGGCCAGCGGGTGGTCATTCCTGTCACTCTCAGGAAAAAGGTTTTACATCTACTTCACACAAGTCACACGGGAATTGTCCGTTCCAAAGCCCTTGCCCATAGCTACTTTTGGTGGCCTCAAATGGACCAAGACATAGAACAAATGGTCGGCACTTATGCCAGTTGTCACTCCCCTTGCCCAGAGCAATCCCACCTTCCCTCTCGGGAATGGGATTCTGCTCGGGGCCCGTGGTCCAGGTTGCACATAGATTTTGCAGGTCCATTTAGGGGTGTCCTATTTTTGTTGGTTGTGGATTCATTATCTAAGTGGCTGGAAGTGATTAGGGTACCTAATACCACTTCAGCCACCATGATAATGCACCTAAGAAGGCTGTTTGCAGCATTTGGACTTCCAGATGTGCTGGTGTCTGACAATGCGTCCACGTTCACATCTGGAGAATTCCAATCCTTCATGGAAAGGAATGCAATTAGGCACATCACTGCCACCCCATTCCACCCAGCCACCAATGGCCAGGTAGAGCGGCAGGTGCGCACAACTAAAGATGTGCTTTGGCGTATGGGTGAAGGGGATTTGGAGCTCCAGTTATGCCAGTTTCTTTTCACATATAGGCTCACCCCCCTTGCCTCAGGGATGTCCCCTGCTGAATTGCTCCAGTGAAGGAAACTGTCATCCTTGCAAGACAGATTGGATCCCTCTAGGGTAAAGGACAAAGGCACAAATATAGCAATCCAACACCAGAAGGGTTTCTCGTCCGGAGACCCTGTACATTGCCACAATTATGCAGCTGGTGGTCCTACGTGGTTGCCTGGGTTTGTGATCGATCAAACTGTTCCTGTTTCTTACAGAATCGAAACAGCCACTGGTCTGATCTGGAGGAGGCATACGGATCAATTGAGACCCAGAGTACTGGACCCACAAGACGAATACAGACACTCAACACTAGGGTTGGCCCCCACCCATTTAAACCCAGGGGGCAGAGATAATAGTCAGCAGCCAGCCAACTTAGACCCAGAAGTGTCTTCTAGGAACCGATTTCAAGGGGAATTTGTGGAATGCTCCCCTATTCCAGCCAGATGTACCCCTACACTGTCCCAGCCTAGCACTCTGGATTCCTTTATTGATGATGACCAATTTTGTTTAGAGTCGCCCTCCACTCTTAGTACACACAGGAGTGACCCTGAGTTGTCTTATCCACCGAATTAGATTTTGGTTTTGAGCAATCCCCTGCTCCTCCATCTGACAAACGGGGCTTAAATTTGGGTTTACAATCCTCACCCTCTAGTCAATCCCTCACTCCAGTCGGGTCGCCCATCCTACGAGCCCCTGGGCCTGCTCAGCCAAGCGTCCGACCCAGAAGGGGTCGCCATCCTGGTTAAAGGATTTTGTTTTTATCTAGAGGGGAAGAATGTATGGTAACTGTTTTCTGACAGGAGCAGAATGTATCTTTTCTCATGTATCTATTCTTATGCAAATAAGTGGATCGAAAATGTGCACACTCTGTTAGCCAATGGGCTTGTTGTATTATTGTTACTGTTACTGTTTATAGTGTATATAAGTCTGAGTTTTGCCCCATCCAAACTGTGTTCAAACCCCACTAATAAAGAGCTGAATTTCACTACTTCACTCGTCTGCCTCTTCATTCCCTGAACACTAAAGGAATCTTGCCATGTAGGAGGCAAAGGCTAGCTACCATAAAAGCGTAGCATAATGGAGGAGACCCAGGCTTAGCACATCGTTGGCTACCTGTACAGAGTGGGGAAATGTAGATCTGGTCTGGCCCCACCCATGTTCACTCCGTTTGGCCACTTCTGTTACCTGTGCTTTTGCATTCCTTGGCTTTATGGCATTTGTGAACTGGCAGATCCTCCGATGGCACCTCTGTCTTGATGCTTCGAACTGTTTACTCAGGGCTTTTACAAAGACTATAAAACAGTGGGGATTCGACATACATGAGACCTCTTCCGACAGCTGTTACTAATTACTTGCATAGCCAGCGTTATCCTGGCTAATACAATTTTGAGATTGTTAAGAGTTCAAGCATTGTGGTGTAATGTACTTCTGTAGATATATATTTTTATCCCCCTTTACACAATTATATCAATTTGCAGCCCTGCAATATAAAATGTATAAAAATGCCAAGAATGTATAAATATATCTAGTCAATTAGGAGGCATGGGAGGGGAATGCTAGATTATGCACACCTGGTTTCCTATCAGCAGGATTTATAAGGGGAGTAATATTTTGAGTCAGTAATGTCCACAGCCCAAAATGAATAAACGAAAAGAGGTTAGGACGCAACATGAAAACAGGATACCCTTTGAAAACTAAATGTTATATATCCAGGTGGGTTTCTCTTTTATACTTAGCTCAGTAGCAATATTCCAGTTCAGAATTTAATTTTTTATATATATTGTATGTATTTTCAGATATTGGAAAGTTAGCAAGTCAAGTTGTCTGATGAAGGGAAATTCTCCCGAAAGAGTCTGCATACCGGTTGACTTTCACAATGTATTGGACTTGTTGTATTGCTCTACTGGAAGATTCTGAATATATTAACTACAAGAGTAATACAATATACTACTTAAGAATAAAACAAGATCACTACATTATATTATATTACTTATTACTACATATTCAAGCCTCAAACGGATTTCCTATCTTTGAACATTAACCAATGGGAAACAGGATCCAAAACTGTAACCAATCACAGGGCTTGGATTAACATAATCAACGCGCCCTGGAACAGGGGATTTCACGTCACTTTAGGCTCCTAATTTGGATGGCAGGAAAATGCCATTTTCCTCCTGCAAGGCACTGCCCGCGCTACTTGCAAATGTACCTTAATACACAACAACTATTGACCTAGGTCCCATACAGGAATGGGAATCTTACGTAACACACTTTAAAAGAAAATAATTAGCTAGGTAGGATTGTCACTTCTTCTGGGACAGGAAGAGAAGTGCAGTATTGTTCATTTGTACATTCTAAGATGCAGTACGGTGGGGGGCTGTGGTGGCTTAGTGGTTAAGATGCTGAACTTGACAACTGGGTGTTTGGCAGATGAGCAGTTCAAGACCTGAGTGCTACATGACAGAGTGAGCACCTGTCATTTGTCCCAGCTCCTGCCAATTTAGCAGTTCGAAAGCAAGAAATTGCAAGTAGATAAATAGGGACCACTTTGGTGGGAAGGTAACAGCATTCCATGCGCTCCAGTGTCTAGTCATGCCTGCTGCATGACCATGGAAATGTCTGTAGACACAGATAGTGCTGGCTGCATGGCTGTAAATGGAGATGATCACTGCACCCTAGAGTTGGATATGACTGGCTTTTGAGCGAGGGCAGACTTTACCTAAGCATCTTAAAGTAGTATACATCAGAAATTTAATCCTGGCCTTCCTTTGATGCTGAATTCCCAAAGCATTCAAAGTCAGACTCTCATTAATGCCAAGAACTGTTTCAGCATGGTTTGGAATGACCCAGAAGGAGTATCTCTGCCTGGGCAGAGCAGAGGTAGAGTGCATTCCGTGACAATCCCTGGAAGGATGGGTGTAGCATCTGGGGCTGATGCTGGGGGGAAAAAAGTCAAGTCCGTCTCTGCAGTGCAGAGAGAGTTTTTGGCTCATTTGGCACAGCATAGCTTTCCTGCTGCCAGGGCTGCCAGTGTCAGGCTTTGGGAACAGATGGGCTGCAACACAGACACCCGGCTTCATTACCCACCAATAAGGAAACTGTCACTTACAGGGGGGAAAAACAGCCAGAAACATGTGTTGGCTCCTTGGTAAACAGGTGACTTCATGCTTGGGCTGAAAAGGCCTTGCCTGCTGAGCATGGATGGAAGGCAGGGCAGGGCAGGGAAGGGAAGGGAAGGGCAGGTTCTCTTCCTGGGGGACCTCCCCCCCAGCAGATATGCATGATTATACATACAATGATGGCTTCTCTGAGTTGTTTTTTTTTTAATGATCCAACTTTTATAACCCAGTCTTGAATAATGTTTTGAGAAGAAGCATTGGAGGGCCTCTGACAAAGCAAGGTAATTTACCAGTTCTCAGGGATGATAGACCCTCCTGCTTCTTCTTCTTTTGTGACCTGACTGTCAAAATGAGCCACTTTCTTGGCTTTGTCATTGGCCAAACTTAAGTCTGCATCAGTGCATGTTTCTGGCAGTCATTGGCAGACCAGTAAATAAGCTGGATTCTGAATCTCTCCACATTAACATGAGCATGAGCATGTAGGTCTTGCATTTAGGCACTCCAACCCTCAGCCTATTCAGGGTCCTCCAAGTGATGTAGGGGAGGTTGGGCTCCTCAGCTATAATGATATTCCTTGTCCAGTGAGCTCCTTTCTCCATCTACTAATTTGGGTTTGCTCTTGTGTACCCTCAAGAGTGTTTGTTCTTGCCATAAAGCTCTTCCTGGATCTGAACTGGTGGACTTGAGGCTCATATCCATTCAGAGGATGTTGAGGGCCATTCTTTTGTTTAGTTCTCTCAGCATCTGCTGGTACTTCTCTCCTTATCTTAGGTGGAGTGATACCAACAAGTGAGTATATTTTCCCAAATGGTGTAGGTTTGAGGCATACTGTCACCCTCCTGCTGTGAAACTCACACACAATTAGCAGTTTGGGATATTCTACTTCAACGGAAAGGCTATCCATAATGCCTGCTTCTTTCCAGTCTCCTGAAAGAAATGGTTAAGTGTTTAGCCTTGCAACCTAAGTCTCTGTGCTATACCAACCCAGGAACTAACTTTCAATTCCTCACACACACACAACCCTTGCCTTGACTGTGTAGTTTTAGAGACATAGGCAGCTTATTTGCTTTTGCTGGCATGCATAAATAAAACTCTCACCATGAAAAAAGAAGCCTGTCACTTTCAAGGTAAGTATGCATTGTTGAGAAGCATTAGCCTTGGTCTTATTTGCAAGTGCCTCCTCCAAAAACCTTGAGTCAGGGAGGGCTATGAAGTGCAGGCCGTGTGCAGCTTGCATTCTGAGCATGAGGGCTCCTCAGCCGGTCAATTCATCGCCTCACCACTCAAAGAATCTTCCATCACTTTTGCACAGTGAATATGAAGCACTTTTATGCAAATCTGTTTGTAGAATTAGCAAATCACCTTTCATCAGCAATACTGGTTAAACCCTATACTTATCATGTTCATGTTTGATCTACACAATAAAATCAGAGTGGTTTGCAACACTTTCAGCTCCAGGTTGAGGGGCTGGGAAGCTATCTATGCACACATGTGATCACATAAGGTAGTGGGATGTTACAATTTCATCCCATCTCTGTATCAACAAGCAAGTTCATGGGTGAGGGATGGGGAAGAGCTGTTTGGAGGTCAATGAATGAGAACATTGGCAAAGAAATGCCACCCAATGTATCATCTCTGGTTGAGACAGGCTGTCCTGACATGTAGAGGTAGCATGTGTAAGATTTTCAAGCCACCAGGGATACTGACTGAATCTCAAAACTAGGATAAAAAAATGGAGTTTTTCCAGTGTTGCTGGCAATTTGTGCAGGAAGTCTCTGCTTCCATATACCTTCTAATTACACAGGCATAGCAAGTACAAGGGGACTGCGGTGGCTCAGTGGTTAAGAAGCTCACCTTGTTAGCTGGAAGGTCAGTAAGTCGGCAGTTTGAGACCTGAGTACTGCAGATGGAATGAGCACCCTTTTCTGTCCCAGCTCCTGCTAACCTAGCAGTTCGAAAGCAAGAAATTGCAAGTAGATAAAGATGGACCACTTCAGTGGGAAAAGATCTCAGGGACATGAGAGGAGCCTCATTCGGGCGTCCCCTGAGCTGAGTTCCTCCAGCAAAAAATCATTTCAATCCAGAAAGCACCTTTGTGTGCTTCCAACATGATTTTTTTTAAAAAGGGCAGGTACCAGAAAACAGGTCAAAAAGATGCAAAGAATCCATCCAGTGCTTGTACCTTTAATAAAAGGCTGTGATGATCAAAGTTTTGCAAAAATCAGTTTTGAAAATGTGCATTTCTCTCCAAGGGCGACATCAATCTGCAAGGGGTAGTATCTTATGACAAGGATGATTCCCCCACATCTTCTCATTTAGTGCCCAGTAGGTGAAGCCCCTACCCCATCTGATGGGCATTGCTGGGCCAAAAGTGCTGTTGCTGTTGGAGACTTTTGACATTTTCTCCTTCCCAGCATTCTGAACTGTTTTCATTGATTGCTACCACTATGGGCACAGAAACAGCAGTTCTGGCCTGTTCTGGGCTGCTGGAAGGAGTAGGAGCTTTTAGATTAGTAATCTGCCCAGGTCCTGCAAGTGACATTGCTGCTTCCATGTCAGCATCAAAGGTGCAGATGCTCAAAAATAAGGGGGTATATTCCAGCAGGACAAAATATAAGGATGGCTCATCACAGCATGGCTACTATTATGCCTACAGAAGGCAGACCTTAAGGCTAAAGAGAAAGTGTGGTGAGGAAATTAAAAAGGGGCTCTTGATTTTGTGATTTAAAATGGATTCTGTTTGTTCACTTTCCTTCCTTAAAGGGGGTGAATTCCTGGAAAACCAGAGGGATGAAATTTGGCCTTGAAGCTGAACTGCAAATTCTTGTCCTCTGGAAATTATCAAAATAATCTAGGAATTTGAGAACGGAAGGGAAGATGATGGATGTTTAAAAGTTGGAATCTTATTGGATAAGAGAGAGAAAAGATGGGACAAGATGAAAGATGGGTTTTATTAATCTTAGAATAGAAGAGAGAAATATCATGTTTTAAGCAGGAGGTGGATGACTACAGAGGCTTATGAGTAGAAAAAATTGAAAAATGTAATCCTGATTGTATTAGCTGGCTAGGCAAAGAAATATAGACGAATAATTATCCCTTCCTTGTTTTAACAATGGGAAAGGGAGAAAAAGAATGAATGTTCCTCTTTATTTTTATAATTTTTGTAGTCCCGATTTTTAATCTTTCCTTTATATAATAAAGCTCTTGACCTTTTACATTAGACTTTTTGGATTTCTATTTGAAGCACAAGCTGGTGAAAGTATTCCACTTCTTATTTGGCAACTGCTACCTATTGCTACGTTGTCCTACCTGATCTGGTTGGTTTGTAAGCATAAACAACCAGGGATAAAAAGCCTATCATAGATTTCCCTAGCCTGGAGCAGAACCGTCCATACTCTGAAGCAAAGGCCTTATGCTGTCTTCCTAAATGAGTGGAGGTATCTGGCAGGTGGAACAGGTCCTGTTATAGTGGGATAATGGGCTATGTTAGCCTTACAAATGTGACATCCAAGAACCAAACAGAAGACTAAGGTGGATTCTGAGTGACAAGACATCATACTACTCTTTTGAATTCTATCTGCATATCTGCTCTAGGAAGTATTTCAAATAATGGTATGAACAATGGTGATAAAGGTTTTCATCTGACTGTGCTAGAAAGGGTCACATTTTGGAGCTTTTCTTCTTAAAGCAGCCCCTCTGTCCATACAAGAATTTTGCCAGTCCATCTCTAGTCTTGCGTTCAGACCAAAAAGGTCCAGCTGGGGCACAGAACAGAGTCAGGCTGGTTCTCAGTCTCCAGTACATAGTCTGATCAACAGAAAATGGCTTGCACTGGACTGTGCCACTCAGCGGTCCAAAATACAAGCTCTTTCCTCATTTGATTCCACTCTGGAATCCAGAAACAAGGAACTCTGCTGATGCAGAAGTTAGTTTTGGGCTCCAACTCATTAAATATTGCCGAATGACATAACTGTACCAACTAAATACAAGAAAATAGCCTTTTTATGGGTGTGAGAGATATTTTATCAGAGAGAGATTCATCCTGCTGTTTGCCCCATATGCCTCATTGGTCAATTCAGAATTTTCTCCAACAGCCAGACAATGATATTGCTAATCATGAGTAGATCTGAATTTTCTATGTGTGCAGCTGGTACATTTTATTCAGCCCTCAATGCTTTTTTCCCCTTCCCTTCCTGTCAGGTTTTTTGGCTTGGAGTTCCATTGTCTGAATGATTTCCTTGGTCCTTTTAGAACAACGTGAGGCATGTCTTGAGAATGTAGATCAAGATGTACACCTGGAGGTGTGCTGTTGGAGTGAACACTTATGCCTCTTAATTCCAAATATTTTGCATTACTACTAAATTAACAATAACTTTGCTTTACATTTTGTACAATTAACAATGCACAATAATTCTAACACTAGATTATCTGCTAGTCTTAAATAAACAAGTGTTGTGTTGTACAGTATACTGATATAGCATTTCACAGCACAATATTTGATTATATAACAATTTTTTAACATGACTGAAAACTTGTTTTAAGTGAAATTATTGGTTTAATTTGAAACTAAACAGGTTTTTCACTGTACTGATAATACTGCAAAACCATTACAGTAAACATTTTTAAATATTTTTTTCAAAAGGAGGCACTGAATGAGCAGCTATAAAAGTATGAAATATGTGTAGAAGAAGTGGGATTCTTTTTGGGACCCCAACTCTAAAGGAAACTTGATGAAGTGCTGAAGTGCTGAAGATCTTTTACTCCTATAAAAAGAGCTCACTGGACAAGGAACAACACTAAAGGAGGATATAGCTGAATAACTCAACCTACCCTACATCACTTAAAGGACCTTGAATAGGCTCAAGTGGGGGCTGCTGGTGTACAACAACACATTGTGTGAATGTGGAGAGATACAGAATCTGGCTCATTTACTGGTCTGCCAATTACTGCCAGTAATATGCACTGATGAGGATTTAAGTTTGGGCAATGACAAAGCGAAGAAAAATAGCTTCATTCTAGTGGTGGTCCAGGGTTTTATTGGGACATGAAAGAAGAAGAAGACTCCTATGTTTTTACTAGGAAAATAATTCCTAAATTTCCCTGGAAAGAGGAAAGCAGTTGTACAATCCTGAAGTTCTGGAAGTATTTCCTATACATAACTGCACTGCAATGAGAAGATCCTATGCTAATCTCATGAACCCATTTAGAATGTAACCTTCTAGAGCAGCATCCATGTCTTTCTCTGTGAAAAAGACTCACTACAAGACACTTAGAGAATTTCCTATATAATAAAGTGCCCATGTCGCACCATTCCCATAATTTCATGAGGCAGACAGCATTTGACAGTAATTATGAACTCTTTTCATGTTCCCAGGAGCTGAGCTTAGTGTCTCAGAGGCTTGGTCCTGGTGGATTATCAAGTCAAGCCAACAAAAGTCAAGCTATAGGTGGTCTGGATGATTATTATGTTGCACATCCCTGGATTTATCATTGAAACCTTTCAGCTCAGCGTAGAGATTACATTTCAGTCTGAATGGCAGATAATGGTCAAGAGCAGACTGCCTCTAAGCATGCAAAACATGAATTTGTATCATATGACCCCTATCTAAACATAGCATGCTGGCTTTCTTAATGTTACACCTAAAATCTTTGGTTAGAAGCCTTGAGTCTGCGGTACTGAGGAGGTAGGCTAAGGTGTGTTGGAGAAGAAGGCCACTGGTAAAGGTAAAGGTAAAGGTTTCCCTTGCTCGAAGGCCAGCCGTATCCGACTCTAGGGTGCAGTGCTCATCTCTGTTTCTAAGCCGAAGAGCCAGCGCTGTCTGCTTCTGCAGACGTTTCCGTGGTTATGTGGCAGGCATGACTAGACACCAGAGCGCACGGAACGCTGTTTCCTTCCCACCGAAGTGGTTCCTATTTATCTACTTGCAATTTCTTGCTTTCGAACTGCTAGGTTGGCAGGAGCTGGGATGAAGACGGGAGCTCATTTCCGTCCTGCAGTACTCGGGAATCGAACTGCTGACCTTCCGCTTCCCAGTCAGCGTCTTAGCGACTTGAGCCACTGCAGTACGATCTGTCATTTACAGGGTAAAAAGTGTGCTCTGGATTTTGGCCTTGGTGAATGTTGTATGTTTGACTCCCTGCGGTATACTATGAGAACAGAGCCCTTAAGTACAGGGGAACCACCTTCCTTTCTCTTAGCACTCAAAGGAAAGAAGTCCCAGTGAAATTTGCATCAAGCAAAGGCAGGCAAATTCTAGCTTCCAACACCAGTCATCTGCGCCTTGAAAACATATGTCTGTGTCAGTAACTAAGGGAGTGGAGAATCAAGAATGATTTCTTTTGGAAATTCTTTATCATTGTGTTGGACTCAGTCTATTCTGCTGCCTCAGTGAAATTGCAGAAAATGATAATGATGCCCAAAGGGCTCCTGAAAGATCATTAGAAAGTGACTCAATGAAAAGAAATGAGGAAAAATCTGAGACAATACTATTAATGGCTGAAGATCATTCTGGTAGTGCACAGCTACCTGGGGTAGTTTTAAAAAAATCAACAAATGGACATGCTTTCCCACAAACAGTTGGATGTATGTACTGATAGCTTGTACATATCTTCCATATAACATGTGAATGGCCTTGTGAACACCCACCTGTATGATAGTCACTTGTCTGGCAGAGGAGAATGGCCAGAGTTGGTGGTATCATTCCCACACCACTTTTTATATATTCATAAATATTGATATTCAGTTCCTTCCCCTCTCCATCTCCATGTCTTTCTGTCATATCCACTTTCATTTGGTTCTCCCTTCACAAACTCTTTGAAACAAATGCTCCCTGTGGTCTTATGATTATCCCAATCAACTGGTGCTTCAAACCAATTTCCTGCAGGCAACTCCCGCTGGAAACTATAATGCAGAGTGAAGCAAATGCTGAGCAAGGAAGGCTGCCAATTCGATGAAGAGGGGTCTCTAGCTGACACCAGATTAACCAACACTGAGACACAGCCTCCATCCCTCTCTGGCATAGGGGAAGAGGGTTTGCTGGACCAGAGGCTTCTCTATTGCATGGCTTCTGGAGGTAGTAAACAATCTTGGTTCTGTGCCCATTTGCTTCCTGTACTCCACCACCTTATAACATCATGAGAATTCTGTGGTTATCTTAAAAAGCGGCTTAAAGGTCCTTTCTCTAAATGTTCTCTGCTCTGTATTCAGATTCTTCGCCAATGCCCTTGGCAACTTGGCTTGTCAGGTCAGCAGCCTCCCATTTCCTGAGATTTCAGGGCCAAAACCTTAGGCCAAAAGTTGGAACCATGGGACAGATGGGGAGGCTGGGGAAAGTGCAAGCACAGTTACGAACAGATCTGCATCCAGAGAACAACCTAAATCACTCCCTTCTTCAGTGCTGCTTGCCCTGATATCTGTCACCTCACCCAAAAACCCAGGGAAACTCAGAGATTCTTTGAGATCTTAGCACCATGCCCTGAGACCTGGCACTGCCTTGATTCCTTCAAGGGCAGAAACTGCATGTTTGCAGATAACCCACCCTAAGCTTTGTACTGTGCACATCTGCTTGAAACACATGCCCTGCTTTAATTTGTGTGTTTCAAACATCTGCAGTGGCAGCCAGAGACCACATTGGCAGCAACTGTGGTGGTGGTAAAAGGGCTCTCCCTGGTTGCCAACGATGCCACCACCACGACTGCTGCCACAACCACCACTTCCCCTGCCCTTCCTTGTTTTAAAACTCAAGCAAAAATAAAAAAGATTTGTTTTTCTAAAGACAACCCTACCTTGCTTCTTCAGCAGGTAATGGGTGCTTCTAAGATACAGTATCTCAGGCACCTCATCTTTCAGTGCTCTTTTTACATCAGCCCCAGAGATGAGTGGCAGTCTTTAGCTCCAGCTGAAAAAGCATTGGGTGCTAAACTTTGTTGTATGTAACACTACCATGACATTTTGCTTTTTGTAGACCACTTGGGTTCTTTACTTTTACCTCCACAATTTGGGAGGATATTTAAAGGGCTTCCAGGTTACCTTAGCTAAAACAAATCAGGGGTGGGCCAGTTTGGTAGAGATTCTCACCCTCGATAGTCACCAAGGACCAGACCAAGCTGGGAAATTTCCTTGTGACTTTGCAATATACTTGCCACTCCTGGGTTCTTCTAGGAGTGGTAAAATCCATTCTCTCATTTGGTTCTATCACTGGGGGTTATGGGGAACTCTTAGAAACTCCCTTGAGGAATACACGTAGTCAGTGGTGGTCTTCAGAAAAATTTACTGCCACATTGTGGGCGTGGTATGATGGACATGGCCAGGGGGAAAGCCCTGCATTACACCTGAATTAGGTATAAGGTAAAGGTTTCCCTTGCTCGAAAGCCAGTCGTATCCGACTCTAGGGTGCAGTGCTCATCTCTGTTTCTAAGCCGAAGAGCCAGCGCTGTCTGCTTCTGCAGACGTTTCCGTGGTCATGTGGCAGGCATGACTAGACACCGGAGCGCACGGAACGCTGTTACCTTCCCACCGAAGTGGTCCCTATTTATCTACTTGCAATTTCTTGCTTTCGAACTGCTAGGTTGGATTAGGACTATTTTATTTCAAAACTTGGATGGGTGGGGCCAGCCAGAATTTCTGCTACTGGTTCTGGCGTACCTGCTGATGCCCACCACTGCATGTAGTAGCCCATAAGCCAAATGTTCTTCAGCCATGTACTAAATCCGCTTGGCACTCCAGGTGTTCTTGGACTTCAATTCAAGGCAGCACTCCTGCTGATCAGAGCTTCTGGGAATTGAAGTTCAAGAACAGCTGGAGTGCCAAGGTTCACCATCACTGCACCAGATGTTTATTCTAAGGGAGTATTAACACACATGCAGTCCTGGAAAAACCCTCCCCCCAGGCACAGAGTGCTAAAAGATTTTTAGAGTTGTTGTGGAAGCAACTGCTTTTCCCCTTATATGTTAAGCTAATGACAGTGACAATAAAGGAATAAAGGATACCAGCCTAGGTGCAAAATGGACTAAAGATGGGTTTTGCCAGGCACTTGCAAATTCAAATGTAATGCACATCTCGCATATTACCTAACATTTCCCTGTTTTGCCACATGACCCCTTTATTGCTGGTTTATCTATTTATTATTTCCATTCCCCTCCTCCCCCATTAGTGTTATCATTCAGACAGCAAGTGCTTGCTATTACTTGAAATGGCCTTGACATTCTAGCTAATAGCAGAACTGGCATTGCCGTAGCAGCTGCACTTTAAATTTTGAAATATATTCAGAAAATTAAACTGTCCTCAGCATGTGGTGGAAACATTATAGAAATCTCCAGCATCTTCAAATTTTTATTACCCATACCTACATAGTGCAGCAGTCCCTAGGCTACCATTTCAGAGCAGCTGCTCTAATCCAGTGATACATGGAGAGTGTCTGACTTGACCTAAAAAGTATGGAGAGCTGTGTTGGATATGGCATAAAAAAATCAAGACTCAATCTCCTATCTTTTCTTAAATTAAATGTTGAGGGGAGGGGAGCACTCTGTAAATCTGCAGAGGGAAAATTGAAAATACATGTTTTCTTTCTTCCACCCCATTTCAGCACCTAAATAACAACAGTGTATATATAATTCAGACCAAGCTTGATTTGTCAATGCCAATTTTATTTAGATACAGCACTAGCTTTCCATACTTCATGCCCAAGGCAGGGGAGGGGAATACTCTGTAAATCTGCAGAAGGAAAATTGAAATTACAAGGGTTTTTTTCTCCCACTCATTTCAGCACCTAAATAATAACAGTGTATATATAATTCCGATCAATATTGATTTGTCAGTGCCAATTTAGATACCAGCTTTCCATACTTCATGCCCAAAGGTAGGTGAGAATCAAGGAAACAACACCATATGGGTGTTGAGGTGGGGACCACAGATCTCTCTTGTGACATTTGCTTTATCCTGAACTAGGGGAAGGTTCATGTTGTGATGGTGGTTTGCTGAGTTAAAATACAAAATGAGCATGCAGAAGCAGGAATTAAACCAGAAGGCTAGTTCCATGTTAGAGTTTAACAGGGAAAATGGTTTGAAAGTAAATGACTGTGATTGTACAGCCTTTGTGTGGAGATGTAGCATGGTCAAATTTGGATTTATTATGCATAGTTCTAATCAAAGCTCGGAAAAGTTATTTCTTTGGGCTACAGGCTGTCATAGTTTTATCCCCATAATGGCTGGTTGGAAAGTTCTGGGGATAATAGTCCAGGAAGGATGCATGTTCTGTTTCAGAACCTGGGAAGTGACATTAGGCTGATTGATGATATTCAGAACTGGGAAAAGAAAGTGTTTCTTCCAACATTTTGCTCAGGTTGCCCCTGCAGTGTGATGTGTAGGTATCAGCTTCTGTGAGGCAACAACACAGGATAGCTGTTTGCTTCATGCTCTGTTGTGGGTCATTCCAGAACCCTTACAGGAAACTGTATTATACACAGTTCTGTGTAAAGGTTTTTAGGTCACCAGTGGCTGGTTAGGGGAAATTAAATAAGTGATTTGCAGGACCATAACCCAGACACCCTAACTCCAAACTTCACCAAACCTGGAGAGGATTGAGAGGAGAGTCAGCAGAAGACTCTCTCCAATTTTGGTGTGTGGCTTGGGGGCTTAGTTATGCCACCCCCCATCACTCATTGAATTCTACTCAACCCAGCTGATGGGGTTTTTTTTTTTGCACAGCACTGTACATCTTCATAATAGTCCAGCAGGGATCTTCTTATGTTGTTATATTATTTTGCAATAAAATCACTGTCTGAGAAAGTTAACTTGAATCCATGAAAACTCATATTTGTGATGGGCAAATTAAAAAGGAAGACATTTATTCTCATTAATTTTAATTGTGTGAAGTAGAAATGTCCAGTTAGATTTTTATTCTATGATGTAATACTAATTACCAGATGTCCAGGTGTTAGCCAGGCATTCTTTCACACACCCACATATTGACGCCAACATTTGAAGACCCTATGTGAGATACATTTATCTCACAGGAAGAGAGATAAGAATCTCAAGCATGCACGCAGGTGCAAAGATGCAGCTGGCAGAGTCCAGGTGCCCAGTCTTAATGTCGCCAAGATGACATAACTGGGAGTTTTGACACTTTTCCAATGGTGGGTTTAGAAAGGAAAAACATATAAATACCGATACCTTTTAGTGTTCGGGAGTCAGCTTTTCTCATGCCTAAGAGAAATGCTGCCTGTCTTTTCTTTTCCTTAGAAATTGGACAATGCCGGTCTGATCTCTATGGAGGGGTCGCTGGCCCCAGACTTTAGATTTATTTAGTCAGCTTAGTTATTCATGTTTGTTTTATGATTTCTATTTTGTATTTTTAAATGTCTATTTTAACTGCATAATAATCTACCTCATTTTTATAAACCAATAAAAGCTGCTAATTTGATGATATTAGTAGTTCCTGGTTTGTTCTCCTCTAAGCTGAGAAAGGAGAGATTTTTAGAAGTCCAGCACAAGCCATAAATTTCAGGTTTTGTCAGGAAGGCTAGATTCCAACAGCTCAGAAGAGGACTGGGCCTCTCCAGAGTTTGTTTTGGGAACAACATTATCTTGCTGGTACCTTCTTGCACTGAAGCAATTATTAAATCTCAAGGTAACGCTGGACTCACTGAGTGCCTTAAGTGGGAGGGGCGAGTGTAGAAGAAGGCGATGTTTGGGTTTTAGAAGAAACAGTCTCATAAATCGCTCATTGCTATTTTTAATTGTCAGCTGAGGCTGATTAATCATAGGATCAGTGTACCTCAAAACACTGCCTGCAAAAGATACCATGAGCAGGGATGTATCTGAGAAAGTGCTACGCTGTCTCTGCATTATAAATCTTTTAGACTGCTGTCCGTAGAATCTCACAGGGTAGTTTAGTCTAAGAGAGGAGAAGCCCGCGACAATATTAAAATATAACAGTTTGTCTTTAACATATCACCATGTTTCTGCCTTCTTTCTTTTTGAAACTTTTGTTCTGTTTTGTTTCTTCTCTGATATGCAAAAAATTACTAACCATTGTGAACCGAGTCATGCAGCAATTCAGAAAACTCAAAAAGGGTGAATGAAAGCAACCAAATTTTTGCCCATTCAGTACAAGCTCGGTGGAAAAAGGAGGAGAGTTAAGCATCAATTAACAATGTGCCCTATAGTTCTTTGACTCTCTGGGTCAAAGTAGGCAATACACTTAGCATTCATTTAGAACAGGGGTTCTCAACCTATGGCCTGGGGGCCAGATGTGGCCTGTGCCACCATTTCATGTGCCCCCCACTGCCTTTGCCACACCCAGAAGTGTCATGTGTGGCAGGTAGGGCAAAATGGCAGTCTGGTTCCTGAAGCTGTCTGAGGGAGTGTGACCTGGTCCTCAGCTTGAAAAGGTTGAGAACCCCTGATTTAGAAGGTATTCCCCTTAAATGTAAAGGTTGACAGTTTGTCCTTGCATTTGTTTTTCCTCACTCCCAAGTCTTTCAAGTCAATAAGATTTGTGTTGTGATTGGTCTTTGGAAGGTAATCAGGGTCTTAATTTGTCAGTGTGGTTGTGAGGCATGCATTTGTAAAGAAAACACACTGTTGCAGGTAACACATACTAATCACAGAGAATATATAATCTGCAAAATGTCTAAGCAGAGTGAACTTCCTGGTCTACTTTCAAAACCATCCCTCACAGTGAGGTTTTTTCCAAATGCTGCCTGCGTAAATCCCAAATGTTTCTCTACAGTACTTGGTGTGGATTACCCACAGTCTGCACAGGCCCATGCGTTGCTCCTCACAGGCCAACTAATCATTCATCAGCTGGACAGTGGAGAAAAGACCAGTATGCTAACATTTCCACTAGCAGTATAGAATCTTCATTGAGATTGCTGGGGAGGAAGGGCACAGACTTCACTTTTACCTCATCCCATCCTCACACATGGCAACCCAGAATGCTAGAGGCCAAAAGAAAGCTAAGGGTGCAACTAGAAAGCCATATTACCCCAACCTCATTTGTGCTTGACTGGGTCATTTTGAGGTGCAATCGCCTTCTTTCATGTCCCAATCAAACCCTGGACTGCCAAAATGAAGCCAGTTTCTTGGCTTTGTCTTTGGCCAAACTTAAGTCCTCAGTGCATGTTTCTGGCAGTAATCGGCAGACCAGTAAATGAGCTGGATTCTGTATCTCTCCACATTTACACAGTGTGTTGTTGTCCACTTGCAGCTCCCCACTTGAGCATGTTCGTCTTACATTTAGGAACTCTGACCCTCAGCCTATTCGGGTTCCTTCAAGTGACATAGGGGAGGTTTAGTTCCTCAGCCATATCCTCCTTTAATGATGTTCCTTGCCCAGTGAGCTCCTTCCTCCATCTTCAGATTTTGTTTTGCTCTTGTGTACCCTCAAGAGTGTTTGTTTTTATCCACATGCAAGGATCAACCACACTGTACCTCACATTTACCTGATTTGGTCCTTCTTTCTCTTTCAAGAGCCTTCAAGAGCTCTCATATTGTTGCTTGTGAGAAAATTTTTAATAATTCTAATAAATATTCTTTATTTCTAGTAGACCATAGCTTGAGGTCAAGAACTGGAAATAAAGCATCAGAAATTTCCCTTTTGTATGTCAAAGTTCAATTCCAAATGCTAGGATGGATTTTATTGGTTATATTAAGAAGAAAGAAAGAATATCAAAATAATATATCCGCAAAAGTTAACAAGGAATAGAGAGTTGTTTCAAAATGTAATCAAGGCAAAAATAAAATGATAAAAATGTATACCAATAAGAAAGAAATTGAATACAAGCAGGCATACAAGTTCAAAATAAGAAAACTCAACCTTCCTTCAATTAAACATACAGTACTCCAAATTAAGCCCCAGTCTGGCCAGGTTATCCTGCTATGGTAATAGTGCAGTAAGACCATACTGCCAGCAACTCAACACTGATCGTCAGGTGGCAGTTAACTAACCTGGCAATCCTAAAGACTAATGGCCTTTAGTGGTGATGTCCACAGAGAAAGGTGATGGATTAAATCCCACTTGAATCCATCTTGATGGAGGGTAGCAGCTTCATCAATACCGGCCTAGGGCCGAGGAGGATTTTGCATGTCAAAAGGGCTCAGGACCAGAAAGTGACTTGTGGAGCTGGATCAGTGGTATGGGTGTCATGCTGTGATGCGAAAGGCAGATGAAAGGCCACTGCATTATATTCTCAGGACAATCTTCATGGCTGATCGACATGATGATCACCGATATTCAGAATGGGATATGGTACAAGAAGAAGGTAGGCCCTTTTTGATGTTTTGGGAAGCAAGGATAGGTTCCTGCCCATTCCCTTCCATGGGACAGCTCCCAGACTTATCATGACTCTCTCTGAAGAGGCATGAATGTGAATGCTTTCACTTTTGGATAAATAATTTTTTATCTGTAAATGGATCTTTCAACTTAATTAGCCTTAATCCCCTTGATGTTCGTTTCTCAAGAAAACATTGTCTGCACATTCCCCCCTTCCAACTACTTCTTTGATATTAAATATATATTGTGTATTGTGGTGTTTTCCAGTTCCTAACATCTGATTACACATAGGTCTTATTAGATGCTAGCTTCAAAGCCCCACATTTCTGTTGCAAAGGTGTGAAATGTCTATTTATCTTCTCTCACATTTCTTTTGAGCTTCAACAGAAGATCTTTTGACTAAAAGACTAACCCTACAATTTCCTGACAGAACTACATACAGTAGAGTCCCTGATGTTGTGGCTGACATTGTTGGGAAGCTGCTAGTGCTGCTAGTATAGATACTGAGGCACAAGTGTCACCCAGATTTACAACAGGGTCTTGTTCCTGACTTCTGTCATTATTTTGTGTTGCCTTAGACTAAGTTTTTGCATATGTTCTCTTCTTTCATAT
Organism: Bradypodion pumilum; assembly: GCA_035047305.1. Taxonomy (NCBI): domain Eukaryota; kingdom Metazoa; phylum Chordata; class Lepidosauria; order Squamata; family Chamaeleonidae; genus Bradypodion; species Bradypodion pumilum. Next base: position 182,363,579 of record JAWDJD010000004.1, on the reverse strand, counting down.
AGCATGACACACACTGCCTATCTTTGGAGACTGGAAAGGTGGCTAACAAGGAAATATGAAGAAGTAGGTCCTATGACATTGAGGCAGAGGAAAAAGCTTTATATTCAAGTGATTTATCTTTCTTTTTGCAGGTAGTGCTTGGGCACTGGAAACAAACAGGACAGGCTCCCCATGGAGCCCTAGGGCCAAAAGGAGAAGCATGAAATCTTTCTTTAGTAGTTCAACAAAACTATTTTTTGATATTTTTCCAACAAGAGGATTCCCCTCCTCCTTCCTTCTCTCAAGATGTTTCCTAGTCATGCTGTTTAGTGTGGAAGTTCTATTGTTTGGGGACAGCTGTCACAGTGACACTCTTGGATAGTGTACTTTTGAATATTAAGAGGGGATAGCAGAAACAATTAATGGAGAATTAGAAGGGGGAAATCATCCTCCCCTCCCCTCCCCATCTCGTAAAAAGGGTGGGTAGTAGAGACAAAAGGATGCTTTTGGGATGCAGTCTACTCACAGTTGGCTTTGCCCTGCCCGCTGGTGCTGGCATGTAGCCGCCACCTTATAGATCATCCACAAGTGGAAAAGCACTATCAGTAGAAAAAAAATTATTCACCCCTAAAGTAGAAACTATTACTTTAATTTTGGGTGGCTGCATTTGTTTCCAATGTGAATGGCATTCAACTACATTAAAAGGAACAATACAAGAGGCATTATAAAAATGAAAATTGTAACAGCTCAGAATATAAAAATAAAATATGTCGATAGTTTCAATATGAACAGCTGTGAAAAACCTGCACATTTGGAAGGACCAATTAACAGATAGATTATTGAGATTCCCCCCCCTCCCCTACCAAACAAATGCTGGTAAAATTGGAATAGCCCTCCCCTGTCTCTGAAGCAAGATAGAGAAGAGGCTTCCTCTTTTGATTTGAAAAGGTCGGGAAGGGACAGAACCTAAAACAGATGGCTAAGAGGGTTTTAATTAATTTAAAATAAATTTTAGTGGTAGGAACTGATGATGAACTGATGATATGTAAAGTTACAGGAACGGGATCTGGACCAATGTGTGCAAACACAGTGCTGCTTCTTGACCCACAAAACTTTTGTGGACACCTTTGCACAGTGCAACAAATGGTCCTCAGCATAAAAAAGGGAAGACTTTCTCTCTAGGAAAAGCCAAAAAAGCATCTTTTTCTTCCAGAGTAAGAGGAAGCAGGCCAATGAATAGTGTTCTGGTATTATCCTCTTCACCACAGGTAGCTTTTGTCTGCCAGCTGAACCCATTTAGCATAGTATTTGGTTGATACACAAAACTGCTCTACTGGAGTTTGATTATTCCCTCCTCCCTCCTCTATGTTTTCCTTTATCCCAACATTGAGGAAAACCATATTAAAAAAAGCACCTCCTCAGCTTGCCATTACCCTGCAATGGAAACGGGGGAGGGCACCTGAATTTAGATAAATGTACATCGAACGAAGCCAACTGGCACAATTGATTGATGGTGGCTGGTAAGAAGAAGGCTTCCCCTTCTGCCTGCAGACATTTTCTGTGGGGGCCCAGATGGCAGTGTGTCTGCCAGGGACTGGCCAGGTGCCAGCCAGGACGCCTCCAGCCTGAAACTGCAAGGCAGAGCACCATCCTCAGCATGACCACATGGTTCCTCACAACTCTTTTACCAGATACTAACTTCCTGCCAGCTCAGAAGGTGCGTGCTTTAAACTGGGGATTTGACACTTAATGTGAGGAATGTCATTAATTTGACAAAGTCGACATATCCAGAAGCTAGGGACACGTACAAAGATTCTGTTTCTGCTGATACTTCTGTTATATGCTATTGTCAAAAGACTGGATTGTGAGATTCTGAGTTTTACACTGATACTTAAACAAATAAGCGAGCATCGAACTGGGCTTCTGTTGAGAGAAGAATAGCAAGAGCAATTATAGTTCTATACCACCCCATAGTGCTTAGTGCACTCTCTGGGCGGTTTACAGCATTTTGCCCCAACGTGCTGGGTACTCATTTTACTGACCTCAGTAGAATGAAAGGATGAATCAATGCTGATCCCCATCAGGATCAAACTCACAACGTCAGCAGTTTTTTTGGCTGCCGTACAGCAGTTTAACCACTACACAATCAGGGCTTTTTCCACAGAGAATTCCTGCATGCAAGGATTTGCACATTGATGAAATGAATAAAAATATATTGTGTTTGTTGTTATATGCCAGAAGGACATTGTGCTATTGTTAATGAGCTACAATGTAATTTTTGGTTTAGGCTGTTTCTATGAATTAGTGGTTTTCAGACAATCCTGCATTAAGAGCCCTGCTTTGGTCTTGCAGAAAGTAGATTGTAGGTTCTGTTAATGAATAAACTCATCTCCTGCTAGGACCCCTCTTTCCCCTCTTCACCACTTTTCCTAACATTACTGTCTTTTTCAGTGAGTCTTGACTTTTTATGGTACAGTATTCCAAAATATGACAGCCTGTTTAACCATTTTTGCTTCTGGTGAGAATTCAGGCTTGATTTGTTGTTGCACACATAGCACACATGTATCTATGTCTCTGGTGTTCCATGATATCCATAAAGTTCTCTTTCCACACCACTTTTCAAATGAATCAATGGATGAAATCCAGTAGCTAGTTGCAACCAGCAGTTCTTTTGAATCAATGAAATTTGCATAGGTGTTACATCACCAAATCCCCACTGATTCAATGGGTATTTGCTTGCGACTGGACTTCATCAGTGGTGGGCTCCAAAAAAAATTACTACTACACTGTGGGCATGGTATGGTGGGCATTGCCAGGGGAAAAGCCCTGCATTGTTCCTGAATTAGGACTAATTTATTTCAAAACTTGGATGGGCAGGGCCAACCAGAATTTCTGCTACCGGTTCTGGCAAACTGGTGTGAACCTGCTGTTGTCCACCACTGCACTTCATCCAATATTTTCTTCATTGTCAACTTTCTACATCCATACACTGTAATTAGGTAAAATATAGGAGAAAGGTTCTTGGCTTTATCTCAATTAACATGTCCTTAAACTTAAAGATGTTTTTCTAATTCTTTCATAGCTGCCATAGTCTCCATTTTGACTGATGATTAAACCAATGTATATACAATATTTAATTTCTTAATTGTCATCATTATCAATATTAAAGTCAAAAATTATTTTGCTGGACATCCAGTGTGGTATAGTGGATAGAGTGATGGACTAGGATTCAGAAGCCCTGGGTTTGAATCCTTGCTCATCCATATAAACTCATTGAGGGTGTAGAACTTGTAAAGCCACTCCTTAAATATGTAATTTACCTTGAAAGCCCTATTAGGATTATTATAAATCAGTTCTGATTTGATGACATATAACAATTCTTTTACAGTAAATATTTCTGTCTTCTTAATATTAAACTATAACCCTGCCTTTGTGGCTTCTTCTTTCTCCTTCATTAGTGCTAGCAATATGGAGTTGCCTCTATATTTTAAATTACAGATTTTTCTTTCCCACCTCTCTTCACTCCTTTTCCAGTTGACTGTAATCCAGCTTTCTGTATGGTATATTCTACATAGAAATTGAACAGATGGGGAATCAAAATATAGCCTTGTTTGGAACCTTTATCCGTTGGGAACCATTCTGCGTCTCCACATTCTGTCCTAACAGCACACACTCATTTCAAATGTAGTGGCACACCCACTTGTTGTAGAATTGCCCGTGGACTTTCGCAATCCACACTTTACTGTAATCCATAAAGTAAAAACTGATTTTCTCCTGAAATTCTGGGGGGCACTTCAGTAGCTAGAGTTAATCTGGGGCAGAACAGCATACACTTTATTCTGTTTTGGTTCACCCTGCTCTCATCATTTGCACTCTTGCCAATAGTGCAGAAAGATTAATTTTAGATCCTGCACTTAATGATAGTGTAACACTCTTGTCCCTTTAGATGAGGAGTTCTCAACCTTTTTAAGCCAAGGGCCGGGTCACACTCCCTCAGACAGCTTTGGGGGGTGGATGGCCATTTTGCCCTTCTTCCACCACATGACACTTCTTGGTGTGGTGGAGATGGTGGTGGGGCCACATGAAATGGTTTCGTGGACTGCATCCTGCCTGTAGGCCTTAGGTTGAGCATCCCTGCTTTAGATTATCATATATATGACTTCAGTTTGGAGGCATCCAATTAACACTTCCTTTTCTCAGTTGGTTGGTTAATGTTTTAAAACTGCTTGTATATTCCTGATAGGTAACAACAACAAAAAATATGCCCTTTTTGTTAACTGATTGAAAAGAAAATTAGTCTATTTAAAAAGTAAATATAATAAAAATTCTGTAACTACTGACATGCCTCCTCATCTGACTAGAAAATGAATTGTCTATGTTTTTTAAAGAAAGAAATAAGGAATACACTGGTAAACAGCATGAGTGCTGATGAGACTTGGAATTCCCAGAATGATCTAGCACAGTGATGGTGAACCTTGGCACTCCAGGTGTTCTGGAACTTCAATACTGAGAAGCCCTGATCAACAAGAGTACTGAATTAGGCATCCGGGAATTGAACTCCAATAACACCTGGAGTGCCAATGTTCGCCATCACAGATCTAGCACAGTGCAGTGCCACACAAAGAGTCTACTCAAGGAGAGTACAAATAGCAAATTCAAAAGAGCAAGCCGAGGTCTGGTTACCAGTAGTTCAAGCAGTGTCTAGCCCAAGGGATGTCTGGGGTGTTGTCAGGGTTCGCAGATAAGTCAAGGTCATGGCAGGCAGATCAGGTCTAGGCAGGCAATCTCAAGAGGTATCCAAAGTCAAGCAGGGAATTGGTCTTTGCACTGAAGAATTGTGCCGTTGCTGGAATGCTGCAGCAAGCTTGCTTAAAAGTCTCCTAGCTAATCACTATCAGCTGGGAGCCTTCTCTGGTAACTAGTTCTAGTTTGCTTGCATCACAGGTGTAGCTGCTTTCTGAATATTTCCCTTACCAAGGGCTGATCACCATGTCATGAAAATCCATAGGGGTCATTACTATTTGAATTATTTTATATACATTTAATTTACACTATGATTTTTATATTCTCTTTAAGGTTGAGAAAGGCTAACTCTCAGATAGAGAAGGCATTTACGTCATTAACATTCCAATACACTCAGCACACTCCACCCATTAGCACGTGATTGAGAACAGGGATGCCAGTCAAAAGGAGAATCCCAGGAATGAGAATGAGGTAACATACAAACACCTGAGAATTTGAAATAAACATGACAATAGTCAAAACATCTTGCATCTTTAACATTCTAAAGGAAGGTGTGAGTAGGAAAAAGGGTATAGAAGACCAGGGGTTTTATGCCTCAAAAGGAACCTTTCCTCAGATAGGCCGGAGCCTATCTTACCCCCAACCAGGACCATGAAAAATCCACGTCTCGAATAAGGGCTATTAAAGCCCACAAATTACAAGCTAATGAGGTTAGCTATTTCTCTTTTATTATTTTCCTAGATTCTAAGTTAGAGTAGAAATAGATTAGTTCTTTGCATGCTTATCCTGCTGTTGTGTTTGAATACATTTATTGCTGTAATGTTTTGTGAAATAATTGGGATCAGTACGATCCTTCATTTTGTCTCCTTCTTCTTGGTCTTGAAATATCGCTGGACTGCATTCCCACCTAAACTATGTAGCCTGTACAGTCTTCACTCTGGTCTGATAACCTCCCAGTTACCCCACTCCCCTTCCTGTCGCTTCCCACCCAAATGTATCAATTTCTGAGTGTATATATTGAGCAGTGCTGCACCATTGCTTCCCATGTTCTGACTGCCTAATAAAGTTGTTTGGCCCTGTTATGCTGGGTGCTTCGCATTTCTACCGGAACATCAAATTGGCAATGAAGATGGGATAATGGCATCCCATACACCTACCCAGGCTCCATCCAACATGTCTACTCATGAGAAATGGGTCCTGTATGAGCGGCAGTTCCGCCACACCATGGTGGCTCAGGACATCGTTGATGAGGAGAAGAAGTGCTCCTGCTTCTTATCGCAGTGCAGCCTTTCCACTATCAATGTTTATGAACTCGTTATGAACTGTTTCGGCTCACTCAGAAACTTTTGGAAGAGGGAGGGTGGTCCCCTTCATTACGGTTATTCATGCTATACACTTTATGTGTCTTTGTTGATACAATGATATTATCAGACCCCTCAGCTAGTAGTTTAGCGAACCATTAGTGGAGTTTCACAATCAGTTGTTATTAAAATTGTTGCTATTTTGTTCATTTTCTGGGAGTGTTTTATCGTAGCTCTCTCGCAACTTTGTTACACCCCGGCCGTCTTTCTACGCTGGGGAGTCTGTAGCCAACTACGGCACTGTGCTGAGGCTGGCTGCTGCCCCATGCCAGTGGGACAACCTGGAAGAAGCGTTGCAGGATTGCCTGCTGGCTGGCATGCGGGACGAGGAGACTCAGTGATGGCTTATGGTCAGGGATGTCCTGTCCTTCAAGTTGGTCCTCTGGGAGGCATTGGTGTCCGAGGCTGCAAGGTTGGGCATCAAGTCTTTTAAGCACAGGCCTGTCACCTCCAGGGGTTCGGAGTCTACTGTGCATGCCCATCGCTGCTCTTCGCTCCACTCCTCTGTGTCTATAAGTACACCCTGGTGCACTGTCTGGGTAAAGATATCAGCCATGCTGATGAGTTGTCACGGTCTCCATTGCCAGACCTGGGGGAGGTGGATTGCGAAATTGAGCAGGATCTTCGGGTGCTGCTGATTGACACTCTCAACTCACCCCCCCCCATAGTGCCTTCTGACATTGCTAAGGCAACTGCATGGGACAAACTCCTGTCCCAGGTAATTTCCTGGGTTAAGAAAGGATGGCCCACATCCCCTCTTGCAGAGGAGCTTAAAGTGTTCTTTAGGAGATGGTTCGAGCTTTCGCTCAAGAGAGGTTGCCTCCTTTGGGGCCAGAAGGTAGTAGTTCCTTCCATATTATGCTCTAAGGTGCTTAGGCTTCTACATATTAGTCACCCTGGTATAGTGTGCTCAAAGGTGTTGGCAAGGAGTTTTTTCTGGTGGCCCCAGGTAGACCGGGACATTGAGCAATTGGTAAGTTCTTGTCATAGCTGCCAGAGTTCCCGACCTGAGGAGTCCTGGCTTCCCACCCGGGAATGGGACACTGCCCGTGGACCTTGGTCACGGATTCATGTTGATTTCGTAGGCCCTTTCCGGGGCACACTTTTCCTACTGGTGGTCAACTCGTTTTCCAAATGGCTGGAGGTAATCCCTATGCCCGGTACATCTTCTGCGGTCACTATCAAACAGTTCCAGAGGTTGTTCTGTTGTTTCGGATTGCCGGATGTGCTAGTGTCCGACAATGCCACAATGTTCACCTCTGCCGAATTTCAGGCATTCCTAAAGAGAAACGCCATTCGGCACGTAACTTCTGCCCCTTTCCACCTTGCCACCAATGGTCAGGTGGAACGTCAGGTTCGCATACAAAAGAGATGCTTCGCCGCATGGGTCAGGAGGACATTGAGGTAAAACTTTGCCAATTCCTCATGTGCTACCAGACAACACCCTTGGCATCAGGGTTGTCACCAGCTGAACTCTTAATATGCAGGAGGCTGGTCTCATTGCTCGACCAGTTGGATCCTTCCAGGGTGGAGGATAGGTGTGTGAATATTGAAATTGCTCACAAAAAGGTATTCTCAGTTGGGGATCCGGTGCACTGCCAGAACTATGTGGCTGCAGGTCCAGCTTGGATTCCGGGCATTGTGGTGGAACAAACGGGACCAGTGTCCTATCATGTCAAAACAGGTACTGGTTTGCTGTGGCGGCACCTCGCCGACCAGCTCAAACATAGGGTCACGGAGTTTTAAGAGCTACCAGGTGAGTCTTCATATGGTAATTCCACATTAGGGTCCTCCCCCACCTGTTTACGCCCAGGGGGATGCAAGGCTGGAAGGTTGGCAATCAGCCATGATTCCCAGCTCTTTACTGTATTTTTTGGACCATAAGACTCACTTTTTCTCCCCCCAAAATGGGGAGAAAATGAGGGTGCGTCTTATAGTCCAAATGCTGATCTTCAGCCAACTGTGGCTGTTGTAAAAGGATATTTTACAAGAGCCGCAGCTGGCCGAAGACTACTACTGCCGCCTCTCAGCTGTTCGGGGCAGGGGGAAAAACATGAAAAACAAGTGGCCACTAGAGGGCAAAATTTCCAATTTAAATGCATTGGAAATAAACTTCTTGTATTTAAAAGTTTTCTGTTTGTATGTTCCCAATTCATTTAAGTGGGAAACCAAACCTGTGATTAAAAAGAAAGGGTTTCACTTACCTTGATGCCTTTGTCTCTACTCCACGTGGACAAAATGGAGGGGGAAAACATGCTTCCTGGTTGAGAGCAAGAGGCTTGGCTAGAGTATCACTTCCTTCCTCAGTGCAATTGGCCAAGCCTGCCCATTTCCCCTGAAGTGCCACCACTGGTTGCTGGTGCAAAATACAGTATTAATTTTGTTTTGTTTTCCTGCTCTGAAAACTGGATGTGTCTTATGGTCAGGTGTGTCTTATGGTCCAAAAAATACGGTAATTCAAGCCAGCCGCAATTCTGTTGGAGGTCGTCCGCAAGCACAGAGCGTGGAAATGTACCTTTTGATTTACAGGATTGGGGGGAGTTTACAGAGTGTTCCCCCACTCGTCCAAGCGAAAAGTGGGGCTTTGATTTGTCCCAGGAAGCCCCCCATCTTTCAGCATTAGAGTCTACCTCAACTCCCACCCAAATGAGGCAAGCTTTTGTTGAGTTGCCCCTTACTCAAGGTCCTCAAAGGCGGGACTTTTCATTGTGTTTTACCCCTCCTGATTCTAGTTTTAATTTCGAGCAATCCCCTGCTCCTGCTTCATCCAAATGGGGTTTTGATTTAGTTTTCCCCCTCCCTAGCTCCAACTCCGAGTCGGGACAATGCTCCCTTCATACAAATGGTTCAGATCAGGCCCCCAGCACGGGGTATCACTTTATGGAACCAAGTCTACCTCAGACATCCGAATACAGCCAGGTACCAGCGCGACCCAAAAGGGTTTGTAAGCCTCACAATGGCTGAGGGACTTCGTCCCATCCTAGGGGGGAGGAATGTTGTGTTTGAATACATTTATTGCTGTAACGTTTTGTGAAATAATTGGGATCAGTACAATCCTCTATTTTGTCTCCTTCTTCTTGGTCTTGAAATATCGCTGGACTGCATTCCCACCTAAACTATGTAGCATGTACAGTCTTCACTCCGGTCCGATAACCTCCCAGTTACCCCACTCCCCTTCCTGTCGCTTCCCGCCCAAATGTATCAATTTCTGAGTGTATATATTGAGCAGTGCTGCACCATTGCTTCCCATGTTCTGACTGCACAATACATTTGTTTGGCCCTGTTATGCTGGTTGCTTCGCATTTCTACCAGAACATCAAACCTGCATATTATGGCAGTGGCTCAAGTGGCTAAGTCGCTGACTGGGAGGTGGAAGGTCAGCAGTTCATTTCCCAAGATCTACAGGATGGGTTGAGCTCCCATCTTTGTCCCAGCTCCTGCCAACCTAGCAGTTCGAAAGCAAGAAATTGCAAGTAGATAAATAGGGACCACTTCGGTGGGAAGGTAACAGTGTTCCGTGTGCTCCGGTGTATAGTCATGCCTGCCACATGACCACAGAAACGTCTGCAGAAGCAGACAGCACTGGCTCTTCGGCTTTGAAACAGAGATGAACACTGCATCCTAGAGTCGGATATGACTGGCTTTCAAGCAAGGGAAGCCTTTACTATGGATGAAAACTACGCTTCAATAAAATATCAACAGGCAAGCTTGGAGTTGCATGTCTTTGCTGGAGAAGAAGGGGAGTTTTCGCCGGAGAACTGATAACAGGTTTGCAAGCCGGGGATAAGGCTGCGCATACATACCAAGTTGGTATTACAAACATAACCTTGAGTAGCAAATGTGCTCAAAGGGGACATTAACTTGGAGATAAGAGATTGCTCCCATTAATCCAAAAAGGGAAGTTGCTTTCACTTTCATCGGCTTGGGAAACTTTATCAATGGGACATTCCACCTTTGAAGGTAAAAGTTACTTTTTACGCTACTTCCCTTTCTCACTCTATGGAGTGTTTGCGTGGTTGTTTGGGAGTTGGCAATATAAACAAGACTTTTACTTAGCTACGATAACTGCTACCACAAGTCCTGCTAGAAAGCGGGTTTGTCATCTTCCCAATAAGACACTAGCTTAACTGGGCTTGAGGCCCGTGCCGGCGGTAAAATGCATAGAGAGAGGAACGCCTCAGCCTAGGCCATGAAGCAGCAGAGAGAAGTGGGAAGCGGGGAAGTGCAAAATTTGGACTAAGGTGCACAAAACCGGACCCGGACAATATAATGACACACCATCAGAGCCAGACTTCTAATCTGATAGATCATCTGCCTGGGGAAACAGAATTGAGCCAGAAGCAGGCTGAGATTCCTGGTTCAGGACATTCTCAGGTTCGGGTGCAGGCAGAACTGGGCTGGGCATAGGAAGTGCCTCCTGATCCAGGTCATCTTCGGAGTCTGATGAGGACTGGATTACAACAATGCCCCACCTAAACTTCTTTAAAATCCTGATCTTGCCCCCTGTGACATATAATTCTTATTATTCAAAAAGTGAACTCCTATTCATGTGGAGGAAGCCTAAAAGGCCATTCACTGTTAATAACCCATTCTCGAATTGCCCCCTTTAAAAATCAACTACCACCCCATGGGACATGTGCCCCATGTTAGGATCCACAGGTCTAGCCCTAGATGTAACAATGCATTTCCTGCCACTTAGAAGGGCCCACCTTGCTTTTTTAGGCATACATTTAAAGGGCAAAATTTGAATCTTCCTCTAGCTTTTGTTTGTGCAGTTTCTTTTCCTCACCTCTGCAGCTATGATTCATCCATCCCACATTACTCAGAAACACCCTTTGCTTTGTACGTGTTTGTCCTTGGAGGGAACCATCAAAGCCCCGTCAGATCGTCTAGCTAGCTGAAAGCAAAGAAAGAGACTTCCCTGAGCATACTTTGGTGTCCATTTTGGACTATGTGTTCCTATTGCTCTGCTATGCTGATCTGTACCTGTCAGCACACACAGACCACAATTCAAATGGATATAGCTGTAAAAACGTCTGTGTCCCCTTTTTACAAATTAGCACTATATCAAAACTCTGTCATGCAAAACTGCATTTGAATAAGCAGTGAACCAAAATATTGGCCTGTACCTTTGGGATAATTTGGGAGGTGGTCATAGGACTAAATGTGTAGCTGAATACTGGCATGGTTCTAAATGTGAGTGTGCGAGAATGCATCAGCTGGCAAGCTTAGCAATTTGATTTATGTGAGAAAGCATAAGTGGGTTTCAGTAGCTTTCTGTTATTTAACAATTAAAAGGTTTTTTATAACAACATCAAGCAGCAGTGGTACTTCTGCATTTAGCAGATATTTGTTGCAAAACCTCATTTTAAATCACTCTCAGGGGTGTGCAGTGTGAGTCTTTCTTTGCAAAATGATGCTTACTGAGGATTTATTTGACTTTTTGGAAGGGAAGTGAAAAGGTTTAAATTAGGACATCTGATTGCTTGTGTTGTTTGAACTGAAAAAATTATGTTAAATCAAATTCCACACCCCACCACCTTTCTGTATTTGCTGGCTTGCTGCTCTATATCAAACGTGCAGCAAATATTGTCAGTTATTATGTCAACCTCTTCCTTAATACCAGAATTTATGAATTATCCCCTTATGTTTGAAACATTGGCAGCATTCAGATTAAATAACAAGAGCATCAGAAAAGATAAAGTTCAATTGGAGCCATGCTTCAGCAAAGAAATGGAAGGTTCCTGATGCAGACAAGAAGACCTCCCTCCCCTGAATCTGCAAAATCCAAGATGTGGAGTGTGAAGTCGAAGCCATCTCTTTCCATACATATTTGCAATCAGTTCAAGGGCCAGTTCACTGACTAATCATCTGGATGAATAAGCCCCTATCAATTGCTCCCATCAGAGGTTTAATCATGACCCTTGATGATCATCCATATTTTCTAAGCAGCAGATGCCCAAAGAACTTGTTGAGAAACAGCCCTGAGAATTGCTTTGTGTTTGAGTATAATAATAATTATTCTGGATTGAAAGGATTTTTGCAGGAGAAACTCAGGGGATGCCCAAATGAGGCTCCTTTCATGTCCCCAAGAGCTGGGACAGAGACTGGCGCTCAATCCATCATGTAGTACCTGGGTCTTGAACTGCTGACTTGCTGGCTTTCCAGCTAACAAGGCGAGCTTCTTAACCAACTGAGCCACTGCAGCAGTTTGGGTGAGAAGGGGTTTAATAATAAAAAGGAGTCAGCTTCTGGGATTTTCCTTTTTTTGGTATCTCTTTGTGAACGCCAATGACCACAAGAGAGTAACCTGTATACCAGAGCTGCCCAAACTACGGCTTGCAGGCCGGATCCGGCCCACAGTGCCAAATCATCCGGCCCTTGCTGCTCCTGGAAAAGGAAGTAAAACATGTGTGCACATATGCATAATATGCCCGCACATGCGCATAATGTTGCCATAAATGACACCCAGCTGCTCTTGTTTACGACAGCCTCAGCTCATTAATGGCAGCATTATGCACATGCACATTTTGCTTCCACTTCTAGTGGGAGGAACCACGTGACCGGCCCATGGTCCGAAAAGTTTGGGCACCCTATTGCATACCATTTTGACTGCTGACATTAGTGTTGTCAACATTCAGGCTGCCCTTTGCTGTGTAAAGTGTGGGATAATTTTTCCTCCTGGCAATGCAGACACAATATTATGCAGCAAAATCGGGCCATTCCCTGGCATTTTGAATTGTTGATAGTATAGCACAGTATCTCACATTCATAAATCAGAGTGTTTTTATTAAGAATTGAATTTCTTGTTGTTGTTGTTTTTGAATATACAATATACACAAATTCCAACCGATGCTAGGGTATCCTAGGAGATGATCACATGTTCTGTACAATGTTTATTAGGGGATGGCAGAACCAAGAATTGCTGGGATGTGGCTGCAATCTTTCTGTGCCAAAATATCTGGAAAGGCTGTTTTGAACATAATTTTCATTTTTAAATATATAAAAACTGGGTTTCACATCAGCACCAAATTTGGAACAGTGCTAGCAAACAATCTGCTCTTGTTCTGTGCTAAATTTAGAGACGTTGATTGTTGGATCGGGGCCGTGGAGCGGCCGTGGGGTCCCGGAGGAGACTGGTCAAGTAACGACACGAGACAAGATGGAGCGAAGACCAGTGGTTTATTGAGGGAAAATCATCATCATATATAGGAATTCAAGGCAGCGCGTGATAGAATCGTCATCTGACAGAAAATCACATCATATGTTTACCCGGGTTAATTGGGAATCTCTCTCGGGGAAGTTAATTAACTAAGGCAAACACTGGCAGTGTAACTCCATTGTTCCTAGCTTACACAAGAGTAAATATGGCCACTATTGACACTAGGGCTTGGGGTAATCTGCAGGGCCCCAACAAGAAGGATCCGGTGGCACTCGGTAACGCACCATCGGCCGCGGGAGAGCTTCCGAGTGGCAGAAGTGCTTCTCCTGCGGTGTGCAATCCGAAAAAACGTTAAGGTAATTGTACGTGAACAACACCTTGTTCAGACAATGCTGTGCCTGACCCTGAGATTTGGGGAGGGCTGGTGGCTCCCCCCTTTCTGTTTGTTTGTCAATGTAGGACTTGAGTGTCCGATTGACTCGTTCCACAATCGCTTGCCCCTGCGGATTGTACGGAACACCAAAAGTGTGTTTGATGTCCCAGGTGGCCATGAAGTCGGCCAGCTGCCTGGAGCTGTAGGCCAGGGCGTTATCGGTTTTAACGTGCCGTGGGTTGCCCATCGCTGCAAAGCAGGAAAGGAGATGCTGCTCCACGTGGGAAGCTGTCTCCCCTTTTTGTGCCGTTGCCCAGACGAATTGTGAAAAGGTATCAATGCAAACATGCATGTACTGCCATCTGCCAAATTGCGGGACATGTGTGACGTCCATTTGCCACACCTGGTTAGCCTCTATCCCTTGTGAGTTGACCCCCCACGAGGGCCCCCCCAGTGCCCCTGCACAATGCTGACAAGAGCGGACTATACCTTGGGCTTGAGAGAGTGGCAGGTTAAACTGTCTAGCGAGCGCCTTGGCATTCTGATGAAAGAATGCATGGCTCTGAATCGGAGTTGTGAATACTCCCAAAACTGACCATTGCTGAATTTCCCTTGCGGCCGCATCCGCTCTGCTATTGCCCGCGGAAATCAGACCAGACAAATCCTGGTGACTTCTGATGTGGGCGATATAGAGCGCTTCGGTGCGGTTCCGCAAGTGAAATTGAGCTGTGAGGAACAAACTCAGCAAATTTTTATCTATCGCGGGAGTGATGTATGCTCCCGGTAGACTGTGAAGCAAATTCCTAACATACTGGCTGTCAGTTATGATGTTGAGGCGTTCTTTGGCAAAGGTGCACAAAGCGAGGTTCACCGCTGCCAACTCCGCCCACTGCGCAGACTTCTGTGGAAGAGTTAGAAGCGTGCGCCAAGCCTGGCCCTCCTGCCAAGTTAAAACACCATATGTGCGACCCCCATCCGTGAAAACTGTTCTGGCCCCCTGAAGTGGAACCAGTGATATCAATTCACACAAGCTGACTGTCTGTGTTTGAAGCGAGACGAGTCTGGGGTCCTTTGGCAAGTGGTATGCCAAGCATCTGGTGAATCCCTCCAAGGCAATTGGAAGCGAGTCACCGAGCTGCATCAGCTGCTGAACTTGCTACTTTGTGAATGGGATCATGATTTTGGCTAGATCGTGCCCTGAGATGTCCCTTGCTCTCAGCCTTCCGCGGTAGACTACCGCGGAGACCAATTCTTGGGGGTGAACGATGTTTCGGGAAGAGGTGTTCAGTAAGTACACCCATTCCACGATACTCGCTCCTCACTCGGAGTCCACTCCTAGGGCTCCGGTGAACATGGATCCGGCCCGAACGATGTATAGGTTCAGGATCGGAGCATATGACCCCTGAGTAATCCTGTCCACCCATCTCTGGCTGAGAACTTAGTTAACCTTTTCGAGAGTCAAGCGGGCCTCTCGAGGAATTTGTATCCGGTCTGCAGGCTGCTTACATAACGTTAGCAGCGAGAAGAGCGGCTTTAAAAGATCCGTATCCAATCTGAAGTATGGTCTGGCCCAATTGATATTTCCTAAAACCTGCTGCAACTCTACCAGGGTGACTGAATCCTTTAAATTGATCTGGGGCAAAACTGGGGCCGCGAAAGAACGGAGAAGCCGATGACCCAAATATGAAAATGGCTCGGTTCTCTGTACTTTCTCTGGGGCAATGAGTAACCCTTTCCCCCCCAGGATGGCCTGGAGGTCTTTAAACATTTCGCTGCCGAGTTGCGGCGCTGCGACCAAGATGTCATCCATGAAATGACACACTAAAGCTGCGGGGTGAAGGTTTCGAAACTTTGCCAGTGCATTGTGAACATAAATTTGACACAGGGTGGGTGAATTGAGCATCCCCTGCGGCAAATATTTCCACGCGTAACGCTGTGTGGGCTCACTGTGGTTCACAACTGGCACTGTAAAGGCGAACCTTTCCCTGTCCCTAGGATCTAGGGGAATAGTATAAAAGCAATCCTTAAGGTCTACGACCAGGATCTCCCAACCCTCGGGGATCATATTTGGATTCGGAATGCTGCACTGAAGCGGACCCATTGGCTGAATGCATTTATTGATCTCTCTGAGATCGTGGAGGAGTCGCCACTTCCCCGACTTTTTCTTTATGACAAAAATGGGCGAATTCCAAGGACTGGTGGACTGTTCTATATGTCCTGCGTCTAGCTGTTCCTTAACCAGTTGCTTCAGGGCGACTAGTTTCTCCCCCACTACCAGCCATTGCTCCACCCAGACAGGCGTGTTGGTAAGCCATTTAAGTGGCAGAGCCATTACCCGAAGGTAAGAGTGGCACGGTATTGCTGCAAAATGTCTCGCCCCCAGAGGTTGACGTGCACATCCAGAATATGCGGTCGGATGACCGCTGCGCCGTCAGCCTCAGGGATCATGACTTCCACCCACTCCCGGCTCCTAAACGCTTCTTGGATGCCGCCTACACCCCACACATCGGAGACCGGCTCAATGGCCCACTCCTGCGGCCACTGACTTCGGCTGACCACGCTGACGTCATCTCCGGTATCCAGCAACCCAGAGAACGTTTTTTTATTCAAAAATACCTCTATAACTGGTCGCCGTTTCCATTCTATGTTGGTTTCCACTGTCGCTAAGACCTGGTATCCTTGCACTGCCTCACTTGCGCTCGAGCGGTCTTCCGACCCGGACTCTGAGCTGTCCCTGAGCCTTCCATGGCTATCTGCTGGCGAGTTACAAGGAACCATAATCAGTTGCGCTAACGTGTCTCCCTTGTGAATGGTCTGGGGTAGAGTTGAACTTGGAGAACACCCAAAAAATTGGAGTCAATGACTCCCGGAATTACAAGAATTCCTCATGCTCCTGCGACACTATGAGGCAAAACTAAACCTATGAAGCCTTTGGGCAGGGGTCCCATGCACTGGGAATCCACCAGATAGACTGTGCCGGGCAAGTCGCATGTGACGTCTGCCTGGCAAGTCAATTCTAGCCCTGTACTACCTTTGGGGCTGGCCTGCGCCTTCGTAATGTCGGGAATGTGATTGGAATTTAATCCAGCTCTGGCTCTCCCAGAGCGAGGGAAGCCTCTGTTTGGACCGGGGCCAGAGACATGCCCGCGTTCCGGTTTCCCGAATTCGGACAGAATTTGGACCAATGGAAGCCTTTGTTACACTTCGGACATGGGGTGGTTGGAACCTTGGGATGGCCGGCATGTTGTCTGCCGCCCTTGGATCGGCACTCCCTAGCGAAGTGACCGACCTTGCCACAATTGTGACATGTTCCTTGGGTCTTGTTCTTGGGTTTCCTACCCCCTTGCACCGCCGCTGCCAGCAGACCCGTTTTGTAGGAGTCTGTGCCAACGTCAGCGCAAGCCCTAATCATGTCCGTGAGAGTCAGGTCAGGACGATTGCCCAGTGACTGCAAGATCTTACGGCAGTCAAGATTGGCGTTGTCTTTAGCCAATTTCATCATGAGCTCTTGTTGGGCTTGCTCATTATCGATCTGTCTACTGATCGCTTCCTCCAATCGATTGATAAAGTCCATGTAGGAACCCTGGGCGCCCTGTTTGACTGCAGTGTAATTTTTGGCCGCTTTGCCAGTTGCTGGGACCTTGAGAAAAGCCCTGAAGGCTGTCTCAGCTGACAACTGAAGGGTGGCGAGCGGCAAGGCGGTCTGCGCATCGATGGATTCGAAGGCCCCTGAACCATATAGTTGGTCAGGAATTATTGCCCCGCCCATCCTGGCAGCCCTTGCCTGAGCCTCGAGATGATACTCGCTGTCCCATAACAAATACTGGCTGGGGTTGAGCATCATTCGCATGACGGCTTTCCAATCATGCGGAATGAACATCGTGTTCTCGCACACTTGCTGAAGCGTGCCCCTACTGAAGCGACTCTGTAGTCCTGTCTCTGAAATGGCCTTCCATATAGCCATGAGGAGCTTATACAGAACTGGTGAATGAACTATCTGCTGCTGCCCCGTGAGCGAATTGGACAAATCTGACTAAGCTCAGCTAGTTCTTCTGCTGGCAATTCCCCCTTCCTGATCTCTTCCTCAACTGTGCGCTGAAGGGCACTCTTGGTAGTTCGGGAACCCGTAGCTATCAGAGAAATGCCAGCGCTCCTCATTCCATGCATTCCACTGGTGACGTCTGCAGCTGTCACCGAGGGAAAGCTCCCTACACTACCCTGCTTAAACTGGAATGACGGATAGAGCGCCGTGGGCGCTGATGGCTCTGATTGCGCTGGGGGTTCTTTGGTCTCTATCCGGACTGGGTCCACCTCTGCTAAGAGTTTCCTACATTTGCTCCATGTGCGAATTACGCCATCTGGAGCTCTCGGGGGTTGCTGAATGCAGACTCCTATCTGATCCCAGAGCTGAAGGGTTAACGTGCCTACTTCTGGGTAAAGCAGGCAGTGTTCCCTCAAGAACACCAAAAGCCGCGCTAGTTCTCCACTGTGAAAGCTTATCTGATATACCCTGGCCAGGGCCTTGAATTCCTCTACATGAATTCTTTGACTAGCGGACGGATGTTGCTGCTGAGGACAAGTCCCCATATTACTTGCCGGTCCTTTGAAGTCTCCTTCTCGGGATGAGTCGACGCGTCTGAAGTTCAGGCAATAGGTTTTGCATGACGAATCTCTGGGTAGACCTCGGAGCGTGGGCTGCTGCCACGGGCCCTCGGTGGCCTCTGCGCTGTCAGGGGTTCACAGCTGACCCTGAGCGGAACGCGTTTTTCCGTGCTGCAACCGCCGCGATAGCCGGAGCAAGCTGTAGGATGCCTCTCTGAGATGCCTCTCCACGTAGCTGTCTTCCCGATCGAATGGCTTTCCGACCGGGGCTGCCACGCTGTCCTCCGGGGTGATCGGACACGGTTCTAGCGTAGAACCGGACCACGTAGATCACTTACTCACGAGTAGGATCACGTCTCGGGGTCACCAGATGTTGGATCGGGGCCGTGGAGCGGCCGTGGGGTCCCGGAGGAGACTGGTCAAGTAACGACACGAGACAAGATGGAGCGAAGACCAGTGGTTTATTGAGGGGAAATCATCATCATATATAGGAATTCAAGGCAGCGTGTGATAGAATCGTCATCTGACAGAAAATCACATCACATGTTTACCCGGGTTAATTGGGAATCTCTCTCGGGGAAGTTAATTAACTAAGGCAAACACTGGCAGGGGAACTCCATTGTTACTAGCTTACACAAGAGTAAATATGGCCACTATTGACGCTAGTGCTTGGGGTTATCCGCAGGTTCGGTATTACCTATTTCCTAACTGCTTAGTTAGACATTCAATTTCCTCCTGCTTGGACTGCCTGTCAGGTCAGATATGGGTGAATCAATCTTATGACTATTAATCCGCTCCCCAATTTCTGTCCCCGCGGAGCCCAGAGGCCCGGAGTGTGCTCACATGACATGGCCTCTGTCAGGGACAGTTATGCCAATTGTGCTCGCGGATACCGCAGTTGATACAAAGCGGTTTTGAGTTACAATTTTTTAAATGTAAAATGGTTTTACTCCCCAATAATAGGGGACCCCAAGCTACAAATTTGAGATAGGTCATATAAATTGAAAAGACCAGGTTTGACTTAATGGAACACACACTAATTTGCACTTCTGGTAGCCCAGCACCACATTTCCATCCAGGAAGTCAGCATAAAACTTTTTGCTGATTCAGCATACATGTGGTTCTGCTTCAGGTTAGAGAAATCTATGATGAGTTTCAATCACTGACTGTTTATGCTTACAAACCAGCCAGATCAAGTAGGAAATTTCTATGAAGATTATGTTGCAATTTGTAGCAATACCAATAGAGGAACAGGAAATATCCCACTAGCTTATGCTCTATATCAGGGATTCTCAACCTGCGGCCCATGGCACCATTTCATGTGCCCCCCCCCCACTGCCTCCACCACACCATGTGGTGGAGGAAGGGCAAAATGGCCATCCGGCCCCTGAAGCTGTCTGGCTTTAAAAGGTTGAGAACTCCTGCTCTATATAAAAAGTACAAAGTATTCTGTTATGAATCAGGTTTTATTTTGAAGGAAAAATAGAACAAAGTTCAGGATCACAAAAATAGAAAAGGAACATCTTTGAATTTCCCCTTTCCTTGGATAAAATAATGAAAGCATATACAGTGGTACCTCATACAACGATTTTAATCCGTTCCACAGGGCTCATTGTTGTACAAAACAATTGCTATAGCGATTTTCCCTATAGGATGCATCATGCAATAATGTTTTTTTGCTAAGTGGTTTTTCCCATTGAAAAATTGTTGTACAATTTTTTTCCATAGGGAAAATTGTTATGTGGGACACCATTTTCCCCAAAAACCCTAATTGTTATGCGATTTTGTTGCTATATGGGGTGATTGTTGTATGAGGTCCGACTGTATATCTATATTTCTTGGCATAGCCAGTTAACAAAAACAAGATTACATATTTCTACTGTTCCATTCACAAGCAAGCATAGGTAACATCTGTTTCCACCTGCTCTTTGGAACATGCATACTTCTACATTCTAAAATAGTCAAACCCATTTTTCATTCTACCTCTTCTTGTATGTTACCCAATAAGGCTTCAGTTAAATGTTCATCATACTTCCAGTCTCACAGTTCAGCTTGTTATGACTATCTTCAAGGGAAAGGAATTTGCACCTGGCTTTGAAGGACACATACTCAGGAAGCAAAGAACCGGTGACCATCTTAACTCACTATAAGCATCCTTCACACACACACACACACACACACACACACACACACACACACACACACACACACACACACACACACACACACACACACTGTTCTGATGCTCCCATAGTATCATTGCTTTACTCTTGTGTATCTATAATTCTTTGTATGCTCAATATTGTACTCCATGTTACTATGATCCATGAAAATTCACATCTTTTTTGTTTGTTCATTTTTTGCTTTGTTACATTTGCTGAAACAGACTAACATGGCTAAACTCTTGAACATCCGCTCAGTACTGAAAATAAAGGGCAACCATTATACCCATGGGATTCAGCTTATGGCTCTAAATGAGGGTGGGACTGTACCCAGTGTAGGCCTGGCTCCTTGGCAGTAATAGTGGTAATCTTCCTTCTTCCTTCATTTTGCTTCCTAATATCAAAATAGCTACGTTTTGCTTTCCCCACCATCTAGCCCAGGAGTTCTCAACCTTTTAAAGCCAAGGGCCAGGTCACACTCCCTCAGATAGCTCCAGGGGTTGGATGGCCATTTTGCCCGTCCTCCACCACATGGCACTTCCTGGCATGGTGGAGGCAGTGGGGGGGGGGGTGAAATGGTGCTCTGGTTGAAAATCCCTGGTCTAACCCTATAACTCATAATGGGAAGAGGCTATGGGGAACCTTATAATGGTCAGAGGGGGAACCGATGCTCTTAACAGTTGCAACTCAGTCAAGCATGAAAGCAGCATCTATATTTTGCTAAGTACAGTAGTACCTCATACAAAGTCCGCTTCGTACAACATCGAATTCATACAACATCACCTAATTCCTTGAAAAAAGTTGCCTCATACAAAGTCACTGCGACTTTGTAGGAGGCATTGGGATTTTTCCCATGTTGCATTGTGCCTGGGCAGTATAAAAGGCAGGACACATGCCTCCATTGCTCTTGTGGGGTTTGCACGAGGCAAAGAGTGTTTAGGAGTGGTTTTGAGTGCAATTTTGGATTTTTTGAATTTTTTCATCTGAATTTTTAGAAGCATTCCTGGAATTCTTGCAGCATTCTTCAGGTTCTTGGACAATCAGGGTTGTTTGACATGTTTTTGTAATGTATTTAGCCTTTAGACAATGATTTCTTAAAGTTCTGTCAGTTTCCTGTCTGTTTCCTTGACTTTGCCCTGAAGTCTGTGCTGTTACAGTACAATATATCTCTATGTAAACAATGTTGTACGAGGCATCGCAGCTAGGATTTTGCATGCCTCATACAAAGTCCAAATCCGTATAAAGTCCAAACTTGTGGAACCAAGTTTGGACATTGTATGAGGTATCACTGTATGTCAGCTGTAGGATCCATGGAAGAAGATAGCAGGTTTCGCTTTCTGCGGTATCCGCGAGCACAATTGGCATACTGTCCCTGACAGAGGCCATGCCATGTGAGAACGCTCCAGGCCTCTGGGCTCCGAGGGGACAGAAATTGGGGAGCGGATAAATAGTCATAAGATTGATCCACCCATATCTGACCTGACAGGCAGTCCAAGCAAGAGGAAATTGAATGTCTAACTAAGCTGTTAGGTAATAGGTAATATCGCGCCTGCGGATGACCCCAAGCCCTAACGTCAATAGTGGCCATATTTACTCTTGTGTAAGCTAGGAACAATGGACTTCCCCTGCCAGTGTTTGCCATAGTTAATTAACTTCCCCAAGAGAGATTCCCAAATAACCCGGGTAAACATGTGATGTGATTTTCGGTCAGATGACGATTCTATCACACGCTGCCTTGAATTCCTATATATGATGATGATTTTCCCTCAATAAACCACTGTTCTTCGCTCCATCTTGTCTCGTGTCGTTACTTGACCAGTCTCCTCCGGGACCCCACGGCCGCTCCACGGCCCCGATCCAACATCTGGTGACCCCGACGTGATTCTACTCGTGAGTAAGCGATCTACGCGGTCCGGTTCTACGCTAGAGCCGTGTCCGATTCGTCCCGGAGGACAGCGAGGCGGCACTGGTCGGAAAGCCATCCGGCCGGAGCTACGGCTACGCGGCGAGGCACTCCAGAGAGGCATCCTATGGCTTGCATCGCAGAAACGCGTTCCGCTCAGGGGCAGGCTGTGAAACCCTGATTTCAGCACAGAGGCCGCCGAGGGCCCATGGCAGCAGTCCACGCTCCGAGCTCCATCCCAGAGATTCGTCACGCTAAGACCTGTTACCTAAAAGGACGCATCGAAATCGTCCCGAGGAGGAAACTTCGAAGGACCAGGCAGGTAATATGGGGACTTGTCCTCAGCGGCAACGTCCGACCGCTAACCAGAGAATTCACATAATGGAATTCAAGGCCCTGGCCAGGGTATACCAAATACGCCTTCACAGCGATAAGTTAGCGGAACTCTTAGCGTACCTGGGGGCCAATTGTCCGCTTTATCCAGAAGCGGGTGTGCTTGACCTCACACTTTGGGATCGGATAGGAGCCTGCATTCTGCAAGCACCAAAAGCTCCAGACAGCATAATTGGCACATGGAGCAAAAGTAGGAAACTCTTAGCAGAGGAAGACCCAGTCCGGATAGAGACCCAGAAACCCCCAGCGCAGTCAGAGCCATCAGCCCCAGCGGCTCTCTATCCGTCATTCCAGCTCAAGCAGGGTAGTGTAGGGAGCTTTCCCTCGGTGACAGCTGCAGACGTCACCGACGGAACACGTGAAATGGGAAGCGCTGGCGCTTCGCTGACAGTTACGGGTTCCCTAGCTACCAAGAGCGCGGTTCAGCGCATGGCTGAGGCAGAAATCAGCAAGGGGGAATTGCCTGCAGAAGATCTAGCTGAGCTTAGGCAGCTATGCCCAGTCCGCATAGAGGTAGATGCCCTCATGGGCCAGTAGCAAGCAGTCCACTCGCCAGTTCCGTATAAGCTGCTCATGGCTATACGGAAAGCCATCACAGAGACAGGACTTCAGAGCCAATTTACTAGGGGCACGCTTCAGCAAGTGTGCGAAATCATGATGCTCATTCTGTACGACTGGAAAGCCGTCATGCGAATGATGCTCAACCCCAGCCAGTATCTGCTATGGGACAGCGAGTATCGTCTCGAAGCGCAGGCAAGGGCTGCCAGGATGGGCGGAGTGGTAATCCCTGACCAGCTATATGGTTCAGGTCCGTTCGAATCCGTGCAAGTCGCCCTGCCACTCGCCACTCTTCACATCGCAGCTGAGACAGCCTTCAAGGCTTACCTCAAAGTCCCGGCAGCTGGCAAAGCAGCCAAAAATTACACAGCAGTCAAACAGGGCGCCCAGGAGTCCTACATGGACTTTGTCAATAGATTAGAGGAAGCAATCAGTAGACAGATCGATAATGAGCAAGCCCAACAAGAGCTCATGATGAAATTGGCTAAAGACAACGCCAATCTTGACTGCCGTAAGATCTTGCAGTCACTGCGCAATCGTCCCGACCTGACATTCACAGTCATGATTAGGGCATGCGCCGACGTTGGCACGGATTCCTACAAAATGGGTCTGTTGGCAGCGGCGGTGCAAGGAGGCAGGAAACCCAACAACAAAGGAGCATGCCACACTTGTGGCAAGGTCGGTCATTTCGCTAGTGAATGCCGATCCAGGGGCAGCGGCCAACACGTCGGCCGTCCCAAGGCTCCAACCACCCCGTGTCCGAGGTGCAATAAGAGTCTTCACTGGGCCAGGAACTGCCCAAATTCGGGAAACCGGAATGCGGGCATGTCTCTGGCCCCGGTCCAAACAGAGACCTCCCTCGCCGTGGGAGAGCCAGAGCGAGATTAGATTCCAATCGCATTGCAGACATTGCGAAGGCGCAGGCCAGCCCAAAGGGTAGTACAGGGCTAGAATTGACTTGCCAGGCAGACGTCACATGCGACTTGCCCGGCACAGTCTATCTGGTGCCCACAGTACATGGGACCCCTGCCTAAGGGCTTCATAGGCTTAGTTTTGCCTCGTAGTGTCGCAGGAGCATGAGGAATTCTTGTAATTCCGGGAGTCATTGACTCCAATTTTTCGGGTGTTCTCCAAGTTCAACTCTGGATGCACCTACCCCAGACCATCCACAAGGGAGACACGTTAGCGCAACTGATTATGGTTCCTTGTAACTCGCCAGCAGATAGCCAGGGAAGGCTCAGGGACAGCTCAGAGTCCGGGTCGGAAGACCGCTCAAGCGCAAGTGAGGCAGTGCAAGGATACCAGGTCTTAGCAACAGTGGAAACCAACATAGAATGGAAACGGCGACCAGTTTAAGAGGTATTTTTGAATAAAAAACCGTTCACTGGACTGCTGGATACCGGAGCTGATGTCAGCATGGTCAGCTGAAGTCAGTGTCTGCAGGAGTGGGCCATTGAGCCGGTCTCCGATGTGTGGGGGGTAGGCGGCATCCAAGAAGTGTTTAGAAGCCGGGAGTGGGTGGAGGTCACGATCCCTGAGGCTGACGGTGCAGCGGTCATCCGACCGCACATTCTAGACGTGCACGTCAACCTCTGGGGGTGAGACATTTTGCAACAATACCGTGCCACCCTTACCTTCGGGTAATGGCTCTGCCACTTAAATGGCTCACCAACACGCCAGTCTGGGTGGAGCAATGGTCGGTAGTGGGGGAGAAATTAGTTGCCCTGAAACAACTGGTTAAGGAACAGCTAGACGCAGGACATATAGAGCAATCCACCAGTCCTTGGAATTTGCCCATCTTTGTCATAAAGAAAAAGTCGGGGAAGTGGCGACTCCTCCACGATCTCAGAGAGATCAATAAATGTATTCAGCCGATGGGTCCGCTTCAGTGCGGCATTCCGAATCCGAAGGTTGGGAAATCCGAGGGTTGGGAAATCTTGGTTGTAGACCTTAAGGATTGTTTTTATACTATTCCCCTAGATCCTAGGGACATGGAAAGGTTTCCCTTTACAGTGCCAGTTGTGAACCACAGTGAGCGCACACAGTGTTACACGTGGAAATATTTGCCACAGGGGATGCTCAATTCGCCCACCCTGTGTCAAATTTATGTTCACAATGCACGGGCAAAGTTCCGAAGCCTTCACCCCACAGCTTTAGTGTGTCACTTCATGGATGACATCTTGGTCGCAGCGCCGCAACTCGGCAGCGAAATGTTTAAAGACCTCCAGGCCACCCTGGGGGGAAAAGGGTTACTCATTGCCCCAGAGAAAGTACAGAAAACCGAGCCATTTTCATATTTGGATCATCGTCTTCTCCGTTCTTTCGCAGCCCCAGTTTTGCCCCAGATCAACTTAAAGGACTCAGTCACCCTGGTAGAGTTGCAGCAGGTTTTAGGAAACATTAATTGGCCCAGACCGTACTTCAGATTGGATACGGATCTTTTAAAGCCGCTCTTCTCGCTGCTAATGCTAGGTAAGCAGCCGGCAGACCAGATACAAATTCCTCGAGAGGCCCGCTTGACTCTCGAAAAGGTTAACCAAGTTCTCAGCCAGAGATGGGTGGACAGGATTACTCAGGAGCCATATGCTCCGATCCTGAACCTATACATCGTTCGGGCCGGATCCATGTTCACCGGAGCCCTGGGAGTGGACTTCGAGCGAGGAGCGAGTATCGTGGAATGGGTGTACTTACCAAACACCTCTTCCCGGAACATCGTCCCCCCCCAAGAGCTGGTCTCCACGGTGGTCTACCGCGGAAGGCTGAGAGCAAGGGACATCTCAGGGCACAATCTAGCCAAGATCGTGATCCCATTCACAAAGGAGCAAGTTCAGCAGCTGATGCAGCTCAGTGACTCGCTTCCAATTGCCTTGGAGGGATTCACTGGATGCTTGGCATACCACTTGCCGAAAGACCCCAGACTCACCTCACTTCAAACGCAGACAGTCAGCTTGTGTGAATTGATATCGCTGGTTCCACTTCAGGGGGCCAGAACAGTTTTCACGGATGGGGGTCGCACATATGGTGTTTTAACTTGGCAGGAAGGCCAGGCTTGGCACACGCTTCTAACTCTTCCACAGAAGTCCGCGCAGCGGGCAGAGTTGGCAGCGGTGAACCTCGCTTTGTGCACCTTTGCCAAAGAACGCCTCAACATCATAACTGACAGCCAGTATGTTAGGAATTTGCTTCACAGTCTACCGGGAGCATACATCACTCCCGCGATAGACAAAAAATTGCTGAGTTTGTTCCTCACAGCTCAATTTCACTTGTGGAACCGCACCGAAGCGCTCTATATCGCCCACATCAGAAGTCACCTGGACTTGCCTGGTCCGATTTCCGCGGGCAATAGCAGAGCGGATGCGGCCGCAAGGGAAATTCAGCAACGGTCAGTTTTGGGAGTATTCACAACTCCGATTCAGAGCCATGCATTCTTTCATCAGAATGCCAAGGCACTCACTAGACAGTTTAACCTGCCACTCTCTCAAGCCCAAGGCGTAGTCCGCTCTTGTCAGCATTGTGCAGGGGCACCGGGGGGGGGGGCTCGTGGGTGGTCAACCCACAAGGGACAGAGGCCAACCAGGTGTGGCAAATGGATGTCACACATGTCCCGCAATTTTGCAGATGGCAGTACATGCACGTTTGCATTGATACCTTTTCACAATTCGTCTGGGCAACGGCACAAAAGGGGGAGACAGCTTCCCACATGGAGCAGCATCTCCTTTCCTGCTTTGCGGCGATGGGCAAACCGCGGCACGTTAAAACCGATAACGGCCCGGCCTACAGCTCCAGGCAGCTGGCCGACTTCATGGCCACCTGGGACATCAAACACACCTTTGGCGTTCCGTACAATCCGCAGGGGCAAGCGATTGTGGAATGAGTCAATCGGACACTCAAGTCCTACATTGACAAACAGATGGAAAGGGAGGAGCCACCAGCCCTCCCCAAATCTCAGGGTCAGGCACAGCATTGCCTGAACAAGGTGTTGTTCACGTACAATCACCTTAATGTTTTTTCGGATTGCACGCCGCAGGAGAAGCACTTCCGCCGCTCGGAACCTCTCCCGCGGCCAATGGTGCATTACCGAGTGCCACCAGATCCTTCTTGGAGGGGTCCAGCGCCACTCGTAACCTGGGGAAGAGGGTATGCTGCAATTATGTCTCCTACAGGTGTCATCTGGATTCCAGCCCGGTGTGTCAAACCCCACTTGGAGCCACATGGCGTGGACCCAGGCCATCCCGAATCCGATCCCGGAGATGGAGAACCTCACCCTGACCGGGGGAACCCGGCGGAGGAAGCAGCGACAGCAGATGACAGCGTTGAAGATCACCTGGGGGATGGTCAAGACCCTTTGCCATGAGGCAGTGGACGCCGTCCGGCGCGAGGATAAGGACCCGACACCGGAGAACATCTTGCCTGCAGCTTTTTCCCTGATCACCGCCAATACCGTGGCAGTCACCATCATCCTGACCCTCTCCCTACTTGCAGGGGGAGGCGTTCAGGCAGCTTCGCTGGAAGCCAACAACCTGATGCCTGGCGGAGACCTCTCTGCCCGGATGCATTACAACCTTTGGGAAAGGTTGGTGACTCTCGTCAACCAGTCTGATTTTTGCTTGAGGCAGAATACTGCTTCTGCCTCAATCCTGAGCACCTGTCTCATCCCGGTGTGCCACTCTCCAGAAACGCGCACCAGGAACGGCGACTGGTTGGTGAAGCGGATTTTCGGTCCGTTTTACCCGACTGGTTTCTCAACGTATGCACAGTGGGGAACTCAAGTCACCAAGGTTTTGCCGGCTGATGCGGCCACTCTCTACACTCCTCGAGTGGCGGTCAGCCCGAACTCTACTTGTGCCCGAATGACCGGCTGCTCCGCGGCTGGCGGGTCTCAACGCCGTTGCCTCAACACCAGCAGCGGCAATTGGAATTGTGATAACCCAGAGACAATTGGCTCAATGTATGTTCATGTTACCTTGCCTTCAGGATGGTTCTTTACATGCAATCAGTATACTTGGAATTACATTCCCGCCAATGTATCAGATTCCACATGTTGCATCAGTCGCTTGACATTGTTGCTCCCCACTAGGGATATGGTTGCCCCAAGCATGAGCATTCCCTCACCCATATGGCACGCTCGTGCCACCCAGTTAGACAGCTCATGTGATAGTAACATTAGGGTTTTGAGTAAGGCTGAGTACGTCTCGTAGGCAGTCAGCATACTTGGCGTGCCAGGCTTAGCCATTGGCAACGCTCGGAGAATTGGTCAATTGGCTTGCGCCTTGGCAAAAGCCATCAACCACACCTCCTCGGCGATAGCGCTGCTCAACCAGGAGCAGACGGAGCTTCGCCATGCCATACTAGACAATCGAGCAGCTATCGATTACCTTCTGTTGTTACATCATTTGGGCTGCGAGTCTGTCCACGGCATGTGTTGCTTTAATCTTACAGACAACACGCATAAGGTACAGAGCCAGCTCACGGACCTCCACACCTTGGTCGAAAACATCAAGGAGGATGCCACGTGGGGGTGGTGGGATTTGTTGTGGTCGTGGTTCCCATGGGGTTGGCTTCAGACGACACTCAAGGTGATTGTGGGGGTGGTAATACTGGGCACAACAGTGTGTTGTTTCGTGCAATGTATTCCCTCACTGATATCGAGATGTCCCCCATGGAAGGAACCCCGAAACGTCATCCCCCCATGCCAGCTGATGCCACTCCTGCGCAGGGCCGTCTGTCAGGTCCAATCTAACAAGTAAAGGGGGAGTGCGGTATCCGCGAGCACAATTGGCATACTGTCCCTGACAGAGGCCATGCCATGTGAGAACGCTCCAGGCCTCTGGGCTCCGAGGGCACAGAAATTGGGGAGCGGATAAATAGTCATAAGATTGATTCACCCATATCTGACCTGACAGGCAGTCCAAGCAGGAGGAAATTGAATGTCTAACTAAGCGGTTAGGTAATAGGTAATATCGCACCTGCGGATGACCCCAAGCCCTAACGTCAATAGTGGCCATATTTACTCTTGTGTAAGCTAGGAACAATGGACTTCCCCTGCCAGTGTTTGCCATAGTTAATTAACTTCCCCAAGAGAGATTCCCAATTAACCCGGGTAAACATGTGATGTGATTTTCTGTCAAATGACGATTCTATCACACGCTGCCTTGAATTCCTATATATGATGATGATTTTCCCTCAATAAACCACTAGTTGAGGAAACTAGTAAAAAAGAAGCTGAAAGGGAAAATTGAGAGAGTCCAAACACTCCAAGAGGCATGGAGGCTGTTTACAAAAACAATAACAGAGGCCCAATTGGAATGCATACCCAAAAGGAAAAAGGGCACTGCCAGGTCCAAGAGGACTCCAATGTGGCTTACAGGAGCTGTTCGGGAAGTGATCAAGAGCAAGAAAAGCTCATTTAGAAGATGGAAGGCTTGTCCAAATGAGGACAGCAGGCAGAAACATAAATTCTGGCAGAACAAATGCAAGGCAACAATCAGGAAAGCAAAGCAAGACTTTGAGGAGCGTATAGCTAAAAATACTCAGAGGAATAACAAAGACTTCTTTAAGTACATTAGAAGTAAGAACCCAACTAGGAAGGCCATTGGACCATTAGATGACAATGGAAGGCAAGGGGTTATTAAAGAGGAAACAGAGATTGCAGAGAGACTCAATGAATTCTTTGCTTCAGCATTCACTGAAGAAGATAGAGACCACATGCCCAAAACAGAACCTATCTTCGTAGGGAGGGAAACCGAAGAATTAAGCAAGATAGAAATAACCAGGGAGGAGGTCCTTGCATGTCTTGTTAAACTAAACACTAACAAATCACCAGGACCAGATGGCATCCATCCACGAGTTCTCAGGGAACTTAAAGATGAAATTGCTGATCTCCTAGCCAAAATATATAATATTTCCCTCAAATCAGGGTTTGTGCCTGATGACTGGAAGGTAGCGAATGTAACACCAATTTTCAAAAAAGGATCCAGGGGTGATCCAGGAAATTACCGGCCTGTCAGTTTGACATGTGTCCCAGGTAAAGTGATGGAAACCATCCTAAAAGATAGAATTAATAGGTACATAGAAGAGGAGGCGCTGCTAAAGGAGAGCCAACATGGCTTTTGCAAGGGCAAATCATGCCTCACTAATCTGTTGGAATTTTTTGAGAGTGTCAACAAGCATGTGGATAAGGGGGATCCAGTTGACATTGTTTATCTGGACTTTCAGAAGGCTTTTGA
This sequence comes from Bradypodion pumilum, assembly GCA_035047305.1. NCBI lineage: Eukaryota > Metazoa > Chordata > Lepidosauria > Squamata > Chamaeleonidae > Bradypodion > Bradypodion pumilum. The sequence goes on along the minus strand of JAWDJD010000004.1, from coordinate 182,333,117 downwards.
CAAGGTCCCACACCAAAGGCTCTTGAATAAACTTACCAGTCATGGAATAAAGGGACAGGTCTTGTCCTGGATCAGCAACTGGCTAAGGGACAGGAAACAGAGGGTAGCACTAAATGGACACTTCTCCAAGTGGAGGGAAGTAAAGAGTGGGGTCCCCCAAGGTTCAGTACTGGGACCCCTGCTTTTCAACCTCTTCATAAATGATCTAGAGGTAGGAGTAAAAAGCAAGGTAGCCAAATTTGCTGACGATACTAAATTATACAGGGTAGTGAAAACTGTGAGAGATTGTGTAGAGCTCCAGAGGGATCTCTTGACACTGGTGGAGTGGGCAAAACAGTGGCAAATGAGCTTCAACATCAGTAAGTGCAGAGTGATGCATGTTGGGGCAAAAAAACCCAATTACATTTATAAACTGATGGGGTCTGAACTCTCTGCGACAAACCAGGAAAGGGACCTTAGTGTCCTGGTGGACAGCTCAATGAAGGTGTCAACCCAGTGTGCCTCAGCAGTGAAAAAAGCAAACTCAATGTTAGGGATCATTAGGAAGGGTATGGAAAATAAGTCAGCAAGTGTCATTTTGCCTCTTTATAAATCTATGGTGAGGCCCCATCTGGAATACTGTGTACAGTTCTGGTCGCCATACCTCCAGAAGGATATTATGGAGTTGGAGAAAGTACAGAGGAGGGCAACCAGAATGATTAGGGGACTGGAACACCTTCCTTACCATCTGAGGCTGCAACGGTTGGGCCTTTTCACTCTTGAACGACGGCGTCTAAGAGGTGACCTGATTGAAGTTTATAAAATCATGCACGGTGTGGACAAAGTGGATAAGGAAAAACTGTTTTCCCTATCGCACAGCACTAGAACTAGGGGACACTCCATGAAACTTTTGGGTACTAGTTCTCAAACAAATAAGAGAAAGTACTTTTTCACTCAGAGGATCACTGGTCTATGGAACTCCCTGCCAGAAGAAGTGGTGACAGCTGTCAGTCTTGACAGCTTTAAGAAAGGATTAGACAAGTTCATGGAGGACAAGGCTATCAATGGCTATAATTATGGCTACCTAAGGACAACCTCCGGGTTGGAGAGATAGGCAGGATATCTCTCAATGCCATTTCCAGGGAATCCTAAGCAGGTGAAGGCATCTCCTTGGGAATACCCTGAAGGAAATGGTGAGCCACTGTGTGAGACAGAATGCTGGACTGGATGGGCTGTGGCCTGTTCCAGCAAGGCTGTTCTTATGTTCTTATGTTCTTATGGTCTTCGCTCCATCTTGTCTCGTGTCGTTACTTGACCAGTCTCCTCCTGGACCCCATGGCCGCTCCGCGGCTCCAATCCAACAGCTTTCAGTGGTTTGGGGGCTACCAGTCGGTCTCTGGCATGCCTTGAGGATTCAACACACTCAGTTTTTTTCTTAATAGGATGTTGAGATAAAATAAACTGTCAGTGTGTGGGGATGAAATAGGTTGCAAACTGTGTGAAAAGAGAAGGAGAGAAGAAATGTCAGGTGATGAGTAAGAATACTTTGTGAAGCATATGTGATGAGGAAGGAGACTATGTAAAATAAGACATCCTCTGCTTAGTGCTTCTGGATCAGCAAATTTTGCTTGAAGTAGAGAGGCTGAATCATTAAACCACTGTTTACACTTAACTTGCTGAATAATGGAACTTCTTACTACAGAGAAATTACAGGGGCAAATGTCACAAAATAGCAGTAGATGTTGATACAGTTAGACATTATTAACTGACATTAGTTTTATACTCATACTTTAGTGTGTGTATATATATACACAAGGGCCTGAGGGTAGAAGGTTTGTGAATTTTTGGTTGAGAATGCAATGCTAATAATGCCAAAGTCAAGACCAGCGTGGATTTGACTGCCGGCCGGCCAGAGGGGAACAAGCAGCACCTGAGAGCCACTCCACCGCCCTCAAAAGCTGCTTCCCGCTGCCACTGAGACTAGCGTGGGCTCGACCGCTGGCTGGCCGGAAGGGTACAAGTCCCTGCCGCTCCGCTCTGCTGCTGTTGCCACTCCTGGGACTAATCCCCTCTTTGGTCCAGGAGGGGAGTTAAGCCACCAGCGCCTGGAGTCGGTGCTGGCGTGATGATAGTCACTGTGCCCTGCAGCTGCTGCCACCCTGGGGGCCAACTGGATGAGCTCCTTCCCTGGCCCGGCATTGGCCACGGGGAAGTTTGAGTACCTGGGGCTGGAGCACACCCCGGACTTTAAAAACTGCTGCCTCGCCGCCCTGCCAGAGCTCCTTTATAACCTATAATCTGTTCATTTATTTATTTTGAAATTGTAACTGTATGTATTTTTGCTGCACTTGTAATATTGTATTTTGTATTTTATATATTGTATATTGTACTTTTGTTTTACTTTTTGCATTGATATTGACATGTTGTTGCCACCTTGAGTCGGCCTTGGCAGAGAAAAGGCAGGGTATATATTGAAATTGAAATAGAATTTTTGTAAGTTTTAAAACACTTTGAAATAAAACACATATTGTTGCTTTGTTCCTTTCAGACAGATAGGCAGATGGGTTTCACCAGTAATAGCCATGCAGCTTCAGTGTAGTGAAAAAGCTGGAACAAACTATAGCATAGGGTATCATACCAGATCCACATTGCCTAAATAATAGATCTGTTAAACATGTGGTCGATTAATTTCTATTAATTTTGATCACTTTGTTAATTAAACTTTGATTGCTTTTGTGGTTTGTACATTGCTCTTTTTACAGCAAAAAAAAGTAAGGTTCAAGTAACTAACTAGGGACCTTAATTGTCCAAGAAGGTGGTGATACTAAATACATGGTGATGGGTGAAGTTACTTCTTTGGATTGCAACTTCCAGAATACTACAATCAGCATCGCTACTGCCATAATGACAGTGGGATTCTGGGATTTGTAGTCCAGGCAAGCAACATTTAGGATTGCCAAATCAGCATCATCACATTTTTTTCAATTTTCCGGACCAAAAACCCATGATTGGGGCTTATATGATATCATGAGTCATCCATCCAAGATGGCTCTGAAACTTTAAACATTAACATGTATCCTAGAAGTGACTTATATTTTGGACTGATAAGAACATAAGCCACAGCCCATCCAGTCCAGCATTCTGTCTCACACAGTGGCTCACCATTTCCTTCAGGGTATTCCCAAGGAGATGCCTTCACCTGCTTAGGATTCTCTGGAAATGATATTGAGAGATATCCTGCCTATCTCTCCAACCCGGAGGTTGTCCTTAAGTATCCATAATTATAGCCATTGATACTCTTGTCCTCCATGAACTTGTCTAATCCTTTCTTAAAGCTGTCAAGACTGACAGCTGTCACCACTTCTTCTGGCAGGGAGTTCCATAGGCCAGTAATCCTCTGGGTGAAAAAGTACTTTCTCTTATTTGTTTGAGAACTAGTACCCAAAAGTTTCATGGAGTGTCCCCTAGTTCTAGTGTTATGCGATAGGGAAAACAGTTTTTCCTTATCTACTTTGTCCACACCATGCATGATTTTATAAACTTCAATCAGGTCACCTCTTAGACGTCGTCGTTCAAGAGTGAAGAGGCCCAACCGTTGCAGCCTCAGATGGTAAGGAAGGTGTTCCAGTCCCCTAATCATTCTGGTTGCCCTCCTCTGCACTTTTTCCAGCTCCATAATATCCTTCTGGAGGTATGGCGACCAGAACTGTACACAGTATTCCAGATGGGGCCTCACCATAGATTTATAAAGAGGCAAAATGACACTTGCTGACTTATTTTCTATACCCTTCCTAATGATCCCTAGCATTGAGTTTGCTTTTTCCACTGCTGAGGCACACTGATGTGTGACTTATTCTTGGGGGGGGGGGGGGGGGACAAGCACATTTCCGGTTCTTACCCGAGTCAGTCCATCTTGAAGTACTGTTACATACAGTACTTTAGGATCAACAGCCTATTGACCTGCTCTAAAGCCACTGCTCCATGAGTGCAAGTAGAATGCACCTAAAAAAGCAAGCACTCAGATGTTTGAATTTTGAATTTGAATTGATTTTTATATACTGCTTTCCTCATCTAACAGACGACCCAAAGCAGTTCACAATATAAAAAACATACAGAAATACAGAAATACAGTAGTACAAGGCAAAAATACCATTTTGAAGAAAAAAAATGCAGAATTACATAACAGCATACAATAGGGTAACAATACAATTTCAGGGTACAATATCATAAATAGCAAGTCAAAAAGGGGGGGGGGGGTGAGGTCAGAGCCATGGCTCAATGACCTTAAAGAGGATGTAACAAGAACTGGGCTCAACTACACAGCTTCAAGTCCTTAGCAGCGCCAACCCCCGCGGCAACAGACGGACCAGGGGAGAAGGTTCAGAGAAGGCTCAGATGAGCTGCAACAGCACATGGCTTAAGTCCTCACCAAGGCACAGCTGAGCTGCTCCCACCTCCCCCAACTCGCCAGGCTGAGGGAGGGAGCCGAGATGGAAACAGCAGCTCTGGAGGCTCCACAGCGGAGGCTTTTCATAGCCCCACTGGGACAAGGCACAGCTGGGCTGCTCCCACCTCCCCTGACCGGCCGGGCTGAGGGAGGGAGCCGAGATGGAAACGGCGACTCCGGAGACTCTACGGCGGGGGCTCTTCATAGCCCCGCTGGGACGAGGCACAGCTGGACTGCTCCCACCTCCTCCAACCGGCCAGGCTGAGGGAGGGAGCCGAGATGGAAACAGCAGCTCTGGAGGCTCCACAGTGGGGGCTTTTCATAGCCCCACTGGGACAAGGTACATCTGGGCTGCTCCCACCTCCCCTGACCAGCCAGGCTGAGGGAGGGAGCCGAGATGGAAACGGCGACTCCGGAGACTCTACGGCGGGGGCTCTTCATAGCCCCGCTGGGATGAGGCACAGCTGGACTGCTCCCACCTCCCCCAACTAGCCGGGCTGAGGGAGGGAGCCAAGATGGAAACAGCAGCTCCGGAGACTCCATGGTGGGGGCTTTTCTTAGCCCCGCTGGGACAAGGCACAGCTGGGCTGCTCCCACTCCCCCAACCAGCCAGGCTGAGGGAGGGAGCAGAGATGGAAACGGTGGCTCCGGAGGCTCCTGGTAATGTTCCTGGTAATGTTACAAGCTAGTAGGCTAGGAATTAACCCAAAGGAAGATGTTTTGCCACGCAGTTTTCGAACAGGACTCGGGCCTCCTTACTGCTACTGGGAGGGGTTCAGCATATCTGGGTTCTTAAATGTTAGCAAAGTGATGGAATCCAGTGTCCCCACTCCCACCCTGCCCCTTGAACAGTAGATATAGAAAAATACAGCCTAATGTGATCACAGTATTCACATATCCCAGCTCTGACAATGCAATCTGTTGTAGCGAAGTCATTTTCTAAACTCCATGGATTTTTGGCTAGTTCTGCAACCTTTCACAGTGTGACATTCATGACACATTACCATGAAGTTTTTTTTTTTTACAAGTGTCTGTTAAAGGGCATATGTCTAACCCTGATTCTTTGAAGGCTAGACTAAACCTATAAGTGGAAACCAAAAAGAGGGTCTGGTTAGCCTCATCTGTTTTGCAGTTGTTAGTACTGGTGTTTGTTAGGAGAGGAGCTCAGATGTGTTGGCTTTCTGTTCACATAATTTTGCGGATGGTTGTTGTTTTTAGCTTCCATTGGCATGATCCTGATGTCTTGGGTACTCGTCATGCATTATGTGGGGGAGGCACCAAGGGAGTAAAGACATTGTTTTCCAAAAACAATGTGGGAAAATTTAGTGTCTTGCACGGAAGACAAGGAAGGAGTCGCAGTGAGGACTAACACAGGTTTATTGGTTGATGATCAGTATGAACATGAGGTAATGGCGGAGATACATCACATTATATACAGTGGTACAATACATTTGAATCTTGTTGCACGGTAGCTTATTGGCTGCTACCGGCGTGACGATGTTCCAAGTCACGCCCCTATTCCGTTGTTGTTTGCTGGTGCGGGAAAGTTCCCACGGCTGCCGGTGATTTGAGGAATGAGAACCATGTGAGTTGAACGCTCGCAGCTGCCCTCTATGGGCAGCTAACTCGCGTTCCTTTAACAGCTGGGCTACATTGTAATTGTGGTCAGGTTACATTCATACATTTCTTAAAGCAACATTGTACATCCATAACATCCCTCCCCCCTAGGATGGGACGAAGTCCCTCAACCATTGTGGTTTGCCGCACGTGCGCCTGGGGCGTGCGGCCGCTTGACTTAACATAGGGGAGCCTGGTTCTGCGGAGTCCTGTCCTGCAATGGAAAGGGGGGACTCATTAGTGGCTTGGTGTGGGCTCCGCGGTGACCTTGCATTGGGGGACGGGAATGGAATGAACAGTTGGGAAGTGAACCCCTGCCTACCGTTTGAGGAGCTTGGGGTCCCCCCCAGTACGAATCTTGGGACCGACGAAGAGGCCCTCGTGGCCTTGTCACCCCCCGTTACCTGCCCGGGAGTTCTAGAGACTGTGGTGGGCGGACTCCCCCCCCCCCGTTGCCTGTCTTGGGGGTGTTTGTCTCCGGGGAGCTGGCACTATGGTGTATTCTAAAACAAAAGGACTGGGGGGACTGGAGGTACCAGGGGCTGAACTGAAACCCCTCTTCTCGCTAGGACAGGTGGGGGACCACTGCGCTACACCCCCCTGGTACTGCAACTCATAATCATAATCAAACTGATCCCTCTCTTTCAAGGTATCCTCCTCTGTGGTCGAGAACCCAGGATATGCATTTGTATCCTCGGGTTCCGCCATGTCTCCCCCTTGGGTAATGCGGGTGGAGGAGGACCCTAACGCTGATTCCCCTTCACTGGTGACTCGCCTTCTGAGTTGGTCGGCGTGCCTTCTCCAGAGTAGACCCGAGCTAGTCTCGACCCTGTAGGATACTGGCCCCGTCTGCTCAATGATTGTCCCTGGAACCCACGCTGGCCCCGAGGCCGCGTAGTTCCTGCAGTGAACCGGGTCCCCAACCGAAAAGCTTTTGGAGCTATCTACCCCTATATTTATATTTCTCCCTTCATCCTCCACCCCGGACGGATCCATCTGGTCAAAAAGTGTTACCGGACGCCTCCTCATGAGGAGTTCGGCTGGCGAAAATCCTGAAGCTAAGGGGGTTGTCCTGTAGCAGATGAGGAACTGGCACAGATGAAGGTTCAACTCACCATGTGCCGCAGTGCGTCTTTCGTAGTGCGCACTTGGCGCTCTACCTGACCGTTTGTGGCGGGGTGAAACGTGGCAGCGGTAATGTGCCTGATGGCGTTCCGCTCAATGAACGTCTTGAACTCTGCGGACGTGAAGGTACTAGCGTTATTGCTAACCAGGACGTCTGGCAGGCCGAAACAGGCAAACAGCTTGCACAACTGTTTAATGGTTGTCGCAGAGGAGGTGCTGTTCACGGGGATCACCTCCAACCACTTGGAGTAGGAGTCGACTACTAGTAGGAACATTGCCCCACGGAAAGGGCCAGCGAAATCAACATGAATCCGGGACCATGGCCCGCGGGCCGTGTCCAATTCCCTATGGGGTAACCGGGACTCCTCGGGTCGAGAGCTCTGGCAGCTCTCGCACACGCCCACTAAATGTTCTATATCCGCGTCTATCTGGGGCCACCAAAAGAAACTCCTGGCCAGAGCCTTGGAGCGCACGATCCCGGGGTGACTGGTATGTAATAGCCTCAGTACTTTGGCTCTCAGCTTTTCTGGGATAACTACCCGCTGGCCCCAGAGTAAGCAGCCCCTTTCCAGCAAAAGCTCTACTCTGCGCCTGACAAATGGCTTGAATTGTTCCTCGGGGGGAGTAATGGGCCACCCTTTCCTCACCCAGGAGCTAACTTGGGCCAGCGTCTTACCGGCCGCCGTGGCCTTGGCGAGGTCGGCCGGGTGAATGGGGGGTGAGTCGAGGGACTCGATCAGCAGGACTTGGTGGTCCTGCTCTACCCTCGCATGTGGGGTCCCCTACACTTGGGAGGGGAGATCGGGACAGTGCGTCCGCATGGGAGATCTCCTTCCTTGGGCGATAGGCCAGCTCATACTGGTAGGCGTTGAGAAAAATGGCCCAACGCAGCATCCTGGGGGATAGAATTTGCGGTGTGGGTTTGCCGGTAGTGAAGATCCCCAGAAGTGGTTTGTGATCCGTCACTACCGTAAACTTGCGGCCGTATAAAAAGTCATGGAACTTTTTTGTTCCCGCAATGATGGCTAGGGCCTCCCTATCAGTTTGCGCGTAATTGCGCTCGGCCTTCGAGAGGGACCTTGAGTAGTACGCTACCGGGGCTTCCCTCCCGCTCTCCAACACGTGGCATAGAACCGCCCCCACCCCCACTGGGGACGCATCACAGACTAGAACTACTGGTCTCTTAGGGTCAAAGTGGGTTAGGACAGCACTTGAGGATAGGAGTGCCTTCAGCTCCCTAAACGCTTTCTCTTGCCTATCTCCCCACCGCCAAACCGCCTCTTTCTTCAATAGCACGTGCAGTGGCTCAGCAACGGATGCCTTCCTCGGCAGGAAGGAATGGTAAAAATTTAAGAGCCCTAGAAACGACTGCAGCTCCGGTTTCGCGGTGGGGTGAGGGGCGTTTTGCACAGCCGCAACCTTGGACTCGGAGGGCTTGATGCCTTCTGGTCCAGGTCATCCCACTGGCAGTGCACCGCTGCCAGCCTGAGGGCCGCCGCGTAGGCGGACACGGATTCGCCCGGTCACTGGTCTCGCCTGTGGAACGCGACCCGGGCCGGGAAGATCGACACGGGAGGCTGGAAATGCTCGCCCAGCAGCCCCAGCATGCAGTCGATGGACACCTCTTCTACCTTCTTGGGGGCCACCAGGTTCATCAGGATGCGCAGCGTGGCCGGCCCCACCTGGGCCAGGAAGTAGGAGCGCATCCTCGCGTCGTCGTCGACGCCCGCGGCTTCCATCGCGTGCCGGAATTGGCACTCGTAGAGCTCCCACTGCTCGGGCTTGCTGACATCGAACTGGTAAGGCTTGACCTTGGGATTCACCATCATCCCACCTTCGTCGCCAATTTAGTGTCTTGCACGGAAGACAAGAAAGGAGTCGCAGTGAGGACTAACACAGGTTTATTGGTTGATGATCAGTATGAACATGAGGTAATGAGGTAATGGCGGAGATACATCACATTATATACAGTGGTACAATACATTTGAATCTTGTTGCACGGTAGCTTATTGGCTGCTACCGGCGTGACGATGTTCCAAGTCACGCCCCTATTCCGTAGTTGTTTGCTGGTGCGGGAAAGTTCCCGCGGCTGCCGGTGATTTGAGGAATGAGAACCATGTGAGTTGAACGCTCGCAGCTGCCCTCTATGGGCAGCTAACTCGCGTTCCTTTAACAGCTGGGCTACATTGTAATTGTGGTCAGGTTACATTCATACATTTCTTAAAGCAACATTGTACATACATAACAGAAAAGATGATGGTGTTGCTGTTTTAGTGTAATGAATATCAAAATATTGCTTGGGGTGTGCATCATTTCGGACCATTTTGTGGTTGCTACTACACAGGGATTTTTTAAAAATATGAAAATAACAAAGCATAACCACTCTTTGTTAAAAAAAAATGGGTAACAAGTAAAAGCAATGATACCTTATTAGAAAAAAAGGGGAAAGAGTAACAAGTAACAAAAAAAATAACATTTCAAACTCTACACGAGGGGTTCTCAACCTACAGACAGTGGGCCAGATATGGCCCATGGCACCATTTCATGTGTCCCACTGCTGCTGTGTCGGGGGGAGGGGAGGGAGAATCATTCGATTACATTAGATTAGATAAATCTTTATTGTCATTGTCCTGCACAGAACAACGAGATTGGGGGGAAAAACATTTATCAACTCAACAAACCTAAACAAAATTCAACTATGCAAAATTATCAACATATTCCCACCCCACATATACACATTTAACCCCTAAAAAGCTCTAAAACTCTAAGGCTGTAAAAACTCTACAAACTCTAAAAACTATATACAGAAGCTCCCTCATAGACTGTATTGCACTGCATTCAAAGCCAGAACCGCTTTTGGGTAGAAACTATTTCTCAAGCGGCTGGTCCTGGTCTTTATGACCCTATACCTTCTTCTAGAAGGCAGAAGCTGAAAGAGATCATTTCCGGGGTGCCCTACAGCTTTCTTATAACACCTGGTGGCATAGATTTGATCTAGAGTGGGAAGAGTATGCCCAATTAACCCCTCCACAGTCTTTACGACCCTGGACAGCATTGTTCTTTCCCTAGCTGTACAACTCCCAAACCATACACACAGACCATAGGTTAACACACTCTCTATGGTACAGTGGTAGAATGCCAACAGCAGATCCTTTGAAAGATTGTTCTTCCTGAGGATTCTCAAGAAGTATAACCTATGCTGTGCTCTCTTCATCAGATTTTTTGTGTTTGCTCCCCATGTTAGATCATCCCTCAGCTCCATTCCCATAAATCGAAACACCGAGAGCTGTTCCACACAATTCCCTTCAATAATAAGTGGATGGATGTTCAATTTGCATTTTCTAAAGTCCACAATGATCTCTTTTGTCTTTTTTACATTGAGGAATAAATTGTTTTCCCTACACCACTCTGTCAGTATCTCGACCTTCCTGTAAGCCGACTCCCCCTCCTCAGCAGTAATCAGACCAACCACTGTTGTGTCATCTGCAAACTTGATGATCTTATTGCTAGGGTAACTGGGAACACAATCATATGTGTAAAGCGTGTACAGAAGCGGGCTGAGCACACACACCTGCTCTGTCCCCGTACTTATACTGAGATCTGCAGAGACTTGAGAGCCCATCCTGACCCATTGGGAACGACCTGATAGAAAATCTAGGAACCACCTGCATAAGCATGGCAGAAGCCCCAGATCTAATAATTTGGGCACCAGTCTATGAGGAAGAATAGTATTAAATGCAGAACTAAAATCTACAAATAACAGTCTCGCATAAGTCCCTTGTTTCTCCAAATGGGTCAGAACAGCATGTAGCGCCGTAGCCACAGCATCCTCCATGGATCTCTGTACACGGAAGAGCCAAGCATTTTGTTGTAACCCTTCCCCAGCCCATCCAGAGAACTACTGAGTACCAAACTCATTACCGGCTGCTACTCATAACTGAGTATACATTTTCCCTGGAAGTCATTCTCACAGTTGATGGATGTGTCGCTGCTGACTCAATAAACTGATCCTGGCATGAAACATGCAACCACACAAACTATATACATTGCTTGTGATGGTGGGATGTGTGTGGGAATTTCTGATTTATTTATTTTTTGCAGTGATTCCCCCCCCCACCCCTTATTTGAACATTTTTGGTCCATTTGTCAAGTGTTGGGAAATTAGAGGTCTGAGATTCCCCCTTTGCATGCCTGTTTAATTTTTTGTGCATTGCTTGTGATGTGCATGGGGATTTCTGGATTGTTTCCATGTCAGCACATGTGGAGATATTTTGGGGGCATTCATTAGCTTGTGTGGATAGACTTGGGGCTCTTCGACTTGTGTTAGTGCTGTCCAGTTGCCCTCCTCCCCAGTTGTACATTGCTTGTGGTGGAGGGGTGTGTATAGGAATTTCTGGAATTTTTGGCAGTGATTTTTATTCCTTTTTTGAACATTTTTTGTCCATTTCTTAAGTGTTGGGAACTTAGGGGTCTGATATTCCCCCTTTGCATGCTTGAAAAGTTTGCCATGCTTTTATAAAAATATTATGTGTGATTTTTTAAAAGTTGACGTTGGATGTTTGAAATGTTATTGCTTGATTAATCATGTCCCTGTACAGTATTTATGCTTTTAAAGTGCACTTTATAAAGAGTTCTGAACAGGTAAAAGACATTTTTGACTTCTTCTGACCTCTGGAATGGATTAATTGATTTTTAAAGCATTCCTATGGGAAACTGCGCTTTGTGATACAGATTTTTCATGATAAGAAAACCCCATGGAATGGATTAATTCTAAAACCTGGGGTTCCACTGTATTACAAACTATATATTACAGTACAATATAGCCCAGAAAATCACAGGCAATCAACCCTTAACCTTTTAAAGTGATAAATTATCAGTAATGTGCAGTTTGGCCCCAACTCTTTGGTTTGTATCTGTTTACCTGCTCTGGAATGTTGTTTGCCAGTGTGTCTACTTGGCTACTTGGGTAGCCAGTATGAGCATGGATTTTATCTCTAAGAATAAACCTGGATTCTGACTTACCTGATGAATGTTTGCAATCCTCATGATGGGGATGAGTCTTGACTAGTTTTGTTGGCTAAAGAAATTTGCCTTGGTCTTCCTAAAGAAAAAGTTACCACTTGTAAAGTGTCTATAGCGTACAGAGCTAAGTTCTAGAAGTTGCACAGAAGTAGCTTATCCTATGGCTTGTAACCTCACTGACTTCAAGATTAGTGATCTAGCAGGTCTGCAAGAATATTGGGAAGGTGCTACCAGAGGCCTTTTCTTTTGTCCTTAATAACTGTTTAAAGCAGGGGTCCCCAACCTTTTCCTTTTTTTTGCAGTTTTTTTAATTTTATAACATATAACATAAAACATATAACATGCAACATGTAACATATAATGCTCCACCCACCAACGCAACACTCAAAAATCTCATCCCCTCTGCCAGGTTAATTATTGCCTAGCTGCTCCCATTTAGGGAATGGGGGGGAGGAGGAGGGAGAGCCTATCCCTTCTATTCTAAATTCCTTCTTTCACTATTCTCCGTCTCCTTCTCTTATTTTTCCTCTATTTTAATTCTTTTGGTCCATATTCTATTCATATTCATATTCCTAAATTGATAACACTTTCTTGCCTGTGCCTATTTATATTTATATATTATTTTTACTTTTTGGCTTTTGGCTTTATCTTTGCACCAGACAATTCTGCATCCTTTTCTTCTCTTATTTCCCCTCCACTTCCATAACCCAAAGGTTTCTCCCTTTGTTTCTCCCTTGAATGGTCTCTCTCCTTTGCTTGATACTCCTCTTTCCCCTTCTCCATAGAGATTTTTTTACCAGTTTTTCCCAGTTTGGATCTCTCATTGCTATAATTTTTAGTGATTCAAGTTGTCTCATTGCTCCCTTTGGGTCCTCTGCTCTAACCACCTTCCCATCATGAAATAGCTTTAAGAAGATAGGGAAACCCCATTGATATCTTATATTGCAATTAAACAAAATTTCAGTTATCGGCTTCATCTGTCTTCTCCATTGAATAGTCTCATTACTTAAATCATGATATACTTGTACTTTTACTTCTCCTATCTTTAATGCAGAGTCACCATGCTTCCTTAAATAGTCCATTACTTGATCTTTTTTATAACCTGATACAAAAGTAATTATCATATCTCTGGGGCGTTGACCTCTCTTGAAACCGACCTTAAAAATTGCTTCGATCTCTTCTTCTTTAATTGGGCCAGAGTCCAAAGCAAAGGTTTGTAACCATTTAACCACTTCAATTTCTAAATTGTCTTTATCCATGTCGGGGGAAAACTTAATCCTGATGTTTTTCTTTTTCAATTTATCCTGTAGCTTCACCAATCGCTTAAATCTTTTGTCCATAGTATTTTCATGCCTTACTGCAATTTCCACCAAATCCTTAACCTCTGACTCCAAAGTATTGGTTCTCATGTTTAATCCAGAAATTGATTTTTCCAGAGATTGCACTTCCTCTCTGACCACCTCTTTAACAAACTGTTTAATTTCCTTTTTATCTTCATTAGATTTTGTAGTTATAAAGTCTTTTAATTCCAACAGAGTCAGATCTCCACTCGGTTTTTTCTTAGAGGGTAGTCTTGCATCCATATTTTCAGATTCTTCTTTGTTTATTGGGCTGTCTTTGATCCACCACTGCTGCAGTAACTCTTGTAAAAAAAAGTCTCTTACTGTTGTCTCTCTTCCAGTACCTGATATTATTTGCTCAGCAACTTGCAGCTATCAATAGTCCACAAATATTTTTTCACCAGCTACTAAGAGACTGCAGTTTTATTTTAATTTACAACCACAAAGCTTTATCTTATCACAAAAAGCACCTGGCTTCATGCCAGCTCTGTCGGCTCAGCACAATATGGCGGTTCCTCCCTCTGAAATTAGGACGGCAACAAAAAGAAACAGCTTTAGTGGATAAACTGTAAACTTTTCCAAACCAATCTTGTATGAAGCCTTTTCCTCCAAAATTGTATCAGAGGTAAAGAGGTGAAAAAGAAAGTCCTCACAGCAACAAAAGGGAGATGGCAGGTCTATTGCTTTAAAAGCCTTGCAGCCAAAGGCCTCCTCTGCTTCTTAGCACTTTTCTCTCCGGTATTTTTCAACAGAAGATTTATCAGCAAATAGTTTTTCAACAGGACCTTCAACACTTCCCACGGTACCTTATCATCCAAAGGACCGCAGTAGCTATCTTTTGGCAAGTTCCATGGTACTTTGAACCCAAATAGGACCTTTTTCTTTGTCTGGAGAAGGAGACGACAGAAATCACTCCAACTTCAAGATTAGTGATCTAGCAGGTCTGCAAGAATATTGGGAAGGTGCTACCAGAGGCCTTTTCTTTTGTCTTTAATAACTGTTTAAAGCAGGGTCCCCAACCTTTCAAGCCGGAGCCCAGGTCATACTCTCTCAGTCAGCTTTGAGGGCTGGATGGCCATTTTGCCCTGCTTGCATGATGGGGAGTGGCCATTTTGTCCTAACTACTTCTCGAATGCCTTTGGAAGGGTGAGGGGCACATGAAATAGAACCACAAGCAGGATCCAGCCCATGGGCCTTAGGTTGGGAACCCCTGGTTTAAAGTCTTGCTGGAAATTTAAGAACCATTGTTTTTCAAAGCTCTCTATAATGTTTTACACACACACACACACACACACACACACACACACACACACACACACACACACACACACACACACACACACACACACACACACACAATTGCAATGGCTCTGCAAGCCCTGATAATGATTAAGCCACCATTCTATCTCTCCATCATTGCCTCAAGGACTGAAATATTAAGCATTCAAGTATGTCTGCATAGATCAGCCATTTAGCTGTCTCTTGATAAGCTATTCCCCAGTTGTCAAAATCCCTTGAGGCTTGTGCCCAGGTCTAAAATTTGTGCATAAAAGCTGATATATCTGAGGACAGCCAATGCCAACAGCATTTCAAATGGAAGTTCTTTTAGCTCTCCTTTATTGATAAACGAGGAAACAATGCCTTTTTATCCCCTGCTTTTTCTCTTAAATCTATTTATTTATTTCTATCCCTCCATTGGCCTGCAACCCATGACTTTCCTGCAATTGAGCCCCCCTGGCCAAAAAATAATAATCCTGTTCTACTGCATTGCCCTTTAAAGAGCTAGCTCCTTTTTCTCCTTTCCTGGCAAAGGCTAATTCCTCAAATCTCTATCTTTATGTTTAGCCTGCCACAAAAAAATAGATATGGTTAGGAGTTTGATTCCCACCCACTTGTCCCAGGACAAGAGTCAGCCTGAGCAGCCTTAAGTACTCTGCAGAGTCCAGAGGGTTCCAGAAGAAGGAAGTCGTTAAATGCTTTTGAGTACTCGATAACTGGAAAATGGTGAAAAGTATTCTGCTTAAGGAAGAATTGACTTGACAGTGTGTAATTATTGTTATTGTTATTATGATTAGAACCAGTATAAAAGTATATCTCTGGAATCAAAATATAGAGGGTACAGATAAAGGTAAGCTTAACATGTATCATTTATAGACATTCAATGAGTGTATGAGCCAATTTCCTCTTTTTAAAAAGTAAACCATTCCCCATTTTCCTGAGAAGCCATGCTTCTGTGTAATTCTGCTGTGTGAGCACCAAGCCATCTGTTAAAGGTCCCCTTAATCTATCATTCATCATTATGCATAAATACACAATTCACTGTGTCAGGAATCAAGGAATGCAGCAGCACTATAACTGAATATTATTACTACTAATTTATAAATTGCTTGGAAATTGCTTAGTCCTTGCACAAATGTTAAAGCAATACAGATTCTGTCAAGAGGCTTCTTCTCTTCATTGGTTCCTTTTTTAGATAGATAGATAGGATATAGATAGATAGATAGATAGATAGATAGCTAAATAGATAGATAAATCTTTATTGTCATTGTCCTGCACAGAACAACGAGATTGGGGGGGGGGGGACACTTATCAACCCAACAAAACCTAAACAAAATACAACTATACAAAATTATCAACATACTCCCACCCCACATATACACATTTAACCCCTAAAAAGCTCTAAAACTCTAAAAACTCTAAAACTCTAAAAACTCTAAAAACTATATACAGAAGCTCCCTCATAGACTGCATTGCACTGCATTCAAAGCCAGAACTGCTTTTGGGTAGAAACTATTTCTCAAGCGGCTGGTCCTGATCTTTATGACCCTATACCATCTTCTAGAAGGCAGAAGTTGAAAGAGATCATTTCCGGGTTGTGTACTATCTTGCGCAATCTCTACAGCTTTCTTCTAACACCTGGTGGCATAGATTTGATCTAGAGTGGGAAGAGTATGCCTGATTATCCCCTCCACAGTCTTTATGACCCTGGACAGCATTGTTCTTTCCCTAGCTGTACAACTCCCAAACCATACACACAGACCATAGGTTAACACACTCTCTATGGTACAGTGGTAGAATGCCAACAGCAGGTCCTTTGAAAGATTGCTCTTCCTGAGGATTCTCAAGAAGTATAACCTCTGCTGTGCTCTCTTCATCAGATCTTTGGTGTTTGCTGATCATCCCTCAGCTCCATTCCCATAAATCGAAGCACCGAGACCTGTTCCACACAATTCCCTTCAATAATAAGTGGATGGATGTTCAATTTGCATTTTCTAAAGTCCACAATGATCTCTTTTGTTTTTTTTACATTGAGGAATAAATTGTTTTCCCTACACCACTCCATCAGCATCTCAACCTCCTTCCTGCAAGCCGACTCCCCCTCCCCAGCAGTAATCAGACCAAACACCGTTGTGTTGTCAGCAAACTTGATGATCTTATTGCTGGGGTAACTGGGAACACAATCATATGTGTAAAGCATATACAGAAGCGGGCTCAGCACACACCCCTGCGCCGTCCCCGTACTTATACTGAAATCCGCAGAGACATAAGAGCCCATCCTGACCCGTTGGGAGCGATCTGATAGAAAATCTAGTATCCACCTGCATTTTATCCCATCAGGTATCAAAGGAGATGCAAGGTTCTTGTTCTGGCACTTCTAGCAACCTCCAATAACATTATTTGGTGTTCTTGTAATGTTTATTTGATGTTGTCTCTCCACCTTCCTCTGGGTCTGCCTTGCGGTGTTTGTTCTTCTCCTCTTCCCACATATGCCTTGTATGGCATGGAATTCCAAGGTATTCTCTCCAGAGAAATCACTTTATTTGTTTTCTCTGTATATAATTTATTGAGATTGGTTCTATTCCAATTCCTTCCCTTATCACCTCATTCCTGATTTTACCCAGTTACTCCAGCAGCCTTCCTTATCAGATACCATTGTTGAGATGAACTGGTGAACTGTAATGGTACAATATATACTTGAGTATAAGCCAACCCAAATATAAGATGAGGTACCTAATTTTGACTTGAAAACCCAGGAAAATAGATTGACCCGTGTATAGGATGAGGGGGGGGGGGTAAACAAGCAGCTGCAAGTGAGTTTCAATAATCAGAAAAAGGGGCTAGCTCTTTTGATTCTGCATGTGCTCTTAAGCAGAGCTGCTGCTGAGGAGAGCCAAACAAAGGAAGTGAGCACTGGTATGTTTTGCAGGTGGAGTAGAGCTGCTTTAGAGGCCCACGCGCCTAACGGCGCGCGAGATTTCAAACTAGTAACAAAGGTAGAAAGGTAGTAAACGTGTACATTTTTGAGGCCCAGAATACTGCACTTGTTAAAATCGATTCTGAGGGAACAGCTGTAGTTACCTGCAATACTTGTGCCATATTTGTGTTCTTGCCAAAGCATATGGAGAACTATACTTGCAGCAAGTGCAAGCTGGTT
This sequence comes from Bradypodion pumilum, assembly GCA_035047305.1. Taxonomy (NCBI): domain Eukaryota; kingdom Metazoa; phylum Chordata; class Lepidosauria; order Squamata; family Chamaeleonidae; genus Bradypodion; species Bradypodion pumilum. The sequence goes on along the minus strand of JAWDJD010000004.1, from coordinate 182,315,152 downwards.
GCACTACTAGAAGAGAAGGTCCAGCAGCTGGAGGCCCGCATATCTAACCATCAACAAATTAAGGAGCTTGAGCTGTTCTTGGACAGAGCAGAGCAGACTATGCTGGACAAAGAAGAGACAGGGCACAGTTCTGAGGGAGAAGGCCCTTCACTAACTCAGGAGGGAGATGTTTGGAGGAATGTGACTCAAAGGAGGAGAAGAGAAGGGGATCACTCTGAGAATCTGAAATTACAGAATAAATTTGAGGCTCTTTCCCTCATCACACCTGATGAGGAACACACAGAGGAACAACTGGTTCCACCTGATGATCTCTCCTTCATCACACTTGATGAGATCCAGGAAGATAAACAACAGGAACAAACTGAGGTTCTCTCCCTTAATATGGTTGATGAGGTGCATGTAGATGAACAGATTGCAGGAGAGAGGCTCCTTGTACTAGGTGATTCAATAATTAGAAATACAGAGAAATGGATTTGTGATGCACATGATAACCGTATGGTGACTTGCCTGCCAGGTGCAAAAGTTGCAGGCATCACAAGAAATCTAGATAGATTGTTAGAGAGAACTGGGAACAAGCCAGTTGTCATGGTACACGTTGGCACCAATGATGTTGGGAAGGCCAAGCGGTCTGTCCTGGAAGCCAAATTCAGGTTGTTAGGAAGAAGATTGAAGTCCCGGACTTCGAAGGTAGCATTTTCAGAAGTACTGCCTGTCCCTCGTGCAGGACCTACCAGGCAGGCAGAGCTCAGAAGCCTCAATGCATGGATGCGGCGGTGGTGTCGAGAGGAGGGCTTCAGATTTGTCAGGAACTGGAGAACATTTTGGGACAAGCCAAATCTGTTCAGGAGGGATGGGTTGCATTTGAACCATGATGGGACCAGATTGCTGGCACTCAACATCAAAAAGGCTGCAGAGCAGCTTTTAAACTGATAACTGGGGGAAAGCCGACAGGAGCTGGGCAGCATCCGGTTCGGGTAAGTGTGTACTTGAGTAGTGAGGAGGATGCAAAAATTACTGAGCAGAGCAAGGAGCTAGTCACCAATAATCTAGCAGAAGGATGTAACTGGACTCAAAAGACTGTATCAGGAAAGCATATATAAATGCTTTATACAAATGCTAGAAGCCTCCGGAACAAAATAGGGGAACTGGAATACTTAGCAATAGATAAGAATATTGATATTATTGGTATTACTGAAACCTGGTGGACGGACGATAACCAATGGGATACAGTTATCCCAGGCTACAAACTGTACAGGAAGGATAGGAAGGGGCAAACGGGAGGTGGTGTAGCCTTGTATGTCAAAGAAGTGATAAAATCGTATGAATTGGAATATCTAATGGAGTCACCATTAGAAGCTCTGTACCAGGCCACAAGGATGGTCTAACAGGCCACAAGGATGGTCTAACAGGCCACAAGGATGGTCTAACAGTAGGCATATACTATCAGACTCCGACCCAAACTCTTGAGGGAGACTGGCAGTTGGTGAATGTTGTAAAGGAGGCATCCAGGAAGGGAAGCCTGGTTATAATGGGGGACTTTAATTACCTGGGACAGATGGTTGAAGACCCAACTAGAGGTACAAGAATCCTTGACTTGGTCCTGACTAATACTCAGGATCTGGTGCAAGATGTTAATGTGACTGATCCAACTCAATTATGTTTAACTTGATCATAGACCGCAAGTCACTGATAAAATCTAAAACAGAGACCATAAATTTTCAAAAAGGAAATTTCCCAAAGATGAGGGAACTAGTAAAAAAGGAGCTGAAAGGGAAAATTGAGAGAGTCCAAACACTCCAAGAGGCATGGAGGCTGTTTACAAAAACAATAACAGAGGCCCAGTTGGAATGCATACCCGAAAGGAAATAGGGCACTGCCAGGTCCAAGAGGACTCCGATGTGGCTTAAAGGAGCTGTTCGGAAAGTGATCAAAAGCAAGAAAAGCTCATTTAGAAGATGGAAGGCCTGTCCAAATGAGGACAGCAGGCAGAAACATAAATTCTGGCAGAACAAATGCAAGACAACAATCAGGAAAGCAAAGCAAGACTTTGAGGAGCGTATTGCTAAAAATACTCAGAGAAATAACAAAGACTTCTTTAAGTACATTAGAAGTAAGAACCCAACTAGGAAGGCCATTGGACCAAGGTGTTATTAAAGAGGAAACAGAGATTGCAGAGAGACTCAATGAATTCTTTGCTTCAGTATTCACTGAAGAAGACAGAGACCACATACCCAAAACAGAGCCTATCTTCGTAGGGAGGGAAACCGAAGAATTAAGCCAGATAGAAATAACCAGGGAGGAGGTCCTTGGATGTCTTGTTAAACTAAACACTAACAAATCACCAGGACCAGATGGCATCCATCCATGAGTTCTCAGGGAACTTAAAGATGAAATTGCTGATCTCCTAGCCAAAATATATAATCTTTCCCTCAAATCAGGCTTTGTGCCTGATGACTGGAAGGTAGCGAATGTAACACCAATTTTCAAAAAAGGATCCAGGGGTGATCCAGGAAATTGCCGACCTGTCAGTTTGACATGTCCCAGGTAAAGTGATGGAAACCATCCTAAAAGATAGAATTAATAGGCACATAGAAGAGAAGGCGCTGCTAAAGGAGAGCCAACATGGCTTTTACAAGGGCAAATCATGCCTCACTAATCTGTTGGAATTTTTTGAGAGTGTCAACAAGCATGTGGATAAGGGGGATCCAGTTGACATTGTTTATCTGGACTTTCAGAAGGCTTTTGACAAGGTCCCACACCAAAGGCTCTTGAATAAACTTACCAGTCATGGAATAAAGGGACAGGTCTTGTCCTGGATCAGCAACTGGCTAAGGGACAGGAAACAGAGGGTAGCACTAAATGGACACTTCTCCAAGTGGAGGGAAGTAAAGAGTGGGGTCCCCCAATGTTCAGTACTGGGACCCCTGCTTTTCAACCTCTTCATAAATGATCTAGAGGTAGGAGTAAAAAGCAAGGTAGCCAAATTTGCTGCCGACACTAAATTATACAGAGTAGTGAAAACTGTGAGAGATTATGAGAAGCTCCAGAGGGATCTCGTGACACTGGGGGAGTAGGCAAAACAGTGGCAAATGAGCTTCAACATTAGTAAGTGCAGAGAGATGCATGTTGGGGCAAACCAGGAAAGGGACCTTGGTGTCCTGGTGGACAGCTCAATGAAGGTGTCAACCCAGTGTGCCTCAGCAGTGAAAAAAGCATACTCAATGCTAGGGATCATTGCAAAGGGTATAGAAAATAAGTCAGCAAGTGTCATTTTGCCTCTTTATAAATCTATGATGTGGCCCCATCTGGAATACTGTGTACAGTTCTGGTTGCCATACCTCCAGAAGGATATTATGGAGTTGGGAAAAGTGCAGAGGAGGGCAACCAAAATGATTAGGGGACTGGAACACCTTCCTTACCATCTGAGGCTGCAACGGTTGGGCCTTTTCACTCTTGAACGACAGCGTCTAAGAGGTGACCTGATTGAAGTTTATAAAATCATGCACGGTGTGGACAAAGTAGATAAGGAAAAACTGTTTTCCCTATCGCACAACACTAGAACTAGGGGACACTCCATGAAACTTTTGGGTACTAGTTCTCAAACAAATAAGAGAAAGTACTTTTTCACCCAGAGGATTACTGGTCTATGGAACTCCCTGCCAGAAGAAGTGGTGACAGCTTTCAGTCTTGACAGCTTTAAGAAAGGATTAGACAAGTTCATGGAGGACAAGGGTATCAATGGCTATAATTATGGATACTTAAGGACAACCTCCGGGTTGGAGAGATAGGCAGGATATCTCTCAATGCCATTTCCAGGGAATCCTAAGCAGGTGAAGGCATCTCCTTGGGAATACCCTGAAGGAAATGGTGAGCCAGTGTGTGAGACAGAATGCTGGACTGGATGGGCTGTGGCCTGTTCCAGCAAGGCTGTTCTTATGTTCTTATGTAAGATACATGAAAATATGGTAAAATTAATTAAATTGTTGGTGCATCTCAATCCAGCATGGTCTTGGGACCCTCATGGTCGTTGACCCGAGTATAAGTCATGTCCCATTTTTGAGCTAAAAACTCGGTTTATACTCGAGTAAATACAGTAACTGAAAGAGACATGCCTAATTTGCCATCTAGTTTGTGTCTCAATCTGAGATGGTGCATGGAAACTGTACTTTGGTAGATAGAGTTCTATCCATGGAAATGTTTCTGGGGAAGGAAAGAATATTAACTGGCAGAGGTTGGTCTTACCTTTTGTTCCTTTGTTTGAAACTTTGTACATGTGGAATGTATACATCTTGTGTGCACCATCAAGTTAGTTCTGATTTATGGCAAAATTTCAGAGTTCTTTTTTTAAAGGTAGAGAATACACAGAAGTGGATTACCATTCCCTTCTTCTGGGGCAGGGGAGGGGGGTACCCTGAGACTGCATAGCTTGCCCAGGACTACACAGGTTGGCTCTTCTCTTTGGAGGTACAGTAAGGAATCAAATTCTCAGCCTATGGCTCTGCAGCCAGATACCGAAACCACTGAGCTACTGTTAGATCCGGCAAACAAACAGCACAGCGACACGCTTTATTATAACAGTCAGTAGAGCTTAGCTTACAAGGTGTTCCAGATCCCGAAATGGATATACAGTACATTCCTAATGGAGTCACTCCCTCCAGACTCGTGCCTGGCAATAGGCAAAATACTAGCTACCAGGATTGTAGCATAATGGAGGGATCCAGGCTTAGCACTACCCAGGCTACCTGTGGAGTAGGAAGTTTGGATCCGGTCCGGCCCCACCCTTGTTTGTTCGTGGGGCTTATATAGTGTCTCTCCGGCGGTGGCTATTGGATACAAGGTAGCAACTCGCCGGACAGACGTAACTAAACAATCAGTGAAGAGGATATATGAAAGTAACCAATGGAGAGCAGGATCCTAAACTGTAACCAATGGTAGGGCTAGAATTAGCAGGGGATTTCACACCGCTTTAGGCTTCAATTTCGGATGGCAGGAAACCACCATTTTCCATTGCAAGAGCGCTCCCTGGGCTACCTGCAAATGTACCTGAATACACAACAGCTACTCTGCTATACCTGGGTGCAAATCTGCTTTAAAACAAGGTGTGTGTTCCCTACAGACTTTCATTTAAAGCAAACATCCAGGAAGCACTGTTTTGTTTTGTTTTTTTGCTGACAGCACACCACAAATGTTCGTGATAATCCATGTGCAACCAACTGCAGCTTCAGTTCATTGCAACAAATGATGGTGGTAGTGGTGTGTATATCTTTGTGTGTGATATATCTCTAAGGCTCCCAGACTCACAGACCAAAAGCTCTAAAGATATGTTTAAAAAAGCAGAGGAAAGGCAACAGGGAATCAATGTACTGCAGTTCTCAACCTTTTAAAGCTAGGGGCCTGGTTACGCTCTCTCAGACAGTTTCGGGGACCAGACAGCCATTTTGCCTTTTCTACATCACATGGCGCTTCCTGGTGTGGTGGAGGCAGTGAGGGGGCACATGAAGTGGTGCCATGGACCGCATCTGGCTCATGGGCCGCAGGTTGAGAATCCCTGATCAACTGCAAAAGCAGCAGCACAACCACCACCAATAGAGACACAGGCAGGAAGAGACAGGGGAAAAAGCTGCACAACAAGGAAATCACCATGAAGGAGCTTGCACACTCACAGTGCAAATGTGGCTAAAAAGTTGCAAACAGACAGTGGCTTACGTTTTGGGTATTGGAACTTGAAGCAGTTGTAGATTGTAGATTTATTCACAAAATTTATTTATTCACAAAAGAATAAAGCTTTCTTTTTTTTGGGGGGGGGACAAATGGAATAAGAAAGTTGGGAAAAATCTTACAATTTCTTCCTATTGTTTGTCAAATGCAACCACTGCCTCTGGTACTCTTTGCAGTGACCATGCCTGCACCAACCCTTCCTCTTGGGTTTCTTTATCTACTTGTCCTCACTTCTGTTGGATTGGGGCCGTGAAGAGGCCCTTGGGGTCCCGGAGGAGACTGGTCGAGTAACAACACGAGGCAAGATGGAGCGAAGACCAGTGGTTTATTGAGGGAAAATCATCATCATATATAGGAATTCAAGGCAGCGTGTGATAGAATCGTCATCTGACAGAAAATCACATCACCCATTTACCTGGGTTAATTGGGAACTTCTCTTGGGGAAGTTAATTAACTAAGGCAAATACTGACAGGGGAAATCCATTGTTCATGGCTCGCACAAGAGTAAACATGGCCACTATTTGCGCTAGGGCTTGGGCTAATCTGCAAGTGCGGAATTACCTAATTCCTAACTCGAGTTAGATATTCAACTTCCTCCTGCCGAACTGCCTGCCAGGTCAGATATGGGTGAATCAATCTTATGACTATTAATCCGCTCCCCAATTTCTGTACCCGCAGAGGTCAGTGACCAGGGGTCTGCCTCATCCGGTGTAACCTCTGTCAGGGACAGTTATGCCAATTGTGCTCGCAGATACCACACACTTCAAACCCACCCCCGCTCTTTCTCTTTCTAGGATCTCACAAATCCTCCAGGTGTTTTACTCACAGACACACAAACACATAATCAGGCTCTCAAATCTTTACATTACAAACACTTGAGTTGGAGGCATGAGAGGGTGTTACATTCAAACATATGACTCTCATATGCTGTAAAACTTTATAACACCTCTTGGTAGTTTGAGTCTGTAGTGGTCTGTCATAGCTGAACAAGTTAATTCCAATGTGAATCAGATAATCGTAGCTAGCAATCATATTAAACTTCATCTGGATATCAGTATATAAATCCTGCTTGGCCCACCAGAAATGCAGCTTCCAAGTTTATTCCATCTCTCTTCAGAGGATGAGAATAAATCACTGTCCCAGCTCCTGCCAATCTAGCAGTTTGAAAGCAAGAAATTGCAAGGAGATAAATAGGTACTACTTCGGTGGGAAGGTAAACAGCATTCTGTGTACTCTGGTGTTTAGTCATGCCTGCCACATGACCACAGAAATGTCTGCATATACAGACAGCGCTGGTTCTTTGGCTATAAACAGAGATGAGCACTGAACCGTACAGTTGGATATGACTGGCTTTCGAGCAAGGGCAACCTTTACCTTTACCTAAAGCTTTTTAAAAAAACATGTCTTGTAAATAGTTTTTTCAAAAAATCTACAAAGTAGAAATACTTTTCTTAGCCTGTTAGCATATTTGAACACACATATGAAACATAGTATGTTTATGAGTGCTTATCCACCCATCTAAGGGACTGCAGGGGCTCAACGCTGACTGGAAGGCGGCAGGTCAGCAGTTTGATACCCGAATACTGCAGGACAGAATGAGCTCCCGTCTTTGTCACAGCTCCTGCCAGCCTAGCAGTTCAAAAGCAAGAAATTGCAAGTAGATAAATAGGAACCACTTTGGTGGGAAGGTAAACAGTGTTCCATGCGTGCCGGCCTGGTGCCTAGTCATGCCTGCCACATGACCACGGAAATGTCTGCAGAAGCAGGCAGCGCTGGCTATAAAACAGAGATGAACACTGAACCCTAGAGTCAGATACAACTGGCTTTCGAGCAAAAGAAGCCTTTATCCACCCATCTGCCAGTTAAAATCTATGGAGTACAATCTTCGATTCCTGTGTGTCGTCTCTATGGGGCTATCTTTGCAGCTGCCACTGTTTCATTTTTCTTCTTCTTTCTTTACCTTCTTGGCTCAGCTTGGCTCTGTTGTGGCACAGCTGGCTTAGTAGACTCTATACTGGCTCACATCTTACTTGCCTTACATCAGTCTTTTTATGCGAAGAGGATGTTTATATATTCTTTTCATCGTTAACACATTTTCATCTGAATTGCAGATTTTGGTACTAGCAAGCTAATGCAATATCTCGCAGACTTTGCTTCAGAAGTGAATATTCTTTGATGAGGGAAACAAAAACATTCTCCTTTATCTTCTTCTTCTCCTAACCTAGCAGACTCAATGTATTCTCTCATTGAGTCTGCTTCAATAGCAAACTCCATGCATTTTCTAAGGGAGTTGCTACTATTGCAGACCCAATAGACTTCTACATGTATCTTGCCACTTATGCAGACTACATGGGGTTAGATAGGAATTTGTTAATTACTCTGTAGTGACTTCCAATGTGCATTCAGTACATTGCCACTTAAATAGGTACTTCTTTTATTTTATTTTTCATTGTTAAGGTTACACCTCTTTCTCCTTAAGCAACCTCTATCAGGTAGTACACTGCTGTTCAAACCTTCATATCCAGGTTTATATTTATTATACCCTTATTAATTTAATACTTTATTTATACAAAAATATTAAACTTTGATCAAATAGTGAAGATGAAGTTAAAGTACAAAGGACTAACTTGAGAAGGTCTTGATGCTGGGAAAAGTAGAGGCAAAAGAAGAAGGGGTAGCAGCGAATGAGAAGGCTGGATGGTAATGTTGACGCAGTGGGCACAGAGTTGGGCGGGTTGAGGAGAATGGTGAAGGATAGGGGTGCCTGGTGTGTAAGGGTCCATGGGGTTGCAAGGGGTCAGACTCGACTATGTGACTGAACAACAACAAAATGTCTCTCCCCCTTGGTCAGATGAGTGTGGGAAAATCTTTCTTGTATTCTCTATTGCTCAATAGTTGTTTTTTTTTAAAAAAAAATACAGTAGGTTGAATCTGGCTCAACAGCCAAGGGACTAAGATTTGGCTACAGTACTCCAACTGGAGTATCCCTCTCTGACAGTTTCAAAATTCCTCCTTTCCTTTCCTGGATGTTCCAATTGGATGTTCATTTGATGGAAAAGTTCCCTGGCAATTTTACAGATGATGGATGAAAAAAAGTTAAACAATATAGGAAAATACAAAAAAACCCACACCCCACTCTTTCATGAATATGTAACATTTAGGTTTAAGAGATGCTTTTAATTTAATTTAATTTTTGGGGACTTGTATTGCCACCCCCTCACCGGAGCAACTCTGAGTGGCTTACAATAAAAGCATAAAAGCAATAAAAACATACATAAAATCCCATCCCCATCAAAATTCCACCCACCCCATCTGTAAAAAGAGGGAGGATCTTATATTAGCCAGCAAGCGGGGGTCACACCTCCATTAGTACCCCACACCTGCCCCGCCAGCCAGGTTTTGAGTCCTTTCCTGAAGGGCAGCAATTCCATCTGCAGTCGTAGCTCTGTTGGTAGGAGGTTCCAAAGGGCCAGTGCGAACATAGAGAAGGCCCTCTTTCTTGTGCTAGAGAGATGGGGGCCTCTAGCTATGGTACAATTAGATAGCCCCTCCGGTCCGCTCTGGTTGGATGGACAGATCTCACCCAACAGCTTCATGTAGATGTTAAATAGGATAGGAGAGAGCACCGAGCCCTGAGGCACCCCATAATGAAGGGGCCTCGGGCTGGACCTCTCACTCTCCAACCACACCGACTGGGACTAGCCTGTCAGAAATAAGGAGAACCAGGACAATACAGTGCCCTGGATCCCCAATCATTTGAGCTGCCCCAGAAGGATACTGTGGTCGACGGTATTGAAGGCCGCTGAGAGGTCAAGAAGAGCAAGAATGGACGGATGACCATTGTCCCACTCCCGCCAGAGATTATCCATCAGTGCAACCAATGTCATCTATGTACCATATCTGGGCCTGAATCCTGACTGGAAGGGGTTCAGATAATCCGCTTCATCCAGAACCCCCTGCATCTAATGCGCCACTGCCTTCTCCAATACCTTCCCTTTTTAGGGAGACAGCCCTATAATTAGTTAGGACTGCTGGGTCGAGTGAAGGTTATTTTAGGAGGGGGTGCACCAAAGCATGTTTTAAAGGTGCAGGAAACACCCCCTCCCATAATGATGCATTAATTATTGCCCCGACCCAGCCACCTGTTACCACTTTGCAAGCTTTCACCAACCAGGCAGGACAGGGATCCAAAGGTCATGTAGTGGCGTGAACAGCTGCAAGGAGCCTGTCCACTTCCTCAGGGACAACTGGATCAAACCAATCCCAGATAACATGGCTAGACTGTGATCCGGTCCCCTCTGGACCCTCCCCATCCATGCCAGGATTAAACCCTGAGTGAATCCAAGCGATTTTCTCCACCAGATAATCAGCAAAAGCCTCAACCGATCCCTGCCAGCCAGGCACTGCCACCCCCACCCCCCCACCCAAGGAGAGAATCAGTAGACAAACATGGAAATGTAAAAAACAAAACAGCATCTTGCATATTTTTTTCTTTAATCAAAACTCAGAAGTTCCATCCCTAGTGACTATTAACTCTATTGATACCATTGTAATATGTATGGGGTATAAAATGTGTAGTTGAGATGTAAAAAAGTAAGGAGGCAGCCACACTGGAATAACAAATTGGAATGATTTAGCTTGGCTTTAATTTGATTTGAAGCCTGTATTATGTTTTAATCAGAATAAGTGCTTACATAGGAGTTGTGGAATGTTTCAGGAGTTCAGGGTTTGCATTGGACATGATACAAGTTCATTCCAGCCCACAGTCCACCTTTGCTCCTTCTTTTTCTGTGGTCCCACTCTGCCCACCTAGAGTTGCCATAATTCTCTCCCACAAAACCGGGACAGAAATATACTTGCCAAAAATGAGCGGGTTATCTACAAAATAGCCTTTTAAAAAACAAACATAACATAATGATAGCTATAGAACACTTCCACTTTAAATATATTAATACATAAATGAATTTATTTACAACAGTTAATTCTTACTGTAAGATGATCTGTTGTACTTTTGAGAAGTCATGTTGCAGTTCTCAGTTCCAGGAAACACACTGGTCATTCTTATCGGGCAGTGGTGTGAGGCAAGGATATTAAGATTTGTCTCCAGGTATACTTCAACTCCAATGTGGCAGGAAATCACTTGTTTGATGGCAAGAGTTTGAATTTATTTTAATGGTGTGTTATAATACACAATCAGTAAATTTTAAAAATCCAAGACATTAACATGATTTGTATTGAACTAGCCGGGACAATTTTTACAACCTTGAATCGGGACAATCCTGGTTTTCCGGGATGTATGTCAACCCTATGCCCACCCTTTTATGATTCTATGTCTTGCTAGTTTTGTATGTGAAAAAAACAATCCAAACTTTTTTTAAAGAACCTCTTGGGGGATTTTATTAATACTAGCCAAAAAAAGTTACATTTTTCACTAATGGAAAACAGTTAGGCTTTGAAATATGTGCATATGCACACCCACATGGTGAGATTCTCCCCTCAATTTGCTCAGTTATTGACCCAACAATAAGGTGAAAGGCTGGTTTATCACTAATCTTTCTTTCCATCTGAATGTCTGAAAAAGATTCAGCCTTGTTCCCCCTCATATTTTCTGGGCTCTCTGAGCTCTGGCAGAGAGAAAGCAGCCAGGGCTTTGAAATGCACAGATAGGCACACAATTGGAATTCCCTCCCCTGTCAGCACAGATCTCTCTCTCTCTCTCTCTCTCTGCCCTAATGGAAGCACCTTTTCCCTCTGTAAAGAGAAAAAACTTTTTTTTCCAATTTCCTGCTCAATGATTGACCCATTGATGTGAAAGACTGCTTTAACACTATTCTCATATAAAAATAAATTTAAAAAAATAAGAGCATGCTTGAGAAGAGGAAAGAACATGGGTGGGTCCTTCCAGTACTGAACATCATGCTCTCTCAGCCTTCCTCACCAAAACACCAACTAAGGCATGCCCCATTCTTTGCAAAAAGGATCACGACTGGGGGGGAGGTCCAATCAAATCATTGCAGTGTGAAAAAAGTAGAAGCCTTTAATGATTTTGTGTCACAGATTACTCTGGGTTGAAAGGATTTTTACTGGAGAAACTCCATTCAGGGGATGCCCGAATCATACCTGTCAAGTTCTGGCCACAAAAATAAGGGAAATTTTCCGGCCATGGGCGCTCATTACCCCTTCGTGCATGCGCAGTAGTCCCTTTGTGCATGCACAGTAACCCCTTCACGCATGCACACCACTGCCTCTGACGGGTGCAGTAACCCCTTCATGCATGCACAGTCACCCCCTTGCACATGTGCATTGCCACCTCTGACGGGCACGCATGCAAGTAACCCTTTCATGCATGTGCAGCAACCCCTTGCACATGCACACCACTATCTCTGATGGGCACGCATGCGCAGTAACCCCCCCTCTGGCTGCCTCAAATTCGGGATGATGGCAGGAAAGAGGGGGAAAGAGGGGTTAAATACGGGATTTCCTGGCCAAAATGGGATTCTTGACAAGTATGGCCCGAATGAGGCTCCTTTCATGTCTCCAAGGGCAGCCCTCGGGTATCAGAACCTAACCTTCCATTCTCCAATCTCAGCATCTTAACCACTAAGCCATTGGGGGAGCTGCTGGTAGAAGCCTTTGAGAGGAAGAGAAAAAAAGTCACTCATAAAGGATCATAAAGCAGAAGCAGAGGATGATCCCATACTGAAAACATATGGTTTAGGGAGGCTGCATCCCTGTAACTATAAAGGTAACTTTAAAATATTTGAGTTACATTGCAAAGGGGGCACAATTATCCCTATAAAGTTATAATTGTAATATAGTGTTACCTTTGTTATTGGGAAATGAATTAATTGGTAGCAACTAGCTATTTTTAATTACTTTCTTCTAAGCTTTTTGGGAAAGCGCTGTGATTTTGTGCAGATTATAAGCAAGACAAATGGCAATGGATCTAGGGGGATGCGGATGCCAGCAAATGAGCCATCTGGGCAAATATTACAAGCAGAGAAGCTCTTAAATGTTCTGGCCTGTGACAGCTTGACTTTCAATCCTGTCAAAACCAGCACCACCATGTTTAAAAGAGAGGTGCAGGCATGTGGATGTGTCAGGAAAGCAGAGGGAGAAATAGAACATTTGAACTTTTTAAAAAAAACTTTATTACATTGCATCAAAAACAAATTATTATTGTTCAAATTGCTATGTTTATTCAGGGAAACAGATGTGCCAGGTGGAAGGCAAGAGCAGCACAAGGAAACTGGCAGGCGCAATGTGACCTCAAACACAACCATTTATCCATAGATGCCACAACAGCAGCTGAGAACGTTTCATCAGGGATTCTATCACCAGGGGTACAATATATCATGTCAGATGTGTATGTCTGTCTGTGAGTGAGTGTGGCAGAGTTCCATCAGCAATTAGGCAGAAAGTGCTCACCAGCCCCATTTGCTTAGCTTGAGAAAGTGCTGCTCATAACCTGCTTGCCTAGAGGAGTTCTGGAAAACCTCCTTCTCACGTTTGCCTGGCATGCAACTGCTGGAAGGGGCATCCTCCAAGTCAGTTGGAGCCCACGTACTTTGAACTTGGAAGAGAGTTTCCCCCAGCTTTGTTCTGCGGGCCAGATGTTGCACTGGGGCCAACTTGTAGCACAGATTTTCAAAGAGGTAGCTGTGTCATTCTGTTTCAGCACGTATAACAAAACCCAAACCAAAGACACATCAGAGATCCATTCCAGCAGGAGCTTCCACTATTCACAACACACTTCTTCAAACATGCTTCTGATGAAGTGATTGTAATTCATAGAAGCTGATACTGCAATACATGTTAGTCTTAAAGTCCTTTGGCACTGAACATTTTGTTTCACTTTTCTGGCACTCATTATACCACTGCATCCCAGTGTTCACGCACCACTAGTGTTAACAGCATCATACTAAACCAAAACGAAATCTGGGTGGCTTAGCTTGTATTTTTTGGTCTGTTCTGCTTTGTTTCAGTGCAAGATCTATTCATATGGATCCCAACACTATGTCGTTCTGTGCTGATCCATAGCTTTTGTTGGTGTGTGCCACTTGTTTCCTATCTTATGGGTGGTTTTTGCTTCTTAGGGTAGTGTGGCCCCTGCCCGCTGGCTCCTGCTATAAGATACATCATCTCCCTTCTTTCTTGGGGTGGGTAGGTTTTTTTATTAGGGTGGGTTTTAAACTGTTTTTATACTTTTATTACTATGCAAGCTGCCCTGAGTCGGGCTTACCTGAGTGGGCAGCGAATAAATTTGAAAATTAAATTAAATTAAATTAAGAATTAAATTAGTCACCACCTGTCCACACCTTATGGATGGGTGAAACGAAGAGAGAAGGGAAGAAGGAGAGAAGATTTTTCTGGAAAATGGTGCAAACATGTGGAACCTACAACAAATAAGCAGCTAGGTCTTCCTCCATCATAGCAAAAGTTGTGGGTGGTTTGAGTAGGCCTGTTCATGCTTTCCAATTCCAATTCCATTTCCTATTGTCATTTCAGCCTCTGGCTCTTGGAGGACACTGGGCATGCTCTGTCTACACTTGGACCTTGGCAGACCTCAGGATTCACCTGTGTTCCTTGGTCACCAGGTTTTGTTCCTTGGTTTCTTCATTTTGTCTCCAACCCAGCAGACACCTAAATATCCACATTTGCTGTCATGGAGAATCAGGTCTTCTGTGTTCACAGGTCTTCTATGGTAGGCCACATTGTTGCAATGGTGGGCCAGAAATGGCCCGCTGGGTCACTGAGTGACTGGACGCAAGGAAGGCATGGAGGCAAAGGTGAGATGAACATCCAGTTCCGATTGGCTCGGAGTGCTAGCTTTTATTGCCTGCCTCGGGTCATCACATAGACTGCTCGCGACCCGTCACAGAAGACTGCCGACGTGGCACATTGTTCATTCAGTTACATTTGAAGAAGTTACTTGCAAGCAGTGGCTCAAGTCGCTAAGACGCTGACTGGGAAGCGGAAGGTCAGCAGTTCGATTCCTGAGTACTGCAGGATGGAAATGAGCTCCCGTCTTCATCCCAGCTCCTGCCAACCTAGCAGTTCGAAAGCAAGAAATTGCAAGTAGATAAATAGGGACCACTTTGGTGGGAAGGTAACAGCGTTCCGTGTGCTCCGGTATCTAGTCATGCCTGCCACATGACCACGGAAATGTCTGCAGAAGCAGACAGCGCTGGCTCTTCGGCTTAGAAACAGAGATGAGCACTGCACCCTAGAGTCGGATACGACTGGCTTTCGAGCAAGGGAAACCTTTACCTTTACCTTACCTTAATGTGTAATCAGGAAATTATCAGGGATTCTGTTATCTACTAATTAACTACCAGCTGGTGAGGCCATTGTCTTGCCCTATCACGGAATCTTTCCGGAACTAACTTCATCAAGTATATCACATTACAGTTTGCTCTCCTACTTAGGGAGTCCGTGGATATGATTAATACATCATGTGTTTACCTTTAATTACCACCTTGTGACTTTGCCTTTACCTATGTCCGAGCTAATGGCCAAGGTGTTATGCATGAATCCTTAACTATGGCTAATATTAATCCGCACCCAATTTCCCCTTCCAACCAAGTTATGAGGGCTCGAGGGCGTGTGCGCCCGAACCCCACCTTTCAGGAAAGGTTATGCCAATTATATCTGCGGATAAACCACATTCCCTCTTTCTTTTATTTCTAAATCAGCCTGGCCAAGAGCTCGGTATATGTATGGCATGATTTGACATGGAGTGATGATGTCTCGGGGTTTCCACCATTGGGTACACATTGATAGCAATGAGGGTATACATTGCGCAAAACAGCAAAACATTATCCCCAAAACCACAACACCCATAATTACTTTGAGTGTTGTTTGAAGCCATTCCCATGGAAACCATGACCAGAGAGCATTCCAACCCCCCTCCCCACGTTGCATCTTCCTTAATATTTTGTACTATTGTGTGAAGGTCTGTGACCTGGCTTTGGATTTCACAAGAGTTGTCCGTGGGGTTAAAACAACACATGCCATAGACAGCCTCACAACCTAGGTGATGGAAAAGCAATAGGTAATCGATAGCTGCTTGATTATCTAACACTGCATGTCTGAGCTCAATCTGCTCTCGGTTGAGCATTGGCGATGGCGGATGAGGTATGATTAATGGCCTTAGCTAGCGCACACGCCAACTGACCAATTCTTTGAGCATTGCCCATGGCTAAACCTGGCATGCCGAATATGCTGACCGCCAATGAGATGTACTCAGCTTTGCTCAACAATCTGATATTGCTGTCACAGGTACTGTCTAACCTGGTAGCACGTACGTTCCGTGCGGGTTTGGGAGTGACTGTGTTAGGAATGACCATATCTTTTGTGGGGAGCAACAATGTCAGACGGCTGATACAACAATATGAATCAGATACATTTGCAGGAATATAGTTCCATGTGCGTTGGGTACAAGTCCAGAACCAGCCTGAGGGCAAGATGATGTGCTCGTGCAGATGAGTTGCTGGTACTGGTTGATTACAAGTCCAAGTCTCTTTTCCCGTGTCCAGGCAGGGCAAGTGGGCACCCTTTCCTGAAGCACACCCCAGCACCCGGACACAAGATGAGTTTCTGCCAATGGCCACCCTGGGAGTTTCCAGAGTAACCACATCAGTAGGCAATACCTTTGTGGTCCCCATCCCCAAAGAGGATAAGATACATATGTTTCACCTCGGTGTATACCAAGGAAGCTCGGCGGCTTGCCGTCCTTGGTTGGCTTGTCTGGTGCATGGCAAACTGGGATGAGACAGGTACTCAACAGAGAAGCAGAGTCCGTGGTCTGCTTCAAGCAAAAATATGACTGGTTGACAAGTCCAGCCAATTTCTCCCAAATGTTGTAGTGGAGTCTGGCAGAGAGGGAGAGATCCCCGCCAGGCATCAAATCTTCAATTGAATCTGCTTCCAAAGAAGCTGCTTGAACCCCTACCCCAAAAAGCAAGGAAAGGATCAAGATGATCACCAAAAAGTTGTAGGTGATCTGGGACAAAACTGCGATGATCATGTTTTCTGGAGTGAACTCGGCATTCTACTGTCGCATAATGGATGCTGCATCGTCACACAAGATCTTGACCATTCCCCATGTGATCTTCGGTGCTGTCCTCGGTTGAGGTTGTCTCTTCTGTCTGGGTCCCCCATTCATGCTCAGCCCCTCCATCTCGGGTAACGGATCCGGGAACGCTTGGCTCCACACCATCAGGTCCGAGATGCAGCTTGACACACCGGGCCGGAATCCAGATGACACCTATAGGAGACATAATTGCTGCATACCCTCTCCCCCACGTTATCAAGGGTGCCAGCCCCTTCCAGGAAGGGTCCGACGGCACTCGGTAACACACTAGAGGGTGCGGGAGGATTTCTGTATGACAGAAAAGCTTCACCTGCGGGTTACAGTCTGAAAAAATGTTAAGATGGTTGTACGTGAATAGGACTTTGTGCAAGCATTGCTGTGCCTGACCCTGATTTTTCGGGAGGGCTAGTTCCCCCCTTTCTGTTTGTTTTTCAATGTATGACTTGAGCGTCCGATTCACCCGCTCGACAATTGCTTGTCCCTGGGGATTGTATGGAACTCCGAATGTGTGCTTAACATCCCAGGTGGCCAGAAACATGGCCAGCTGCCTGGAACTATATGCCGGTCTGTTGTCGGTCTTCACATGCCCTGGTTTGCCCATGGTCGCGAAGCACGACAAGAGATGTTGCTCTACGTGTGTTGCCGTTTCTCCCTTCTGAGCCGTGACCCATACAAACTGTGAGAATGTATCAATGGAGATGTGCATGTACTGCCATCTCCCAAATTGTGGAATGTGTGTGACATCCATCTGCCACACCTGGTTGGCTTCTGTCCCTCGTGGGTTGATCCCCCACGAGGACCCCCCCCCGTGGCTCCTGCACATTGTGGACAGGAGCGGACTATACCCTGAGCTTGAGATAATGGCAGGTTGAACTGCCGTGCGAGCGCTTTGGCATTTTGATGAAAAAGTGCATGGCTTTGAATAGGAGTCGTAAAGACTCCCAGAACCGATTTCTGGTGGATTTCTTTTCCGGCCACATCTGCTCTACTGTTGCCCTGTGAGATGGGACCAGGCAGGTCCTGGTGGCTTCTAATGTGTGCTACATAGAGCTTTTCCTTGCGGTTGTCTATCGCAGGAGTGATGTAGGCTCCCGGTAGACTGTGAATCAAATTTCTTACATACTGACTTCTGTAATCATGTTTAGTGACTCGTTTGCAAATGTGCGTAAGGCAAGGTTCGCTGCTGCCAATTCCGCCCTCTGTGCAGATTTTTGCGGAAGTGTCAGAAGCATTTGCCATGCCTGCCCCTCTTGCCATGTAAGAACACTGTAAGTTCTATCCCCATCGATGAATACTGTCTTTGCCCCCTGGAGAGGAACCAAAGACAATAACCCATGCAGATTGACTGTCCGCGTTTGAAGCGAGACTAGTTGAGGGTCTTTTGGCAAATGGTATGCCCAACATCCTGTGAATAATTCCAATGCAATCGGAAGAGTGTCTCCGAGTTGCATTAACTGTTGGATCTGATCTTTAGTAAATGGCACAACGATTTTTGCTAAATCGTAACCTGAGGTATCCCTTGCTCTCAGTCTACCTCGGTAAATCACTGTGGCGACCAGTTCTTACGGAGGGATGATGTTTCGGGAAGAGGTGTGTGGTAAATACACCCATTCCACGATTTTCGCCTCCCGGTCGGAGTCTACGCCTAGAGCTCCGGTGAACATGGTCCCAGTTCAGACTATGTAAAGGTTCAGGACAGGAGCATATGGTCCCTGGCTGATTCTGTCTACCCACCATTGGCTGAGGACTTGGTTGACTTTTTCAAGAGTCATGCAAGCCTCTTGCGGAATTTGAATCCGGTCTGCTGGCTGCTTTCCTAGTGTTAGCAGCTAGAAGCTCTGTATCTAACCTAAAACACGGTCTTGCCCAATTGATATTTCCAAGAATCTGCTGAAGCTCCACTAGCGTGACTGAACTTTGAAGGTTGATTTGTGGCAATACTGGAGCTGCGAAAGATCGGAGAAGCCGATGACCCAGATATGAGTAGGGTTCAGTTCTCTGAACTTTCTCTGGGGCGATAAGTAACCCCTTATCCCCCAGAGTGGTCTGGAGGTCCTTAAACATTTCGCTGCAAAGTTGCGGTGCTGCAATCAAAATATCATCCATGAAATCACATACCAAGACTGTGGGGTGCAGGTTCCGAAACTTTTCCAGTGCCCCATGAATGTAAATTTGACACAGAGTTGGCGAGTTGAGCATGCCCTGGGGCAAATACTGCCATGCGAACCTTTGAGTAGGCTCTCTGTGGTTCACGGCTGGCACCTTTCATCTAAAGGAATGGTGTAAAAACAGTCTTTCAGGTCTACGGCCAGGATCTCCCAACCTTCGGGGATCATATTCGGATTGGGGATGCTACATTGGAGCGGTCCCATTGGCTGAATACACTTATTGATCTCTCTTAGTTCATGAAGGAGTCACCACTTCCCTGTCTCTTTCTTTATGACAAAAACTGGTGAATTCCAGGGACTAGTGGAACGCTGTATGTGTCCCGTGTCGAGTTGCTCTTTAACAAGCTGCTTTAGGGCTTCTAGTTTTTCCCCCACTATCTGCCATTGCTCTACCCAGACTGGCTCGTTGGTCAGCCATTTAAGCGGCAAAGCCATTTACCCGAAGGTAAGGGTGGCACGATACTGTTGCAAAATGTCCCTTCCCCAGAGATTTACGTGCATGTCTAAGACGTGTGGCCGGATCATGGCCGTGCCTTCGGCTCTGGGGATTGTGACTTCTACCCAATCTCGACCTCTGTATGCTTCCTGGACACCGCCTACCCCCCACACATCGGAGCGTGGCTCAAGAGCCCATTCATCAGGCCACTGCCTCTGGCTGACCATGGTGATGTCAGCTCCGGTGTCGAGCAGCCCGTCAAAAGGTTTTTTGTTTAAAAATACCTTAATGACTGGTCGCTGTCTCCACTCTATGTTCTTTTCCACTGTTGCTATGATCTGGTATCCTTCCACTGCCCCTTCCTCACTTGGGTGGTCTGTTGACCTGAACTCTGAGCTGTCTCTGGGTCTTCCGTGGCTGCTCCCTGGCGAGTGACAAGGAACCATGCTCAGTTGTGCTAATGAGTCTCCTTTGTGAATTGTTTGGAGTAGATGTGTCCAGAGCTGAATCTGGATTACACCTGAAAAATTGGAGTCTATGACTCCCGGAATCACGAAGATTCCCCACGTTCCTGCACTACTGCGAGGCAAAACTAAACCTATGACACCTTTAGGCAGGGGTCCCTTGTACTGGGAATTGACTAGATGGAGGGCAAGTCGCATGTGACTTCTGCCTGGCATTCCAATTCTAGCCCCGTGCTGCCTTTGGTTACGGCCTGTACCTCAGTATTGCAGGGTGGAGTGCTATGGGGAGTTATTGGAAGTCCAGCTCTGGTGCCTCCAGAGCGGCTGTGGTCTCTATTTGGACTGGGGCTAGAGACAAGCCCGTGTTCCAGTTTCCCAATTTCGGACACTGGCTAGCCCAATAAAAGCCATTGTGGCATCTTGGGCACTGTGTGGATGGAACCTTGGGATGACCCGTGGCTTGGCCACCTCCGTTCTTTTGGG
Source organism: Bradypodion pumilum (assembly GCA_035047305.1). NCBI lineage: Eukaryota > Metazoa > Chordata > Lepidosauria > Squamata > Chamaeleonidae > Bradypodion > Bradypodion pumilum. Next base: position 182,294,788 of record JAWDJD010000004.1, on the reverse strand, counting down.
ATTTTTTACATCGACACTCTCTAGCGAAATGACCAATCTTGCCACAGTTGTGGCAGGCTCCCTTGGTTTTGCCCTTGGGCTTTCCCCCGCCTTGTACGGCCACCGCTAACAGACCCATTTTATAGGAATCTGTCCCAACGTCAGCACAAGCTCTGATCATGTCAGTAAGTGTCAGATCAGGATGGTTGCCCATAGCCTGCAAGATTTTGTGGCAATCAAGGTTGGCGTTGTCTTTAGCCAGTTTCATCATAAGCTCCTCCTGGGCTTGCTGATTGTCTGTCTGCTTATTGATTGCTTCCTCTAGCCTATTGATGAAGTCCATATAGGGCTCTTGCGATTCCTGCTTGTTCGCTGTGTAATTCTTAGCTGCTTTGCCAGTAGTGGGGACTTTGAGATATGCCTTGAAGGCAGTCTCAGATGCCAATTGGAGTGTGGTTGCTGGCAGGATGGACTGCACTGGGATGGTTTTGAACGGACCTGAGCCATATAGCTGCTCAGCAATTACTGCTCCTCCCATCCGAGCAGCCCTTGCCTGCGCTTCAAGCCTGAATTCACTGTCCCACAACAAATACTGGCTGGGGTTTAGCTTCATCCACATAATGACTTTCCAGTCATATGGGATAAGTGTCATTGCCTCACACAGCTGCTGGAGCGTGCCTCTGGTGAAGCGGCTCTGGAGCCCTGTTTCTGAGATTGCTTTGCAGATCTCAGAAGGTAGCTTGTATGGAATCACGGTGTGAACCGCTGCCTGGTTGCCTGTGAGGGCATCCATTTTGATATGTACTGGACATAACTGTTTAATCACAGCTAGTTCTTGGGCTGACAAATCCCCTTTCTGTGTTTCCTCCTCTACCATGCGCTGAAAGGACCTCTTGGCTACCTGGGAACTCTGGGTTGTCTGAGAAGTGCCTGCACTTTCCTGACTCTTGTTCCCTCCCATGGCATCTGCTGTTACCATGGGAGTGAAGTCCCTTATGCCTCCTTGTCTAAACTGAATTGTCGGATAGAGACCTGCTGGGGCAGATGGTTCTGCATGCGCTGGGGATTTCTCTGTCTCTATCTGGACTGGGTTCACCTCTGAAATAACTTTCCTACACTTGCTCCATGTGCTAATGATCTTTGCTGGTGCTCTCGGCTCTTGCCTAATGTAGTTCCCTACCCTGTCCCAAATTCTGAGATCGAGTGTGTCTGCTTCTGGATAAAACAAGCAGTGATCTCTAATGTACACCATTAGGTCTGCCAATTTTGCACTATGAATGCGGGTGTGATTTAGCCTGGCCAGGTGCTTGAGCTCCTCTACATGAGCTCTCCTGTCTGCGGATGAGGCTTGCCTGTGTTGACAAGCTCCCATATTACCTGACGTGGTCCTCCAAAGTTGCCTTCTCAGGATGAGTCAATGCATCTTCAGGTCAGGATATGGTGAAGTGAAGGTGTACAATCCTTCAGGATGGAGTGTGGATCACGGACTGCTGCCGCGGGCCTTTGGGGCCTCTGCAATGTAATCAGGGCTCACAGCTCACCCTGATGAGAAATGCATTTTTCCGATGAATGAAGAGCTGCAGAGCCTTGGAGTGTTGCTCTGCCTATCGAGATGCCTAGCCTTGTGGCCATGCCTAGTTCCGATCGGATGGCTTTCTGACCTGAACTCACCGCAACCACTGGAAAAATCAAGCGTGGCTCTAGCGTAGAACCGCACCGATCACGTCGCCGGGATGGATGGCCTGGATTTCGTCAGGCAGGATGACCTGGATGACGTCGGGGTCACCAGATGTTGCAATGGTGGGCCAGAAATGGCCTGCTGGGTCGCGGAGTGACTGGACGCAAGGAAGGCATGGAGGCAAAGGTGAGGTGAACGTCCAGTTCCGATTGGCTCGGAGTGCTGGCATTTATTGCCTGCCTCGGGTCATTGCTCGCATAGGCTGCTCGTGACCCGTCACAGAAGACTGCCAACATGGCACATTGTTAATCCAGTTACATTTGCAGAAGTTACTTGGAAGTAATGTGTAATCAGGAAATTACCAGGGAGTCTGTTATCTACTAATTAACTACTGACTATCGTCTTGCCCTATCACGGAATCTTTCCGGGACTAACTTCATCAAGTATATCACATTACAGTTTGCTCTCCTACTTAGGGAGTCCATGGATATGATTAATACATTGTGTGTTTACCTTTAATTACCACCTTGTGACTTTGCCTTTACCTCGGCTAATGGCCAAGGTGTTATGCATGAATCCTTAACTATGGCTAATATTAATCCGCACCCAATTTCCCCTTCCAACCAAGTTATGAGGGCTCGAGGGCGTGTGCGCCCGAACCCCACCTATCAGGAAAGGTTATGCCAACTGTATCTATGGATAAACCACACCACATAAAGGCAGCTGTGCTCTTATCTATGACACTTTAAGCTATTTTCAGCTGAGGCGGAATATTTCCTTCTCGTTCCTCCCTTACCAGTTCTATGTTGCAGATAATGACATCTGTTTTCCTTTTGTTTTTGTCTCTGGGAATGTCTTAAGAAAAGGGCAAACTTGTCCCTGTGGAGAATATCTGTTTTTCCCCTGTTCCTGTGCGTACTACCCACCTGACTGCACACACTCCTATTATATGCTCAGATGGCAAAAACACCAATGTGCCAGTGAGCTACAGCCCTTCACAAATAGTTCATTGGCACTAAATCAGTGGAAGGTGAACATGAGGCCTTTGTTAATTCTGGTTCAAGTAAAATCTAGCACGCAGTACTGACAACATTGATTGAATGTGACTTGTTTTTCTGTTGGGACCCTTTCTTAGCTTTACCTGGAGTCACAGGGAATTGAACCTGCTAAATTTCTTGCATACTAAGAAGATGCCCCTGAATGTATCCAAGCCATCTTAGGAAAAGAGAGAAGCTGAGCATCCATTGAGGTTGGTACTGCTGTGCAACATTGGATGTTGGCACAACCTTCATAAGGTACTACCTCTGTTTGAACCTTCTGATGTCTCTACAAGATGCATGTGAGAGGTCCCACAAAACTCTTGCCACTTCAGTTTAGAGTTTTATTTAATCTCCTCATGGGGTCCTGCTTGCATTTGCCATTGCTACTCCTACCCTCCTGTTTCAGTGTTGTGACCGCACACATGCATAGTTTTTCTCTTTTCCTGTGGGGCTTCCCTCCAAGGTTTAAGCTTCGAAAATTATACTTCTCCAAACCTTGGGGTTCCACCAAGCACACAGAGACAAAAAGCAGACAAAAAAAGGTGGCCTTATTTATATTCCGGTGCTGCTGAAATTCAACCACCTGGGTTCATTTTAAAAAGAATTTCCACTGGGCTTTGGCATTACTCTATTGCAAAATAATAGCAAAGTGCTGAGTGTCACTTTTAAGATTGCCAATTCATTTAAAGTTTTTCATCACCAAAGGTGCCACATGATTTGTTGTTATTTGGAGGCAAGATGATAGCACACACTCAACCTAGTCTCCATTAATTTGACTCATTTCCATTTAGTGGCTCTCACCAAATCTTGTGGCAGTGAATTTTGCATTTCTGCATACTTGAGTCCTGCACTATTCAAAGGTGCCCATTCCCTTGGAAGCTGCTTATATTTAGTCAAACTTTGAGCCTAGTATCATTGATACTGACCAGCCATGGCTCTCCAGGATTTCAGGTAAAGGTTTTTCCTGTCCCATCTGGATGTCACATATTGAATGTGGACCATTCTGTGTTCTAAATGTGCACCCTACCATTGAGCCACAGAAAAACTGCAGAGTTTTTAGAGTTGTCTGTAAGAAGAGGAAGAAAATCTTGATTTGCTTATTTTAAACATTGAGCAGATGGGTTGACAAGTCTGATGAAGAACAAGGGCTACTCCTGCAGAGTCATCATAAAGCCATGTCCAAGAAATAGCTGATCAATCTATTTCCTTCCCGTGCCTTCTCTCCGCAGCTCTACAGGGGTCAATGGTGTGTTCCCCTCCCACCATTCAGCAGCTGAGCATCACGCGATAGGGAGCAGCTGTTCTTGATGGATGCAGGTGGACACTGGCCTTGCAAAAACCTGGAGCGATTGGTTATGCATGCTTCAGAGACTCCGCAGAGACTCTTGAATTTTACCCACCTTAACAAGAAAAGGGCCAGGGGGAGGGAGGGCTGATGATGGGTAAGAATCACAGCAGACATACTATTTTCACACAGATTTAAAAGTGTATGGCTGATCCAGGTAAGACAATGCACATTTGCTCACTTTCCTGCCTTCTCATGATTTATGAGACTTTTCCTAGAAGTTCCTCTGGAACAATGCTGAGAAGGAAATACCTTTATTGTCTTGGACAATAGTATTAGTACTGATACCTCCACAGTCCTGTGGTTTTCTCATACCAGCCACCTTGGATCTCTCTACTGGAGTAAGCAGGATAAAAATAAAATCAAATGAATAAACATGCAGTATTGTAACACCTTATAACAAATTTATTTTGGTCCATTTGATTGTGGTTCCAGATTCATATTAAATATATGTTTGAAAGTAGCAGCAAGAACTGTGTAAGGCTCAGTGATTGGAAGAAGTACCAGAGTATCTGACTCTTAATCTTCTAAGCACACATGCATGGATGCATGCACACATGCATGCATGCACGCACACACGGTGGTGGTGGGGGAGACACACAGTATCTGACTTTCAAGGGTTACTCCGAGACTGGAATGCTTCCATGACCTCGCCTTGTTAGCTGGAAGGCTGGCAAGTTGGCAGTTGGAGACCTGGGTTCTGCATGATGGATTGAGCACACGTCTCTGTCCCAGCTCTTGGGGACATGAAAGGAGCCTCATTTGGGCATTCCCTGAGCGGAGTTTCTTCTGCAGAAATCCTTTCAACCCAGATTAATTTCTGACATGGAATTATTATTATCAATGTAAGTGTGTGGGATCATTGAATCTAACATCGTAGTGGTAACTACAGCAAGAATATGTTGGCTGAAATTATGTTTGCAGAGCTATGCTATGTAAGTATGATGGCATCATCAAGCCAAGGCAATTTTCGGGGAATAAAAAAATTCTGATTTGCCATAAAGAAGCAGCTGGAATATATGAATCTTCAATTTCAGATCTTGAACAAAATGCCCTGCACCTATGTTCTCAGAAGGGTTAATTATCTCTGGAAATTTTATCTAATTTCCCCAAATACTATTACTGCAACAACAACTTTTATAAAGTACTGTACTAGTAGTAGCAGCAGTAGTAGTAATGTTATCAGCAATCTGTTTTAAACACACTCACAAAATTAAAAGGTATATAGGGTAAGCACCACTCTGTGAAATCATGATGGCGCCTAATCGATACAGCAGTGAAGCTAACTGCAAGAACCAAGCAGAGAATAGGTGGTTCTTGTGCTTCTGAGACTTTTGCCTGTTCCTTTGAGAGCCTTAAGATTAAGCTATTGTAATCCCAAAATATCTTTGTCATTTCCACTATCCTGAATTGCTCAAAATTATTATTATTATTATTATTATTATTATTATTATTATTATTATTATTATTATTATTATTATTATTATTATTATTATTATTATTATTATTATTATTATTATTATTATTATTATTATTATTAAAAAGTTCATATCCCTTCTTCTTTTCTCCTCCATATGCTTGACATTTATTCCTGGAAAACATGTAAAACTATTTCTCTCTTCCTTTAAATTTCTCCTCAGGATCAGTTTTTCCATGAAGATGTTGGCTTTTTTTTTGTCTTCATCCTAAATTTCCAGTTAGCAAGGGATGAATTGTTAACCTGAACTACGTATCCCCATCTTTTGTCACTTTCCCAGTCACTGACCAAACCATACCTGTCAACCTTCCTGGATTGGCCGGGATTTCCCGGTTTCTGGCGCCGATTTGCGCCATTTCCCGCCCTGCGCTGCCAAAACCCCGGAATTTGGCAGCGGAGGGAAGGAGATACTGTGCAGCCCTTCTGCGCAGGTCACCTTCTATGTATGTGTAGAAGGGTTTTAAGCTTGCGTAGAACCCTTCTACGCATGCGTAGAACCCTTCTACGCATGTGTAGAAGAGGGCTACGCAAGCGTAAAACCCTTCTACGCATGCGTAGAAGGTGATCTGCACAGAACCGTTGACAGGTATGGACCAAACTCAGAAAGCAGGTGCTTCAGAGCAAGGGCATGTCTTTTTGTTATGTGATTTTATATTGTAATTCACACTGATGTTCACCTTCATCTTATGTCCCTTATTTTCCTCTTATTATTTTCATGTATAATATTTTGCCTTGTTTCCACAAGGATGAATAGTCTCAGTAAAGGTTACAATGCTCTGTTGATGTTGTCTGCTCTTGGGTTTTTCTGTATTATGTTTTCACTTTCCTGGGGTGTTCCACAGATAGTTGAGTCAGAAACTCCTCAGCCAATCCATCCAAGTCTCAAATGCTAACTGTTGTCCCCTTAGGCAAACACGGTGCCTCATTTCTACAAAAGAAATGCTTTAGCCACTGTTCTGCAAGAATAACTCTGTGGCCATTTGCTGTAAACACAAGAAACACAAGAAGACACTTTCAGGAACCATTTGAAACATGTATAGACAGAAACACCCACCACCACCACCACTTGGCTTTAAATGGTTCAGGAGATCAAGAAAGGGACAGAATCCAGAATGGAAGCTGTTCTATATGTGCTTCATTGGAATGAATAGGTGGTTTATTTGCTTTCTAAAACCAGAATCCTGTTCTACCTTCTGCACTCCAGTAAGGGCACATTTTTCTATATCTTGTGCATATCTATGCTATGGAGTAATTCACTAAATAATTAAGCTCAAAAGTATTTTTAAAAGAAAACTAAGGCAGACTCAAAGGATGGGAGGAATAGCACGCTGTTGAGAGTGAAGTTTGTTAGAGACGTCAAGAGAGGAATACTTTGATGGGCATCTCCTTTGATCTGTGCTCTGAATATAGCCTCACGTTTTCCTGTATTCAGCTGCTACCTAATTACCAAATGGCAGGGCCAAGGCAAGTTCGCACCACGTTGCCGCAGCAGTAGATACGCGGGCCTGGAAGGATGTCGATTGCACCACCGCCATTGATGCTTACAGAATACTGCCTCTCTCATTGATTGAGTTTGGAAACAGTCGTATTTTATTTTTCATTAAATTGTTAATCAGAAATACCTCCCTCCCTCCCTCCCTCATTCTGTCTTTTCCTCTTTCTCTCTCTCCCCCCCTTCCTCCCTCCCTGCCTGCCTCCCTCCCCATCCACCCTCCCTCTGTAGTATTATTTCTGTGGTCTGAAGACCAAGACAGAAAAGTTCCATTGCCATAGAAACAGCTTCATATCAATTTAATGCCTTGGATCAGTCCCTCTCGAACTGTTTCTCATCAAAAGACCTAATTGTTGGCCCTGATCTCTACTGCTCAATTAGTGGTGATGTCTCCCTTCAAGTTAATTGCTAGCGATGGGAGGAAGTAGGACAAATGTAACCTTTTAGATGAAAAGATTTCTTTCCATTCCTTCGCCTTTTCTGCTCAGATACACTTCAGAGCTCTCAACTCCCTGTTCTGAAGAAGCCCAGGGGAGTTGGGGGTGGGGAGGCAGAGACGAAGAAGGGACAGCACAGCAAGTCCATGCAGGAAGCAGAGCCCATGATGGCTAGAGACTGCCCTTTTCACAATGCTCTTGCTCATGCGGTCTTTCTTTCTCACCCCCAATGTCGCTACCAGGATTCGTAACCTCACAGCAAAGCCTGTTGTTTTGACAACACAAAACAATATTTGTGCATCAATTCAGATTTAGGCAAAACCCAAACCAAATTGGGCTGGCTTGAACAGATTTGGGAGTGGAGGTGTGCAAAATAGAGTGAGACTCCCCCAAAGTGGACTGAACTGAACACTCCCAGAGGTTCATTAATGGTTTGGACTTGGAGCAGGACAATACATGTCTGTTAAATGGTATGTTTTTCACCAAACTCTCTATATAAGGGGGAAGTGGCTCAAGTGGCTAAAATGCTGACTGGAAGGCGGGAGGTCAGCAGCTTGATTCCTGAGAACTGCAGGGTGGAATGTCCCAGTTCCTGCCAACCTAGCAGTTCGAAAGCAAGAAATTGCAAGTAGATGGTTGTGTATGTAACAGTATTACTTTAAGAATGTATGAATGTAACCTTACAATGATTACAATGTAACCCAGCTGTTTAAGGAACATGAGTAAGCTGCCCATAGAGGGCAGCTGCGAGCGTTTAGCTCACATGGTTCACATTCCCCAAATCACAGGCAGCCGCGGGAACCTTTCCCACGCGAGGATCACCTGGAGAAGATGGGCGTGACTCAGAATGATGTCACGCCGGTAGCAGCCAATGAGCTACTGTGCAACGATATTCAAATGTATTTACTGCAGTATATAATGAGCTGTACCTCCGCCATTACCACATGTTCATCTTGACCACCATGAAATAAACCTGTGTTTAGCCCCCTACTGCGGCTCCTTCTTTGTCTTCCGTGCAAGACACTAAATTGGCGACAAGGATGGGATACATGGCGCATCCCAAGGTCAAGAATCATCAATTTGATATCAGCGACCCAGAACAATGGGGGCTGTACGAGTGCCAGTTTCGGCACGCGATGGATGCTGCAGGCATCGACGACGACGCCAAGATGCGCTCGCACTTCCTTGCCCAGGTGGGGCCGGCCACGCTGCGTATCCTGATGAACCTGGTGGCTCCCCGGAAGGTAGACGTGGTGCCCATCGACCGCATCCTGGCGCTACTGGGCGAACACTTCCAGCCTCCAGTCTCGATTTTCCCGGCCAGGGTCGCATTCCACAGACGGGACCAGCGCCCGGGGGAGTCCGTGTCCGCCTACGTGGCAGCCCTCAGGCTCGCGGCGGTCAACTGCCAGTGGGAGGACCTGGACACGGCCCTCCGAGACCGCATGCTGTGTGGCCTGAGGGACGAGGAGGTCCAGAGGAAGCTGATGACCCGCGACCATCGCCTCACGTTCAACGAGGTACTGCGCCTACAGTTCGGCGTGAATTCGGCCCCCGGGATCTTTCAGTCCCTTGTAGAACGCCTTTTAAAGGGGCTTCCAGGTGTGCTCCCATATTTTGACGACGTCTTGATAACAGTGGGGAGCGAATCAGAGCTAGCGAAGAGGCTAGACGGGGTCCTTTCAGTATTCGAGAAAGTGGGACTTCGACTAAGAAGGGACAAATGTGTATTTTTTGTGAGGGAGGTTGAGTTTCTCGGGTTTAAGGTAACCCCGGAAGGCATCAAGCCTTCCGAGTCCAAGGTTGCGGCTGTACAAAACGCCCCTCGCCCCACCGCGAAACCGGAGTTGCAGTCATTCCTGGGGCTCCTCAACTTTTACCACTCCTTTTTGCCAAGGAAGGCATCTGTTGCGGAGCCACTGCACGCGCTACTTAAGAAAGAGGTGGTTTGGCAGTGGGGAGACAGGCAAGAGAAAGCGTTCAAGGAGCTCAAAACGCTTCTGTCCTCGGATGCGGTACTGACCCATTTTGACCCGAGGAGGCCAGTGGTTTTAGTCTGTGATGCATCCCCAGTGGGGGTGGGGGCGGTGTTGTGCCACGTGTTAGAGAGCGGGCGGGAAGCCCCAATTGCGTACTACTCCAGGTCCCTTTCAAAGGCAGAGCACAACTATGCGCAAACAGATAGGGAGGCCCTAGCCATCATCGCGGGAACAAAAAAGTTCCACGATTTCCTATACGGCCGCGAGTTTACGGTTGTGATGGATCACAAGCCTCTCCTGGGAATCTTTACCACGGGCAAACCCACCCCACAAATTCTATCCCCCCGAATGCTACGCTGGGCGATTTTCCTTAATGCCTATCAGTATGAGCTAGTCTATCGCCCAGGGAAGGAGATCTCTCACGCGGACGCACTGTCCCGGTCTCCTCTCCCTAGTTTAGGAGATCCCGCATGCAAGGTAGAGCAGGACCATCAAGTTCTGCTGATCGAGTCCCTCGACTCACCCCCCATAGTGTCGGCGGACCTCGCCAAAGCCACGGCGGCCGACAAGATCCTGGCCCAAGTCAGTTCCTGGGTAAGGAAAGGGTGGCCCGCAACTCCCCCCGAGGAGCATTTCAAGGCATTTTTCAGGCGTAGAGTAGAGCTGCTTGCTCTGGGGCCAGCGGGTGGTTATCCCCGAAAAGTTGCGGGCGAAGGTGCTGAGGCTACTGCATACCAGCCACCCGGGCATAGTGCGCTCCAAGGCGCTGGCAAGGAGTTACTTCTGGTGGCCCCAGATAGACGCTGAGATAGAGCATTTAGTGGGCACGTGTGAGAGCTGCCAGAGCTCTCGGCCCGAGGAATCCAGGCTACCCCATAGGGAATGGGACACGGCCCGGGGGCCATGGTCCCAGATACACATCAACTTCGCTGGCCCCTTCCGCGGGTCCATGTTCCTGCTGATAGTCGACTCGTATTCCAAATGGCTGGAAGTGATCCCCATGACTAGCACCTCATCTGCCGCAACCATTAAACACTTGCGCAGGGTGTTTAGTTGTTTCGGCCTGCCGGACATCCTCGTTAGCGATAATGCTAGTAACTTCACTTCTGCGGAATTCAAGGCATTTATCGAGAGGAATGCCATCCGCCACATTACCGCTGCCCCATTTCACCCCGCCACAAACGGTCAGGTAGAGCGCCAAGTGCGCACTACGAAGGACACACTGCGGCGCATGGGTCCCGGTGAGTTGAACCTCCAACTGTGTCAGTTCCTCATCTGTTATAGGGCAACTCCCCTAGCCTCTGGACTTTCGCCGGCGGAGCTCCTCATGAGGAGGCGGCCGGTAACTCTTTTTGATCGGTTGGATCTGACCAGGGTGGAGGATGAAGGGAGGAATATAGTGGTAGAGAGTTCCAAAAGTTTTTCGGTAGGGGACCCGGTGTACTGCAGAAACTATGCGGGTTCGGGACCAACGTGGCTTCCAGGGACTATCATTGAACAAACAGGGCCAGTGTCCTATAGGGTCGAGACTCGCACAGGTCTACTCTGGAGATGGCACGCTGACCAACTCAGAAGGCGAGTCACTAGTGAAGGGGAATCAGCGTTAGGGTCCTCCCCCACCCGCGTAACCCAAGGGGGAGACACGGCGGCATCCTCGGGTACAAATGCATACCCTAGATTCTCACCTGAGGAGGTAGTGCAAGAGTGGGATGAGTTTGATTTTACGTTACCATACCAGGGGGGTGTCGTGGAGTGGTCCCCCACCCGTCCGAGCGAGAAGAGGGGTTTCAGTTCAGCCCCTGGTACCTCCAGTCCCCCCAGCCCTTTTGTTTTAGAGTATACCATAGCACCAAGCCCCCTGAGCCAGGCAGCTGGGGGAAGTTCACACTCTCCATCCCCTAGAACTCCGGGTCAGGCAGCAGGGAGTGGGGCAAGGACGCCGGTTGCAGGCGCAAGGGACCAGGTGGGGGAAACAAGGGTCTCCTCGTCGGTTACGAGGTTCATGCTGGGGGGGGTCCCCGGGCGCCACAGGCAACAGGCCGGGTTTTACCTCTCAGCTGTATGTTCCATTCCCTTCTCCCAATGCAAGGGTGTTGCAGAGCCCCCGCCGAATGACTAATGAGTCCCCCCTTTCCATTGCAGGACGAGACTCTGCAGAACTCGGAGCCCCTAGTTCCCCTGTGCTAAACCAAGCAGCCGCACGCCCCAAGCGCACATGCGGGAAGCCACAATGGTTGAGGGACTTCGTCCCATCCTAGGGGGGAGAAGTGTTGTGTATGTAACAGTATTACTTTAAGAATGTATGAATGTAACCTGACAATGATTACAATGTAACCCAGCTGTTTAAGGAACGCGAGTAAGCTGCCCATAGAGGGCAGCTGCGAGCGTTTAGCTCACATGGTTCACATTCCTCAAATCACCGGCAGCCGCGGGAACCTTTCCCGCGCGAGGATCACCTGGAGAAGATGGGCGTGACTCAGAATGACATCACGCCGGTAGCAGCCAATGAGCTACCGTGCAACGATATTCAAATGTATTTACTGCAGTATATAATGAGCTGTATCTCCGCCATTACCACATGTTCATCTTGACCACCATGAAATAAACCTGCGGCTCCTTCTTTGTCTTCCGTGCAAGACACTAAATAGATAAATAGGGACCACTTCAGTGGGAAGGTAAACAGCATTCTGTGCAATCCAGTGTCTAGTAGTCATGTATGCCACATGACCACAGAAACCTCTGCAGAAGCAGACAGCACTGGCTATTCAGCTTTGAAACAGAGATGAGAGCACTGAACTCTAGAGTCGGATACGACTGGTTTTCAAGCAAGGGAAACTTTTACCTTTACCTTTACTCCTATTGTCCTTTCTGAGACTTTGGCAGCAGTGAAGCAGAGAGAAAACAAGCAATGTGAAAAGTGTTTTTCATCCATGAGAAGTTTTCAGCCCCTGTTCCTATCTTTCGGAAATACTTCAGATTTGTTGTCTGGGAACACTTCTAGGACATCGGTCACATAGTTGCCTCCTTTCAAACACATTCCACCCTGAATTTAAGTTACCTCTTCTTCTCATCTCATTATACCTTCTGAAAGACTGCACATATTTGGCTGCTGAATTTACATACTATAAGCCATTTGCTGAACAATGGCCCACAAAGAACAAAGAGTGACTAGTGCATCTTTCCCACACTAAAAGCCTCCAAACTTTAAAGGCTTCAATGTAAGAATGTAAGAATGTAACCTTGTAATGAATACAATGTTTCTCAGCTGTAATGGAATGTGAGCTAGCTACCCATTGAGGGCAGCTGCGAGTGTTCAGCTCACATGGTACAAATTCCCCAATTACTGTCAGCTGCGGGAACATTCCCGCCACACTACACCTGGTGAAGAAGTGCATGACTCAGAATGACATCATGCAGGCGGTGGCCAATTGGCTACTGTGTATCCATATTCAAATGTGTTGTTGCTGTATAAAAGGAGCTGTACCTCTGCCATTACCACATGTTCAGATTGCATACCACCAAATAAAGATGTGTTTAGCTTTGTAACAGCTGACTGCTGCGTATCAATCTGCCAACATCAAATTGGTGACAAAGGTGGGATATGGTGTCCCACGGAATCAAGACAACACCTACCTTCGACATCAAGCACCCAGAACAATGGGAATTGTTTGAGATGCATTTTTGGAGTGCGCTGGTGGTTGCCGACATCACCGATGAGGCAAAGAAGCGGGCCCATCTCATCACGCTGATCAGGTACCCCACAATGAAGCTCCTAGTGAACTTAATAGTGCTGAGAAAAGTCAAGGAGGTCCCCCTCAAACAACTTCTGGCGGTGTTGCGGGGGCATTTTCAGCCAATGGTTTCCATCTTCACGGCCAGAGCTGCATACTGGAGGAGGGACCAGCACCTGGGAGAGTCGGTGGCTGACTATGTGGCGGGCCTCCGCCTAGCAGCGGGGCCATGTGAGTGGGAGAACTTAGAGATTGCCCTTAGGGACCGCATGCTCTGTGGCCTGCGGGACAAAGAGACTCAAAGAAAACTGATGAACCATGGCCACGATCTGACTTTCCAAACTGTGATGAAAGAAGCGCAGGCGGCCGAAACGATGAGGGCCGGAGTCAAGCTGTTCAAGGTGAGGCCCTCACCACTCGAAGAGGCAGTGACTGCGGTCCAAGCGGCCTGGCGGGCACTGCGCTCCCCGTTGTCACCTCCCTCGTCCCCGGAGGCCTCAGCAAACGCAGGCTCGGGCTCCAGTGAGGCATCCGGAAGGTCAGGAAGGAGTTGGCAGAGAAGCAAAGCAAGGGAGGTCGCCGATGCGACGGCTGCGCAGCTTCCCATGACAGGAGTAAGTGTCCGTTCTGGAAAGCCGAGTGTCACAACTGCGGGTGGCGAGGCCACATCGCCAAGGTGTTCAGGTGACAGCGAACAGAGGACAAGGGCTCAGCAGAACAACCTCGATGGAAGGCGACCGGGATCAGAAAGGTCTCTGATGACGACGACGCGCCGGCAGTGAACCGCGTGTCCCTAGAGCACCGGCGTTTTTTTTGTTAAGGTACTGTTACAAGGGGTCCCTGTTAGGATGGAAATAGACTCGGGGTTGTCCTACTCCATCCTTTCACAGAAGGAGTTCCTGTGCATTCCCCCTAATGCACGGCCCAAGCTGAGGGCCTTGAAGATGAACTTGCGGGATGTACAGGGTTATGGGATCCCAGTGTTGGGGTTGGGAACTTCATGGTGAAGTTTAAAAGGTTCATGGAGAAACTGCCCCTAGTAGTTCTTAAACAAGAGTCTTGTTGCCTCCTGGTGACTCAGTGGTTTGCCCCCCTGGGAATCGAACTGTCCGGCATAAACACCATCTAGACTGACCCAACACGAGATGTGTGCGAAGCACACCTGGCGGTTTTCGAAAAGGGGCTCAGGAAGTACAGGGGGGGCCAGTTTCGTTTGACTTAGACCCAGAAATCCGACCCATATGGCTCAAGTCAAGAAGAGTTCCTTTCGCCCTCAAGGACAAGATTGGGGCAGAATTGGACAAATTGGTGGGTCAGGGGATTTTGGTTCCAGTGGATTCTGCGGAGTGGGAAACTCCGATTGTTACAGCATTGAAATCTAATAGGGAAGTTAGGATTTGTGCTGATTATAAGTGTATGATCAACAAGGCTATGCGGCCCAATGCATATCCGGTGCCGGTAGTTAGCCACTTACTAGCCACTCTACATGGGGGTAAATTTTTTGCTAAGCTAGATTTGGTGCAGGCGTACCAGCAGCTCACTGTAACTCCAGCTGCTGCCGCTGCGCAAACCATCATCATGCACAAAGGTGCATTCAAGGTAACGCGCCTACAGTTCGGCATAAATTCGGCCCCCGGGATTTTCCAGTCCCTCGTGAAATGCCTTTTAAAGGGCCTCCCAGGTGTTCTCCCCTACTTCAACAATGTTTTGATAACTGGGTGGAGCAAATCAGAACTAGCGAAAAGTCTAGACAAGGTCCTAACAGTATTCGAGAAAGCAGGACTGAAGTTGAGGAGGGACAAATGTGTGTTTCTTGTGAGGGAGGTTGAGTTTCTTGGGTTCAAGATAACCCCCAATGGTATTAAGCCCTCCAAGTCAAAGGTTGTGGCTGTACAAGATGCCCCTCGCCCCACTGCGAAACCGGAGCTGCAGTCATTTCTAGGGCTCCTAAATTTTTACCATTCCTTCTTGCCAAGGAAAGCATCCGTTGCGGAGCCACTGCACAAATTACTGAATCAAGATGTGGTTTGGCGGTGGGGAGATAACCAGGAAGAAGCTTTCAAAGAGCTCAAGAGGCTCCTGTCCTTAGATGCCGTTCTGACCCATTTCGACCCAAGGAAACCTGTAGTCCTGGTCTGTGATGCCTCACCAGTGGGGGTGGGGGCCGTGCTGTGCCATGTGTTGGAAAATGGGTGGGAAGCCCTGGTTGCATTTTACTCCAGGTCACTTTCAAAGGCAGAGCGCAATTACACGCAAACAGATAGGGAAGCCCTAGCCATAATCGCGGGGACGAAGAAGTTCCATGATTTCCTGTACGGTCGACAGTTCTCCATCATGACCACAAGCCCCTTTTGGGAATTTTCACCACGGGCAAGCCCACACCACAGATTCTGTCTCCCAGAATGCTACGATGGGCCATCTTCCTCAACGCCTACCAGTTCGCACTGGACCACCGCCCGGGGAAGGAGATCTCCCACGCGGATGCGCTTTCCCGGTCTTCCCTCCCACAGTTGGGAGATCCCGAATGCGAGGTAGAACAGGAGCACCAGGTCCTGCTGATGGAGTCTCTCAACTCACCCCCCATAGTACCCGCAGACCTTGCCACAGCCACAGCAATGGACAAAGCTCTGTCCCTAGTCAGCTCCTGGGTTAAGAAAGGGTGGCCCACGACTCCCCCTATGGAGGAGTTCAAAGTGTTTTTCAAATGGAGGGTTGAACTCTCTATAGAGGGGCTGCCTCCTCTAGGGCCAACGGGTGGTCATTCCCGAAAAGCTACGACCGAAAGTGCTCAAGCTACTGCATACCAGCCACCTGGGGATCGTACGCTCTAAGGCTCTGGCCAGAAGATATTTCTGGTGGCCCCAGATAGGCCCCAGATAGAGCACATGGTGGGCATTTGTGAGAGTTGCCAGAGCTCTTGACCCGAGGAGTCCCGGCTTCCCCACAGAGCATGGGACATGGCTCGCGGCCCATGGTCCTGAGTGCACATTGACTTCGCTGGCCCGTTCCGGGGCTCCCTTTTCCTGTTGATAGTAGATTTGTACTCCAAGTGGTTGGAGGTCATTCCAATGTCCAACACCTCATCAGCTGCAACAATAAAGCAGTTGCGCAGGGTGTTTAGTTGCTTCGGTTTACCCGATGTGCTGGTCTTCAATAATGCCAGTACCTTCATGTCTGCCGAATTCCAGGCGTTCATCGAGAGGAACACCATTTGGCACATCACCTCTGCTCCGTTCCACCCCGCCACAAACGGTCAGGTAGAACATCAGGTGTGGACTACAAAAGACGCACTGCGGCGAATGGGCCCCGGGGATTTGAACCTCCAACTGTGCCAGTTTCTAATCTGCTACAGGGCAACTCCCCTGGCATCCGGGCTCTCACCTGCAGAGCTCCTCATGCATAGGAAACCCATAACACTCTTTGATCAGTTGGATCCGACCAGGGTGGAGGATGAGGGGAGGAATATAGAAATTGGGAGCACCAAAAGTTTTGCAGTAGGGGAACCGGTGCATTGTAGAAATTACGCGACCTCAGGACCAACATGGGTTCCAGGAGTGGTAGTTGAGCAAACGGGGCCAGTGTCATACAGGGTAGAAACCAGTACGGGTCTACTGTGGAGAAGACACTCCGACCAACTCAGGCATCGGGTCACCAGCAGCCAGGGCGAAGAGAGCCAACAAGGAGAGTCAATGTTAGGGTCCTTCCCCACCCGCTTATCCCAAGGGGGAGACACAGATTACCCCTTGAGTACAAATCCATATTCTTTGGGCTCTCAGAGTACAAATGCATATCCTCGGCTCCCACCAAGAGGGGAGGGGGATGATAGAAATCCATATCCTTTTGGAAGCATCGGGGGGGGGGGGGATAGGATGACGAAGTGGTTGAGGAGTTTGATTTTGATTTTTGAAACTGGGGGGGTTGCGGAGTGGTCCCCCACCTGTCCGAGCGAAAAGCAGGTTTTTTGTTTAGTCCCAGGTGCCACCGGTTTCTCGGGGTTAGAATTTAACCCTACCCCTCAACAAGAACCATCGAGGACAGCGAATCCACAGCAGACTGCTAACGAGTCTCATTCTCCCCTTGCAGGGTGAGAATCCATGGAACATGGAACCCCTAGTTCCCCCGAGCTCGGCCAAGCTGCCGTACGCCCCAAGCGCACATGCAGAAAACCACAATGGTTGAGGGACTTCATCCCATCCTAGGGGGGGGGGTGTTGTGTATGGAAACACTATATCTTTAAGAATGAATTTAACCACTTCACTGTAAGAATGTAACCTTGTAATGAATACAATGTTTCTCAGCTGTAATGGAACGTGAGCTAGCTACCCATTGAGGGCAGCTGCGAGTGTTCAGCTCACATGGTACAAATTCCCCAATTACTGTCAGCTGCGGGAACATTCCCGCTACACTACACCTGGTGAAGAAGGGCATGACTCAGAATGACATCATGCAGGCGGTGGCCAATGGGCTACCATGTATCCATATTCAAATGTGTTGTTGCTGTATAAAAGGAGCTGTACCTCTGCCATTACCACATGTTCAGATTGCATACCACCAAATAAAGATGTTTAGCTTTGTAACTGCTGACTGCTGCGTATCAATCTGCCAACATTAAAGCTGTTCTTGCATGAAAATCTCTGTACCCATTAATCTAAAACTTGAAGGGCTCAACCCCATTAGAAAAGGAACAGCTGTGCTTGCAAATTTGATCCTCCTCTGCCTAGAATCAAATAGGTTATCAGCAGTTTGCTTTTGTCACAACATAAAAGCATGTAGTGTAAACACTCCAGTACCTATTAGTATGAACTGTGGAAGTTTCATCCAGTCATAAGGAGCTACTAAGCAGACTTCATCTGTTTCTGTCAACAGCAACAGTGCTGGTTTTCAGCGATAGTCAACGGGTGGCAGAAAGCTCCAGATTCCCACATCAAGATTGAGATCAGGGTTCCATGTCAGGCAGCCTCCAAATCAGACTTGTGAGATAACTTACACCAAGGGTGCCCAAACGATAGCCTGTGGGCCAGATCCAGCCCCCGACACCAATTCATCTGGCCTGTGCTGCCCTTGTTGCTCCCAGAAGCAGAAGTAAAACATGCCCATACACATTTTACTTCTGTTTCTTGGAAAGACAAGGGCAGTGTGGGCCAGATGAATTAGCATTGGAGACCAGATCTGGCCCACAGGCCATAGTTTGGGCACCCCTTGTTTAAGCAGAGAAAATTACAGCTTAAAAACTATCTCATCCTTTTGCAAAACAGATTGCAAGACACATTTTACTTCTGTTTCCAGTGGGAGTAACCACGTGACTGGCCCGATGAACCACATGACTGGCCCACTGAAAAATGTGACCAGTCCATGGCCTGAAATGTTTGAGCACCCCTGACTTACACTGTTTCTCAAATTGTCAACCTGGGCCCCAAACTGAATCTTGTCGTTGATGCACAGCCACACCCTCATATGCAGGCCTATATTTCCTTCCATTCATGACCAAAATCTACAGAGAAACTACTGCTGAGTCGCTTGGCATATGCCTGTGGAAGACTTGTAGTTCTCCCAACAGAAGCTTCTACTTTACCACTAAGGTTGTGAGAACAAGAGGCAAAACTCAGACAAATCAGCAGAGCCTGGCCACACATAGACTAACAAACAAGATCAGGAGATGGCTTACACTGTTTTCCCTCAATAACAGGCTTCCTCTTTACAGGATCAATGATATCCATTTTTTGTGTTACCACCACTAACGTCATCTAGTCATATAACTGTAGGGGAGAAGTGGGTGGCCCTAGCTTTGCTGTTTACATTACTAGAAGAGATCAAACCTCACCACTCTGCTGCTGAAGTCTGCCCTCAGGTGGCACTGGCGAGTCTTGTGCTATCTTTAGGACAACTTTGATGGTGAGGTGAGAAGTGAGAGTGTCAACAAGCATGTGGATAAGGGGGATCCAGTTGACATTGTTTATCTGGACTTTCAGAAGGCTTTTGACAAGGTCCCGCACCAAAGGCTCTTGAATAAACTTACCAGTCATGGAATAAAGGGACAGGTCTTGTCCTGGATCAGCAACTGGCTAAGGGACAGGAAACAGAGGGTAGCACTAAATGGACACTTCTCCAAGTGGAGGGAAGTAAAGAGTGGGGTCCCCCAAGGTTCAGTACTGGGACCCCTGCTTTTCAACCTCTTCATAAATGATCTAGAGGTAGGAGTAAAAAGCAAGGTAGCCAAATTTGCTGACGATACTAAATTATACAGGGTAGTGAAAACTGTGAGAGATTGTGAAGAGCTCCAGAGGGATCTCTTGACACTGGGGGAGTGGGCAAAACAGTGGCAAATGAGCTTCAACATCAGTAAGTGCAGAGTGATGCATGTTGGGGCAAAAAACCCCAATTACATTTATAAACTGATGGGGTCTGAACTCTCTGCGACAAACCAGGAAAGGGACCTTGGTGTCCTGGTGGACAACTCAATGAAGGTGTCAACCCAGTGTGCCTCAGCAGTGAAAAAAGCAAACTCAATGTTAGGGATCATTAGGAAGGGTATAGAAAATAAGTCAGCAAGTGTCATTTTGCCTCTTTATAAATCTATGGTGAGGCCCCATCTGGAATACTGTGTACAGTTCTGGTCGCCATACCTCCAGAAGGATATTATGGAGTTGGAGAAAGTACAGAGGAGGGCAACCAGAATGATTAGGGGACTGGAACACCTTCCTTACCATCTGAGGCTGCAACGGTTGGGCCTTTTCACTCTTGAACGACGGCGTCTAAGAGGTGACCTGATTGAAGTTTATAAAATCATGCACGGTGTGGACAAAGTGGATAAGGAAAAACTGTTTTCCCTATCGCACAACACTAGAACTAGGGGACACTCCATGAAACTTTTGGGTACTAGTTCTCAAACAAATAAGAGAAAGTACTTTTTCACCCAGAGGATTACTGGTCTATGGAACTCCCTGCCAGAAGAAGTGGTGACAGCTGTCAGTCTTGACAGCTTTAAGAAAGGATTAGACAAGTTCATGGAGGACAAGGCTATCAATGGCTATAATTATGGCTACCTAAGGACAACCTCCGGGTTGGAGAGATAGGCAGGATATCTCTCAATGCCATTTCCAGGGAATCCTAAGCAGGTGAAGGCATCTCCTTGGGAATACCCTGAAGGAAATGGTGAGCCACTGTGTGAGACAGAATGCTGGACTGGATGGGCTGTGGCCTGTTCCAGCAAGGCTGTTCTTATGTTCTTATGTTCTTATGACAGCCAGTGAGGTGTACACCCAATCAGACTGTTGGACCATCACCCAAGAGAGCTGGGTTTAAAAATTTCACTTGGCCAGTCGCACCCTCTTAGCCTAAACTACCTCACAGCATTGTTGTGAGGAGAAAAATGGGAAGAAAGAGAGCTATGTAAAAGAAAGATGGGACACAAGGGTAACAAATACAAGTAAAAATAACATATTCCAACCTGCGTGGGTTTCCATGGATGAATCATCACTGTCTGAAGATGTTTGCAAAAATTAAGGGAAGCAGAGTTTAGTGTATGAAACTAAGACACAGGACACAGCCTCGGGCTGGGTTAACTCAGGTTTATTGCATCGTGGACAGAGGGAACATGAGGTAATGGCGGATCGATAGCTCTTTATATACAGTAGGAATACATTTGAACGTGGTGCCATGGTAGCCCATTGGCTACTGTCTGCGTGACGTCATTGTGGGTCACGCCCTTCTTGTCCAGGTGTAGGTGGTGGCGGGAAAGCTTCCCGCGCTGTTGCCTTTGATGAGTTCGGACCAAGAGAGCTTGGACGCTCGCTGCTGCCAGCTGGTGGTCATTAGCTCGCGTCCTATTACAGGGTTTATATGATACAGCTGAAGGTTACATTGTTGCTATAGGCAAGGTTACATTGGCTCAGATACATTGTAATCCATGTGGAAGGTAAAACCATTAGAACACAACATCCCTCCCCCCTAGGACGAGACAATGTCTCGAGCCCACACTTCAACACACTCCCCCCCCTTAGGAGACAAAGTCCCTCAGCCAAGATGGCTTATTTCGAACACGCTGGGGTCTCGATGCGGGCTGCCTTTCCCCGGGTTTGCTACCTTCTCTTTGTCCCCTGGTTTCCTGCCCTGTAATTGGAGAGGGAGACTTGTTAGTGACTAGCCGCGGCTCCGCGGCGTTGTTGGGAGGTGTGCTCTTTCTCGGGGAAGAACCGGGGGCACTGGGGGCTAACGAAAAACCCCTCTTCTCGCTTGGAAGGGTGGGGGAACACTCCTGAAAACCCCCCCGGCTCGCAAAACCAAAATCAAAATTACATTCGGGGGACGCGGCGGCGGCCGCACATTCCTTTTCCCTCCCCCCGGGCTCTGATAGAACTGGGGTATCAAAAGGATATGAGTCGGGACCACCGTTTTCCCCCCCGGTTTCGGACTGCTGTCCCTCAATGTCTCCCCCTTGGGCTAAACGGGTGGGGGAGAACCCTATCGCTGAATCCTGTTGCTGCGCCCCACTAACCGGCCCTTCACTCACTCGGCGCCTCAGTTGGTCAGCGTGTCTCCTCCAGAGGAGGCCGGTGCTCGTTTCCACCCGATATGACACTGGCCCCGTCTGCTCAATTACTGTTCCCGGCACCCAGGCTGGCCCTGCGCTTGCATAGTTCCTGCAGTAAACAAGGTCGCCGGCGGCGAACCCTTTCGAGACTGCCAATCCTATGTTTTTCCCTTTGTCCTCGACTCTCGTCGGGTCCAGCCTGGACAGAAGCGTGGTCAGTTTTCGCCGCATCAAGAGTTCTGCCGGCGAGTAACCTGACGCTAAGGGGGTCACCCTATACGCTAATAAGAACTGACACACTTGGTGGTTTAGGTCCCCCGGGCCCATGCGCCGAAGCGCATCCTTTGTTGTCCTCACCAACCGTTCCACTTGGCCATTCGTGGCCGGGTGAAACGGCGCGGATGTAACATGCCGAATGGCGTTTGCTTCCATGAATGCCCCGAACTCCGAGGAGGTGAAGCAACTCGCGTTATCGCTGACTAAAGTGTCGGGTAAACCGAACGTGGAGAAGACTCTCCGTAGCTGGCTAATTGTCGTGGCGGAGGACGTGCTCTTTACTGGGATAACCTCCAGCCACTTGGAAAACGCATCCACCACCAGGAGAAACATGGTCCCTCGAAATGGGCCAGCGAAATCTACATGCACTCTGGACCACGGCCCCCTCGCTGCGTCCCATTCCCTATGCGGAAGGCGGGCCGCCTCTGGTCGGGATCCCTGGCATGCCTCACAAGTGCCGACCATGTGCTCAATGTCCGCGTCCAGCTGAGGCCACCAAAAGTAACTGCGGGCCAGCGCTTTCGAACGCACGATGCCCGGGTGGCTGACGTGCAGCAGTTTGAGCACCCTCGGCCGCATGGATGTAGGGACCACCACCCGTTGGCCCCACAGCAGGCACCCCCTTTCTAGGGACAACTCTAGCTTTTTCCGAAAGAATGGGTCGAATTCCGTGCTCGGGGATGATGCCGGCCACCCCTTTTGTACCCATGAGCTGACTTTCTCGAGCGTTCTGTCCTTGCCTGTCGCCCTAGCAATATCCGCTGGTACAATTGGGGGTGCATCTAAAACCTCAATTAGTAACACCTGGCGGTCTCTTCCTACTCTAGCCTTCTGGTCGTCCGACAAGGGCAAAGGGGATCTCGAAAGTGCATCAGCATGGCTGATCTCTTTTCCGGGCCGGTACACCAACTCGTGTTGGTAAGCGTTGAGAAAAATGGCCCATCGCAACATTCTCGGTGATAGGATCTGCGGGGTGGGCTTGCTTGCCGTGAAAATCCCTAACAGTGGCTTGTGATCCGTCACGATTTTGAACGGGCGGCCATACAAAAAATCGTGAAACTTTTTGGTCCCCGCTACAATTGCCAATGCCTCCCTGTCGGTTTGTGCGTAATTTCGCTCTGCCTGGGACAGGGACCTTGAATAAAATGCAACCGGGGCTTCCCTTCCGTCATCCAACACGTGGCAAAGTACCGCCCCCACCCCCACCGGTGACGCATCACAGACTAGGACCACCGGCCGTTTGGGGTCGAAGTGCGTTAGAATTGCGTCAGAGGTCAAGAGTTGCTTTAATTCTTTGAACGCCCTCTCGTGCTCGTCACCCCACACCCAAGTCTCCTCTTTTTTAAGCAACCGATGAAGCGGTTCGGCCACGGACGCCTTCCGCGGAAGGAATGTATGGTAAAAATTGAGGAGCCCCAGGAATGACTGTAGCTCGGTTTTGGATGTGGGGCGAGGGGCCTTTTTGATGGCTACTACTTTGGATTTGGATGGCTTGATACCCTCGGGTGTGATCCTGAACCCTAAGAACTCGACCTCGGTTTCGAAAAAAACACATTTGTCCTTCCTCAGTCTCAGCCCCGCTTTCTCGAACACAGTTAGCACTTTGTCCAATCTCCGTGCCAGTTCGGCCTTACTCCCCCCTGTTATTAATACGTCATCAAAATAAGGTAACACCCCCTCCAGCCCCTTCAGGAGGCGTTCCACAAGCGACTGAAAAAGGCCGGGTGCCGAGTTCACGCCGAACTGTAAACGCGACACTTGGAACGCTCCTTTATGTGTGACTATCGTTTGTGCCGCGGCCGTGGCGGGTGTTACGGGAAGCTGCTGATAGGCTTGTGCCAGGTCGAGCTTAGCGAAACACTTTCCCCCATTTAGCCTAGCCAAAAGGTGGCTGACCACCGGCACCGGATAAGCATTAGGGCGGATCGCCTTGTTAATCGTACACTTATAATCAGCGCAAATGCGCACCTCCCCGTTAGCCTTCAGAGCTGTTACAATTGGAGTTTCCCACTCCGCGGAATCAACAGGAATAAGAATCCCCTGGCCCACCAATTTGTCCAGTTCCGCCTCTATTTTGTCCTTTAGTGCGAAAGGCACTCTGCGCGGTTTGAGTCTTATCGGGCGGACCTCCGGATCTAGGTCGAAGGCTACAGGGGGTCCCTTGAATTTTCCGAGTCCTTTTTCAAAAACGGCGGGATGCGCATCGCACACCGCTTGTATTGGGTCCACCCCCACTGCATGTACTCCCCCTATAAACAGGCCTAAAGGCTGGAACCACTGTGTCCCTAGGAGGCTACAACTCCCCCCCTTGAGGACAACTAAGGGCAGCTCCGCAGAGTGTCTCTTAAACTCAACCCGAAATTTCCCGACCCCCAACACCGGAATGCTGTTCCCCTGTACATCTCGTAGCGTGGACCTCAAAGTTTTAAGTTTGGGCCGCACGTGGGGGTCGATTTTTAAAAACTCTTTCTGGGGAATTATGGAATAGGAGGACCCCGAGTCAATTTCCATCCTGATGGGGGCCCCTTGTACTAGTACCTCAACGAAATAATGGGACTGTTCCGCGGACACACTGAGCACTGGGACGTCGTCCTCGCTGCTGTCCGAGACGCGGCCCACGCCGTCCTGCTTCCTCGTGGTCTGGACGCCATCTTTGGGCCTCGCTGAATGGTCCGGCCTGGTCGAACGGTCTGGTGACTGCCTCCGGCCCTCCTTCCGTTTTCTGCATGCCTTGGCGATGTGCCCCCGACGGCCGCAGGTGTAGCATTCGGCCTTTCTAAACGGGCACCTCGCACGCTCGTGGGCCGCTCCGCAACCATCGCAGCGGCGCCCCCCTTTTCGGACCTTCTGGACCTCCTCGCCGTCGCTGCTCTCTGAGGACGACTTTGAGGCCCGTTGAGTTGCGTGCACCGACCTTTCCGCCTTGCCGGCTCTGGGACGCCACTCACGCCACTGGTGCATCTCGTCCACTCCAGCATTCGTGGACTCTGCGGCTTCTGCGGCCTCGACGACCTCTGCCAGCGTGGGTGGCGGCTCCTTATTCATCAAGCTGCGCTGCACCTCCTTGTCTTTCAGGCCACACAGCACGCCGTCCCTGAGGGCCATTTCTAGGATGCTGCCCCATTTACAGGGGGCAGCGGCTACCCTCATGGCGGCCACGAATGCCTCGACCGACTCGTCCGGCGCTTGGACTCGCCTCCAGAACGCGCTCCGAGCGGGAAACATCGCCCTCGCGGGTTGGAAGCGCTCCCGTAGCAGCTTCATGATGTCGTCCGCCTTAAATTCGCTCACCTTCTTTGGAGCGATGATGCCCACCAGCGTCCGCTTGGTTTCCATTCCAAGCATGCGGGTGAGGATGGCCCTCTTCCTCTCCTCATCGTCTTCCTTGACTTTGAGCTCCACCAGCGCCGCATGGAAGTCCATCTCAAGCAGCTCCCAGTCTTGCGGTTTGGTGATGTTGAACCCGCTCTGTGCCCTGGCTGCTCCTTGGGAATCCATTGATCCCACCTTCGTCGCCAATTTAGTGTATGAAACTAAGACACAGGACACAGCCTCGGGCTGGGTTAACTCAGGTTTATTGCATCGTGGACAGAGGGAACATGAGGTAATGGCGGATCGATAGCTCTTTATATACAGTAGGAATACATTTGAACGTGGTGCCATGGTAGCCCATTGGCTACTGTCTGCGTGACGTCATTGTGGGTCACGCCCTTCTTGTCCAGGTGTAGGTGGTGGCGGGAAAGCTTCCCGCGCTGTTGCCTTTGATGAGTTCGGACCAAGAGAGCTTGGACGCTCGCTGCTGCCAGCTGGTGGTCATTAGCTCGCGTCCTATTACAGGGTTTATATGATACAGCTGAAGGTTACATTGTTGCTATAGGCAAGGTTACATTGGCTCAGATACATTGTAATCCATGTGGAAGGTAAAACCATTAGAACACAACACAGAGTCACTTAGAAAATGTCTTTTATTGTACCTTTCCAAGATCACATTCTGGTTTAGGAAGCTGTAGATAGTGTTTTTGCCAGCCTCCCTCTCTTGGGTGACTTTCCCACAGGTAGGACAACCAAGTCTAAGGCACTGACTGAAGTCTAAGACAATGTCTGTGCTCCAGGTCCATAGGTGGGAAGGCAAATCTGAAGGTGATGGAAGTAGAGAGGGTTTCATTTTATGGTTAAGATATCTCTAAAGCAGGGGTAGGCAATCTATGGCATGAGGGATGGATATGGCCATGGCACCAAATAATCCAGCCTCCACCCTTGCTCCAACCGCCACCGCTGGAGGTGGCTATGGACACATTTACATCAGTGTTTACGGCGGGGGGACCACCAGTCTGCCTCCTTCAACTGTCTGAGGGAGTTAAAAAGGTTGGTGACCCATGCTCTAAAGCCTTGGCAGCTCAAGTGGTTGAGATGCTGGCTGGAAGGTTGGCAGGTCAGCAGTTCGAGACCCGAGTACTGCATGATGAAATGAGCTCCCATCTCTGTCACAGCTTCTGCCAACCTAGCAGTTCAAAAACGAGAAATTGCAAGTAGATAAATAGGTACCATTTTGGTGGGAAGGTAAACAGTGTTCTGTCCACTCTAGTATCGAGGCATTCTTGCCACATGCCCACGGAAATGTTTGCAAACACAGACAGCACTGACTCTTTGGTTATAAACGGAGATGAGCACTGAACCCTAGAGTTGGATACAACTGGCTTTCAAGCAAGGGTGTCTTTAACTTACCTTAAAGCCTCAAAATCTGTCCCCATTCATTCCAAGATGACAGCACACATCACTGGTAGGCATGAAGGTGTCTGTAGTGATTTGGATTTCCTTCCCTTGCAGCCCTTACCAGTTCCTTCTCTGTGATATCACAAGGACCTTCCCTTATGACATCATAAGAGCTCTTTTCTATAGCATCAGCAAGACACCCCTAGTCTCAGGTTTTGGCACTTGCCAAGGTTCTGCTGAATAAGTCCTCCGGTGAGAATCCCGAAACCTGGCACTGCTAGTCTAACAGCTCTCTCCACAGGGCATTCGGTTGTAGCAGTCATAAATATTTTTTAAAAATACATATCATACTTATAGTATTCAGAACATTTCACACACATTACCTCAGAGACTCTTGAAACAAAGCTGCAATATTAGCATTATTATCATCTGAATACTGTCCAGGGTCTGGTCAGGTATAACAGTGAAAAACCCATTGTGGCCAACCTAAAGAGTGATCCCTTGTGTTGGTCCCCTACACTTAAGCCTCTTAAATCAGAAATTAACTCTTAAGAATTTCAGTTCAGAAGCAAAGTGCAATGACATGCTAAAAACCCATCTTCCTAGAAAGCAGTGGGAGGACTTGAGAGAGACAAAATGTGCTTGACAGCTGCACTTTCCCTCCTGCGGCCCACAGGTCACGCAATTTTCCTGCATCCCCTATGTACAAGCCTGCCCTGTCCCCATAAACCTTCTTTTTACAAAGGATAGCAGATTCCTTTTGCAGCATTGAATGGTGCAGAAAATATACCTCAAGATAAAGCAAACAGAGGGAAAAAACCAAATAGCATATATGTAAAACCTTTTATGGTGGGGCCATATTTATTCCAAAATTACATGTTCTCTGCATTCTGGGTAAAAAAAGAAATCACTGGTGGTGACTGACAAAAGTTCTGTTGTTGCTTGCAGAAGGAATACTAAATAAATTTTTAACAGAAAATTATACTTTAATAAGCCCTAAAAGCACTTTTGCATTTTTTACATTTACATAACTGCATTTTGCATTAACCTGTTTTTAAAAAACAATTTTCCACCCAAAATACAGGACTTAAATGTGCTTTTTCTATTGGCATGCATATTTAAATGCACATTTTGATAACATCTGAGTGCTGAGAACTGTATCACAATGCTGGCAGTGTTGAAGTCAGTGGCAGCTGTTGCCCATTTCCTCAAACAAAATGACAAAACAGCAAAGCTGTTATAAAATGGGCAAAAATCCCATTCAATGTGCCTTATATATACAGTATCCTAAACTAGTCATTACAATTAGCAGTGAGAAATGGCAGAGAGGTTACAATCCAGATCTAATTTTTGTTACTGAGCCTATAGCCTAACACTGCATTAAGAAGCTAGGTCAGTGGTGGCAAACCTATGGCACGCATGCCAAAGGGGGCACTCAGAGCCCTGTCTGTGGCCATACACGCTGTCACCCTAGCACAGAGTTCACTCTGTCCCTCTGCCCAACAACACAATGGGAGCAGGCCTGTGATAGACACCTTGCGAGGGCACTGGACAGGGAGTGATGGGGGTAACTATTGGGGGGGAGCTGCAGGGTTGGAGGGGAGAAATCTCATCATTCCCATTAACTCTGGTGCTGCCCCACCCCCAAATCCTCCCAGACTGAGGCAGGGACTCACAAAATAGAGGCAGTAGGCAAGAATTTAAGTATGTTAGGCAAGCATTATATCTCACCTTTAATTAGGAACAATTCTTCCTTAATTAAACAAAAAATTCTCATTGCCCAGGAAGAAAAAAGGTGGTTTGTGGGATCCGCGAGCACAATTGGCATACTCTCCCTGACAGAGGCCATGACTTGTGAGAACGCTCCGAGCTTTGGGCTCCGAGGGGACAGAAATTGGGGAGCAGATTAATAGTCATAAGATTGATTCACCCATAGCTGACCTGACAAACAGTCCAAGCAGGAGGAAATTGAATGTCTAACTAAGCGGTTAGGTAATAGGTAATATCGCACCTGCAGATTACCCTAAGCCCTAAAGCCAACAGTGGCCATGTTTACTCTTGGGTAAGCTTGGAACAATGGAGTTCCCCTGCCAGTGTTTAATTTAGTTAATTAACTTCCCCGAGAAAGGTTCCCAATTAACCTGTGTAAACATGTCATGTGGGTCGCAGCTCTTTCTGACGCAGCCTTGAACATAATACATACCGATGATTTCCCCTCAATAAATCACTGGTCTTTGCTCCATCTTGTCTCGTGTCTTCTTCTGACCAGTCTCCTCCGGGACCCAACAGCCGCTTCACGGCCCCAATCCAACAGTGGTTGTAACTTTTTCAAACAAGTAGAAATAGATCAGGTGTCCCTGGGATGATGGAAAGGCAAAGCTTCTATCTAAATCACAGAACATATATCAAATTGATTTATTACCAATTTGTCTGTACCTATTCACCAAGTAAGGGACTGCCGTGACTTAGTGCAGGGATTCTCAACCTCTGGCCCATGGGCTGAATGTGAAGCAGGAAAAATGCCATTCGCATGAATTTGTTTAAGGTGGATTCCAGCTTGCCATGAAGTGACCCACATACTATGATCATGGAGCCATCTCCTGTGGCACATATAAAAGTAGATATGCAGGAGGGGACTCAGGACTGGCCACTATTACACAATGGTGGGGAGGGAGTGGGGTTGGACAAGAGGATGGACAAGGATATTCCTAGAAGGACCTTTCCCGGCCTCGAATCTCAGAGTGTCATATTTCTAAGGTCTATTTCCCATCCACCGACCCACCCAAAAGTGACCCGACGGTGAAAGACTGAGAGCATTTACCTGCCCTTGGGCACTGTCATCATCTTGTGTGACCCTCTCTGTTATGCACTGAATAGAATGTGACAAGTACTCTTTAACTGATTGTATCCGGCAATTGTATCCATTGTAACTAATCAGAGACACATTGTAGCAAGCTCTAAGGATAATACTGCTTGTGCCAGTAGCAGCATCCAGC
Source organism: Bradypodion pumilum (assembly GCA_035047305.1). Classification (NCBI taxonomy): domain Eukaryota; kingdom Metazoa; phylum Chordata; class Lepidosauria; order Squamata; family Chamaeleonidae; genus Bradypodion; species Bradypodion pumilum. Next base: position 182,265,115 of record JAWDJD010000004.1, on the reverse strand, counting down.
TCACATGATACAGATTCCCCTGAATACCTGAAAGGCGGGAAACCTTCCCGACGCACCGCACCTGGAGAAGATGGGCGTGACGATCCATGACGTCACGCGGACAGTAACCAATGAACTATCACCCGGGTTATTCAAAATGTACACTGTGCTACAAATAGAGCTGTGGGTCCGCCATTACCTCATGTTCACTCTGACTACCATGCAATAAAGTTATGTTTTAGCCCTTACTGCGGCTCCTTCTTTGTCTTCCGTGCAAGACACCAAACTCTCCATCCCCAGCACACCACAGATTTCATGTGTCCTGTGAACACATGCCTTTGGAGGCATGAAGGCAGCCAGTGTTCTGCCTTCCTTCCTTCCTGGATTTTCAAAGCTCTCTCTCATGCCCTGAGTAGCCTCCTCTGGCACGCACAGTGATGCGCTCAGCCATGCACTTCCTAGTTACATCAGCCTCTAGATTCCTGACAAGGGCGCCAGTGCACCCACATGCCTCTTCCACTCTCCTCCTCTTGCCACGGTCAGGGAGTCTCCCTGCACATGCCCCACAGGCCTGCTGGGCTGGCAAAGCTGTCCGACCGGCCTTTTAGCTGGCAGTGGCAGGGGAAGGTGCAGGCCTTCAGCATGAAGGGGAGAGTCGTGCTGAGAGCATGCACATGGACAATCCCAGGGGGTGCCACTGGTGCTGGGGCCTGGGGGAATAGGGTGCCCCGGGATGAGTCCCAGTAGCTTGATGGGCCAGCATGGTGCTGAATGGGAGCACTTCCTTCCTCCCCCAGCACAGCATTTGCCCCGCCCCTCTGTCCAGCAACCCAAAGGGAGCACTTCCTCCCTCTCCCCAGCACAGAGTTCACCTTGCCCCTCTGTTTGGGCACTCGGACTTTAAAAGGTTCACCATCACTGACCTAGGTGAAACAATCCCCAACACACAGCACAGACCTATGTCAGATTTATTCAGTTGTCCAATTTCAATCTACAAAATAATTTCACAAAGTCCAACTGGGGAAAGTTACTACAGTGCTAGATACTGCTGTGCCCCTCAACCAGAGAACTAGAATCAATTTGTAACTTCCATTTTGCCAAGTTCTTAACCTCCATTCCAAGAGAGTGCTGGACCATCTACATCACTGGTCTCACTCTGGAAACTTGTCTTACATTTTGAAGAAAATCATTTTAGTGAGCATACAATAAAAGCTGGGAGAATTTTAATTTTGAATCTTGCAGAAAGCAAAAGAACTTGCTGAACAGACATTGTAGCACAGTTTGACATGGCAAGGAGCAGCCAAAAAACTTGGGGATGACTGAAAAGACTGAAAAATGATCCAAACAAAAGGATATGTATGTTAAAATAACCCCAAGCTAAATAGCACACCAAATGATCCGGGCAGGGAAAACAAATCAATGCTTAATAAAAAATAAAACATCAAAGGGATACTTAGAGTGAATCCAATGAACTTTCTATTGTCTACATTTTGGCAGAACTAGAAGAAGTTGTAAGAAGCTGTAGGAATGGCAAAACAGCAGGGCTCCATGATATCTAGGTCAAGCAAACTAAACATTTTGGGCAAAACACAATGGAATGGCTCCTTCAATTCTTTAATAACTGCTGGACAAGCAAACAAATCCCAAATCATGGAAGAAGAACAAGACAAACAACAACAAGAAGAAAGGAATTTCTGTACTGAAACCAGACCCATCAGATCCCATAAACTACAGGTAAGTCTCTCTACTAGACCACTTATACAAAGTGAATGAATGATATTAAATGGTTTAGACCAGTGTTTCCCAACCTGTGGTTTTTAGACATCGATTGCCAGGAGTACCTCTCAACATACTTCCAGAGGGACAATGTCAGCCAAAGAATAGACGATTTTTAAATCAGTACATTGGCTGATCAGTGCTTTTCAGAATGGACTTAGGCTTCTGGGAATTGAAGTCCAAAAAACCAAAGGTTGGGAAATGCTGTTTTAGACCCTAAAATTGAAACTCTTCTAATTCCAGAACAGGTAGGCTTTAGACCTGACAAGAGCTTATATTGTTCAAATCTTAAATCTAACCCAGTATATCAAAAATAGTTGAAATATATAGTTGAAACACATGAAATAGTTGAAACACAAGAAATAAATGGAACAGTGTTTGTCAAATGTACAGCAGCATATGACACTGTCCATCATCAATTGCTCCACTTCCTTACTAAAGATCATGGGCTAGCAGAAATGGTTGCTATTCTACTTCAAAGCCAAAAAAAAAAATTTAATCATTGGGAAAAATCAAAGGATTGGTCTTCCTCAGGGTAGCGTCCTGACACAATTACTTTTTAACATTTCCAGAAAAGACCAACCAACCTCCCCATATGCCAGGGGTTTCACCTATCCTAATGATCTTGCCTTAACAATCCAAATGGAAAACTTTGAGGCCATCAACTATCAACTAACATTAGAAGATTTTTCCTTATGTTTTTTTTTAAACCCTAGCTGAAACCAACCCATTTGAAGCAGAAATCTGTGCCTTCAACTTAACAAATAGAGAAGTAGAGAGGAACCTCAAAGTTAGTTGTGAAGGCAAGATTTTGGAATATTACCCCAACCTAAACTATCTGGGTACCACTTTGGATCAAACCCTGACCAAAAAAAACTCTGTCTAAATGTTATAGAATACTGAACTAGACAAAATCGCATTCCACACACTAAGACAGATTCAGGAGTTTTATTTGTTAATATTTGTTAATATTTGGCCAAACAGAATATTAGCTTTACCAAGCTAATATTCCCTGAATGAAAATACATTTTCAGAGCCATCTTTTTATAGCATAAAATTTGGAAATTTCTACACATTACATCACTATGGGATAAGCCAAAATTATTAATTAATCTTCTGACATTCATTAAGTTCAGGTTAGAACATTCCGTAACTGTTATTTAGATCATGTCATATAAGGAACATGTCTCATGTCACTTCATGTCATGTCACATAAATATTATTTACGGTTCCCTGTCAGCTGTACAAACTGTGCTGAGCTTGTGGACATAATGAAAACACAGCGCCAAAATGGCCACCGCGCCCTTTGCGCCCCCCCCCCACCGGACGAAGACATCCGGGTAGTTAGGGGGCGTGGCCAGCACCCTTATATAAGGGGCGGCCACGAGGCAGCCGAGCTGCCATTTTGCGAAGCGACAGAGCGGAGAAGTTTTTCTCTCTTACCTCCGTCGCTCTTGCCTTGCTCGGGGAAGCCTCTGGCTGCTGATTTTCTTGACTTTTAGGCTTCCCATCGTTAGCTGCTATGCCCTCGAAGAAGAAGGCGACTGCGAACGCGGCTCGTTCTGCGCGGAGGCGCCAGCCGGGTCGGAGGACCGCGGCTGCGCCTCCCCAGCAGCCTCCTTTGCCTGAGCCCACCGGGACCAGTGGGATTGGGTTAATTACCCCTTGGCACGAGGCCGGGGGTCTGCGTACCGGCCCAGCTGGGGCCGCGGCCCCTGGCCCGCAAGCAGTGGCCACTGCCTCTGGCACGGCCCATTCTGCGGGGCCTTCTTCCATGGGTCCGCAGCTTCCTGCGGGGGGTTTCAGCCATGGGGGGTGGCTGGGTTCCCTCCCCTGGCAGGGTACCCCCCCGGCCCTGCAGGGGCCGGGCCTGGGGTCGTGGCCGTATATGGGCCCCGGGGTCCAGGGACCTGGACCGGCGCCTGCACCCAGTGGGCCGGCTGGCCCTTTGCCCCCACTTGGCTTAGGGGGCTACGTTAGTGTTGAGGCCCTTCTGGCCCGCGTTGCGGCCCTCGAGGCATCCCTCGCGAGGGTTAGCCACCCGGGGGTGCCTTTTGGGGTGCAGGTTGATCCATTGTCTGCCGGTCAGCGGCAGGCGGCAGGACGGGTCGAGCTGCCCGAGGCGCGTGGGCCGGCTTCGGCCACTGCCTTGCAGCTCCCCACTCAACAGGCTGATGCTGGTCAGGTCCCGTCGACGAGCTCAATTGCGGTCGTGAGCTCCGACGCCCCCAGCGGGCTGGAACCCCCGTTGGGGGCGGCCCGCGGGGGTGCTGCATGTGAGTATGCAGTTCAATCTAGTGCACCCACACGCCTACCCACGTTGGGGGGGCATTCCAGTGGCCGTGGCCTCGCATGGGTGGTGCGACGGTTCAGTCGCCGACGTCCCACCCGGCGACTTCACCGCTCACCCAGGGCCCAGTTTTGGGTGGTACCTCTTATTCAGTTGGGAATGTTTTAGGGGTGGCCGGGTTGGTCCAGGCTCCTTTTCAGATCCCCGTGGTTCCCACTGTGCCGGTGTCAGCATTGCCGACAGCGGGGTATTCCTTGCCCCTGGGGGACCATTTGGCCCAGGCCACCAAAGAGAAGATCTGGCGTGGGGAGTATGTCGACATCTTCTCCCTTCTTAACAGAGAGCCCACCAAAGAGGAGAGGGAGGGGCAGGATGAGAAGGATAAGGAACAGGCACGTCGTCGTAAGCCGCCACGTACGTGGGCCAATTGGTTGCCGGTGTACCTTATATACATGGCGGTCTACCTCAGGGCCCAGCCGGATTTGGCAATTCCGATGGTCCAGTATTTGGACAACATTTACCGGGCGATGGTCGACTTCCCGGGCCCGTCATGGTTGGCTTACGACGAGGAATTCCGTATGCGGATTCCCCTGCACCCTGAGATGAGGTGGGATGAGCCCTGCCAGAAGCTGTGGCTTCTGTATATGACTCCCACGTGCCCTGCGCCTGGGGACAGATACCATTGTGGACATGCGGTCCAGCGAGCGGCCCCAGCACAGACACCCCGCCAGGTGGCGGGGCAGGGGGTTCCAGCCCGCCTGCTGTGCTGGACTTTCTCGTCCAATGGTTCCTGCAGTAGGAAGAATTGCCGGTACAGGCATGAGTGTCCCTCTTGTGCTGGCGCCCATGCGGCCTCCGCCTGCCCCAGGCCTGGAGGGGTGCGGGGCAAAGGTAGGGGCGGACAAGGGGCTGGCAAGACTGCCGCAGAGGGAGCTGGTCCACCGAAAGGCCCCCTCCCCAATTAATGTGGACATGCTGGAGCGTTGGCTCGCATCGTACCCGAGGGGGGCAGATGCGGTTTACCTGCTTCAAGGTTTTCGACTGGGGTTCCGTATTCCTTTCCAGGGTGATAGGTCCCCCCAAGATGCCCCCAACCTTTTGTCCCTTAAGGGGAGGGAGGAGGTGGCTGCCGCCAGCATTTCTAAGGAGGTTGATGCGGGCAGGGTCGCTGGCCCTTTCCCTGCACCCCCGTTCCCCAACCTTAAAGTGTCACCCTTGGGCTTGGTCCCCAAGAAGTCACCGGGCGAGTTCCGCCTGATCCATCACTTGTCCTACCCAGCCGGGCGATCGGTCAATGATGCTATACCTGATGACCTTTGCTCGGTCAGGTATACATCTTTTGACCAAGCGCTGCGCATGGTGCGCTCATGTGGCCCGGGTGCGCTGTTGGCTAAGTGCGACATTAAGTCTGCTTTTCGCCTCCTGCCGGTTCACCCGGGTGACTTTGAGTGTCTGGGTTTTAACTTCAGGGGTGAATATTATTTCGATAAGGCCATGCCTTTTGGCTGTTCCATATCGTGCTCGGCCTTCGAGCGTTTTAGCACCTTTCTACAGTGGGCTTTTGTCCGCAGGTCAGGGTCCCGGTCTGTAGCCCATTACCTGGATGATTTTTTATTCGGGGGTGAACGGAGCTGGGACACGTGCACACATCTCCTCAACACATTTCAGACGCTAATGGAGGAACTGGGTGTCCCTTTAGCGCCCGAAAAGACCGAGGGCCCATCTACACAGCTAGTCTTGGGGGTGGAGATTGACACGGTAGCGCAGGCTTCTAGGTTACCAGGGGATAAGGTGTCAAGGATAGTGGCCCTTATCTCGGACTTGCTTGCTAAACGCAAGGCATCACTGTGGGATCTGCAGGTGTTGCATGGTCATCTCAATTTTGCTTGCAGGGTGGTCGCACCGGGCAGGGCATTTGCCCGGCGCTTGTGCGACGCCATGACAGGCTTGTCCAGGCCCCACCATAGGGTCAGACTAACGCAGGGCATTAAGGCAGATATGCTTATCTGGCTCCAGTTCCTGAAGGAGTTCAATGGGGTGTCATTTTGGAGGTCTGACCTTCTGGCTTCCCCTCGTTTCCAGATACAGTCCGATGCCTCTGGGTCCCTGGGTTATGGGATGTACTTCAATGGGAAGTGGGCCTATGGTGGGTGGCCACCAGCCTGGTCAGGTACGGGGCGCCTGCGGGACCTCACATACCTGGATTTTTTTCCCATTCTGGGGGCCTTGATGCTATGGGGTGATGAGTGGGCCAACTTGGTCATTCATTTCTGGTGTGACAATGTGGCCGTTGTCCACATTGTCAACTCACAGACTTCCAAATCGCCCAGGGTGATGGACTTGGTGCGCCAGTTTGTATTGCGCAGCCTGCGCCTTAATGTACTGTTCCGGGCCAGGCATGTCCCGGGGGTCAATAATGATATCGCTGACGCTTTGTCCCGCCTGCAGATCTCCCGGTTCCGCGCCTTGGCCCCGGATGCAGAGGAATTTCCCTCGCCACTCCCGGATGAGATATGGACCTTTGGCAAGGAGAGGTGAACCGGGCGATCGGCATGTCGCTAGCGCCACGCACGCGTAAGGCGTATCAACACGCATTCAATTCTTTCAGGGCGTTCTGTGCCCAATTCCGGCTGCCAGATACCTGGCCTATCCCGGTGGCCCATATACTTCAATTCATGGTTGACCTGCATTCCCAGGGCCTTGCACCTCGAACCATAGCATCCAGGCTGTCAGCGCTGGCTTTTATGGCCAAAGTAGGCGGACATGCGGACAGTACCGCTGACTTCCGTGTGAGACACGTTTTGGAGGGGTGGGTGCGGGAGCGTGGGCGTAGCCCGGACGACCGCCACCCAATTTCCCCAGGGGTTCTTACCCAACTGGCACGGGGCTGGCAGGACCTATGTTTTGATAGGTATGAGGCAGCCTTTTGCTGCTTCCTTTAAGCTTTTCTAAAATCAAATATCTGTACTGTTGAAGACTTGTCCTGTGTTTTGAATCATTAGGATCCCAATTTGGGTTTTGTTCAGCAGCTGCCGCCATACGCACTACAGTTTGATTTGCGTCTGGGAAATTTCTACGAAGGATCCTGTTTTGCCAGTTTCAATTTTTGCTTATCCACCATATTAAGAAGCGTATTTATTATTTGCTGCATATCACTCCATGTGGGGTTATGTGTCTGGACTATGGTTCCAATTAGTTCAATCACCTCATTCGGCTTGGTACTAAAAGGTCCATAATGCTGTTTCCAATTTAACAGGTCTGTTGTGGTAAATGGTACATATTGGAAGATTGACTGATTTACTTGTTCATCATCTTCCCTCATATGGCTGGTTATCATTTCCCTCAGTGGAGCCACTATCTCTTTTCTTTTTTTCATCGTTGGCATAATGTGTGCCATTGGGGTATTCGGAGGTGGCTCCCTACCAGCTTCATTGTTATAGGGAGAAGATTGGCTGTACATTTTGAATTTTTCTTCTCCCTGTTCAATTACATCTTTCAAGATCTCAGTTACTTTTCTTAGTTTTTCTGTGGTTGGGGAAGTCTCACTTCTGTCTGGGGTCTGAAATCTTCCTGCAGAGTGACTGCTTCCTGCATTTGCTAATGCAAGGTCTGGATAAATATGTGGAACTTGGCCATCTTGTGGCGCTGATTTTGGCATGACATAAGGTGGAGGTCTTTGAAACAGAATTTCATCTTTTTCATTTCTGTTTAAAATATTCAATCTTTCTTCTGTCTGCCATTCTATTTCTGGGGTATTGGGTGTTCTGACCACTTTCCTATCTAATTTAGATTTCTTATCTTTGGATTTCTTTTCCTTCATTAAGTATGCTTTTACACATTCAGCCTGGCATTTCCGTAGCCAAGGGCGGGTCACGGCTTTCTGTATTATAGCTTGCCATGCTGATATATAGGGATACTGATCCCATTGTTTATTCTGCATTATTCTTCGAAACACTCTATTTATAAGACCCAAATCTAAGGAGCCTTCTGGAGGCTACCCTACTTGGAAACTGGGCTATTCATATTCACAAAACTTTCTTAACTCAAATTTTGTTAAAGGAGGTTCATGTGTCTCTGGTGTAAATATCTCAAAGTTCTCAAGGAAACACCGTAGTGGCGTTCTTGGAACGCTACTACCACCACCCATTCTAAATTAAACACTACCACCGGCCTGGGGCACCTGAAAATTTCAAGGGTTACCATCAGGAGAACGCGATGGTTTAACCACCCACACAATATAAATTTTACAAACACAAAAATCAGGTTCGCCGCTCTAATTTTTCCAGGAACACTGGGTTACTGCCCGTGGTTCATTAAGGACTTAGGAATCGCCGTCCCGTCCCCTTGAAGGTGATCAGGCTCCACTTCCACTCCTCAAATGAGTGGGCACACATAAGTATACTTCTACAGTTTCATACAGTTTCATACAGTTTCATACAGTTTCATACAATTTTATACTTGCCTGCAGGCTTTTGAAAATCCACCTTCTAGAGTTCTCCGTCTGTCTTAGCCTTCCGGATCCTTGACTGGTCTGTTTCTTCTGACAGTTACTCGTCACCTCTTTACTGATTTCCTAAAGTAGATCAAAGGTCTACTATGCCGGCATTTTAGGTTATCCCTGGAGAGGCATCGTTTTATCCCATCAGGAACAGCCATCTAGAGTGACAATGGCACCTGCTATTTGTCGTCAGTCCCCGGCGGAGTTCGCCAAAAATGTTATGGAATACTGAACTAGACAAAATCGCATTCCACACGCTAAGACAGATTCAGGAGTTTTATTTGTTAATATTTGTTAATATTTGGCCAAACAGATTCAGGAAAGCTTTACCAAGCTAGTATTCCCTGAATGAAAATACATTTTCAGAGCCATCTTTTTATAGCATAAAATTTGGAAATTTCTACACATTACATCACTATGGGATAAGCCAAAATTATTAATTAATCTTCTGACATTTCATTAAGTTCAGGTTAGAACATTCCGTAACTGTTATTTAGATCATGTCATATAAGGAACATGTCTCATGTCACTTCATGTCATGTCACATAAATATTATTTACGGTTCCCTGTCAGCTGTACAAACTGTGCTGAGCTTGTGGACATAAAGCCTTCTGTTTACTTTAGCCTCATCATCAGTTCTATATGATAGGTCAATCTGATCTGTTTAACTTTACAGAGTACTGAGAAAATAATTTTTACTTTTTAAAACAGAATTAATATTATCTTAATATCTTATTTTTTTCACCCCTATTTCATAAAGACCAAATAGAAAGTTGCCACCAGAAATTACATGCTTAAGAAACGTGCTGGGTCAGACTGGGGTGTATATCCACAAACAGTAAGAACAAAAATGTCGTCCCTGTGCTCATCCACAGCAGAATATGCTAGTGCTATAGGGTATAAATCAGGGGTGCCCAAACTAGGGCCCATGCTTCCCAGAAGCGGAAGTTAAACATGCCTGCACATGAGTAAAGCATCCGCAGCTGTCGTAAACATGTTTATGACAGCCGTGGGTGCATTTACAGCAGCATTTTGCACATGCATGGGCATTTTTTATTTCCACTTCTGGTGGGAGGAACCACATGACCAGCATGCTCAACCATGTGATTGGCCCGCAGCCCAAAAAGTTTGGGCACCCCGGTATAAATAATTGCATGCCAAACAAGTGGATATAGCTCTTAATGAACTCTTCACATTTATTACTGCCTGCCTGAAACCTAACCCCACTGAAAAAAGTCTATTATTTGACTGGCATTGCCCCTGTGGAAGTATGTTGAGAGGTGCTAACAAATAATGAATGAAATATAACAACAAACCCATCCACTTCATGGACACCAACACCCTCCTAGATGATGGCTAAAATGAATGAAAAGTTTCCTGTACACCTCTCAAGCTCTAAATTTTAAAATTAGAATAGGTGAGCAAAAATAACACACTTTACAGAATGGATGAATGCCAAAGAGTGTCACCCATCAGGACAAGATTCTGGATGTATCATCTGGAAATCACTTAATAGACTTTGAAGTGAAATGTGAAGATCAATGAATAATCAAGTAAAATGAGGCTACTTATATACAGGACAATTTTGTTTAATGTGATAAATGCATCAGTTATATGCATGCATTTTATGCCCCTTCGGGTGTACAGAAGATTTAGTAAATGGCCAAGATTATACTATTGAAGTAGCCTACTTCTTCTTAAAAACAGCCTAATTGTGCAATGCTCTGATATGAACAAAGAAATGTGTCCATTGTACTTGCTAAAGCAGAAGCATGAAAGCAGGCATTCATAGACACAGATACAAGGAAACAAGCAACTGTTCAGACATAAGTGCACAGCTTTTTCTGCTTCTAGTTAGAAGGCTAGTGGGAGTGGGATGGTGGGGGAAACTTGGGGGACAGGACTCCATTTGCCATCACTGGCTGATATCCAATAGATCAGGGGTGCTCAAACTTTTTGGATCGTGGGCAATTCACGTAGTTCAGTGGGCTGGTCACATAGTTCCTATACCTGTCAAGCACGGGTTCCTGAAAAGTGGGTTATGACTGAGCAAACATCTAGACCAGTGTTTGCCAACCTTTGCTTTTTGGACTTCAATTCCCAAAAAGCCTTAGTCAATTACCCAAAGCACTGATCAGCTTTCCCAGAAACCTAAGTTAGTACATTGGCTGATCAGTGCTTTGGGTAATTGACTAAGGCTTTTCCCACATTGGGAAACAGTGATCTTGACTAGAGTTGCCATACATTCTGGAAAACCAGGTCGGAAAAATTGCCCCGGCCAGTTCAATAAATATCATGTTAAAGTCCCGGATTTTTAAAACTTACTGATTGTGTATTAAAACATGCTATTATAACACACTATTAAAATAAATTCAAACTCTCACCACCAAACAAGTTGGAGTATACCTGGAGACAAATCTTAATGTCCTCGCCTCACATCACCACCCGATAAGTGTGACCAGTGTGTTTCCTGTTGACCACAATGCGACTTCTCAGAAGTACAACATATCATTTTACAGTAAGAATTAATTGTTGTAAATAAATTCATTTATGCATTGATACATTTAATGTGAAAGTGTTTTATAGCTGTCTTTATATTATGTTTTTTTAAGGGATATTTTGTAGAGTATATTTTTGTCAAGTATACTTCTGTCCCGGTTTTGTGGGAGAGAATTATGGCAATTCTAATCTTGACAGACCGCTCTTGTGGAGTGGATTATTCATGGTTGTTTTTTAAAAAAATGATTTTAAAAACCCTGCTTCTATTTAAGGTACAAATCCCGCAAGTAGTATGATACTAGACAGAGTAAGACCAAAGAACAACAAAACAGATTCTAATAATGGTACTCCAAAGAGAATACTTCCCCTTCCTATGTGAGAGCCTTGTCTAGGCGGGAGGGTGGGTGGGTGAGGCTTGAGTAGTCTAACTCGGCAGTGTTGCCCATCACTTGTCAATGATTTGAGCCAGGACTAAAACTCACCAAAGCATCCTCTGTTGGATCACTTGGGCCAGGTGAAAGGGGAGGGCACACATCATGATCCGCCTAGCCAGTGTGTGACATGATATCTAAATGGCTAAAAAACTGCATGCAAATGGACTTGATTTCCCAAATCCATTTGCATGTGCAGAATGTCATCGTGGAGACATCTACCAAAGCATGGACTCCTCGCTGAATAACGACTCCAAGGTATCCAAGGTAAAGAGAATACTTTACAGAAATTATTAACAGTTTTTTTCAGATCTCATTGAGAACTTGCTTGAGTGGTGCACATTTTACTGCAAAAGTGTACAAAACCTTGTTATGTTTGCTTTGACTTTGGGAGCTCATCCCATAGATTTCACTTATTTTTGTAAAACCTGAATTTCCTCATCCAAGAATGGATCCTTGGAAAGTTGCTTGCAGCCATGCAATCTTAAATATTGTTTTTGCATTAGTACCACTTCAAAGAATGCAGGCATGTTATCACTTCTAAGGAGGCCGAAAAGATTTAGGTGGCTCCGGGCTCTCCACCTGCCCCTGGCATTTTGACGTGCCGGAGCGGGGCCTGCTGCGGGCCGGCGCCGGCGGCTCTTTTCCTGGGTTTGCCCCTGGCTCCCGCCCCCCCACGATTCCATGGGGGGGCCTTCCTCACCGGGTCCGCCTCTGCGCCGTCGGTCCCGCGTGCAGGCCATGCCCCCGCCCCCCTTTCGTGGGCCCGGCCCGGCCCGGGCCATTGTTGGCCCGGCCCCAGGCCCACAGTGCCCTGGAGCAGGATCCGGTGCTCCTGGCCCGCATCGAGGGCCCATTCTCGGTCGGGGTGCAGGGGGTCCGGGCGCTTGTCTTCCCTGCTCAGGAGGGTTGACAGGCTCGAGGCCGCCCTCGCCGGGGGCTCGGAGTGGGCAGATGACCTCGTGTTCGAGGGCCCACCGGTGGTTGGCGGGGAGGGCTCTGACTCAGACGGGAGCTCCGATGCTCATTGGCAGCCGGAACCCCCGGTGGGGGCAGCGGACGTGGGTGCACCTGGTGTGTATTCAGGTCAACTTAGCACGCCTGCCCCTGGGCTGGCCCCGGCAGCACCCGCTGGCATCTGGCATTGGCCGCAGTGCAGTCCAGTGGCCTGCCCCTTCTGCTGCTCCCACCATGCCCTGGCGTTCTCCTTACTCTGTGCCCGGGGTTTCCCAGGCGGGCCCTGCCGTGCCTTACCCGATTTGGCCCTTCGGTCCACCTGTTAACGCGGCCTATCAGACTGTCCCACTGTCAGCCTTTCCGACTGCGGGCAGGGCTCTCCCTTTGAGTGATCACTTGCTCTCTGCCACTCGCGATAAGATTTGGCGCCAGGAGTATGTCGATCTCTTTAGTATTTTGAACCGGGAAACCACTAAGGAGGAGAGGGAGTGGGAGGATGATTGGGATAAAGAGTTGGCCCGCCGTCGCAAACCTGCCCAGACTTGGGCCAACTGGTTGCCGGTGTATTTGATCTACACAGCGGTGTCCATTAGGGCCCGCCCGGATTTTGCCCTCCCTCTACTGCAGTATCGTGACTTCATCTATCGAGCATACATTGATTTCCTGGGCCAGTCTTGGCTGGCCTATGACAAGGAATTCCGTATGCACGCAGCATTGCATCCCGAGATGCCATGGGACCAGCCTGATCAGTTGTTGTGGTTGCTCCATATGACACCTTCCTGCCCAATGACCAGTGACCATTTTCACAGCGGTCACGGGGTTCAGCGTCCTGGCCCGGCGCAGTCTCCCCGTCAGCTGGTGGGGCAGGGGGTTCAATCCCGCCTGCTGTGCTGGAGTTACTCGTCTCCAGATCCCTCGATTCCGGGCGCTCGTGCCGGGGGCCGACGAACTTCCCTCCCCATTGCCCGGCAAGGTATGGATGTTTGGCGACTTGAAGCATCCCAAGCGATAGGCCTGTCCCTGGCCGACTGTACTCACAGGGCATATGACAATGCTTTCTGGTCCTTCTGGGGGTTTCACCAGGCTGTGTCACTTCTGGACATGTGGCCCATCCCGGTGGATCATCTATTGCAATTTATGGTTCATCTGCATGATGGTGGGTTGGCGCCGCGCACCATAGCTGGCCGCCTTTCGGTCTTGGCATTTACTGCCAAGGCCCGGGGTTTCGGGGATACCACAACTGATTTTAAGGTTCGTAGGGTCCTGGACGGTTGGACCCGGGAGCGGGGCCACTGCCCAGACACCCGGCAGCCTGTGACACCAGCTCTTCTTGCCCGCTTGGCTCGGACTTAGTCGTCCCTTTGTTTCGACCAGTATGAGGCCGTCCTTTTTCATACGGCCACCACGGTGGCCTTCTTTGGAGCTTTGCAGATCAGCGAGTTGGTGCCTCTTTCTCATGATGACCACTCCCGTAGGTACCTCGAATTGGGCAACGTCACTCTTGAGTGGCGTTCCGCCCGGTTGCACATTCGCTCCTCTAAGTCGGACCAGCAGGGTAGGGGTTATTTTGTGTCACTCTTCCATTGTAGTTTCCCCGTGATCTGCCCGGTGACTGCCTTGTTGGCCTTTTTGGCAGTCCGGGGCTCTGCCCGTGGTCCTCTCTTTATGCACCAAGACGGTCGGCCGCTTACTAAGTATCAGTTCTGGTGGGTGATGGGGTCTGCTCTAGCTGGCCTCGGCCTCCCGGGGCCAGGTATGGCACACATTCCTTTCATATAGGCGCCGCTTCAATGGCTGCCCTTTTTGGTTACTCGGAGGATGACATCCGTAGGATGGGAAGGTGGGGTTCCACTTGCTTTCGGTCATATGTGCGTCCTATGTTTTGTTGAACACCTGCTGCCGCTTGTTTCTCTTCTTTCTTTTTTTCGCAGCTTCTGTCCTCCGTACTTCTCCGGTGTCCGTTTGGATCATGGGCCACAGCTATATCTTTTGGGTGGCTCGCCACGCATCGACCTCCCATTGGGGTTCTCACCTCAGCCTGTAGACCCTGGCACACCTCAGTTGGCATGGCGTTCGTGGAATGCGGTGGCACCAGTTCCTTCCTTTCCTTTTTCCCCTTGGGGCCTATCCCCCTCCCGTTATTCTTTTGGTCCATTTGGGTGGTAACGATTTTGGCCAAATTACGGGCTTGATTATTGCCATTCGTAGAGATTTTGGCTTCTTGAGGTGTCGATGGCCTCGCATCCGCTTGGTCTGGTCTTCTATTGTCCCACGATCCTTTTTTCCGGGGGGGGGGACCCATGCCGTATTGACTGTGTCCGGTGGTCGGTTAACCGGGCTATTGCCCATTACTTTGGCGACCATGGCTTGGGTACTGTGGTGGACCATCCGGCCATCAGTATTCGGGATGCTGGCCTGTATCGCAGTGATGGAGTTCACCTCTTGGCAAGAGGCATCGATCATTTCTTGGCTTCCTTGCAGGCAGGCCTGGTGACTGAGTTGGTGGTCGGGGGACGGGGAGTCATGGTAGGCTCCTCCCCGTGTGGCGGCTAGCACTGGTAAGGAGGCACTGGGTGACCCCTACAAGTCTGGCTGGAGCACACTCGGTTGGCCACAGGAAGGATAAGATAGAGGTACAGCAGCTGGCCAATCGTGTGTGTTCAGGAACAAGGTGATGCTATGCTAGATACAGCTTGCAAATCCTTCCAGTTCACGGGACACACACAGAAGCAGAGGTTTGGTCATTTGCGCTTCTATTTGGGGTCGGTATAATTGGTTATAACCATTCCTCCTTACCAGTGCTATGGCAGCCCGCTTGCATTATCTGCGCGGTGGCGCAGATTCGCTGCCGCGTGCTTTGCCGGCTCCTCCCCCAGAAAAAACGGCGTGAGGCAGGAAGAGGCGGCCTCCTTAAAGGAGGGGCTCAGACCGCCCTTCCGCCTCCTTGCCGACTGGGCCAGGCAGCGTTTGCCCTCCACCCCCACCCTGTGTCACAGTGTGATTATTTTGGTCACTTCGGGGCCAGATGGGAATTTTTGCTTGAACCTAGATTGGCCATTTGGTTCTTGGCGTTTTCGCCCATCCCACACTGTCACTGTTGGGCTAGTTGCGGGGTAGTTTTGGTGCCTTTTTGGTCGCTTGGTGGCTAGCACTGGTAAGGAGGCACTGGGTGACCCCTACGAGTCCGGCTGGAGCACACTCGGTTGGCCACAGGAAGGATACAGTGGTACAGTGGCTGGCCAATCGTGTGTGCTCAGGACCAAGGTGATACAGCTTGCAAATCCTTCCTGTTCGCCGGACACACGCAGAAGCAGAGGTTTGGTCATTTGTGCTTCTGTTTGGGGTCGGTATAATTGGTTATAACCATTCCTCCTTACCAGTGCTATGGCGGCCCGCTTTCATTATTGAATTACAAATAATAAAGTGTCCCAGTTTTAAACCCAACACTGTTGTCTGTTTCTTTATTGGGGGAGTGGGCCCGGCAAGAGGTAGTTTGAGCTGGAGCTGCCCCTACAATTTATCGAAAGTGTTGTAGTTAATTCAGTAACAGATCCTGGAAGGTTTTACCAGGTACCATGGGACAGACAGCTCAATCCATGCAACCCGCTCTGGGCCCTTAAGCCTGCTTGCTGTCTCCAGGAGTAATAAATGATACTGTCCCATCATGTTGAAGAAAGATTTAACAGCCAGATCAATCAGTTCTTATAATGGAGTCGATTAGCCTGCTTTCTGGCATATCCGTTTGTTTTGACAATGGGTCAAAGTTCTTCTTTTTCATCTCTCCCTCCCCTCACCCATATGGTGGAGTTTTGCTGCTGAAGTGTAATGTACTTGTTGATAGTACAGTATGTCTATTTGTGCCACTGAATAAAAATTGAGTCAGATGGGAAGTATAGAAATGAACTAACTAACCAAATAATTTCTTTAAAAATAAAATGCAATCATTTCAGTTTAGGAGTATATATGTTGTACAGTATTGGAGATGGGGAAGGGAAAGAAAACATAATAACTATGAGTTTGAGCAGATGCAGTTCAGATATTTTAAAATGTCTATCTTTTTGTTTAGACTGTTTAGGCCAGAGATTCTCAACCTGGGGGCCTTGGGCCAGATGTGGCCCACAGCACCATTTCATATGGCCCCCAAACGGCTCCACCACACCAGAAAGTGCCATATGGCGGAGGAAGGGCAAAATGGCTGTCTGGCCCTCAAAGCTATCTGAGGGAGTATGACCCAGTCTTCTTATAAAGGTTGAGAATGCCTGGTTTAGGCTGTGGCAGAGTGGACATGTGCTGGCAGCAGATGCTCCAGGCATGCGCTTTGCTCGCACCTCCCCCGAGGAGATGGTGCACTCTTTTTCTTGCCGGTCAGGCAGGGAGGAGTTTATACCCCTATTTAAGGGGTGGCTCCTTCCTGCCTTGCCCTTCCTAAGTTCTCAGGTTGCTGGAGAAGCTTTTGCTTCTACCAGGCAAGTTCCTTTGGCCTGAGCGGAGCGGTTTTTTCTTTCCCCCTCTGCTTTGGCCCCTCCACACAATCTTCCCATGGCTCCAGGGAGGAGAGTCACTCACCGTCCTTGCACCCATCCTGCACTCCACCACGTACTGAGCCCTGCCTGGGTGGTCCGATCTAGAACTCCGGGTTTCTGGTTGTTTTGTGGTGTGCCACCAGGCTTCTCTCTCACTGGCGCTGCCCCAGCTGTTGCTCACCCTGGGCTCCCCTGGGCAACTTCTGGGGCTGACTGGCGTGGTGCTGCTGATGCCATTTTGAGCATCCCCACCTGCCGGGGACCCGGCCCCCTGCAACCCCCTCCTTGAGGCTGGCTTTGCCTCCCTTGTTCCTGCCCCCAGACCTTCTCTTACCGAAGCTCCCTCTTTTCCCCCACCGCAGGCGAGGGCCCACGAGGCACTCCCTCCCTCCCTCCTTTCCTGGGGTTTTGGACACCTGGGACTCTTCTCCTTCTGCTGCTGCTCCTGCCATGGATCTTCCATCCATCATTCGCCTAGGTCCTTCCCCTCTCTCTCACTGGCGCTGCCCCAGCCCCCTGGGCTCCCCCCGGGCAACTTCTGAGGCTGACTGGCGTGGTGCTGCTGATGCCATTTTGAGCAGGATTGCTGCTCTCAAGGCTGCCTCCTTGCCACCTGCCGGGGACCTGGCCCCCTGCAACCCCCTCCTTGAGGCTGGCTTTGCCTCCCTTGTTCCTGCCCCCAGACCTTCTCTTACTGAAGCTCCCTCTTTTTCCCTGCAGCAGGCGAGGGCCCAGGAGGCATTCCCTCCCTCCCTCCCTTCCTGGGGTTTTGGACACCTGGGCCTCTTCTCCTTCTGCTGCTGCTCCTGCCATGGATCTTCCATCCATCATTCGCCTAGGTCCTCCCAGTCTTGGGCAGAGGGCCCAGGGCATAGGTGAGTATTCTCGTCAAACTAATTCATGTTCTCCACCTGGAACTTCTCCTCCCTTTGCCTATGGGCATTTCTGGCCTTGGCCACCCCATGGCTTTGCTGCCCCTTCTGGCCTTCACTGGCCCTCTGGGCCCCTGCCCTGGCCCACTGCCTGGCAACCACCTGTCTCCCAGCTGGCCATTCCCTCTCCTCCTTCTGCTTACAGCTGGCCCACCTGCGGCCCAGTTGGCCCTGACCGCAGCTTGGTCCCCCTTTCCTCCCTCCTTCCTGGAGAGAATTCTCTTCCCCTCAGTGACTATCTTCTCCAAGCCACCAGGAACAAAATTGTCCAAGGGGAGTATGTCAATCTTTTTGGTCTTCTCAACCATGAGGTCATTAAGGCTGATTTTGACAAACTGGATGATGTGGACCAGGAACTGACCAGGCGCAAGAAGCCTCAACGCACTTGGGCCAACTGGATTCCTGCTTTCCTCATATACACGGGGGTGTCCATATGGGCCCATCCTTCACTGGCCCAATACCTTGATTTAATTTATCGTGACTACGTGGATTTCCCTGGCGAGTCCCGGAAGGCCTATGATGAAAATTTTCACATGAGGGCAGCCATTCAACCCAAACTGTGTTGGGACGAGCCGAACTCACAGCTCTGGTTTAATATATGACTCCATCACGCCCGGCCCTCAGTGACTAGTATGACTGTGGTCACTTGTTCCAGCAGCAACTGGCCTTCCCCCTTCCCAACTCCCTGATGTTGCAGTCTCCCCACCGTGCACATTCTGCTGGGAGTTTGCTGCCCAGGGCCGTTGTGCTAAGAAACAATGGCATTACAAGCACGAGTGTCCTATCTGCTTGGGCCCCCATGCGGCCCCGTCCTGCTCTGCTCTTTCTCTTTCCCACTCTGCCCCCTGCATGCGGTTAGTGTGGGTGGATTCCATTTAATTTGCACCATGCCATTGTTGTTCAAGAACTGGGATGGCATTACCTAGGGGTGTGCCTAACAGTTCTTGGATTAACCTGTTAACCGGTCCATCTTACACTGAAGCCTCTATATTTCCTGCACTGTATGTTGCCGTGCTAATGCACTGGTGTTGTGTCCGGCTGTAGTAAGCACACACACCCAGCCAAGTCTCCAGAACAGCAGCAATGTTTATTGTATGAACATTACATGCAGGTAACAGATAACTAGCAGTTGGACCAACAGACCCCCAAAGTGGCTTAAGGCAAGAGCCTAGGGAGCCTACTGAGAGGTCCTAGGAATTAAGGGTCAGGGCCAAAGGATGCTGGTGACTAGCTCAGGGAAATCAAAGGGGGGCTAGCTGACAAACCCAGACTCCGCATTTGAAGCCTGGGAGAGAAAGAGGACCAGCTCTTGGAACTCTCTTCCCCCTGCCAATTATATGGCATTTTGCCTGGGGAACCCCAGGCCACACCTGACCTTCAAGCCTCCTCCAAGTAGTGCCATAACCCCCTACCCGAGGATGCAACCTTGTGTGATGTTCTTGCCTGAATCCTCGTCCGATGAACCAATTAACTTAGAAACCTTATGGTCACGAAACCACTCTGTACCATTTAGGTTTGTGTTCAGTGACCCATGTTCTTTACTGGCGCGCTGTGGCACAGTCAAGGAACCTTGCATCAGGTGGTGTTTTGCGTGTAAGTAACCCAAGGCAAACCAATCCGTTCTGGAGTGAAACTCCTGGCCCTTGAGAGCTAAGTTGTTTGATGGTGGCCCCAAGTGTGGTGCATGCAATGAAGCCTCCCACTCTAAGTCCCTGGCCCATTTCTCTAAAAGCAACTCTACGAGCCTCTTGCAAGGAAGGGCTTGATGTATGCTCTCCTGTAAAGCCCGAGGAAAGCTCCCTTTTCCTCGGCACTCGGAGATCTTGCGTTCCCTGCCCTGCAACCCCTCCTTTCCTTCTCAGGATTGTGAGCTCACATCCAGGCACTCCTTTTCTTGCCCATCAATTCTCAGGGGAAAGGAACATTCCTGCAGTCCCCCTCTAACCCCAGGTGATGGTGAGCCCTTATCCGCCCAAGGGGAATCAGAAACCCTTGCTGCTACGTGTGCGCCAGTGGCGCTGTGTTTAAGCACCCAACCTCCATGGTGTGTTCGATACCTGGCCATCAAAAATATCTATGGACCCCAATAACATGTACTGCAGCAGTTTTTCCCGCAACCCACATGGAACAACTGTTTTGCAAAGCCTGTAGAGGCACCCAATTTTCATCCACACAATGATATCAGATAACAAGGGGTCACTTTTAGACGCTGTGGCAAAGTTCAGAGACAGTTTCAGCGAGGTGATAGATAAATCGTCCCAAACGTCAGGGTTTTCAGAGTCCAATGCAGCAATGGGCAAAAGTTCTTGAGACTCAAACAGTTCCGGACAGTCAATCTGTTGGGCAAAGTCACTGTCTTTGTGCACAACATGCACATAATGGGAAAACATGGAACCAAACTCTTCGGTGGGGATGTCGCTCCCTGGGGACCCTTGGGACAAACCCTCCCCAGGTATTGACAACACTTGGGCTCGTCCTCTATGCGAAGGACCAGCTCCCTTCCCCCCAGTGACTTCCTGTAAGTAATTGCGTAGGGGACCGAACCACTGGGACCCTAGAATCTTTGTCTTACTAGATTCGGCCGTAGAGTCGGCGAAATGTGGTGATACTTGCCCTCGGTCACAACAGAGAGGGAGGAACCTGAATCCACCTCGAGATGAAAGGAAACTCCTTTGATGCGGACGTCCATGCAAAACCGGGTATGCATTGGACCGAATGGCCTTACACATAAATCAGCACAAATCCTAACCTCCCTGTTAGATTTCATTGCTGTAACAATCAGAGTTTCTCACTCCACAGAATCCACTGGAACCAAAATCCCCTGACCCACCAATTTGTCCAATTCCGCCTCAATCCTGTCCTTGAGGGCGAAGGGAACTCTTCTTGGCTTGAGGCGGATGGGTCGGATTTCTGGGTCCAGGTCAAACAAAACTGGGAGCCCCCTGTACTTCCCAAGCCCCTTTTCGAAGACCGCTGGGTGTGCGTCGCACACATCTCATGTTGGGTCAGTCTCGATGGCGTTTATGCCGGACAGTTCAATTCCCAGGGGGGCAAACCACTGCGTCCCCAGGAGGCAACAAGACCCTTGTTTAAGAACTACTAGGGGCAGTTTCTCCGTGAATCTTTTAAACTTCACCGTGAAGTTTCCCACCCCCAACACTGGGATCCCATAACCCTGCATGTCCCGCAAGTTCGTTTTCAAGGCCCTTAACTTGAGGGAATGCGCAGGAACTCTTTCTGTGAGAGGATGGAGTAGAATGACCCCGAGTCTATTTCCATTCTAACCGGGACCCCTTGTAACAGTACCTCAACAAAAAAACGCCGGTGCTCCAGGGACACTGCTGGTGCTTCATCATCGGAGACCTTTCCGATTCCGGCCGCCTTCCATCGAGGTTGTTCTGCTGGGCCCTTGTCCTCCGTTTGCCATCGCCTGCACACCTTGGCGATGTGGCCTCGCCACCCGCAGTTGTGACACTCGGCCTTTCGGAAAGGGCATTTCTTCCGGTCAACCATCGCACCGGCAGTCTCCTTTGTCGCTGGCACAGCTCTTTGCCACTTGTCTTTTGACCCTTTGCACATCGCTGTCCTCACTGGAGCAGGACCCCGCTGCCGTGGACGATTCCAAAGATAATGGGGGGCTGGTAGGAGGTCGGGGTGCATGCCTGGCAGCTTGGACCAAGGATTTCACCCCTTTGAGCGCAGCCAGTCTAGCCTTCAAGATTTTGACTCTGCTCCTCACTGCCTCAGCTGCCTGAGCCTCCCGCAGGACCTCATGGAAGGTCAGGCGGTGGTCCTGGGTCATCAGTTTCCATTGGACCTCCTTGTCCCACAGGCCGCACAGCATGCGGTCCCTCAGAGATATTTCCAGATCTTCCCACTGGCAGGGGGCGGACACTACCCTGAGGGCCGCCGCGTAGGCAAACATGGATTCGCCCGGGTGATGCTCTCACCTCTGGAACGCGGCCCAGGCCAGGAAGATCGAGACGGTCGGCTGGAAATGCTCCTGCAACGTCATCAGGAGGCGGTCAATTGGAACCACGTTGACCTTCCCAGGTGCCAGCAGGTTTATCAGAAGGCGCAACGTGGCTGGCCCAATCTGGGCTAGGAAATGCGAACACATCTTCCCTTCGTCTTCGATACCTGCAGCGTCCATCGCATGCCGGAACTGGCATTCGTACAGCTCCCATTGTTCAGGCTCACTGATGTCAAATGGGTATGACTTGACCTTGTGGGATGCCATAATCCCACCTTCGTCGCCAATTTGATGTTTGCAGATTGATACACAGTAGGCAGCAGTTATGAGGCCAAGCACATCTTTATTGGAGAGTATGCAATCTGAACATGTGGTAATGGCGGAAGTACAGCTCCTTTTATACAGCACAACACATTTGAATATGGATGCACAGTAGCCCATTGGCCACCGCCTGCGTGACATCATCCTGAGTCACACCCTTCTTCACCAGGTGTAGCCGTGGCGGGAATGTTCCCGGGGCTGACAGTAATTGGGGAATTTGTACCATGTGAGCTGAATGCTCGCAGCTGCCCTCTATGGGTAGCTAGCTCGTGTTCCATTGCAGCTGAGAAACATTGTGTTCATTACAAGGTTACATTCTTATATCAAAGTGGTTACATTCATTCTTAAAGATATAGTGTTTCCATACACAACAGAGGCAAGCTTGTCTAGAGTAAATAGTCTTCATTTTAAGGATGTTCTGCTTTGAATGACATGTTAACCCTATAATTAGGTTTGACTCTAATTTTACCCAACTCTATAACAGCAGCAGAATGAGAGGGGATACCATAGCAGAATGGGCTATCTCTTCAAACTGCACGTGTAAATATGCCTCTTCATAAAGCACTTAGTAAAACATAATGCCTCCAAATCTCTCCTTACCAGTAGAAGACAGACTAGGATCTCTCTGTGTTTTTTAAAGTTACATTTTACTTCTACATACATTGTTAAAAAAAATCTGGAAAAGCATTGGAGGGTCCTTCTCAGGAGGAGCACAGAGGTTTTGGAATTTACCTTCAATGGGAGAATGGATCATCTGTTTCTGTCTGCAGTTATTACCTTTGACTGAGAACAGCACATCTACTGCAGCCTAAACAAATGCAGGTCAGTTTTCTATCTCAACATTTTATCTAGGAAGACCAAAAAAACTGAAGTCTTCTAATCTTGTTTCTGCAACATGTCATCCAATACAATCTAATATACAGAGTTGTCAATGATTTTGCCTAAAGCAAAACTGGGAGGTTCCTCTCTGGAAGAAACATTTGTGAAATTCAGAGGGAAACAGTTTCAAAAGATTAACTAAATGTCAAGAGTGGGTGGTTTAAATGTGCTTAAGTTTTGCCTCAAGTGAAATGTTCGAGTCAATTTGGAGGGTCCCTGCTGGAGCAAAAACATCAGAGGAATTCTGTGGAAAGCAAGAGTTTCCACAAGATCAGAAAAATTTCTGGCAGGGACTCTGCACGCTTCCTTTTCTTGAATCTTTTATCCCTTTCATAGCCATATTATGTTCACAAATACCTTTTGGTCCTTGTTCCCATGGATTTAGGTGTTTCAACATCATGAGATAACTCCGTGGGGAATATTCAAGCTTCAAGATGTTCCTTAGCTTCAGTTTAAGTGAGACAAACAGCTGTTTCTTTTCATCATGGTCTCTGATTTTATTTTATTTTTTGCAAAATATCTTTGTACAAAACAGAAACACACAGAAACACAGAAAGGCTGGGTCATTGTTCAAAAGAGACCCAATGTATCAAGTACTTCTAATTTTGTGAAGTTCATGAAACAAAGCTAACAGCTTTTGTAGTTTTGCTCAATTTGGTGTGTTTGTGTGAGTGCCCATTTGCGTGCAAAAATCATTCTCAACAAATTAAGAAAACCTCTCTCAAGGCTACAAATAATCTTGTCCTCTTAATAGGCATGGAGAAAATGTTTATGACTATCCACTGTTCTTCTGATTAGCTACCATTGTTTCAATAATGTCTGGCTCTCATAGAGCCTTGAAGTTTGAACTGTGGGAGGGGTTAGCTGGAAAACTACCTATGCTGTGACACATATTTCCCAGGTATTCAAGGATCTTTCAGAAAAGAGATATTATTGAATTATCAGGAAGCAGAACTGGGAGGACTGAGGGGGATGGTGGAGGACAGAGGTGCCTGGAGAACGATGGTCCATAGGGTCGCAAAGGGTCGGAATCGACTGTGCGACTGAACAACAACAGTTAACTAACCAGGCAACCCTGAGGACTAACGGCCTTGGGTGGCAAAGTCCACAGGTGATTGTCCCCAAGTGGATTAAATCCCACTTGAATCCATCATGATGGAGGGCAGTAGCTTCATCAATACTGGCTTGAGGCTGATGAGGATTTTGTGTGCCAAAAGGGGTCAGGGCCAGAAGGAACTGAATCTGTGGTATGGTTGTCACACTGCAATACAGAAGGCAAATGGAAGACCACTGTGTTATATTGCTCCCAGGACAATCTTCATGGCTGATCTTAATGATGATGGCCAATATTCGGAATCAGTTATGGCACTGAAGAAGAAAGAAGAAGGCTGCCTTACAGTTTCCTCTCACTTTTTTTTTTTTACACTAGCCATAATTACCTTCTCTCAGTTTTACAGCCCTCATACATGTCCCTCTAACACTGGTGTGGTGCTCCAGGTTTCATAAGAGAAACAGGCACAAGGGTTTTTCAGCTTTTCCTCTCTGAATTTCTTTTCCCTGTACCAGACTTTGTTCCTGCCTTCTCCCAAAGGAAGTCACCAGAACTAAATAGATCAGAGCACTTCGTGATCAACAGAAAGATTTCTTTCTGATTAACAGAACTCCCCGCCAGGAAATTAGGGAAGAATTGTTGTTATCTTGTGGCCCTTGTCCAAGAGATTTCTCCTTTCTCATTGTCTGTGGAGCAAAGTGTGTTGGAATTAGAGCCCAGCTAGGCTCTCCTTCCTGGAGTGACTGAAGACTGAAGCTCAGCAGCAGCCATGACATCCCTCAGGGCCCACTATGACCTTCTGAGAAAACACTGCTTTTTATATATCTAGCATTGGCTGCCACATTCATCTAAGTCAACTTGGCATTTCTGTAAGCCTCTAGGACCACGTGTACTGTTTTCTTCTTTGCTTATGGGGTACCCACAAGTTATCTGAAACCCTCCTCCTGGCTAACTCATGTCACGGCCTACAAGACAGCTATCCCCCAGTGTGCTTCACTCTCCAGTCACAAGCATCTTCTCTTTGATTTTAAGGGCTCAAATGTAGACATAAATGAGACCTCTGGAAACTCCAAAGGCATCCATGAACCTCTGGTTCAAGGATTCCCAGCCTGCGGCCCATGGGCTGGATGTGGCCCATGGCATCATTTCATGTGGCCCCACCTAGAAGTGCCATGTGGTGGAGGGAGGGGAAAATGGCCATATGGCCCCCAAAGCTGTCTGAGGGAGCATGACCCAGCCCCAGGCTTTAAAGGGTTGAGAACTCCTGCTCTGGTTGATGAATCTGGGCATATCTTTGTGCCTCTTCTCCACACTACCCATACACTTCAGAGCACTGAATGATACAGAGAGACAGGAGGCAAAAGGCTCCTCAAGGTAGCCTCACTGTGCCCCTAAGACAGGTAATACTTTCTTCATTTAGCAGCCCCAGTGGCCACGAATGTTTGCCCGACTCCTTTCACCTTGGCAGCCATACAACAAAACTCTTGAGTCTGGCTCATCTCTCTATTTTACAGGAGTTTCTACATTGCAAATCATTTCTGGAATATGGTGCGAATAACAGGTTGGCACATGGCTGGTAAAAGGGGTGGGGGTTGGGGAGGCTGGCAGCCTCATAGAAGTTTTGCACGTGATAACTTTTAATAGCAGCTCATTCGGCTGTCAATGGCTTCTCATCATTTCACTGGGAATGTTTGCTAATTGTCAAGGAGCTGATGTTTGTGTTTAAATAATCATGAAGCTGTCCCAGCTGTTCCATTTCCTCTCCTCCTCCTCCCCTTTTTTACAATAATTTTGGAAATGTTTTGAGGAGGCAGTCTGTTCTAGTAGGGATCTTATAGGGCAAAGTGGGTTTTTCCCTCCCTTTATCCTGAAATAAATTTTCTTATTTTCCTTACAGTTCTTTATTTCAGCTTGGGAGGAGGAAGAAAGACAGTTAGACAGAAAAGCTTGGAATACAGATTGCAGTGGGACATACAGATGTGCATGTATGTTAGAGAGGGAGATGGTTTTATTTTTACTTTCCAGCAATTGAGATATATCTCAATTCACCTCCCCCCCAAAAAAAATAAAAATAAAAAATAAATTAAAATAAAAAATAAATTACACACCAGGCTGCATCAAGCAGGGTGGGAGCTAAGCACAGTTCTGCTGAGAATGTCCCTCAGGGGCCGAACAAACAACATGAACCTAATCTCTGGCCCTGCTTTGCCAACATTATCCTAGTGCTGGGAGCACAGCCCTAAGCGTGTAAACAAAACACAAAGCAAAGCAAAAATATAGTCTTGTGACACCATTAAGACAAGCAGATCTCTTTTAATGTGAGCTTTAGTAACATGTACCTTTTCAAACACATGGACGGCAATATTTAAGCCACTGATTTGTAACTGAAAACAGTGGAGCTTTGGCAGACATGCCAGGGCCTAAAACTTGTTAATATGAATGACCTTTGCACAATCGGTTATCTCTAGATTCTTCCTCTTTTTTATTGTCTTCATGGGTCTGTTCAAACACTAGTTGAAAAGCAAGGACAAAACCTGCATAGTGAATGAAGAGCCATCTTTTAAACCTCCAGAACTATGGAAAAAGCACATTTGGCTAATTGTTCATCATCTGATCATCATGCCCATCAGCAGCAACCAGGTTTACAGAACCTATCTATTTCTTTTCTTGATATTGTACACTAATATTTTAAGAAGAACATAAAAGAATACTTTGAAGACATACACCCCACCATCCCAAGCAGTGGAACATTCTAGGTCAGCCCTGGTGGGTTTATCTCCTTGGGAAAAGAGTGTACTGGGCATTTATGATGTATTTACAGTAACTCTGGCTTTATTTGCAAATATGGAAGCAGAGTTCAGTGGGAAGAATATATGTTCCTGCAACAGAGCTGGTCCTATAAGCCTTTCACCTAGAGGTGACATGCTCACTCACAGCTCTGCTTAAAACATGTTTCTCCCTTCCCACACATACCCCCACTCCACCTTTTCTGTCAATACCTTCTCACACCTACAGCACATCAACACAGTTGCTGTCAATGCTGATGAATTATGTATTCATTGTGTATACACAGAAATTAAGAAACATGTTTGACAGGTCCCTCTCTGACCACCATTCAAAGCGATCAATCCCTCCAAACTCACAGGCAATTGTAAAGTCAATGGGGAATAGAAAAATTGGAACATATTTGTTATTCCAGCATACAATGTGGCCTATCCGTAATGTTAAGAGCATAGAAAATGATGTTTTTCTTCAACCTTGGAGCAATTGTATGATTCCCAGCACACATGGGCTTACACAATGGAACTTACTACAATTCTGATCTTCCACGCTAAAAATCCATCACTATTTTTGCTGCCTTGTGTGCATAGTAACATTCAACCAAGGAAAGCTATGGGGAGAGGATATTCAGTCAAAGTCCGAATAGACCCTGAAAACTTGTTTCAATTTTTTTCAAATCTAGTTAAGCAAACCAAATATTACACTCTATCCCCAAATTTGACATTTGTACAACTGTGCTTATTTACAATGTTACATAGATGCTGCTCTGTACTCAGTGTGACAAAGGAGATAGAATAATGTACTAGGACTCGAGACATGAGTTCAATCCCCTGGCTCTGACATGGGAATTCACTACGAGGAGGGGTAAATTGTAAAACCATTCCTGAAAAACCTCACTTTGAATGTGTGTTGACTGTCAAAAGAATTGTGTTTCCTATAGGTGGTGCTTGTGTTGGTTTGCACATCCTTTGTAACTTGCTGGGACTACCCCACCACACACACACAGCATTGCAACCTTGGTCACCAAGCAGCCTTCAAATTATCCCCTTCCCCATTGATCCCCATAGTGTATTCTTTTCTCTCTCCCCGCCCCAACCTGTATCCCCACTGTTGCTGCTAGTCAGCTGCTAGATACACAGACTCCATTTCGAAGGAGGATCTGCAGCTGCTAGACTTGCCATCTCTACCTAGAAGAAAAAACTGGTTTAGGAGTAGGTACATTTTGGCAGGTTAAAGTGTGCCCCAGTTGTGTGTTGTGTATTCCTCAGTCTTTGAATCAATTTCAAACTTGGCAAAATCAACATCAATGTAGGACTTTTTGCTAATCAAAATACACTCTTGCATTGAAACACTATTAAAGGTAAAGATAACATCACCCTTGCTAAAAAGCCAGTCGTATCCAACTCTAGGGTTGTGCTCATCTCTGTTTCATAGTCAAAGAGCCAGCATTGTCTGCTTCTGCAGACGTTTCCATGGTCATGTGGCAGACATGACTAGACATCGGAGCACACAGAATACTGTTTTCCTTCCCACCAAAGTGGTCCCTGTTTATTTACTTGCAATTTCTTTCTTTCAAACTGCTAGGTTGGCAGGAGCTGGGACAAAGACGGGAGCTCATTAGGATTGCTATAAGTCAGTTCTGACAGGAAGGCACATAACAATAAGAACAATAGATGCTGTATCAGAATTTGATTTTTAAAACTTTGTCCTGAAGTCAGTCTTCAAGTATCAAAAATATATTTCTAGAAGAGGGAGCTGACTCTGTAGTTCCATGAAACAATGTTAGAATCAAGGACTGGAATCAGATCTTGGCTAAACATTGGGAGACTTTTTGTAGTGGGTGGGAACATCTGATAGTGAAGAGAACTGCTTTCAGAAAGTAATATGTTTTCTTTTTGTCTTTGTGGATCATTATGCAGATACTGGACATCAGTCAGGGAAGCTGTAGTTGCAAAATTCTCATCCTAAGATGATCAACTTGGTCATTTCAGACTCAAAAATTCCATGGTTCTAAGACCATCATTTCAAATCTCACTTGGTCTCAGGCTAGATGGTCACTGGCAGCCTTACAGAAAGAAATGTGATCTAATGGGAAGCTTAATAGCCAAATTACACGATGCATTAAGATATTTCATTTGCTAGCATTTTGCTCCTATTTGATGGCAATTGCAAACCATGATCAGAACCATAGCAGGCAAGAAAAAGTTTCTCTACCCCTTTCTCTCCATGCTGTGGTCCTGATGGGAATCATTCCAAAATTGCTACATGTGCCAAGGACTGGACACGTAATGCAACAGCAGTGTATGTGTTTGTGTTAGATTTTTGTCAGGATCTAAGTACAGGAGAAATCCTCCCCTGCACACCACCCACATGTGGTCTGTTGTCCTATTCCTGATTTTCATATACAGGTGAAACTCAGAAAATTAGAATATCATGCCAATGGGAGACAGGGATTGGGTTAATAGGATGTAACATAAATAAGTATGAAGAAAATTAAAATTGTATCATGGAATGTCAAAGGCATTGGCAGCATAATTAAGAGAAAACGTGTGGAAGCAGCTATTAGGAGAAATAATCCTGATGTGATTTGTTTACAAGAGACCCATCAGAAAAACGATAATGTAAACAGCTTGTATCTAAGGGGAATAGAGCATTATGAGAAAGCATTTGGTAATTCAAAGTCGAGAGGGGTCGCAATATTAATTTCTAAAAAATTGGGTTTTACAAAATTAAAGTCTGTTATTGACCCTGAATATGTCATAATTATGACATATATGTCATAATTAGAGGAATGGTTAATGAGGAGGAAATATTAATTGCTAAGATCTATGTACCAAATGAGAAGCAAGAGGAATTCTTAGATGGTGTATCTCAAAAGATAAGAAATGAAAATGTAACTAAATTAATCATTGCCGGAGACTTTAATCTAATTAGATCGGGTCTAGACACCACAAATGTGTTGAGACACGGGCATAACTCTGTTATAGATAGGTGGTTAAAAATAATGGGATTACGGATGTATGGAGAGATATCAGGGGTTCAGAAAGGGGTTTTACTTTTTTTTTTTCACAAGCTCACAACTCCTATTCAAGGATTGATTACTTTTTGACTTCAGAAAACTTGATAAGTAAAGTTGAAGATATTAAAATTGGATTATTTAAAGAATCGGACCATGCTGAAATGTGTTTAGAAATTAGAATTGATGGTAAGAAAAAATGTATTGGGGCATGGAGATATGATACAAAATTGTTTATTGATCAAAAGAGTAAGGAAATAATAATCAAAAAGTGGAATGAATGCTGGGAGATAAATGATACTAATGATGTTAATGATGGAGTTTTATGGGAAACCATGAAGGCAATTTTCAGGGGGGAAAGTATAAAACTTTCATGTAGGAATAATAGACAGGAAAATAAAAATTTAAAATTAATAGAGGACGAAGTAAGGAAGTTGCAAGAAGAACATGTAAGATCAGGTGATAGAAACGTGTTTAATAAATTACAGGGTTTGAAAATGAAAATTATTGAAAAGGATATTGAAGAAGTTAAAAAGAATTTGATTTATCTTAAAAGAAACTATTTTGAGTATGGTAATAAAAATTCTAAACTACTGGCTAAAGTTGCAGAGGAAAAGAAAAATAGTAGAAATATTCAGATTTTGATAAACAGTAATGGGGAAAGATGTAACAAAATGAAAGATAAGATACACATTGCTAGTAATTTTTATAGGGAGCTTTATTCTAAAAAGGAGATAAACGATATTGAGTTAAAAATTATCTAAATAAATGGTCAAGGATAAAATTGGATCAAGAACATAGGAATTACATGGACGAAAGAATACCCTCTAAAGAAATTACTGACATTATAGATAAGTTAAGGGTGGGTAAAAACCCTGGTGAAGACTGTGGAATTTTATAAGGATTTCAAGGAAGTTTTGATACCAAGGATTGAAAGGGTATTTAATTATGTAATGGATGGAGGTATAGTACCGGCATCATGGTATAACTCAGTTATTATTTTAATACCAAAAGTAGGAAAAAACGTGGAAAACATCGAATCATATAGACCGATCTCGCTGATGAATCAGGATGTAAAGATTTTTACTGCGGTTCTGGCCAATAGGTTAAATAAATTTTTAGGTAACTATATTCAAAAAGATCAAGCAGGGTTTTTGCGAGGTCGGTACATGTCGGACCTGACAAGGAGGATACTTGACATGTCAATCATTGCACAGCAGCAAAGAGATCACACAGGTTTTATTTCATTAGATATATTCAAAGCTTTCGATTCCATCCAGTGGATTACCATAAAACAAATTATAGTAAAATATGGATTCGGTTCGAAATTTTGTGGAGTAATTGGGCAGTTATATCAAAGGGGATCAGCAAGAGTAAAAATAAATGATGAATTAACAGAGGAAATTAAGTTGGAAGCTGGCACAAGACAAGGGGATCCACTATCATCTTCACTGTTTATAATGTTCATGGAATTAATTGCTAATGTGGTAAGAGAAGACACAGACATGATAGGTCTAAATGGGATAAAAATTAGCCAGTATGCAGATGACACATTATTAATGTTAAAAAATCCCGAAAAGTCATTGGAAAAAGTATATGCACACTTAGAAAAATTTTACAGGGTGACGGGGCTTAAAGTTAACTGGGACAAATCAGAGGCAATTTTTTTTAATGGGAATGTTGAAGCACAAGAAGTTATAAAATCCAGATTTAAATTACAGATTAGGTCTAGTATTAAGTATTTAGGAATAAACATTTCAAACAAGTACGATGATTTAAAGAGATTGAATTACGACAAATTGGAAAAGGAGTTAAAGGAAAAGATTATAAGATACAAAAAACGAAATTTATCCTGGTTTGGTCGAGTATTGTTGTGTAAAATGAAATTGTTACCTAAAATAATTTTTTTATTTGATACTCTCCAAATTAATATTAAAAGGAAGGAACTAGATGTATTTCAAAATTTAATAAATAATTATTGTAATAACGGGAAGAAAGCTAGAATATCGAAAACGTTGTGGTATCTTTCACAAAAAAAGGGTGGTTTAGGAATCCCGAACATTACAAATTATTATTGGGCATTTCAACTGAAAAATATTTGTAAAATTTTAATAAGGAAAAAATTGATATGGGGGGAGATTGAATTACGTGAAAAATTGGGAGACGAATCACTAGTATTTCTAGGCAAAGAAACAGTTAAAATTAATACCGCGAATAAAATGCTAAAGACACTTTTTAGAACATGGACACTATTGAAAAACAAATTATCCCCAGGGTTATCACCAATTTTGGAGTTAAGGGATTTAAAATCATTCCCACTACTCTTAGACCATAGGACTGAAGAAATAATGAAAAGATATAAAGTAACTTTATTAAAGGAATGGTTAGATGTTTGTGAGGATGAGGAGAAAATGTCAGAAATGTGTAAACAGTTGAAACTAAATTGGCTTCAAGTTGCCGCACTGAATAGTTGGAATAAAAAATACAGGGAAGAAATAGGCTTAGACAGGAACATGACAAAATTTGAGGAGCTAGTATATAAGTTAAGAAATGGTCAAATAGAAATTAAAGGATTAGTTAGTAAATTATATAAAGTATTGGATGATTCTAACGAATCCCAAAAAGCATTAAGAGGAATATGGGAACAAGATTTAAATGTTAAAATCACAGATGAATGTTGGAATAGAAAGTGGAAAAGAAGAATCATGAAAACGTTATCAGTAAGGATTAAGGAGCATAACCACAAGTTATTATGGAAATGGTATATGACCCCTGTGCGATTACATTTAATTGACAAGACAAAATTAAATATATGTTGGAGGTGTAAGGAGGATATAGGAACGTATGAGCATATGTGGTGGGGGTGTAAGAAGTTGAAGCCATTCTGGACGAGTGTAGAGTATGAAATTGGGAAAATTTTGAATGAAAAGGTTAAATTGGGCGCAGTTATAGTATTACTAACGGATGTTGATAAGGTGGAATATAGTAAAAGGGAATTAATGGCAGTCATGTTATCAGGTGCCAGACACTGTATAGCGCGGCAATGGAAGAATGATGTCACTCCAAGAATTGACAAATGGTACAATGAGTTATGGACTATTGCTTTAAACGATAAGCTCACCTGGGAACTAAATTTAAGAAAAGGACTAATAAAAGAAAATAAATTTCAGGACACTTGGAGATGTTTTATAGACTATATACTGCATAAGGATCAAGGTCAGAAGCCAACGCCGGATCAGCATTCCTTTTGGAAAGGAATCATATAAGAATTAAGTAACTGTCCCATATGGCAATGTAAATAGCACATGGTGAATGTCCTCTATTAAGTTGTGTTTGTTTTTGTTATTATGTAATGTGTAGATTTAAATAAAATTATTTTAAAAATTCAAAAAAAAAGAAAGAAAAAAAGAATATCATGCAAATGTTCATTCATTTCACTTAAAAGGTGAAACAAATATATGAGATAGACTCATTACATGCAAAGCGAGATAGTTCAAGCCTTACTTTTTTATAATATTGATGCTTATGGCTTACATCTTATGAAAACCCCAAACCCCAAATCTCATGTACCCCATAATCATCACATAATCTCATGTATGCTGTACACCATGATCATCACAATTATAATGAATTATGGCATGACATATTTTGCTTTGCATGTAGTGAGTCTATTTCATATATTTGTTTTACCTTTTAAGTGAAATGAATGAACATTTGCACGATATTCTGATTTTCCGAGTTTCACCTGTAATCAAGTTTGTCCCTAAATTAGGCAGACACAAGATTGCTCACTAGCCACAACACTGCATCATTTATAGCAGGCTACAGAAACAGATGTGACAGACAGGGAAAATTCTGTAGCTTCATAGCAGGGCACATGCTTCAAATAAACATATCTGTAGTTAGAGCATGACCGGGAAAGATCTTTACCTGACACCTAGAAAAGCTACTGTATTTTAGAGTTGATAAAATTGGACTAGATGGATCAGAGGTCTGACTCAGTTATGAAGCAGCTTCATATGTCAAACATAATTCACAGTTTCTACTGTTTTGCTAGCACAGTGATGCATCTACAAGTGCCATCTGGGCTGAAGATTTGCCTAGGTTTGTGAGTCTTTGAGTATGTTTCATCACAGCCCACTGGCTCTTGAGCCACATGCGCTGGTCAGCTATGAACAAACTTTGTTTCCTTAACACACTTAAAGGGAGCAGCCTAGCCTTGTGGCCTCTAAAGTTGCTTTCTTCATGTAGAAGTCTGAAGACAAGACATTCTTGCCGAAATGTGGATTCTAAATAGCAACAAGAATCCTGCAAAATCTGGGATCTCCTTGTGTGCACAGCTTACACATAAGTTACAATATATCCTAGTTGGACATGATGCTCAGTTGTTTAAAAAACTGTGTGAAGCCCACAAACATTGCGGGACATATGATAGCCCAAAACCCACTATTCTTGCCTAGAACATAAAACTGGTATTTGTGCATGCATGTGTTTGTCTGTGCTAGCACATGCATGTGCATATGCATACTGGTGGCAGTTTGAGCCAATGCTGTTGAGGAGGTACAACAGCCTCTCCTTCTTTAGACCAACATATTAGTAAAGCTATGAGCAGGAATGTTTTCTAGACTCCTTATTGGCAATGTGAAGAAAGTGGGTGAAATTGAGATAGGTGTTCCTGTTGAAGTATATTGATGAAGTTAGCTTATTAATGCCAGTTATCATACACACGTATGTCATACACACGTATGACAACTTATTTGTTGTTGTTAAGTTTCACAGTCGATTCCAACCCCCCTGGACCCTTGCACGCCAGTACCCCTATCCTCTACCACCCCCCTCAAACCACCCAGCTTTGTGCCCAATGTGTCAACAATACCACCTAGCCATCTCATTTTCTGCCACCCCTTCTTCTTTTGCCCTCGACCTTTCCCAGCATCAAGGCTTTCTCAATTGAGTCCTCTCTTCCCATTTTATGTCCAAAGTACTTTAGCTTCATCTTCACTATTTGACCTTCCAAGGAGCAGTCAGGGTTGATTTCTTCTAAGATTGACCTATTTGTTCTCTTTGCTGTCCAAGGTACTCTCAAGACTTTCCTCCAACACCACATTTCAAAGGTGTCTATTCTTCTGTGCTCAGCTTTCCTTATGGTCCATTTCTCACAACCATACATTACCATTTGGAATACCATTGCTTTGACTATGTGAACTTTTGTTTGCAAGGCGATGTCCCTACTTTCATTATGTTCTCCAGGTTTCTCATAGTGTGTCTCCCAAGAATCGGTCGCCTTTTTATTTCATGGCTGCAATCACCATCTGCAGTGATTTTTGATCCTAAGAAAGTAAAGTTTGTCACTACTTCTACTTCTCCCCATCTATTTCCCAGGGAGTGATAGGGCCTGTTGCCATTATCTTGGTTTTCTTGATGTTGAGTCTCAGGCCAGCTTTTGCACTCTCTTCTTTCAATCTAAGCAGGAGTTTCTTTAGGTCTTTCTCACTTTCTGTCATTAGGGTCAATTTCATCTGCATTCTGTCAATATCATCTGCATATCTCAAATTGTTGATGTTTCCAACTTGTAATTCATCCAGCCCTGCATTGCACATTATGTGTTCTGTATATAGGTTAAATAAGCAAGGTGAAAAAATGCAGCCTTGTCTTACTCCTTTTCCTATTACAAACCACTCTGTCATTCCATATCCTGTCCTAACTTTTACTTCTTGACTCATGTACAAATTTCTCATGACCTATAAGGTGTTCTGGTATTCCCGTCTCATTAATTACTTGCTAGATTTTATTGTGGTCCACACAGTCAGTCAAAGGCCTTGGTGTAGTCAATGAAACAGAAATAGACTTGCTTCTGTTATTCTCTTGTTTTCTCCATAATCCAATGTATGTTGGCAATTTGGTCTCTAGTTCCCCTCCCTTTTCGGAACCCAGCTTGCACTTCTGGTAATTCTCTATCCATGTACTGTTGAAGCCTATCATGTATTATCTTGAGCATGACCTTGCTGGCGTGTGGAATGAGTGCAATTGTTCGATAATTTGAACATTTTTTAGCATTGCCCTTTTTGGGATTGGAACGTATACTGATCTTTTCCAATCCTGTGGCCATTGCCGTACACACAATTTTATTGTATCTCTATCTCTCTCTGTTTGTTTGTTTCCAAAAGTAGGGACTGAACACAAGATATTTACTCACATACCTCTGGTCAATAGTGGCTTCTGCTAGATTCAATTTCCCCAAATTGTCTGTCCCACAAACTCTTTCCCTCTTCATCCCGAGGAACTTTCGAATTGGTAGTTTTTGAAGAAGCATGTCACACACAAATGTAGACATCTTTCTGACTAACATTTCTGGTTTAATATGTGAGAGTGCTCTTAGATAAGGGCCTGGGCTATCTGGGGAGAGTTCAAAATACAGTTGTGCAGCACTGCAAAGCCCAAGCTTCCTTGCAGCCCACAAAGCAGGTACAAAGGTTATAGAGCTTAGTTTTGTGATGTGGGCCTGTTATGTCCGGCCCTTATAAGAAATAGTCCAGACAACGATGAACAAAACAACAACAAGTCTTTATTCAACAGTCTTTTAGGATATGCTCACAAGGTGCTCTGGCTATACAATTCCAATGGAATCAGTCCCTCTGGAATCTTGCCGTGTAGGAGGCAAAGGCTAACTACTGTAGAAGTGGTAGCATAGTGGAGGGGACCCAGGATTAGCACATTGCTGGCTCCATACAGGTGTATGGAGTGGGAAGTATATGATCCAGTCCGGCCCCACCCTTGTTTACTTGTGGGGCTTATATAGTGTCTCCCCGGCGGTGGCTCCTTGATACAAAGTAGCGACCCGCGGATAGCCATAACTAACCAATCATAACAGGGTGTATATGTATTTAACCAGTGGGAAACAGGATCCAAAACTGTAACCAATCACAGGGCTTGGATTAGCATAATCAACGTGCCATGGAATGGGGGATTTCGTGCCACTTTGGCTTCTAATTTGGATGGCGGGAAATTGCCATTTTCTCCCTTGCAAGGTGCTGCCTGCGCTACTTGCAATTACGCCTTAATACACAACAGGGCCTCAAGAATATGTGGATCTCCAGCTGTTGTCAGCAACCAAGAGCATCAACAATATTGGGCCAGGGTGAAATAGGGATTTGTAGCTCAGCAGTATCTGGAGAACTACCTGTATGGGTTCCTCACCCCTGTTATGCTGCAAAGTCTCCAGTTGTATTCCTTCTTCTTGCAACAGGATTGCCTGATCCACCAACATTAAAATTGGGAGACATGAGTTTGTGCAATACATATGCTTTGTTATTCACAGTGTGTGTGTGTGTGGGGGGGGGGGAGTAGAACAGGCATCATGCTTTAACATTTAGCTTCCTTTGTACTAGGCTAATTAGTGTTTGAGATGGTGATGTCATTAAAGTCTTCATCGGGGTAATTTAATTTTCCCTTTGATATCAATCTGATTGCCTTTGTGGAAGCTGGTGCGGAGAGGAGTGAAAAAAGGGGGGTTTACCAGACAGCTCTTAGCAAGGCTGTTGTATTGTCAGTATAAAGAAGCCCAGAGTTGTATGAAGTGGCAGAGATGTATAGAAAAGCTGTCCATCATTCAGCAGGGGGGGAGAGAGGAGTATCGAAAACCACCCAACATATCCAAGTGTTCCTGCTGGTCCTGGAAAGTCACCATGAAAGCTGAAAGCTGAAACATGTTCAAAGATATGTGTGACCTATCTCACACCCATGCTATTCTTGCACATTCTCACATTTAATATCTGGCCACACAAGCAAGCCCTAGGTTCCTTTTTTTATCTCATTTTCATCCTGCCCTGCCTCTAAGAACTTAGGCCATTATAAAGTACCACACATCACTTCTTTCTCTACTATGTATCCTCTCAAATGTCTGCAGTTTAAGTTCAGGTATTTCACTGCTACACTGTGGAGCTGAACGCATCAACAGCAGCTTGTTGTCCTGTTTGTCCATTTATTCTTGACTTCATATCCCATGTTGCCATTCAAAGAGCTTAGTGTGAGGGTAGGGGAGTATTAGAATGGTGCACTTCTCATGTTGATGCGACTAGAACTAACAGATTCTGATGAAGGATCAAAAAACTCTCTGGGAATAAGTTTTTGAAGGAAAACATTGACCCAGTTCAAATATAACACATCATCTTCCATGTAAACAAATGGCAATGAGCTTCAGACTTCTGCATTTCTTTCCTTAGCTGCAAGAGATGCAAAAAAATTCCATTTTAAATATACCAGCTGCTCATATGTGCAACAAAAGAGGCAGGGGAAGTGTAAGTATTACAACCACACTTTAGTGTAAGGGACCAAAGACAATACAACAGCCGAAGGGTTGGCTTAACACAGGTTTATTGCATGATGATCCGGGGGAACATGTGGTAATGGCGGCTGGGTAGCTAAATATATACAGCTGGCTATACATTTGAATGTGGCTCGTTGGCAGACTATTGGTTGCTGCCTGCGTGACGTCGTAGGGGGTCACGCCCTTCTTGACCAGGTGAGGAGGTCGCGGGGAATCTTCCCGCGCTGCTGATCCAGGTGGCTTTGATCCATTAGAGCTGGACGCTCGCTACTGCCCTCTGGTGGTCACTAGCTCGCGTCCCCTTATTAAGCATACATTGATACAGGTGATGGTTATAATGTTGCACACAGAAAGGTTACATTGATAACACATGGTAGAGGTACATTGTTAAAGGCACTGCTTTACAGAACACAACATCCCTCCCCCCTAGGATGAGACGAAGTCTCTCAGCCAAGATGGCTTGTTGCATGTGCGTGTGGGCCGTGAAGAAGGCTGCCCCCCCGGGGGCGTTATTGCTTCTTTGTTCCCTGGTCCCTTGTCCTGAAATGGGAGAGGGAGGCTCGTTAGTGGCTTGCCGCTGTCTGGCGGTCTTAGGGGAAGGGAAAAACTCCATTGTGGGGAAACCGGGGGCCGTTGGGGCTAACGAAAAACCCCTCT
This sequence comes from Bradypodion pumilum, assembly GCA_035047305.1. NCBI lineage: Eukaryota > Metazoa > Chordata > Lepidosauria > Squamata > Chamaeleonidae > Bradypodion > Bradypodion pumilum. The sequence goes on along the minus strand of JAWDJD010000004.1, from coordinate 182,226,226 downwards.
TCTCGCTTGGACGGGTGGGGGACCACTCCGAAAAACCCCCCCGGTTCTGGAAATCAAAATCTAACTTGGTAGGGGTACCCGCATTTGTGGGGACTTTCCGCGAGATATGTATGGGGTCGGGTTCCTCCTCCCCGGAAAGATCCCCCAGGGTATCTATGAGGACATCCTCCTCCTCCCTTGGTGGGGGCCCACGGTCCCCCTTTCCTCCCCCTTGGGCTGAACGGGTGGGGGAGAACCCTAACGCTGACTTATTTCCTGCCTGATCAGTGCCCTGCTCATCGGAGACCCTGCGTCGGAGCTGGTCCGCGTGCTGCCTCCACAGGAGCCCTGTGCTGGTTTCCACGCGGTACGACACGGGGCCGGTCTGCTCAACAACTACGCCCGGAACCCAGGCTGGGCCCGTGCTGGCGTAATTCCTGCAATGCACGGGGGCGCCTACACTGAAACTCTTCGTAGCCTCCAGCCCAATGTTCCTCCCCTTGTCCTCTACCCTCGTGGGGTCTAGCCTAGTAAGGATGGTGGTCAGCTTCCTGCGCATTAAGAGCTCTGCGGGGGAGTATCCTGATGCCAACGGGGTCACCCTGTACCCTAGGAGAAACTGACACACTTGTAGGTTCAAATCCCCTGGGCCCATGCGCCGCAATGCGTCCTTCGTGGTGCGGACGAGGCGCTCTACTTGGCTGTTGGTGGCCGGGTGAAAGGGGGCGGAGGTGATATGCCGAACTGCGTTGATTTCCATGAATGCCTTGAACTCGGAGGACATGAAACAACTAGCGTTGTCGCTAATTAACGTGTCGGGTATGCCGAACGTGGAAAAGAGCCTCCGCAAATGTCTAATGGTCTGGGCCGAGGAGGTGCTCGTGACTGGGATAACCTCCAACCATTTGGAGAAAGCGTCCACTACAAGGAGGAACAGGGTGCCTCTGAACGGGCCCGCGAAATCAATGTGCACCCGGGACCACGGCCCCTTAGCCGCGTCCCATTCCCTGTGGGGAAGGCGGGCCTCCTCCGGTCTGGAGCACTGGCAACTTTCACAAGTGCCGACCATGTGCTCAATGTCGGCGTCTAGCTGGGGCCACCAGAAGTAACTCCGGGCCAGCGCCTTGGATCGCACGATGCCAGGGTGGCTGACGTGAAGCAGTTTGAGCACCCGCGGCCGAAGGGAAGTGGGAATCACCACCCACTGCCCCCACAAGAGACACCCCCTCTCTAGGGACAGTTCTAGCTTTTTTCTGAAAAATGGAGCGAACTCCTCCGCTGGGGAGGATGCGGGCCACCCTTTCTGTAGCCAGGAGCTTACTGTCGCTAACGTTTTGTCTTTCTCTGTCGCTTTGGCAATGTCGGCCGGCACTACCGGGGGCGAATCCAGCACCTCTATCATGAGAACCTGATGGTCCCGCTCCCCCATGCTCACCTGGCTGGGCGTTAGGGGAAGGGGAGACCTAGATAGGGCGTCCGCATGGCTGATCTCTTTCCCGGGCCGGTAAACCAACGCGTGCTGATACGCGTTGAGAAAAATGGCCCACCTGAGCATCCCTGGGGACAGGATTTGAGGGGTGGGCTTATCCGCGGTAAAAATGCCTAGCAGGGGCTTGTGGGCCATCACGATGGGGAAGGGGCGGCCATACAGAAAATCGTGAAATTTTTTCGTCCCCGAGACTATCGCTAATGCCTCCCTGTCCGTCTGTGTGTAGTTTCTCTCTGTTTGGGACAGGGACCTGGAGTAAAATGCTATCGGGGCCTCCCTTCCGTTCGCCAGCACGTGGCACAGCACTGCCCCCACCCCCACTGGAGATGCATCACAGATCAGAACTACTGGGCGTTTGGGGTCGAAGTGGGTCAGTATGGCGTCGGACGCCAGGAGGCTCTTCAGCTCACTAAATGCCCTTTCCTGGTCATCACCCACTTCCATGCCTGGTCTTTCTTAAGCAGCCTGTGTAGCGGTTCGGCCACCGCTGCCTTCCGGGGGAGGAAGGAGTGGTAAAAGTTGAGCAGCCCTAGGAACGACTGCAATTCGGGCTTGGAGGTGGGGCGGGGGGCTTTCTTGATGGCTGCCACCTTAGACTTGGATGGTTTTATCCCCTCAGGAGTCACACAAAACCCTAGGAACTCAACCTCGGTTGCGAAGAAGACGCATTTGTCCTTTCGCAACCTCAGCCCCGCCTTTTCGAATATCGTCAGTACCTTCCCCAACCTCTTGGCCAATTCAGCCCGACTCCCCCCTGTTATTAACACGTCATCAAAGTAAGGCAACACCCCCTCCAGTCCCTTCAGGAGGCGTTCCACGAGTGACTGGAAAATTCCTGGCGCCGAATTCACGCCGAATTGGAGGCGCGTCACCTGGAACGCCCCCTTATGGGTGACTATGGTCTGCGCAGCAGCTGCGGCAGGGGACACCGTAAGCTGCTGGTAGGCCTGTGCTAAGTCGAGCTTAGCGAAACACTTTCCCCCATGTAACCTGGCCAGCAGATGGCTGACTACCGGCACCGGATATGCATTCGGGCGGATCGCCTTGTTGATGGTGCACTTGTAGTCGGCGCATATGCGGACCTCCCCATTGGACTTTAGAGCAGTTACAATTGGAGTTTCCCACTCCGCAGAATCTACAGGCACAAGAATCCCCTGACCCACCAATTTGTCCAGTTCCGCCTCTATCTTGTCCTTGAGTGCGAACGGCACCCGGCGTGGTTTTAGGCGAACAGGGCGGACCTCCGGGTCCAGGTCGAAAGTCACTGGGGGCCCTTTGAATTTCCCCAGTCCCATTTTGAAGACTTCGGGGTGCGCCTCGCACACCTCCTGAATCAGATCAGTCCCAGCAGCGTGCATTCCCACGGCATGCACCCCCCCAATGAACAACCCCAGGGGCTGGAACCATTGAGTCCCGAGGAGGCTGCAATTTCCTCCCTTGAGCACGACCAGGGGAAGGGATGCGGCGTGCTCCTTGAATTTGACCTGAAATTCTCCAACCCCCAACACTGGAATACTGTTCCCTTGCACGTCCCGTAGCGTGGCCCTCAATGCTTTGAGCTTGGGCCGCCTTTGGGGGGCAATTCCGAAAAATTCCCTCTGGGAAATTATTGAATATGAGGACCCCGAGTCAATTTCCATCCTAATGGGCACCCCTTGGACAAGTACCTCAACAAAGTAGCGGGGGTGTCCCGTAGACACGCTGAACACTGGGGTGTCGTCCTCGCTGCCGTCGGCGATGCGGCCCACGCCGTCCTACTTCCACGTGGCCTGGGCGCCGTCTTTTGGTTTTGCTGGGCGGTCTCGTCCCGCGGGACGGTCTGGGGAGCTCCTCCGGGACTCGCGCTTCTTCCTGCACACCTTGACGATGTGCCCGCGGCGGCCGCAGTTGTGGCACTCGGCCTTCCGGAAGGGGCATTTCAAGCGGTCGTGGGCCGCGCCACAGCCGTCGCAACGCCGGCTCTCCTTCCGGACCCTCTGCACGTCCTCGTCGTCGCTGCTCTCTGTAGACGACCTCGAAGTTCACCGGGCCGCATGTACCGGAGCCTCTGCTTTGCTTGACTTTGGCCGCCAGTCCTGGAGTTCTTGGACCCCGGCCTTCGTAGCTTCTGTGGCCTGGGCTGCTCTAACGACCTCCTGCAGCGTGGGAGGCGGCTCTTGGTTCATTAATGTGCGCTGGGTCTCGGCGTCGTTCAGGCCGCACAGCACACAGTCTCGGAGGGTGATTTCGCCGTTCTCCCATTTGCACAAGCCGGCCGCCAGCCGCAGGGCCGCCACGAACGCGGCGACCGTCTCCCCGGGCGCTTGGACTCGCCTCCAAAACGCACTCCGAGCGGGAAACATCGCCGTGGCGGGCCGGACGTGCTCACGCAGCAACTGCATGAGTTCCTTGGCCTTGAATTCGCTCACCCTCCTCGGTGCAATCAGGTCCACCAAGGTCCTTTTTGTTTCTTGTCCGAGCATTCTGGTGAAGATGGCTCTTTTCTTCGCCTCTTCCGTAACTTCGGACTCGATCAGTGCGGCCTGGAAGTCCATTTCGAAGATCTCCCAGTCGCCCGGTTTCCTGATTTCGAAACCGGCGCATGTCTTGGTCCCGTGGGCTGCCATCCCACCTTCGTCGCCAATTTAGTGTAAGGGACCAAAGACAATACAACAGCCGAAGGGTTGGCTTAACACAGGTTTATTGCATGATGATCCGGGGGAACATGTGGTAATGGCGGCTGGGTAGCTCAATATATACAGCTGGCTATACATTTGAATGTGGCTCGTTGGCAGACTATTGGTTGCTGCCTGCTTGACGTCGTAGGAGGTCACGCCCTTCTTGACCAGGTGAGGAGGTCGCGGGGAATCTTCCCGCGCTGCTGATCCAGGTGGCTTTGATCCATTAGAGCTGGACGCTCGCTACTGCCCTCTGGTGGTCACTAGCTCGCGTCCCCTTATTAAGCATACATTGATACAGGTGATGGTTATAATGTTGCACACAGAAAGGTTACATTGATAACACATGGTAGAGGTACATTGTTAAAGGCACTGCTTTACAGAACACAACACACACACAACCTGTGACATTGCCCAGCACCAATCCAGATTAAGAGAGAGAGCAAGTATTGTGTATTGAGGCATTATTGCAAGTTGCGCGGGCAGCACCTTGCAAGAATAAAATGGTGGTTTCCCGCCATCCAAATTTGGAGCCAAAGTTGACACGAAAACCCCCCGTCCAGGGCGCGCTCATTATGCTACACCAAGCCCTGTGATTGGTTACAGTTTTGGATCCTGTTCCTCGTTGGTTAATTATACCTTGTTAAGATTGGTTAGTTATGGTTATCTGGTGAAGGAGAGTCGGAGCCATGAGTTCAGGTCATGGGCAGATCAGCTTATTTTGCATAGTTTGCTGTGCCCCTTTATTACGCATTGTAAGGTCTTACATCATAAGCAAAAAGCATTGTGCTGTTACAGGATTGGATATCTTGGGGTGTACATGTGAACATCCCATGCTTGCAGTAGATAGAGTGCATGCCAGGGGCTTTCCAAGAAGCACAGGAACAGGGCATATACTGAAACTGGCTAGGCTATTTTTGACTATGGGGACATGCGCTTGTGAGCATGGGTGAACCAGAAAGGGCATGCTATTTGGGGCAAGAGGCAGCTGCTGCCAGGCAGAAGTGATGCCTTGAAAGCAGGGCAGAGTGTCATTTATAGCAAGGGTGAAACTGTACTGACATTTGCCATGGCACATTCATGGGGTCCCTGTATATGCCCTTCTGCCAGACTTTTCCCTGGGACCGGGAGGGACCCAGGTTTTTCCGTGGGTCCAAAGTCTTTGGGAAGGTTCTCTTCAATCTGATGGGTCACTACTTTGAATCAAGGAGCCACCGCTGGGGAGACACTATATAAGCCCCACGAGTAAATAAGGGTGGGGCCGGTCCGGATCTATACTACCCATTACTCACAGGTAGCCAGCAACGTGCTAAGCCTGGGTCTCTTCCACATGCTACTGCTTCTAGTGTAGCTCAGCTCTTGCCTCTTCTACAGCAGACTCCGGAGGGACTGATTTCATGGGATTGTACATCCATCTCTGTGTCCGGAATGTCTTGTAAGCATAACCTGAAAAGACTGTTGAATAAACTCTAGTTGATGTTCTGTTCATAATTGCCTCAACTATTGCTTAAGGATAGGACATGACAGCAAGCTAGAAAGAGTGAATCCTACTATTATGTTAAATTGGGGACTGCAGATAGCCTCATTTCCCCCACATGTTGCTTGCTTTCTCAGTTGGGAAATTGAGTCATATATGGAGGAATCTTCCCCAGTTTTAAGGGCGGGGCTTCACTGTTTGATGAGCTCAGACTGCAGCCACCAGGAGTTGGAGGTCTAACATAATGGAGACTCTCTGCAGGTGAATCAATGATGAAGGAAGGGACATGGGGGCAATTTACTACTATAGAGTATGTGTGCTATTTCAGATTCAAAAGCAAGCTATCTTCTCTCCAGGTTACTTTGCAGTTTTCACAATTGTTTCTGCCACATAATCTGAGGAGCAGTGTGGACTTTTTAAAAAGGGCATGCCTTCAAATCTCAAAGGACTCATCATCCACATTGAATGGTCAAAAACAGACACATGGGACATTGACTCATGGCCTGCATATGGGGCAGGAGGTTCTTAGATGCACATATACATGGTGAAAAGCACCAACCCTTGCCCTCTGCTGGTTACAGACACCTGACTAAATCTCCATCCAAGCCATTTCAATGGCTTGCTCATACAAAATAATATCTCCACACTTTATCAGCTAATAAAGATAATATGGACAGCCACTTGGCCTATCTCCCCACCACCACCACCACAAGAATTTAGAATGAGAGTTTCTACTTTGGCAAGATCAGTAAACACATCAACAGCCCTGATGTGGTGCTTGCACCAAAAGGTTGGGGTATAAATGTAAGTAAATAAATAAATAAAATGCATTCACATCTCTGTGGTTCATGTTTTTCATTTAAGTAACAACATATGATCATTTGTAAATGGCATTGCAAACAAGACAAAGGGAATGTGAGTCTTAACAAATATGGATGTGGGAAAAACTGAAGCTGGCAAATTCAGCCAACCAGCCAGGCAGAGGGGTTTGAGCACTTCACTCTTAAAGACTGACTTTGTATACCAGTACGGTCAGCCAACTTTATGGTGTAGAATTAGAGTTCAAAGACAGGAGAGATGTGCCTCACAAGCAAAAAAAATTCACACTCACACTATAAGGATTTTTGGATAATCATACTGCTTGCAGATACAGAGTCTTGGGTACAACCAGCTAGCTTGCTGATAAGGTACTGCTTAGCATATATACTGGTAATTGGACTACTTTGCTGATATTTTCTTACATTACCCAAGTTCTGCCACCTGGAATTGCTGTTGATATTTGTTACTCCATTATTTTATGTTGAATAATATTCAAGTTACTGCTATTTACAATGCTTATATTATTTATATGCATTTACATAGATTTAAATTTATTTTGCATGTATCTGTCATTGTCTGAGTAAGCGCTATCACCTCCTTTGTTTGTTTGTTTGTTTGTTTGTTTGCTTGCTTGCTTGCTTGCTTGCTTGCTTGCTTGCTTGCTTGCTTGCTTGTTTGTTTGTTTGTTTGTTTGTTTGTTTGTTTGTTTGTTTGTTTGTTTGTTTGTTTGTTTGTTTGTTTGTTTGTTTGTTTGTTTGTTTGTTTGTTTGTTTGTTTGTTTGTTTGTTTGTTTGTTTGTTTGTTTGTTTGTTTGTTTGTTCTTTAAACTTCTATGCCACCCAGGACGGCTAACATCATAATTAAAAAAACAATTAAAAACAATCAGAGGTATATACAAGTATGAAACAGAATAAAACCAGATTAAAAGCTACCCACATTAAAAACTACCCACATTAAAAGGGAAGCTTTATTTTATAAGCTAACAGGCAGGGGTTACCTTGCCATCTGGACCCCACACCTGCCCCCACCAGCCAGGTTTTTAGACCTTTTCTGAAAGGCAGCAGCTCCATCTGCACCCGCAGCTCTACTGGCAGGAGATTCCACAGGGTCGGTGTGGACACAGGAAAAGCCCTCCTTAGTGTGCCAGAGAGGTCTGGATGGGGGACAATGGGCTACAATTGAATCCCTACAAGACTGAGTGGCTATGGATAGGGGGTCCTGTGTTATCCAGGGAACTGCCAACATGGTCTTGGATGGGGCTGCTTTGCCCCAGACAGACCTGGTACGCAACTTAGGGGTCCTCCTGGATTCACGACTACTGCTTGCAGAGGAGGTAGTGGTCGTGCCCAGGAGGGCTTTCGCACAGCTTTGCGTCATCCATCAGTTGTGTTCGCTCCTGGACCGGAACTCCCTGCTCATGGTCACACATGCTCTGGTCATCTCCAGGCTAGACTATAGTAATGCACTTGGGGCTGCCCTTGATGACCATTCAGAGGCTGCAGCTGGTCCAGAATGCAGCAGCCCGGGTGGTGATGGGGAGCGGGCGCTATGCTAACATCTCTCCATTGCTCTGGGAGCTGCACTGGTTACCAGTTTGCCTCCAGGTGCAATTCAAGGTGCTGGTTTTGACCTTTAAAACCCTACATGGTAGTGGGCCAGGATACCTAAGAGACCACATTGTCCCAAGAATGTTGGCCCGTCCAACCAGAGGGGCTCTCTAATTGTTCCATCAGCCAGAGGGGCCCACCTCTCATTCCAAAATGAAACTGATAACTGGCAAGCAGGTGCAGTAGTTAATTTAACAAGCAAACAAATACTGAGATTCTCTCCGTGTTGGACATAGCTGTACTTTTTGGATTTAGCAAATGAACATTGATGAGAATGGAGACTGTATTGTTTTTTATAAGAACAAATGGTATATTCCTCCATTCCAAAATGGAACTGCAATAGGGTTAGCAAGGTTTCCAGGCACTGGCTGCAATCTTTGGGAACTGCTGCATTTTCCTTAAGTCTCATGGCAACGAGACACAGCAGTGTTGAAGAAGGTATGATATTTATTGAGTGTGTTGGCTTTAATGCCTGAGCACCCATATCTTTCAACTAGCAACCAGCAACAGGAGTTCACCGGTCAGTGTAGAAACACCTGCACATATGTTTTCCCCTCAACATTCATTTAGAAGCCAGAGTAAGAAATCCACACCATGTGTCTTTTTTATTTTATTTTATTTTATTTATATTCAAATTTATATGCCGCCCAATCAGGTAAACCCAACTCTGGGCAGCTCACAACAAGTTAAAACACACATAAAACAATACAACCAATTAAAACCCAACATACCCACCCACCTACCCCATTCCTCTTCAAAACCCACATTAAAAAACTGCCTTCATTGACAATTAAAAGAAATGGGGGCTTAATTTATAAGCCAACAGGCGGGGGCCACTCTTCCATCTGGGCCCCACACCTGCCCCGCCAACCAGGTTTTTAGGTCTTTTCTGAAAAGTAGCAGCTCCATCTGTTCCCGCAACTCTACAGGCAGGAGGTTCCACAAAGCTGGTGCGGACACAGAAAAGGCCCTCCTTCATGTACCAGAGAGACGGGCCCCTCTGGCAGATGGAACAATTAGGGAGCCCCTCTGATCCGCTCTGGTTGGACGGGCGGACACTCTTGGGATGATGCAGTCTCTAAGGTATCCTGGCCCACTACCATGAAGGGCTTTAAAGGTCAAAACCAGCACCTTGAACTGCACCCGGAGGCAAACTGGTAGCCAGTGCAGCTCCCAAAGTAATGGTGAGGCATGAGCATAATGCCCGTGCCCCATCACCACCCAGGCTGCCGCATTCTGGACCAACTGCAGCCTCCGAATGGTTGACAAGGGCAGCCCCAATAATTATTGCGCATTGCAATAATCTAGCCTGGAGGTGACCAGAGCATGTGTGACCCTGAGCAGGGAGTCCCAGTCCAGGAGCGAATGCAACTGACGGATGACGCAAAGCTGTGAGAAAGCCCTCCTGGCCACAGCTGCCACCTGACTTGCTAGTAGCAGCCCCGAATCCAGGAGGACCTCTAAGTTGCGTACCGGGTCTGTCTGGGGCAAAACAGCCCCATCCAAGACCAAAGTTGGCAGCTCCGTGGATAACGCGGGACCCCCTATCCAAAGCCACTCAGTCTTGGAGGGATTCAATTGTAGCCCGTTGTCCCCCATCCAGACCCCAACTGCTTCCAGACATCTGGATAGGACATTGACTGCATCACTGGGGTCCCCATGGGCCGAGATATATAACTGGGTATCATCAGCATACTGATGATACCTTACCCCATGGGAACGGATAACCTCACCCAATGGCTTCATGTATATGTTAAATAGGAGAGGAGAGAGCACCGAGCCCTGAGGCACCCCATACTGTAGGGGCCTAGCACTGGACCTCTCACTCTCCAACCACACCGACTGGGTACGACCCTCCAGAAATGAGGAAAACCAGGACAGCACAGTGCCCTGGATCCCCAAACCTTTGAGCCGTTCCAGAAGGATACTACCAACGGTCAACGGTATCGAAGGCCGCTGAGAGATCCAGAAGAGCCAGGACGGATGGATGACCCCCATCCCGCTCCCGCAAGAGATCATTAACCAATGCGACCAATGCAGTTTCAGTCCCATATCCAGGCCTGAAACCCGATTGATAGGGGTCCAGATAATCTGCTTCATCCAGGACCCCCTGCAACTGCCGCATCACCACCTTCTCCAGTACCTTCCCTAAGAAAGGGAGGTTGGAGACCGGCCTATAATTAGCTGGAACCGCTGAGTCGAGAGATTGTTTCTTCAGGAGGGGGCGCACCAGAGCATGTTTTAAAGGTGCAGGAAACACCCCCTCCCACAGTGAAGCATTTATTATAGCCCCGACCCAGCCTCCCGTCACCCCCTTGGAGGCTTTCACCATCCAAGTGGGACAGGGGTCCAAAGGGCAGGAGGTGGTGCGAACAGCTGCAAGAAGCCTGTTCACTTCCTCAGGGACAACTGGATCGAACCGATCCCAGATAACACTGCCAGACTGAGCTCTGATCCCCTCCGGACCCTCCCCATCCACACCGGGATTAAACCCCGAGTGAATCCAAGTGATTTTCTGCACCAGATAGTCTGCAAAAACCTCGGCCGAACCCTGCCAACCGGGCACCGGCCCCTCCCGGCCAAGGAGAGACCTGGTAACCCAGAACAGAGCAGCTGGGCGATTATCCGCGGAGGCAATGAGGGCGGTGAAGTATTGTTGCTTCACCACCCCCATCGCCACCAGGTAGGTCTTAATAGCAGCCCTAGCCAGTGTCCAGTCGGAATCACTTTGGGTCTTCACCCAGCGGCGCTCTCGGCGTCTCTTTGCCCGTTTAAGCTCCCGCAGTTCTTCTGTGAACCACGGGGAAGATCTATCTCTGCGGGCTCGGAGAGGCCGTAGTGGTGCAATTTCATCCAAGGCAGCGGTAGTCATCCTGTACCACAGGTCAACGAGTGAATCGTGTAGCCGATCCAGAAGAAAATCCCCCAGTTCCCTCGGAATTCGTCAGAATCCATCAGTCACCGGGGGTGGGCCAATTTAATAGGCCCTGCCTCCCTGCGGTGAACCGCCGCCCCCAGGAAGTCCAGAGTCACCAGATAGTGATCTCACCATGGCACAGGTATAGTGTCTAATTTCTGTAGTCTCAGATCACTCTGCCACCGCTCCGACAAAAAAACTATGTCCGGTGTGTGACCACTGCCCCTGGTCGGGCCATGAATTACCTGAGTCAGGTCCGTGGCTGCCATGGAAGCCATGAACTCCTGAGCAACCTCTGAACCAGTCCCCAGCGAAGGCAAATTGAAGTCCCCCAGAACCATCAGCCTAGGGAACTCCAACGCCAACGCAGAGATGGCCTCGAGGAGCTCAGGCAGGGAGTCTCTTACCCTGCAAGGAGGCAGGTACAGGAGTAAGACTCCCAGCTGACCCTTAGGGCCCAACCGCAGGAGCAGGGCCTCACAACCCAGGACTTGTGGAGCCATGGCCCTGGCGACTCCCAAGGACTCCCTGGCTACAATGGCAATGCCACCGCCCCTTCCCTCATCCCTTGGCTGGTGCCAGATACCGAAACCAGCTGGACACATTTCTGACAGAGGTACACCATCCTCTGGTCTCAGCCAGGTTTCGGTGATGAATGCCAGGTCGGCCCGCCCCTCCTGAATAGAATCTTGAATCACTTTTTTTCTCACTGCACACATGTGTTTATGCACACATACACAGATACAATTTTGCTGTGGTTGCACAAGGCTCAGCCAAAGGTAAGGTCACAAGATCTTTTCCCCTGCTATCACAATCCCCATCATTGTTGGGAATAGGAAGCTACTGTTACCTGAAAATTGCTATCCCCTTTTCTTTGTCACAGGAAGACCTGCGAGCACTGGAGATGTGTTTCTAAAATTAAAAAGTTTTTCCACTGGCAGAGCCCTCAAGAACCACAGAGACTTGAATTTCAGGCAAAAAATAAAAAGGTTCGTTGAATATGCATTTAATCAACAATAGCCTGCTGCTGGTCAAAGACAGTTCACAACCTTTGCCTGCTACAAAAATCTAAACATGAGCTTCCCTAACTACATTTTGGGAGTGAACTAGAGAGCTGAAGTCCCGACATCGCGAAGTCCTTTTATACTATTCTACAGATACAAACTAATCCTATCATCTATCTAAAGTTACCATAAAGTTTTTACAAAGAAAACAATAACTTAACAGCAGGCTGTTATTTCATAGACTATTGGGTTACAATCGTAAGTATTTGAGCAAATATATGGTAATGGTAAAATATTACAAATTCCAGGAAAGAATAGAGGGAGGAGGTTGGGGGATTAGGTAGAGACAAGTCGATACAGTAACCAATAGCAGAGTGAAGTTGTTGAGCGTGCCCCCAATGAACACACTTGGCCTGAAGACAGGAGCCAATCAGAAATGCTGCATGTCTGAGGCAGGAGGTTTGACTGACAAGTCAGCATCAATGGAACTTCACTTGATGAATTTCTTGACATTTCCCACCCAAATAATCCCATCCTGTCTCCAGGCAGAAACTAACCAGCATTATGTACATATGGTAATTACAGTCCCCAGAAACAAAGAAGCGAGAGACACACACAAAAGAATAATCCTTAAAGCAATCAAGACTGTAGTTTTTGCTGCAGACTTTTAGGAAGTTTAGAGGATGGGTGTGTGGCCCACTGGGCATCAGGTGTTAATTGCATGTCTCCTTTGGTAAGCCTCTTGGGTCTACCAAGGCAGGCTCAAGTTTAAAGAAAATATTGCGGAGGTTTCCTGCTTTGAAAATACAAAATAGAACATGTTAGAATGATTTTACAATATTTCTAATGATTTTTGGAACATTTAATTGCAACCGCTAATTAAACTTCAATCAGGGATCAATGAGTCAAGTTCGCCATGCCTATGGTCAAGCGTGGCTCCAAAGGTGGGAAAACTGCATTTTAATTCAAACCACAATTACTTTAAAGTTATTTTAGAGCCTAAATTTACTTTGTCACTGCATCCACACTTGACTTTTAGGCAGTAGAAGAGGCAGGGAGAAATCCCAATCAGAAATAAACAAACTTTTACTGTCTTACTCCCAAGGAGACCTTTCCTCAATCCGTTCCACCTCGACCGGTCAAACCAATTTTAGGGCTCAACCAAGCTTCAGGAGTGAAGACATGATTTTTAACAATTATTTTATACTTTAATTAAGCATATAAAGTGTTAACTTTTTGACCTGAAATCTCCTCCGCTGTCTTCCCTGATAACTCTGAATTTTTCTAATATTTTTCAACTGCAGTGCTGTCGAAGAATCCTTAGAAAGTACCTATTTCTTTGAAGTTCTCTGAAGCCCTGATTGAATCAGTCAGAATTGATACATTGTTGCAAATGTCCAGCCTTTGATGTCTTTGAAATACCATATTTGGATTCCCGTTCATGTAAGCTCGTAGATTTTGAGGACATTGTGCTGGTCTACCGGTGATTCTCAATTGGACACAATCGCCTGAGAGAGTTTCCTGGTCTACTCTACTTGTTCCTTCTATTGTTCAAAAATTTCTTCTTGAAGTCGGGGCAGTCTACCTGCCTTTGAAATACCAGTCCTCATTCTCTGAATAGCTCCGGTCTACTCAGCTTTTGTTTTTTTTAAATCCTATTTGCTACCTAGGCCCAGACTACCGAGACTTCTTTTAACTGGGGCCATCTACTTCCCTCAAGACAGCATAGGCACTTCATTGCCGGCCACCACCTGGATGAATGAAGAATCATCCTACTAGTCTACTTCCAATGCAATTGCTTATGCTCTTTGACCAAACCTCCACTTCCAGAGCTGAGCCCCGGTCTACTCCTATTTGTGAATGGTATTTACGGAGTTTAAAGGATCACAATTGCAATCGTTTGAAAAATGGTTAAAATTGATCTTTGCAGTTATTTATCTGCAAAGTGTTGTGAATGAGTGTGTGTTAGTGTGGTGCTTTGTGCGTATGGAAACCTAACCTTAAAGTGGATGGCAATAAAAAATAGAGAAATATCTTTATTGGAAACAAAAATATTTTAAATAATAATAATAATAATAATAAAGGATAATTTCAGATATGGGGTAACATTACCAACATGTCAATTCTCAGCTGCAGTGCTCTAGTCTGATCCCTACTTGAATCTATATGCTTGGCTAATTGTAGTTTTGTCCAAACCAGCCCCTCCCACACTCCTTGGTACATTATCAATTTGGTATGCATCATTGACCACAAATGCATTTGTTATTTATTTCCAAGACTTCTAGGAGCTCTATCTCTGTTGCCAGTTGTTTCCACTGAGTACGATTTTTTGTTGGCATTTCAGCCATCTGCAAGTGGTGGGTGTAACAGGGAGGCACTTTCCTGGGTTAAAGTTACTGCCTGTCTTTTTCTGCCTCTAGGTTTTGAGACAAGCCTCCTCTCTATGCATGCTAGAGATGCCTACTTTTCTACTTTAATCTTTCAATGTTATTACAAGTAAATTGTGAGAAAATGTCCTTTTTTCCTAATCAAGAAGCTTTTTTTCTTTAAGAGCAATTCTTCTATGTTAAATGCTGGATGTGATGAGGCAAATGTAGTGTTTTATAAAATGGTTAACTTGCTAATTTTGCACAAATGTAATTTCCTCTGATATTTACTTTTCATTTTATCAGTGCATCATATTGTTAGAAATTCATTGATTTTCCTAGCATTGCTTTTTAAATGGTCACCTTCATTTCAAAAATTCTGGGAGACTTGAAGCTATTCTTTCCTCTAGCTCTCCATGCTGCTTAATTTTTATACACTGCTAATCAAAGGGAATTATTATAACCAAACTCCAATGGTTCCAAGAATTTTTCCTAGCATTTGAATTGGCTGTAACGATCTTGTAGTTTTTGCAGCCCTCACAGTAATCTTTATTTACCTTATACAGCATTAATTACTTGTTCCTTTTTATCACAGCTTTGAAATTAAACCAGAGTTGAAATTAATTAGAACCGACACAAGAGCACCAGACAATCATGAGGAAATGAGGGTGAGGTCTTTACACCTTTTCACAGAGAAAATACATTGAAAGAGTTTCAGGGATGTAACCACAAGGAACAAAAGTGTAGGACTAACTTCTGGTGCTTTTGAAGAGATTTTGCTAAAAGTCTAACCAAGGGTTCTTCATCAGTAGTCTGTGGAACCCTAGCAGATCCATGGATGGACTCAAGAACATCTTTGAACCAAACACGGGTTTCTTTGTGTGAAAGTGTTCCAGAGGGATCCGACCACTGTGCTTTCTCCAATGGTTAACTCCCAGGTGAGTTTCCCAGGGTCATCTTACCCTTGTCACTGGGTGACAGCTAATGTGACAGCTATGTGACAGTTGATGGTGCTAACACCCCATCCATCATCAGAGTCACTAATGGAGGTCGATGAGTCAAGACCTTGGGAGGATCCATATGTGAGAGTTGAAGGGGCAAGGAATTTTCAAGAAGCATTGAGACTCAAGGAGCTCAGGGTGGGTCAGGAAAAAAACCAGAAAGGAATCTGAAGAGTCTAAAAAGAGGAGGAGGCAATAAAGGTAAAAAGGAGGGAGAAAATGAGCAGAAGGGTGAGCAGGGAATAAGAGTACCTGATGGCAATGGAGAGTGGAGGTAAAGAATGAAGAAGACAAAGAAGTAGCAACCTGGATTGACACCACAGAATGGCCCCAGCTGGAGCCACCAAAGGAAGTCCTAGAAGCCTCTTGGTTCAGTTGCATCAATGGATGTCATGCCCAACAGAGATACAACAACCCTCCCATTGACCCCATAGTAATGGATCCCTGAAGAAGACAGAGGCAGTTTGTGAATCTCCAATGACAGGAAGTAGAGATGGCTGGCCATTCAATGTAAACTTCCTACCACAGTTGGATAGAGGCAGGGATAATATGCTGTCTCCTGTCTTGTCAGACATCCCATTATGGTAATGGAGAAGACTGTACAGCCAGAAACTCACTGCCGATTGTTGGGCGGCAATAAATAACCTGGCTCCCTAAAGGGGCCAATGGCTACAGGTAGATGAGTCCCTCTAGGTGAGGTGATGGTCCCCCTCAGTGGAGGAAATGCCACTGGAAACCATCATATTGGGCCCAATGGTGAAATGAGCAGAGGAGGAACCACTTCACTATTCTGATTCCCAACGGTCATGGAGATGGAAGAGGCCATGCCAGATGGACTGACTGTGAAACACACCTTGTTAATATCCTCAAGGCTGCAGTAATCCATTGCAGTCCTGGTGTCAAATCCTGCATGTCTCGTTTCATACATGCTGCAGGAGATGGCTCCATGGTCATAATGTGTGGGCCCCATCATGGCAAGCTGGGATCCACCTTAAACAAATTCACACCAATGGCATTTTTCTGTTTGAAAATGATTTTCAGGAGAAAAAAATGTATAATCGGACATGAGTAGCAGTCACTGTCACTGAGTATGCTGCCTCTCTTTGTAAGCATTCAGAAAGACTAAGGTTGTCACTCCCCTGGTTTGAACATAGGAAAGGCTTAGAACCAGAGCCAGTCTCGGGAAGACTGAGAAGTGTATTTGCAATTGATATGATGCTGAATTGTCTTGTTCATTCAATTAATAAAATTATATTGAACTGCAGATTAGACTCCTCCCCTTATTTCTGGTGTATGGGATTCTTTGATGCCCCCCCTTCCAAGGGAACACTTGGGAGCATGGACAATGTGTTTATGTGCCTTTTTCTGAGGAGGGTGTTCATAGCTTCCATCAGATTCTCCAAAAGGTCTGTGACATATAGAAAAAAAGTTAAGAACCATTGGCTTTAACCTATCAACAGGCACAATGGTTTTTCACCTTTTCAGGCTGACAAGGCCAGCAGGTCAGGTCAAGTCAGATAATGTGGACATCACGTAAGTTGTCAGAAATTCATCTCCTAGCTGCAGCTGAGACTTTCCTTTGTTTCTTTGCTGCTCTCTCAAACAAAAGCTGTAGCTTCCCCCCCCCCAATTCCCAACAGCATTATGTCTGGTGTGTTGCTCCCACACACCTCACCTTTCCAGCCTGTTTTCTCACACCTGCAGGCAGGATCAATGGCCCCTTGCTCTGTTATGACTGACCACTCTTGGTGAATTTGATAACAGAAGCTCACAGGGATGTAGCTTGAACTTTTCAATCTACTTTCTTTATTATGTTCTATATAACTAATTATCTTTAATTCCCAGGGTACTTCTGTAAAGGCGAGCTGCTTGGCTTCATCTCAGGGACTGTAATAAAAAAAAGGTACCTCATACCAGAGCACACTATTTGTCTATCTTCCATTATCTACTCTAGCTGGCAATTACTCTCCAGGGTTTCTAGCACAGGTCTTTCCCATCAAGTGCCAGCAAATCTCTTAACTAGAGATGTCAGCAATTGAACATGAGACCTTCTGTATGGTGCCTTCGAAGAAGCAAGCATGCCCTCACCTTTAATGAGGCCAGCTATCTCATCTTGCACAATAACACATTACATTACAGGTAGATTATATTTGTCATCCATTTTGAAAGCTTTACAGGGACTGGATGGCCATGGCACTTCCTGATGTGGTGGAGGTAGTTATGGGTGATATGAAATGGTGCCATGGGCTGCATCTGGCCAATGGGCCGCAGGTTGAAAATCCCTGCTTTTCATAGTTTTCTAGGTAGAGACCACTCAGAAGTAGTTTGCCATTCCCTTCATGGAGGCAGGGTGGGGAGAGAGAAGCATCCTGGGACTGGGCAGCTTGCAGAAGGCCATACAGGCTGGCTCTTCTCGCAGGAGGTACAGTGGAGAGTCAAACTTCCAACCTCTGAATCTGCAGTCAGATATTTAATTCATAAACTATCCAGTCAGAGGGAATATTACTGTGAGGTAAAGGAATATGGAAAATATGCAGCATTGCTAGGAGGGATACTTACATTTGCAGCATTTCACCTCTCTAGTAGTTATCAAGTACAGTAGAACCTCGGATAAAGTCCAAACTCTGTTCCACGAGTTTGCATTTTATCCGATTTTGGACTTTATCCGAATCAAATGGGCAATGCATCAGATAATGTCCAAAAAATTTGGACTTTATCCTAGGTTCCTATACCAAATACCTCAGATAATGTCCATTTTTAAGCGGTTTTGGACTTTATGCGATGCATCACATGTGCATGAAAACCGCGACTTTATCTACATCAGACTTTATCCAAATCGGATTTTTTCCAAGCTACCACTGTATTTTGAAATTGGCCAGAGCTCAATATGGCAGGGTAGTGATAATGTTTCCTTTTGGACTGGAGGCACCAAAAGAGAAACTCAGGTGTCTAATATGATTGAAGTCACACTCAAATTACACATCAGTAAAAGCAAACTACATAACTGTATCAGCAGTGGGGGCTGTGTGCACAATAGGAATGATGTTGTCATCAGTGGCAGATTGCCATTGATTAAAAGCTTCCTTCTGCAACTTTGGGATACATGTGATTCCATTGCATTGAGTGCTAGCCTTACATGTCACAAAACTGAAACAATGTTCATAATCCTGTCGTTCCCACAAAAAAAGTGGGGGTTTGATTTTTACTGTGAAAGTATACATAATGGCACCTGGTAGCAGACCTGAGGCCTAGCTGAGGAGCAGGGAGTCAGATGTACATAAGAACATAAGAACATAAGAACAGCCTTGCTGGAACAGGCCACAGCCCATCCAGTCCAGCATTCTGTCTCACACAGTGGCTCACCATTTCCTTCAGGGTATTCCCAAGCAGATGCCTTCACCTGCTTAGGATTCCCTGGAAATGATATTGAGAGATATCCTGCCTATCTCTCCAACCCGGAGGTTGTCCTTAAGTATCCATAATTATAGCCATTGATACTCTTCTCCTCCATGAACTTGTCTAATCCTTTCTTAAAGCTGTCAAGACTGACAGCTGTCACCACTTCTTCTGGCAGGGAGTTCCATAGACCAGTAATCCTCTGGGTGAAAAAGTACTTTCTCTTATTTGTTTGAGAACTAGTACCCAAAAGTTTCATGGAGTGTCCCCTAGTTCTAGTATTATGCGATAGGGAAAAGGATGTCATCTCATCCTTCCAAGATATATAATATAACACAATGCCTAGTCAGGGAGATGATTGTGGTCAACCATAAGCCTGGTTGCTCTCAACTGTAAGAATTATATCTTTCTCAGCAGGAAGTTAATTCACTTAGAAGCCAGATGAAAAGATATGCAACAGGCCCCCCGCCTGTTGGCTTATAAAATAAAGCCGCCCACCTTTTTAATGTGGGCAGTTTTAATGTTGTTAGTTTTTAATATGAATGGGGGGGGGTTGGTGGGGGGGGGGGTAGGTTAGGGGTTTTAATTGTTTTTATATGTTTTTAGCCTGTTGTAAGCCACCCTGAGTCAGGTTCACCGGCATAGAAATTTGAGCTATAAAAAAATAAATAAATAAAATATTTGCCCTTTTGTGCTGGGTCATAGAAATAAGACTGAGTCATTGTTGGTATGTTGCCACTCCTCTGCCCAGCCATTGCTATGAGTGAATTGGCTCTGACACAGTTGCAGTCTCCTCCTCAAATAGTTAAGTGGGTTGGATGGAAGAGGTTCTGCTTCCTACTTGCAGACTTGTGGAAATACTGGTAAGCTTTTACTTACCTCCATAACAGTTTGCAGTGAGGTACTACAAGGTTCCACCTTGTGTCCAGTTTAACACATAGCTGAAAACACTGATGGACAAATAGTGTCATTATATGCAGATGACACACAGCTCTATTTCTGGAGAGAGAGAGAAAGAGTATCCGCTCATGGCTGGCGAAGAACACTACTGCAGAATAAATGTCCGTACCAACTGAAAAGCTCAAGCCAAATAAGTCAATTGAATCCAAGGCTAGGGTAATTTTTCTTCAATAATTTTATAGGTGCATACTTGAGAATAATATCCAAACAATTTCCAAAGCTATTCCGGTAAAATAATGAGCTTTTCTGGGTATTAACCCTTTCATTAGGGAATCTAAAATTAATTAATACTGAATTAGAATGAGAACAATATAGTGCAAACATACAATACTAAAGTGCAATGCTTAAAAAGAGAGTGGCAGTGATACATGTAGTATATACAATATTTACATGCAAAGTTATATATACAGTATTTAAATAGGTATTTTTGTTCAATATTTTAAGCAGTATATTTAGCAGTATTTTAGACAATATATAAAACAGTATTATAATAGTATTATACAGTATTGTAAATAGTTTTTAACAGTATATTAAACAGTATATTAAAACAGTATATTAAACATGTATAAAATATTATTTTAAAGGTATTATTTTAAAGATATTATTTTTAATTATTTTTAAAGATTTTATTTTAAAAGATTTTAAAAGTATTACTGGGATAGTCTTACCTGAGAACTAGTGATCCAAAGTGACCGTGTGATAAGCTTTAATTCTTAGCGTCCTTGCCTCTTTGCATGATCTGCTAAGTGCTAGCGGACGTTAGATTCGAAAGGAAACGCTAGAATAAATAGGGCTCTAATCGCTGTCAGGTGAAAACTACTACAGAGACTGATGTATGCTCGCATTATGTCATCCTTACATATTTGCCTTAGAGGAATTTTACAAGAAGGGAGAAGGTTCTAGCCTTGGATTCAATTGACTTATTTGGCTAGAGCTTTACAGTTGGTACGGACATTTATTCTGCAGTAGTGTTCTTCGCCAGTCACGAGCAGATACTCTTTCTCCCTCTCCATTTATTCTCCGCTCTGGCCGCTTGTTTTCTATCATACAGCTCTATTTCTCCATGTCATGTGAAGCAGGAGAGATGAGCAACTTCTGGACTGGCTTGAGACAGCTGGGGGTAAGAGTCAGCTAACAAACTCTTCACAGAACCTGGTTTTAGTGTAAGGGACCAAAGACAATGAAACAGCCGAAGGGTTGGCTTAACACAGGTTTATTGCATGATGATCCGGAGGAACATGTGGTAATGGCGGATGAGTAGCTCAATATATACAGCTGGCTATACATTTGAATGTGGCTTGTCGACAGACTATTGGTTGCTGCCTGCGTGACGTCGTAGAAGGTCACACCCTTCTTGACCAGGTGAAGAGGTCGCGGGGAATCATCCCGCGCTGCTGAACCAGGTGAATCTGAGCCATGAGAGCTGGACGCTCGCTATTGCCATCTAGTGGTCACTAGCTCGCGTCCCCTTATCAGGTTTACATTGATACAGCTGATGGTTATAATGTTGCACACAGAAAGGTTACATTGTTAACACATGGCAAAGGTACATTGTTAAAGGCACAGCTTTACAGAACACAACATCCCTCCCCCCTAGGATGAGACGAAGTCTCTCAGCCAAGATGGCTTGTTGCATGTGCGTTTGGGCCGTGAAGAGGGCTGACCCCCCCCCGGGGGCGCTACTGCTTCTTTGTTCCCTGGTCCCTTGTCCTGAAATGGGAGAGGGAGACTTCTTAGTGGCTTGCCGCTGTCTGGTGGCCTTAGGGGAAGGGAAAAACTCCATTGTGGGCAGACCGGGGGCAGTCGGGGCTAACGAACAACCCCTCTTCTCGCTTGGACGGGTGGGGGACCACTCCGAACCCCCCCCCCCGGTTCTGAAAATCAAAATCTAACTTAGTAGGGGTATCCGCATTTGTGGGGGAATTCCGCGAGATATGTATGGGGTCGGGTTCCTCCTCCTCCTCAGAAAGATCCCCTAGGATATCTACGAGAATATCCCCCTCCCCCCTTGGTGGGGACGCGCGGCCCCCTTTCCCTCCCCCTTGGGCTGAACGGGTGGGGGAGAACCCTAACGCTGATTTTTCCTCTATTTGGACTGTGCCCTGCTCATCGGAGACCCTGCGTCGGAGCTGATCCACGTGCCGCCTCCACAGGAGCCCTGTGCTGGTTTCCACGCGGTACGACACGGGGCCGGTTTGCTCCACAGCTACGCCCGGTACCCAGGCTGGGCCCGTGCTGGCGTAGTTCCTGCAATGCACGGGGGCGCCTACACTGAAACTCTTTGTAGCCTCTAGCCCGATGTTCCTTCCTTTGTCCTCTACCCTCGTGGGGTCTAGCC
Organism: Bradypodion pumilum; assembly: GCA_035047305.1. NCBI lineage: Eukaryota > Metazoa > Chordata > Lepidosauria > Squamata > Chamaeleonidae > Bradypodion > Bradypodion pumilum. The sequence goes on along the minus strand of JAWDJD010000004.1, from coordinate 182,204,216 downwards.
TAGTAAGGATGGTGGTCAGTTTCCTACGCATTAAGAGTTCTGCAGGGGAGTATCCAGACGCCAACGGGGTCACCCTGTACCTTAGCAGAAACTGGCACACTTGCAGGTTCAGATCTCCGGGGCCCATGCGCCGCAACGCATCCTTCGTGGTGCGGACGAGGCGCTCTACTTGGCCATTGGTGGCCGGGTGAAATGGGGCGGAGGTGATGTGCCGAACGGCGTTGATCTCCATGAATGCCCTAAACTCGGAGGACGTGAAGCAACTAGCGTTGTCGCTAATTAATGTGTCGGGTATGCCGAACATGGAAAAGAGCCTCCGCAAATGCCTAATGGTCTGGGCCGAGGAGGTGCTCGTGACTGGGATAACCTCCAACCACTTGGAGAAGGCGTCCACTACGAGAAGGAACAGGGTGCCTCTGAACGGGCCCGCGAAATCAACGTGCACCCGGGACCCCTTAGCCGCGAAATCAACGTGCACCCCTTAGCCGCGTCCCATTCCCTGTGGGGAAGGCGGGCCTCCTCTGGTCTGGAGCATTGGCAACTTTCACAAGTGCCGACCATGTGCTCGATGTCGGCGTCCAGCTGGGGCCACCAGAAGTAACTCCGGGCCAGCGCCTTGGATCGCACGATGCCGGGGTGGCTGACGTGCAGCAGTTTGAGCACCCGCGGCCGAAGGGAAGTGGGAATCACTACCCGCTGCCCCCACAAGAGGCACCCCCTCTCTAGGGACAGTTCTAGCTTTTTTCTGAAAAATGGAGTGAACTCCTCCGCTGGGGAGGACGCCGGCCACCCTTTCTGCACCCAGGAGCTAACTGCCACTAACGTCTTGTCCTTCTCTGTCGCTTTGGCAATGCCGGCGGGCACTACGGGGGGCGAATCCAGCACCTCTATCATGAGAACCTGATGGTCCCGCTCCCCCTTGCTCACCTGGCTGGGCGTTAGGGGAAGGGGAGACCTAGATAGAGCGTCCGCATGGCTGATCTCTTTCCCGGGCCGGTAGACCAACGCGTGCTGATACGCGTTGAGAAAAATGGCCCACCTGAGCATCCTCGGGGACAGGATCTGTGGGGTGGGCTTATCTGCGGTAAAGATGCCTAGCAGGGGCTTGTGGTCCGTTACAATGGTGAAGGGGCGGCCGTACAGAAAATCGTGAAATTTTTTCGTCCCCGCGACTATTGCTAGTGCCTCCCTGTCTGTCTGTGCGTAGTTTCTCTCTGCTTGGGACAGGGACCTGGAGTAAAATGCTATCGGGGCCTCCCTTCCATTTTCCAACACGTGGCACAGCACCGCCCCCACCCCCACTGGAGATGCATCACAGGTCAGAACTACTGGGCGTTTGGGGTTGAAGTGGGTCAGTATGGCATCGGACGCTAGGAGGCTTTTTAGCTCGCTAAATGCCCTTTCTTGGTCATCGCCCCACTTCCATGCCTGGTCTTTAGCAGTTTGTGTAGCGGTTCAGCCACCGCTGCCTTCCGGGGGAGGAAGGAGTGGTAAAAGTTGAGCAGCCCTAGGAACGACTGCAGCTCGGGCTTGGAGGTGGGGCGGGGGGCTTTCTTAATGGCTGCCACCTTGAACTTGGATGGTTTTATTCCTTCGGGAGTCACACAAAACCCTAGGAACTCAACCTCGGTTGCGAAGAAGACGCATTTGTCCTTTCGTAGTCTCAGCCCCGCTTTTTCGAATATTGTCAGGACCTTCCCCAACCTCTTGGCCAATTCACCCCGACTCCCCCCCCCCCGTTATTAACACGTCATCAAAATAAGGCAACACCCCCTCCAGTCCCTTCAGGAGGCGTTCCACGAGTGACTGGAAAATTCCAGGCCCCGAATTCACGCCGAACTGGAGGCGCATCACCTGGAACGCCCCCTTATGGGTGACTATGGTCTGCGCAGCAGCTGCGGCAGGGGACACCGTAAGCTGCTGGTAGGCCTGTGCTAAGTCGAGCTTACAAGAACATAAGAACATAAGAACAGCCTTGCTGGAACAGGCCACAGCCCATCCAGTCCAGCATTCTGTCTCACACAGTGGCTCACCATTTCCTTCAGGGTATTCCCAAGGAGATGCCTTCACCTGCTTAGGATTCCCTGGAAATGGCATTGAGAGATATCCTGCCTATCTCTCCAACCCGGAGGTTGTCCTTAGGTAGCCATAATTATAGCCATTGATAGCCTTGTCCTCCATGAACTTGTCTAATCCTTTCTTAAAGCTGTCAAGACTGACAGCTGTCACCACTTCTTCTGGCAGGGAGTTCCATAGACCAGTAATCCTCTGGGTGAAAAAGTACTTTCTCTTATTTGTTTGAGAACTAGTACCCAAAAGTTTCATGGAGTGTCCCCTAGTTCTAGTGTTGTGCGATAGGGAAAACAGTTTTTCCTTATCCACTTTGTCCACACCGTGCATGATTTTATAAACTTCAATCAGGTCACCTCTTAGACGCCGTCGTTCAAGAGTGAAAAGGCCCAACCGTTGCAGCCTCAGATGGTAAGGAAGGTGTTCCAGTCCCCTAATCATTCTGGTTGCCCTCCTCTGTACTTTCTCCAACTCCATAATATCCTTCTGGAGGTATGGCGACCAGAACTGTACACAGTATTCCAGATGGGGCCTCACCATAGATTTATAAAGAGGCAAAATGACACTTGCTGACTTATTTTCTATACCCTTCCTAATGATCCCTAACATTGAGTTTGCTTTTTTCACTGCTGAGGCACACTGGGTTGACACCTTCATTGAGCTGTCCACCAGGACACCAAGGTCCCTTTCCTAGTTTGTCGCAGAGAGTTCAGACCCCATCAGTTTATAAATGTAATTGGGGTTTTTTGCCCCAACATGCATCACTCTGCACTTACTGATGTTGAAGCTCATTTGCCACTGTTTTGCCCACTCCCCCAGTGTCAAGAGATCCCTCTGGAGCTCTTCACAATCTCTCACAGTTTTCACTACCCTGTATAATTTAGTGTCGTCAGCAAATTTGGCTACCTTGCTTTTTACTCCTACCTCTAGATCATTTATGAAGAGGTTGAAAAGCAGGGGTCCCAGTACTGAACCTTGGGGGACCCCACTCTTTACTTCCCTCCACTTGGAGAAGTGTCCATTTAGTGCTACCCTCTGTTTCCTGTCCCTTAGCCAGTTGCTGATCCAGGACAAGACCTGTCCCTTTATTCCATGACTGGTAAGTTTATTCAAGAGCCTTTGGTGTGGGACCTTGTCAAAAGCCTTCTGAAAGTCCAGATAAACAATGTCAACTGGATCCCCCTTATCCACATGCTTGTTGACACTCTCAAAAAATTCCAACAGATTAGTGAGGCATGATTTGCCCTTGCAAAAGCCATGTTGGCTCTCCTTTAGCAGCGCCTCCTCTTCTATGTACCTATTAATTCTATCTTTTAGGATGGTTTCCATCACTTTACCTGGGACACATGTCAAACTGACAGGCCGGTAATTTCCTGGATCACCCCTGGATCCTTTTTTGAAAATTGGTGTTACATTCGCTACCTTCCAGTCATCAGGCACAAAGCCTGATTTGAGGGAAAGATTATATATTTTGGCTAGGAGATCAGCAATTTCATCTTTAAGTTCCCTGAGAACTCGTGGATGGATGCCATCTGGTCCTGGGGATTTGTTAGTGTTTAGCTTAACAAGACATGCAAGGACCTCCTCCCTGGTTATTTCTATCTTGCTTAATTCTTCGGTTTCCCTCCCTACGAAGATAGGTTCTGTTTTGGGCATGTGGTCTCTATCTTCTTCAGTGAATACTGAAGCAAAGAATTCATTGAGTCTCTCTGCAATCTCTGTTTCCTCTTTAATAACCCCTTGCCTTCCATTGTCATCTAATGGTCCAATGGCCTTCCTAGTTGGGTTCTTACTTCTAATGTACTTAAAGAAGTCTTTGTTATTCCTCTGAGTATTTTTAGCTATACGCTCCTCAAAGTCTTGCTTTGCTTTCCTGATTGTTGCCTTGCATTTGTTCTGCCAGAATTTATGTTTCTGCCTGCTGTCCTCATTTGGACAAGCCTTCCATCTTCTAAATGAGCTTTTCTTGCTCTTGATCACTTCCCGAACAGCTCCTGTAAGCCACATTGGAGTCCTCTTGGACCTGGCAGTGCCCTTTTTCCTTTTGGGTATGCATTCCAATTGGGCCTCTGTTATTGTTTTTGTAAACAGCCTCCATGCCACTTGGAGTGTTTGGACTCTCTCAATTTTCCCTTTCAGTTTCTTTTTTACTAGTTTCCTCATCTTTGGGAAATTTCCTTTTTGAAAATTTAAGGTCTCTGTGTTAGATTTTATCAGTGACTTGCGGTCTATGATCAAGTTAAACATAATTGAGTTGTGGTCACTGTTCCCTATTGGATCAGTCACATTAACATCTTGCACCAGATCCTGAGTATTACTCAGGATCAAGTCAAGGATTCTTGTACCTCTAGTTGGGTCTTCAACCATCTGTCCCAGGGAACAATCATTGAGCATATCTAGGAACTTTATCTCTTTATCATGTGCTGAACAACAGTTCACCCAGTCTATGTGAGGGTAATTGAAGTCCCCCATTATAACCAGGCTTCCCTTCCTGGATGCCTCCTTTACAACATTCTCCAACTGCCAGTCTCCCTCAAGAGTTTGGGTCGGAGGCCCATAGTATATGCCTACTGTTAGACCATCCTTGTGGCCTGGTACTCTTACCCACAGAGCTTCTAATGGTGACTCTAAATCACCTAGATATTCCAATTCATAAGATTTTATCACTTCTTTGACATACAAGGCTACACCACCTCCTGTTTGCCCCTTCCTATCCTTCCTGTACAATTTGTAGCCTGGGATAACTGTATCCCATTGGTTATCATCCGTCCACCAGGTTTCAGTGATACCAATAATATCAATATTTTTATCTATTGCTAAGTATTCCAGCTCCCCTATTTTGTTCCGGAGGCTTCTGGCATTTGTATACAAGCATTTATATATGCATTTCTGACACAGTCTTTTGTGTCCAGTTGCATTGTTAGACTGCCTCTTGCATCCTTCTGCTAGAATGCTAGTGACTAGCTCCTTGCTCTGCTCAGTAATTTTTGCATCCTCCTCACTACTCAAGTACACACTTTCCCGAACCGGATGCTGCCCAGCTCCTGTCGGCTTTCCCCCAGTTATCAGTTTAAAAGCTGCTCTGCAGCCTTTTTGATGTTGAGTGCCAGCAATCTGGTCCCATCATGGTTTAAATGCAACCCATCCCTCCTGAACAGATTTGGCTTGTCCCAAAATGTTCTCCAGTTCCTGACAAATCTGAAGCCCTCCTCTCGACACCACCGCCTCATCCACGCATTGAGGCTTCTGAGCTCTGCCTGCCTGGTAGGTCCTGCGCGAGGGACAGGCAGCACTTCTGAAAATGCTACCTTGGAAGTCCGGGACTTCAATCTTCTTCCTAACAACCTAAATTTGGCTTCCAGGACAGACCGCTTGGCCTTCCCAACATCATTAGTACCAACGTGTACCATGACAACTGGCTCGTTCCCAGTTCTCTCTAACAATCTATCTAGATTTCTTGTGATGTCTGCAACTTTTGCACCTGGCAGGCAAGTCACCATACGGTTATCATGTGCATCACAAATCCATTTCTCTGTATTTCTAATTATTGAATCGCCTAGTACAAGGAGCCTCTCTCCTGCAATCTGTTCATCTACATGCACCTCATCAACCATATTAAGGGAGAGAACCTCAGTTTGTTCCTGATGTTCATCTTCCTGGATCTCATCAAGTGTGATGAAGGAGAGATCATCAGGTGGAACCAGTTGTTCCTCTGTGTGTTCCTCGTCAGGTGTGATAAGGGAAAGAGCCTCAAATTTATTCTGTAATTTCAGACTCTCAGAGTGATCCCCTACTCTTCTCCTCCTTTGAGTCACATTCCTCCAACCATCTCCCTCCTGAGTTAGTGAAGGGCCTTCTCCCTCAGAACTGTGCCCTGTCTCTTCTTTGTCCAGCATAGTCTGCTCCGCTCTGTCCAAGAACAGCTCAAGCTCCTTAATTTGTTGGTGGTTAGATATGCGGGCCTCTAGCTGCTGGACCTTCTCTTCTAGTAGTGCAACCAGCTTGCACTTGCTGCAAGTGTAGTTCTCCATGTGCTTTGGCAAGAACACTTTCCCCCGTGTAACCTGGCCAACAGATGGCTGACTACCGGCACCGGATATGCATTCGGGCGGATCGCCTTGTTGATGGTGCACTTGTAGTCGGTGCATATGCGGACCTCCCCATTGGCCTTTAGTGCGGTTACAATTGGAGTTTCCCACTCCGCAGAATCAACAGGCACAAGGATTCCCTGGCCCACCAATTTGTCCAGTTCCGCCTCTATCTTGTCCTTAAGTGCGAACGGCACCCGGCGTGTTTTAAGACGAATTGGGCGGACCTCCGGGTCCAGGTCGAATGTCACTGGGGGCCCCTTGAATTTCCCAAGTCCTTTTTTGAAAACTTCGGGGTGCGCCTCGCACACCTCCAGAATTGGATCAGTCCCCATGGTGTGCATCCCAACGGCGTGCACCCCCCCAATAAACAAACCCAGGGGCTGGAACCATTGAGTCCTGAGGAGGCTGCAATCTCCCCCTTTGAGCACGACTAGGGGAAGGGACGCGGCGTGCTTCTTGAATTTAACCTGAAATTCTCCAACCCCCAACACTGGAATGCTGTTCCCTTGCACGTCCCGTAGTGTGGACCTCAATGCTTTGAGCTTGGGTGGCTTGTGGGGGGCAATTCCCAAAAACTCCCTCTGGGAAATGATTGAATATGAGGACCCCGAGTCAATTTCCATCCTAATGGGAACCCCTTGGACTAGTACCTCAACAAAATAGCGGGGGTGTCCTGCAGACATGCTGAACACTGGGGCGTCGTCCTCGCTGCCGTCGGAGATGCGGCCCATGCCATCCTGCTTCCGCGTGGCCTTGGGTCTCGTTGAGCGGTCTTTTCCCACAGAACGGTCTGCGGAGCTCCTCCGGGTCTCGCGCTTCTTCCTGCACACCTTGGCGATGTGCCCGCGGCGGCCGCAGTTGTGGCACTCGGCCTTCCTGAACGGGCACTTTACGCGGTCGTGGGCCGCTCCACAGCTGTCGCACCGCCGGCTCTCCTTCCGGACCCTCCGGACGTCCTCGTCGTCGCTGCTCTCTGTGGACGACCTGGAAGTTCGCCGGGCCACCTGTACCGGAGCCTCTGCCTTGCTCGACTTCGGCCGCCAGTCCTGGAGTTCTTGGACCCCGTCCTTTGTAGCTTCTGCGGCCTGGGCCGCTCTGACGACCTCCTGCAACGTGGGAGGCGGCTCTTGGTTCATTAATGTGCGCTGGGTTTCGGCGTCGTTCAGGCCGCACAGCACACAGTCCCGGAGGGTGATTTCGGCATTCTCCCATTTGCACGGGGCGGCCGCCAGCCGCAGGGCCGCCACGAATGTGGCGACCGTCTCCCCGGGCGCTTGGACTCGCCTCCAGAACGCACTCCGAGCGGGAAACATCGCCGTGGCAGGCCGGACGTGCTCACGCAGCATCTGCATGAGTTCCTTGGCCTTGAATTCGCTCACCCTCCTCGGTGCAATCAGGTCCACCAAGGTCCTTTTGGTTTCTTGTCCGAGCATCCTGGTGAAGATGGCCCTTTTCTTTGCCTCTTCCGTGACTTCGGACTCAATCAGTGCTGCCTGGAAGTCCATCTCGAAGATCTCCCAGTCGCCCGGTTTCCTGATTTCGAAACCAGCGCATGTCTTGGTCCCGTGGTCTGCCATCATCCCACCTTCGTCGCCAATTTAGTGTAAGGGACCAAAGACAATGAAACAGCCGAAGGGTTGGCTTAACACATGTTTATTGCATGATGATCCGGAGGAACATGTGGTAATGGCGGATGAGTAGCTCAATATATACAGCTGGCTATACATTTGAATGTGGCTCGTCGACAGACTATTGGTTGCTGCCTGCGTGACGTCGTAGAAGGTCACGCCCTTCTTGACCAGGTGAAGAGGTCGCGGGGAATCTTCCCGCGCTGCTGAACCAGGTGAATCTGAGCCATGAGAGCTGGACGCTCGCTATTGCCATCTAGTGGTCACTAGCTCGCGTCCCCTTATCAGGTTTACATTGATACAGCTGATGGTTATAATGTTGCACACAGAAAGGTTACATTGTTAACACATGGCAAAGGTACATTGTTAAAGGCACAGCTTTACAGAACACAACACTGGTGTAACTGAGGTTCTCTAGACAGGCAATTTGCAAATTCAGAGATTAGGCAGACAGCCTTTTTCAAATGAAGTGGCACTCCCTTTTACAGAGCAGGTATGGAATCTGGGAGTATATTCCTTGATTTAAAGCTGTTACTGGAGGACCATGTGGCATGCAGAAATGTCTGCAAATGCAGACAGCACTGGCTCTTTGTCTATAAATGGAGTTGAGCACCAAACCTTATAGTCAGATATAACTGGCTTTTGAGCAAGGGTAAGCTTTATACTGGAGGACCAAGTGTCCTCAGTGATGAGGAGATCTTATGGTCAACTAAGGCTGTTTTGTGTCTTCTGTGACTTTGTTGCCAAATGACAAATACTCAGGCTGACTATGAAGAAATTGCTCAAGAGAAATAAGAGGAGTTCAGAAAAGTGCAGCCCGAAAGCCTTAAAGGAAGAATATTGCAGCTGGTGGGGAAGACTGGTGCATTATTCCCTCAATTGTCTTCGGTCCCGTCTTCAACCTTGGCTGAAATTAGCCCAGTTGAGGACAGATGTATAGCTAGCACTTGTGCTGGATGAAATCACCTTCTAAGAAGGGCTGTAGTTAGGCAGAAGAATGGCTATGTCACCCTGCATCCCAATTCCTATTCATCTATGGGCCATCGCGACATGGGACCAGGAGCATAATTTCCCCTCTTGTCAGGATAGGGAGGGTTGGATTGTTGATGCTGAAGTGCTAGTGGGGCAGCACACCTGTCTCCGGAGCCACAGGTAGCCCAGGTTTATGTGGAGCATCTGCAGCAGCAGCTTGTTATGGGTGCCCCTAGACCTGCCGAACAGCCATAAAGCTTTTTTACCTGTTCCTGTTCCTTTGCTCCTTTCTGGATGGGCAGAATCTTATGTAAACCTTAGGGTTACTCCATCTTTCATTTAAGCTTGCTGAATCAGGCCATTTTGTTTCCTACCCTGGAGCTCTTGTTTTGGATATGGGTCCTTTTTGTTTTGGCATGCATGTGTACCGCCTGTCAATCCTTGCATTACCATCTTGTTTTGTTTTGTTCTTTAATAACGTTTTTAATTTGTAAGCCAAAAGCTTATTCCCAAAGCATTTACTGGCTATTCTGGAGTGCTTTACCCAGTGACTTTAAGTTCCCCATCAGTCAAGGATAGCAGGGAGCCATCACACTGAAAAGCTAAGCATTTCAAGGTTGCCAAGTTTTCACCCTTCTCTGTGGCATGCTCGGTCTCAGAAGCCAGTAAACAAGAGGGTCAGGAGTGTGCTTTCACTTTGGCTGGAGCACTGGGGTTGCCTGGAGCAATACCAGGCGCTGTGCTAAGCAGCCCAGAGGGTCTGCTTATTTCACTTGGGGACACCTGTCCATCTTCACACAGACAAATCATCATTCATAACTCTATAGCTTTTGTATCTATATTTCTGAATGTTTAAGGTTCTGTGCATCATGCCTAGCGAGTGAGGGATGGCTTTCTGTAAATAGACCATTTTCAAACACATTGCGCATGAAGCATTGACAGGCTACAACTACATCTTAGGAGATCAACACCCCCTTTCATGCTCTTTATGTATTTAAATTGCTCTGATGACTCTCAAATTATAAAGGTTGCTCTTGCACACAAAACTTCCGAGATCCATGGTTCTGAAACACAGCTTACCTGACCCCTCCAAGAAGGGCAAGTATGCTGAAAATTTTCATCCAGTTCTGCTATTAAAATAAAAACTGTTGGCAGTTCCCCTTCAAAATATGTATCAAAATTTACAGCATACAGCACAAAAAAATGTTCCTACTAAACTTGATAAGTATAGTCCTTTCCTGCACTTCTTCTACCTCTGAAAATATTATCCAATTCTTTTTAACCATTTATTGATTTCTAGTGATAGTCAGGGACTGTGGTGTCTCAAGTGGTTAACATGCTGAACTCTCAACTGGAAGGTCGGAGTTCGATTCCCAGGTACTGCATAACGGAGAGAGCTCCCATCTCTGCCCCAACTCCTGCCAACCTAGCAGTTTGAAAGCAAGAAATTGCAAGTAGATAAATAGGAACCAATTTGATGGGAAGGTAAACAGTGCTATGTTGAGGCATGCCTGCCACATGTCCATGGAAACATCTGCAGATGCAGACAGTGTTGGCTCTTTGGCTATGCTTAAATAGAGATGAGCACTAAACCCTGTCAGATACGACTGGTTTTTGAGCAAGGGTGACCTTTACCTTTACCTAATGATAGTCAAAGGGAGCTTATAAAAATACAGCTCCCTGAGTTGAGATTTGAATATGTATCTGAGTCAAGATGAGAATCACTCTGAGCAGGATTGGTCCATTTTCTAAACCTCCTGTGTTAGGCATGAGATGAATAATGTACAGTATTTCTTAATCTGTTTTCTTCATTTGCCCTGCATTGATTCCCCTTCCTCCTGATATCCAGAGAAATTGTATGGGTTGAGTTCCTTCTGAGGACAGGGATTGGTGACTTTTGTTGAAGCTAGCATTCTAGAGCCACATAGTGGTAATCCACTAGGAACCACATGCCATTGGTGGGTAATTGCAATGAGAGATGGAGGGGACCATGGCCAAAAGTAGTGAGCCCCCCTATCTCCATACTTGTTCCTCCTCTATCTTCCATTCTCTCTCTTTCCCTGTGATCCCTTCTGTATATGCTCAGGAAGCTGCCAGAGAGGGATGAGATCGCTCTTACCAGTGATTTAAACTGATCACATTTTTGAAGCTAAGCTAAAATCATGCTGATGATTCCTTGCTTTGCAGACTCTGTTTAAAAGATATTATTTTTTAAAAATAGAAGTCTTTGTTTTAGTTTTTTCTGATTACCTCCCCTACATCGAGTATGAACAAACAGTGTTTGAATTTTTGTAAGCACAAATGGGATAGACAAGTGGGAAATTTCCTTTTAGTTCATATCAACTGTGATGAGGCATCTCATTCTGCACCAGTGATCCCACCTGATATCCCTTTACAGGCTGATCCTACGTGCAGAAGCAGACATTGCAGAAAGAATGTAATTAGGATTAAAGGCACATTAGTGATAGAGACAGTTTCGGCAGACTGTTCTGTTTCAGAAGTCAGACTTCAATGGAATCCACTGCTTAAGACCTGAAGATAGTCATAAAACAAAACAAGTTAATTTGCAAATTACACTGGGTGAGAAAAACTCCTGCTGTGCATTCATTCTAGTGGTTAAAAAATTGACTCACCTAATAGAGATGGCCTTGAGCAGCTTCCTTCCTATGAAGAATGTAACATGCAGCAAAAACTTAAAACTGACTTTGAGAATGCACACCGTAAAATGCTATGTATTCTTGTTTCTATCGTCTGGTAGCATATGGAATTGTGGCTTTTAACATGGGTGACTGTAAAAAGTTAAAATCATTAGACATCTAGATATACCAGAAGAAACTGATAATTTCTTAGAGTGACCAACTAAGACGTACTAAAGAGATCAAGAAATCATATAGTGTATAAAATGCAGAAAGATGGAAAAATTTCTTCAATGTAGTGAGGGAGAGAAATAGACATTGTTACAACTGATCATTCAAGATAAATTCATGAGAAAAGAAGTGAAGGAAGGAGAAGAACTTGCTGCCTGAAAAACCTGGGAGACTAATTTGGATGTAGTAAAACATAACTGTTCAGAGTTGCTACATCCAAAGTTAGAATAACCAAGGAGACATCCAACCTTTGGTACGAGGCCACATGGTGTAGAAGACAGAGATAAGAGCTGAAGGCCTTACATTTCAATTGGGAGAATGCTGAAACACTTGTCCAAGATTAAAAATGTTGGGGGGAACATTGCTGCCCGATATGCCATATAATATGAGAGGATCTTATGTTCTATATTCAATATGTATTCAGACAGTACTACAATAGTATTAGTAACAGATTTCTCCAGGCCAAGTTCTATGTCCCTGATTTCTGTGCTAGTTATAGAATTAATAGCTAATACTATTAGGGAAGATAAAGAGATTGTAGGTGTTGGTATCAAGGATGGGGTTGATATCAGTTTATTTTCTGATGATACTTTGTTAACAATAGAAAACCCTTTAAAAGTTGTAGAGAGGGTGAAATGCATTTAAAACATGGGTTCCCAACCTACAGCGCATGGGCCGGCCCCAACCCATGATGCCATTTCATCTGCCCCATCGCTGTCTCCTCCACACCGGATGTGGAAGCAGGCACATTTACATCAGCCACAAAACGTGCCCACGCATGGACAAGCACACCCACAGCTGACATAAACGTGGAAGTGGGTGCATTTATGACAGCCGTAAATGTGCCTGCTTCTGCTTCTGGGGTTGTGGTCCTGCCTGCTCAGTTGTTCCAGGTCATGCTTGTGGCACAAAAAGGTTGGCCACCCCTGATTTAAAAGATTTTGCAGAGATGTTCACCCTGAGAACATCTGTCTGTCCCACCAATGCAGACCAGAGATGTTCTCTCATTGTGCCATCCGCTAGGGAGGCTCATCTCTCTAGCAACAGAAGGAGGGCCTTCTCTGTGTCTGCTTCGGCCATTTGGAATCTCCTGCCAATTGAGCTGCGTCTCCAGACATAGTTGCTGTCCTTCAGGAAAGGGCTAAAAACCTGGCTGGCAAAGCAGGTGTGGGGCACCAATGATGTGGTGACTCCTGCCTGCTGGCTGATTTAGTAAGAACACTCTCTCCCTCTTTTAATCTCTATCAACCTATAGGGTTGGAGTAATTTTTGGTGGCTGTTTTAATGGGGGTTTTCTTGGTCTTTAAAATGTGATTGGTTTTATTTTCTGTGAGCCACCCAGTCTTTGGAGTTGAGCGGCAATATAAATCAGAAAAATAAATAAATAAATCTTGAGTTTTTAAAAATCTAAAGAGGAATTCAAAAGTTTATGAAATCTGGTATTTGAAAGACTAAGAAATATTTAGGTAAAGGTAAAGGTTTCCCTTGCTCGAAAGCCAGTCGTATCCGACTCTAGGGTGCAGTGCTCATCTCTGTTTCTAAGCCAAAGAGCCAGCGCTGTCTGCTTCTGCAGACGTTTCCGTGGTCATGTGGCAGGCGCACGGAATGCTGTTACCTTCCCACCGAAGTGGTCCCTATTTATCTACTTGCAATTTCTTGCTTTCGAACTGCTAGGTTGGCAGGAGCTGGGATGAAGATGGGAGCTCATTTCTGTCCTGCAGTACTCGGGAATCGAACTGCTGACCTTCCGCTTCCCAGTTAGCGTCTTAGCGACTTGAGCCACTGTAGTACCCTAAGAAATATTTAGGAATAAATATTTTAAATAATTTGGAAACACTGAAAAATAAGAATTTCAAATCAATGAAACAGTGTTTATGAACAAGCCACTGGATTTAAGAAAGACTGGATTGTTATGGTTTGACAGGGTAACAACACACAAGATGAAAAACATTCCTAAAATCAATTTTGTATTTAGAATGCTTTCCAATAAAAATCAGTGGAGAAGAGATAAAAGAATGGCGAAACATCAATAAATTTTGCAGTGTGGATAAGAAATCCAGGCTTAACAAAAAAGTCTCAAAGAAGTTGAGGTCTAGGACTTCCTAATTTAGGCTATATTATATTGCTGATTAAGATATATATTCATACCCATCAAGTGCTGTTCCGGAAAATACAGGACCTGCTCTGACCCGGGTGCGCATGCACAGGAAAAACTCCATTGAGCATGCACAGAACCCCTTTGTGCATGTGCAGAACACATTTGCACATGCACAATGGGTTCTGCACATGCGCACATGCACAGTAACCTCTTTCCCTCTATACAGGTATGTATAGATTAGATGTTATACCTAAGCTAATTTTGTTGCATATGGAAATGTACAATATACATCTAAATTTAGTAAACATCTTTTCTTATAAGATAAGATGCTGGAACAATTCCCTGAAAATTTAAAAAGACCAACTGAAAGGCTATTAATAAAAAGACAAGATATTAGATTAAGAATTTAAAATGAAGAATAAAGAGAAAATAAGAGAGATGCCAACTAAGGATGAAATATTATATAGTAAAACCTTGCATAGAGAGTGCCTTGCTAACTCACTTAAAGAGCAGAATTTTCTCTGGTCGCCTCGCTTAACAACTAAAACCAACCAAAAAACCCACTTAACAACTAAATTGGGATTCACAATCCCCCCCCCCCCCCAAGCGCACAAGACATCACAATCGGTCACTTACAGTGGTGTTTTGCTTAAAGAGCAAACTCGCTTAAAGGACAATCTCATGGAACGCATAATGCTCTTTAAGCAACTAGAACAGTGGACAAAGAACAGGATAAGAAAAAAGGAAACAGGTTATTAGATTGAAAGATTTGTTAAAGACAATGAGTAATAGAGATCAGATAAATGTTAAATTAGAAAGAAAAAGGATAGCATGGTATAATGTAATTCAATTGGATAAATATTGGTAACAATTTTAGCTGTAGAGAGATGAAAGAGTTTGAGAAATTAATAGTTCAGAGGGGAAATGATGAGGTTAAAAAAGGAAAAGTTTATTATGTAAAATTTATTGAATCTTGTTGTAGGCAGAAGACAAACCACATAGTCTTAAAATAATTTGGGAAAGAACTAAGTAATGAAGAGTGGAGAAGGTTATTGAATTAAAGGATTTTAAAAAGCATCTTTGCGTGAATTATTAAATGTGGGAAAGGCAATTTTTCTAGATAGAACTAAAAGCTTAAGTAATTTGAAAAATAAACTGCTAAAGGAGTTATTAAATACATGGTCAACTCTGAAGAGAAAATTGGCTCCTGGTCAATTTTCGAATTGAAAGATGTGAAATCATTCCCAATAAATGTAGACAAAAAATAGAAGAAATTTTAGTATGAAATGATGTGCTTTTGTTAAAAAAATGGTTAGAAAAATGTAAGGACGAGGCAAAAAAATCAGATTTATTTAGGCAATTAAATTTTAATTGGTTACAAATGATTAAGGTAAGTAATTGGAATAAAAAGTATTTAGGAGAATTTAGCCTGGAAATAGGACATCATTTGAGGATATATAAGTTAAGAACGGGCCATATGGGCATAAAAGGACTGGTTAGTAAGATATATGTTGTTAAATCAGGATGATAAAGTGCAGGATGTACTGAGGATAGATTGGGAACAGGATTTAGGAATTAAAATTGATAGGACAAAATGGTCAAACATGTGGAAGAAAAAAATAATGAGAACACTATCCGTCAGGGTAAAAGAGCACAATTACAAACTCCTGTGGAAATGGTAGCTGACACCGGTCCATTTAAGTCAAATGGATAATACAAAGTCGCAATTTTGTTGGCGATGTAAAAATCCTCTCGTCTTTTATTCTCATATGTGGTGGTACTGTGGAATTATAAGACAATTTTGGACAAAAGTTGAAAATGAAATCAAAAAAATATTTGATATAGATATTAAACTGAATGCATATATGGTCCTGAACAGATGTTGATGATGTTAGAATAAAAAAGAGTTATCTATAATGTTAACAACGGTGAGAAGGAAGAAAAAATGCTTAAAATTGAAGAGTGGTATAATGAAATGTGGACGATTGCACTCATAAAATTACTTCAGAACTACATTTTAAAAAAGGAATGATTAAAGAAAATAAATTTTATGAGATCTGGAAATATTTTTTGGAATACACATTAAATAAGGGCCAAGGAGGAAAACCAATGCCTGATCAACTTGGTTTTTGGAAATAAAGTAGGAAAAGAATGTACTTAGTCTATAGGGCATTGTAAATGTCACTGGGTATTATATGTTTGTTTATGTGTTCGTTTATGTTGATATATTTATGTATTTGATGTAATGTTTATTTTTGTTATTAGAATTGTAATAAAACATTTTATTAAAAAAAAGCATCTTTGTAAGAGTTAAAGAGAATTGTTAAAAAACTATATGGAGATGGTATTTAAAATCTGTAAAAATAGAATTGCTTTATTGGAAAATATCCTATATTGTGTTGGAGAAGTAAACAGTAAATTGGTGTTTATTTTCATTTATGGTGGCTTTGAGATGGGATTTAAAAAATTTGGAAATTAGTTTTTGAAGAAATGAATGAAATTTTAGGGATAAAAATAGAACTACAGTATATCCAAAAAATGCACGTGTCTAGTTTCCAGAATGGTCACATAAAATGGGGAGGGGGAGGGGGAGTTAATTGCAAATTTGACAACAGAAGTTAGGTTAACAATTTTTTAAAAAGGAAAATAAAATATAACATTTAATCTATACGATTGGCCTAAAAAGTTTGAAATTTAGCTATAAATTAATATGCGAGATTAAAATAAAATAAGGATTGTTGAAAGTAAATTACTTTAATGATATGTAGGGACACTTTATAGAATTTGTTCTAGTGAAATGCAAAGGTTAGGAGCCAGCAAAAGAGAGAGAGGGTACTTTTTGAGAGAAATTGGTTACAGTAATTAGAAAGAAGGAAATAAGCAAAAGAAAATGTTTGGTTTAAATTATCTCGAGGTTGATGAAAAGTACAATGTTATGTTATATCTATTTTTATTTGAGTTTAAAGTTTTATTTATGCCTTTTACATGTTACACTATGTCTAGTGTATTAAATTTCTTGAAAAAACTAAAAAGGAAAATTGTAAATGTAGGGAATATGTGAAATTTGAAGACATTATATTGCTAAAGGAAAGGAAAGGTGATAACAAGGTAAGTAAAGGTGAAGGTTTCCCTTGCTCAAAAGCCAGTCGTATCCAACTCTAGGGTTCAGTGCTCATCTCTGTTTCAAGGTAATTAAGAGTATATTAAGCAAAATCTGTGCTGTATTGTTGGAAGTAGATGTACAAGAAAGTTCTCAAATCACTACAGGAATGGGGTACACAGAAAGAGCCCCCTTGAAGATTGGGGTATTTTTTAACCACAATCGGGCTTACTGCAGGCAATGGCCACTTTGTGCCAGCTAATCTTTCTCACATTAGGTCAGGCGAAAAGAACTGCAGAATGAATTTTTGCCATTTCACGTCTGACCTAGACATGGAAGAAGAAGTACAAAAATTAATTTGAGTGAGAAGATTAAGTTCCAGTGCATGGAAAAGTATATGGAATATTAGAATAATTTTTGTTGTTGTTCAGTCGCACAGTCGAGTCCGGCCCTTTGTGACCCCATGGATGGCACACCAGGCTCCATTGTCCTCCGTCATCCTCCGCACCTTGCCCATTGCATCAATAATGCCATCTAGCAGCCTCATCCTCTGTCGCCCCCTTCTCCTCTTGCCCTCGATCTTTTCCAGCATCAAGGCCTTCTCAAGTGAGTCCTCTCTTCTTATTTGGTGGCCAAGGTACTTGAGCTTCAACTTCAATATGTGTCCTTCCAATGAGCAGTCAGGGTTGATGTCCTTCAGGATCAACTGATTTGATCTTCTTGCAGTCCAGGGTACTTTCAAAAGTCTCCTCCAGCACCACATTTCAAAGGAGTCTATTCATCTCCGCTCACCCTTCCTTAGGGTCCAGCTCTCACAGCCACTGGGAATACCATTGCTTTGACTATGCAGACTTTTGTTGGCAGGGTGGTGTCTCTGCTTGTTATTTGTGTAAATAATGGTAACATAGCAGAAATGTAGCTATCTTTGTGCATATGATAAAAGTCACCCTTGGACCCCCTCCCACCTTTGTAACATTGACCTTGACTCCCAAGAAGTGTGAAAACAGTAAGTGCCCTCAAGGAAATGGCCCCAAGATGTCCCTGCAATCAAACTGGCTTACTTCTATGAAAGGAGGGGCAGCAGCATAGCTGTCAAGTATCCTGTATTGGCCGGGGAAACCCCTTTTTTACCTTCTTCCCTGCAATGCCCTATTGCTGCCATTGGAGGGCAGCAAAGGATAAGCATAGTTGTCAAGTATCCCGTATTTGCTGGGAAATTTCC
This sequence comes from Bradypodion pumilum, assembly GCA_035047305.1. Taxonomy (NCBI): domain Eukaryota; kingdom Metazoa; phylum Chordata; class Lepidosauria; order Squamata; family Chamaeleonidae; genus Bradypodion; species Bradypodion pumilum. Next base: position 182,186,168 of record JAWDJD010000004.1, on the reverse strand, counting down.
CTTATTTCCAAATCCAAAACTTGACAGGTATAGGCAGCAGATGGGAAAGAGATAACAAAATGTGTATTTTCTAAAACCCCTGCCTGCCTATTGTTGTCTTTTTTTAAACTATAAAACTGCTTGTATTCCTGAACGCCTTTGTCTTCTGTTCTCTTTCCCATCTCTTTGAGGAGGGTGGTGAGAAGAGGGCTCTTTTTGTGAAAGATCTTTTAATAAAGCTTCTCTCACACTCTACAAGTTGGTTATAAAAGCCTTATTCCTTTTAGTAAGCTTAGCCACCCAAGCTGTGATTTTCCCATTTTTGCAACAATAAAAGATTTTTTTTGTAAATTGGAGGTGGTGGCTAACTCCAGTAAAGCTTAATCAAATAAATGATAAACATTCTAAAATGTGTCGGAGAGGATGTGTTAGAATCTAAGACATGGGTGACCGACACAGGCACTAGGATCAATACCAACTAGGCTAAAGTCGAAACAGCAATTCTGTCCAAGTCCAAATCCAAGTCAAGGCCAGGATACCTTAAGCCTGGAATGGGGGCAAGAGTGGAAACAGGAGCAGACTCCTGGAAGAAGATGAAACCCCACATCAAATCAAGAGACCTTGGTTGCTGAGTCAGCTTCTAGAGGGAAGACCTAGTTCTTATATAGCTCTTTCCCCAGAGCTCCCAGATGGTGCTCATGTGTGCTGTGGTGACTACCAGGGTTGTTGTTCTGGCATTCAATCAGCAGATGGAGCCTTGAAGCTGCCTCAGAACCTGAAAGGGTGCCAGAAAGTTCCACATTGAAATGTTGCCACCTATTGTTTAAGGAGGTAAATTAAATGTTTAAGGAGGTAAATTAAACCTAGCAATATTCCCTAAAATAGTGCTTTGATCAATGTCTGGAAAAAGCATAATTAATTGGGCAAGTAGAGTTGTTTATTGCTAAAAACTGGAAAACAGTTCATAATTTTTTGTTAAATGATTAGTATAGGGAAATGTGGCATGTAGCAGTTAATAATAAACTTGTAAATTAAAAATGGGAAAAGAAGGAGATTGAAAGTAATGCATTTTTGGATATACAGTATGGGGAATGTTTATTTATTTCCTATTTATAAGGGTAAAGTGTTTTTCTATTGTTAAGAAATGCTATATGGAGTTGCTATATGTAGTTGAAACCTGGACATTGACTAAAACATCTGAAAAGAAAATTGAAGCTTTTGAAATGTGGAGCTACAGACAGCTGCTAAGGATATCATGGTTTGTTAATGTGACTAAGGTAGAAGTATTACACTGGATGGATAAAGAACAACAACTGTTTAAGACCATTAAAAAAGAAAGCTCTATTATCTTGGGCAAATCATGAAGTATAGAATACACCAAGGGAAGATCCTTGGAGACAGAGGCCCTGGACATAGACGGACTTTGTGGCTGAAGAACCTGAGAGACTGGTGTGGAATGTTCTGGGAAAAACTATTCCAAGGAGTTAAGAACCAGAAGACTATTTCCATGATAATAACCAATATTTGGAATGGATACAGCACTTAAAGAAGAAGGACACAGTTCAATACAGGATTGATACAATTCTGGAAGAGGGAAGGGATTTTTCAAAAGTAAAAGGTAGAAACAGTTATTCACAAATAGTCTTTGAGATAGAGTGCGCTGGTTGTTGATTCTGGAGACTTGTTGTTGTTAGTTTGTTTCTTAGATGTGTTATAGTTTAATGTAAAAATTTAATATGAATAAATAAAATAGCAAGTACAGCTAATGAATTGTAGCAACACCTAATGCCCATGAACCAAGAATGCAAGATAAATAGTATGAGAATCAGTAAAGAGGAGACTGATGTAATGGCAATTGGAAGGAAATAGCATACCATCAGAATGTTCTGTCTGTGTGTGTGAGAGAGAGAAGTGTACAGGATTTGCTTATTTTTAATTAGAATTCCTGATGAAACCAAATGTTTGGCGTGTAACCTATTCCATTTAAGGTCCTCAGAATGGTGATTTGTTTCCTCCTTCAGTGCCACTTTAGTTTAAAGCTTAGGGACTAAATACTAAATTTGGCAAGCTTCAGCACTTATTTATATTGATTGCCTGGGTTTTTTTAATATTTCCATAAGCCCAAAATGTTTTATTTCAAAGAGAGAGTGGGGTGGAGGAAGAGAATGATTAAAAGTCTCTTTTCAAAGGAGGGTGGATTGGAGAAATCTGCTATATTCCAATTATAACACATTGACTAACTTCCAGCTACACATTTTGATTCCCAGAATACAGTCCTGTGTATAATTCATAGGGAGTGCAAACCAACGAGTTGCTTAATTCTGACTAGGTGCATTATTTCAAACTGCAAAGTCTTATCCCCTGAATGTTTCTTTAACTATAACCACTTGGAATGGAATATTTAATTCTTAAATTAGAAACACAAACAATCTTACAAAGATGTTTTACCATTTAAATCACCAGCCTGAGGCAGAAGACCCCCCTTGAAGAAAAGGAAAGAAGTATCTCACTTCTGTTGATAGCTCCCCTCACTGACTCTTATTTTGGTCTGGAAATCCTTTGATTTCTGTGTTTTTTATTTCTGTTCCTTTCTGTCTTTCATCCAACTCCCTTGCCATTAAAACTAGTCATTTGAAATGTCGGAACTGAATAACTTCAAAAAGCTCCACCTTCCACCCCAGCCTTTATAAAAAAATAAGGGATTCCCAGATTGCTCAGATTGATTAGCATTATGTAAGATAACCAAATAAGCATTCTCCTATGCAGTGTGACTGGCTCAGCATCTTCATCTTGACACCTTTAGAATGTGAGCTAACCATCACAAATTGTGGCAAAAATAAATAAATAAAAGCCTCTCCTATTGCCACACTGTCGATCCGAGTATTAATCAGAAACACGACAGCAGATTGGGGGTTAACCAACAAGTCATTTATTACAGCTCAGTTCAGAGTGTTTCAGACTGGGGGAAACAGGGACGAGGTAGCACTTATATACAAGCAAAATGGAGGTTACAGTGATACATTTGCCTGGCTTTAGTTAACGTGGGAAACCTGTGCAGAAGCAATCATAATACGTTGATAACATCTGAATGTGGCGCCTTACAGAAAGGGTGTGCCTTTACAACAAAGACTTAAGGCAATTGCAACTTAAAGCAATGTAACGTTTGGACACAACGCACACACTGCAAGTTCTGAGTCTAGTAAGTGAGCAAATACTGCTCCACCCTTCCTGCTCTAAAGAGTTGGTCTTCCCAGTCTACACCCACCCCCGGGCAACTACCTCAACATTCAGATACTGTATGCTGTTGGAAAAGGCAATATATCTGCTCGCTTTCTTTTTATTTTCTTTTTTTTAAAATATTTTTATTGAATTTTTGACAGACATACAGAAAGAAAAAAAACAGTAACAATAACAATACAATATAATGATAAATCAAAAACAACATCAATACAGTATTGACTCAAATTCATAGGAGCTAGCACATAATAGTACTTAAACTGACTATTTATCATATAACCACCAATCTAAACACCGCATTATAAATTATTACACAATCATAAGAATAAAAGCTTTCTGTGCTACCACTATTATTATCTTTTGATAGTTACACATCACCCTGTGAATATATACAATGACTGGAGAGTTTAGTTTCTATTTCAACTCCAAAAACCTCTTTGAGATGGTACAGGTCCTGAACTGTCGTTTACCATAAGAGAATGATCCACAAACGGTTTCCAAATGTTCCAAAACCTATTCTCCTTTAATCTATCTCATTTTACTTTGATCTCCCATGTCAATTTATCGTTCAATGCTAAACTCCACATTTCTTTATACCACTCTCCAATCTGTATATCAACATCATTTTCCCAATTTCTAGCTATACATTGTCTACCCGTAGTTAATACAATTTCCAGTAATTCTTTTTCCTCCTTATTCAAACCCAAACCTTCCACATTTGTTAGAAGAATGGTACCTGACACCAACTTAACACTTTTACCCACAATTAAACCAAACTCCCCTTCTATTCTTCCCCAAAAATCCCTTATTTTTTTACAACTCCACCACATGTGTTCATATGTTCCATCCGTTTCTTTGCATCTCCAACATAATTTGTCTCTTTTATTATCCATCTGATAAAGTCTTAGTGGTGTCAAGTACCATTGCCACAGCATTTTAAAATTGTGTTCTTTAATTCTTACAGACATTGTTCTCATAATCCTCTTTTTCCATTTATTTCTCCATTCAACCTCCCCAATTTTTATATTCGAATTTTGTTCCCACTTCCATTTCAAATCTTCATGTGGATCTTTACCCTTATTCAATATAGTATACAGTTTGCTTACAAGACCCTTAATACTCCTTTCCCCTTTTCTTACCTTTATTACCAATTCTTCAAATTCCGTCTTTATTCTATCTATCCCTGCTTCTCTTCTATATTTTTTATTCCAGCTATCCACCTTTAATTTCTGAAACCAATCCAAATTTAACTTCTCAAATATTTTTTCTCTCTTAATATCATCATCACAAACTTTTAACCAGTCCTTCAGTAAAAGCATCTGATTTTTATCCAATATTTCCTTTTTTTCCTTATCTAATTTTATTGGAAAACACACCATATCAGTCAATTCCAAAATTGGAGAGAGATTTGGGACCATGTCTTTCTTTACCATTTTCCACACCTCCATGAGTCCTCTCATCATAGTATTATTTGACCTTTTTGGCTTGTCCTTTATTCCAAAAAAAAACATGTTACCTATATTTCTATACTCTTTCATCTCTAGTTCCTCCCAAATTACCTTTTCTCTTGCCAGAATCTTCACAACATTGTTAATTTGGAATGCTTGATAGTATGCTAACAAGTTTGGCATGACCAAACCCCCTTCTTTCTGAGACAAGTACCAGAACTTCTTTGAAAGTCTAGATTTTTTACCTCCGTTACAAAAACAATTAAACATCCTTTGAAATTCATTGATTTCCTTCTCCTTCAAATGGATCGCTAATGCATCAAATAAAAAATTAATCTTTGGTAACAATATCATTTTACAAATTGCAATCCTTCTAAACCATGACAGCTTCAGCTTCTGAAACTCTTGTATTTTATTCTTGAATTCGACTTTCAAGCTGTCATAGTTCAATCGTTTAAGTTCTTCCAATTTATTTGAAATATTTATCCCCAGATACTTCAGCTTATCTTTAATTTGTATATTAAGTGTCTCCACTATCCTTCCCATCTCTCCTACCCCCATATTCTGATTTATCCCAATTTATCATTAATCCGGTTGTAGCTTCAAATACCTGTAAATGATCTTTAATCCTATCCATTACCAACTCCGGATGTTTCACCATAAGCAATGTATCATCCGCATACATACTCACTTTATTACCCATTATCCCTTCTATATTTGTATCATCCCTTATATTTTTAGCTAATATCTCCATTGCCCTAATAAACAGGATAGGAGATAGAGGACATCCCTGCCTAGTACCAGCCTCCAGCTTTACCACATCAGTAACCTCTTTGTTTACTCTAATCCTAGGATTCCCTTTTTGATATAATAAATCAATTACCCTTTTAAATCTGTCGCCAAACCCATAATTTTTAACTATTTCCTTGATTGAAGACCACTGTAATGAGTCAAATGCCTTAAAAATATCTAATGATAATAAACCCACCTTTTCCTTTGTTTGATTAACATTATCGATTAAATCTAATACCCTTCTAGTCAAATCCGCCATGTGCCGACCTTTTAAGAACCCAACTTGATCAACGTTTATATATTCCCCCATAAAACCATTTAGACGGTTGGCCATTGCAGGCGCACCCCCCAATAAAGGACTCAGACACTGATAAAAGTGGATAACGGCATTGGGCCACATTTATTGATTCATGCCCTAGTCCGAATTATAAATTTCTATTGGTAATTGACCAATCATAATTCTTAAGGCAAGCAGGCCGAAGTAACACTGGTAAGGTACCACCCAAAATTGCCAACGGCAATTGCTACAATGTATCTATTTGTATCAATTTGTTTGTTGACAACAAACAAATTGTTGACCGTAGTCAATATCTAACTAATGACCCCACCCTCTGACGCGTATCCGTAAAATCACGGGGTGATGCATGCTGTCTAGCTATAGCCATCACCCCGTCGCCTAGTTCGTCGTTGACCGGACAACGTTTAACCAACTTATGCCTGTCTAGTGTTGTCCAGTCAATTGCGAACTTGCCGGATACCTGTGGGTCATAATGTTTACCTTACCAGTGCTACCCGCCACACGGAGGGGCTTCAAAGAAGGCTCGACGCCCCCCCCAGACCGTCAGCTCGGTCAACAGGCCTGTTCGCCAATCACCCAACAGGAGGTCCATACCTCCTCGCGACAGATGGACCCCATCCCCTGCATAAAGGTCATAATTTCGCAGACTAATGGCGGGGTGAGGGCTGACCCTCCCCCAACCCCTGCTGACAATGAACCGGGCCACAGCCCTGTTCACCATGCGTCTAGCCTGGTCAAGGGCCGGGAGGATGAACCCTCCCCTATACGTGTGCCGCGGCACCACATCCGACCAAACAATGGTGGTGGCGGGCCACACGTAATGCAAGTAGGCGAGGTCGCCGCAAATCACATGCTTTAGCGATAAGCCGGTGACCTGGCCCAAATCATTGCCCCCAAGGTGCATGATGAGAATGTCAGGCGGGTCAGCATGCCGACCTGAAAAAAGGAATGGCAACAGCCCCCGCCATAACATCCCAGGCTTACCATACCATGTGAGACTTGCATATGCACCCAGTCACAGTCGGGGTCCCCACTCTGTCGCCGCAGCGTAACGCGCTGCCCTGTGCACGTAGCTATGGCCCACCAGCCATACTGTCACCGGTGTAATACGACACCCAGGGTCTGTCAAGGGAAAAAACGAGGGAGAGAAAAGATGTGGTGACCAGGCTGGTACTCACTGTGGGAGAGGGTGGACATAAAATTGAAAACACCGCGAACCCCACCTTCCCATGCTGCGTATTTCAGCCCCGGAGTACCCAAAAGCAGCAGCAGTGGAGGCCGCCCCTATTCTGAACGAATGGGTGCCGTAACGGGCCCCCGGGAGGCCTACACTGGCGAGCGCTTTGCCTGTCACCTTCCAAAACTGAAACTTAGTAAGGGGAGACCCATCTTGGTGACAGAAAAACGGGCCATGGTGCGTGCCACGCAGTGCAATAAACTCATGTAGGGCACCAACCGGACAGATGTCTGCCAAAGAACACCGTAGCAGTCTCACACCACTGCCTACGCCATGCTGATCGGTCTTAGAGGAGCGTATCCTCAACTGAGCCCAGTCTTTGGCAACATAGACATCCTCGAGTTCCAGTGCCCTACGACTTGCATCCGCCTTAGACAGCATCACAAGCTCGCTGATGCGGAGCGCTCCAAAAAATGCCACCGTTGTGGCTGCATGAAATAGGGCTGCCTCATATCTATCAAAACAGAGGCCAGGCCAGCCCCGGGCCAGTTGGGTAAGAACCCCTGGGGAAATCGGGTGGCGGTCGTCCAGGCAACGCCCACGCTCCCGCCCCCACCCCTCCAAAACATGTCTCACACGGAAGTCAGCGGTACTATCCACATGACCCCCCACCTTGGCCATAAAAGCCAATGCTGACAGCCTAGATGCTATGGTGCGAGGTGCAAGGCCCTGGGCATGCAGGTAAACCATGAACTGAAGTACATGGGTCACTGGGATCGGCCAGGTTTCTGGCAGCCGGGATTGGATACAGAAGGCTCTGAAAGAATTGAATGCATGGTGATACGCCTTACGCGTGCGTGGCGCCAGTGACAAGCCAATCGCCTGGTTCACCTCTCCTTGCCAATGGTCCATATCTCGTCCGGGAGTGCGAGGGAAATTCCTCCGCATCCGGGGCCAAGGCACGGAACCGGGAGATCTGCAGGCGGGACAAAGCATCAGCGATATCATTATTGACCCCCGGGACATGCCTGGCCCTGAAGAGGACGTTGAGGCGCAGGCTGTGCAACACAAACTGGCGCACTAGGTCCATGACCCTGGGCGATTTGGAAGTCTGTGAGTTGACAATGTGGACAACGGCCACAGTGTCGCACCAGAAATGGACAACCGAGTTGGCCCACTCCTCGCCCCATAGCATCAAAGCCCCCAGAATAGGGAAAAATTCCAGATACGTGAGATCACGCAGGCGACCCGTGCCTGCCCAGGCTGGTGGCCACCCACCATAGGCCCACTTCCCATTGAAGTACATCCCATAACCCAGGGACCCTGAAGCATCAGACTGTATCTGAAAGCGAGGGGAAGCCAGGAGGTCAGACCTCCAAAATGACACTCCATTGAACTCCCTCAGGAACTGGAGCCAGATAAACATATCTGCCCTGATACCCCGGGTGAGTCTAACCCTATGGTGGGGCCTAGATAAGCCTGCCATGGCGTCGCACAAGCACCGAGCAAACGCCCTGCCCGGTGCGACCACCCTGCAAGCGAAATTGAGGTGACCGTGTAGCACCTGCAGTTCCCGCAGGGATGCCTTGCGTTTAGCAAGCAAGTCCGAGATAAGGGCCACAATCCTTGACACCTTATCCCCCGGTAACCTAGAAGCCTGCGCTACCGTGTCAATCTCCACCCCCAGAAATACTAGCTGAGTAGATGGGCCCTTGGTCTTTTCGGGCGCTAAAGGGACACCGAGTTCCTCCATTAGCGTCTGAAATGTGTTGAGGAGACGTGTGCACGTGTCCCATCCCCGTTCACCCCCGAATAAAAAATCATCCAGGTAATGGGCTACAGACCGGGACCCTGACCTGCAGACAAAAGCCCACTGTAGGAACGTGCTAAAACGCTCGAAAGCCGAGCATGATATAGAACAGCCAAAAGGCATGGCCTTATCAAAGTAATATTCACCCCGGAACTTGAAACCCAGCAACTCAAAATCGCCCGGGTGCACTGGCAAGAGGCGAAACGCCGACTTAATGTCGCACTTGGCCAACAGGGCACCCGGGCCACATGAGCGCACCATGCGCAGCGCGTGGTCAAAAGATGTATACCTGACTGAGCAAAGGTCATCAGGGATAGTAGCATCATTGACCGATCGGCCGGCTGGATAAGACAAATGATGAATCAGGCGAAACTCGCCCGGTGATTTTTTGGGTACCAAGCCCAAAGGTGACACCTTAAGATTGGGGAACGGGGGTGTAGGGAACGGGCCGGCAACCCTGCCCATATCGACCTCCTTAGTAATGCCGGCAGCAGCCACCTCCTCCCGCCCCCTAAGGGACAAAAGGTTGGGGGCATCCTGGGGGGACCTGTCGCCCACAAAAGGGATACGGAACTCCCGTCTAAAACCTTGAAGAAGGTAAACCGCATCCTCCTCCCTCGGGTACAATGCGAGCCAACGCTCCAACATGTCCACATTAATTGGGGAGGGGGCCTTTTGGTGAACCAGCTCCCTCCGCGGCAGTTTTGCCAGCCCCCTGTCCACCCCTTCCTCTGCCCCGCATCCCCCCAGGCCTGGGACAGGCAGAGGCCGCATGGGGGCCAGCGCAGGAGGGACACTCATGTCTGTACTTGCAGTTCTTCCTGTTGCAGGAACCATTGGACGAGAAAGTCCAGCACAGCAGGCGGGCTGGAACCCGCTGCCCCGCCACCTGGCGGGGAGCCTGTGCTGGGGCCACTTGCTGGACCGCATGTCCACAATGGTATCTTTCCCCGGGCACAGGGCGCATGGGAGTCATGTACAGCAGCCACAGCCGCTGGCAGGGCTCGTCCCACGTCATCTCCGGGTGGAGGGGAATCCGCATACGGAATTCCTCGTCGTAAGCCAACCACGACGGGCCCGGGAAGTCAACCATCGCCCGGTAAATGTTGTCCAAATACTGGACCATCAGAATCGCCAAATCAGGCCGGGCCCTGAGGTATACCGCCATGTAGATGAGGTAGGCCGGCAACCAATTGGCCCACGTACGTGGTGGCTTGCGACAACGCGCTTGCTCCTTATCCTTCTCATCTTGCCCCTCCCTCTCCTCCTTGGTGGGCTCTCTGTTAAGGAGGGAGATGTCCACATACTCCCCCCGCTAGATCTTTTCTCTGGTGGCCTGCGCCAAATGGTCCCCCAGTGGCAAAGTATACCCTGCCGTCGGCAAAGCCGACACAGGCACGGTGGAAACTGCGGGCATCTGCGGAGGAGCCTGGACTAACCCGGTCACCCCTAGAAAATTCCCAACCGGGTAAGAAGGACCCCCTACCCCGGGGCCCAGGGTGATAGTTGAAGTCACCGGGTGGGGCGTCGGTGACTGGACCACCGCCCCGCCCGCGCGAGGCCAAGGCCATTGAAAAGCCCCCCCAACGTCGCCGTGTGTTTGTGCACTATTTTGGACTGCATACTCACACGCTGCGCCCCCATGGGCCGCCCCCACCGGGGGTTCCGACCCACTGGGAGCGTCGGAGCTCACGACCGCCCTAGAGCTCGTCGACGGGGCTTGATCAGCACCGGCCTGTTGATTGGGGAGCTGCGGGGCAGTGGCCGAAGCTGGGCCACGCGCCTCAGGCAGCTCAACCCGTCCCACCGCCTGCCGCTGCCCAGCAGATGATGGACCGACCGGCCCCACAAAAGGGGCCCCAGGGTGACTAACCCGGGCCAGGGATGCCTCAAGGGCCGCAACGCGGGCCAGGAGGGCCTCCACGCTGACATAGCCACCTAAACCAAGGGGGGGGGGTAAAAGGCCAGCCGGCCCACTAACTACAGGCACAGGTCCCTGTATCCCAGGGCCGGAATAGGGCCACGATCCAAAGCCCGGGCCCGGTAGGGCCGGGGAAGAACCCTGCCATGGAAGGGGGCCACCCCACCCCCCAAGGCTGGAAGCCCCCACATTAAGCTGCGCCCCAACGGAGGAAGGCCCAGCAGAATGGGTGACACCAGCAGCGGCAGCCGCCGCTCGCGGGCCGGGAGCCGCAGCCCCTACTGTGCCCGCACGCGGACCCCCCGCCTCCGGCCAAGGGGGAATTAACCCCATCCCACCGGTCCCGGTGGGTTCGGGCAGAGGAGGCTGCTGGGGAGGCGCAGCCGCGGTCCTCCGACCCGGAGTGCACCTCCACGCGGAACGAGCCGCGTTCGCAGTGGCCTTCTTCTTCGAGGGCATTGCAGCTGGTCAATGAGAAGCCTAAAAGGCGAGAATCAGCAGCCAAGAGGTTCAGGTGGACAAGCGACGGAGGTAGGAGGGAAAAACTTCTCCGCTCCGTCGCTTCGCAAAATGGCAGCTCGGCTGCCTCGTGGCCACCCCTTTTATAAGGGAGCTGGCCACGCCCCTAACTACCCGGATGCCTTCGTCCGGTGGGGGGGCCCCGCAAAGAGCGCGGCGGCCATTTTGGTGCCGCACTTGCAGTATTGCTGTGAAGATTTTGGCATCCTGATTTATAAGTGTATGCTGTTGGGAAAGGCAATATATCTGCTCGCTCTCTTTAAATACGTAGATGGAACAAGGACTGGGGCCTAGGACCAAGTGTCACAGCATAGATCAGGGTTCTCAACCTTCTCAAGCCCAGGGTCAGGTCACACTCCCTCAGACAGCTTCAGGGTCCGGACAGCCATTTTGCCCTGGCTGCCACACATGGCACTTCTGTCTGTGGCGGAGGTGGGGGGGGGGCTGTAGGTTGAGAACCCCTGGCATAGACAATGCTCCAAACATCAGCATGTTAATGGAGGATGTCCTTCCTGATGCAGGGGAAAGCTCATCTCATCTTAGGCACCTTGCAAAGCATTCCTTGAGATGAGGGAAGCATCTTGAGAGGTCCTACAATCCTGAAGGTTGCTTTCCTGCTTCTTTTCTTTCTTCATGTCAGAACCAGAGTAAAATTAATAAACATATCAGATACTTTTCATCCAGTAATTGGAAGAATCAAGAGCCAACATCAAAACTTCCATGGTACATGTTGTGGAGCACAGAGTACACTAACATAGCTAACCAGTTGCCTATTATTCTCTGCACTTGCAAAAACTATGTCAGTGGGAGTGTTTTGTGTTCAGGGAATGAAGAAGCAGACGAGTGAAGTAGTGAAATTCAGCTCTTTGAACACAGTTTGGATGGGGCAAAACTTGGACTTATATACACTATAAGTGGCAGTGCAGTGGCTCAAGTCGCTAAGACGCTGACTGGGAAGCGGAAGGTCAGCAGTTCGATTCCCGAGTACTGCAGGACGGAAATGAGCTCCCGTCTTCATCCCAGCTCCTGCCAACCTAGCAGTTCGAAAGCAAGAAATTGCAAGTAGATAAATAGGGACCATTTCGGTGGGAAGGTAACAGCGTTCCGTGCGCTCCGGTGTCTAGTCATGCCTGCCACATGACCACGGAAACGTCTGCAGGAGCAGACAGCGCTGGCTCTTCGGCTTAGAAACAGAGATGAGCACTGCACCCTAGAGTCGGATACGACTGGCTTTCGAGCAAGGGAAACCTTTACCTTTACCTTTACCTTTACACTATAAACAGTAACAGTAACAATAATACAACAAGCCCATTGGCTAACAGAGTGTGCACATTTTTGATCCACTTATTTACATACATAAGAAAAGATACATTCTGCTCCTGTCAGAAAACACAGTTAACATACATAACATTCTTTCCCCTAGGTAAAAACAAAATCCTTTAACCAGGATGGCGGTCTAGTTTCCCTTCTGGGTCGGACGCTTAGCTGAGCTGGCTCAGGGGCTCGAAGGATGGGCGACCTGACTGGGGTGAGGGATTGACTAGAGGGGAGGATTGTAAACCCAAATTAAAGCCCCGTTTGTCAGATGGAGGAGCAGGGGATCGCTCAAAACCAAAATCTAATTCTGTGGATGATAAAGACAACTCAGGGTCCCTCCTGTGTGTGGAGTGGCTCTGGTGACACTTTGGCGGTGGACGTTTTGTGGTGATGACTTAGAAAGTTAATCCATCAAGCAAAATTTCCCTCAAAGAAAATTTGATACTTTTCTTTTCGATACCTTCATCAGGAGTTTTGATTATTGTCTGGGAGGGGCAAGCGGTTAGCTGAAGAGTGAATGTGCAGTTGGTATCGGTGCCTTCAGTCTTTGACTATTAACTGCTATTTCTCTCCATACGAAAACATGAAAACACTGGATGCAATGACTGCTAAGGTAACTGATTTTATAAATAGGGGCTGGCTTCAGATCATCCAGGAAAGATTCTATAGCTTTCAGAATAACACAGGGCCAAAGCTGTAGTTCTAAGTATTTGAGATGGTTTGCCCTAGTTGGTTCCCAATAACTCAATTCAGGACTGCTATTGCTTTAGTTAGTTTATGATCCTTGGTTAGAGTCTAGAATTTTTGTAGTAGTACTTGATGATGTACAGTGTTATGAACAGAAAAAAGCAAAATCTTACTGGTTTCAAAGCCATTCTTGTTTTTTTGCATGAAATGTAGAATTTGTGCTGTACAGTTCTTCCCAAGTCTAAAACCAGCCTGCTCTGGAATGAGGAGTGATTCTAGGGCTTCCATTAGAATAATTCTTCCCAGGAATTTATAAAGATGACATAGTAGTGAGCTGATTTTTTTAATCTGTGGGTATTTTTACCAGGTTTCAAGATATCAGTCATCCATTCCTTTCTTTAAAAAAAAATGGAATCTTGAGAGAGTCAAAATAATTATTAAAGAAATTAAAGAGTAACTTTTTTCTTATCCTGAAATGTTTTATCTGTTCTAAACAGATGTCACTCAGCCCTTCTGCCTTGTAATTTTTGCAGCTATGAATAGCTATCTGCAGGCCTTTTGATTGCTTCTTAACATGTATATTTCTTCTGTGAGCTTTATCCTATTATCCCTTGTTATTTCTGAGACTGAAGAAATATATACAGTGGTACCTCATACAATGATTTTAATCCGTTCCACAGGGCTCGTTGTTGTATGAAACAATTGCTATACAACGCATGCATCGTGTAGTAATTTTCCCTATGGGATGCATCGTACAACATTTTTTTGCTAAGTGGTTTTTCCCATTGAAAAATTGTTGTGCAATTTTTTCCATAGGGAAAATTGTTTTGTGGGGCATCATTTCCCCCCAAAACCTAATTGTTATGCAATTTTGTTGCTATATGGGCGATTTTTGTATGAGGTTCCACTGTATATATATTCCACATCCTGAAGAAATGTACCATTAGGGTGACTTCTTCATTGCCTCAATGAACTAGTCTTAGGCCACTAGAATTGAGAAGATGTTCAATATGATTCCATCCAGCATTACATTGCTAATCAGTTTTTTAAAGTTTATTTCCTGTGAAAAGGTTAGACCACCATTGTGGGTATTGTGTATTTGGAATTGGGGTATAGAATGAGTTTCTGTACTGTTTGGCTATGAGGTCACTAGCAAATACTGTACCATGTTTGTATTACAACACGTTACTATATTCCACTTTTGAAAGATAGAAGAAGTTTACTATCATTAATAAGGGCTATTTGAAATGTGTTTGACCATTTAATACAGCTTCTTCATCAATTTATCAAGTGCTTATCCTCAGACACTGCTATGGCAGTTGAGTTTCAGATTAAATAATTTATTTTTCATGTATGAAAATTATCCAGGGTTTTTAAAGAAAGAGGCTGCATTAATGCTTTTTAAAATGGAATGTACTGTACCATACAGCTACATAGCTCCACTGTGATTATCCTTGCATCATCCTGTTCTGTGATAGCAATAGAGGATACCTGGAATCCAGGCTTTACAGATATAGTGATTCTGTACTGTTCATGAGGTTTCTCAACTGCAAGTCTCATGCCAAATACTTTTGGCTATTGCTGGTTGCTATTTTTATTTGTTCTTTCCTAGAAATACAAAGTATATCATAGTAATGGACCTGGCAGAACTTGTCACTTGCTCTTTTTTAGGTGTTGACAAGCCCTCTATGATAGATATTATATTTATCTTTGGCCCTTTTTGTTATTGGTGACCACTTGCAGGCTGGTCAAAGTAATATAGTCACTCATCCCATGTGTTTATGCATTCTCATAGTAGTGTTTCTCGATCAGCAGACTACATCCATGTCGCTCACATTTATGCTGCTTCAGCCACTCCTGGAATGGCTATTCTTGTCATCTGCTGCCTTCTTGCTGCTCTAAATGCTGTCACCTTGTATCACTTTCACCCTTCCCCACAGATTTTTAATTGTTCTCCACAGGTATAGGTTGGGTGCTGTGCCTTGAAGCCACAGGGATGTCAGGCAGTGTGGCTCCTCCTGAAGCTCAGGTTTTAAACTACATTAAAGGTAAAAGTAAAGGTATCCCTTGCTTAAAAGCCAGTCATATCCAACTCTAGGGTTCAGTGCTCATCTCTGTTTCAAAGCCAAAGCTTCTGAAGATGTTTCTGTGGTCATGTGGCGCACATGGAACATGGTTTACCTTTCCACTGAAGTGGTGCCTATTTATCTACTTGCAATTTCTTGCTTTCGAACTGTGCAGGACAATGACAATAATGATTTATCTGTCTAGGTTGGCAGGAGCTGAGACAAAGACGGGAGATCATTCCGTCCTGCAGCACTTGGGAAGCGAACTGGTGACCTTCCTCCTTCCAGTCAGCATCTTAGCCACTTGAGCCACTGCAGTCCAGCTGAGTTTTTTCTGCAAAATTGCAAGAGAGGTGATATGGTCAGGGGTAGGATTGGTATGCAGTATGCAGTATGGTATGCAGTATGGAGGATAGTAGACAGTAGGCATGCTGAAAAGTCAGCACACATCCAGTTCATTCAATCAACACCCTTGCCCCAAACGCAGCCCTCAGCCAGCAAAGCATGCCAATAATTGTGTTTTTTAAATACTTATTCCTTATTTATGTTCTGAATATAACAGCTTCATCTAATAGTGCCAGTTATAGAAAATGCAAAGCTGGTGGCTATTGGGGCTCCCTGACTAATCAATTTTGTATTTTTTTAAGGCAGTTTTAATCTGCATTGGGTGTTTTCACTAATGAAAATAGGCTTTCTTACCTCAGCGCCTCCTTAAAAAGTATAGCTTGTCTCCATGGCAACCCTCCCTTGCCTCTTGTCTCAAATCAAGTGCAAAAGCATCTGTCTGCCACTCCAAAAGAGCAAACCCAGAGCTTCCATGGAAAGTAGTGAGAGAACAAATCCCACCCTCCAGTGGTGGTTGGGTAGAGCTGGATTGACTTGGAAAGTGTTTTGAATGCAAAAGCCTCCAGGTTCAACTAGCCCAAGGGTGCCCAAACTATGGCCCAAGGGCCAGATCTGACCACCGATGCCAATTCATCCAGCTCACAAAGCCCTTGATGCTCCCAGAAGCGGAAGTAAAATGTGCCCGTATGGGCACATTTAACTTCCGCTTCCGGGAACAACGAGGGTTTCATGGGCTGGATGAATTGGCATTGGGGGCTGGATCTGCCCCCCGGGCTGTAGTGACCATGTGAACCATGTGACCCTGAACCATGTGACCTGCCCTTTGGCTCAAAAAGTTTGGGCACCCCTGAACTAGCCCTTGGTAGAATTGAGAAAGTCTGCAACCCTGGAGAACTGCTTCTAACGAGAGGACACAATGAGATGTTAGACAGCAAATGATGTAAATTAGTGCAGTACAGGGCAGATTCCTGATGTATTTTGTCACTTTCTGGAACACAACTAAGCCATCACTTTTTTTGAAAGATGAGCTATTCCTGTTGGGCATCTAGGGTGGTCAGTAATAGTGAATAAAGATAGGATTTTCTGATTTTCTGGACTAGGTAAAGGTTTCCCTTGCTTGAAAGCCAGTCATATCTGACTGGTTCAGTGCTCATCTCTGCTTATAGCCAAAGCACCAGCACTGTCGGTGTTTTGCAGACATTTCCATGGACAGGTGGCAGGCATGCCTAGACACTGGAGAGCATGGAACACTGTTTACCTTTCCAGTGAAGAGTTTCCTATTTATCTACTTGGAATTTCTTGCTTTTGAACTCCTAGGTAGGCAGGAGCTGGGACCAAGACAGGAGCTCACTCCATCATAAGAACATAAGAACAGCCTTGCTGGAACAGGCCACAGCCCATCTAGTTCAGCATTCTGTCTCACACAGTGGCTCACCATTTCCTTCAGGGTATTCCCAAGGAGATGCCTTCACCTGCTTAGGATTCCCTGGAAAGGGCATTGAGAGATATCCTGCCTATCTCTCCAACCCCGAGGTTGTCCTTAAGTATCCATAATTATAGCCATTGATACCCTTGTCCTCCATGAACTTGTCTAATCCTTTCTGAAAGCTGTCAAGATTGACAGCTGTCACCACTTCTTCTGGCAGGGAGTTCCATAGACCAGTAATCCTCTGGGTGAAAAAGTACTTTCTCTTATTTGTTTGAGAACTAGTACCCAAAAGTTTCATCGAGTGTCCCCTAATTCTAGTGTTGTGCGATAGGGAAAACAGTTTTTCCTTATCTATTTTGTCCACACCATGCATGATTTTATAAACTTCAATCAGGTCACCTCTTAGACGCCGTCGTTCAAGAGTGAAAAGGCCCAACCGTTGCAGCCTCAGATGGTAAGGAAGGTGTTCCAGTCCCCTAATCATTCTGGTTGCCCTCCTCTGCACTTTCTCCAACTCCATAATATCCTTCTGGAGATATGGCGACCAGAACTGTACCCAGTATTCCAGATGGGGCCTCACCATAGATTTATAAAGAGGCAAAATGACACTTGCTGACTTATTTTCTATACCCTTCCTAATGATCCCTAGCATTGAATTTGCTTTTTTCACTGCTGAGGCACACTGGGTTGACACCTTCATTGAGCTGTCCACCAGGACACCAAGGTCCCTTTCCTGGTTTGTCGCAAAGAGTTCAGACCCCATCAGTTTATAAATGTAATTGGGGTTTTTTGCCCCAACATGCATCACTCTGCACTTACTAATGTTGAAGCTCATTTGTCACTGTTTTGCCCACTCCCCCAGTATCAAGAGATCCCTCTGGAGCTCCTCACAATCTCTCACAGTTTTCACTACCCTGTATAATTTAGTGTCGTCAGCAAATTTGGCTACCTTGCTTTTTACTCCTACCTCTAGATCATTTATGAAGAGGTTGAAAAGCAGGGGTCCCATTACTGAACCTTGGGGGACCCCACTCTTTACTTCCCTCCACTTGGAGAAGTGTCCATTTAGTGCTACCCTCTGTTTCCTGTCCCTTAGCCAGTTGCTGATCCAGGACAAGACCTGTCCCTTTATTCCATGACTGGCAAGTTTAATCAAGAGCCTTTGGTGTGGGACCTTGTCAAAAGCATTCTGAAAGTCCAGATAAACAATGTCAACTGGATCCCCCTTATCCACATGCTTGTTGACACTCTCAAAAAATTCCAACAGATTAGTGAGGCATGATTTGCCCTTGCAAAAGCCATGTTGGCTCTCCTTTAGCAGCGCCTTCTCTTCTATGTGCCTATTAGTTCTATCTTTTAGGATGGTTTCTATCACTTTACCTGGGACACATGTCAAACTGACAGGTCGGTTATTTTCTGGATCACCCCTGGATCCTTTTTCAAAAATTGGTGTTACATTCGCTACCTTCCAGTCATCAGGCACAAAGCCTGATTTGAGGGAAATATTATATATTTTGGCTAGGAGATCAGCAATTTCATCTTTAAGTTCCCTGAGAACTCGTGGATGGATGCCATCTGGTCCTTGTGATTTGTTAGTGTTTAGCTTAACAAGACATGCAAGGAGCTCCTCCCTGGTTATTTCTATCTGGCTTAATTCTTCAGTTTCCCTCCCTACGAAGATAGGCTCTGTTTTGGGCATGTGGTCTCTGTCTTCTTCAGTGAATACTGAAGCAAAGAATTCATTGAGTCTCTCTGCAATCTCTGTTTCCTCTTTAATAACCCCTTGCCTTCCATTGTCATCTAATGGTCCAATGGCCTTTCTAGTTGGGTTCTTACTTCTAATGTATTTAAAGAAGTCTTTGTTATTTCTCTGAGTATTTTTAGCTATACGCTCCTCAAAGTCTTGCTTTGCTTTCCTGATTGTTGCCTTGCATTTGTTCTGCCAGAATTTATGTTTCTGCCTGCTGTCCTCATTCAGACAAGCCTTCCATCTTCTAAATGAGCTTTTCTTGCTCTTGATCACTTCCCGAATAGCTCCTGTAAGCCACATTGGAGTCCTCTTGGACCTGGCAGTGCCCTTTTTCCTTTTGGGTATGCATTCCAATTGGGCCTCTGTTATTGTTTTTGTAAACAGCCTCCATGCCTCTTGGAGTGTTTGGACTCTCTCAATTTTCCCTTTCAGCTTCTTTTTTCCTACTTTCCTCATCTTTGGGAAATTTCCTTTTTGAAAATTTAAGGTCTCTGTGTTAGATTTTATCAGTGTCTTGCAGTCAATGATCAAGTTAAACATAATTGAGTTGTGGTCACTGTTCCCTATTGGATCAGTCACATTAACATCTTGCACCAGATCCTGAGTATTACTCAGGATCAAGTCAAGGATTCTTGTACCTCTAGTTGGGTCTTCAACCATCTGTCCCAGGGAACAATCATTTAGCATATCTAGGAACTTTATCTCTTTATCATGTGCTGAACAACAGTTCACCCAGTCTATGTGAGGGTAATTGAAGTCCCCCATTATAACCAGGCTTCCCTTCTTGGATGCCTCCTTTACAACATTCTCCAACTGCCAGTCTCCCTCAAGAGTTTGGGTCAGAGGCCGATAGTATATGCCTACTGTTAGACCATCCTTGTGGCCTGGTACTCTTACCCACAGAGCTTCTAATGGTGACTCTAAATCACCTAGATATTCCAATTCATATGATTTTATCACTTCTTTGACATACAAGGCTACACCACCTCCTGTTTGCCCCTTCCTATCCTTCCTGTACAGTTTGTAGCGTGGGATAACTGTATCCCATTGGTTATCATCTGTCCACCAGGTTTCAGTGATACCAATAATATCAATATTCTTTTCTATTGCTAAGTATTCCAGCTCCCCTATTTTGTTCCGGAGGCTTCTGGCATTTGTATACAAGCATTTATATATGCTTTCCTGATACAGTCTTTTGAGCCCAGTTGCATTGTTAGCCTGCCTCTTGCATCCTTCTGCTAGAGTGTTGGTGAGTAGCTCTTTGCTCTGCTCAGTAATTTTTGCATCCTCCTCACTACTCAAGTACACACTTTCCCGAACCGGATGCTGCCCAGCTCCTGTCGGCTTTCCCCCAGTTATCAGTTTAAAAGCTGCTCTGCAGCCTTTTTGATGTTGAGTGCCAGCAATCTGGTCCCATCATGGTTCAAATGCAACCCATCCCACCTGAACAGATTTGGCTTGTCCCAAAATGTTCTCCAGTTCCTGACAAATCTGAAGCCCTCCTCTCGACACCACCGCCTCATCCACGCATTGAGGCTTCTGAGCTCTGCCTGCCTGGTAGGTCCTGCGCGAGGACCTGAAAATGCTACCTTGGAAGTCCGGGACTTCAATCTTCTTCCTAACAACCGAAATTTGGCTTCCAGGACAGACCGCTTGGCCTTCCCAACATCATTGGTACCAACGTGTACCATGACAACTGGCTCATTCCCAGTTCTCTCTAACAATCTATCTAGATTTCTTGTGATGTCTGCAACTTTTGCACCTGGCAGGCAAGTCACCATATGGTTATCATGGGCATCACAAATCCATTTCTCTGTATTTCTAATTATTGAATCGCCTAGTACAAGGAGCCTCTCTCCTGCAATCTGTTCATCTACATGCACCTCATCAACCATATTAAGGGAGAGAACCTCAGTTTGTTCCTGTTGTTTATCTTCCTGGATCTCATCAAGTGTGATGAAGGAGAGATCATCAGGTGGAACCAGTTGTTCCTCTGTGTGTTCCTCATCAGGTGTGATGAGGGAAAGAGCCTCAAATTTATTCTGTAATTTCAGACTCTCAGAGTGATCCCCTACTCTTCTCCTCCTTTGAGTCACATTCCTCCAACCATCTCCCTCCTGAGTTAGTGAAGGGCCTTCTCCCTCAGAACTGTGCCCTGTCTCTTCTTTGTCCAGCATAGTCTGCTCCGCTCTGTCCAAGAACAGCTCAAGCTCCTTAATTTGTTGATGGTTAGATATGCGGGCCTCTAGCTGCTGGACCTTCTCTTCTAGTAGTGCAACCAGCTTGCACTTGCTGCAAGTGTAGTTCTCCATATGCTTTGGTAAGAACACAAACATGGCACAAGTATTGCAGGTAACTACAGCTGTTCCCTCAGAATCCATTTTAACAAGTGCAGTATTCTGGGCCTCAAAAATGTACACGTTTACTACCTTTCTACCTAGTAAGACTATATTCTTCCTTTGTTACTAGTTTGCAATGGCGCGCAGGCCTCTAAAGCAGCTCTACTCCAACTGCAAAACTTACCAGTGCTCACTTCCTTTGTTTGGCTCTACTCAGCAGCAGCTCTGCTTAAGAGCACATGCAGAGTCAAAAGGGCTGACCCTGAAAGAGCTGAGAGCTTTTAAAGGCTAGTGTGGCTCCGTCCCTATGAGTCACAGTTCAGGGAAGGGCCTGGTGTGGCTCTGCCCCCCTGTTTCTGGAAGCTTCTAACTGCTTCCTCTGTTTGAACAGAGGTGGCTCTCAGCAGTTTAAATTATCAATTTAAATTAGTGGAGGCCTCTAACGCAGCTCTACTCCAACTCCACTTGAGTCTCATACTGCTGACCTGCTGCTGACCTGCTGACTTTCCAACTGTCAAGTTCAGCATTTTAACCACTAAACCACCACAGTGGAGTACAGATGCTATAATTCTCCATTCTGGGAGATTTACCTACCTATCTTGATGCACTTAGCAGAAAGGCCTAAACTGGATGGCTTTTAGGCTTAACTACCTTTAGCTCTACACAAGTGCCTTTTTCAGGTGGAAAGATCCCAACTAGTACCTGTCAAGTATCCCGTATTAGCCAGGATTTCCCATTTTTCTGCACTCGTTCCTCCCTTTTCCTGCCGCCATCTCATATTTGAATGGTGGGGAAAGGGCTTACTGCACATGCACGGCCATGGTGCACATGCACAAATGGGTTACTGCGCATGCATGGCCACAGTGCGCATGTGCAAATGGATTACTGAGCATGCATTACTGCATGTGCAGTAATTTTCCATATTTTGCGGAGCCGCGCTTGACGGGTATGTGTGTCTCACATCAGGTGTGTCTCACATTCAGGTACTTAAGGTGTCTACAAGATAAGTAGAACTCCCAAAATGGAGAATTACGGTATCTGTAGTCCAGAAACAGGAAAATCCCATCCCTAATAGGGAATGTGTCAACTTCTGTATGTTTCTAGACTGCAACCCCCAATCAATCCTGAGTAACATAGCCAGTGGCAAGGGATGATGGGAGCTGTAGGTCAGCCATTTCTCCATCATTTTACCATCTCGAAATATTCTCGAGGTCCAGCTGGGCCCAGAGTTGGCTGTACGATTGCTGGTGTTGTTTTTTTAAAACCAAAACAAGCCCTCCTAGATAGCGTGATACCTGGTGGGAACCTGATAGGCATCTGACAGCAGCATCTGGGAGATGATAAGTGATCTGGGAGATGCCAAGTGAATTGGCAGGGATCAGCTTTACTGAGTTTCATCGACTGATACTGATGGCCACATAATACATGTCTTTATTGCCAGACAGTTAAACGCTGGCTCATCTGCAACCTGCATTGGCTACAAAACAGGCAGGTAATACCGATCCTGGCATCATGGGTCCTGAATAGGTAGTGATCAGGCAGTTATTAAAAATACCACTCTACAAACGCCTGATCAACAGATGAAGATTTTTTTCCCTGCCCGCTATTCCAGAATGTAAATTATACATCCATAGAATATATGAATAGACCATAATTTTACATACGGCAGCTACTTTCAACTTTGTAGAACAAATCTGATGAGGCTTGTATTTAATCCTAAATGGTTTGTTCCTTGGCTGTTTATAGCTCTTCTGAATTCTTCTGGACTCCAAAGAGAAAGGAAGATTATGAGACTGTTATATACCAAATCCAGATATTTCCAGTCCTTATGCCTGGGAAGAAAGGGAGTGGATTGAAAGACAAGCCAGAGGCTAGAGAAACTATAATATTTTACTGCTGCCTAAACTGCAAATTCTTACTGAATGAACATTTGCAGTCCATCTTCTTTGATTCTTTTAGTAACAATCCTGTTGTAGCACCAGCCTTTGCTACAATCAATCCTCTTCTATTCTCGTTGCTTTTAAAACTACACACAACATCTTAAGCAAGTCTACGGCTGAGAGAAGGGGACGTCATGTATGGCAGGGGAAGAAAATGAACGGCCAGGTACACAGAAGGAAACTGCCTATCAAGCTGTTAGGCCACCACCGAGCAAATTAGAAGAAGGGGGCAGATAGAGATATGATTGCTTGAAAATCCCACAGCCCTCCTGCCTGGCCCTGTTGGGGTAGCAATCTATCCCAATGACCTAGCCTGCTATGCACTCTAGCCTCTCAACCTCTAATCCCCAATTTGAAGGTGGCTTGCTGGGAGGAATTAGGCAGTGCTACAGAGACACACTGAGTACCAAAGATTACATATGCCTAAGAAACACCTGACAAGCTGTGCTAGATCAGCATTGGCCCTGAACTGCAGGGAAAGGGAGAGGAAAAGGGCAGGCCTATGATATGTTTGTGGTTGAGGGCAATGGGAAGGGTAGTATCCTGGCAGCATTTGAGCCTTTATTATTTTGCACCTCCCTGGTAAATTCAGCACCCAGGGAACAATGCCACTTCTTTGTATAGATTTGCTTGTTTACAGATTGATACGCAGTAGGCAGCATTCATAAGGCCAAACACATCTTTATTGTAGAGTAAGCAATCTGAACATGAGGTAATGGCGGAGGCGCATCTCCTTTTATACAGCACGGTACATTTGAAACTGGTTACACGGTTGCTCATTGGTTACTGTCTTCATGACGTCATTGTGACGCACGGCATTCTTCATCAGGTTTACCTGTGGCGGGAATATTTCCGGCGGCTGGCTGTAATTGGTTAACTTGTATCATGTGTGTAGATCGCTATCAGCTGCCTCTCGATACCATCTAGAGGCAGCGGTAGCTTGTTGTAACTGTTGCAATACACTGGGTTACATTATTACATTCCATCTTAAAGGTATAGCATAACACTCCTCCCCCCTAGGATGGGACGAAGTCCCTTAACCATTGTGGTTTCCCACATGTTCGCTTGGGCCGTACGGCGGCTTGGCCGAGCTCAGGTGAACCAGGGGCTGTGTGTTCCGCAGACTCTTGTCCTGCAATGGGAAAGCGAGACTCGTTAACTGCCTGTCGGGAACATTGCTCTGTTCACGAACTTGGGGGCAAGAAAAGAACAAACATCTGTGACTTGAAACCCTGCTTTGTCCTCACAGTGGCTGGGGACCTTCCTAGCACGAAACTCGGGAGCGAGGAAAAATACCTTAATGCCAAGTCCTGCCTGTCACTCCATGCAGCGGGCGGTTCCATGGGTGTTTTAGTTGCTGCTTGGGAAGGGGTAGACTCAAAAGCCGGAGGACCGGGGGTATTCGGGACTAAATTAAAACCCCGCTTCTCACTCGGATGGGTGGGGGACCACTCCGCAAACTCCCCCCTGGTCCCGAAAATCAAACACTAAGTCATTGGGCTCTTCCCCCCCCCCCTGGTGGGTACAAAGGGCATGGATTTGTACGTGCACCCCTGCTGTGGGGCGAAAGATACCCTGTCTCTCTGTGGAAGTCCCCTTGTGGGGAGTACCCCGTGTCTCCCCCTTGGAATAAGCGGGTGGGGGAGGGCCCTAACATTGATTCACCCAGGTTGTGTGCCCCCTGGTTGTTTGCCTCCCCTTGGCTGGCCTCCCCCTGGGTGTCCATGACCCGTCGTCTGATTTGGTCAGCGTGTCGTCTCCACAGTAAACCCACGCTGGTTTCTACTTTGTATGATACTGGCCTGGTCTGTTCGATCACAACCCCTGGAATTCATGCTGGGCCTTTGGCTGCATAGTTTCTGCAATGCACCGGGTCCCCTACTGCAAATACCTTAGTGCTTCCCATCTCAATATTTCTCCCTTTCTCCTCCACCCTGGTTGGATCTAACCGATCAAAAAGGGTCACCAGTCTCCTCCGCATTAGGATTTCCACCGGTGATAGGCCGGATGCCAGGGGAGTTGCCCGGTAACAGATGGGACCCATTCGCCGCAGTGCTTCTTTGGTGGTACGCACTTGGCGTTCAACCTGCCCATTAGTAGTGGGTGGAAAGGGGCTGAGGTAATGTGCCAAATAGCATTTCTTTCTAGGAATGCCTGAAATTCGGCGGATGTGAAAGTACTAGTGTTGTTGGAGACAAGCACATCGGGCAATCCGAAACAACTGAACACCTTGTGCAACTGCTTGATTGTTGCGGCTGATAAGGTGTTGGACATAGGGATAACCTCTAACCACTTTAGAGAAGGAATCGACCATGAGGAGGAACATCGAGCCTTGAAACGGACCAACAAAATCGATATGTAATCGAGACCATGGTCCACGGGCTGTGTCCCATTCTCTGTGAGGAAGTCGGGACTCCTCAGGTCAAGAACTCTGGCAACTCTCACACGTGCCCACCAAATGTTCAATATCAGCATCTCTATCTGGGGCCACCAGAAGTAGCTCCTGGCCAAAGCCTTTGAGCGCACGATTCCCGGGTGGCTGGTATGCAGCAACTTGAGCACCGTTGTGCGTAGTGCCTCAGGAATGACCACCCATTGGCCCCAGAGGAGGCAACCACTCTCTAATGAAAGTTCAACCCTTTTTTGGAAAAACGTTTGGAACTCCTCGGCTGGCGGAGTCATGGGCCAGCCTTTCATTACCCATAAGGTTACTTGGGACAGAACTTTGTCCTTCGTCGTAGCCTTGGCGAGGTCTGCAAACTCCCCCCTGGTCCCGAAAATCAAACACTAAGTCATTGGGCTCTCCCCCCCCAGTGGGTACAAAGGGCATGGATTTGTACATGCACCCCTGCTGTGGGGCGAAAGATACCCTGTCTCTCTGTGGAAGTCCCCTTGGGGGGAGTACCCTGTGTCTCCCCCTTGGAATAAGCGGGTGGGGGAGGGCCCTAACATTGATTCACCCAGGTTGTCCACCCCCTGATCGTTTGCCTCCCCTAGGCTGGCCTCCCCCTGGGTGTCCATGCCCCGTCGTCTGAGTTGGTCAGCGTGTCGTCTCCACAGTAAACCCATGCTGGTTTCTACTTTGTATGATACTGGCCTGGTCTGTTCGATCACAACCCCTGGAACCCATGCTGGGCCTTTGGCTGCATAGTTTCTGCAATGCACCAGGTCCCAAACTGCGAATACCTTAGTGCTTCCCATCTCAATATTTCTCCCTTTCTCCTCCACCCTGGTTGGATCTAACCGATCAAAAAGGGTCACCAGTCTCCTCCGCATTAGGATTTCCACCGGTGATAGGCCGGATGCCAGGGGAGTTGCCCGGTAACAGATGGGACCCATTCGCCGCAGTGCTTCTTTGGTGGTACGCACTTGGCGTTCCACCTGCCCATTAGTAGTGGGTGGAAAGGGGCTGAGGTAATGTGCCGAATAGCATTTCTCTCTAGGAATGCCTGAAATTCGGCGGATGTGAAAGTACTGGTGTTGTTGGAGACAAGCACATCGGGCAATCCGAAACAACTGAACACCTTGTGCAACTGCTTGATTGTTGCGGCTGATAAGGTGTTGGACATAGGGATAACCTCTAACCACTTAGACAAGGAATCGACCATGAGGAGGAACATCGAGCCTTGAAATGGACCAACAAAATCGATATGTAATCGAGACCATGGTCCACGGGCTGTGTCCCATTCTCTGTGAGGAAGTCGGGACTCCTCGGGTCAAGAACTCTGGCAACTCTCACACGTGCCCACCAAATGTTCAATATCAGCATCTCTATCTGGGGCCACCAGAAGTAGCTCCTGGCCAAAGCCTTTGAGCGCACGATTCCCGGGTGGCTGGTATGCAGCAACTTGAGCACCGTTGTGCGTAGTGCCTCAGGAATGACCACCCGTTGGCCCCAGAGGAGGCAACCACTCTCTAATGAAAGTTCAACCCTTTTTTGGAAAAACGCTTGGAACTCCTCGGCTGGCGGAGTCATGGGCCAGCCTTTCATTACCCATAAGGTTACTTGGGACAGAACTTTGTCCTTCGTCGTAGCCTTGGCGAGGTCTGCAAACTCCCCCCTGGCCCCGAAAACCAATCACTAAGTCATTGGGCTCTCCCCCCCCCCCGGTGGGTACCTAGCCTTGGCGAGGTCTGCAGGCCTTAAGGACAGTGAGTCGAGGGATTCGATCAGCAGCACCTGGTGATCACCCTCCACCTCACATTCGGCTTCCCCTATTCCTGGGAGGGGCGACCGGCAAAGGGCATCAGCGTGGCTGATCTCCTTCCCCGGGTGGTGGGCCAGTATGTACTGGTAAGCATTTTAAAAAATCATCCACCGAAGCATCCTTGGGGACAGAATCTGGGGTGTGGGCTTGTTCGTGGTGAAAATACCCAGTAGAGGCTTGTGGTCAGTGACAATGGTGAACCCTTGACCATAGAGGAAATTGCGGAATTTATTGGTTCCAGCGACTATAGCGAGAGCCTCTCTATCTGTTTGCGCAGAATTGCGCTCTGCCTTTGAGTGTGACCTGGAAAAAAAGGCAACCGGGGCTTCCCGCCCGTTTTCCAACATGTGGCACAGCACCGCCCCCACCACCACTGGTGAAGCATCACAAACTAATACCACGGACTTCTTGGGGTCAAAATGGGTTAAGATTGCCTCAGAGGAGTGGAGCTGTTTCAACTCTTTGAACGCCTTCTCCTGCCTGTCCCCCCACCGCCAAACCGCGTCTTTCTTTAAAAGATGATGTAGTGGCTCCACTACGGATGCTTTCCTTGGCAAGAAGGAATGATAGAAATTTAGGAGCCCTTCCTAAGGACTGCAGCTCTGGTTTCGCGGTGGGGCGAGGGGCATTTCGAACAGCCACAACCTTTGAATCGGAGGGCTTAACACCATCGGGGGTTATCTTAAACCCGAGGAATTCTGCCTCCCTCGCTAACAACACACATTTATCACGTCTCAATCTCAGTCCTGCTCTCTCGAACACAGTTAGGACTTTATCCAGTCTTTTGGCAAGTTCCTCCTCACTCCCCGCTGTTATCAATACGTCATCAAAGTAGGAGAGGACTCTGGGGAGACCCTTGAGGAGGTGTTCCACCAATGATTGGAAAATCCTGAACTGTAGGCATGTTACCTTAAAGGCACCTTTGTGTGTTACAATGGTTTGTGCAGCTGCGGCAGCAGGCGCAACTGTGAGCTGCTGGTAGGCTTGCGCTAGGTCTAGCTTGGCAAAACATTTACCCCCATGTAACGTGGCTAGCAAATGGGTCACTACCAGCACCGGGTACGCATTAAGACGAATCGCCTTGTTAATTGTGCACTTATAGTCGGCGCAAATTCGAATCTCCCCATTTGCTTTCATTGCTGTAACAATAGGAGTTTTCCACTCCACAGAGTCCACTGGACCCAAAATACCCTGACCCACCATCTTGTCCAGTTCCGCCTTGATTTTGTCCTTGAGGGCAAATGGCACCCTCCGCAGCTTGAGCCTGATGGGTCAGATTTCCAGGTCCAAGTCGAACGAGACTGGGGGCCCCCCTTCTCGAAAATGGCTGGGTGTGCGTTGCACACGTCCTGCACAGGGTCAGTCTCTACAGCATTAATGCCGGACAGTTCAATTCCTAGGGGTGCAAACCACTGAGTCCCCAGGAGGCAACAGGACCCTTGTTTGAGGACCACTAGGGGCAGTTTCTCCGTGAACCCCTTGAATTTGACCATAAAATCCCCCACCCCCAAAACCAGGATTCCGTAGCCTTGCACTTGAGTGCCTTAAGTTTTGGGCGCGCATTGGGGGAGATGCACAAAAATTCCTTGTGCGAGATAATGGAGTAGGATGAGCCCAAGTCCACCTCCATCCTAACCGGGACCCCTTGCAACAGTACCTCAACAAAGAAACGTCAGTGCACCAGAGACACGCGGTTTACTGTCGTGTCGTCGTTGGAGACTTTTCCAATGCCATCGGCCCTCCATTGTGGCTGGTCCGCCGGCTCTCAGTCTCCCCTCTGCTGTCACCTGCAATGCCTTGGCGATGTGGCCTCACCGTCCACAACTGTGACACTCGGCTTTCTGGAAAGGACCCTTCTTTCAGTCATGGGATGCTCCACAGCCATCACATCGGCGGCCCTCCTTGTTGCTGATGCTTGACTTGGTCATCTTCTTCTGAACCTTTTGGACGTTGTTGTCCTCACTGGAGCAGGAAGCCGCTGGAGCAGAGGCCTCCGAAGATAATGGGGGGGCCTGCTGGATGTCGGGGCGAGCACCATGCAGCCTGGATGGCAGCCCGTGGCCCTTCTGCCACAGCATTTTTTGCTCGGAAGGTTCTAATGCCAGACCTCACCACTTCAGCCTCCTGAGCCTCCTGCAGGATGGCCTGGAATGAAAGGTGTTCACGGACCATCAGCCTTCACTGGACTTCTTCATCCCTCAGACCGCACAGCAGCCAGTCCCTCAGGGATATCTCCAAGTTCTTCCAATGGCAAGGTGCAGCCGCTGACCTGAGAGCCGCCGTGTAATCAGCCACCGACTCACCCGGCGGCTGGTCTCTCCTGTAGAAGGTGACCCTGCCGTGAAGATGGACACAGCCAGCTGGAAGTGTTCCCGTAGAGCTGTCAGGATCTGCGCAAGCAGGACCGAATCGACCTTCCTCATTGTGAGTAGGATGATCAGGAGCCTTAGTGCTGGTAGGCCTATCTGTGTGAGGAGGCAAGACCACATCTTCTCCTCGATGCCCTCGGCATCCATGGCGTGCCTGAACTGGCACTCGTATAACTCCCATGATTCAGCGTCGTTGACATCGAACTTGGAAACCTTATAACTTTGGGGAGCAATATCCCATCCTCGTCACCAATTTTGATGTATGCAGATTGATACGCAGTAGGCAGCATTCATAAGGCCAAACACATCTTTATTGTAGAGTAAGCAATCTGAACATGAGGTAATGGCGGAGGCGCAGCTCCTTTTATACAGCATGGTACATTTGAAACTGGTTACACCATTGCTCATTGGTTACTGTCTTCATGACATCATTGTGATGCACGGCATTCTTCATCAGGTTTACCTGTGGCGGGAATATTTCCCGCAGCTGGCTGTAATTGGTTAACTTGTATCATGTGTGTAGATCGCTATCAGCTGCCTCTCAATACCATCTAGAGGCAGCGGTAGCTCATTGTAATTGTTGCAATACATTGGGTTACATTATTACATTCCATCTTAAAGCCATAGTATTCCATACATAACAACCTCCCTGGTAAATTCAGCACCCAGGCAACAATGCCACTTCTTGCTTGTTTTGCCTAACTTATTATATTTGCAAGAATTGAACTTTCCAATAACTCAGAATCTTTTGGAAATAATGTGTGTGTCCAAAGGAAAGATAATGATCATCCTTGTCGGCTGCTACTCATGTCCGAGTTTGCAGTGGCTTTGTGGTTAAGATGCTGAGCTTGGATACTGGAAGGTTAGGTTTCGATACCCGAGTGCTGCACGACAGATCCTGGGGACATGAAAGGAGCCTCATTCGGGCATCCCCTGAGCAAAGTTTCTTCTTTCAACTCAGAGTAATTTCTGACACCAAATTTATTTTTATACATTTCCCCCCTGAAAATCATCAGGAAAAATGCCATTGGGGTTAATTTGTTTAAGGTGGATCCCAGCTTGCCCTGAAGTGACCCACACACTATGATCACTATGATTTGACACCAGGACTGCAATTGACTGCCGCAGCCTTGAGAATATTGACAAGGAGGCATCTGGCATTGCCTCTTCCGCCTCCATGACCGTTGGGAATCAAAATAGTGAAGTGGTTCTTTCTCTTCTCATTTTGCTATTGGGCCCAATATGATGGCTTCCCATGGCATTTCCTCCATTGAGGGGGGCCATCATCCCACCTAAAGGTGATCATCTGGCTGTAACCATTTGCCTCTTTAAGGAGTCAGATTGTTTACCACTGCCCAACACTGGCTGCATCCAAAGCTCTGCTGATTTTTCATCACATGCTTTTATAGCTGTTGTGTGCCGTGAGGTCAATTCTGATTTATGATGACCCTTTCCCAAGTTCTCTAGGTAAATAATACACAGAGATGGTTCGCCATTCTTCTGGGGGTGTTTTCAGTTGTGTTTTAGGTCTCACCAATGACATTGAGACTGCATTGGTCACACTGCAAGATGACCTTCTCTGGGAAGCAGACAGGCAACCTTCATCCTTCCTGGTGCTCCTGGACCTCTCAGCGGCTTTTGATACTATTGACCACAATATCCTCCTGGGATGCTTATCAGGGCTGGGAATCTGGGACACTACTACAGTGGTTCCACTCCTTCCTTGTTGAGTGGACCCAGAGACTTCAACTTGGGGAGTTTGTTTCAGCCCCATGGCCCTTCCAATGGGGTGTTCCACAAGGGGTCAATCATCTCCCTGTTGTTGTTTAATACATGAAGCCGCTGGGAGACGTTATTAGGAGATTCAGGGTTCAGTGTCTCCAATATGCAGATGACTCTATCTCTCCTTTTCATCATTTGCAGTTGATGCAGTCTGATGTCTTGACGAGTGTCTGAACTCGATAATGGAGTGGACAAAAGCTAACAGGCTGAAGGTGAACCCTATCCAGATGGAGGTTTTGGTATTTGAGAGATTGTCTGCCTGACTAGGAGGCCTGGTCCCTACCCTGGGTGGAAATACTCTTGCCCCTAGGAACCAGGTCCACAGTCTGAGGGTCATTCTGGACCTATTACTCTAATTTGAACAACAAATAGTGATGGTGTAGAAAGCTGCTTTTTTCAAGCTCCGGCAGATTGCACAGTTATGGACAGACAGTCTCTCATAACCCTGGTAATCTCACGGACTGACTACTGTAATGCTCTCTATGTGGGACTGCCCTTGTGTCTGATATAGAAATTACAATGGGTCCAGAACACAGCAACCAGGCTGGTGACAGAAATTTGATATTTCCCCAGCCTTGGCAGGTTACCTGTTGTGCTGCCTACCATATCAGATACAAGGTGTTAGTGTTATCAAATAAGGCCCTACATGGTTTGGGACCTTGCTATCTGTCAGAACAACTCCCTGCATCACTCATTCATCACAGTCTTTGCAGATCCAGGGGACTGACCCTGTGCCGACCCTGAGGATGGCTAGAAAGTCTATAACAAGAAATAGAGCCTTATCAGTGGTGGCACCAATGCTGTAGAACATACTAATAGTAGAGCTGCACCAGGCCCCATCCCTGGATATCTTTTTTAAAAAAATTAATAACTTTCCTGTTCAAGGAAGCCTTTCAGCAATAAATTATCAGTCAGTTGATCATCTGTACCCTTAGACACCAGTTATTTTATTTTAGGATGCATTTATTAGGTTGGTTTATTTTTTTATTTTTTATCTGTTGTGTTTTATAATGTTATTTTGATATTTGTATGTACACCGCCCAGAGTGGGAAATTTCCCAAATGGGCGGTATTAAAATGCAATAAATAAAAATAAATAAAATATACAGCCTGGCTCTTCTCCCAGGAGGTACAGTGGGAATCCAAATTCCAACCATTGCTTTTGCAGCAGAAACTCAAAACACTGAGCTATATAAATTAAATGTACATATATGTACACTTGGGGCAGTCTCTCTCCCTCCCTCCCTCTCAGCCTGAACTACATGACAGGGCTCTTGTGAGGGCAAAGTGGGGAGAAAAGGAGCCATTTATGCTGTCTTGAGTTGATTGGAAGAAAAGTGAGGTAGAAATGAAATTAAACAGAGTAATAGTAAGTCTGGCCAGGTTATTCTGCTATGGTATTAGAGTAGTAGATCATACTGCCAGTGACTCAATACCGTGGTGGTGTTAATGAACCTGACAACCCTGAGGACTAACGACCTTGGGTGCCAAAGTCCACAGGGAAGGGAGATGGTCCCCAAGTGGATTAAATCGCACTTGAATCCATCTTGATGGAGGGCAGCAGCTTCATCAATCCTGGCCTGGGGCTGAGGAGGACTTTGCATGCCAGAAGGACTCAGAACCAGAAAGGGACTCATGGAACTGGATCAGGGGTAGGGTGCAATGTGGAAGGGAGATGAAAGGTTACTGCATTATATCTGATCATGATGATTGCCTATATTCAGATTCGGATATGGCAAAAGAAGAAGAAGAATAGTAAGTAGAAAGCCACAAACAGTATGTAACACACATAATGTTAATATGCAGAGTGGCATGTCACAAGGTATATGCCAGGGGTTCTCAACCTACAGCCCACAACATGTGCCATTTGTGGTTCCTATTTAATGAACAGGCTGCCCCCATCATGCAGGCAGGGCAAAATCACTGTCTAGTCCCTGAAGCTGCCTGGGGGAGCATGACCCAGTCCTCGGCTTGAAAAGGTTGAGAACCAACGCAACCCACATAATACTGACAAACGTGTACACACACACAAAAATAAAATAAAATAAAATAAAATAAAATCACTCATCTTAACTAATTGTATTCTGAGATGGTATAACTTAAGGGAGAATATTTATTTAGTTGTATATGTGTAATTAAATTTATTGGTCAGAACATGCAAATACAATGCAGTACAGTAATTCCTCATACAAAGTCCGCTTTATAACAACATCGGATTCATACAACATCGCCTAATTCCTTGAAAAAAGTTGCGGCTTTGTATGAGGCATTGGGGTTTTCCCAGGTTGCATTGTGCCTGGGCAGTATAAAAGGCAGGACACATGCGTGCATTGCTCTTGTGGTTTTTGCATGAGGCGAAGAGTGTTTAGGAGTGGTTTTGAGCATGACTTTGGATTTTTTTGATTTTTTTCGTCAGAATTTTTAGAAGCATTCCTGGGATTTTTTGCAGCATTCTTCAGGTTCTTGGACAATCAGGGTTGTTTGACATGTTTTTGTAATGTTTTTAGCCTTTAGACAATAATTTCTTAAAGTTCTGTCAGTTTCCTGTCTGTTACCTTGACTTTGACCTGAAGTCTGTGCTGTTACAGTACAATGTATCTCTTTGGAAATGACGTTGTATGAGGCATTGTGGCAAGGATTTGGACGTTGTATGAGGCATCGTGGCTAGGATTTTGCATGCCTCATACAAAGTCCAAATCTGTATAAAGTCCAAACTTGTGGAACCAAGTTTGGACGTTGTATGAGGTATCACTGTATTCCTCTACTATGTTGGTGGTGGCAATGAGGGTGGGCTTATTACAACTTCTTGGAGAGGGAGGTGGCTTATAACAGCTTCCCAGCACAGTTTAAATGTTAGTATCATAGGCTGTCAGAAATGGGACTGATCCTTTCTTCAGCCAATTCTAACCCCCACCCCCCAACCCCAACTTCCTAATGTTATAGTAAGGCCAGTCTCCTTCTTACTCTTGCCACAAATGTAGTACTCAGTTACACAGGCACATTATACTTCCACATTTTTTAAAACTAAAAGGAAAAGCAACTAGTCCACACCATGTTTTTCAAGTTAAAATGAGTTAGAAAGATTTACATCTGTGCTGAAGTCCTAGATGAGTCAGTGGTTTAGAAGCTCATGGTGGCTCAGTGATTAAGAAACTCGCCTTGTTAGCTGGAAGGCTGGCAAGTTGGCAGTTCAAAACCCGGGTACTGCATGATGGATTGAGTGCCCATCTCTGTCCCAGCTCTTGGGGACATGAAAGGAGCCTCATTTGGGTGTTTCCTGAGCAAAGTTTCTCCAGCAAAAATCCTTTCAACCCAGAATAATTTTTGACACAAAATAATAATTATTAGATGGATCAGTTTGTTTTCTATGAGCGGTGTTCACTGCTAATATAGAGAAGGGGAGGCATACAAGCCTAAAGAAACCCAGAGGTCAGTAGCCTGTGTTAGTCCTTTTCCTTTAACTCTATTTGTACCTCTGAAGGGTCCTCAGAGAGACAATGGGCTGTCCAAGATAATCCACCACATAATGTTGTCTCAGCTGGAAAAGGGGTACCCTTTACAAACCAAGTAATTCCAAGAATCAGCCATTCACCATTGCTCCTTAAAGCAGAGCAAATATGCTGGCACAGCCAATATTTCCTTCAGGATCCCTGTGCATGTGTGGCAGAACTCCCTGAGGTGTTTTACTCTCTCCTGTCTGGTCTTGTTTGCAGGGCTGAACATGATTGAGCAACCCTCTTCCTCAAGACTCCAGGCTCTTAAATAGATTCGACTGTCAGAGAATGTTGTCTAGGATTCACTCCGCGCGTTTGCTTTTGCTCAATTTCCTCCTATTAGTCCTAGTGATGCCCCTTGGGACCAGCAAACAATTGCCTTCCCCTGAGTGTTGTCACATGTCCAGCAGAGTGTGGGTGTGCTTATTTATAGAAATGGCATGCCTGTGCCTGCATATACAACCTGAACTACTCAGAAGAGCAGTAATACTTCAAATAAAACTGAGTATAATATAGATGACAAAAAAGACTATTTCTCTTCCAGGGACCTGGAAACTATTACAATGGGAAATTTGTTGCCTGTCCAAGAGCCTAATGCAGGGGTTTTCAACCTATGGCCCATGAGCTGGCCCCGGCCCACAGCAGCATTTCATGTGGCCCACTGCCCCAGAAGCAGACACATTTATGACAGCCATGGACATGTTTTACAGTAGTGTTTACAGTGAAGGGAACCACCAGTCCAGCCCGCTTAGCTGTCTTAGGAATGGTGTCACTGTTGTGTTTGGAATATTGTGCCTTGAAGAATGTAACACTCGGATGAGTGGATATAATAATCACCAGCTGTAACACTGTAACCTTCTGTATCAGGACGCGAGCTAGTGACCACTAGGGGCAATAGCGAGCGCCCAGCTCACATGGTTCCAATTCCCCAAATACCTATAGTGTGGGAAGATTCCCGCCATCACCTCACCTGGACAAGAAGGGCATGACGGGGAATGACGTCACGCAGACAGTAGCCAATGGGTTATCGAGGAGCCACATTCAAATGTATAGCCACAGTATATATTGAGCTGTTCATCCGCCATTACCACATGTTCCCCCGGACCATCATGCAATAAAGATGTGTTAAGCCAACCTTTAAGCTGTTCTATCGTCTTGGTTCTCATACACTAAATTGGCGATGAAGGTGGGATATGGATCCCCACGGAATCAAGACAACGCAGGCCGGTTTCAACATCAACAAACCGGAAGAATGGGAGCTGTTCGAGATGGACTTCCAAAGCGCACTGATGGTGTCCGACATCTCAGACTAGGGGAAGAAGAGGGCCATTCTCATCAGGATGCTCGGGTTTCCCGCCATGAAGGTATTGGTGGACCTGGTGTCTCCGAAGAAGGTGAACGAAGTGCCGGTCAAGCAGCTCCTGAAAGCGATGCGCGACCATTTCCAGCCCTCGGTTTCAATGTTTTCGGCTCGGGACGCATTCTGGAAGAGAGTCCAGGCGCCTGATGAGTCCGTGGCTGCCTTTGCAGTGGCCCTCCGTTTGGCCGCCGGCCCATGCAAGTGGGAGAACCTGGAAATCGCCCTCAGGGACCGCATGCTGTGCGGCCTGTGGGACGAGGAGGTTCAGTGAAAGCTGATGAACAAGGAGCCGCCTCCGACGCTGCAAGAGGTCGTGAAGGAGGCGCAGGCGGCGGAAGCCATGAGGGCCGGGGTTAAGGGGTTCAGAGCAAGGCCCCCACAACCCGACAAGGCAGCGGGCTCGGTGCAAGCGGCCAGGTGGGCACCACACTCCTCCACGGAGATCAGCGAGGACGAGGACATCCGGAAGCTGCGGAAGGATGGCCGGCGTTGCGATGGCTGCGGGGCGCTCCATGGCCGCATCAAGTGCCCGTTCAGGAAGGCCGAGTGCCACAACTGCAGGCGCCGAGGCCACATAGCCAAGGTCTGCAGACGGCAGCGCAGAGACCAGAGAGGCTCAACAGACCGCTCACCGAAAGGCCAGGAAGGCGTCCGGCCCTCGAGGAAGCAGGACGGCATGGGCCGCATCTCCGACGACAGCGACGATGACACGGCAGTCCACAGCGTGTCCTTAGGACACCCATGATATTTTGTTGAGGTACTGGTGCAAGGGGTCCCTGTTAAGATGGAGATAGACTCGGGTTCCTCATATTCCATCATTTCCCAGAGGGAGTTTTTGGGAATCTCCCCCAACGTGTGGCCCAAGCTCAAAGCACTGAGGTCTACGCTGCAGGACGTGCAGGGGAATAGCATTCCGGTGTTGGGGGTTGGAAAATTCAAGGTCCAATACAAGCAACACGCCGCGAAACTTCCCCTGGTTGTTCTCAAAGGGGGGAGTTGTTGCCTCCTCGGGACTCAATGGTTTAAGCCCCTGGGTTTGTTCATTGGGGGGGGGGGTGCATGCCGTTGGGACTGACCCAATTCAGGAGGTGTGCAACGCGCATCCTGAAGTGTTCAAGAAGGGACTCGGAAAATTCAAGGGGCCCCCAGTCGCGTTCGACCTGGATCCGGAGGTCCGCCCATTAAGACTCAAACCGCGAAGGGTGCCTTTTGCACTTAAGGACAAAATAGAGGCGGAACTAGACAAATTGGTGGGCCTGGGGATCCTTGTTCCTGTTGATTCCGCGGAATGGGAAACTCCGATTGTAACAGCGCTTAAGGCCAACAGGGAAGTTCGAATATGCGCTGATTACAAATGTACCATTAATAAGGCGATACGCCCAAATGCGTATCCGGTGCCGGTAGTCAGCCACCTGTTGGCCAGGTTACATGGGGGAAAGTGTTTCGCAAAGCTTGACCTGGCGCAGGCTTATCAGCAGCTCTCGGTAACCCCAGTTGCAGCTGCTGCACAGACAATAGTCACTCATAAGGCGGCGTTTCAGGTGACGCGCCTGCAATTTGGCGTGAACTCGGCGCCAGGTATCTTCCAATCGCTCGTGGAACGCCTCTTAAAGGGTCTGGAGGGGGTCTTGCCATACTTTGATGACGTATTGATAACGGGGGGGAGTGAGTCAGAACTGGCTGAGAGACTAGACAAAGTACTGACGGTATTTGAAAACGCGGGGTTAAGGTTGCGGAAAGACAAATGCGTCTTCTTCGCAAAAGAGGTTGAGTTCCTGGGTTTTCGGGTAACCCCTGCAGGCATTAAACCCTCCGAATCAAAGGTGGCCGCCGTTCAAAATGCTCCTCGCCCCACCTCCAAGCCCGAACTGCAGTCGTTCCTAGGGCTCTTAAACTTCTACCATTCCTTCCTGCCTAGGAAGGCGTCGGTAGCAGAGCCGCTTCATAAGTTACTAAACAAGGACGAGGTGTGGAAATGGGGCGAGAGCCAGGAGAGGGCGTTCAATGAGCTGAAACAACTCTTATCCTCAGACGCCATATTAACCCATTTTGACCCCAAGAAACCAGTGGTTCTGATATGTGATGCATCTCCAGTGGGGGTGGGGGCGGTCCTGTGCCATGTGTTGGAGAACGGGCGGGAGGCCCCGGTGGCATTCTACTCCAGGTCCCTGTCTAAGGCAGAGCGTAACTACGCCCAGACAAACAGGGAGGCATTAGCGATAATTGCTGGGACAAAGAGGTTCCACGATTTCCTCTATGGCCGCCCCTTTACCGTCGTGACTGACCACAAGCCCCTGCTAGGCATTTTTACCGCAGACAAGCCCACGCCACAGATTCTGTCCCCTAGGATGCTCAGGTGGGCCATTTTTTTAAACGCGTACCAGAACGCGCTGGTGTATCGCCCTGGAAAGGACATAAGTCACGCGGACGCCCTGTCGAGGTCACCCCTCCCCCACACGGGCAGCCACGTGTGCAAGGTGGAACAAGACCACCAAGTGCTCATGATAGAGGTCCTAGATTCACCCCCCGTAGTGCCCGCAGAGATCGCCAAGGCGACGGGCAGGGACAAGACGTTGGCCCTGGTTAGTTCCTGGGTGCAGAAAGGGTGGCCAACATCCTCCCCGGCGGCGGAATTTGCCCCGTTTTTCAGGAAAAAGTTAGAACTGTCCATGGAGAGGGGTTGCCTCCTGTGGGGCCAGCGGGTGGTCGTCCCTGAGTCCCTGAGAGCAAGAGTGCTCAAGCTGCTGCACGTCAGCCACCCTGGAATTGTCCGCTCCAAGGCACTGGCCAGGAGCTACTTCTGGTGGCCCCAGTTGGACGCCGATATCGAGCACATGGTGGGCACTTGCGAGAGTTGCCAGAGCTCCCGGCCCGAAGAGGCTCGACTTCCGCACAGGGAATGGGATGCGGCAAAGGGGCCGTGGTCCCGCGTGCACATTGACTTCGCGGGCCCTTTCAGAGGATTGCTTTTTCTCCTCATAGTGGATGCTTACTCCAAGCGGTTAGAGGTTATCCCAGTTGCGAGCACCTCCTCAGCCGCAACAATTAAACAATTGCGCAGGGTGTTCAGCTCGTTCGGCATACCCGACACGCTCATTAGCGATAACGCTAGTTGTTTCACGTCCGCCGAATTCAGGGCATTCACCGAAATCA
Source organism: Bradypodion pumilum (assembly GCA_035047305.1). Lineage (NCBI taxonomy): Eukaryota > Metazoa > Chordata > Lepidosauria > Squamata > Chamaeleonidae > Bradypodion > Bradypodion pumilum. The sequence continues at coordinate 182,146,749 of JAWDJD010000004.1, read as the reverse complement.
ACGCCATCCGGCACATCACCTCCGCACCGTTCCACCCGGCGACGAATGGCCAAGTAGAACGCCTCGTGCGTATCACCAAAGACGCGCTGAGGTGCATGGGCCCTGGGGATTTAAACCTGCAGTTGTGCCAGTTTTTGCTGGGATATAGGGTGACCCCCCTAGCATCAGGATACTCGCCCACAGAGCTCCTAATGCATAGAAAACTGACCACGGTACTGACCAGGCTAGACCCTTCGAGGGTGGAAGACACTGGGAGGAACATCGGGTTAGCGGGCACAAAGAGTTTTGAAATAGGCGCCCCGGTCCATTGCAGAAACTACGCTAGCGCAGGGCCAGCCTGGGTGCCGGGCGTAGTCATTGGGCAAACGGGTCCCGTGTCGTACTGCGTCGAGACCAGCACAGGTCTGGAGGCGACACGTGGACCAACTCCGGCGTCTGGTTTCCGGAAACCAGAGCGTGGACAGCGCGGAACAGGATTCAACGTTAGGGTTCTCCCCCACCCGTTTAGCCCAAGGGGGAGGAAAGGGGGGTCAGTGGCCCCCACCAAGGGGGGAAGGGAATAAGTTTGTCCCCGCAGATATCCTGAGGGATACCCCCACAGATACCCCAGAAGATGATTTTGAGTTTGAGTTACAAAACCGGGGCGGGGGGTTTCGGAGTGGTCCCCCACCCATCCAAGCAAGAAGCAGGGTTTTTCGTTAGCCCCCAGTGCCCCCGGTTTTCCCACAATGGAGTTTACCCCTACCCCGAAAGCCACAGAGCCGCGGCAAGTCACTAACAAGTCTCCCTCTCCCATTGCAGGACAAGAGCCCAGGGAACACAGAAGTGATAGCGCCCCCGGGACAAACCAGCCAGCCTTGCACCCCAAACGCGCTTGCAATAAACCATATTGGATGAGAGACTTCGTCTCATCCTAGGGGGGAGGGATGTTGTGTTTGGAATATTGTGCCTTTAAGAATGTAACACTCGGATGAGTGGATATAATAATCACCAGCTGTAACACGGTAAACTTCTGTATCAGGACGCGAGCTAGTGACCACTAGGGGCAATAGCGAGCGCCCAGCTCACATGGTTCCAATTCCCCAAATACCTACAGCGTGGGAAGATTCCCGCCATCACCTCACCTGGACAAGAAGGGTGTGACGGGGAATGATGTCACGCAGACAGTAGCCAATGGACTATCGAGGAGCCACATTCAAATGTATAGCCACAGTATATATTGAGCTGTTCATCCGCCATTACCACATGTTCCCCCGGACCATCATGCAATAAAGATGTGTTAAGCCAACCTTTCAGCTGTTCTATCATCTTGGTTCTCATACACTAAAGTCACTGACCACAATATCAACGCCTCTGATATGCATTTCTTGAGCACATAAAGCAGGAGTTCTCAACCTTTTTAACGCTCCCTCAGACAGCTTTGGGGGCAGAATGGCCATTTTGCCCTTCCTCCACCACATGGTACCTCAAGGTGTGATGGAGGGGGGCCACAGGTTGAGAATCCCTGAATAAAACATTTGATTTTCCAGGGACCTTAACAAAGTGCTAAATAAAAAATGTCTGAAGATAACACATTGTCAGAGATGGCCCAACCATTAGGATAGTGGGGACAGCTGCCTTAGGCAGAAGTGGCCCTCTCCACAACTTGGTGCTGCTGCCATCTCCCTCCCTCCCATGCATACTGCCTTGTCTGGCATCAGCATCAGAAATTGGTTGGCCAGAAATGCCAGCTACTTAAAACAGTCTGTATGTTTGTCAACAGCTGCTTCGGGTCACTCTCGAGTGAGGAAAGCGGGATAGAAATATTTCTAAATAAATAAACAGAGCTACCAGAATGAATACTCCTAAGCATGTCCTGATGGCAATGCTTAAATCAGGGGTGCCCAAACTACGGCCCATGGTCTGGACCTGGTCTATGGTGCCTAATAATCCAGCCCACAGCACCTAATAATCTGGCCCATGGCTCCTAATAATCTGGCCTAAAAGCAGAAGCTAAATGCACCTGCGCATGCGCAAAATGCTGCCATACAGCACCCACAGCTGTCGTAAACACATTTATGATAGCTGCAGGTGCATTTATGGTAGCTTTTTGCACATGTGTGGGCACATTTTACTTCTCCTTCTGGTGGGAGGAACCACATGACTGGCCCACTCAACCATGTGACTGACCCACAGCTTGAAAAGTTTGGCCACCGCTGGCTTAAAGCCAAGCAGGCTGCTTTGTGTGGCTATCATTTCTTTAAAAGGGCAGCTGGCTCATAGTGGGGAAGGCAACAGTGAAGGAGAGGAGGAGGGTAAAGAGATGGGGTATGGAATAGGTAGGCAGACCAGTAGTGCTTCTACTGCTTCAAGTGGAGGGAGGGGTTTTGGCCACTATTATTGATGTAAAGGTAAGGTAAAGGTCCCCCTTGCTTCAAAGCCATTTGTATCCTACTCTAGGGTTCAGTGCTCATCTCTGTTTATAGCCAAAGAGCCAGTGATGTCTGCATCTGCAGACATTTCCATGGACATGTGGTAGGCATGCCTCAACAATGGAATGCTGTTTAGCTTCCCACCAAAGTGGTATCTATTTATCTACTTGAGATTTCTTGCTTTCGAACTGCTAGGTTGGCAGGTGCTGGGAAAAAGACCGCCATGTAGTACCCAGGAATCGAACTCTGACCTTCCAATCTTCAAATTCAGTGTCATAACCACTTGAGACACCACAATTACATATCCCTTTCTAACTGATAAAGGAATGTGAGGTCTCTTGAAGTGGCTCCTCATGTATTTGATGCAAATGAGGTGGCCAATTTCCCTCATGGGTGACCTATTATAGCATATAAATTAGTTGCTGGGGACTACTGGATCTTCAAGCACAGAGTCAGATATCCCGGGATGTTATCCATAGAGAGAAAGTGCTTTTTGAAACATCCCAGTGGACCCATAGCACAAATTCACTTAGTGACTGTCAATCAACATTGATATATTGTCCATGTAGACAAGAGATGCATCCACCAAGTGCTCAATATAACCCCTTGCCATCTTCATTGCATTCTCCAAAGTCCACCTTACCTTTCTGTCACCAGCACCATCCAGTGTCACTTACAAAGAGTAAAGTCACTAACAGGAGGTTACCAAAAAAAGAAGAAGGGGAAGCTACCAAGGGGGCAGGTAATCCTGAGTTTCTGTGGGTCAGGCATAGAGAACAGGAGCTAAAGCAGGAGATCTCAACCTTTTTAATCCGGGGACTGGGTCACACTCCCTTAGACAACTTTGGGCACAGGACAGCCATTTTGCCCTTCCTCCACCACATGGCAGTTCTTGGTGTGGTAGAGGTGGTGGTGGTGGTGGGGAGCTACATGAAATGGTGCTGTGGGCTGCATCCAGCCCATGGGCTGCAGGTTAAGAATCCCTGAGCTACAGTCACCTTTCATAACATAGTGTAGAAGACAGCAGCCCTTTTGGAATACAATGCTAGGAGCTGTAAGGTGTTGTCTGGACTGCCTCCTAACAATTCAACATTCAGTGAATCCATAGGCTCTTCCCTGACCAGTAGGATCAGTCACAGTGGCCCCTTGACTTAATGCAAATTCTGAGAGTCTTTTTTGTGGGTGAGCTGTCTTGACTGAGTGGAGTAGGCCAGATGCCTTTCTGATGAATGGAGCAATGGCTTGGAGCAAGATGGACTGGAAAGACAGAGGCAGTTCCAAGTAGTTGTTCTGAATGTGACACTAAAATTAGGGGAATGGTTCACTGGCAGGGGAACAAACAAAAAAAGTGTGTGTGAGAGAAAGAGTGACAGAGAGATTGAGAATAAATGAAATGTTAGAAGAAAATCAGTTCAGAGGACTATTTACAGAGGGTGACCTCGGGTGTTTGCAACAATGCAAAGAAAACAGAAAAAAAATGGTTCTAGTGATTACTTCTCTTTACTTTGCCGATTAGAGGAGGACTGAATAACCCTCTGGATGTCACTGAACTCACTTGGCCTAGTTGGATTTCTTCTGAACTTTTGGCCAAGCATCTGGTCACCACATTTGGCCTTGCTGTGTGCTGTCCTTCAATGCACACACACTGCTCACTTGGGCAATGTTTATGCAATGTTTGGTGAAAACATATTTAACCTATCACTTTCCAAGCACAGGAGAATCCAGCTCCATGACCTTCCTTTGCCCAACTCCTTAATTAGCAAGAAGGTGGCATTCTCCTGGGAACTTAGAAGAGGAGGAGGAGGCTTAGGAAGGGAGCTGAATGTTCAGTTTTAGGAAATGACCTAAGCTAGGTTTGCCCCAACTTTTCAGGCTGTGGGCCGGTCGATCACTTGGTTCAGTGGGCCGGTCATGTGGTTCCTCCCACTGTTAGTGGAAGTAAAACGTGCCTTGCAAGCTGTTTTGCAACAAGGTGAGATAGATTTTTAGACTGCCATTTTCTCTGCTTAAACCAGATGTTTTAAAAGTGCCATACTGGCACTTTTTACTTCCGCTTCCAGGAGTGGGCCAGACGAATTGGATCCAGCCCATGGGTCATAGTTTGGGCACCTCTGACCTAAGCAGACAATTAGAAAAGTAACAGGGGATTTTGAGGAATTTATTGCTAAGATCGTCAAGACCATCACCAAAGAATTCTCTAAATACATTATTCATTTTAAATACATCAGAAGTGAGGAGCAGTTGGACTTTGAGATAACAATGAAATTAAGTGAGTTTTGAAGGAATGTAAGGAGACTAACAGAGAAGCTAAGCAAATTCTTTTTATTTGTCTTGTTCACTGCGGAAGAGACAGAGCAAATATCCCTTCCTGACCCACTGTTTCTGAGAGAAGAGAATGAGAAGATGATGAAAATTACAGTGCTGAGAGGATGTTCTAGACCTTATTGACGAATTGCAAAAAGGGAAAAGAAAAGATGGTCCAGATGGTCTAAAGTTCTCAGAGGATTCTGAAATGCAACTGATGATTTTTCAACTAATTATACAACACTTCCGTACCATTGTACCAGAAGCCTAGACAAAGTCATGTCATTTGACATTGAGGTCCAGGTGGGGAACCTAGAAAATTACATTTCATTTCTTTTAATAAATTTGCGGAAGGAATTATTAAAAATATGGGTTAGCATCCTGTTCAGAATATAAGGGAGATTGTGTGAGATTTTGCTTCCTTATTCAGGTCCCCTATGACATAACCAACCATATACCTTGTAATGCAACTAAGGTCCCATCCAGTGCAGGATTGGGTGTGCAAGAGAAAGCCTGTGGGAGCATGGAAAACACCTTCCATGTTCAAGTAATCCAATGGGATGATGGCCAAAACTGTCAGAGCTTCTCTGAAGATCTTCATACCCTAAAATATGGGAGGAGCACTTTTGGTATTTGGACCCTCATCTGTTTAGATTCCAAAGGGCTGTAAACAAGCACTTTGAACAAGATTGTAGTTTAATAAAGAGGCATTATGACCTCTTTATCATGGTTCTGTCTAGGTAATAGAACAAAATCCTAGCAAACTTTCATGCATACTGATGCTTCCAAACAATTTTCAAGGGCAACTCACATACAGCACATCATCTTAACCTATAAATCCAAGGGTTAACCGTTGGAACTGGCTATAGGTTGCTATGCCTCGCCCTACTTGCCTGCACTCACCCTTCGTGCACACGGCCGATCTGGGTACGCAGGTCAACGAAGGATTGAGAAAACCGGCAGTGGGGCAACAGCCCCACAAACGCGAAGAAAGGGAAACAACTTCACTTCCCAACATTCCTTGCGCCACGCCGCCCCAGAGCCAATCAGGCTGAGAGGCTCTCGCACGGCGCAACGTTCGGAAACGCGCCGCAGCCAATCAAAAGAAAAGCATTTAAAAAAAACACAGCACAAACACAAAGCACCAACCCATAACGACAAGCCCCAGCGTCCTGCGCGCCATGAGCGCGCAGAATGCTGAGGAAGCCAGCACCCAAGAAATAAAGCAAAAACAAAAACACCGGGAGAGCAAGTCCGCCAAGCCGCGGGGAACAAAGCCCCCCTCTCCAACGGCGCCTGAAGCTCCTAATCAGAGTTTCCCCTTTAATATCACTGGGTGGGTGGGGGTGTTGTGCTCCCCCTCTCTACTGGCTCCCCTGGGGTTGAGAGGGTGGGGGGGACCAAAGGAGTCTGTCTCCCCCACCCTCCTCACCCCAGGGGACCCGCCAGAGAGTGGATTCCCTCCCCCCCACGCCCCATGTTAAAGAGAAGAAACCAAGTGGTTACTTCTCTTTAAAAACGGAGTTGGGGGGGGAATCCCCCTCTCTACTGGCTCCCCTGGGGTTCAGAGGGTGGGGGGGACCAAAGGAGTCTGTCTCCCCCACCCTCCTCACCCCAGGGGACCCGCCAGAGAGGGGATTCCCTCCCCCCCCACACGCCCCATGTTAAAGAGAAGAAACCAAGTGGTTACTTCTCTTTAAAAACGGAGTTGGGGGGGGAATCCCCCTCTCTACTGGCTCCCCTGGGGTTCAGAGGGTGGGGGGGGACCAAAGGAGTCTGTCTCCCCCACCCTCCTCACCCCAGGGGACCCGCCAGAGAGGGGATTCCCTCCCCCCCCACACGCCCCATGTTAAAGAGAAGAAACCAAGTGGTTACTTCTCTTTAAAAACGGAGTTGGGGGGGGGAATCCCCCTCTCTACTGGCTCCCCTGGGGTTCAGAGGGTGGGGGGGACCAAAGGAGTCTGTCTCCCCCACCCTCCTCACCCCAGGGGACCCGGCAGAGAGGGGATTCCCTCCCCCCCACACGCCCCATGTTAAAGAGAAGAAACCAAGTGGTTACTTCTCTTTAAAAACAGAGTTGGGGGGGGGAATCCTCCTCTCTACTGGCTCCCCTGGGGTTCAGAGGGTGGGGGGGACCAAAGGAGTCTGTCTCCCCCACCCTCCTCACCCCAGGGGACCCGCCAGAGAGGGGATTCCCTCCCCCCCCCACACGCCCCATGTTAAAGAGAAGAAACCAAGTGGTTACTTCTCTTTAAAAACGGAGTTGGGGGGGGAATCCCCCTCTCTTCTGGCTCCCCTGGGGTTCAGAGGGTGGGGGGGGGACCAAAGGAGTCTGTCTCCCCCACCCTCCTCACCCCAGGGGACCCGCCAGAGAGGGGATTCCCTCCCCCCCACACGCCCCATGTTAAAGAGAAGAAACCAAGTGGTTACTTCTCTTTAAAAACGGAGTTGGGGGGAATCCCCCTCTCTTCTGGCTCCCCTGGGGTTCAGAGGGTGGGGGGGGGACCAAAGGAGTCTGTCTCCCCCACCCTCCTCACCCCAGGGGACCCGGCAGAGAGGGGATTCCCTCCCCCCCCCACACGTCCCATGTTAAAGAGAAGAAACCAAGTGGTTACTTCTCTTTAAAAACGGAGTTGGGGGGGAATCCCCTTTTCTACTGGCTCCCCTGGGGTTCAGAGGGTGGGTGGGGGACCAAAGGAGTCTATCTGAGAGGGGATCCCCCCCGACACCAAAAATCACAAAAACAAACAATCAAAAACATTCAAAAATACACAAAAACAAACAAAAATAACACCAAAAAGTAAACAACAACAAACATTTCCAAACACACCCAGCCCCCAGCCAAACACCACAAAATCCCACCACCACCACCACCCCAAATAAAGAAAAACAGCTAACTCACCACCACACGACCTCATACCACAACGACTGGAAAAGAAATGAATAAAGAAAGAGACTACTTGCTGGAAGAAGCTCCACTCAGAGGCCACGAGAGAAAACACAGTCAAAATACAAGATAACCCCTACCAGCAGCACTTGCTGACCACAATAACAAAAAAAATACAAAAAGACACAATAGCCCCACACAAAAGGCCTCAAGAGTTTTTCGAAAAAGTATATCATCCTTTATTCTTTTTTTCATCCACAAAACCAAAACACCAAACAAAACTCATCACAGTTTAAAACAGGCCATCAATTTTTTTTGTATAAATAAACATTTTAAAAATTTCAAATATTGATTAACCTCTTCTTTACAAACATTAACAACAACAACAACAACAACAACAACAACAACAACAACAACAACAACTTTCCAACACCATTTAAAACAGCCCGGCAACGCCGGGCAACCTTTGCTAGTAGCAATATAGAACAAGATGTTTAACAGACAATGCATAGCTGTGACATAGTGACCCCTTTCATGGAAAGGCTTCGGCTGGTGAACCAGCCAAAACTGAAGTGCTTCAGGTCACCGAGGCCACACTGAGTATTTGTTCAACTTTTCTTGCCTCCATGATACTGGTATTGCATTCCAGTGTCCACACAATCCAAGTTTGAAACTGGTATCAACAGTACTGGGACAACCCAGGGCATCTTAGTATATTTAGCACTGAATACCCTCCCCATGTATAGGCACAAACACCAGGGTTGTCTATTCAAATCTGAACAAAATAAAGCCCAGGACCAACCCAGAAGAACCAGAGACACACTATTGTGTGTATGAGCTCAGTGTTGGATCAAGAGGCACTCTCAACCTGCATTTCTGCTTCTTCAGTAGAAATGCATAATCACAATCCAGATCCAAGAGCCATCTACCACCATGCCTCTGAATTGCCATATAGAGGGAGCAACTGGGAGAAAAGTGAGAAAACCATGTGTCAACAGACTTGGGGAAGTCTAGCAACAGTCTTGTCAGGAGTCTCAGCAACAGCATCAACATTCAATGTTTGGCCAATTAGATTTGGAGAAGATAGCATGGTCTGCTGTCTAGGCAATCTCAGTTATCTTTTCATATGCCCAAGAAGCTGGGTCTAGCCATTGTTAGCCCAGGTGGTTTTTACTTCCCATTAACAAGCAGTGTACCAAGCAAATTACTCAAAGTGACTGAGGACATGTTTATTGCATATTGTTCAAAGTTCAGCACCTAAATGGATGGAACAATTGTCATCCCTAAAATGTAAAATTTCAGGTTCTCAAATATCTCACCCCATGTCATTCCTACTCTCTGAGACAGAATGAACACTCCTCCCACACTGCTCATCTCTGTGGCCATCCTGCCCCGTTGTCCAGTTCTTTCATTGTCCAGGTTCAGCCAAGAAATCAGAAGAAGACTGAGACTCAGCAGAGCAGCAATGAAGGAATTAGGAAAGATAATCAGGTATAAGGATGTGTCGCTTGAGATCAAGACCAAGACCATCCACAGTCCTGATTGCTATCTGTGGCTGTGAAATCTGGATAGTAAAGAAAGCTGACAAGGGGTGAGGAGGCTTATTTTGAAATAGGAGACCTTTTCTGCATCATCAGAAAGACAAACATGTGGGTCCTAGAACAAATCAAGGCTGAACTATCTCTGAAGGCAAAACTGACAAAATTGTGACTATTATATTTTCAGCACATAATGATAAATATTATCTGGAGAAAATAATAATGCTGGAAGAAAACAGCAGGAGAAGAAGAAGATAAAATGCAAAATGCATTAACCCCCTTGGGCAATGATGGTGAACCTTGGCACTCCAGGTGTTCTTGGACTTCAATTCCCAGTATTGTAGGAATCGGGGCCGCAGAGGGCCGGAGGTCCCGGAGGAGACTGATCAAAGAACGATACGAGGCAGTATGGAGGAGGATAAGATCAGTGGTTTATTGAGGAAAAGGCATAACCATTTATAGATCAGAAGGCAAGGTAGAAAAAACCGTCACCCAACAGTGAATCACATCACCTATTTACTCAGGTTAATTGGGAATTTCTCTAGGGGAAGTTAATTAGTGCGGGCAAACACTGGCTGGGACAACACCATTGTTTTGGGCTTAGACTAAGGCAATCATGACTCCTGTTTGCTTCTGGGATAAGACTGAGACTCGGAGATGAGGGATTACTCTAATAGGTAACGTATTCGCTTTCTCAGCAGGTCCGCTGGTCAGGTCAGGTAATTGGGTGAATCAAACCCTATCATTTATCCACCCCCCTTAATTTCTCTCTGCTGGCAAGGGCCAGGGGCCAGGAGCGTGCTCGCTAGGTTTAACCTCTGCCAGAGGCCATGCGTGCCAACTGGGCACGCGGATCCACATCTCCCCTTTTAATTTTTCTTAAGAGCCTGACCGGCGACTCTGCGTAGGAGCGGCATCAGCTGTTGAGCGGGAATGACGTCTCGGGGTCTCCTTCTGAGGCGGCACCTTGAGATCAGCGAGGGAATACATTGTGCAAAGCAGCAGAGTGCGATGCCTAGTATAATCACCCCCACAACCACCTTGAGTACCGTTTGGAGCCACCCCCAGGGGATCCATGACCACATCCAGTTCCACAATGAACTCCACCAAGCTCCCCATGCAGAACCCTCTGTGATGCCCTGGACTATGGTGTGGAGATCAGTGAGCTGACTCTGTACTTTGCGGGAGTTGTCAGTAAGGTTGAAACAGCACATACCATGAAAGGATTCGCAACCCAGGTGGTGCAACAATAAGAGATAGTCGATAGCCGCTCGATTGTCAAGAATGGCATGGCGAAGCTCTGCCTGCTCTTGATTAAGGAGCGCTATCGCGGAGGAGGTGTGGTTGATGGCTTTTGCTAGACCGCAAGCCAAGCGACCAATCCTCTTTGCGTTGCCGACGGCTAAGCCTGGCACGCCAAAGATGCTGACTGCCAAAGAGAGATATTCGGCAGGGCTCATTACTCTAAAGCTGCTCTCACATGAGCTGTCTAACTGGGTGGTGCGAGTGTGCTGTACGAGTGAGGGAACATTTGAAACATTTGTAACATTTGTGCTTGGGGTGACCATATCCTTGGTAGGGAGTAACAATGTCAAACGACTGATACAGCATATAGAGTCTGAAACATTAGCAGGAATGTAGTTCCACGTATACTGGTTGCATGTGAAGAACCAACCGGATGGCAGGGTGATATGAGCGTACATGGTGCCAAGTGGTACTGGGTTATTGCAAGTCCAATTGCCACTGCCAACGTTGAGGCAGCGGCGCCGGGTACGACCAGCTGAAGCGCAGCCGTACATTCGTCCACAGGTAGAGTTCGGGCTGACCGCCACCCGAGGAGTGTGGAGGGTGGCTGCATCAGCCGGCAAGGTCATGGTTAGCCGCATCTCCCAACGGGCATACTCTGAAGAAGCCGCTGGGTTGTACAGGCTGAAAAGTCTTTTCGCAAGCCAATCCCCATCCCTGGGGTGCGCGCCTGGAGAATGGCACACTGGGATGAGGCAGGTGCTGAGGATCGAAGCAGAACCAAGGTCCTGCCTGAGGCAAAAATCGGACTGGTTGACGAGACCCGCCAACCTCTCCCAAATATTGTACTGCATCCGGGCAGAGAGGTCTCCGCCAGGCAGTAGATCGTTGGCCTCCAACGAGGCGGTCTGAGCGCCTCCCCCCAGAAGCAGGGAGAGGGTCAGGATGATGGTGAAGATCACGGTGTTGACATCAATCTGGGCGAAGACTGCTGCTACGAAGTTCTCCGGTGTCGGCTCCCTCTCCTCGCGTCGGAGGGCACCCTGGGCCTCACTGCAAAGGGTCTTGACCATCCCCCAGGTGATCCTCGGTGCTGGCGTCCGCAGCCGTCGCTTCTCCCGGTGGATCTCCTCGGTCAGGGTGAGGTCCTCCATCTCCGGGATCGGACTCGGGTCGGTCTGGGTCCACGCCATGAGGTTCCAAGTGAGGCTTGACATACCGAGCTGGAATCCAAACGACACCTGTAGGAGACATAACTGCAGCATACCCTCGCCCCCAGGTTACGAGCGGCGCCGGGCCCCTCCAAAAAGGGTCCGGTGGCACCCGGTATCGGACCATCAGTCGCGGGAGAACTTCCGAACGGCGGAAGTGCTTCTCCTGCGGCGTACAATCCGAAAAAACATTAAGGTGATTGTAGGTGAACAATACCTTATTCAGGCAATGCTGTGCCTGGCCCTGTGACTTGGGGAGGGCTGGTGGCTCCCCCCTTTCTGTTTGTTTGTCAATATAGGACTTGAGCGTCCGATTGACCCGTTCCACAATCGCTTGCCCCTGCGGATTGTAAGGAACGCCAAAAGTATGCTTTATATCCCAAGTGGCCATGAAGGCGGCCAGCTGCCTGGATCTGTAGGATGGCGCGTTATCGGTTTTAACGTGCCGAGGTTTGCCCATGGCTGCAATGCAGGAGAGGAGGTGCTGCTCCACGTGGGAAGCAGTCTCCCCTTTCTGCGCCGTTGCCCAAACGAACTGAGAAAAAGTGTCTATGCAAACGTGCATGTACTGCCATCTGCCAAACTGCGGAACATGCGTGACGTCCATTTGCCACACCTGATTGGCCTCTGTCCCTCGTGGGTTGACCCCCCACAAGGGCCCCCCCGGTGCCCCTGCACAATGCTGGCAAGAGCAAACTATGCCTTGGGCTTGAGAGAGTGGCAAATTGAACTGTCTGGCGAGCGCTTTGGCATTTTGGTGAAAAAAGGCATGGCTCTGAATTGGAGTAGTAAAAACACCCAAAACTGAACGTTGCTGAATTTCCTTTGCCGCCGCGTCCGCTCTGCTGTTGCCCGCTGAAATCGGACCCGGTAGGTCTTGGTGACTTCGGATGTGGGCAATATAGAGCGGCTCCGTGCGGTTTCGCAAATGAAATTGAGCAGTGAGAAACAGGCTAAGCAAATTTTTGTCTATCGCGGGAGTATTGTATGCTCCCGGTAGACTGTGAAGCAAGTTCCTAACATACATACTGTCAGTAATGATGTTTAAACGTTCTTTGGCGAAGGTGCGCAAAGCAAGGTTCACCGCTGCCAACTCTGCCCGCTGCGTGGACTTTTGTGGAAGAGTTAGCAGCGTGCGCCAAGCTTGGCCCTCCTGCCAGGTCAAGACACCATATGTGCGACCACCATCAGTAAAAACTGTCCTGGCCCCCTGAAGCGGAACCAGCGAAAGCAATTCAAACAAGCTGACTGTCTGCATTTGGAGTGAGACAAGTCTGGGGTCCTTTGGCAAGTGGTATGCCAAGCATCCGGTGAATCCTTCCAACGCAATTGGGAGCGAGTCACCGAGCTGCATTAATTGCTGGATTTGTTCCTTGGTGAACGGGACTACGATTTTGGCCAAATCATGCCCTGAAATGTCCCTAGCTCTCAACCGTCCGTGGTAAACCACCGCGGAGACCAGTTCTTGGGGAGGAACGATGTTTCGTGAGGAGGTGTTCGGAAGGTACACCCACTCCACGATACTCGCCCCTTTCTCGGCATCTACGCCGAGCGCTCCAGTAAACATGGATCCTGACCGTACGATGTACAAATTCAGGATCGGAGCATATGGCCCTTGGGTGATCCTATCTACCCACCTCTGGCTGAGAACTTGGTTGACTTTCTCGAGAGCCAAGCGCGCTTCTCGAGAAATTATTATCCGGTCTGCCGGCTGCCTACCTAAAGTTAGCAGCGAGAAGAGCGGTTTTAGAAGATCCGTATCCAATCGGAAATACGGTCTGGCCCAATTGATGTTACCCAAAACTTGCTGCAACTCTACAAGGGTGACTGAGTCCTGTAAATTGATCCGAGGCAAAACTGGTGCTGCGAAAGAGCGGAGAAGCCGATGACCCAAGTATGAGAAGGGCTCGGTTCTCTGCACTTTCTCTGGGGCAATGAGTAAACCTTTGTCCCCCAGGCTGGCCTGGAGGTCAGAAAACATTTCGCTGCCGAGTTGCGGCATCGCGACCAAGATGTCGTCCATGAAATGGCAAACTATAGCTTTAGGGTAAAGGCTTCGGAACTTTGCCAGTGCGTTGTGAACATAAATTTGGCACAGGGTGGGCGAATTGAGCATGCCCTGTGGCAAAAATTTCCATGCGTAACGCTGCGTAGGCTCACTGTGGTTCACAACCAGCACCGTAAAGGCGAACCTTTCCCGGTCCCGGGGGTCTAAGGGGATTGTATAAAAGCAATCCTTGAGATCTACGACTAGAATCTCCCACCCCTCGGGAATCATGTTCGGATTTGGGATGCCGCATTGAAGCGGACCCATTGGCTGTATGCATTTATTGATCTCTCTGAGATCGTGGAGGAGTCGCCACTTCCCCGACTTCTTTTTAATCACAAAAATTGGCGAATTCCAAGGACTTGTGGACCGTTCTATATGTCCTGCGTCTAGCTGTTCTTTAACTAGCTGCTTGAGGGCAACTAATTTCTCTCCCACTACCGGCCATTGTTCTACCCAAACCGGCGTATCGGTGAGCCATTTAAGTGGCAACGCCATTACCCAAAGGTAAGCGTAGCACCGTACTGCTGCAAAATGTCTCACCCCCAAAGGTTGATGTGCACGTCGAGAATGTGCGGCCGAATTACCGCCGTGCCGTCAGCCTTTGGAATTGTGACTTCCACCCACTCTCGGCTCCTAAACGCTTCCTGGACGCCGCCTACCCCCCACACATCGGAGACCGGCTCAATGGCCCACTCCCTTGGCCACTGGCTTCTGCTTATCACGCTCACATCCGCTCCGGTATCGAGTAACCCTGAGAACGCTCTTTTGTTCAAAAATACCTCAATAACGGGGCGCTGCTTCCACTCAATGTTGGTCTCCACTGTCGCTAAGACCTGGCATCCTTGCACTGCCTCACTGGCGCTCGAGCGGTCCTCTGACCGGGACTCGGAGCTGTCACTGAGCCTTCCCTGGCTATCTGCTGGCGAGTGACAAGGAACCATAATCAGTTGCGCTAAGGTGTCTCCCTTGTGAATTGTTTGGGGCAGATGAGTCCAAAGCTGAACTTGGAGAACGCCTGAAAAATTCGAGTCAACGACTCCTGGAATTATGAAAATTCCGCGTGCTCCAGCTACACTACGGGGCAAAACTAAACCTATAAAGCCCTTGGGCAGTGGACCCATGTACTGGGAGTCCACCAGATAGACTGTGCCTGGCAGGTCGCATGTAACGTCCGCCTGACAAGTCAAATCTAACCCTGTACTACCCTTGGGGCTGGCCTGTGCCCTCGCAATGTCTGGAGTGTGACCGGGATTTAGTCTAGCTCTGGTGAGCTTTGGGTGAGGGGAGTCCCTGTTTGGACCGGGGCCAGAGACATGCCCGCGTTCCGGTTTCCCGAATCCGGACAGTCTCGAGCCCAGTGGTAGCCTCTTCTACACTTCGGACACGGGGTGTTCGGAGCCTTGGAACGGCCGGACTTTTGTCCGCCTCCCTTGGATTGGCACTCCCTAGCGAAGTGACCGACCTTGCCACAACTGTGACATGCTCCTTGGGTCTTTCCTTTTGGTCTCTTACCCCCTTGCACCGCTGCCACTAGCAATCCCATCTTGTAGGATTCTGTGCCAACATCGGCGCAAGCTCTAATCATGTCCGTAAGGGTCAAATCAGGACGATTGCCCAGTGACTGCAAGATTTTACGGCAGTCTAAGTTGGCATTGTCCTTGCCTAACTTCATCATGAGCTCTTGTTGGGCCTGCTCATTATCAATCTGCCTGCTAATGGCTTCTTCCAGGCGATTGATGAAGTCCATATAGGGTTCCTGGGCTCCTTACTTGATAGCGGTGTAATTTTTAGCCGCTTTGCCAGTTGCTGGGACTTTGAAAAACGCCCTAAAGGCGGCCTCGGCCAACATCTGGAGAGTGGCTAGAGGCAAGTTGATTTGGGCATTGATGGGCTCGAAGGCACCTGAACCATATAACTGGTCAGGAAGTACTGCGCCTCCCATCCTGGCAGCCCTTGTCTGTGCCTCAAGGCGAAACTCGCTGTCCCAAATTAAATACTGGCTAGGGGTGAGCATCATCCGCATGACGGCTTTCCAGTCATGGGGAATCCACATGGTGTTCTCGCACACTTGCTGAAGCGTGCCCCTCGTAAAATGACTTTGGAGCCCTGTCTCGGAAATGGCTTTCCGTATAGCCATGAGAAGCTTATACGGGACTGGGGAATGTACTATCTGCTGGGCGCCCGTAAGCGCGTCCATCTCCATGCGGATGGGACAAAGCTGACTGAGCTCTGCTAGCTCCTCTACTGGTAATTCCCCCTTCCTGAGTTCTTCCTCTACTGTGCGCTGAAGGGCACTTTTGGTAGCTAGGGAACCTGTTGCTCTCTGAGAAGCGCCTGCGCTCCTCATTCCTTGCATTCCGCCGGTGACGTCTGCAGCTGTCACCGAGGGAAAGCTCCCTACGCTACTCTGCCTAAATTGGAGTGACGGATAGAGCGCTGTAGGCGCCGTTGGTTCGGCTGGCGCATCTGGCAGACTTGGGGGTTCTTTGGCCTCTACCCGGACTGGCTCTATCTCCGCCAAGAGCTTCCTACACTTTCTCCATGTGCGAATTACGCCTCCTGGAGCTTTCGGGGGTTGCTGAATGCAGTCTCCTATCTGATCCCAGAGCTCAAGGGTTAACGTACCTACTTCTGGGTAAAGCAGGCAGTGTTCCCCTAGGTACACTAAAAGTCTCACTAGCTCCCCGCTGTGAAAACGCAAATTAAATACCCTGGCCAGGATGTTGAACTCCTCTACACGAGTTCTTTGGCTAGCGGATGGACGCTGTCGCTGAGGACAGGTCCCCATATTACCTGCGATTGGGTCCTCGGAAGATTCCTCCTCGGGACGAGTCGACGCGTCTGTGGCAGGCAATAGGTTCTGGCGACGACGCTTCTGGGTAGAGCTCGGAGTGTGGACTGCGGCCACGGGCCCTCGGTGGCCACTGCGCTGTCAGGGGCTCACAGCTGCCCTGAGCGGAACGCGTTTTTCCCTTTGGCGCAAGCCGCCGCGAAAGTCGGGAGCAAGCTGTAGGATGCCTCTTTGGACTGCCTCACCGCAGGCCGTCCCTCCGATCGGCTGGCTGCCGGACGGAGTGCCGCGCTGTCCTCCGGGATGATTCCGACACGGTTCAAGCGCAGAACCGGACCGTGTGATCGCTACTCTGAGGAAGACCGCTCTTACTCACGAGTAGATCACGTCGGGGTCACCAGGTGTAGGAATCGGGGCCGCAGAGGGCCGGAGGTCCTGGAGGAGACTGATCAAAGAACGATACGAGGCAGTATGGAGGAGGATAAGATCAGTGGTTTATTGAGGAAAAGGCATAACCATTTATAGATCAGAAGGCAAGGTAGAAAAAACCGTCACCCAACAGTGAATCACATCACCTATTTACTCAGGTTAATTGGGAATTTCTCTAGGGGAAGTTAATTAGTGCGGGCAAACACTGGCTGGGACAACACCATTGTTTTGGGCTTAGACTAAGGCAATCATGACTCCTGTTTGCTTCTGGGATAAGACTGAGACTCGGAGATGAGGGATTACTCTAATAGGTAACGTATTCGCTTTCTCAGCAGGTCCGCTGGTCAGGTCAGGTAATTGGGTGAATCAAACCCTATCATTTATCCACCCCCCTTAATTTCTCTCTGCTGGCAAGGGCCAGGGGCCAGGAGCGTGCTCGCTAGGTTTAACCTCTGCCAGAGGCCATGCGTGCCAACTGGGCACGCGGATCCACACAGTATGATGCATCCCATAGGGAAAATCGTTATACAATGAATGTATCGTATTGCAATTGTTTCGTACAATGAGCCCCATGGAACGGATTAAAATCATTGTATGAGGTACCACTGTATCAACTTAGAATGAAGGCAATGAAGGCAAAATCTGTGATTTCTATGAAACATGGCATGATTTTATTATACCTTAGACTCAAAAACATAGCATTTATTTAAGTCCTTCCTCAGTTTATAGAAGGAAATTAAGTGCATTCTGTAATATGAAGAAAAATATCAAAATATTAATGAATTGTTCTTTACATTTATAGCTTGTAGGATTAACTGAAAAAATGTGTTACATATTAAACCTCTCAATAATGAGATTTAATTTTATGCATTTGTTTGTGTAGCTTTTGTGTTTGTCATTTTAAAGCTTTTCATTTTTCTTCACTTGGTTATAATTTTTGTTTGAAAGATTTAATAAAATGATTATATAAAAAAAACAGAAAACAAAAATCCTGTCTTTTCCATCCCTGTTTATCATTATTCCATATTGCAATAAAATGAGATCAATGCTCTTGTTTATATAAATTCCTCTGACCTGAAACAGCTGGTCTCTTGGAGAGCTCCTCAGTTTTAAAAAAATTAAGCCCTGGAAGAAATATCAGTGTGGTATTTATTCAGGTAACGTTATTACAAGATCCAGTAATCATAGCCCAAAGGTTCATTTCCCACTATATCTTCTAACATAATACATGTCACCTCTTTTGGTTTCAGTTTCAAACAGCTAAACAGGGCTTCTCCTGACATAAGAAAGTAAATGCAATTAGACTAGATTGAAAAGATGAGAAGGCGTGGAAGGCAAATTAACGAGAAAACATTTCCAGACATTCCCTCCTAAGCAGAGAAAGTTCAAAGAGCAATTGCCGAAATGGACTGCAAAACCCAAACCCATTAACAATTTTGTTTTTCTTGGGACATAAATAAAGATGATGAGTGATCTGTACATTACAGAAAATGAAAGCGATGTATCTTTGTACTGTAATTTCTATTCCAGATAATTTTAATGACCTAATGTGAAGAGGAACCCCAGAGGTTTATGGCCTATCATCCCTTGCAGTCCCATTCCCCAAGTTCCAGATGACAAGGTAGGTAGATGCAAAGGAACTGGAGGGCAGGACCTTCTTGATAGGTGAGTGAGTAGGGTTACAGAGCTGAACTGAAGGGAATGGGAGTATGATGGGGAGGAACCTTCAAGAAAGCCAGACAAGGAGGAGGAGGAGGAGTCAAGGGAAGTGGGGAAGATAAGGGTGATGGTAGAAGAAGTTTGGGAGGAATCAGAAGACAGCCAAAAGAGGCTAAAGGAAAAGGTACCACTAAATGAAGTAAGCGAGATGGGTCCAGGGACAAGACTGCCAGCCCTGGAGGAAGAACCCCTCTTGCCTCCTGGTGGACATATCGTATGTCTTTTAAAAGGAGACATTTCTAGCAGAGGTTGAACACTGGGCTAGAGAACTTATTTATTTTATTTATTTTGCACATTTATATCCCGCCCTCCTGGTGGGTACACCACCCACCGAACTTAAGCTGGTGAAGCCATCCTATTGGGGTGAATGCAAGAGGAGAGAAAGATGGAGGCATGAAATGAGACCTAGAGGCAGTCCCAAATATCCCCCAAGTGTCCCAGAAGATAATCACTTTAGGTAATAACAATAGCAGTTATTACATATATATACCACCCCATAGCTCTTAGTGCACTCTCTGGGTGGTTCACAATTTAATTAACATTTTGCCCCCAACATGCTGTGTACTCATTTTACTGACCTTGGGAGGATGGAAGACTGAGTCAACTTTGATCCCTGGTCAGGATCGAACTCACAACATTCTGGCTGCAATACAGCAGTTTAACCACTGTACCACACTCCAAGAAGGTGCCACCACCCATCTGCTGGCAGAACATTACACTGTTGTAACTTGGAATGTGTTTGTTTAGACCAGGCATTCTCAACCTTTTAAAGCTCCCTTCCTCCACCACATGGTACTTCCTGGTGTGGTGGAGGCAGTGAGGGGCCACATGAAATGGTGCTGTGTGTCACATCTGGCCCATGGGCCACAGGTTGAGAATCCCTGGTCTAGACTGTTGATGGGAATATAGAGACTTGGGTGGTGATGTAACTATCCCCAGTTTGTTGAACCTTGTGGGAAAGGGTGTTGGATCTTGTTACAGTTTTGTCAGCATTGAGTCAGACTGGTCTTTGGGCTCATCGTGGAAGACAATGGGTGAGGTAACACCTACCATAGGCATTGCATTCTTATCTACTTAGCAAACGTAAGGTGGTTTACTCCACAGTAAAGTTACTTCCTCCTTGAAAGTTACTTCCTGCACGGTACTAAGTAACCTGTAACTATTTTTTCTTTGGGTAATGAAGATTTAGTGTTTGCAACAACTTCTATTTCAAAATTAATGCAATGAGTAGATGCAATGTTAAATTTTGCTGTTTTTTGGGAAGTTTCCTGTCCACTCCTTTTGAAAAAGTTGCAGCTTGAGTTCACAAAACAATCGTCTTGTTAGCTGGAAGGCTGGCAAGTCGGACGTTTGAGACACGGGTACTGCATGATGGATTGAGTGCCTGTCTCTGTCCCAGCTCTTGAGGACATGAAAAGAGCCTCTTTTGGGCATTCCCTGAGCAGTTTCTCCAGCAAAAATCCTTTCAACCTAGAATAATTTCTGAAACAAAATTATTATTAAGTATCCAGCAATTTTTTAAAAACTTCTATTTTGGGAGTAGATGGGTGGGGAGCACGGATATAGGTATGCCCATCCCTCAAGATCTGGAGAGTCATGTGTGGCCTCTAGATCCTTGGAAGTAGCCCACCCATGGCTTTGGGCGTCTGCAAGCAACAAACCTGCCTGTCAGTCTCTGAGTCTAAACAATAGTTTCCTGGAGTAGTGCAAACTCTGTGGGTGAGACGGGAAGCACAGTACCACCCCTTCACATTGAATGGAGGTCATTGCTGGTGGTGGTGGTGGTAGTGGTGGATGGTGGTGTGAAGTAGGAAGGGCCTCTGTAAGCACCCTGAAATTTACTCTCACACAAGCATGCACCCATACATACACAAACACAAGCTGTTTCCTTTCTGGCTGGAGGGAAGTCCTGAAGACAAAGGGTTCCTAGCAGTTTTATTATTACATGATTGTAAATAAGGAAGTGGGTGTGACCCTCGAGGTGATTGGTTTCAAGCAGCGTGCACACAGCGTGCATACAGGATTACATCATAAGCATGAGTTCAGTGCATGGCCAGCTTTGGGGGGAAACAGGATGTGAGTGAGGTGTGCTTCTTTTTAGGGAAGGTGAGTCAGGGGCTGGCCTTCGGCCAGATCTCACACCGGCCCTGTCTGTGAAAGCCACTGTAAGATCCTTTTGAAGACACCAGGGATCCCTATATCTCCTCCTTATGGAGAATGTGCTGGAGGGAATTGAGCAAGCACTTTGTACATGTATTGGAAATCATGCAGAGCAGGCCTACGATAGGGAAGCCGAAATGAGGGGAGGCATCGCGCCAGCAAGGAGGGCACACACTGAGTACAGCAATGCCTAAAATAGCAAGAGCAATTGCATATTGTAACACAAATCAAAACAGTACATATTTGTGACCTCTGTACAACCGCGGTGAATGTGATTGATAGTCTTAAATCAGGCACAGACTTGAGAATTAATACAAGAGAGATCATAAATGCATTTCTTCTCCAAGAGTGTGGCTCTTTACCAAGAGTGAGGGCTGGTTTGGCTAGTTGCATGGTGAGGGTCAGTGACCATATGGACAGACTGCTAAAGCAGCATTGTGGCAGGGATTAATTGACTGGAGTGTAATCCCATGTACTTTCCCCATGGGTGAAAAGCAAAAGCAAAGAGTATAAATGAATATGAGTTCCATGGTATGAAGCAATGGTGAAGGTAGAACAATTCCACCTCAGGTTCTCTGCCCCAGGACAGTAGTGATGATGATGACCTTTAGGAAGACTAAAACAATTAATTATGTTGAACACAACTGAAATACTTATGATAAACAGAAAATAGCATTATATGAAACTTATGCAAAACAGGTTCCTAATGGGAAATGGTGTGTACAACATGGAAGCAAAAATCAATGGCAAGCAACATGAGTATGCAAAGCAAATATTCCCGGTGACAATTTAGCAAATTAATGGCAAACTATGAATTATGCTAGACTATAATTGATAGCAAATGAAGCTGGACTTGAAGAGATGAGGAACCAAGACATCTGGGATTGGCAGGGTGTGCATATCTTTGTCTTGCTGGTAGTACAAAGTAGCTGGTGCTGGCAATGTCCATAAGGTGTTGACACAGTTTATAGGTTGGCCCACGCCCCAAAGACCTGGGCAGGTGGGGATAGCTGCTGTCCAAGGTCTGGAACGTCCCCATGTCTGTGGGCTGTGAGTTGAAGAGTGCATCAGCAATAGAACACAGATGAGAGGGTTGGGCCATTATATGTGAAATGGACCAAGCTGCTATATGAAAGCTCTGTACTGCATCAGGTGGCTGCTTGGCCTGTGAAGGCCTCGGTGCCTGGGCATGCTCCAAGGAGGCATGGGCTGGATCTGGAATCCCAGCAGCAGATCTGTGGAGAAAGTCCAAAAACCCCACCCCGGCACCCCGGCTTGGAGGGAGGGGCTGGCCCTTCCCAGGTTGAGCTGTAAAATTTTGAAAAATGTTCAACTGGTGAATGGTGGATTTTGAAAAATATCCAATGGGTAGGATTTGGTACCCATATCTCCTCTCTCTTTAATTGTTTGTGAGACTGGGGGAGGCCATGCTGTGGTTGGGTATCCCATGGAGTGCAAAAAAAAATCCAAACATTGGAAAGGAGGCTCAGATGTCTCAGGGGACAATGGGAGGAGGGAGAGAGAGAGAGAAGTAATCAGCTCTGGACTGAGAGGGGGGGAGGAGGGTGACAGAGAAGCTACTGCATAGTGACAGAAGTGCCAACATTGCAGAATCCGGATTCCCACTCTGGGTTGAGAATGTAAAGTCATGCCGATTTTCTCCCTTTGTGCTAATTGTAGGGACCCCTCGGGAGGATAAAATGGACACCTGTTACATATTTCCATTAGGAGGTTCTCCAAGTCTCCCAGAGAAATGAGCCGCCCAATTCTCTAGAGAAGGAGGGAGAGTTCTTCCATGTGAACTCTCTGCGCATGAGAGAAATATAACCTCATTATTTACTGATTTAAGGGACCCCTGACAAAGAGTGATCAGTGCACTGTATCCTCTTTCCAGGCGGGTAAGTAAAGCAGGCGTTATCCGGCCTCAGGTCCTTGTTCCTGGTGCCATAATGAATTAGGGAGGACCTCTGTAAGCACCCTGAAATTTACTCTTACACAAGCATGCACTCATACACACACAAGCACAAGCTGTTTCTTTTCTGGCTGGAGGGAAATCCTGAAGACAAAGGGTTCCCAGCAGTTTTATTATTACATGATTGTAAATAAGGAAGTGGGTGTGACCCTCTAGGTGATTGGTTTCAAGCAGCGTGCACACAGCGTGCATACAGGGTTACATTATAAGCATGAGTTCAGTGTATGGCCAGCTTTGGGGGGAAACAGGATGTGTGAGGTGTGCTTCTTTTTAGGGAAGGTGAGTCAGGGGCAGTCCTTCGGCCAGATCTCACACCGGCCCCATCTGCGAAAGCCACTGTAAGATCCTTTTGAAGACAGCCAGGGATCTCTACAGTGGTGGTGGGTTTGCTGGTGCTGCTGTCACTGTCCCCTTTGCCCAGGAAAATTCTTGCTGCCCTCTTCTGCTCTGCTGGTGGAAAGAGAGCCACCACCTGGCCGTATGTGGCAGCATACCACCACAGTGGTGGCAGCAAGAGAGAAGTAATGACAATGATGACAAAAGTGAGGATGAGGAGGAAGGAGGAACTATCACCATATTGGGACTTGATGTGTTACTTTGCTTTACTTACACAATATGGTGTAAATGTTAACACAGAAAAACATCGCAAAATTTTACCTATGGCTACTTTGAAAGCCAGACAACTGCTTCAATGGTGCTTGGACCCATCCAAGAGTTGTGGAGGAAGACAGATGTCTAAGGAGACTCCCTGGGTATCAGGATCTCAGCTCCAAGGATTCCTCAAAGCTAGGCCTTGCTGAAATAGTCATGTGGCTCTTGAGAGGATAGAAGCATCTGGCCAAGGGAGGGCAGAACAGCCCAGGGCCCATGCGTAGTGAGGCGATAGATGGCAGAAGATTCACTGGCTCACTGCTTCTGCCATGGCTATGGGGCCTGTTTGTATTAATCTTTACAAAAGTGATTGAAATGGAGCTGGCTATGAAACTGTAAACTGATAGACCTCTTCTACTGATCTTAAGGTGGCATATGCTGTAAACCTGGTTTTCAAAAATAATGTCTCTTAAGCTAGATGAAAAAAGACATGAGAACATTTTAAATATACATACCAAACAAGGATGAACAGGAGGAAATATTTTGGGTGATAACAAGAGGGAAGAATCAGCCTCTCCCATCATCTAAAAAACAGTTCTCTGTAAACATAGTTTGGTATGGTTGATAATGAAGATTGGAGGTGGAGACCATAGAAAGAAAATACTTTTTCAAAAATCAATTTCCTGGAAGAAGATGGGGTAGAATGGGGGTGTTGAGTCCAGAACAAGAAGTATTCTAACCAGCAGGATCAGGTTAAACTGAGTGATTCTTTATTCAGCTCATACATTGGACTGGGGACTATGTACAGGGGTGGCCTATATACAGGACAGTGATTTAACCGTTACAGAACTAGATACATTTAGGCGGGCTTC
Source organism: Bradypodion pumilum (assembly GCA_035047305.1). NCBI lineage: Eukaryota > Metazoa > Chordata > Lepidosauria > Squamata > Chamaeleonidae > Bradypodion > Bradypodion pumilum. The sequence goes on along the minus strand of JAWDJD010000004.1, from coordinate 182,122,569 downwards.
AGGAGGGCAAACGAAGTTCAACATTTACCATGCTGACATGTATTTGAATTTCACGCCTTTTACAATGGCACGCTTCTGTGCTTTATTTTTGGTGCGGTTTTACTTTTGAAAAGGAATTAAGCTTTGGACACAACATTGAGTGACTGCACAGAAGTCAATTTGGCATAATGATATTGTAAACTTCAGCTGACACATACAAATGGTTAGGATGTTTTACATTAAAAAATTGTCTGTTAACTCTAGTGTTGGAGAACATGGATCTAATTCCTCCATCCTTCTGATTTGATCTGAGAAGGCACATGCATTTTTCAGATCAGTGTCCACCATATTGAAGAAAGTGTGGGGTTCAAGCAACCCATATATACCATTGAATCAGTCACATTATGGCATTCTCTTCATCTCTGTCTTTTTTCTTTTCTGGGCATGACCAAATACAACATGACCAAATGTTCTGTTTGCTGGTTTAACCAGGGGAGCAGACCCAGCAGTTAATCAAATATTGTTCTAGGTGAGCTACAATGCATTTTATTTAAATAGAGACACCAAATCTTGATTTGTTATCAAGTGACGGTGACTCTACCAAATCCCTTGTCAAGCTATTTCAGTGGTTAATTACCCTTTCTTTATTCCCTGCTTGAACTTTCTAGCTTCAGCTTCAAGTTTTTGGATCTTATCATGCCAATTTCTTGCTGAAGTAACAAGCTGTCCATCACCAGATTGTTTTTCCCGAAAGATCACAATCAAGCTCTCTATTTCTCTTTGAAAATAAGTCAGTAGAAATAGTTTCTTAAGCGTGCAATGAAAAAAAGAGCATGAGAAAGCAAGATTTACAGCCATCAAGTCACTGTTCAAACTTCCTTCAGAGTTCTTTCTAACGTGCCAATGTTCCTTCAAAAACTGGGCACAAGAACCCTATGCTAGTATTTCATTTACACAGGGAGTGCTTATATTGTTGTGCCTCTTACCTGGTTTATCCTTCAGAGATCACTTTACTCCTATCCCTGCAGCATTATACAAAAGCTTTGCTGCTGAGTGTGTTTCATGAAATACTTTTTTAGGTTCTGTTTTCCTGGATTGGTCCCACTCTCTTCTAAACTGCTGTCCTTTCTTTGCCCATTTTTATGCAGAATAGACAATATTGTTGTTAAGTCATTATTTTTATTTTTATTTATTTATTTTATTGTCAAATTTCTATACCGCCCACTCAGCCAAAGCCGACTCCGGGCGGTTCACAACAATGGGTAAAAACATATAAAAACAAATAAAACAGATAAAACCAGCAATAAGAACCCACCCCTAAAAAGAGAGGGGTGCAGGAACTGAAGAAACCGTGGGGCAGGCATCCTCCCCTATATTAACCACCCAACGAAAGCCACCCCTCCACCTGCACCCCAAACTTGGCCCGCCAGCCAGGTTTTTAGTTCTTTTCTAAAGGGCAACAACTCCGTCTGGAGACGCAGTTCCACAGGCAGGAGGTTCCAAAGGGCCGGTGCGGACACAGAGAAGGCTCTCCTCCTTGTGCCAGAGAGGCGAGCCCCCCTGGCCGATGGCACAATTAGAGAGCCCCTCCGGTCCGCTCTGGTTGGACGGACAGACGTCCTTAGGGCGATGCGGTCTCTAAGGTAACCTGGCCCACTACCATATAGGGCTTTAAAGGTCAAAACCAGCACCTTGAATTGCACCCGGAGACAAACTGGTAACCAGTGCAGCTCCCGCAGCAGTGGTGAGGCATGGGCATAACGTCCACACCCCATCACCACCCGGGCCGCCGCATTCTGGACCAGCTGCAGCCTCCGAATGGTCATCAAGGGCAGCCCCATGTAGAGCGCATTACAGTAGTCTAGTCTGGAGGTAACCAGAGCATGAGTGACCATGAGCAAAGAGTCCCGGTCCAGGAGCGGGCGCAACTGGCGAATCACCCGAAGTTGGGCAAAGGCCCTCCTGGCCACAGCCGCCACCTGTTCTTCTAGCAGCAGCCGCGAATCCAGGAGGACCCCCAAGTTGCGCACCGGGTCGGTCTGGAGCAGAATAGCCCCATCCAAAACCAAAGATGGTAGCTCCCGGGATAAGGCGGGACCCCCTATCCATAGCCACTCAGTCTTGCTAGGATTCAGCTGTAGCCCATTTGCCCCCATCCAGACCCCAACAGCCTCCAGACAGCTGGAAAGGACTTTGACTGCATCACTGGGGTCCCCACGGGCCGAGATGTACAACTGTGTATCATCCGCGTACTGATGGTACCGCACCCCGTGGGAACGGATGATCTCACCCAGCGGCTTCATGTAGATGTTAAAAAGGAGAGGAGAGAGTACCGAGCCCTGAGGCACCCCATATTTTAGGGACCTAGGACTGGACTTCTCGCTCTCCAACCACACCGACTGGGTCCGGCCCCTCAGAAATGAGGAAAACCAGGACCACACAGTGCCCTGGATTCCCAATCCTCGGAGCCGTTCCAGAAGGATACCGTGGTCGACGGTATCGAAGGCCGTGGTGTCTTCCATATTGTCCTGCAACATTTTGTTCCCCCTGTTGATAGTAGCAGAATGATCGTTGATGAATAACCTCTTAATTTATATATTGGTAGTTTATCTTCGTCGCTCTCCCCCATGTTGAAGTTTGACTTGAGGAGAAAACCTCCATTCCTTGGGTTCTTTGAGGTCTCTCTCATACTCAAGTATTACATTTGCAGTGGAGTTCCTCTTAGTCTCAATAATAAATGTTGGTTAATGTAACCTGCAGTTTAGACCCTGCACTATCAACATTTCTCTAAATGGTTGTTCCCAGTCACCTCATCTAAAGTGGTATCTATCCTCATCAGAAATTTCTGGGCCCCGTACTGAGCAATCCTATGGGCCCTTCCCACACACACACTTTTCTCTCTCGTCACATTGGGGTGGCGGCGGCGGGTGGAATACACAATTTCCCAAAAAAAAATCTATGGGCAGTTGTATCCAACTTTAGAGTTCAGTGCTTGTCTCTGATTACAGCCAAAGAGCCAGTGGCCTTGATCCACAAAAGTTCACATTGAAATACAGCAGTCAGTCTTTAAGCCTTGCTTGAAAGCCAGTTGTATCCAGCTTTAGAGTTCAGTGAGCATCTCTGATTACAGCCAAAGAGCCAACGATGTCTGCATTCGCAGATGTTTCCATGGACATGTAACAGGTATGACTAGACACAGAACACTATTTACGTTCCTAATGATGAGCTCCCGTCATTCCTCCCAGCTCTTGCCAACCTAGCAGTTGGAAAGCAAGAAATTGCAAGTATAAGTATAAGGATATCTACTAGCAATTTCTTGCTTTTCAACTGCTAGGTGGCAAGAGCTGGGACTGAGATGGGAGCTCATCATCATCATATTCTCTCTCTCACACACACACACTCCATTACCCCACCACCACCACCCACAGAGTGAGAGAGAGAAAGAGGAAGAGAGGAGACTCACCAGAAGGTGCAGCTTCGCCTCCCGAGGAGCTCTGCTGCTCTGGAGCTAGGTGGGCTCCATCCTTCCTGCGCTTTGCCCACCCATTACCCTGCCATCACTGCTTGCCCAGAGCAGTGTGGCTAGGGGGAACTTGCTGGGGCGTGCGCTTCTTTAGGCTCATCTGTCTGTACTTCCTTTCTGCACGCATCCTTCGGCAATGATCCCACACATGCCTCGCTTGCCCAGGGCCGAAGCCCAAAGGTTCCTGGAGGAAGCAGCCCCAGTGTGTGCGGTCTCTTCCAGACCGAGCCTGGCACAGCGCACCTCGTGGTCATGGCTTCAGCCCATGAGGGGTGTCGGTCCCAGTCTGGAAGAGACCGTGCACTGGCACTGCTTCCTCCAGGAACCTTCGGGCTTCAGCCCTGGGTGAGCGAGGCACGTGTGGGAGCAATTGCCAAAGGCCACGCGCAGAAAGGAAGTACTGACAGATGAGCCTAAAGAAGCTCGCACCCCAGAAAGTTTCCCTAGCCTCACCCATGCCACTCTGGGTGGAGGCAGAGCCCTCTGGCGGTGGTGGGGCATGCGCAGTTGCGCCGTGTGCTGCACATAAAAAAGGTAAAAATTAAATAAAATATATTTGTTTTAAAATTATTATTTTTAACAAAATTAACTTAGCGCCGTTGGGCCCCTGCCAGCTCTGGGCCCCGGACAGCAGTCCCCCTTGTCCCTCCCCCTGACAGCGACCTTGTCTATCCTCACAGGGGGTTTTCAGATGCAGCATTTTGCCCACCTTAGAGAATAACTTGTGTGACTGATCTTCTTAATAATTTCTCTACTATCTAGATCAGGAGTGCTCAACTTTTTTAAAGCTGCGGGCCAGGTCACGTTCCCTCAGACAGCTTTGGGGGCCGGATGGCCATTTTGCCCTTCCTCACTTCCTGGTGTGGTGGAGGCGGTGGTGGGCCACATGAAATGGTGCTGCAGGCTGCATCTGGCCTGCACGTCACAGGTTGAGAATCCCTGATCTAGATAAATATTCCCCTTACCAAATTTTGTACTATTTTAATTTTGTGAACCCCTGAACTTAATCCCAAAATTAAGGTTTATTTTCTGTACCAGTTTGTATGAGGGCAGCTTAGTACTATGACACTTCTCATTTGCAGTGATGTCCCTGAAATGGGAGAGTCCCACCCTAAGCTTTAGGCAGATTAGCTTTATACCACTGCCCAGGAGATAAAAACTGCACTGAATGAGGAGCGGTGAAATAAAATAAAGGTTCTCTAGCTTAAATGTGGGAGGTTTCAGATGGGAAAGAAAGAAAGGGACAGGAGGACCCTTACAGGCGTCTTCACACAAATCTTAACTCATCCTACAAACACTTCACTCGGTGCTTATTGACCTCATGTATAGCTTGCTTCTCTGCCATCATCTCATGATCAATGTTACCCCCATTCTCAGTCCACTTGCTTTTATGCTTGTATCTGTTCATAAATGCAGCTTCGCCTTCAAAAATCAAATCAGCCACTGCCTCATCATCACACGATGATTTGAAGTACCTCAAATCTTCTTCCCCCCTCCTCTTTTTATGAAAATCCATCATTTTAACTTCCCCGTCTGTTAATAATTACCACCTACTATTTCTTTGGAATCTTTGAATACACTTAAAGTAATGGGGTGGGGAGGAGGGAAGAAATATAATATGCCAAGGTGCAAAAGGGTATGTAAACAGGAAAGACAATGTCTTTTAACTGCTGCCTCCTGAAAGTTACTCAATTGATTTGTTGTAAACTTTTCTAGCCGGATATCACATTTTTTAAAGTCAACTTTCATGACATTTGAATAAAATCAATGTCACTGACAGAACTTCTGCCCTTTACCCTAACAGAGGTACATTGTAATATACAAATATTCTTATGTCTATGTAAGAAGAATGACTTTTAAAATAACGTATTTGCTGGCGTATGACCCACTTTTTTCTCCTTAAAATTCACTGAAAAACGGAGTGCATCATGTAGTGTATAGTGGCCTATAGTGGACTATTTGACAATAATGGGGTGCGTTTTATAATCCAGTGCATCTTATACACCAGTAAATAAAGTATATATGACTGTGGGCCCCAATATTTCACCACCGTACCCCCTTTTGGACATTTGAGAAACCCTCCTGCCACTGCAACTTTCCTTTACTATCATTCATCCCCTTTCATCAAAAAACATTAATTGGGGTGGGGGTAGGTTAAAATATTTTAAGCACAGAAAGAGCCTCCTTGAAGACTGTGGTATTTTTGAACTACAATCAGGCATACCCTGGTTGACGGCTAATCTTCTCACACTAGCTCAGGCAACAGGAACTGCAGAATGAACTCACCAAAAGGTCCTTCATTTTGGCAGTTTTATGTGTGGCCTAGACATGGAAGAAGAAGAACTAAAAATAAACACAAACAGCATTTCTTTGAATATTCTGACTACTACTAAGTGCTTAAATAAGACATATTTATTTAAGGAGGCAGGCTGGCAGATAGTTGTCTGGGTCTGATGTATCCCAGCACTTTGCACCCCTGCACCCCAACATTTTATACCCATGGAAATTATCATTTTCATTCACAGGGAAACATTTGTTGCATCAGAGTCAAGTTGGAGTACATTTCTTCTCCCCACAGCAGGTCACACTGTCCTCTGCCATTATCCCTGCCCTCTTCCCTTGGCTGTCAGGAGGTGGTATGAAGGACGCCTGGCAGGTAGAAGAAGTGGACCACCTTCCTCAGACTGTAGCTTGGGAGAAAGTGAAACAGGATCTAAACTCCCCATCACTCTCCATCTGGAAGTTGAATTAAAAGTCTTCTGGTTAAACCTGGGGCAAACAGCCAGTGAGACTGGGTGCTATAGGTGGCCCTCCCCAAATGAGGATCATACCTGTCAAATATCCCAGATTGGCCAGGATTTCCCATAATTCAGCGCCACAAACTCTACTTTCCCGCTGCCATCTGCCGCCATCTCGCAATTTGGTGGCAGGGGAAAGTAGTTACTGCGCATCCCCTTCTGCGCATGTGTAGAAGGCTTCTGCGCATGCGTAGAAGGGTTCTGCACAGAAGGGGACTGCGCAGGTCCTGTATTCTCCAGAGCCGCACTTGACAGGTATGCTGAGGATGCTCCTCTTTTCATGAGAACTAAGAGCTGGGGGACAACTGGAGGGAGGCAGTCTCTAGAACTGATCATTAAGTCCACAGAACTCTGGGAGATAGGCTGTAAGTGTTGCTCACCAGAGACAGAATAATCTGTTTCCAGAGAGGAATGGTGACCACCTTCCATCCCTAGAGATCATTAATGCTTTAAAAAAGAGGGGGCTCATGTGGCCACCTGGCACCTAGCAATGGAATGTGTTCCTGAAAGCCCCATGCAACAGTGCTAATTGTGTGTAAGAGGCTCCATATTTGTGAATGAATTGCTGCTTTTAATTTCCTATTAGATCTCAGTTTCCCAATATTATTCTGTGGCTTAAGCAGGCAGCTTAGTCACTTAACAATACTGTGAAATAAAAATTTTCCTCTGCTCCTCCATGGAAGGAGAGAAGGAGGAAGTTAGTTTTTTAAAAGCCTAGTCAGGGCAGTATTGATGTGCTAATTCAGGGGTTCTCAACCTTTTCAAGCTGAGGGCCAGGTCATGCTCCCTCAGACAGCTTAGGGGGTCGGACAGCCATTTTGCCCTGCCTTTATGATGGGGACGGCCTGTACACACATCCATAGGAACCACACATCCAGTGGTGGGAATCAGCAGATTCACCCATTTCACCAGAACCGGTAGCAGAAATTCCAGCTGGCCCCACCTTTCCAAGATTTGAAATAAAGTAGTCCTAATTTGGGTACAATGCAGGGCTTCCCCTGGCCATGCCCACCATACTATGGCCACAGAGTATGTAGTAAAAAAAATTGAATCCCACCAGTGGCACCACTGCACACATCACACTTCTGGGTGTGGTGGAAGCAGTGGGGGGTACATGAAATGGTGCTGTGGGCCGCATCCAGCCTGTGGGCCATAGGTTGAGGACCCCTGTGCTATGCCTTTAATAATTTTTTAAAATTGAAAACTTCCTCCTAGAAGAAGGAGACAGGAATGGGAAGGAGGGGATTTTAAAATTTATTTTCCTTCTCCCACCCCCCACCCCCTTTCCTTTTAAAGGTTAGTAGGCCAAATATGGTAATTATGGACAGATAAGACATGGAGGGATGGAAAAAATTTCCTGCTGTGATCTCATCTCTATGGTTCGTTTTTTTCATGGACATGTTATATGTGTGCTTCAGGAAGGTGCAGGAGAAGAAAAAGATGTTGCTGGGAATTGAATGAGGTGCTGCAGTTTTACTGGCATAAGGCTCTCATCAGGTGGTTTTTTGGGGTGGGGTGGGGTGGGGTGGGGAGGGTAACCCATCATCACCTTTGGACATAGAAGCAAGAATGACCATTCCTTGCCTACCTGACAGGGTGAGCTTTTCCTGAAGGCCCCAAGGGACAGTCTGGAAATACCCACGGTATCCTTCTTACTGACTGTGTCTAGCTGAAGTGAATACCTCATTTACAAACAGATGGGATATCATTTACAAACAGATTTCTGTGTGTGTGTGTGTGTGTGTGTGTGTGTGTGTGTGTGTGTGTGTGTGTGTGTGTGTGTGTGTGTGTGAAAATGTTTTCAGGAGAGTGTTGTGTTCTAATAGTGTAACCTTCCACATGTGATATCAATGTATCTGAACCAATGTAACCTTGCCTATGAGTAACAATGTAACCTTCAGCTGTATCACATAAACCCTGCAATAGGACGCGAGCTAATGACCACCAGCTGGCAGCAGCGAGCGTCCAAGCTCTCTTGGTTCAAACCCATCAAAGACCGCAGCGCGGGAAGTTTCCCGCCGCTACCTACACCTGGACAAGAAGGGCGTGACCAGCCATGACGTCACGCGGACCAGTAGCCAACGGGCTACCGTGGAGCCACATTCAAAATACGTTACTACCATATATATAGAGCTGTTCGTCCGCCATTACCTCATGTTCCCTCTGTCCACCATGAAATAAACCTGAGTTAACCCAGCCGTTGGCTGTGCCTTGTGTCTTGACTCTCATATACTAAATTGGCGACGAGGATGGGATGATGGATCCCCATGGAGCCAGGACACAGAGCGGGTTCAACATCACCAAACCGCAAGACTGGGAGCTTTTTGAGATGGACTTCCAGGCGGCACTGGTGGAACTCAAAGTCAAAGAAGACGACGAGGAAAGGAAGAGGGCCATCCTCACCCGCATGCTTGGAATGGAAACCAAGCGGACGCTGGTGGGCATTCTTGCACCGAAGAAGATGAGCGATTTCAAAGCCGGTGACATCATGAGACTGCTGCGTGAGCGTTTCCGACCCTCGAGGGCAATGTTTCCCGCTCGGAGCGCGTTTTGGAGGCGAGTTCAAGCGCCGGACGAGTCGGTAGACGCCTTCGTAACGGCTATGAGGGTAGCCGCCGCCCCCTGCAGATGGGACCACTTCCTAGAGATGGCCCTCAGGGACGGAGTGCTGTGTGGCCTGAAGGACAAGGAAGTACAGCGCAGCCTGATGAACAAGGAGCCACCACCCACGCTGGAAGAGGTTGTAGAGGCCGCGGAAGCCGCGGAATCCACGAATGCTGGAGTAGATGAGATGCACAAGTGGCGTGAGTGGCGTCCGAGGGCCGGCAAAGCGGAAAACACGTTGCACGGGAAGTCCGGTCAGTCGGTGCATGCAACCCGACCGACCTCGAAATCGTCTTCAGAAAGCAGCGATGGCGAGGAGGTCCAGAAGGTCCGGAGAGGCGGGCGCCGCTGTGATGGTTGCGGAGCGGCCCATGAGCGCGTGAAGTGCCCATTCAGAAAAGCCGAGTGTTTCAACTGTGGACGACGGGGACACATCGCCAAGGCGTGCAGGAAATGGAAAGAGGGCCGGAGACAGTCGCAAGACCGTTCAGCCAGACCGGACCGTCCAGCGAGGTCCAAAGATGGCGCCCGGGCCACGAGGAAGCAGGACGGCGTGGGCCGCATTTCGGACGACAGCGAGGGCGACGCTCCTGTGTTCAGCGTGTCTGCGGGACAGCCCCATTACTTTGTTGAGGTACTAGTACAAGGGACCCCCATTAGGATGGAAGTTGACTCGGGGTCCTCCTATTCTATAATTCCCCAGAGAGAGTTCTTGAAAATCGACCCCCACGTGCGGCCCAAACTTAAAGCGTTGAGGGCCACACTACGGGACGTACAGGGGAACAGCATTCCAGTGTTGGGGGTCGGGACATTCCGGGTTCGTTTTAAGAGACATTCTGCGGAACTTCCCCTAGTGGTGCTAAAAGGGGGGAGTTGTAGCCTCCTCGGAACCCAGTGGTTTCAGCCCTTAGGTCTGTTCATAGGGGGGGTGCATGCCGTAGGCGAGGACCCAATACAAGCGGTGTGTGACGCACACCCCGCTGTTTTTAAAAGTGGACTGGGAAAGTTCAAGGGACCCCCTGTAGCCTTCGACTTAGACCCGGAGGTCCGCCCGATAAGACTTAAACCGCGCAGGGTACCGTTCGCGCTAAAGGACAAAATAGAGGCGGAACTGGACAAACTGGTGGGTCAAGGGATTCTTGTTCCTGTGGATTCCGCGGAGTGGGAGACTCCAATTGTAACAGCACTGAAGGCTAACGGGGAGGTGCGCATTTGCGCTGATTATAAGTGTACCATTAATAAGGCAATCCGCCCTAATGCATACCCGGTGCCAGTGGTCAGCCACCTTCTGGCCAGGCTAAATGGGGGAAAGTGTTTCGCTAAACTCGATTTAGCACAGGCCTACCAGCAACTCCCGGTAACCCCCGCCACAGCGGCGGCACAAACAATAGTCACACATAAGGGGGCGTTCCAGGTGTCGAGGTTACAGTTCGGCGTGAACTCGGCACCTGGCATTTTCCAGTCGCTAGTGGAACGCCTCCTGAAGGGGCTGGAGGGGGTGTTGCCATATTTTGATGACGTGTTGATAACGGGGGGGAGTAAGGCCGAGCTGGCTCACAGATTGGATAAGGTCCTGACCGTGTTCGAAAAAGCGGGGCTGCGACTGAGAAAAGACAAATGTGTATTTTTCGAAACAGAGGTTGAGTTTTTAGGGTTTCGTGTCACACCCGAGGGAATTAGGCCGTCCAAATCTAAGGTAGCCGCCATTAAGAAAGCCCCTCGCCCCACGTCCAAAACCGAGCTACAGTCGTTTCTGGGGCTTCTCAATTTCTACCATACCTTCCTTCCACGGAAGGCGTCTGTTGCCGAGCCGCTCCATCGGTTACTTAAAAAAGAGGAAAAATGGCTGTGGGGTGACGAGCAAGAAAGAGCGTTCACAGAGTTAAAGCAACTCCTCACATCCGAGGCAATCCTGACTCATTTCGACCCCAAACGGCCCATAGTTTTAGTCTGCGATGCATCCCCGGTGGGGGTGGGGGCGGTGCTTTGCCACGTGTTAAACGACGGAAGGGAGGCCCCGATAGCGTTTTATTCAAGGTCCCTGTCCCAAGCAGAGCGGAATTACGCACAGACCGATAGGGAGGCGCTAGCGATAGTAGCGGGAACCAAGAAATTTCACGATTTTCTGTATGGTCGGCCGTTCAAGGTCGTTACTGATCACAAGCCCCTGTTAGGAATATTCACTGCAAATAAGCCCACGCCACAGATCCTGTCCCCGAGGATGCTGCGGTGGGCTATTTTTCTTAACGCATATCAACATGAGTTAGAATACCGGCCAGGGAAGGAAATCAGCCATGCAGACGCACTCTCACGGTCGCCGTTACCCTTGTCGGACGACCAGAAGGCAGGGGTAAGAAGAGACCGCCAGGTATTATTAATAGAGGTCTTAGAGTCACCCCCGATAGTACCGGCCGACGTTGCCAGGGCGACCGGAAAGGATAAAACACTAGGGAAAGTATGCTCGTGGGTGCAGAAGGGGTGGCCGGCGTCATCCCCAGGCGCGGAATTCGATCCATTTTTCCGAAAGCGAGTAGAGTTGTCTTTAGAGAGGGGGTGCCTTTTGTGGGGCCAACGGGTGGTGGTTCCTACGTCCCTGCGGCCGAAGGTGCTAAAGCTGTTGCACGTCAGCCACCCGGGAATCGTCCGTTCCAAGGCGTTGGCCCGGAGTTACTTCTGGTGGCCCCAGCTGGACGCCGACATAGAGCATATGGTTGGCACTTGTGAGGCATGTCAGTGCTCCCGACCGGAGGTGGCCCGCCTCCCGCATAGGGAATGGGACGCAGCAAGGGGACCGTGGTCCAGGGTGCACGTAGATTTTGCTGGCCCGTTCCGAGGAACCATGTTTCTCCTGGTGGTGGATGCATACTCAAAGTGGCTGGAGGTCATTCCGGTAAAGAGCACATCCTCCGCCACTACCATTCGCCAGCTAAGGAGGGTTTTTTCCACGTTCGGTTTACCCGACACTTTGGTCAGCGATAACGCCAGTTGCTTCACGTCCGCTGAGTTCGCAGCATTCATGGAGGCAAATGCAATTCGGCACGTCACATCCGCACCGTTTCACCCGGCCACGAATGGCCAAGTGGAACGGTTGGTACGTACCACAAAGGATGCGCTGCGGCGCATGGGCTCGGGAGATCTAAATCACCAAGTTTGTCAATTTCTATTAGCGTTCAGAGTGACCCCCTTAGCGTCTGGATACTCGCCGGCTGAGCTGCTGATGCGGAGGAAACTGACGACGCTTTTGTCCAGGTTGGACCCGTCGAGGGTCGAGGACAAAGGGAAGAACATAGGTTTAGCGGTCTCGAAAGGTTTTGGCGTAGGCGATCCTGTACACTGCAGGAACTATGCCAACGCAGGCCCAGCCTGGGTGCCAGGGACGATAATAGAACAGACGGGGCCAGTGTCATATCGGGTGGAAACTAGCACCGGCCTCCTCTGGAGGAGGCACGCTGACCAACTGAGGCACCGAGTGAGTGAGGGGCCGATCAGTGGGGCTCAGCGACAGGATTCAGCGATAGGGTTCTCCCCCACCCGCTTAGCCCAAGGGGGAGACAGAGAGGGACACCAGTCCGAAGCCAGGAGGGAAAGCAGTGAGCCCGACTCATATCCTTTTGATACCCCAGTTCTATCCGAGCCCGGGGGAGGGAAAAGGAGTGTGCGGCCGCCGCTGCCGCGTCCAGGGAAAAGGAGTGTGCGGCCGCCGCTGCCGCGTCCCCCGAAGCCGATTTTGATTTTGATTTTGCTAGCCGGGGGGGTTTTTTGGAGTGTTCCCCCACCCATCCAAGCGAGAAGAGGGGTTTTTCGTTAGCCCCCAGTGCCCCCGGTTCTTCCCAAACAAAGCACACACCTTCCAACAAAGCCGCGGAACCGCGGCAAACCACTAACAAGTCATCCTCTCCCGTTACAGGGCAGGCAGCCAGGGAGCAAGGAGGAGGGAGCGAAGCCAGGGCAGGGCAGCCCGCGCCGAGACCCCAGCGTGTTCGAAATAAGCCACCTTGGCTGAGAGACTTCGTCTCATCCTAGGGGGGAGGAGTGTTGTGTTCTAATAGTGTAACCTTCCACATGTGATATCAATGTATCTGAACCAATGTAACCTTGCCTATGAGTAACAATGTAACCTTCAGCTGTATCACATAAACCCTGCAATAGGACGCGAGCTAATGACCACCAGCTGGCAGCAGCGAGCGTCCAAGCTCTCTTGGTTCAAACCCATCAAAGACCGCAGCGCGGGAAGTTTCCCGCCGCTACCTACACCTGGACAAGAAGGGCGTGACCAGCCATGACGTCACGCGGACCAGTAGCCAACGGGCTACCGTGGAGCCACATTCAAAATACGTTACTACCATATATATAGAGCTGTTCGTCCGCCATTACCTCATGTTCCCTCTGTCCACCATGAAATAAACCTGAGTTAACCCAGCCGTTGGCTGTGCCTTGTGTCTTGACTCTCATATACTAAAGAGTGGCAAAAAAATGTCAGGGAGGCAACAATGTTGCACTCACATATATAACATTGGAATCAGGGGGTGGGTTGCGGGGGCTGTTAGCTCAGGAGGGTTTTGCCCCCCTGGCTACGGCCCTGATTGGAAGGTTTGGGGTGATAGTGAACAGAGTATGTAAAAGACTGGATACACCTGTGATGGCGAACCTTTTAGAGACCAAGTGCCCAAAATGCAACGCAAAACCCAATTATTTATCACAAAGTGCCAACATAGCAACAGAGGAGGAAGGAAATGCTCCCATTGGGCTGCTGGGCAGAGGGGCAGGGTGAACTCTGTGCCGGGGTGACTACACAGGGTCCCACAGAGAGGGCTCTGAGGGACACATCAACAAGCATCCTTAGATATCATTAAGTATCAGATATTAGTTCACAAAAGTGCATAAAACAGACAATTGTTTCTAGAAGATATTGCTGGCTTGCATCTCTCTTGTGGTGCTGACTCCTGGACTATGCTTGCTTTTCAATTATTTTGCTGTACTCTGACCCTGGCTTCTTATTGTACCCTATGTTTTTGAACTATACCGCTGTATTTTGACCTTGGCTTCCTTTTGACTGAGTTGTGTGAATTTCCCAAGAGGCCGGGTTTTGACCTGGCCTTAGTAGCCCACAGCAAGGTAGCATGAGCTAAAGATTGATTTTAATCTTTTTAGTGTAACTATTGTTTATAATATTTATCTGCTACCCATCACTAACAGAGTTGCATTAACCCAAAATTATGCAAAAAAAAGGTTAAACTAAAACTAGCAACTATAAAAACACAATGCAAGATCCTGGAGAGCAAAGTCATAAAGGCCCTAAAGAGCACTGCAAACAACAAAGCTAGTGGAGATGATGGTATCCCATTTGAATTTTTCAAAGCGCTAAAAGATGATGGCATCAAATTACTGCATTCAATATGCCAGGAGATTTGGGAAACAAAACAGTGGCCACAGGATTGTAAAAATCAGTATACATCCCAATCCCAAAAAAGGGTAATGCTAAAGAATGTTCAAATTATCGAACAATCATGCTCATCCCACACGCCTGCAAGGTGTGTTGCTTTAACATTTGGGTGAAATCAGTGGTGGGATTCTAATGAGTGCTGCTAGGATGTTTATAGTATGGCACCTTAAACAGGTTTGTTGTTGAGCGTGATTGTTCGATAATTTGAACATTCTTTAGCATTACCCTTTTTTGGGATTGGGACGTATACTGATTTTTACAATCCTGTGGCCACTGTTTTGTTTCCCAAATCTCCTGGCATATTGAATGCAGTAATTTGATGCCATCATCTTTTAGCGCTTTGAAAAATTCAAATGGGATACCATCATCTCCACTAGCTTTGTTGTTTGCAGTGCTCTTTAGGGCCTTTATGACTTTGCTCTCCAGGATCTTGCATTGTGTTTTTATAGTTGCTAGTTTTAGTTTAACCTTTTTTTTGGCATAATTTTGGGTTAATGCAACTCTGTTAGTGATGGGTAGCAGATAAATATTATAAACAATAGTCATACTAAAAAGATTAAAATCAATCTTTAGCTCATGCTACCTTGCTGTGGGCTACTAAGGCCAGGTCAAAACCCGGCCCCTTGGGAAATTCACACAGCTCAGTCAAAAGGAAGCCAAGGTCAAAACACAGCGGTATAGTTCAAAAACATAGGGTACAATAAGAAGCCAGGGTCAGAGGACAGCAAAATAATTGAAAAACAAGCATAGTCCAGGAGTCAGCACCACAAGAGAGATGCAAGCTAGCAATATCTTCTAGAAACAATTGTCTGTTTTATGCACTTTTGTGAACTAATATCTGATACTTAATGATATCTAAGGATGCTTGTTGATGTGTCCCTCAGAGCCCTCTCTGTGGGCACCTGTGTAGTCACCCCGGCACAGAGTTCGCCCTGCCCCTCTGCCCAGCAGCCCAATGGGAGCATTTCCTTCCTCCTCTGTTGCTATGTTGGCACTTTGTGATAAATAATTGGGTTTTGCATTGCATTTTGGGCACTTGGTCTCTAAAAGGTTCGCCATCACAGGTGTATCCAGTCTTTTATATACTCTGTTCACTATCACCCCAAACCTTCCAATCAGGGCTGTAGCCAGGGGGGCAAAACCCTCCTGAGCTAACAGCCCCCGCAACCCACCCCCTGATTCCAATGTTATATATGTGAGTGCAACATTGTTGCCTCCCTGACATTTTTTTGCCACTCCTGAAAACATTTTCACACACACACACACACACACACACACACACACACACAATCTGTTTATAAATGATATCCCATCTGTTTGTAAATGAGGTATTCACTTCAGCTAGACACAGTCAGTAAGGAGGATACCGTGGGTACTTCCAGACTGTCCCTTGGGGCCTTCAGGAAAAGCTCACCCTGTCAGGTAGGCAAGGAATGGTCATTCTTGCTTCTATGTCCAAAGGTGATGATGGGTTACCCTCCCCACCCCACCCCACCCCAAAAAACCACCTGATGAGAGCCTTATGCCAGTAAAACTGCAGCACCTCATTCAATTCCCACTTCAAAAGCAACATCTTTTTCTTCTCCTGCACCTTCCCGAAGCACACATATAACATGTCCATGAAAAAAACGAACCATAGAGATGAGATCACAGCAGGAAATTTTTTCCATCCCTCCATGTCTTATCTGTCCATAATTACCATATTTGGCCTACTAACCTTTAAAAGGAAAGGGGGTGGGGGGTGGGAGAAAGAAAATAAATTTTAAAATCCCCTCCTTCCCATTCCTGTCTCCTTCTTCTAGGAGGAAGTTTTCAATTTTAAAAAATTATTAAAGGCATAGCACAGGGGTTCTCAACCTATGGCCCACAGGCTGGATGCGGCCCACAGCACCATTTCATGTACCCCCCACTGCTTCCACCACACCCAGAAGTGTGATGTGTGCAGTGGTGCCACTGGTGGGATTCAATTTTTTTTACTACATACTCTGTGGCCATAGTATGGTGGGCATGGCCAGGGGAAGCCCTGCATTGTACCCAAATTAGGACTACTTTATTTCAAATCTTGGAAAGGTGGGGCCAGCTGGAATTTCTGCTACCGGTTCTGGTGAAATGGGTGAATCTGCTGATTCCCACCACTGGATGTGTGGTTCCTATGGATGTGTGTACAGGCCGTCCCCATCATAAAGGCAGGCCAAAATGGGAGCACCTCATATGCCTTCTGAGAAATCTGTACACGAACCAAGAAGCAACAGTTAGGACAGAACATGGAATGACAGAGTGGTTTGGAATAGGAAAAGGAGTAAGACAAGGCTGCATTTTGTCACCCTGCTTATTCAACCTATACACAGAGCACATAATGCACAATGCAGGGATGGAGGAATCACAATATGGGATTAAAATCGCTGGGAGAAACATCAACTATCTGAGATATGCAGACGATACCACCCTAATAGCAGAAAGTGAGGAAGACCTAAAGAATCTCTTGACTGGGCTGAAGGAGGAGAGTGCAAAAGCTGGCTTGAGACTCATTATCAAGAAAACCAAGATAATGGCAACAGGCCCAATCAGTTCGTGGAAAATAGATGGGGAAGAGGTAGAAGCAGTGACAGATTTTACTTTCTTAGGATCAAAGATCTCTGTAGATGGGGATTGTAGCCATGAAATAAAAAGGCGACTGATTCTTGGGAGACAAGCTATGAGAAACCTGGGGAACATAGTGAAAAGCAGAGACATCACGTTGCAAACAAAAATTAGAATAGTCAAAGCAATGGTATTCCCAGTAGTAATGTATGGATGCGAGAGCTGGACTAATGGTTGAATGCAGAAGAATAGAGAAAGAATAGATGCCTTTGAAATGTGGTGTTGGAGGAAGGTTTTAAGAGTCCCATGGACAGCGAGGAGAACAAATAGGTCAATCTTAGAAGAAATTAACCCTGACTGCTCATTGGAAGGTTAAATAGTAAAGACGAAGCTAAAATACTTTGGACATCAAATGAGAAGGGAGGATTCACGAGAAGGCATTGATGTTGAGAAAGGTGGAGGGCAAAAGAAGAAGGGGGAGGCCAAAGATGAGATGGCTAGATGGTATTGTAGACACAGTGGGCACAGAGCTGGGAGGGCTGAGGGGGATGGTGGAGGACAGAGGCGCCTGGAGGAAAATGGTCCATGGGGTGGCAAAGGGTCGGTCGACTGTGTGACTGAACAACAACAAACCTGTTTAAGGTGCCATACTATAAACATCCTAGCAGCACTCATTAGAATCCCACCACTGATTTCACACAAATGTTTAAACTTTGTGTGGTCACCCATAAAGAGGCAAGAAAGGAGGTGACCAGGTCCTGAGCATTTTCTGCTATAGGCCCCAGACCATGGAACAAATTGTCAGCAGAAATTAGATCTGCCCCGACTCTGCTGGCCTTTTGGAAAGCATTGAAGACACTTCTATTTTACAATGCCTTCCCTGCTTAATATGCCTGGCATGAGTTGGACCAGAGGCTGCGTATGGGTAGATAGTTTGATACTTGTGCTTATTATTTTTAAATATGCTCTGACATCTGCGTGGTATGTTTTACTCTTTTATTGAGCTATGGTTTTATTGTTCTGTTGTTGGTGTTTTCCAGTGGGATAGGATATGAATGTTCTAAACCAACCAACCAACCAACCAACCAACCAACCAACCAACCAACCAACCAACACACACACACACACACACACACACACACACACACACACACACACACACACACACACACACAAGGATATTGGCAGGCAGGTGTCCAGTGGAAGGCAACCAGGATAGCTAAAGGCCTGAACACCAAGCTGTATAATGATAGCCATCTTGAAATATTTGAAGGGGTGTCATGTAGAACATGATGCAAGTTCATTTTCAGTAGCTCCATGGGTTAGGATTCAAAGTTATGGATTCAAATTATGAGAACGGAGTTTTCACCTAAATGTTAGGAAGAACTTCTTGATTGTAAGAACCGTATAACATTTAAATGGATTGCTTCAGAAAGTGGTAGACACATCCATTAAAAATCCTTCAATGTGGAAGGTTTCTGAAGGTGTTAGATGTCTCTCTGTCAGGAAGACTTTATCTAGAAAATTCCTGATTTGGCAACTCTACAATTCTATACTGTAGTTCTAAGGGCAAGATCAGGCAGTCTTTTGAGTAACAGGTCCTAAGCCTGAGGGCCTTAAGGATCGAACTCTTACTTTGAACTGGATCCAGAAATAGGCTGAAAGAAGTTGGTGAAAAGTCAAAGTGAGACCAGTAGCTGAGTCATTACAGCTGAGCAGAAGTTCCAGAGATCTTAATGTCAGGTTTGCATCAGGAGCTTTCTACAGACTTTACACTTATCTACAGGGTTTTTAAAAAATCTCTCCCTGAAAATGCATAGTTAAAAACATTCTTGCAGCAATATGGGGTAACTTAAAGTTCTCACAATCAGAGTGCTGCAAGCACAGTTTGTGTTTCTCTCTGCACAAATGGGACTTTAAAAAAACTAACCTGGAGTTCCAGAAGTAAACAGATAACGTCTCAGACCTGGGGACAGAGATGATTGGAATGTCTCTTAAATTGTTCCGGGTGTTTTGGCTCCAATCTCTTTAACATTTATTCAGGAACAGAGAAGGTGGCTCCTCACGCCCTGGTTATAACAACGGGCCCTGTTGATTCTTGGATTTCACTATTTCTCTCTACTCCCACTATCCATAGTTTCTAATGGCCAACCTCATTGAAAATTCTGCTTAAATCCTGTCACTTCTGCTTTCTGTGACTGACATCACTATAGTGGTTCACACCGCTAAGAGAAATTATCCAGTTGCAAGTCCATAGTGCAGCTCCCAGTTGGTACAATTTTCAATGGGATCACAACCCTTTTTAATTAGTTTAATTAATACTGCTCTCCCTCACCTTACCTCCCTTCCTCCCTCATTCAGCATTTTGGTCCTCCCCAACCGCACTTTTCAGCAATAACAGTGCTAACTTTGAAAGGTTTATTATCCTCTGCAGATATAGGTGATGTGTCAATAAAAATAGAAAACTAAACTTTGTAGAAGGGAAAGGTAACCATTGTAATAGGTCCAAGGGTTAAGACACTGAACTTGACAATTGGAAGGTCAGCAGGTCAGCAGTTCGAGTTGAGTGCTGCACAGTAGAGTGAGCTCCCATCTCTGTACCTGCTCCTTCCAACCTAGCAGTTTGAAAATAAGAAATTGCAAGTAGATGAATATGTGCCACTTTGGCAGGAAAGGTAACAGCGTTCCATGTACTCCGGCATCAAGTAATGTCTGACATATGACCACAGAAAGATCTGCAAACACACACAGTGCTGGCTCTTTGGCTGTAAACAGAGAAGAGAACCACACCCTAGAGTCAGACTGGTTTTTGAGCAAGGGAGACCTTTACCTTTACCTTTATTCTGAAACAAACAAACAAGTATGCAGTATAGTCATACTGTGAAAAGGGTATTGCCTAATTCTGATTTTTTAACTCATCAACTATTTAGCTTATTCTCTTCTCCAAGATATCCTCACTGTGTACATATGCAAAATGGGGCTGCAGATGTTCTTTGGGAATGGCCTGACATGATGGGCCTATGCGCTCAGCCATTTTCCCCCTCAAACAAAATTTCTAGGATTGCAAAACAACAAATTCCCTTGACTTCTGCATCCATACAGAAAGTCCTTGCAGAGGGTACAAAAGTAGGCAGCCTTCCTTGGCCCTTGGGACAGAATACTCTTAGAAGTTACCCTCATTTTTATGTTAAGTTATGTGAAATAAAATAAAAATAGTCAAATTTCAACATCATGCACTTTGGCCTGGTCCATGCAGGTTAGTTTGTAGTTGCGTATAAACTGCTCATGTTGTTTTTAACACAGACCGATGAGTTCCTTGATCCCAACTTCACTGTCTCCATTTTTATTCTTCAGCCTGCAGCCACTGCCTTTTATAAACTTGCGCTACAAGGTATGTTTTGCTTGCTTTGCATTCTGATAACTAAATAGTAGCTCGAGCTGTTCTCTTCTACACGATAACTTTTCCTCACGCTGACTGGCCCCTCGTTTGTTCTCATTAAGGACTGGTGGGGTGTCTAATTAGCTGGTGTGTTTGTGCCAGTGCCCTGCTGGCTAAACATCTGTGCACATGGAACCCGTGCCTCCCTGTGGCACATAAGCATACAGAACTCGGCCTCAGTTGATGTGTCTGAACTGTCCTTCCACCATGAAATAAAGCCTTGTGGTGGGAGGAACAAGGCCAATCAGCCAGTGGCAAACAGCTACCTGCCAGGAGACAACCCAGCTTGGCCTTGGGGCTGCTGAGCCTTCATATGGATAGCCCTGCCAATGCTGCCTTAGATGGCCTATCAGCCAGCTGCATCTTCTTCACAGAAGACAGCGTATTGTCTCAGTGTTTCACAGCCCCAGTACAATGTTTGCCTTGGAAAAAAGACAAGCATATGGAAGAGAGTTGGCACCATCATAGCCTGTTGCTTTGTGACAGATAAAACCCTGATTGGCCATTGAGGTGATTTAATGCACCTCTTAGCTTTCAGATACTGTACTGACAAAATTTATCCAAAATGTTATTGCTAGCATTGAACAAATGTTTGATATTTACTGCAGTGTTGTTTAGAAAACAGTTCTGATTCTTTCAAGCATTGAATATACTTAACATATAATACCTTTTATACACTGCCGGAAATCTGAAAGGTGGTTCAATTTATAATTTTCTTTTTGCAGATGGGATACTGAGGATAGTTGTGGCTTGCTAACACCATCTATTTAGTTCACTTAGTTCTTCAAACAAACACTGGTTTATGAACATGATATATTGTGCTTCTGATTCAAAATGGCAGGAAATGGATTGACATTGCTGCACAATATCATGCCCACATGTCTAGCAGGAAAAAGAATGCCAAATTTTACTTACTAAAGAGCAGCCTGAATGTTGATAACACCTATGTCAGCAGTCAAGATAGTCTACACAGGATACCCTCTTGTGCTGTCTACGATTCACAAAGGGACACGAAGAAGGGAAGAATTCCAAAACCTGACTCCTTTTTTTCATCAGTTAACCACTTCTTACTCAGTTACAAAACAATTGACAGGAATGTTTTTCAACAAATTATCTAGGTATCTCTTGCTTGAAGTTACAAAGTAATAAAGATGTCTAAATCAGTGGTGGTCAACCATGGCACTCCAGGTGTTTTTGAACTTCGATTCCCAGAAGCCCTGGTCAGCTGGTGTGCTGATGGGCTTCTGGGAATTGAAGTCCAAGAACACCTGAGTGCCAAGGTTGGACACCAATGGTCTAGATGAAATATATCTTTCAGATTAATTTATGTGCTCAAGTACATGTCTGTTCAACTGAAAGGTATGGGGTTGTTAATCCTAACAAATTTGCAATTTCTCCTCATGAAGCTACAGTACAGTATATCAAAGCGATAATGTACTGTACAGTATTTACCAGAATACACAACCTAATTGAATTTGGTGTTGGGTCAACTAGTTGATGGGATGCAGTTGTCCCCAACAGTGCTGGTTACTAGGTCAAGACTGGCTAGGTAAGAGCTTGAATCCCCTATGACACATCAGCACATGTATTTATTGTTGTACTATTATATTATGATAGCACTATAACAGAATAATTTTAATAGTCCAAAAATGTGTAAATTAAGCCAGAAGTGTAGTCCACTGTATACAACACAGACAAAACCAAATGGGTAGGATTTCACAATGAACACACACATCAACTCAAATACCATATAACCTTACACCAATTCTACAGAAACCCAATTGGCAAAATTGATTCATTCAACCCTCTCAGACAATTTTTCCATACCATAAAATCCTTATGGAGATGCTCCTGTATTAGTTTCTTGCTTTAAATGTATCAGTTTGACCATATATGTTGTGTTTCATGGTTAGCTTAATCATCCACAGAAAAGGAATTATTACTATTATTATTGTATTCAACTTTAAAGTAATGGCCAAGGGGGTGTACTGATTAGACTATTGGACAGGACTGGGTTCAAATCCCCACTTGGCTACAAAGCTCTTTGAGTAATTTTTCTGTCGTTTGCTATATCTAAGCCTAACCTCACAGTGGGAAATTGAATAAAACCTCACAAGGTTGTTCTGATGAGAGAAGGACAGAGTCCAACAACTTTTTCTCTGTCTATAAATATAAATGTATCTTGTGATTTGCATGCATTTTCAGTATTGCTCAACAATACTGACAAGTTTACGGAAAACACATTATACTCAGTAGCAATACTGCTAGTGAGTATAAAAGTATAATGTGTATTCCGTAAACTTGTCAGTTTTGTTTAAAACAGAAATCCAATAATAATATAATGAGGCAAATCTAAAAAGAAGAAGAAAAAAGATTTTTTTAAAAAGCATTTCTGCATTAGGATGACAATGCCAGCAATTTTCAATTAATGAATAGGTCCGACTCAATCTTGCCTTAGTCAGATACCTGTGAAAAAATCATTTTATAAACGCATTCCATAAACTGCATGGGCACGGTTTCCTGAGATACATTTTACCAGATCTAACTTCCAACCTCTGGTAGAGCTTTTATCCTAATGCCCAATTCCTATATTTGTTGACATAAATTGACTATAGCATAACAAACATCCAATTATGCATTGGATGTAATATTTTCTTTGCCTACAATAAACCAATATTTCAGATTTCATACTCTGTCCAAGTAGACCAATTTTTCTCAGTTTTGCTAAACACATGTCTGATTTGCAAATATTGAAACAACTGAGGCAGAAAGTGCAGTTTCTTCAGGTATACTTTTTATATGTTTTCACTTCCACTTCATTAAACAAGGTTTACTTGTGCTAAACTTGTCTTTTCCCATGTGCTTGCATTACACTGCATCATACAAAGACATGCCTGTCAAGTTTTGGATTGTTGGCGTGGCCAAATCTGTGGGCATGGCCCATACCTGTCAACCATCCCAATTTGGCCAGGAAAACCCCGTAATTTGACGTCCATTGATGTCATAACCCGCCCCGCGCTGCCAAAACCCCGTAATTTGGCAGCAGGGGAAAACGCTTTCCGCGCATGCACAGAAGCGCTATGCCACTTGCGCAGCCCCTACGCAAGCAGTGTAGCGCTTCCGCACATGCGTGGAAGGGTTTTACCCTTTCCACACATGCGCGGAAGCGCTACGCCGCTTGCGTAGGGGCTGCGCAAGCGGCGTAGCACTTCCACGCATGCGTGGAAAGCGACCTGTGCACAAGCGATGTGCGCAGGTCCTGTTTTTCCCGAGCCGTGGGTTGACAGGTATGGCATGGCCAAATATAGCCAAGTAACTTGCTGGGCTCTAGTCATGCCTGCCACATGGCCATGAAAATGTCTGCAAATACAGACAGTACTGGCTCTTTGGCTGTAAATGGAGATGAGCACTGCACTCTAGAGTTGGATATGACTGGCAGATTTTACTTTATTAGGATCAAAGATCGCTGCAGATGGTGATTGCAGCTGTGAAATAAAAAGGCAACTGATGCTTGGGAAACAAGCTATGAGAAACCTGGGGAACATAGTTAAAAGTAGAGGCATCGCCCTGCACGTAGCTAGACACCCCCCCCCCAATTAGGGCGGAGGAGCAAGGGATTAATTCCCCCAAATTAACCAATCTATTTCTTCCTCACTGCAACCAGTTGAAGCACCAACACCTGAGAATGTCGGATCCAGCTTAAGGAAGGGAATTGGTAAAGTAAAAAGCAATCTCTGGAGTTTCCAAGCCTTCCAACAGCTGAGGAGTGGCTCCGACCAGCAGCAGCAAAAACGAACAACAAAGCCTCCATGACCATGTGGCAGAGAAATGAAAGAGAAACTACAGAAGGCCCCCACCACCTTCTCTCTCTCCTTCCACAAGCAAAAAGCTACAGCGACCTCTGGTGGCAGGAAAAACATAATGCAGCTTCACCTGTTAGGGCTCCGGTCAGGAATTTTTTTAAAAAATAATAATGGATATTATGGGGAAATTAATAAAGTGGGAGCTTGCCTTAAAGTCTGTATGTGATTAGGCAAATTCTGAGCTCAGATTTGGAATCAGCACACTCGATATTATGTAAATCATGTGTTATTCCCAGTAGCAAAATTGTTGTTGTGCAATGTTATCTAACAAGGCTTTGCTCCCCAGTTTTGTTTTGTTTTTTTTGTTCTAAAATACTGCAGCATGTGGAGTAAAGTCTGATCCTAATTTCTTTTTAAAGCTGTGGTAAACCCGAAATAATTTTGGAGTAGAAGTGCTTGTTTTTATTTTTATCATAACCCAATCAGATTTGCTTGTTCTCCTACAGCCAGACATGGCCATATGTCATGTCAAAGAGAGGGAGACAGACAGAGAGACAGAGAGAACTGTTATATTTTGGGGCTGGCAGATTTTAACAGAAGCATTGGCTCCCACTGTTTCTTAGATTAATGTCTCAGATTATTATGGCAACTGCTTCCTTTCCCCACATATGCCTGGCACAAATCTCTCTCATTCTCTCAAAAACCTTGTTTAATTGGACAAGCACAGTTTTTGTGGCAGAGAAGTACCAACTATAGCAATGACTGTTCAGAATATCATTGTCCTATTTTGATTCTTAATGGCTCCAGCAAATCTCACAAAATCTGGATGGCTGTGTGTGAATTTTTCATAAGCATCCTCAAGCACCATCTGCACCTGAGTCTATTTCCCAATCCTGACTGTGGGTTGGCACCTGGACCAGTCTTCTGTGATCACCCAGATTTGGCCCTTAGCCGCATTTGCCTGGAGTTGGTCCTTTACCATCACCTGTGGTCCATGCATGACCTAATGGGGACTGAAGAGCTATATTGTGACATCTCATAGCACAATGGCAGCAATAGTTTACTGTCCTGCCCACACTAGCCATGGCCATGGCCTAGTTTGCATCTCAGGTCCAAGCCTCTTTGGCAGTGGTGCTGCCACATACTATATCCAGGCTGTATTGTGTATATCACTGTTCATGACTGGGTCTCCCATTAGGCAAAGTAAGTCTGCCTAATGCTTCAGGAGGCAAATCATCAGTGTCAGTCAGTCAACAGCCCACTGGACTATGAGACTTTGCTATAGGGAAGGGCCCCTGAGAGGGAAGTACTGAAGAGTCTAGGGGAAATAGTGAGAGAAGCAAGACCAGTAATGGTATATCTTGCACTCTCTTCCCTCAGTGGATGGGACACGCAGCACCACCATTGTTTGCCACTCCATACCTGTTTTGCCCTAGAGAACTTGTTTACACAGGATTATGTTCCTTGGACAGATGTATTCAACAAACTCTGTGCTATTCAGATCTTGGCTTTCTTCTTGAGTATCTAGAACCATGGTTCCCAACGTGATGCAATCATCCCACAGAGGAGCAATTTTATTTTTAAGGGGAATCCATTCAATAATGAGTTATTAACAGTGAATGGCCTTTTAGGCTTCCTCCATGTAAATAGGTTCACTTTTTGAATAATAAGGATTATATGTCATATGGGGACATCAGGATTTTAGAGTTGCTTAGGTGGGGCGTCACCAAAAAAAGTTGGGAACCACTGATCTAGAACATCTCTTCTCAATATTTATATTGGGACTTCATTTCTTGCAAATTTACTGCGAGAATCTTTTCCAACCCAGTATTGCCATTTGATTGTCTTGAAAGAAAAGAAGGTAAGCCAATGAATGATAATAATTCTCAGATGAGAGGAAATATGAATTATGGTAATCCTTTCCTGGGTTTTCTAGGTAAAGAGTACAGTACTTAGAAGTGAATTACCATTCCCTTCTTCTGGAACTGCTCAGGCATCATGCCACCTGCTCAAAGCTGCACAGGATGGCTTTTCTCTTGGGAGGCACAGTGGGAAATTGAACATCCAAACCCTGACTTTGAGCTCAGATCTTTTAGTGAATGAGAACCAAGACAATAGAAACAGCCGAAAGGTTGGCTTAACACATCTTTATTGCATGATGGTCCGGGGGAACATGTGGTAATGGCGGATGAACAGCTCAATATATACTGTGGCTATACATTTGAATGTGGCTCCTCGATAGCCCATTGGCTACTGTCTGCGTGACGTCATTCCCCGTCACGCCCTTCTTGTCCAGGTGAGGTGGTGGTGGGAATCTTCCCGCGCTGTAGGTATTTGGGGAATTGGAACCATGAGAGCTGGGTGCTCGCTATTGCCCCTAGTGGTCACTAGCTCACGTCCTGATACAGAAGGTTACAGTGTTACAGCTGGTGGTTATTATCGTCCTTTTTTAGTAACTTATGAAGCGGCTCTGCTACTGACGCCTTCCTAGGCAGGAAGGAATGGTAGAAGTTTAAGAGCCCCAGGAACAACTGCAACTCGGGCTTGGAGGTGGGGCGAGGAGCATTTTGAACGGCGGCCACCTTTGATTCGGAGGGTTTGATGCCTGCAGGGGTTACCCGGAAACCCAGGAACTCAACCTCTTTTGCGAAGAAGACGCATTTGTCTTTCCGCAACCTCAACCCCGCCTTTTCAAATACCGTCAGTACTTTGTCTAGTCTCTCAGCCAGTTCTGATTCACTCCCCCCCATTATCAATACGTCATCAAAGTATGGTAAGACCCCCTCCAGACCCTTTAAGAGGCGTTCCACGAGCGATTGGAAAATACCTGGCACCGAGTTCACGCCAAACTGTAGGCGCGTCACCTGGAACGCCCCCTTATGAGTGACTACTGTCTGCGCAGCAGCTGCAGCTGGGGTTACCGAGAGCTGCTGGTATGCCTGCGCCAGGTCAAGCTTTGCGAAACACTTCCCCCCATGTAACCTGGCCAACAGGTGGCTGACTACCAGCACCGGATACGCATTAGGGCTTATCGCCTTATTAATGGTACATTTGTAATCAGTGCATATTCGAACCTCCCCGTTGGCCTTAAGCGCTGTTACAATTGGAGTTTCCCACTCTGCGGAATCAACAGGAACAAGGATCCCCTGGCCCACCAATTTGTCCAGTTCTGCCTCTATTTTGTCCTTAAGTGCAAAAGGCACCCTTCGTGGTTTGAGTCTTATTGGGCGGACCGCCGGATCCAGGTCGAACGCAACTGGGGGCCCCTTGAATTTTCCAAGTCCCTTCTTGAACACTTCGGGATGCGCGTTACACACCTCCTGTATTGGGTCAGTCCCAACGGCATGCACCCACCCAATGAACAAACCCAGGGGCTTAAACCATTGAGTCCCGAGGAGGCAACAACTCCCCCCTTTGAGAACAACCAGGAGAAGTTCCGCGGCATGTTGCTTGTATTGGACCTTGAATTTTCCAACCCCCAACACTGGAATGCTATTTCCCTGCACGTCCCGTAGCGTAGACCTCAGTGCTTTGAGCTTGGGTCGCACGTTGGGGGAAATTCCCAAAAACTCCCTCTGTGAAATGATGGAATATGAGGACCCCGAGTCTATCTCCATCTTAACAGGGACCCCTTGCACCAGTACCTCAACAAAATATCGTGGGTGCCCTAAGGACATGCTGTGGACTGCCGTGTCGTCGTCGCTGTCGTCGGAGATGCGGCCCACGCTGTCCTGCTTCCTCGAGGGCCGGACGCCTTCCTGATTTTTCGGTCTGTTGAGCCTCTCTGGTCTCTGCGCTGCCATCTGCAGACCTTTGCTATGTGGCCTCGGCGCCCGCAGTTGTGGCATTCGGCCTTCCTGAACGGGCACTTGATGCGGTCATGGGACGCCCCGCAGCCATCGCAACGCCGGCCATCCTTCCGCACCTTCCGGATGTCCTCGTCCTCGCTGCTCTCCGTGGAGGAGTGTGGTGCCCGCCTGGCCGCTTGCACCGAGCCCGCTGCCTTGTCGGGATGTGGGGGCCTTGCTCTGAACCCCTTAACCCCGGCCCTTGTGGCTTCCGCCGCCTGCGCCTCCTTCACGACCTCTTGCAGCGTCGGAGGCGGCTCCTTGTTCATCAGCTTTCGCTGAACCTCCTCGTCCCACAGGCCGCACAGCATGCGGTCCCTGAGGGCGATTTCCAGGTTCTCCCACTTGCATGGGCCGGCGGCCAAATGGAGGGCCGCTGCAAAGGCAGCCACGGACTCACCAGGCGCCTGGACTCTCTTCCAGAACGTGTCCCGAGCCGAAAACATTGAAACTGAGGGCTGGAAATGGTCACACATCGCTTTCAGGAGCTGCTTGACCGGCACTTCGTTCACCTTCTTCGGAGACACCAGGTCCACCAATACCTTCATGGCGGGAAACTCGAGCATCCTGATGAGAATGGCCCTCTTCTTCCCCTCGTCTGAAATGTCGGACACCATCAGTGCGCTTTGGAAGTCCATCTCGAACAGCTCCCATTCTTCCGGTTTGTTGATGTTGAAACCGGCCTGCGTTGTCTTGATTCCGTGGGGATCCATTATCCCACCTTCGTTGCCAATTTAGTGTATGAGAACCAAGACAATAGAAACAGCCGAAAGGTTGGCTTAACACATCTTTATTGCATGATGGTCCGGGGGAACATGTGGTAATGGCGGATGAACAGCTCAATATATACTGTGGCTATACATTTGAATGTGGCTCCTCGATAGCCCATTGGCTACTGTCTGCGTGACGTCATTCCCCGTCACGCCCTTCTTGTCCAGGTGAGGTGGTGGCAGGAATCTTCCCGCGCTGTAGGTATTTGGGGAATTGGAACCATGTGAGCTGGGCGCTCGCTATTGCCCCTAGTGGTCACTAGCTCGCGTCCTGATACAGAAGGTTACAGTGTTACAGCTGGTGGTTATTATATCCACTCATCCGAGTGTTACATTAGTTAAAGGCACAATATTCCAAACACAACATCTTCTACATAAATGCTTTCCTCTTCCTCCTCCTGCTGGTTATTTTGTGCTATCAGTTGGGTCAAGTGGATAAACATACTGTGCATAGTTTGTTCTCCTAAGCCAAATGTAATTTTGGCTCAGAAACAATTTGTAAAATGTGACATAATTTTGGAGGGGTATTTGGTCATTTCAGAATCCTTGAGTTGATGGCACTGTCATAACCTTTATAAGTGGCAGGATGTACAAAACAGTCTTCTTTTTTGGTAGAATATTCATACAGAAGGTGTAGCTGTTGCTGAGTATTATTGCCTGGCTTTCACATAAAAATCTACCCCCTCCACAACTTCCTGAAACACAATTCTTTCAGAAAGACCTTTGAGTTGTTTTGGCTCAGAAAGCTTATTATATGTTGGCAGCATTACAGCTTTCTTGGTTTTGAAACTCACTCTCACAACCACCCCCACTTTTGCGCTACTGAGGAATGGATCCTTTTAATCTACCAGGGCTTTAAACCAGGTTCTTTGCTATTTGTGCTTTTGACAATAATAACAATTCAGTCCTCTTTCCGGACTATGTCTTGGCTTCCCAGAGAGAGCTTTGGGGGCCTGCCATAGATGAGAAGGAATACAACATTTAATCAAAATGGGGCTACCTCTCTTTGAAGCTTTTCATCTCTTGCAAAGGGCCCTGCTTTCACTGGTGAGGGAACAAATGCTAGCAAGCCCTCCTCTTGACAACTAACACTGTGCCAAAGTGGTTCTGTGACTGCAGAAAACATCTAGATTCAGACCAGAAGCACACATTGCAGGGAGTTCATAATTAGTGTTGAAAGCACATTAAAAGTTGCAAAAGGGCAGCTAAGGCAGTCTTTCCTCATTTGTGAAATCTGACTTCAAAGGAATCCCATGCTTAAATCCTGAAGACCAATAACCAAATAAAGCAAGCTCCTTTGCATAATTCCAAAACTGAGGAAGGCTCATGTTGTGACACTCAAATGCTGTCAATAGTTAAGAATTTCTGTCCCCCATCCATGGCTTATCTCTAATGTCAGTTTTTAGCCTCAGGTTTCCTTCTCCCAGGTCTGCTTAGAAAGCCTGCTATGATATTCAGTTCATCACTTCACACAGTGAGTGGAAAGAAGAGTTGTCAAGCATGGCAAGGTGAGCTACATAGAGACCCAACTACTTGATACCTTGAATGGAGTCTGGCAGAGTGCACCTCCTCCATATTCTCAGGCTGTTGTCAATCTTTATGCTCCAGAAGAGGGACACATTTTCATCGGTCCAACAGACTTGGCCACCACATCAGGGCTGCCCCTTTGCTGGAGTCAGCTGCAGCCACAAATATGTCTTTAAAATTATACCCTGCTGAGATGGCAGAAGGAATAACTATAGGGCAGCGGGTGGGGAAAAAGAGTATTACATACAATGTGACATCATTATACTGTGGAGGTGGGCCAAACACTTCAAATGTCTTGCTTCTGATTGAATTTTGCTTTCTTGGATTTCAAACTTCCAAATTTTTCTGTCTGTAAATGCCCACAGATGGAGATTTCAACAGGATGGGTTAAACTGATTGCTTTAGTGATTGATCAGGAATCTGTGACTTGCTAAACACAGATATATTTCCTAGAGGCACAAATGTGCCATCGTCTTTGAGAATACTCTTGGAGTTGACATGGAGCCAAATGGCAAAGCCCTGTACTGACATGTCTGCTTTTTGCAGGAAAAAAATCTGCACATCTATGTCGTGGGATTATTGGCATTTAGATAGATATACACCCATGTCAAGTCTTTAGAAACAAGCAATGCAATGTGTCCTATGTGGTTTGCTACACTGCCATCTGAAATTTCCAATATATATGAGAGGTTTCTACGTGACTTGTTAGGGAGGGCAACAATGAAGTGTGTGAATCTGTGTGAAGTCAGATATTCCTGATTGATGGTTCTTGTGTTACCACTGCAGCTTGGGCTGCTTTTATGCTTGTCTTCCCATAGGAGTCATTAGTGGAGGATGGAAGACAAGAGAAGAAGAATCAAGGAGCAGTTGGCAGTGTGTACATGGCAAAGACTGTGGAAGGAAAACCCCTGTAAAGATCAGGACAAAAATGAGGGAGTTTCTAAGGAAAATGTGAAGATTAGCATTGAAGACTATGCAAATATGGGTAGCAGAAAGCAAGATCTGGGGTTTAAAAAAACTATTCTAGGCTTTCTGCAGGGAAACAAACTGAGTGGAGGAGTCAATAATCTCTGGTATTGCACGACGATTGCCAGTCATGTTTCCTGCCTAACCTGAGTGGGATGACTGCTAATCAATCCACTCATGGACAGTTGTTTCTTTGCAAACTGAAAAGGATGCATTGGGTGGTGTCCTCTTCTAAAAGAACTCCATATAGTAACATTCTGGATGTTAATATCAGTTGTTCATGCTAATAATCCCTTATACTTGGAGACTCTTTGTGTTCATCATGTGCTGGATCTTTCATCACTCCTCCTTATTTATTTATTTTTTGCTGAGTTAAATTCTTATCGAGGTAGCTTTGAGAGTTAAAAATCACTTTGAGGTTGTACCATGCAGACATTGATTAGTTAATATTCCTGGTGTGCACTTGCGTAGAAAGAGCATGTAAGCAATTAACTGCAAATAGTGAGTTATTTACTGTATAATTATAATCTCTACTTTTTCTGTTGAAAACCTGACCAAGAGGCCATTTGCTTTCATGGCTCATGGTGGTGCTGTTACAGATGAAGTGGCAGGCGTCATGAGTACCATGAGGAACACCTCAGAACATCCATGCAGAGAAACTTTGACATTCCTTTCATGCTGGCCATCCATCTGCAAAGGCATATGCTTCCTGGATATTGGATCTGGCAGCATGTGTACATCTTGAACATGGCAAGGACTTCTTCTCAAGAGGACAGTGTTTGTCACAGTAGCAGTAGAAAGGCCTGTGTTTTTGCTAGCTTGGTGTGTTATGATCTTTAAAGTTGGCTGAGAGACTGGTAGGTGGCACGGGTGGAAATGAGTGCCTGGAGCTTGTGGATTCCTTTGGAGTTGTCTCTTCCTGTGATTTTGTTATTTTCAACATTTCCAGGCATAATGATTTGAAGGAAGGCTGCTTGGGAGAAACTTTGTCCCTGTGAAAACTTCTTTCACTTTATCCAATAGCTAACCTCTTCCTCCCTCTGGTTCATAGATGGATGGTGAAAGAGGACTGGAGCATAAAGGGAATGGTTTTGGATTCTGTATCCTTTGTCCTACTCCTGGTGTTAGATTTTCTAATGCTGTACTCTTCTGCTCAGTAAGGCTTCAGGTATACCTCGTCTCCTCCTGGTTAAGGATCAACACTTTTTAAGGAACGAGGAGTTGTGCCTCTTCAAGTAGGACAGTGACCTAAAGTTTGACTTCAAGTGGTAGTACCTGCTTCATCCTCTGCCACAAGGCTTTCTCTGAATGTGAGCTGGGGTTCCTGTCTTTGGGAATCCGGGTCTTTATGGTCAATGCAGATTACTCATTGGAACCCTTGCTTCTGGTATTTGATCTGCTTTTTCATTTTCTAATGGCTGCTTTAAACAGCCTGATGAGATGAAAGACAGAAATGAAAATTGGATGGTTACAATCTGGAGTCTGCTTTTTATCAAAGACTGGGCAGCTTCTGATACTCCTCCCCTCTTACATGGGATCCCCAAATGCTTGCCCTTGCTGGAAATACCATCCTCAGTGGATTGTTGCTCTGCTTCACATATATGATCTACTGATGAAAGCCTACTATTATTCCCCTTTCATCCAAAGGTTTGTCTTGGACACTCTGACTTACATTTGCTACCGTTGTTGCACCACTGTTGATTACAGTTGTTAATAACAACTGTTTGTAAATTTCCTTAACCAAAATAGAATGTATCGACACATTCAGACCTTTTGTTGGGGGAAAAACCCTACTAATCACTGGGACTGATTGAGGTGCAATGCCACCTGAATTCACTGGGCTCGCCCAAGCTAATAAGAATCTGATAACCAAAACATTCCCATGCAAGCATCTAAGTCAGCATCTAAATCAGCCCTAATTCAAAGTAACAGCTTACAAAGCAGACAATGGTTAGTTTAAATCTTATTACAAAAAAGTGTGGGTGTGAATATGTGCATTTAAGCATGACATAGGCCCACACATGTGTGAAAAATGTGGAAATATGTAACAAAGAGCTGAATAGGGCAACATCTGCATACAAAAATACAAGGTTCAAATATACCTGAGTTCAGATCAATACCCACTGCAACCTAAAGAGTGAAAACATAAAACATGATTGTAAAAAGACTTAAAATCCAGGGGGAAAATCAGTTTATTGATATATACATATTCATCTGTTCCATCAAGTCAATTCCAGCTTATGGCAACCTTTTCCTAGATACAACAGGTGAAACTGTACATCAACTAGAATTGGCCCATTGAATCAATGGGGACTTGTTAAGGCAATTCCTATGTATATTCCATGGATTCAATGGGCCTATTCTGGTGGCAACATTACCATATTCCATTCAATATTTAAAAATAGTATGATCATACAGAAAATCACATTATTTGTTTTATGAATTAATAAGAATATGAAAGGTTCAAAAATTCTATACAAAGGTAATCAATGCACACAATAATTTATTATTTATTATGAATGGCATGTTATTATTCTTAGACAATGTATTTAGCAAGGCAGTTAATGTAATAAAAACAATATATCAAAATAACTCACCTTCTTACCCTAATGGTTTTCAAAAACCATTTCTAAGATTCCTATGCCTTTATTAAATATTATAAATTAGGAGATGATACTGTCTCCAAATTGGGTGATGAGCATTAAAATACAGTAATAAATAGGACAAACTCATGTATTTTGGGGCAAAAACAAACAAACAATAACATCACATGTTATGTGGTCTGATCAATTAACCAAGAAAAGGGTCTTAAGATTGTTATCAATTGAAATTCTGGGGTGCACAGAATGCAAGCGCGGCGCCAAAATGGCCGCCGCGCTCTTTGCACCCCCCCCCACCGGACAAAGACATCCGGGTAGTTAGGGGGCGTGGCCAGCACCCTTATATAAGGGGCGGCCGCGAGACAGCCGAGCTGCCATTTTGCGAAGCGACGGAGCGGAGAAGTTTTTCCCTCTTACCTCCGTCACTCTTGCCTTTCTTAGGGAAGCCTCTGGCTGCTGATTTTCTTGACTTTTTCGGCTTCCCATCGTTCAGCTGCTATGCCCTCTAAGAAGAAGGCGACTGCGAACGCGGCTCGTTCTGCACGGAGGCGCCAGCCTGGTCGGAGGACCGCGGCTGCGCCTTCCCAGCAGCCTCCTTTGCCTGAGCCCACCGGGACCGGTGGGATGGGGTTAATTGCCCCTTGGCCCGAGGCGGGGGGTCTGCGTACCGGCCCAGCTGGGGCCGCGGCCCCCGGCCCGCAAGCAGTGGCCACTGCCTCTGGCATGGCCCATTCTGCGGGGCCTTCTTCCATGGGTGCGCAGCTTCCTGCGGGGGGTTTCAGCCATGGGGGGTGGCTGGGTTCCCTCCCCTGGCAGGGTACCCCCCCGGCCCTGCAGGGGCCGGGCCTGGGGTCGTGGCCGTATATGGGCCCCGGGGTCCAGGGACCTGGACGGGCGCCTGCAGCCAGTGGGCCGGCTGGCCCTTTGCCCCCACTTGGCTTAGGGGGCTACGTTAGTGTTGAGGCTCTTCTGGCCCGCATTGCGGCCCTCGAGGCATCCCTCGTGAGGGTTAACCACCCGGGGGTGCCTTTTGGGGTGCAGGTTGATCCATTGTCTGCCGGTCAGCGGCAGGCGGCAGGACGGGTTGAGCTGCCCGAGGCGCGTGGGCCGGCTTCGGCCACTGCCTCGCAGCTCCCCACTCAACAGGCTGATGCTGGTCAGGCCCCGTCGACGAGCTCAATTGCGGTCGTGAGCTCCGACGCCCCCAGCGGGCCGGACCCCTGGTGGGGGCGGCCCACGGGGGTGCTGCATGTGAGTATGCAGTTCAATCTAGTGCACCCACACACCTACCCACATTGGGGGGGACATTCCAGTGGCCGTGGCCTCGCATGGGTTGCGCGACGGTTCAGCCGCCGACGTCCCACCCGGTGACTTCACCGCTCACCCAGGGCCCCGTTTTGGGTGGTACCTCTTATTCAATTGGTTCCCACTGTGCCGGTGTCGGCATTGCCGACAGCAGGGTATTCCTTGCCCCTG
The DNA here is from genome assembly GCA_035047305.1 of Bradypodion pumilum. Classification (NCBI taxonomy): domain Eukaryota; kingdom Metazoa; phylum Chordata; class Lepidosauria; order Squamata; family Chamaeleonidae; genus Bradypodion; species Bradypodion pumilum. The sequence goes on along the minus strand of JAWDJD010000004.1, from coordinate 182,087,213 downwards.
GGGGACCATTTGGCCCAGGCCACCAAAGAGAAGATCTGGCGTGGGGAGTATGTGGACATCTTCTCCCTTCTTAACAGAGAGCCCACCAAAGAGGAGAGGGAGGGGCAGGATGAGAAGGATAAGGAACAGGCACGTCGTCGTAAGCCGCCACATACGTGGGCCAATTGGTTGCCGGCGTACCTCATATACATGGCGGTCTACCTCAGGGCCCGGCCGGATTTGGCAATTCCGATGGTCCAGTTGAGGGGGTCCAGTTGAGGGGGATGGTAGAGGACAGAGGCGCCTGGAGGAAAATGGTCCATGGGGTCGCAAAGGGTCGGAATCGACTGTGCGACTGAACAACAACAAAAAAGTATTTGGACAACATTTACCGGGCGATGGTCGACTTCCCGGGCCCGTCGTGGTTGGCTTACGACGAGGAATTCCGTATGCGGATTCCCCTGCACCCTGAGATGAGGTGGGATGAGCCCTGCCAGAAGCTGTGGCTTCTGTACATGACTCCCACGCGCCCTGCGCCTGGGGACAGATACCATTGTGGACATGCGGTCCAGCGAGCGGCCCCAGCACAGACGAGCGAGCGGTTCCAGCCCGCCTGCTGTGCTGGACTTTCTTGTCCAATGGTTCCTGCAGTAGGAAGAATTGCCGGTACAGGCATGAGTGTCCCTCTTGCGCTGGCCCCCATGCAGCCTCCGCCTGCCCCAGGCCTGGAGGGGTGCGGGGCAAAGGTAGGGGCAGACAAGGGGCTGGCAAGACTGCCGCAGAGGGAGCTGGTCCACCGAAAGGCCCCCTCCCCAATTAATGTGGACATGTTGGAGCGTTGGCTCGCATCGTACCCGAGGGGGGCAGATGCGGTTTACCTGCTTCAGGGTTTTCGACTGGGGTTCCGTATTCCTTTCCAGGGTGATAGGTCCCCCCAAGATGCCCCCAACCTTTTGTCCCTTAAGGCGAGGGAGGAGGTGGCTGCCGCCAGCATTTCTAAGGAGGTTGATGCGGGCAGGGTCGCTGGCCCTTTCCCTGCACCCCCGTTCCCCAACCTTAAAGTGTCACCCTTGGGCTTGGTGCCCAAGAAGTCACCGGGCGAGTTCCGCCTGATCCATCACTTGTCCTACCCAGCCGGCCGATCGGTCAATGATGCTATCCCTGATGACCTTTGCTCGGTCAGGTATACATCTTTTGACCAAGCGCTGCGCATGGTGCGCTCATGTGGCCCGGGTGCGCTGTTGGCTAAGTGCGACATTAAGTCTGCCTTTCGCCTCCTGCCGGTTCACCCGGGTGACTTTGAGTTGCTGGGTTTTAAGTTCCGGGGTGAATATTATTTCGATAAGGCCATGCCTTTTGGCTGTTCCATATCGTGCTCGGCCTTCGAGCGTTTTAGCACCTTCCTACAGTGGGCTTTTGACCGCAGGTCTGGGTCCCGGTCTGTAGCCCATTACCTGGATGATTTTTTATTCGGGGGTGAACGGGGCTGGGACACGTGCACACGTCTCCTCAATACATTTCAGACGCTAATGGAGGAACTGGGTGTCCCTTTAGCGCCCGAAACGACCAAGGGCCCATCTACACAGCTAGTCTTCCTGGGGGTGGAGATTGACATGGTAGCGCAGGCTTCTAGGTTACCAGGGGATAAGGTGTCAAGGATAGTGGCCCTTATCTCGGACTTGCTTGCTAAACGCAAGGCATCACTGCGGGAACTGCAGGTGTTGCATGGTCATCTCAATTTCTCTTGCTGGGTGGTCGCACCGGGCAGGGCATTTGCTCGGCGCTTGTGCGACACCATGACAGGCTTATCCAGGCCCCACCATAGGGTCAGACTAACCCAGGGCATTAAGGCAGATATGCTTATCTGGCTCCAGTTCCTGAGGGAGTTCAATGGGGTGTCATTTTGGAGGTCTGACCTTCTGGCTTCCCCTCGTTTCCAGATACAGTCCGATGCCTCTGGGTCCCTGGGTTATGGGATGTACTTCAATGGGAAGTGGGCCTATGGTGGGTGGCCACCAGCCTGGTCAGGTACGGGGCTCCTGCGGGATCTTACGTACCTGGAATTTTTCCCATCCTGGGGGCCTTGATGCTATGGGGTGAGGAGTGGGCCAACTCGGTCGTTCATTTCTGGTGTGACAATGCGGCCGTTGTCCACATTGTCAACTCACAGACTTCCAAATCACCCAGGGTAATGGACCTGGTGCGCCAGTTTGTATTGCGCAGCCTGCGCCTTAATGTGCTGTTCCGGGCCAGGCATGTCCCGGGGTCAATAATGATATCGCTGACGCTTTGTCCCACCTGCAGATCTCCCGGTTCCGCGCCTTGGCCCCGGATGCGGAGGAATTTCCCTCGCCACTCCCGGACGAGATATGGACCTTTGGCAAGGAGAGGTGAACTGGGCGATCGGCATGTCGCTAGCGCCACGCACGCATAAGGCGTATCAACACGCATTCAATTCTTTCAGGGCATTCTGTGCCCAATTCCGGCTGCCAGATACCTGGCCGATCCCGGTGGCCCATATACTTCAATTCATGGTTGACCTGCATTCCCAGGGCCTTGCACCTCGAACCATAGCATCCAGGCTGTCAGCGCTGGCTTTTATGGCCAAAGTAGGCGGACATGCGGACAGTACCGCTGACTTCCGTGTGAGACATGTTTTGGAGGGGTGGGTGCGGGAGCGTGGGCATAGCCCGGATGACCGCCACCCAATTTCCCCAGGGGTTCTTACCCAACTGGCACGGGGCTGGCAGGACCTATGTTTTGATAGGTATGAGGCAGCCTTGTTTCATGCGGCTACAACGGTGGCCTTTTTTGGAGCGCTCCGCATCAGCGAGCTTGTGATGCTGTCTAAGGCAGATGCTAGTCGTAGGGCACTGGAACTCGAAGATGTCTATGTGCCCAAAGACTGGGCTCAGTTGAGGATACGCTCCTCTAAGACGGATCAGCATGGCGTAGGCAGTGGAGTAAGACTGCTACGGTGTTCTTTGGCAGACATCTGTCCGGTTGGTGCCCTACAGGAGTTCCTTGCACTGCGTGGCACGCACCATGGCCCGTTTTTCTGTCACCAAGATGGGTCTCCCCTTACTAAATTTCAATTTTGGAAGGTGACCGGCAAAGCGCTGGCCGGTGTTGGCCTCCCAGGGGCCCGTTACGGCACCCTTTCATTCAGAATAGGGGCGGCTTCCACGGCGGCTGCTTTTGGGTACTCCGGGGCTGAGATACGCCGTATGGGGAGGTGGGGATCGAAATGTTTTCAATTTTATGTCCGCCCTCTTTCACCGTGAGTACCAGTCGAGTCACCGCACCTTTTCTCTTACTCGTTTTTTCCTTGACAGACCCTGGGTGTCGTATTACGCCGGTGACATTATGGCTGGTGGGCCATAACTACGTGCACAGGGCAGCGCGTTACGCTGCGGCGACAGAGTGGGGACCCCGACTGGGACTGGGTGCATACGCAAGTCTCACATGGTATGGTAAGCCCAGGATGTTGTGGAGGGAGCTGTTGCCATTCCTTTTCTCGGGCCGGAGTGCTGACCCGCCTGACATCCTGATCATACACCTTGGGGGCAATGATTTAGGTCAGGTCACCGGCCTATCGCTGAAGCATGCGATTTGCGGTGACCTCGCCTACCTGCATTACGTGTGGCCCGCCACAACCCTCGTTTGGTCAGACATGGTGCCGCAGCACGCGTATAGGGGAGGGTTCGACCTCCAGGCCCTGGACCGGGCTAGACGCATGGTAAACAGGGCTGTTGCCCGGTTCATTGTCAGCAGGGGTGGGGGCGGGTCAGTTGTCACCCCACCATTAGTCTGCAAAATTATGGCCTGTACGCAGGGGATGGGGTCCATCTGTCGCAAGGAGGTATGGACCTTCTGTTGGGTGATTGGCGAGCAGGCCTGTTGACCGAGCTGACGGTCTGGGGGGGGCGTCGAGCCTTCTTTGAAGCCCCTCCGTGTGGCGGGTAGCACTGGTAAGGTAAACATTTATGACCCACAGGTATCCGGCAGGTTCGCAATTGACTGGACAACACTAGACAGGTATAAGTTGGTTAAACGTTGTCCGGTCAACGACGAACCAGGCGACGGGGTGATGGCTACAGCTAGACAGCATGCATCACCCCGTGATTTTACGGATACGCGTCAGAGGGTGGGGTCATTAGTTAGATATTGACTACGGTCAACAATCTGTTTGTTGTCAACAAACAAATTGATACAAATAGATACATTGTAACAATTGCCGTTGGCAATTTTGGGTGGTACCTTACCAGTGTTACTTCGGCCTGCTTGCCTTAAGAATTATAATTGGTCAATTACCAATAGAAATTTATAATTCGGACTAGGGCATGAATCAATAAATGTGGCCCAATGCCGTTATCCACTTTCATTGGTGTCTGAGTCCTTTATTGGGGGGTGCGCCTGCAATGCAAGCGCGGCGCCAAAATGGCCGCCGCGCTCTTTGTGGGCCCCCCCCCCACCGGACGAAGACATCCGGGTAGTTAGGGGGCGTGGCCAGCACCCTTATATAAGGGGCGGCCATGAGGCAGCCGAGCTGCCATTTTGCGATGCGACGGAGCGGAGAAGTTTTTCCCCTCCACCCCCTCCCTAGTTAACAGTGTGATATTTTGGTCGCTTCAGGGCCGGGTGGGAATTTTTGGCTGGGACTCACAATTGGCTCTTGGGTCCTGGTTTTTTCGCCCATCCCACACTGTTGCTATGGTTTGATATAGGGGTTTTTCTGTTGCTGCTGTTGACTTTGGTCACATGGGCGGGTAACACTGGTAAGGTAAACATTTATGACCCACAGGTATCCGGCAGGTTCGCAATTGACTGGACAACACTAGACAGGTATAAGTTGGTTAAACGTTGTCCGGTCAACGACGAACCAGGCGACGGGGTGATGGCTACAGCTAGACAGCATGCATCACCCCGTGATTTTACGGATACGCGTCAGAGGGTGGGGTCATTAGTTAGATATTGACTACGGTCAACAATTTGTTTGTTGTCAACAAACAAATTGATACAAATAGATACATTGTAACAATTGCCGTTGGCAATTTTGGGTGGTACCTTACCAGTGTTACTTCGGCCTGCTTGCCTTAAGAATTATAATTGGTCAATTACCAATAGAAATTTATAATTCGGACTAGGGCATGAATCAATAAATGTGGCCCAATGCCGTTATCCACTTTCATTGGTGTCTGAGTCCTTTATTGGGGGGTGCGCCTGCAAAGAGCCTCCTTGAAGATTGTGGTTACTTTGAACCACAATCAGGCATACCTTGGTAATGGCAACCTTGTGTTGCTGGCTTATCTTTCTCATGCTAGATCAAGTAAAAGGAACTGCAGAATGAGCTCACCCAAAGGTGCCTTCATTTTGGCAGTTTCATGTATTGCCCAGACACGGAGGAGGAGGAAGACGAAGAAGAAATGCTGACCTCGTAGGGGACAAAAAAGGAAAAATAGCAAGTGATATAGCACTGAGCCAATGTAATAAGTTGTGCAACTGCAGTGTTTATTTGACATAGTCCTGAACTGGAAAAGCACAATTTGAAAATTGCTTACAGGAGAGACAAGAGGCTCTCGTTTGAGGTGGATGCTCTTGCTATACTGGCATAGTAGGGACTGTGATGGTCAGTGGTTAAAAATCTTGACTTGTTAGCTGGAAGGTCGGCAAGTTGGCAGTTCAAGACCTGAGTACTGCATGATGGAATGAGCGTCCATCTCTGTCCAAGCTTCAGTCAACCTAGCCGTTCGAAAGCAAGAAATTGGAAGTAGATAAATAGGGACCACTTCAGTGGGGAAAGATCTTGGGGACTCATTCAGGCAACCCCTGAGCAGAGTTCCTCCAGCAAAAATCCTTTCAACCCTGAAAGAACTTTTCGGTGCTTCTGACACAATAAAAAAAATGGCATGCTACGCCCTGCAGAATGCTATGCCAATAGAGTGGGAACATAGCCTTTAAAAGAGCATCTATTGTCCATCCTCCAAACAAATAAGTAATAAGCTCAACAGTTTAATAGGTTATATCAATTCAGTGTTATGTCAGTTGCCAAAAAGAGGGTTGTTTTAAAGAAGGGGGATGGGGGCAGTGTTAATGACACAGGAGGGTAAGCAAACTGTGATCCCAGTGAGAACTGTAGTAATTTGAGGTGCACTGTTGAACCTTGCCCCCAAAATAGCCCAGGATAACTGAAGATTCTGTTTGAATGGGTCAGAGCCCGGCACCTGCTGGTTAGAGCTACAATGGGGGAAGGGGATCCTCGGACTCAGGACCCAGGTCACAACAGAATGACAACAGTGATTTAATAGGAAACATTCCATTTACCAAATTCAAACTGGGACAATTTCCCTTTCTAGTCACACATTTAATCCAAGATCAGTCCCTTGAATTGATTTCCTGAAACAATAAGGTTTGTTTTGTTTGATTGATCTTGCTTAATTTCTAGTGTAGTTTCTTCTAGACAATAATTGATTAATTGTTAATTGCTAAACATTTAAATACTAGTAAATGTTCTTCAATTTTGAAAATTAGCAAGTCAAAGACAAAGGTTTTAACCCAAGTAGTTAAGAGGCTGACTGGGAGGTGGAAGGTCAGCAGTTCAAAATCCGTGTGGAATGAGCACCTGTCTCTGCCCCAGCTCCTGCCAACCTAGCAGTTTGAAAGCAAGAAATTGCAAGTAGATAAATAGAGACCACTTCAGAGGGAAGGTAAACAGTGTTCCATGTGCTTTGGTGTCTAGACATGCCTGCCACATGAGCACGGAAACATCTGCAAATGCAGACAGCACTGGCTCTTCGGCTATAAACATAAATGAGCACTGAACCCAAGAGTCAGATATGACTGGCTTTCGAGCAAGAGTGACTTTTACCTTTTATATTCCATTACTATGTGCTTTCTGTGTTTAGGAATCTTCTTTCTCTCTCTCTCTTGTTGGTAGAGAAGAACATTTGTCATATGAACTCCCACCTGCAGTTTGGAGGGGTATAGCTCAAACACAGGTTTAAAGGTAAGGGTTTTCCTTGCTCGAAAGCCAGTCGTATCCGACTCTAGGGTTCAGCGCTCATCTCTGTTTCAAAGCAGAAGAGCCAGCGCTGTCTGCTTCTGCAGACGTTTCTGTGGTCATGTGGCAGGCATGACTAGACACCGGAGTGCACAGAATGCTGTTTATCTTCCCACCATTTATCTACTTGCAATTGCTTGCTTTTTAACTGCTAGGTTGGCAGGAGCTGGGACAAAGACAGGCGCTCATTCCATCATGCAGTACTCAGGAATTGAACTGCTGACCTGCCACCTCCCAGTCAGCGTCTTAGCCATTTGAGCCACTGCAGTTTTACTGCTTTACAGTTTACAGTTTTACAGGTTTACTGCTACATTAAGATTTAACCCAGAGAGATTATATTGGACTGAAACTACAGGAAGCCAGACATAGGTTGAATATTGGGGGGGGGGGGTTAACAGAGTAGTACAGGTGAGGGGGTGCCGCGCGGGCTGCCGCTGCCACTGCGCTCCTGGCCCTGGTGGGGGCGAAGAGGCCCTCCCGGCCACACCACCAGCCAGCGTTCCCGGGCCCCGCCCTCCCCCCTCGCCCTTGGACTTAAAAGGTGAGGGGGTGCTGTGCGAGCTGCCACCACTGCCACGCTCCTGGCCCAGTGGGGGCGAAGAGGCCCTCCTGGCCACACCACCTGCCGGTGTTCTTGGGCCCCTACCTCCCCCTCCCCCCTTGCCCTCAGACTCAAAAGGCTCTAAAGGCAGGGGATTTTGTGGGTGGTCTTGGCTAATTTGTATATTGCATTATAATACTATGTACTGTTATGTAATTTTGAATTGTTATTGTTTTGCTTGTAAAACTGTATTTTGCTTTGTACTATTGTTATATTGTATTTCTGTATGTTTCTATGTATTGTGAACCGCTTTGGGTCGTCTGCTGGACGAGGAAAGCGGTATATAAAAATAAATTAAAATCTAATCAAATCAAACCAGCTGCCTTGAGAGGTGGTGAGTGCTCCAGCACTGGAAGCATTCAAGAGAGAATTAGACAATCATCTGTCATATCTGCTTTGATTCGGATTCCTTCCTTCCAACTCAGTTATTCTATGATACATCTAGGGACTGCAGTGGCTCAAGTGGCTAAGAAGTTTACTGGAAGACAGGAGGTCATCAGTTCGATTCCTGAGTACTGCAGGACGGGATGAGCTCCCGTCCCAGCTCCTGCCAATCTAGCAGTTCGAAAGCAATAAATTGTAAGTAGATAAATAGGGACCACTTTGGTAGGAAGGTAAACAGTGTTCCATGAGCTCCAGTGTCTAGTCATGGCTGCCACATTGCAGACAGCGCTGGCTCTTCAGCTTTGAAATGACTGGCTTTCGAGAAAGGGTGACCTTTACCTTTATTTTTATGCCATTTGTATGAAAATAGTGACGAAAGGTCCCAGATGCCACCTCTCTACCCTTCCAAAACCATTGCTCTGGCATTTGGGGAAATTATATTGTGGCATTGCTTGTATAGGAGAGGAAGCCAGTTCTAGCTTTATGGACAGCTCAGCTGAAAGCTTGCTGGCTGATATGAGCTTTGCAAAGAGCTGACGTGGTTGCAGTAAACTGCTACACTCTCATATCCAAGGGGCTCCCAGGGGATCTGAGCTTCGATCTGTGTTGCGCGAGGTGTGTGTGTACTGTGTGTGCACAGAACAGATGCTGCTTGCAAAGGTTTATTACTTGCCCCTGAATGTTTATATCAGCACTGTTAATAGTTAGTATTTCTATCATACTATCTTTGGGAAGTTGGGCTTATTGAATAGGGGTCTCACACATATTTAGAGTTAAAGAATCAAACAGCTGGTTTAACCATGTTGGTTTGGGAGTTGGTAGCTTGAAAACAAACTGCATAGGTTGCACTGTATTTCTACATTCTACATTCTAATTCTCTGATATTGGGGTAGGGGGAGAAAGAAAGATGTTTGTGAGTGATGACATACAATTGGGACCAGACGGCTGTAGTCCTGCAACTTGGTGTAATTATGGATACCAAACCTCAGATGCCCACTTTGAGAAAGCCTGCCAAACTACTCATTGGGGAAAGGAGGAGAAAGGATTCGCATTTGAAGTGCCACAGAAAATACAAAACCCCCTCCCCCCCCACTAGGTTCTCTTGACTGACAAAGTTTCAAAAAAAAAAAAGGTAAGGCTTTGGATTTCCAACACTCTTGCAAATAAAACTTATAATACTGTTTACCTTCCTACCAAAGTGGTCCCTATTTATCTACTTGCAACTCCCTCTAGCATTTAGGAGACATAAAATATGTCATCCAGTCTGGCCAAGGTTATCCTGCTATGGCCCCTCCCTCCCCCTCCCCCCTTGCCCTCGGACTCAAAAGGCTCTAAAGGCAGGGGATTTTGTGGGTGGTCTTGGCTAATTTGTATCTATTGCATTTTTTAGTCACTGCCAGTGACTAAAAAAATGATTGTCAGGCAGCAGTTAACTAGCCTGACAACCCTGAGGTCTAATTGCCTTGGGTGCCAAAGTTCACAGGAAAGGGTGATGGTCCCCAAGTGGATTAAATCCCACTTGAACCCAGCTTGATGGAGGGCAGCAGCCTCATCACTACTGGCCTGGGACTGATGAGTGCCAAAAGGGCTCAGGTCCAGAAAGTAACTTGCAAAACTAGATCTGTGGTAAGGGTGTCACACTGCGATGTGGAAGGCAAATGGAAGACCACTGCATTATATTTACAGGACAATCTGCATGGCTGATTGCCATGAGGATAGCCAATATTTGTAATTGGATATGGTAAAAGAGGAGGAGGAGGAAGAAGAAGAAAAGATTCTTCTTAAACATTTAATTAACATAGGATGATTATTTGGTGATCCATGGCAAATCCATGGGTCGAGTAAAGCGGTATAGAAATTAAACATGATGAAGATTGTAGAAATCAGGGCCACTGGGGTGGCCTTAAGGTCCCGGAGGAGACTGATCAAGTGACGACACGAGGCAAATGGAGCGAGATCAGATCAGTACTTTATTGGGAAAAGGCAACATCATTTATAGGGGGAAAAGTGCAACGGTGGCGAAACCGTCATCGGACAGGAAAATTACCTAACCCACGTACCCGGGTTAATGGGGAACCTCTCAAAGGGAAGTTAATTAACTTGAACAAACACGGGGCGAGGGAGACCATTGTTTAGGGCTTAGGCAGGGGTAAATATGGCCGATATTTACACTGGGGATTACCTTGGCCAGGGGATGAGTGATTACTCTAATGGGTAACTGAGGTCTGCGAGATGCTTGCTCGGCAGAATCGTCGGTCAGGCTACAAGCGGCCGAATTAATCCTTATCATTAATTCACCCCCCTTACGCCCTGACAAGGGCCAGAGGCCAGGAGTTTGCTCGCTGGTTTAACCTCTGCCAGAGGCCACTGATGCCCAACCGGGCACGGGGAATCTTCATCTCCCCTTACTTTTTTATATTAAGAGCCTGACTGGCGACTCTGCGCAGAAGCGGCATCAGCTGTTGATCGGGAATGACGCTTCAGGGTTCCTTCTCGGGGCGGCACTTCGAGATCAGTGAGGGAATACATTGCGCAAAGCAGCATAACGCTATGCCTAGTATAGTCACCCCCACTACCACCTTGAGTACCGTCTGGAGCCACCCCCAGGGGATCCATGACCACATCCAGTTCCACAGGGAGCTCCACCAGGCCCCCCACGCGGAGCCTTCCGTGATGCCCGCAACTATGGTGTGGAGATCCGTGATCTGGCTTTGGATTTTCCGGGAGTTGTCAGTAAGGTTGAAGCAGCACATACCATGAAGGGATTCGCAACCCAAGTGGTGCAACAATAAGAGGTAGTCGATAGCCGCTCGATTATCGAGAATGGCATGGCGAAGTTCCGCCTGCTCCTGATTGAGGAGCGCTATCGCTGTGGAGGTATGGTTGATGGCTTTTGCCAAGCCGCAAGCCAAGCGGCCAATTCTCCGTGCGTTGCCGACGGCTAAGCCTGGCACGCCAACTATACTGACTGATAGTGAGACGTATTCGGCTGGACTTAGGACTCTAAAGCTGCTATCACATGAGCTGTCTAACTGGGTGGTGCGAGTGTGCCTGATGGGTGCAGAAACATTTGAAGCATTTGAAACATTGGGAACATTTGTGCTTGGGGTAACCATATCCTTAGTGGGGAGCAACAGTGTCAACTGACTAAGGCAACATGTGGAATCTGATACATTTGCGGGAATATAGTTAAAAGTATACTGATTACATGTAAAAAACCAACCAGATGGTAATGTAACATGAGCATACATAGAACCAAGTGTCTCTGGTTTATCACAAGTCCAGTTGCTGCTGCCGGTATCGAGGCAGCGGCGCTGAGTTCGGCCGACTGCAGCGCAGCCGACTATTCGAGCACAAGTAGAGTTCGGGCTGGCCGCCACTCGCGGGGTGTGAAGAGTGGCTGCGTCAGCCGGCAAAGTCGTGGTGAACCGTAATCCCCCCCCCAGCGAGCGTAAGCTGCAAAACTCGCAGGGAGATGCGGTCCGAAAACCTTCTTTAACAGCCAGTCACCATCCCGGGCACGTGCGTCTAGAGTGTGGCACACTGGGATGAGACAGGTGCTGAGGATCGAGGCAGAACCAATGTCCTGCTTCAGGCAAAAATCGGACTGGTTGATGAGACCTGCCAACCTTGCCCACAATTTGTAGTGCATCCGTGCTGAAAGGTCTTCACCGGGCGGCAGGCCATTGGCCTGAAGCGAAGCGGCCTGAGCGCCTCCCCCCAGAAGCAGGGCGAGGGCCAGGATGATGGTGAAGATCACGGAGTTGGCATTAATCTGGGCAAAGACTGCTGCAACGAAGTTCTCCGGTGTTGGCTCCTTCTCCTCGTGCTGGAGGGCGTCCTGGGCCTCACTACAAAGGGTCTTGACCATCCCCCAGGTGATCCTCTGTGCCGGGGTCCGCAGCCGCCGTCTCTCCCGGTGGGTCTCCTCGGTCAGAGCGAGGTCCTCCATCTCCGGGATCGGACTCGGGTCGGTCTGGGTCCACGCCATGAGGTTCCAAATGAGGCTTGACGCACCGAGCCGGAATCCAAACGACACCTGTAGGAGACATAATTGCAGCATACCCTCTCCCCCAGGTTATGAGCGGCACCAGGCCCCTCCAAGAAGGGTCCGGTGGCACCCGGTACCGGACCATAGGTCGCGGGAGAGCTTCCGAGCGGCGGAAGTGCCTCTCCTGCGGCGTGCAGTCCGAAAAAACATTGAGGTGATTGTATGTGAACAATACCTTATTCAGACAAAACTGTGCTTGTCCCTGTGATGTGGGGAGGGCTGGTGGCTCCCCCCTTTCTGTTTGTTTGTCAATATAGGACTTTAGCATCCGATTGACCCGTTCTACAATCGCCTGCCCTTGCGGATTGTAGGGGATGCCAAATGTATGCTTGATGTCCCAGGTGGCCATGAAGGCGGCCAACTGCCTAGAGCAGTAGGACGGGGCATTGTCCATTTTCACGTGCCGCGGCTTGCCCATTGCCGCAATGCAGGACAAGAGATGCTGCTCCACGTGGGAGGCAGTCTCCCCCTTCTGCGCCGTCGCCCAAACGAACTGGGAAAAAGTGTCTATGCAGACGTGCATGTACTGCCATCTGCCGAAATGCGGCACATGCGTGATGTCCATTTGCCACACCTGATTGGCCTCTGTCCCCCGTGGGTTAACCCCCCACGAGGGCCCCCCCGGCGCCCCTGCACAATGCTGGCAAGAGCGTACTATACCCTGGGCTTGAGAAAGTGGCAAATTGAACTGTCTGGCGAGTGCCTTGGCGTTTTGGTGAAAAAAGGCATGACTTTGAATTGGAGTAGTGAAAACTCCCAAAACTGAACGTTGCTGAATTTCCTTTGCCGCCGCATCCGCTCTGCTATTGCCCGCGGAAATCGGACCCGGTAGGTCTTGATGATTGCGGATGTGGGCAATATAGAGCGGCTCCGTGCGGTTTCGCAAATGAAATTGAGCAGTGAGAAACAGGCTAAGCAGATTCTTGTCTATCGCGGGAGTGATGTATGCTCCCGGTAGACTGTGAAGCAAATTCCTAACATACAGACTGTCGGTTATGATATTTAAACGTTCCTTGGCGAAGGTGCGCAAAGTAAGGTTCATGGCTGCCAACTCCGCCCGCTGCGCGGACTTCTGTGGGAGAGTTAGCAGCGTGTGCCAAGCTTCGCCCTCCTGCCAGGTCAGGACACCATAGGTGCGTCCACCATCAGAAAAAACTGTTCTGGCCCCCTGAAGTGGGACCAGCGAGAGCAATTCGAACAAGCTGACCGTTCCTGTTTGAAGCGAGACAAGTCTGGGGTCTTTAGGCAAGTGGTATGCCTAGCTTCCAGTGAACCCTTCCAAGGCTATCGGAAGCGAGTCACCTAGCTGCATCAACTGCTGAATTTGTTCCTTGGTGAACGGGACCACGATTTTGGCTAAATCGTGCCCCGAAATGTCCCTAGCTCTCAGCCTGCCGCGGTAGATCACCGCGGAGACCACTTCTTGGGGCGGAACAATGTTCCGAGATGAGGTGTTAGGCAAGTACACCCACTCCACAATTTTCGCTCCCTTCTCTGAGTCTACTCCTAGCACCCCCGTGAACATGGATCCCGACCGCACGATGTACAGATTCAGGATTGGGGCATATGGCCCCTGGGCGATCCTATCTACCCATCTTTGGCTGAGAGCTTGGTTAACTTTCTCGAGCGCCAAGCGCGCGTCTCGAGAAATTTTTATCTGGTCTGCCGGCTGCTTACCTAGCGTTAGCAGCGAGAAGAGCGGTTTCAGAAGATCCGTATCCAATCGAAAATACGGTCTGGCCCAATTAATATTCCCCAAAACCTGCTGCAATTCTACCAAGGTGACTGAGTCCTGTAAATTGATCTGAGGCAAAACTGGTGCTGCGAAAGAGCGGAGAAGCCGATGGCCCAAGTATGAGAAGGGCTCGGTTCTCTGCACTTTCTCTGGGGCAATGAGTAAACCTTTGTCCCCCAGGCTGGCCTGGAGGTCAGAAAACACTTCGCTGCCAAGCTTTGGCAACGCCACCAAAATGTCATCCATAAAGTGACAAACTAAGGCATGTGGGTAGAGGTTTCGGAACTTTGCCAGTGCATCGTGAACGTAAATTTGGCACAAGGTGGGTGAATTGAGCATGCCCTGTGGCAGAAATTTCCACGCGTAACGCTGCGTAGGCTCATAGTGGTTCACGACCGGCACCGTAAAGGCAAACCTCTCCCGGTCCCTGGGGTCTAAGGGGATTGTATAAAAGCAATCCTTGAGATCTACGACGAGAATCTCCCACCCCTCGGGAATCATGTTCGGATTCAAGATGCCGCATTGAAGCGGACCCATTGGCTGTATGCATTTATTGATCTCTCTGAGATCGTGGAGGAGTCGCCACTTCCCCGACTTCTTCTTAATAACAAAAAATTGGCGAATTCCAAGGACTAGTGGACTGTTCTATATGTCCTGCGTCTAGCTGTTCCTTAACTAGCTGCTTGAGAGCAACCAATTTCTCCCCCACTACCGGCCATTGTTCTACCCAGACCGGAGTATCGGTGAGCCATTTAAGTGGCAACGCCATTACCCAAAGGTAAGGGTGGCACCGTACTGCTGCAGAATGTCTCGCCCCCAAAGGTTGATGTGCACGTCAAGAATGTGCGGTCGGATCACCGCCGTGCCCTCGGCCCTTGGGATTGTGACTTCTACCCACTCTCTGCTCCTAAACGCTTCCTGAACACCGCCTACCCCCCACACATCGGAGACTGGCTCAGTGGCCCACTCCCTTGGCCACTGGCTTCTGCTTATCACGCTGACATCTGCTCCGGTATCTAACAGGCCTGAGAATGATCGATTATTCAGAAATACCTCAATAACCGGGCGCTGTTTCCACTCAATGTTGGTCTCCACTGTCGCTAAGACCTGGTATCCTTGCGCTGCCTCACTGGCGCTCGAGCGGTCCTCTGACCGGGACTCGAAGCTGTCACTGAGCCCTCCCTGGCTCTCTGCTGGCGAGCGACAAGGAACCATGATCAGTTGCGCTAAGGTGTCTCCTTTAGGGATGGTTTGGGGCAGGTGTGTCCAAAGCTGAACTTGGAGAACGCCTGAAAAATTTGAGTCAATGACTCCTGGAATTATAAAAATTCCGCGTGCACCAGCTACACTACGGGGCAAAACTAAACCTATAAAGCCTCTGGGCAGGGGTCCCATGTACTGGGAATCGACCAGATAGACTGTGCCTGGCAGGTCGCATGTAACGTCCGCCTGGCAAGTCAATTCTAGTCCCGTGCTGCCCTTGGGGCTGGCCTGCACCCTCGCAATGTCTGGGATGGGGTTGGACTCTACTCTAGCTCTGGTGAGTTCTGGGTGAAGGACGCCTCTGTTTGGACTGGGGCCAGAGACATGCCCGTGCTCCGGTTTCCCGAATTCTGGCAATACCTGGCCCAATGATAGCCTTTCTTGCACTTCGGACAGAGGGTGTTCGGAGCCTTGGGACGGCCGGACTTTTGTCCGCCTCCCTTGGATCGGCACTCCCTAGCGAAGTGACCGATCTTGCCACAGTTGTGGCATGCTCCTTTGCTCTTACCGTTAGGTCTTTTCCCTCCTTGCACCGCTGCCGCTAGCAGACCCATCTTATAGGATTCTGTGCCAACGTCGGCGCAAGCTCTAATCATGTCCGATAGGGTCAAGTCAGGACGATTGCCTAGGGACTGCAAGATTCTACGGCAGTCCAAGTTGGCATTGTCCTTGGCTAACTTAATCATGAGCTCTTCCTGGGCTTGCTCATTATCAATCTGCCTGCTAATGGCTTCTTCCAGGCGATTGATGAAGTCCATGTAGGGCTCCTGGGCCCCCTGCTTGATGGAGGTGTAATTCTTAGCCGCTTTGCCAGTGGCTGGGATCTTAAAGTAGGTCCTAAAGGCCGCCTCGGCTGACATCTCGAGAGTGGCGAGAGGCAGGTTGATCTGAGCATTGATTGACTCGAAATTACCGGAGCCATACAGCTGCTCAGGAAGCACCGCGCCTCCCATCCTGGCAGCCCGAGTTTGAGCCTCTAGGCGGAACTCGCTGTCCCAGATCATGTACTGGCTAGGGGTCAGCATCATCCTCATGACGGCTTTCCAATCATGAGGAATCCACATGGTCGTTTCGCACACTTGCTGAAGCGTGCCCCTAGTAAAACGACTTTGGAGCCCTGTTTCTGCAATTGCCTTCCGCATAGCCATGAGGAGCTTATACGGGACTGGGGAATGAACGATCTGCTGTGCGCCCGTGAGCGCATCCATTTCCATGCGGATTGGACATATCTGTCTGAGCTCAGCTAGCTCTTCTACCGACAGATCCCCCTTCCTAAGCTCTTCCTCAGCTGTGCGCTGAAGGGCACTCTTGGTAACTAGGGAAGCCGAAGCTGTCAGAGGAGCGCCTGCGCTTCTCATGCCCTGCATTCCCTCGGTGACGTCTGCAGCTGTCACCGCGGGAAGGCTCCCTGCGCTACTCTGCTGGTACTTGAATGTCGGATAGAGTGTGGCGGGTGCAGTCGGCTCGACTGGCTGGATTGATGACTTATTTAACGGGGGTTCTTCCGCTTCTATCCGGACTGGTTCGATCTCAGCTAAGAGTTTCCTACACTTCCTCCATGTGCGAACTATCCCTCCTGGGGCCTTCGGGGGTTGCTGAATGCAGTCTCCTATCCGATCCCAGAGCTGTAGGGTTAACGTACCTACTTCTGGGTAAAGCAGGCAGTGTTCCCTAAGGTACGCCAAAAGTCTCGCTAGTTCCCTGCTGTGAAAGCGTAACTTAAATACCCTGGCCAGGATTTTAAACTCCTCCTCACGAGTTTTTTGGCTAGCGGACGGACTCTGTCCCTGAGAACAAGTCCCCATATTACCTGCGAGTAGTCCTCTGAAGTTTCCTCCTCGGGACGGGTTGACGCGTCTGGGGGCAAGGTAACTGGTTTTGGCGACGATCGTCTGGGTGGAGCTCGGAGCGTGGCCTCCTGCCACGGGCCTTCGGCGGCCTCTGCGCTGTCAGGGGCTCACAGCTGCCCTGAGCGGAACGCGTTTTTCCCTTTAGCGCAAGTCTCCCCGAAAGCCGGGAGCAAGGTGCAGGAATGCCTCTCTTGGAATGCCTCGCCGCAGGCCGTCCTTCTGACCGGCTGGCTGCAGGCCGGAGCACCGCGCTGTCCTCCGGGCTGACGGGTTGCGATTCAAGCGTAGAACCGGACCACGTGGATCGGCACTCGCGAGTAGACCTCTCCTGGGTCGCTTACTCACGAGTAGATCACATCGGGGTCACCAGATGTAGAAATTGGGGCCACTGGGGTGGCCTTAAGGTCCCGGAGGAGACTGATCAAGTGACGACACGAGGCAAATGGAGCGAGATCAGATTAGTACTTTACTGGGAAAAGGCAACATCATTTATAGGGGGGAAAGCGCAACGGTGGCGAAACCGTCATCGGACAGGAAAATTACCTAACCCACGTACCCGGGTTAATGGGGAACCTCTCAAAGGGAAGTTAATTAACTTGAACAAACACGGGGCGAGGGAGACCATTGTTTAGGGCTTAGGCAAGGGTAAATAAGGCCGATATTTACACCAGGGATTACCTTGGCCAGGGGATGAGTGATTACTCTAATGGGTAACTGAGGTCTGCGAGATGCTTGCTCGGCAGAATCGTCGGTCAGGCTACAAGCGGCCAAATTAATCCCTATCATTAATTCACCCCCCCCTTACGCCCTGACAAGGGCCAGAGGCCAGGAGTTTGCTCGCTGGTTTAACCTCTGCCAGAGGCCACTGATGCCCAACCGGGCACGGGGAATCTTCAGAAGATGATGATGAACGAACACAGACTCCGAAGGAGAAAAATGATTTAAAAATACTACTGCTGAAAACAGGCAATGTGATGTGCCACTGAAAATTGACAATGCAATCTCCTAGCAGCTTTTGTAGCTTTTTCCTCAGCAGTCACTTAACACAGAGTTCATCCAACTTTCATTTTATTCTACATCTAAACAGGCTGGTTGTTTTGTTTGTGGTGTTACATTTATTGAGGGAAATTTTTCTTTTGGTTATTCTCTCCACTTCACAGCTTATAAAGTAGAAAAATAACAACACAGAGACATGGAGAGATCAGTTGAGTCTCATCAGCCCCTCCTCTTTGGTTTTTTTGCACACCAGCTGGTAGTTTGTATGATAAAATCACTCTAGAAACATTTTAAAAAGTGAAAGGCATCTTTATTTACAGTTAATATCTGTAGTTGAAATATTCAAAGTGGTAGTCATGTTAGTCTGTGTAAGCATATCAGAGAGTAAACAAAAGAAAACAAAAGAAAAAAGTTTTGGCACCTTAAAGACTAACTGCTGTATTTTAGTGTTAGCTTTTGTGGACCAAGTCCATCAGTCTGACAAAGTGGACTTGGCCCACAAAAGCTAACATTTAAATACAGCAGTTAG
Organism: Bradypodion pumilum; assembly: GCA_035047305.1. NCBI lineage: Eukaryota > Metazoa > Chordata > Lepidosauria > Squamata > Chamaeleonidae > Bradypodion > Bradypodion pumilum. The sequence goes on along the minus strand of JAWDJD010000004.1, from coordinate 182,068,765 downwards.
GCTTTAAAGTTTCACAATATTTTTGTCTTTTGTTTTGTCTTGTTTATTCTCTGATATCTGTGGTTAAAGTCAGAAGAAGAAAAGGAGAGGAAGGGGGAAAGGGGGTCTCCAGCATCTGAAAAACTATCCACACTTGTTGCAAGTCCAGAGAAAGAAGAAGGGGCAATAAACAAGAATGAAAGCAAAAATATGAGATAATTCTATTCCAAGCAGCTACCCTTTTGCCCTTTTTGGGAGCCCTGCATCAGTGGTGGGATGTGGTGTCCGCGGGTACAATTGGCATAAACTGTCCCTGACAGAGGTTACACCAGTTGAGGAAGGCTCCTGGTCACTGGCCCCTGCGGGTACAGAAATTGGGGAGCGGATTAATAGTCATAAGATTGATTCATCCATATCTGACCTGGCAGGCAGTTGGGCAGGAGGAAGTTGAATATCTAACTCAAGTTAGGAATTAGGCAATTCCACACTTGCAGATTAGCCCAAGCCCGAGTGCAAATAGTGGCCATGTTTACTCTTGTGTAAGCCATGAACAATGGATTTCCCCTGTCAGTATTTGCCTTAGTTAATTAACTTCCCCAAGAGAAGTTCCCAATTAACCCGGGTAAACAGGTGATGTGATTTTCTGTCAGATGACGATTCTATCACACGCAGCCTTGAACATAATATATACTGATGATTTTCCCTCAATAAATCACTGGTCTTCGCTCCATCTTGCCTCATGTCGTTACTCGACCAGTCTCTTCCGGGACCCCAAGGGCTGCTTCACGGCCCCAATCCAACAGTGGGATTCAGCAGGTTCACCCCAGTTCACCAAAACCAGTAGCAGAAATGCTCATCCAAGTTTTGAAATAACACAGGGCTTTCCCCCTGGCCATGCCCACCATACCACACATACAGAGTAGGTAGTAAAAAAAAACTGAATCCCATCATGCCCTGCATGTTAATGAGTTAGTGATTGGCTCGTGGGAGGCAATCAATCAGGAAGCACACTTGAGCTCCAAGATGCTTTGTTGTTGTTTTTCAGTCTCATAGTCGAGTCCAACCCTTTGCAACCCCATGGACCATTGCACACCAGACACTCCTATCCTCCACCATCCTCCACAGCCCACTCAGCTGTACGCTGATTGCATCAACAATGCCCTTCTAGCCATCATAAACCATCTGCCGCCCCCTCTTCCTTTTGCCCTCGATCTCTCCAAGATGTTACTCTTTCCATATCTGCTGTTCACAGATCTAAGATGGGCCAATCAGGGTAGAGGAGAGTTTTTTTGGGTCACTGCATGACTGACATACTATGCCCTGTTAGGGCCTTCAAGGAGCATCTATGAGCCAGTGGGTCAGCACTGGGTCCACTTTTTCAGCATCAGGACACCAGCCCACTAACCATATTTCAATTTTGTCAGATCACCAAAAGCAATGAAGGCAGTAGGTGGTGTAGGGTCGTGTTTTGGAGGCCTCTTGTTCTGCATGGGTATGTCCTTTTTTAATGGGTTATGTGGCTGAGGACATCGAGAAAGTGGGTCGATGGACCACCAACAAGTTCCAAGTATACGTGCGCCTTCTCCCTCAGTGAATTGGGTCTTGCTTGTTTCCTTTGTGTTTCCTTTGTTTTTTAGATTGGCTCTTATTGTAGCCGAAGTTTCAAATTCAGTTTTATGGCAACAGCCTCAATTATTGAATGGTGAGGCATGCCACAAATTGTCTTGGGTCCTGCAGCTGGTGCTTGGAGCAATTGTTTCTGTGGAGTGGATGGGCAGACAAGGTGTGCTTTGTGACGACTTGGTGCCTTGTGTTAATAAGGCCAATCCTGACAGCTCACTTGAAATGACTGTCCTTCATATTAGTGGTAACGTTTGGGGGCGGAGGAAAGGCAGGGTCCTGATCCTAAAGGCTCTTAGTGACCTGCATGAGATAAAAAGCTGACGGCCAACTCATTTGGTTTGATCAACAAATATACCAAGAGTTTCATGGCAAGTGGACTGCATATTGATCACGACAGAAGGGGTGTGAATAGACTGGCAAAGCCATGGTGAATGGTTTGGGTTCTGTTATTGTTCATTTGGAAATGAGAGTTGGGTGCCCAGAGTTGTACAGGGCTGACAGCATTTATTTGTCAGATGTTGGGAATGATATTTTCTTGCAAGACCTGCAGTGGGACCTTTGGGCCAAACCAAGTGGGAGGCAAAGGGCTTACCATGGGATAATCATTGCCGTACGGACAGGAAGGTAGCACCAGTGAGTCCCCAAGGTACTTTGGGTGGATGTCCTACTCTACCCAATATGTGGATCCTGAAGTTCAGTCCCAAGATGGGGTGTGTGCTGGTGGCAGTGCTTAATTTTAATTGTATTTAATCCAATTGTCAATTTACTCTTATGTAAGTGAAACAGCAAAAATGGTGATGGGAAACTCCTGCTACTAATTAATGAGATGTTGGTTGCATTTCTCCTGAACACCATAATATACACAGATTTTTAACATTTCATCAAGAAGACATACATTTTTTAAATTTAAAAGCTATTTAGCAATTTGGCAATTCCTCTCCTTGTGTGGCTCACAATAAACTGTAGCAAGTCTATAAAGAGATGGAAGTAACAGACCTGTATGCAGGTCAAGAAGCAACAGTTAGGGCAGGATATGGAACAATTGATTGGTTTATAATAGGAAAAGGAGTATGACAAGGTTGTACTGTATATTGTCACCATGCTTATTGAACTTATATGCAGAGTACATCATGCAGGCCTGGATGAAGCACAAACTGGGAGAAATATTAACAACCTGTGATATGCAGATGGCAGAAAGTGAGGAAGATCTAAGAGCCTCTTGATGAGGGTAAAAGAGGAGAGTGCAAAAGCTGGCTTGAAACTCAACATAAAAAAACCAAGATCACAGCATCTGGCACCATCACTCCCTGACAAATAGAAGGGGAAGAAATGGAACCTGTAACAGACTTTACTTTCTTGGGATCCAAAATCATTGCAGGCAGTGACTGCAGCCATGAAATAAAAATACACTTACTTCTTGGGAGGCAAGCTATGCATACCGGTCAACCTTCCCAGATTGGCTGGGATTTCACGGTTTTTGGCGCCGATTTACGCCATTTCCCACCTCACGCTGCCAAAACCCTGGAATTTGGCAGCGGGGGAAAGGAGGTACTGCGCAGCCCTTCTGCACAGGTCGGCTTCTACACAAGCGGCATAGCCTTCTATGCATGCATGCATAGCCCCATTCTACGCATGCTTGCATAGCCCCATTCTACGCATGCTTGCATAGCCCCATTCTACGCATGCGCAGAAGGCTAAGCCTCTTGCGTAGGAGGCTACGCACGCGGCGTAGGAGGCTACACAAGTGGCGTAGCCTTCTACACGTGTAGAAGGCAACCTGCGCAGAACCGTTTGCGCAGGTCCTGTATTTTCTGGAGCCGCGGTTGACAGGTATGGCTATGGCAAACCTAGGCAGCATAATAAAAAGTAGAGACATCATCCTGCCAACAAAAGTCCACATAGTTAAAGTGATGGTCTCCCCAGTAGTAATGTATGGCTATGAGAGCTGGACCATAAGGAAGGCTGAACTGTGGTGCTGGAAAATCAACCCTGACTGCTCCTTGGAAGGACAAATTCTGAAGATGAAGCTCAAGTACTTTGCCCACCAAATGAGAAGTGAGGACTCACTGAGGAAGGTCCTGATACAAGGAAAGATCAAAGGCAAAAGGAGGACGACAGAGGATGAGCTGGTTAGACAACATCATTTACGAAGTGGGCTTTAGTGTAAGGGACCAAAGACAATGAAACAGCCGAAAGGTTGGCTTAACACAGGTTTATTGCATGATGATCCGGAGGAACATGTGGTAATGGTGGATGGGTAGCTCAATATATACAGCTGGCTATACATTTGAATGTGGCTCGTCGACAGACTATTGGTTGCTGCCTGCGTGACGTCGTAGAAGGTCACGCCCTTCTTGTCCAGGTGAAGAGGTGGCGGGAATCTTCCCGCGCTGCTGATCCAGGTGAATCTGAGCCATGAGAGCTGGACGCTCGCTATTGCCATCTAGTGGTCACTAGCTCGCGTCCCCTTATCAGGTTTACATTGATACAGCTGAAGGTTATGATGTTGCACACAGAAAGGTTACATTTTTACCACATGGCTAGGTACATTGTTAAAGGCACAGCTTTACAGAACACAACATCCCTCCCCCCTAGGATGAGACGAAGTCTCTCAGCCAAGATGGCTTATTGCACGTGCGTTTGGGCCGTGATGAGGGCTGACCCCCCCCGGGGGCGCTACTGCTTCTTTGTTCCCTGGTCCCTTGTCCTGTAATGGGAGAGGGAGATTCGTTAGTGGCTTGCCGCGGTTTGGCGGCCTTAGGGGAAGGGAAAAACTCCATTGTGGGCAGACCGGGGGTGATCGGGGCTAACGAAAAACCCCTCTTCTCGCTTGGACGGGTGGGGGACCACTCCGAAAAACTCCCCCGGTTCTGAAAATCAAATTCTAACTCAGTTGGGGTATCCGCATTTGTGGGGGAATTCCGCGAGATATGTATGGGGTCGGGTTCCTCCTCCTCTGAAAAATCCCCCAGGATATCTATGGGAACATCCCCCCTTTCCACCTCCCCCCTTGGTGGGGACCTGCGGCCCCCTTTTCCTCCCCCTTGGGCTGAACGGGTGGAGGAGAACCCTAACGCTGATTTTTTCTCTGTTTGGTCTGCGCCCTGCTCATCGGGGACCCTGCGTCGGAGCTGGTCCGCGTGCCGCCTCCACAGTAGCCCTGTGCTGGTTTCCACGCGGTACGACACGGGGCCGGTTTGCTCCACAACTACGCCCGGTACCCAGGCTGGGCCCGTGCTGGCGTAATTCCTGCAATGCACGGGGGCGCCTACACTGAAACTCTTTGTGGCCTCTAGCCCAATGTTCCTTCCCTTGTCCTCTACCCTCGTGGGGTCTAGCCTAGTAAGGATGGTGGTCAGTTTCCTACGCATTAAGAGCTCTGCGGGGGAGTATCCTGACGCCAACGGGGTCCCCCTGTACCCTAGCAGAAACTGACACACTTGTAGGTTCAGATCCCCGGGGCCCATGCGCCGCAATGCGTCCTTCGTGGTGCGGACGAGGCGCTCCACTTGACCATTGGTGGCTGGGTGAAACGGGGCGGAGGTGATATGCCGAACGGCATTAATCTCCATGAATGCCCTAAACTCGGAGGACGTGAAACAACTAGCGTTGTCGCTAATTAATGTGTCGGGTATGCCGAACGTGGAAAAGAGCCTCCGCAAATGCTTAATGGTCTGGGCCGAGGAGGTGCTCGTGACTGGGATAACCTCCAACCACTTGGAGAAGGCGTCCACGACAAGAAGAAACAGGGTGCCTCTGAACGGGCCTGCGAAATCAATGTGCACCCGGGACCACGGCCCCTTAGCCGCATCCCACTCCCTGTGGGGAAGGCGGGCCTCCTCTGGTCTGGAGCATTGGCAACTTTCACAAGTGCTGACCATGTGCTCGATGTCGGCGTCCAACTGGGGCCACCAGAAGTAGCTCCGGGCCAGCGCTTTGGATCGCACGATGCCGGGGTGGCTGACGTGCAGCAGTTTGAGCACCCGCGGCCGAAGGGAAATGGGAATCACCACCCGCTGCCCCCACAAGAGGCACCCCCTCTCTAGGGACAGCTCTAACTTTTTCCTGAAAAATGGGGCGAACTCCTCCGCTGGGGAGGACGCCGGCCACCCTTTCTGCACCCAGGAGCTAACTGCCGCTAACGTCTTGTCCTTCTCTGTCGCTTTGGCAATGTCGGCGGGCACTACGGGGGGGCGAATCCAGCACCTCTATCATAAGAACCTGATGGTCTCGCTCCCCCTTGCTCACCTGGCTGGGCGTCAGGGGGAGGGGAGACCTTGATAGAGCGTCCACATGGCTGATCTCTTTCCCAGGCCGGTAGACCAACGCGTGCTGGTACGCGTTGAGAAAAATAGCCCACCTGAGCATCCTCGGGGACAGGATCTGTGGTGTGGGCTTATCTGCAGTAAAAATGCCTAGCAGGGGTTTGTGGTCCGTTGCAATGGTGAAGGGGCGGCCATACAGAAAATCGTGAAATTTTTTCGTCCCCGCAACTATCGCTAGTGCCTCCCTGTCTGTCTGTGCGTAATTTCTCTCCGCTTGGGACAGGGACCTGGAGTAGAATGCTATCGGGGCCTCCCTTCCGTCTTCCAGCACGTGGCACAGCACCGCCCCCACCCCCACCGGGGATGCATCACAGGTCAGGACTACCGGGCGTTTGGGGTTGAAATGGGTCAGTATGGCATCAGACGCTAGGAGACTTTTTAGTTCACTAAATGCCCTTTCTTGGTCATCGCCCCACTTCCATGTCTGGTCTTTTTTTAGCAGTTTGTGTAGCGGTTCAGCCACTGCTGCCTTCCGGGTAAAAGTTGAGCAGCCCTAGGAACGACTGCAGCTCGGGCTTGGAGGTGGGGCGGGGGGCTTTCTTAATGGCGGCCACCTTGGATTTGGATGGTTTTATCCCCTCAGGAGTCACACAAAACCCTAGGAACTCAACCTCGGTCGCGAAGAAGACGCATTTGTCCTTTTGCAGTCTCAACCCCGCTTTTTCGAATATTGTCAGGACCTTCCCCAACCTCTTGGCCAATTCGACCCGACTCCCCCCCCCGTTATTAACACGTCATCAAAATAAGGCAACACCCCCTCTAGCCCCTTCAGGAGGCGTTCCACGAGTGACTGGAAAATTCCAGGCGCCGAATTTACGCCGAACTGAAGGCGCGTCACCTGGAATGCCCCCTTATGGGTGACTATGGTCTGCGCAGCAGCTGCGGCAGGGGACACCGTAAGCTGCTGGTAGGCCTGTGCTAAGTCGAGCTTAGCGAAACACTTTCCCCCGTGTAACCTGGCCAGCAGATGGCTGACTACCGGCACCGGATACGCATTTGGGCGGATCGCCTTGTTGATGGTGCACTTGTAATCGGCGCATATGCGGACCTCCCCATTGGCCTTTAGTGCGGTTACAATTGGAGTTTCCCACTCCGCAGAATCAACAGGCACAAGGATTCCCTGGCCCACCAATTTGTCCAGTTCTGCCTCTATCTTGTCCTTGAGTGCGAACGGCACCCGGCGTGGTTTGAGTCGAATTGGGCGGACCTCCGGGTCTAGGTCGAATGTCACTGGGGGCCCCTTGAATTTCCCCAGTCCTTTTTTGAAAACTTCGGGGTGCGCCTCGCACACCTCCTGAATCGGGTCAGTCCCAACGGCATGCATCGCAACGGCGTGCACCCCCCCAATAAACAAACCCAGGGGCTGAAACCATTGAGTCCCGAGGAGGCTGCAATCTCCCCCTTTAAGCATGACTAGAGGGAGAGACGCGGCGTGCTTCTTGAATTTAACCTGAAATTCTCCAACCCCCAACACTGGAATGCTGTTCCCTTGCACGTCCCGTAGTGTGGACCTCAACGCTTTGAGCTTGGGTCGCCTGTGGGGGGCAATTCTCAAAAACTCCCTCTGGGAAATGATTGAATATGAGGACCCCGAGTCAATTTCCATTCTAATGGGAACCCCTTGAACTAGTACCTCAACAAAGTAGCGGGGGTGTCCTGCGGACACGCTGAATACTGGGGCGTCGTCCTCGCTGCCATCGGAGATGCGGCCCATGCCGTCCTGCTTCCGCGTGGCCTGAGCGCCGTCCTTGGGTCTCGTTGAGCGGTCTTGTCCCACGGAACGGTCTGCCGAGCTTCTCCGGGTCTCGCGCCTCTTCCTGCACACCTTGGCGATGTGCCCGCGGCGGCCGCAGTTGTGACACTCGGCCTTCCGAAAAGGGCATTTTACGCGGTCGTGGGCCGCTCCACAGCCGTCGCACCGCCGGCTCTCTTTCCGGACCCTCCGGACGTCCTCGTCGTCGCTGCTCTCTGCGGACGACCTCGAAGCTCGCCGGGCTGCATGCACCGGAGTCTCTGCCTTGCTCGACCTCGGCCGCCAGTCCTGGAGTTCTTGTACCCCAGCCTCGCAATGTTTTCAGTTTTATGTGCGCCCACTCCCGCCATGAGTACCAATCCTGTCACCTTACCGCCTTTTTTCTCAATTTTCTTACAGACCCTGGGTGTCGTATTACACCGGTGACAGTATGGCTGGTGGGCCACAGCTATGTGCACAGGGCAGCGCGTTACGCTGCGGCGACAGAATGGGGACCCCGACTGGGACTGGGTGACCACGCCAGTCTCGCATGGCATGGTAAGCCTGGGATGTTATGGCGGGAGCTGCGGCCTTTCCTTTTTTCTGGCCTGGGTGCTGACCCGCCCGACATTCTAATCATCCACCTGGGGGGCAATGATTTGGGCCAGGTCACCGGCTTATCGCTTAAGCATGCGATTCGCGAGGACCTCGCCTACTTGCATTATGTCTGGCCTGCCACAACCCTGGTTTGGTCGGACATTGTCCCGCGCCATTCTTACAGAGGGGGCGTTAACCTCCTGGCCCTTGACCGCGCTAGGCGCGCGGTCAATAAGGCAATGGCGCGGTTTCTTGCCAACAGGGCTTGGGGACGGGTTAGTCATCACCCCGATATTAGTCTACAAAATTATGACTTGTACGCAGGGGATGGGGTCCATCTGTCGCGAGGAGGTATGGACCTCCTGTTGGGTGATTGGCGAGCAGGCCTGTTGACCGAGCTGACGGTCTGGGGGGGGGGTCAGGTCTTCTTTGAAGCCCCTCCGTGTGGCGGGTAGCACTGGTAAGGTAAACAGTATGACCCACAAGTATCCGGCAGGTTCGCAATTGACTGGACAACACTAGACAGGAATAAATTAGTTAAACGTTGTCCGGTCAACGACGAACCAGGCGATGGGGTGATGACGATTGCTAACCAGCATGCATCACCCCTGTGATTTCACGGATACGCGTCAGAGGGTGGGGTCATAAGTTAGTTATTGACTACGGTCAATAACAAATTGATACAAATTGATACATTGTAACCAATTGCCGTTGGCAATTTTGGGGTGGTACCTTACCAGTGTTACTTCGGCCTGCTTGCCTTAGGAATTACGATTGGTCGTTTTACCAATGCAAATTTATAATTCGGACTAGGGCATTGAATCAATAAATGTGGCCCTATGCTGTTATCCACTTTCAATGTTGTCTGTGTCCGTTATTGGGGGGGTGCGCCTGCAATGCAAGCGCGGCGCCAAAATGGCCGCCGCGCCCTTTGCGGGCCCCCCCCCACAGGACAGAGAATCCGGGTAGTTAGGGGCGTGGCCAACTCCCTTATAAAAGGGGTGGCCACGAGGCAGCCAAGCTGCCATTTTACCTCAGCGACGGAGCGGAGAAGTTTTTTCCCCTCCACCCCCTCCCTAGTGAACAGTGTGATATTATGGTCGCTTCGGGGCCGGGTGGGAATTTTTGGTTGGGACCCATATTGGCTCCGGGTCCTGACTTTTTTGCCCATCCCACACTGTTGCTATGGTTTGATATAGGGGCTTTCTGTGTTCCTACTGTTGACTTTGGTCACATTGGCGGGTAGCACTGGTAAGGTAAACAGTATGACCCACAAGTATCCGGCAGGTTCGCAATTGACTGGACAACACTAGACAGGAATAAATTAGTTAAACGTTGTCCGGTCAACGACGAACCAGGCGATGGGGTGATGACGATTGCTAACCAGCATGCATCACCCCTGTGATTTCACGGATACGCGTCAGAGGGTGGGGTCATAAGTTAGTTATTGACTACGGTCAACAATTTGTTTGTTGTCAACAAACAAATTGATACAAATTGATACATTGTAACCAATTGCCGCTGGCAATTTTGGGGTGGTACCTTACCAGTGTTACTTCGGCCTGCTTGCCTTAGGAATTACGATTGGTCGTTTTACCAATGCAAATTTATAATTCGGACTAGGGCATTGAATCAATAAATGTGGCCCTATGCTGTTATCCACTTTCAATGTTGTCTGTGTCCGTTATTGGGGGGGGTGCGCCTGCAATTGTTTTGATGCCATGGTTGCAGAAGGAGTTTAATGTTGAGAATATAGGCACAGAAACATCTTGTTGTCTTTCTGGGTGACTCACACATAGCTTCGCTTATGCTTCCATTTATATGTGAAGATATATAAGAATGAATGTGCTATCTTTGCTCATAATTCAGTGAAGCTGCAAATATCTGTACATGACTGTAGGTGTACTTCACACTATATAATGGGAAACATTGGTGACAGAATCCATAAAGGTCATGTGGGAAGGGGTTTGTGACTATCTACATAAGACAGGGATGGCAGGCTTTCTTTAAAGCAGTAAACAGTCTTGCAGACTAACTAGTTTAACATAAGCTTTTATGGACAGCAGCCCATTTATATATTAACTTTTGAGGTACCACAAAACCCTCACTTTGCTACGGCAGACTGACACAAGTACCTGCTTGTAGTGTCTCTTATATTCCTCCAAGAGATAGATTTTAGCAAATGCAGCACTTATTTCTTCTAAATAACAAGACGTAACTGTGAAAATTCCTCTTCTGTCCCTTAACAGTTTGTTTTCACTTTAATCTGATTATATGCATCTGATTATATTTCATCTGATTTTATGTCTTCCAATGCAAGCATCATAGCCAAGTGCTTTGAGGATTTCTCTCAATAGGACCACGAAGACTCAGAGATACAACCTGTGGCAGCCTGCTGTCCACTTCAACCCACTATAATGTGACCAGTAAGGGTATAACAAATACAGTATTCATAACTTTGCTGATCCTCAACAAAAAAAGCATGTCCTGACACATCAAGACATGCCACTAGCGGGGGAAATTGTTAGCTGCTGTGAAATTCTCTGCACCTGGAAAAAAAGGTTTAAAAACCCAGCCTTTGAGTTTTTGCTCTTTCTTTCTTGTCAGCAGTAACATTTTCCAGAAAAGAAGAAGAAGAGGGGGGTTGTTTACAAACACCTTGCCTTTTTAATAAAAGCCCTAGCATTTTTGCACAGAATACAAGGTTTTCAAACAATACAAGATGAGGAGGTGTGTGTGTTGCTTGCACGAAGTGGAATCTTTTATGTACAAAAGCTACAGTGAATTTTTCTGCATGTGAAAGCTGTAATAGACACAACAACTCTTACAATTTCTAACCGTGGGGAGAAAACCTTTTACAATTTTCATTCTTACCTGCAGGAATGAAAAAACAAGGGAGAATTTATATCCCTCATGCTGAACAAGTTTTAGCATGAGGTAGTTCTTCAGTTTTGCTTTGCTCTCCCACAAAAATGGCTCCCTGACTTGTGCAATGCTATTTATGTAATGTTATTTAATGTTATTATGTAATGTTATTTAAATGCACAAGAAGCCCTGTAATACACCTAGGAGCCTAGTAGTGACTCAAAGGTGCCATTTGTCTCTTCCTTGTCACCAACAATATTCTTATTTTTTTTAGCCCTGCAGAAGCAAATGACTGAGCCAGAACGTAATTCTTCATTGCTCATATAGTGCTGCACAAAGACATTCAATCTCATTTTTTTGCAGTGAGTGGATCATGGGTATCTTTCCACCAAAGCCCTCAATTTTTTGTGGGGGGACACTTACCACCTTTTGTTGTAATGTGGCACCCTATTGTACATGTGGAGCCTGGGATATGGTGGTCCAGCCTCGAATTGAGGAGGAGAAAGATATTTTATTACCCTGCCAGTGAGAGCACTCTGAGGTGGTCGCCCGCTCCTCAATACAGATTGGCCCTTTTGCTAAGCATTTACTACGTCACATTTACACTATAGAAGTGGACGCACTTACAACAGCTGTAAATGCACCCGTGGCTGTGGTAAATGTGTTTACAACAGCCGCAGACACATTCTACTTGTCCATCTCTTTCCTATGTACACTGTGGCTCCAATCTAGCAGTAAGTTGCTACTACAGTAGACCCACCCACTGTGTTGACGGGTATTATATAGGGGCTTACCTGGCAAATCTCTATGGAATCAATGAGCCAGTGGTATCAATCAATCAATCAATCAATCAATCAATCAATCAATCAATCAATCAATCAATCAATCAATCAATCAATCAATCAATCAATCAATCAGTTTATTGTGCCAGTCAATTGACCATGGCAAAGTAGAAGAAGTCAAATAATAAAAACTAGAACATGCACACAACTAAAATTGGCACAATTTGTATACATTAAGATTGGATACATAATAGGTAAAACTTTACATATAAAACAATTTAGAATTGACACAATAAAATTGGTAAATGTTAAAACTGGATACATAATAGGTAAAAAATTTACATATAAAACAATAATAATAAATTTTGTGTGAGAAATTACTCTAGGTTGAAAAGATTTTTGCTAAAGAAACTCCACTCAGGGGATGTCCGAATGAAGCTCCTTTCATGTCCCAAAAATCCATTGTGCAGCACTCAGGTATCGAAAACCGACCTTCCAGTCTCCAAGCTCTGTGTTTTAACCACTAAGCCACCGCAGTATAAAACAATTAAAATGTTGTATAATTAAAATATAGTAAGACTGTTAGGGGCATCATTGGGGTATATCAGCCTTCAGTTATATTATTGTTGTTCTGAATCTTGATGCTAATTTATAAGGATAGAGTCCAAAGACTTCTCCCTGTGTCTAGCAGCCTTCACTGCAAATAGGGCTACATTTCTTGTTACATGTGGGTTTGTGGCCAGGAGCAGGAAGGCCAACTTTTCTTTAGGTTTCCGGTTGTTCATTCTCTGATGTCAGTATACAACTGGCAACACAAATATATAATCAGCTACATCTTCCACAATCGATGTCCCACATATACAGTCTGTGTCTCCCGAGCTTCATCATAGTTTCCATCTGTTCGAAGCACAATCTGGTAATAGTTCCCTGGTGTTCAATTTTCATGGAGTATGTCTGGTATTTTTAAAATTGATGCTCATATTATACCTGCTAACAATTTAACAATTTTTAAATATTTAAATGGCAGTTATATCAGATTCAAATTCCATGTCTGAAACTCTTAGTTAAAATATATATTCTGGTGGTATTTTCCCCCTAGTTAAATACTTGTATAGAGAAACCAGAATTAGGGAGTATTTTAGAGAATTTCTGTAACAAGAAATATTCACATTGGTATACCATATGTACTCGACTAATAAGTCGTCCCGAATATAAGTTGAGGGACCTAATTTGGACCTCTATTATTAGGAAAATAGATTGACCTGAGTATAAGTTGGGGGTGGAAAATGCAGCAGCTGCTAGTGATTTTCAATAATTAAAATACATGGAAATACTGTAAAATTAATTAATTTAGACATTTGTGTGGGTATGTTTTTGAGTGTTTATGTTGATCCGAGTATAAGTTGGATCCCATTTAGGACCTCATTTTGAGAGCTAAAAAACCCGACTTATACTCGAGTATATACAGTACTCTTTGTTCCTGTAAGCAGAGCTTGGGAAGCTTACTTTCCTCCACCCGGTTGATTTGGCATGAATAACTAGCTATCTTTACATGTATAGCACCAGTAATCATTCCCATGCCCAATTCTGCTGTGATTAGGCAGGATGGGATAGATTTCAAAACTCCTAGAATCATATGTAAGAATTAGTTTTGGATTCTTTTGATGTTGGTGAGTTTAGCAAAACCCCAGATTTCCATGCCAAAACTTAGCATTGATATTATCTTTGCCTTATAGGTATTTAGAATTGTGGGTAGTGTGCCTGGGTGTGAAAAGTTCAGTAATTTGTTTAAAGATTGTAGACCAGCACCTGTTTTCAGTTCACTTCTTTTTATTTGTAGAGCCCAAAAGCCAGTGATGGAGAAAGTAATGCCAAGATAATAGGATTTTACCTGCTCTAGAATTTATATGCCATCTGTCCACCCACCCTCCCCCATTGCGGAAGACTATGACTTTGGATTAAGTATTATTGATAACAAGGACATTTTCTGAACAGTAGGTAATATAGTTCGGTCAGTGATGCACTGCAAAAAAATTTACTACCTACTCTGTGGACTGGCCAAATCTGTGGGCAGGGCCAAATCTGTGGGCATGGCCAAACATCCTGCATTATGGGCTATGGAGGTGGGCATGGGCAACCAAGTGGGCATGGTATGGGGGAATTTCCGCTACCGGTTCTGCAGAACCTGACAGAACCTGCTGCAGTGCATCACTGTTTCTCATAATGGGCTAGTAGTACTTTTGATTTACTACTCTATTGAGAAATTAAGTGAATGGACTGATCTGGAAATAGCTTTACAAATGGCCTGTGCAGATAGAAAAGGCAGGGAATAATTAAAATTTTCAGTCCCTCTGACTTTGGTGTGAATTTGATGAATTTTTCATCTGACACTGTTTGTGTAGTTGGGTTATGAGCTTTTGTGTCTGCATCTGTAGACACATATGTATGCAAGTTTTCAGTCAAGGGGGGATGTCCAGTACAGTACACACTTTAGCAATGTGGTCCAATACATGTATAGTTTTCAGTTTAAAATGCACTTGTCCATCCCATGTTACCTTATGGCAGCAAATTTTTCTTTGCTGTCACACATGCTCAGTATGAACTTGTGTTGCCAAGCAACAGTTTATAAGCTAGATAGAAAGGGGAGGGGATGAAGGCAAAAGGTTCTACTGCTTATATATTGATATTTCTGCCTTGGAAGCAGTCAGAAAGGGCTTCTGTCAGGACTGGAAAAATCTGCTGAAAACTGAAACTGTCTGACGCAGGGAAGGAGAAATGTCTTGAAAATAAAGGGCAAGCATTTCAACTGAATGATTTTAACCTTATGTCTCCTAGTAAGACAGAGATTTGACAAAGATAGTGCCTGTGTTGCATTCCCCTTCATTTCCCTTTTTATATTCTTGAAACTGTTACAGCCTCCTTGCTGCAATTTGTTTTTCACCACCTACGATGCTTTCTCTTTCTGTTCATTGGTAATGAGTTTGGGCTACTTTGTATCAGTGCTCTGTGGTGTGCCATCCATATCTTTGACAGGTGTACCATTGATCCTAGTTCATGCCTGGCACTGCCTAATTCCTGTTGCTTCTTGCTTTCATCTCTGACTATAGGGACTATAGTTCTGTCACTGATAGCATCGGGTTACAACATTTGGCAGTGGAGGTGGGCTCTGGTCTTAAATTCATTTGGAAACCATATGTTTCTGACACTACCTCTTCGAAAAGTTTTGAGTTGCTGTCAAAGGAGACTGCCTCCAATGTGTGTGTGTGTGAGAGAGAGAGAGATAGGGGACGGGGTGGAGGGGAGAGGGAGGGAGAGAGTCAACAGCCTCTGAATGAAAGTTCAATTTGGTGGATTTGATTTGGTTTGAGGTTTGTGAAGGATAGAACCACTATCTTTAACAATTTTTGATTACAGCCTTTGACAGGAGAAGCTCTGCTCTGGTCCTAATCTGATTTGGGAATCAGTGATTTTTGACACAAATTCTTAAAAAACATGGGGCACTATCAATAAAAGGTTGTGCTTGCTGGATTTTGGTTTAGTTAGTTTGTTTTTTTGGGAGGGAACAATAATAAAACTATCTTTGACAGTTTTTTATTTCAAATTTTGACAGGGAAAGTTCAGCCTTTGGGTATCTGTTGTCTTCAAAACCAACTCTCTGGAAAGCATGGTGGATACTCTTGAATAATGATGGTTTGTGATCTACCGTGTGAGACTTTTTGTTTTCAGCTGTTTGTGAATTGGTACTAGCATTAAAATCATCAAACCCACAGTTTGTTTCCACTTGAATGTGTTACATTCAGGAGAATTACTCAGACTCACTTTGGATTTTTTTAAAAAAAGTAGTTTAACAATTGCTGGATTGCTTGATCTCCCAGCTAAAACATGCCATGCTTATCTTAGGGGGAAGGAGAAAGATACACATGGAGACTATGGAGGAAAAATAAGCCAAAAGGTAGAGAAGAGAGCATAGAAAACAGGATAGGTGCTTGTTGGCATTATTAAACAATAATGTTCCCCTCTTCCCCACTTGTGCAGACAAGAGGCTCATAGAATAAAACATATTAGAATCAAAAAGCAACAATTTCTGCTTAACAGTGAATATAGAAAAACAGAAACAGACTCTTCCTTTCAACCATTAGGATAGAGTCCCAGTTGATTTATAGAAAAAGTGTATCTCAGACTGCAAGCTTCAGCCCTGTTTTCATATGGCAAATTCAGTCAGGACTACTAGACATAGGATGGGAAGAAGAAAGAATTGTTTGGTTGGAAGGGGAAGCTAGGGGCTAGATTGAGTATTCCTTGTGACAGGAGTAGAAGAAATAACTAGAAATGAATAGTTTACCAACGGTAAAAGGTATGCATGGGAAGGAGAGAAAAATGTGTTTGAATACTTTGCTTATTAACTGATAGATTTTTTAGTGTTTTAAAATATGTTTTACAATTGTTTTTACTCCTGTTAGATATTTAACTGCTTTAATATAATATTTATTGTATTTTAAAATAGTTATAACTAATGGGCAAAACAAACAAATAAATAAACAGTCCCCTATTTATCGCCTCTGGATCAGCAAATTCTGTTGGAAATGGAAATACCTTCAGAGATGTATGATGTTACATACATCATTGTATGTAACAATGATGTTAAGAAAATTGAATTATGAAACAAACTTATAAGGAAATTATACTAGTAACAAATTTGTCAATCCCAAGGGGTCTCTTGTGGATTCCCCATGCCCTGTGGGCATGGAACGGCCCTTGCAGAGGCCACCTCGGTTGAGAAAACTCCTGGCCCGTCGGCTCTGCGGGCACAGAAATTAAGGGGAGTGGATTAATGATAGGGTTTGATTCACCCACTTCTGACCTGACCTACAGCTCTGCCAAGTAAGCAGATCACTAACTCCTGTTAGATATTAGGCAATCACTCATCTCCGAGTTTAGCATAATCCCTGGTGCAAATAGTGGCCATATTTACCCCTGTCTAAGCCCTAGACAATGGTGTTTCCCCTGTCAATGTTTGCCCACGCTAATTAACTTCCCCAAGAGAGATTCCCCATTAACCTGAGTAAATAGGTGATGTGATTTTCTGTCAGATGACCATTCTACCATGCGCAGCCTTGAACATAATATATACTGATGATTTTCCCTCAATAAATCACTGGTCTTCGCTCCATCTTGCCTCGTGTCGTTCCTTTGACCAGTCTCCTCCGGGATCCTAAGGGCCTCCTCACGGCCCCAATCCAACAGTCTCTAGCTGATATAAAATTATAGAATGGATGATGATGTCAAACTTTGCCTGTGTTTGGCAATTTCTGATTATAGTTTTGAGATGACAGGTTGTATTTGTTGTCATTTTATGTCTGGTTTATGTCCTTCACATTTATGTTTCACGATAGGAGAACCTCAGGCTTTCTCAGTTCTTTCAAGGATGCTCTAAGTGTGAACAATTGGATGAACTGAAGGAAAGCATGTTTATTGCAAAGAAAACAAATCAGTCCCTTCTTGCATAAGTTCTCTGTGGAAAATGATAGAAAGATACTTACATCTGGTAGTTTAGCTGAAGAATCTCATCTTGTAGATGTCAAAGGGTGAAGGTTTCTTTATCTCAAAAGTTAAGAGGCCAGATGGCATTCACCAGAGAGTTCTTAACTCAATATAAAATTGCTGAACAAATAGCTACAATATGTACATTGTCACTAAATCCACTCCCTGCCAGAATGCTGGAAGTTGGCCAATGTAGCACTGTTTGTTTATTTATTTATTTTAAAGTATCTAGGGAACTGTAGCCTTGTCATCGTAAATTTTGCCTTACATGCAAGGTGGAAAACATAATGAAGCCCTCAACTACTATGGCTCTTGCAAAAGGAACACTAACCTTAGTCTTTTAGTCATGTGGTCAATAAATATGCTGAACTGTCTTTATTTGTATCAGAGAGTAGCACAATTTGAAATCGTGGATGCA
The DNA here is from genome assembly GCA_035047305.1 of Bradypodion pumilum. Lineage (NCBI taxonomy): Eukaryota > Metazoa > Chordata > Lepidosauria > Squamata > Chamaeleonidae > Bradypodion > Bradypodion pumilum. The sequence continues at coordinate 182,050,903 of JAWDJD010000004.1, read as the reverse complement.
TCTGGAATATAGGGAAAATTCAAAACAAAGTGAAATGTAAAAATGGTTAGACAGCTTTTGACAAAAAGTGGGTTGCTTAAATAGCATTATCGTGGCCACTGGAATAAGCCAGCTCTATCTCTTCTGTCTCGGAGCCAGCCCTGAGACTTTATTACAGCTGTTGGGTGATTGATGTCGGACACCATTGTTGCTGTATCCAGGCAGACATTACTCTGTCCTCTAGCACCCCAAATTCACGTTGGCTGGGGTAAGGTCAGGCAAAGAGGCGACAGGCATAACTGTGGGCTAGGAACAACGAGGAGGTTAGTTAGGGTTTGGCTTTCCTGAGTGGATCACTGAGGGATCATGTAACTCAGAGAAGCTTCCCATAAGGGTTGCAGGAGAGAGTAGTTCAATTAGTGAAGAGGAAAGACTGATCCATCAGCCTGGCTAATCGGCGACTCAACGCAGTTCAAAGTTCCACTCTTTTGCTCCCTTCAGAGTTGGGAAGATTTTTGCAGGGACTGAAAAGTATATTTCAGCTTTTACTTGACTTGCCATTTGGCCATCTTACTTCCCACCCCAGAGTCCATGTGTAGGTGAAGGTCCTTTTCTTTTGGGTGTATGTTCTTCACCCTGCATTTGCCTTGTCTTGTCTGTCCTGTTTTGTTTTGAAATAATAAAGTTTTTTGGTGTTAAATCACTATCAGAACTATGACATTCACTTGGTGTTTTGAGGCATTAAGTCTAGTTCCTGGTTCTCAGACGTCAGGCTGCAGATAGAGAGCAGCAACTGCTCTGGTCACCTACCAAAAAAGAAAAGCAGGTGAATTCAAGACCTAGCTCAGAAGTCCTCTTTTGGAAGGTGTGTTCCTGGCGAGGAGCGGAAAGGAGTGCAAAAGATTTTCCCCTGGCACAAGGACATCCCAGGAGCATGTTTGGGTGCCTGGAAGTGGCATTGTCAGGAGTCAGAGATCGTCATCCACACTACTACTGGGGTCCATTCCATCACACTGTAAAATCCATATTAAAAAGAAGAGGGTATTGATAGGACAGAATACAGTGAAACAGAATAGTTTCCAAGTGTTAAAGAATCAGAGAAGGGTGCATCTTCTCTTCCTCTCTGTTTGGTGTACATGTCATACATACAACTGGGGGAAATGGTAGAAGGGATATTAATAATTTAAGCTATACAGATGACATCATGTTACTAACAGAAAATAGCAGTTACTGTACAGTACTTGAAATGGCTGTGGAGGAAGAAAGTGCAAAAGCAATCTTGCAGTTGAACAGTTAACGTTTAAGAAGGGGGAATTGTGACGGCAGCAGAGATGCATAATTTTAGCATTGACGATGAAGACATTAACATTGTTAAGGACTTTCTGTACATTTCAGTCGTCAATCAAAACAGCAGCTATGAAGATCATTAAGAACAAAAATGTGTTGCTTGAGACTAAGGAAAAGATAATCCATATGGTGGAATTTGTTACTACTGTTTATGAAAGTGAAAGCTGGACAATGGAAACTGACAAGAAAAAATATTAACTCATCTGAAACATTGAATAAGGGATGAGTTTTGTGTATACCACAGGCTACTAGGAAAGCAAATCAATTGATTCAATGGAAGCCTGAACTCATTTGAATCTAAAATGACTAAACTGAGAACATTTCACTGGAAAAGATAATATTGCTTGGAAAGTAAAAGGCAGTAAGAAAAGAAGAACACATTTGAGATGGTTTATTTAAAGAAATGGCTTTTAGTTTGCTAGAGCTAAGGAAGGCTGTACGTAACAGGACTTTTTTTTTTTTGCAAGTCATTAATTAATAGGGCCACCATAAGTTTAAAGTGACTTGACAGTACATAACAATAAGTTGAAACAAAAAACTTGAGTTGCTGATCCTATGAAGAGCTTTCACATATAGGGAATGTCCTCCTTTCAGATTGTCACTTTCCACATTTTGATTGTGTTGAGCTTTCAGCAGGCAATCCCATCATGCTTTGTGTTTGTTTTGTACAATGACATAGAGTCATTCACTGTTTTGGATCTAACATCCAATCAATAAGCTAAATGTGCCTTTCCTCCAAAAGGTACCTGCTCATATATTCTGTACCTCTGTCTCTGTGTGTCCTGGTTGAAGTTTAAATAGAAGGCCCTCTCATTGTGCCCACATCAGTCTTGATGCTGATTGGACTGGGTGGGTGGGGGTTTTCTATGGTTTTGTGGTCTTTGTTCTGCTTTTTTAACATTGTGAGCGACACAGAGTGGGAGGGCATCCCAGATAGGCAAATAAATAAATAAATAAATAAAATACTATATTGCCAGTTTAGCATAGTCTAGTCTTTCTGTCTGACTGATGCAGTTGTTTTTCTGACTCAAAATGTTTTAGTCTGAGAAAGCCAGTGCCCAGTACCCTCTTGGAACCATCATTTGCTTTAAAGATTGTTCATCCCTCTTTTATTGCAAACAAGATGAAGTGAATTGCTGTATTATATTTTTTTCCATCTACCAGATAACTTTATTTGAACACACACTTTGTAAATACAGTTTCTTTATTTCTGCTAAAACTGTGCCTAAGCATTTGTACTTTAGAAACTAAGGAGAATGAAAAGGGGAACTGAGGTGGATTTGCATTTTAAAACATTCAGCTTTAATCCTTGGGACTTTCTAGCGACACCACTTTGCAAAGATTATCCAACAGATGATGGAGGGGGGTGGAATGGCAGTCCTTCCACTCCCCTGTGTTTATTTTAAATAGATCATGAAATACCCAAATAGGGCGGGAGAGACAAAATGTATTGACACAAAGCTGACCTTGCATTGAAATAAGAGGTATGTGCTTCATTCCACTGCCCAGTGGGGGAGATTTGGACTTAATTTTGCATAGTGCCTAGAAATGATGCAAATTGTTGTCCAAACAAGCTGTAGGAGCGAATTTGATGGAGAATAGCTTAGAAACTCCAAGATGGTAACGAGATTTGATTTCAAGCATCTAAACATCCAAGGAACATGACAGCATTAATTAAACAGAAGTTGAAAGAGGGAGTCAAGAGGGTCAAATCTCTCCAGGAGAGTTGGTAGTTATTGCAAATCACAATAATAGGTGCTCAGCTGGAATGTAGGTGCTCAGCTGGAATGTATACTACAGATTAGAAAGGTGCAGGAGAATGCCAATGTAGTTAACAGCAGAGTCATATTAAAAGTGGAAGTTTAGCTCAAAGAAGAGGAACAAAACAGAGTACAAAGTTAGAAATAATAAATGAATGTTGGCACTTTCTTTCTTTATTCATTTTGGATGCACCACCAGCATATAATAGCATAAAAAGCTACAAGTAACACATCTAAAAACAAAATAGGATTAAAAAGGGCTAGATGACATCCGCCCAATATCAGGCCACACCAACAGCATTTCCTCTTGCCAACATAAGGTACTCCTCAGTGCACATTGAGGGGCATCATGTGCTTTGTATCATATGGAAGATAGTTTGTTCTTCTCTGCATTCACACAGGCTGTCATCTACAGGGAAACCCCACTTTCTCAGATTAGCCCTTGATCTTTCTACCCCTGTACGCAGTCTATTTAAAGCTTTCCACACAGACCATGGTTCTTGGCCAGGTGGTAAAGAGATGTGGTTCTGCCCAGTTTCTGGTAGCTCCTTGCTCCCCTTCCATAGTTCTAAGGCAGTCTGTGGGGGCTGGTTGTTCAGAGTAAGCTATGCCTTGATTTCAGTCTCTCCTTTGGTGGTTGTTGATCAAATAGCAGGTGTGTTTTTTGGGAACTTGTTTTGACCCACTCTTTCTGAGCAGCACTTTCTCAATGGATTTTTGGTGGATGCCAGCTAAGTACTTTTTGTATGGGAGTTAATTTTAAATATCCTGTGACCAGTCTCACTGTTTTATTTAAGGCCACAATCACCTGTTTTGCATGTTTTGATCTGTTTTGCAGGTTTTGATCTGTACCACACTGGACTAGCATATTCTCCTACAGAGTAACATAAAGCTAGCGCAGAAGTTCTTAATGTGTGAGGTTAGGCACCCCATTTTGTGCCTGTTATTTTCCACAGAATATTGTTCCTGACAAAAACCTTTTGTTTGGTATTAGGGCAGTGGGTCTTGAAAGTGAGAGTTCGATCCAGGGTAACTCCCAGATATTTGGGTGAATCAGATTCCAAGTCACTGCAGGCTTCTTGATGGCACTAAGGCAAGTGGAAATAATTTGCAAAACACATGGCTAAAAAGATTTAGACCAACAACATTTTTTCTTTAAATACACCAGAAGGAAAGTAGCCAGGGAGTCGTCTCTTCTGGCTTGTATAGTCTCCAGGAAATGAGGCTTAAGGAGAGGTAAGACTTTGCGCTGTAAGATATGTGGGCTGGATTCTGTTGAGGCAGTCATTTCCAGAGTAAGAAATGAATATTGCAACAAAAATGATCTAATGAACATAAAACAAAGCAAAGTGACCAATAAAAAATCTAATTCTGTAAATATTTTCAGACGAGTGGTTATTTTAATCTGCTAGAGGAAAAGCAACTGATTTTTGATACATTATAGGCTGAAACATTTAGTACTGTATAAGCTCTTTGGACTGATCCACATGTCCAGATATTTGGAGTATACTATTCTCAGTTGGCAGGAAGACCTGTGTGGCATATAAAGAAATTGTAGTATTTGCCTATTTTGTGAATATATTTTTATATAAGCAAAGGTGAAGATAAAAGTTTAGGTTATAGACTGGCTGACATTCCTTGCTGTGACAGCTTCTGGGAGGAAGGACAAGTTCTTATATATAAATCAGGTGGAACTTATGAGTGTCCAGGGCTCTCAGCTGCAACAGGCTGTGAGTCCAGTCCTGCAGGACTTGGGCAGCCCCCCCCCCCCATAAAAAGACCTTCATCCAGACATGGACTCTGGGGAGCAGCTGCAAATCCTGACAATAGACGTGTTTCATTATGATTTGAGCACCCATCTCTGTCCCAGCTCCTGCCAACCTAGCAGTTTAAAAGCAAGAAATTGCAAGTAGATAAATAGGGACCATTTCGGTGGGAGAAGATCTTGAAGGAGCCTCATTCAGGCATCCCCTGAGTAGAGTTTTTCCAGCAAAAATCCTTTCAACCCAGAATGATTTTTGATACAAAATTATTATTATTATTATTGTTATTATTGTTGTTATTATTGTTGTTATTGTTGTTGTTGTTATTATTGTTGTTGTTATTATTGTTGTTGTTGTTATTATTATTATTATTATTATTATTATTATTATTATTATTATTATTATTATTATTATTATTATTATTATTATTATTATTATTATTATTATTATTATTATTATTATTATTATTATTGTGGTGCCAGACCTCAGGTGTAGTCAGGAGGACACTCTCTGACGCCTGGCAGCACCACTCAGGTCACCCAAACTTATTCTTGGGCTGCCCTTGCAGTCTGGCCAGGGGAAAAGCTATCTGGCTTCTCACTCCTTTCAGCTCCTTGCCAGGACTGTATTCTCTTAAAAAAGAGAAGGAAAAGGACCCTTGGGCCATATGCCTGCCCTTCCTTGTTGGTAGCTGACCCAAGCAATAGCCACTCTCTGCCTGTATCTAGAGATTTAAGAAAAAGCAACTGGATTTAGTGCCCCAGAATGTTCAGTGAACCTCTCAGTTCTACAGTTGTTGTTTTTTAAAAGGAAGAACTTCATTGATAAAAACAAAGCAAGATGAACAAGGCAAAACCAGGGTGGCACAGCCTCCCCCCCCCCCACACACATAAAAAGACCTTCATCCACACATGGACTCTGGGGAGGAAAGCCAAAAAGAGAAAGAACAGCCCATGCAAAAACTACCCAACTCAAAAAGGAACAAAAGACTGGAACCTTACCAGCATTGCAGGGCTGAAAGCTAGCACACCAGTCTTTCCTCCTTTGCTGTGCTCCATGGGGCAACCCTTGCAAGAAGCTCCTCTGTGGTTTGAGTCAGAAAGCCATCCTGACTCCTAAGTGATCTGCACACAGGACAAAGTCCCAACGCTGGCTCTGGGATGAAAGAGATAAGGAAGGCTGTCTCTTGACGCTCCCAGCTGGCTACAGTTTCTGTACCTCAAAGTTAGTTTGATCTCTACTCTTTCTGCCCTATTAACTCTTGAGGGGCAAGTTCTTCACATCCACCTTACATCTAAATAATTTGTAACAGAACACATGGTTCCTCTTCCTTCACTGGCTTTTATTTTCATAGCTGTTATCCCAGATCTGAAATTACCCTTTTAATTATTTTTAATTATTTTTATTTCCAATAAAGATACTTCTCTCTTTATTTTTCATTTGCCATCCACTTTAAGGTTAGGCTTCCATATGCACAAAGCACCACACTAACACGCACCCATTCACAACACTTTGCAGATAAATCTATTTAAATCTATGCAAAGATCTATTTTTTACCATTTTTCAAAGAGTCACAATTGTGATCCTTTGAGCTCTGCAAATACCATTTACTTGAATAAGAGTAGACCAGGGCTCTGCTCTGGAAGCAGAGCTTCAGTCAGAGAGTATATGCAATTGCATTGGTGGTAGACCTGGCCTCGCTCCAGAAGCAAGGCCAGGGACGAAGTGTCTATGCCGCCTGAGGGAAGTAGACAGCCCGGGTTAAAAGAATCCATGGTAGTCTGGGACTCGATAGCAAATGGGATTTTTTAAAAACCAAAGCTGAGTAGACTGGGGCTGTTCAGAGAATGAGGGCAGGCATTTCAAAGGCAGGTAAACCACCCTGACTTTGAGAACAATTTTTTTAAAAAACAGAAGGGGGACAAACAGTAGACCACCACAAATTTGAGAATGTAATTTTTAAAAAGTAAAGGATGGTAGACTGGGAAATTCTCTTGGACAATCATATCTAATTAAGAAGTTCCACAAGCCAAGCATGTTCATTGCGGGCATGTTCAACAACATCACTCTGCTATTGGTTACTGTATTGAACTGTCTCCACCTAATCCCCTAACCTCCTCCTTCTAGTCTTTGCTGGCATTTTCTGGGGCTCCACTCTGGAAGCAGAGCATGCTCCTCTCATGGCCTGGCTGGTCAGAGGGGAGGTGAAACACCTGGCCCTGCAGCTCCAGGGCTGCAAAAGGCAGCTGTCATCTCCGCCGTGAAGCCCTCATGCTCCTCTCATGGCCTGGTCGGTCAGAGAGGAGGTGAAACACCTGGCCCTGCAGCTCCGGGGCTACAAAAGGCAGCCGCCATCTCCACTGTGAAGTCCGCACGCTCCTCTCATGGCCCGGCTGGTCAGAGAGGAGGCGAAACACCTGGCCCTGCAGTTCTGGGGCTGCCAAAGGCAACCATCATCTCTGCTGCAAAGCCCACACACTCCTTCCATGGCCATGCTGGTCATGCTGGCGAAATTTTTGGTCACATGGCTTTCCATATGGTCCAGTCAGCTATTTGAGGTGAAGGCATTTTTGGTGGTTGATTCTGCGGATAAGACTAAAGGAGATGTTGCCAATGCTGCTTCTCAGTGTCCAGGACTTCACCGCCCTGTCGGGCTGTAGAAGGTCGGCGGTTACAGCTGGACTCCTATTGCCATCCAACTGCCTTTATCTTTAGTGCCCACCCCCGTTCCCCAGTTGGACTTAAGGACTGTGTTGGTGGGTGGTCGGTTTTTCTGTACCATCCACCTCATGGTTCCAGACTCCCAGTGGTCGGGCAGGAGGGTTTGGGCAGCATAGTAATATAGTGACTTGTTATTGAAGCTGAGCAATATGATTGATATTTTTTTGAATTTTATTAGTGTTTATTATTATTAATGTATTGTTATTTCCTTTGTTTATAGCTATGATTATTGTATTTTTGCCATTGTATTTTTGATGTTTATTGCTTGCCTGTATTTTTATGTACTCTGTTGTAAACTGCTTTGAGTTATTGTATGATAAGAAAAGTGGTATATAAATGCAAAAGTAAAGTAAAGTAAAGTAAATTTGTAATCTTTTTACCAAATACCACTATTTACATAAATACTTACTATTGTAACTCAAAATTGACTTATTTATCTATGAAATAACAGCCTGCTGCTAGGTTATTGTTTCTTTGTAAATACTTTATTGTAACTTTAGATAGATGATAGGATTAGTAGTTGTTTTACTAGGCTTTATATATTTCTGCTATACAGTGTAGTGTGAAAATCTCAGTTTGTTATTTGAATAATAGGAAAATGTGAAAACAGATTCTTGACCTTGTTGTAAAGCTACTTTAGGAGTGAATGTGTGCATGCATATGTGTCTGTGCATACATGTGCATGGGTGCAAAAACAAACAATTTTCTCTTCTATGATTTGCACAGATATTCTCTTTAGTTTACAGATTAGAAATTGAGGATTACACATTGCTGTTTCTGGATTTGGGCTTCTTCTGGTCCATCGTAGTACACATATGTTATATCATATGATTTCAGAAGTGAAGCTACAGGGGAGTAATCCTCCCTCCCCCCCCCTTCAAAATTGAGGATAAAGTACCCTCAAATTATTTTCTATACCCTACCACTGAGTGAAGTGGCTTTTACTGTGCTTTCAACAAGGAAAGAAAAAGAGAGAGAGAACAATTTTGCATTAATGTAAATAAGACACCTTGCACAATATGTCAATAACTGCTGCTTTGTTGCATGGACTTCAGGCCAGAAACATGAACACATTCTTTAAAAGAACCAACCACATAGTGTATGTTGAGTGTACCCATATGTTTTGCTTCTCAAAGCTAAAAGACAACCTTTTGTGCAGAAACTGTGAAAATTATGCAAATGTTAACAAGAAAAAACACAGCACTCTATGCCTCACTGGCATCTATCCTATGCCAGAAGGAGCAACTATCTGACAATCAGTATATGGCAGTATTCAATTCCTGTCTTAGCATAATTTGTGGGAGTGCTTTCAGCTTGTGTCTTTGGAGGAGGTGAACAAGGTGTTTGCACACTGTAAGCCGATGTCCTCTCATTTTGATTCTTGCCCATCATAATTAGTAAAATTTGCAAGTGTGTCTGGGGAGTAGGCAATGAATACAGTATAATCAGTGGTAGGGTATAGAAAATAATATGATGGTACTTTCTCTTCAATTGTGAAGGGGGGGGGAGAGGATTACTCCCCTGTAGCTTCACTTCTGAAATCAAATGATATAACATAGCTGGGAGAGGATAGCGTCCCCTCTTGAGTAAAAGAAATAGTTATTCATCCACTCCTGAAGAAATCAAAGTTACCTACAGATGTCTTGGACAACTATCGGCCTGTAGCTATTATACCATTTTTTGAGCAAGGTCACCAAGAGAGTAGTGGCTGACCAGCTGCAGACATTCTTGGAGGAAACCAATTGCTTGGATCCATTCCACTTGGGTTTCAGATCTTGTCAAGGTACTGAGACCAGATTAGTTGCTGTTATGTATTGATGCAATGTTCCCTTTAACAGAATGTAACCAGTCAATGTATCCAATTGTATCTAATCAGGAACACATTGTAACAGGCTGTATAAGGATGCGAGCTAAGTGGCCACAGGTGGCAGTAGTGAGCATCCAGCGCACATGGTACAGATTCCCCGAATACCTGAAGAGCGGGAAACCTTCCCGCCACACCGCACGATCAATGACATCACGCGGACAGTAGCCAATGAGCTACCACACCGGCATATTCAAATGCACAGTGTACTATAAATAGAGCTGTTTGTCCGCCATTACCTCATGTTCACTCTGACCATCATGCAATAAAGTTGTGTTTAGCCTTGTTATGGCTCCTTCTATTGTCTTCATTGCAAGACACCAAATTGGCGACGAGGATGGGATGGCATCCCAAAAAGTGAACATCGCACCTTTCGACACCACAAAGCCAGAGAAATGGGAACTCTATGAACAGCAGTTCCTATATGCGATGGACCTCGAGGGCATTGAGGAAGAAGCCCAGTGCTGAGCGTACCTGCTGGCCCAGTGCGGCCTGGAAACGCTACAGCTGGCAATGAACCTCCTGACACCGAGGCCGCTCAGGGAGGTACCCCTAGACAAGATCCTCACCGAGCTGAGGAAGCATTTCTGCCTGAAAGTGTCAGTGTTCCCGGCAAGGCTGGCCTTTCAGCAGCGGTGTCAGTGGGCCGGTGAGTCTGTGGCCGACTTCGTGGCAGCTCTGAGGGTGGCTGCCGTGCCTTGCCGGTGGGGAACATTCCTGAGCGAGGCGCTGCGAGACAGGCTCCTGCTGGGCCTGCGAGATGAGGGGGCCAGGAAAAAATTACTGGCCAAGGATGAGAGCATCTCCTTTGAGCATGTCCTATGAATTGTCCAAGCTGTTGAGTCAGTGCAACAAGGTGAACGGGTGTGCCAGGCCAGGACCTTGGCGACTGCCCCCCCTTGCCTGCAGTCCCAGTCCACAGCTGTTCCTCCCACAGAAAGCAGGGGCCCTCCGAGTCCACCACGTCCACCTCCGACTTCAGTGAGGACAACGATGTGCAGCGGGTGCAGAGGAGGCCCAAGGTTTGAGACTGCGCCAGAGAGGACCGCCGCTGCGACGGATGCGGGACATTCCACGACCGGAGTCGGTGCCCATTCCGGAAGGCGGAGTGCTACAACTGCGGGTGGCACGGGCACATCGCAAAGGTCTGCAGCAGGCGATGAGACGACGGCAAGGGCCAGGAGGAACAGCCCCAATGGAAAACAGATGGGGTCAGCAGGATCTTCGACAATGACAAGCCGCAGGAGCACCGCGTGTCTCGACGAGTTCCCGACAACCATGATCAGGCGGTTCACAGCGTGCCTTTGAGGCACCCCCGGTTTTTTGTTGAGGTACTCATACAAGGGGTCCCAGTTAGGATGGAGATAGACTCAGGGTCATCGTACTCCATCATCTCCCACCAGGAATTTTTGTGTATTCTCCCAAAGTCACACCCCAAGCTGAAAGCCCTAAAGACTAATCTACGGGATGTTCAGGGGGAAAGTATCACAGTGTTGGTGGTGGGGGAGTTCAAGGTGAGGTTCAAGAGGTGCTCTGCGCAGTTGCCCCTAGTGCTCTTAAGGGACGGGTCCTGCTGCCTCCTAGTGGTTTGGCCCCCTGGGGGTTTTCATTGGAGGCATATACGCCGTGCAGGCTGACCCAATCAAGGAGGTGTGTAACGCACACCCTGCTGTCTTCGAGAAGGGGCTCGGGAAGTTCATTCGACATGGAACCCGACATCCGGCCCATCAGGCTCAAGCCACGGAGAGTGCCATTCGAACTGAAGGACAAAATTGAGACTGAACTGGACAAACTGGTGGGTCAGGGGATTTTGGTACCTGTGGACTCTGCCGAGTGGGAAACCCCCATTGTTACGGCGCTTAAGGCTAACAGGGAGGTCAGGATCTGCTCTGACTACAAGTGCACGATTAACAAGGCAATTCGCCCAAATGCGTACCCGGTGCCGGTAGTACGTCACCTGTTAGCAACTTTGCACGGGGGGAGGTGTTTCACCAAGCTAGATTTAGCACAGGCATATCAGCAATTAACAGTGACCCCAGGTGCAGCTGCCGCTCAAACCATAGTTACTCATAAGGGAGCCTTTAAAGTAACGCGCCTTCAATTCGGCATAAATTCGGCCCCAGGAATTTTTCAGTCCCTTGTCATGTGGACAGTAGCCAATGAGCTACCACACCGGCATATTCAAATGTACAGTGTACTATAAATAGAGCTGTTTGTCCACCATTACCTCATGTTCACTCTGACCATCAAGCAATAAAGTTGTGTTTAGCCTAGTTACGGTTCCTTCTATTGTCTTCATTGCAAGACACCAAAGTTGCACTGCACAATGACCTTCTCCAGGATGTGGTCAGGGGAGCTTCATTCTTCTTGGCTATCCTAGATCAGGGGTGCCCAAACTATGGCCTTGGGGCCAGATCCATCCCCCAAGGCCAATTCATCCAGCCCACACCCGAAAGCGGAAGTAAAACACACATTTTACTTCCACTTCCAGGGAGTGATGAGGGCAGTGTGGGCTGGATGAATTGGCACTGGGGGCCAGATCTGGCCCCTAGGCCACAGTTTGGGCACCCATGTCTTAGATCTTTCAGCGGCTTTTCTGACCATGGTAACTTAGTGAGACAGCTGTCCAGGTTGGGTATTTGGGGCACTGGTTTGAGTGGTTTGAGTGGTTCCATTCCTTCCTCAGCAGTCAAACCCAGAAAAACCAATTTGAGGAGTTTGTTTCGGCCCCATGGACCCTCCAGTGGAGTGTTCCACAAGGGTTGATTATCTCCCCATTGTTGTTTAACATCTGTATGAAGCCAGGAAAGGGGGAGACCCAGAGACTTGGAGTTCAGTGTCATCAATATGTGGATGACACTCAACTCTATTTTTATTTTATTGATTCGACTTATACCCCACCCATCTGGGATGCCCTCCCACTCTAAGTTCTAAGTAATTTTTTTTTGGGGGGGGTTCAAATTCAAATAACATTCCCTTTTAAAGCCATTTTATTGTAGAGCATTCTTGCTTCCATACTCAAGTCAACAAAGTGAAAGAATACAGCAAAGGTCACTTTATATGCTTAGCCCTTTGAAATTGCTCTTGCTTGTGAAGCCTGTCCTTGGACAATTCCGAGAGGACATCAGGTCTTTCATAAATAAAATGGCTTTATTTACTCCAGGCTTTGTTTGCAGGGGAAAAAACATTATTATTTTTTAGATTTTACTGAAAAGATGACAAGAACACTGAGATTATCAGAACACAAGGCTTGCCCGGTTATGGGCTAGCTTTATTTCTATTGCTGGCTAAAGATGGATAATGAAACGTATTCATTTGTGTGTTAAAAATATTTCAATACAATTTCCCATTTTTGCAAATCCCAAAGCAGTTCATGACAACATCAACTTCATCAAAAACAGCTTAACAAAAACACAGTTGTACAATATAAGAGAAACTCCTATCAGCTTATGTTTGTTGGTGAGCCATGGGGAAAATAGAGGTTTTCGATAAAGAGCTCAAATAGAACACAGATGAGGCATGATGGTGAGCCAGGAGTGATCATTCCACAGGATGGGCACAACTGGAGAGAAAGCTCATATCTATGTCACTATGAAATGGAAATCCACAGGCTGTTTACACAAGGACAACAGTATCTCTCCTGAAGGTCACAGTGGAGGCTGGTATATGAGGAAATGTTCCTTGGGGTAGCTTAGTCTGGAATGGTACACAGATCTGCACTTAAATACCAATACATTAAGCTTAGTTTAGTAACATATTGGCAGGTAATACAGATCTTTTAGCACAGCTGTAATGTTTAGATACAACACCCCTAGTCAGCAACACAGCCACTCCAATCTTCACCAACTGCAGCTTGTGAACCATCATTAATGCCAGCTGTTATAGAATGCATTGCAAAAATTCAGTCTCAAGATTATCAGTGCACAGATCACAGGACCCAGGATATCATGTGGGAATGCATGTTATGAGGGTACCAGCCTACATTTATGATCCCAGTCACACAAGTTATTCTAGCCTCCAATGACAATAATAGATCCGAAATACCCTAAAATCATGAATCTCTTTCTTCAGGGGGAGGGTATCCATATTCAGAGGTGTTACTGGAATTCAATTTCAGCTTGTTGGTCTTCATCCAATTCATCAGCACATTCAAACACTAATCTAGGGTGTGCGTTACCTCCCTTGAGTAGAGAAAAAGAGCCAAGTATAATATTGATACTCCAAATCGCCTCATGAAATAACACCAAATGGTTTTTTGGTTAGTAAATTTGGTACATCTAAGGACCTGTCAAGGACCTCCCTACCAAACATGGTTGCTCTTCCTTCCTTCCTTCCAGGAGAATTTCTATTTTTCCAAAGGCTTCCAGAAACATAAATTCTCTGTTTTGCAATGGATTTTTTTTTTTCATTCTGGGAGTGGCATCCCAGAGGATGCTATGAGGAATCAGTGGCAGTATTTTGCTCATGCCAAATACAGATATTAAGCAGCTTGTAGACAGGATAGTACCTTGAGGCACTGCAGAGCAATGCAAGCTGTGTTCTGACCTACAATTGCTCAGTACTGTTTTCAAGTACATGCTTACAATTCTTAATCCAAAGATACAATCATGGCCAGTGGCAGCAAATTCCATTGAATGATTGGGTGAGAATAATTGTGCCCCTTCTCCAACAATCCCCTCAGGTACTGTACCCAATTACTCTGGTAGTTATGATAAACTTATGGGTAGAAAGAAGCTCCCCCCCCCAGGATTCACTCTGCAACTAGCCCCTTAAGGGCTGTAGATGCTACTGCCCATTATATAATGGATTGACCATTTCTTCAGTCTGGCCAGGCATTGCTCCTTGGATAGCTTGAGTTGTGAGGGCTGGGAAAGAATCAAGAAAACACATTTTGACTTGAATTGTTTCAAATATCTTCTGGCGACAGAAGCATACTATATTAGACCTGTTTTATCAGTGCTGTTAAAACCATTTTATTTTATTTATTTGGATTTATATCCCACCTTCTCACACTAGGGCGACTCAGGGCGGTGCACGACAACATAGGTGTTATACAAATACCCTTCAAATTCATTGAAACTTTTTAAAAACCATCCAGATTAAAAAGAAACCCACCCCTCACCACCCATTAGTAAAAGGGACATATAACTCTTAACAGAGTCAACGAGCGGGAGTCAACACCCCGTCAGCCCCCCATACATGCCCTGCCAGCCAGGTTTTAAGCCCTTTCCTAAAGGACAGCAATTCTGTCTGTAGCCGTAGGTCTACTGGCAGGAGGTTCCAAGTTATTTTGTTCCTAAAATACCATGCAAAATCATGACAGCAGGGTTGTGGCAGTAGCATCATAGTTGTAATAATCACTGCACCATGCAAAAAAAAAAAGCTCAGGTAGAAAGCTACTTGAGGACACAACAGAGTCAACAAACTATGCCTCCTTCATAGCAATCACTGACAAACAGTGGCCAGGATGTCAAACAAGAGTCCCCTTCTCACCATCATCTGAGTTCTTCCCCCAAAGAATGACCAGAACCACATCAAGACTGAGTCTCCAGGTCCTATCCCAGAGAGATGACCTGGGAAGACACAACAATTGATGATATCAAAAGTTTAGTGTATGCAAACCAAGACACAGGACACAGCCTCGGGCTGGGTTAACTCAGGTTTATTGCATCGTGGTCAGAGGGAACATGAGGTAATGGCGGATCGATAGCTCTTTATATACAGCAGTAATACATTTGAACGTGGTGCCATGGTAGCCCATTGGCTACTGTCTGCGTGACGTCATTGCAGGTCACGCCCTTCTTGTCCAGGTGTAGGTGGTGGCGGGAAAACTTCCCGCGCTGTTGCCTTTGATGAGTTTGGACCAAGAGAGCTTGGACGCTCGCTGCTGCCAGCTGGTGGTCATTAGCTCGCGTCCTATTACAGGGTTTATATGATACAGCTGAAGGTTACATTGTTGCTATAGGCAAGGTTACATTGGCTCAGATACATTGTAATCCATGTGTAAGATAAAACCATCAGAACACAACACCCCTCCCCCCTAGGACGAGACAAAGTCTCGAGCCCACACTTAAACACACTCCCCCCCCTTAGGAGACAAAGTCTCTCAGCCAAGATGGCTTATTTCGAACACGCTGGGGTCTCGATGCGGGCTGCCTCTCCCCGGGTTTGCTACCTTCTCTTTGTCCCCTGGTTTCCTGTCCTGTAATATGAGAGGGAGACTCGTTAGTGACTTTCCGCGGCTCCGCGGCGTTGTTGGGAGGTGTGCTCTTTCTTAGGGAGGAACCGGGGGCACTGGGGGCTAACGAAAAACCCCTCTTCTCGCTTGGATGGGTGGGGGAACACTCCTGAAAACCCCCCCGGCTCGCAAAATCAAAATCAAAATCGCTATCGGGGGCAGCGGTCGCGAACTCCTCTCCCCCTTCCCCGGCCCCTGATAGGACTGGCGTATCAAAAGGATATGAGTCGGGGCCGCTGCTTCTGCTTCCTTCCCCCCATGCTTGGGACTGTAGACCACTGCTGTCTCCCCCTTGGGTTAAGCGGGTGGGGGAGAACCCTAACGCTGAATCCTGTTGCTGAGCTCCACTGACTGGCCCAATCACTCGGTGCCTCAGTTGATCTGCGTGCCTCCTCCAGAGGAGGCCGGTGTTCGTCTCGACCCGGTACGACACTGGCCCCGTCTGTTCTACAACCGTCCCTGGTACCCAGGCCGGCCCTGCGCTGGAATAGTTCCTGCAGTGAACAGGGTCACCGGCAGCGAAACCTTTCGAGACTGCCAACCCTACGTTTTTCCCTTTATCCTCGACTCTCGTTGGGTCTAGCCTGGACAGGAGCGTGGTCAGCTTTCGCCGCATCAAGAGCTCTGCCGGCGAGTAGCCGGACGCCAAAGGGGTCACCCTATACGCTAAGAGGAATTGGCACACTTGGTGATTCAGGTCCCCCGGGCCCATGCGCCGCAGCGCCTTCTTCGTTGTACGCACCAACCGTTCCACTTGGCCATTCGTGGCCGGGTGAAACGGTGCGGATGTGACATGCCGAATGGCGTTTGCCTCCATGAACGCTCCGAACTCAGCGGAGGTGAAACAACTAGCGTTATCGCTGACTAAAGTGTCGGGTAAACCGAACGTGGAAAAGACCCTCCTTAGCCGGCTAATTGTCGTGGCGGAGGACGTGCTTTTTACCGGGATAACCTCCAGCCACTTGGAGAACGCATCCACGACTAGGAGAAACATGGTTCCTCGGAATGGGCCAGCGAAATCTACGTGCACCCTGGACCATGGCCCCCGTGCTGTGTCCCATTCCCTATGCGGAAGACGGGCCGTCTCAGGTCGGGATCCCTGGCAAGCCTCGCAAGTGCCGACCATGTGCTCAATGTCCGCGTCCAGCTGTGGCCACCAGAAGTAACTCCGGGCCAGCGCCTTTGAGCGAACTATGCCCGGGTGGCTGACGTGCAGCAGTTCGAGCACCCTCGGCCGCAGGGGCGCAGGGACCACCACCCGTTGGCCCCACAGAAGGCACCCCCTCTCTAGGGACAACTCTAGCTTTTTCCTAAAGAATGGGTCGAACTCTGTACTCGGGGACGAAACCGGCCACCCCTTCTGCACCCATGAACTAACTTTTTCCAGTGTCCTGTCCTTGCCTGTTGCCCTAGCAATGTCGGCTGGTACTATTGGGGGTGCGTCTAAGACCTCAATTAGCAACACCTGGCGGTCCCTTTCTGCTCTCGCCCTTTGGTCGTCCGACAAGGGCAAAGGGGATCTCGAAAGCGCATCAGCATGGCTGATCTCCTTTCCGGGCCTGTACTCCAACTCATGTTGGTACGCGTTGAGGAAAATAGCCCATCGCAGCATTCTCGGGGACAGGATCTGCGGCGTTGGCTTGTTCGCCGTGAAAATCCCTAACAGCGGTTTGTGATCGGTCACGATTTTGAACGGGCGGCCATACAAGAAATCGTGAAATTTTTTGGTCCCCGCTACTATTGCTAACGCTTCCCTGTCGGTTTGCGCGTAATTTCGCTCCGCTTGGGACAGGGACCTTGAGTAAAACGCTACCGGGGCCTCCCTTCCGTCCTCCAACACGTGGCAAAGCACCGCCCCCACCCCCACCGGGGATGCATCACAAACTAGGACCACTGGCCGTTTGGGGTCGAAATGCGTCAGGATTGCCTCAGATGTTAGGAGTTGCTTTAGCTCTTTGAACGCCCTCTCGTGCTCGTCACCCCACATCCATGGCTCCTCCTTTTTCAGTAACCGATGGAGCGGTTCGGCCACGGACGCCTTCCGCGGGAGGAATGTGTGGTAAAAGTTGAGGAGCCCCAGGAAAGACTGCAGCTCGGTTTTGGATGTGGGGCGAGGGGCCTTTTTAATGGCTGCTACCTTGGATTTAGACGGCTTAATCCCCTCGGGTGTGATCCGGAACCCTAAAAACTCGACCTCGGTTTCGAAAAAGACACATTTATCCTTCCTCAATCTCAGCCCCGCTTTCTCGAACACGGTCAATACCTTGTCCAACCTTTTTGCTAGTTCAGCCTCACTCCCCCCTGTTATCAACACGTCATCAAAATAAGGCAACACCCCCTCCAGGCCCTTTAGGAGGCGTTCCACGAGCGATTGAAAAAGACCGGGTGCCGAGTTCACGCCGAACTGTAACCGCGACACCTGGAACGCTCCCTTATGTGTAACTATTGTTTGTGCCGCGGCCGTGGCGGGGGTCACAGGAAGTTGCTGATAGGCTTGTGCCAAATCGAGTTTGGCGAAACACTTTCCCCCATTTAGCCTGGCCAAAAGGTGGCTGATCACTGGCACCGGGTATGCATTAGGGCGGATCGCCTTGTTAATTGTACACTTATAATCAGCGCAAATGCGCACCTCCCCGTTAGCCTTTAGAGCCGTTACAATTGGAGTTTCCCACTCCGCGGAATCAACAGGAATAAGAATCCCCTGGCCCACCAGTTTGTCCAGTTCCGCCTCTATCTTGTCCTTGAGTGCGAACGGCACCCTGCGTGGTTTGAGTCTTATCGGGCGGACCTCCGGGTCTATGTCGAAAGCTACAGGGGGTCCCTTGAACTTTCCGAGTCCTTTCTTAAAAACGGCGGGATGCGCATCGCAAACCGCTTGTATTGGGTCCCCCCCCACGGTATGCACCCCCCCTATGAACAAACCTAAGGGCTGAAACCACTGTGTCCCTAGGAGGCTACAGCTTCCCCCTTTTAGGACAACTAGGGGCAGTTCCGCAGAATGTCTCTTAAAATTGACCCGAAACTTCCCAACCCCCAACACCGGAATGCTGTTTCCCTGTACGTCCCGTAGTGTGGACCTCAACGCTTTAAGCTTTGGCCGCACGTGGGGGTCGATTTTCAGGAACTCTTTCTGGGGAATTATGGAATAGGAGGACCCCGAGTCAATTTCCATCTTAATAGGGGCCCCTTGTACTAATACCTCAACGAAGTAATGGGACTGTCCCGCGGACACGCTGAACACTGAGGCGTCGTCCTCGCTGCCGTCCGAGATGCGGCCCACGCCGTCCTGCTTCCTCGTGGTCTGGGCGCCATCTTTGGGCCTCGCTGGACGGTCCGGTCTGGCCGCGCGGTCTTGTGACTGCCTCCGGCCCTCTTTCCGCTTTCTGCACGCCTTGGCGATGTGCCCCCGACGGCCGCAGGTGTAACACTCGGCCTTCTTGAACGGGCATCTCGCGCGCTCGTGGGCCGCTCCGCAACCCTCGCAGCGTCGACCGCCCTTCCGGACCTTCTGGACCTCCTCGCCGTCACTGCCTTCCGTAGACGACTTTGAGGCCCGTCGAGTCGCGTGCACCGACTGTCCTGTCTTCCCGTGCACCGAATTTTCCGCCTTGCCGGCTCTAGGTCGCCACTCACGCCACTGATGCATCTCGTCCACTCCGGCATTCGTGGACTCTGCGGCTTCCGCGGCCTCTATGACCTCTGCCAGCGTGGGTGGCGGCTCCTTATTCATCAAGCTGCGCTGCACCTCCTTGTCTTTCAGGCCACACAACACGCCGTCCCTGAGGACCAACTCCAGGATGTCGCCCCATTTACAGGGGGCGGCGGCTATCCTCATGGCGGCCACGAATGCCTCAACCGACTCGTCCGGCGCTTGGACTCGCCTCCAAAACGCGCTCCGAGCGGGAAACATTGCCCTCGAGGGACAGAACCGCTCTCGCAGCAGCTTCATGATATCGCTCGCCTTAAAGTCGCTCACCTTCTTCGGAGCGATTATGCCCACCAGCGTCCGCTTGGTTTCCATCCCGAGCATTCTGGTGAGGATGGCCCTCTTCCTCTCCTCGTCGTCTTGTTTGACTCTGAGTTCCACCAGTGCCGCCTGGAAATCCATCTCAAGCAGCTCCCAGTCTTGCGGTTTGGTGATGTTGAAACCGCTCTGTGCCCTGGCTGTTCCGTGGGGATCCATTATCCCACCTTCGTCGCCAATTTAGTGTATGCAAACCAAGACACAGGACACAGCCTCGGGCTGGGTTAACTCAGGTTTATTGCATCGTGGTCAGAGGGAACATGAGGTAATGGCGGATCGATAGCTCTTTATATACAGCAGTAATACATTTGAACGTGGTGCCATGGTAGCCCATTGGCTACTGTCTGCGTGACGTCATTGCAGGTCACGCCCTTCTTGTCCAGGTGTAGGTGGTGGCGGGAAAACTTCCCGCGCTGTTGCCTTTGATGAGTTTGGACCAAGAGAGCTTGGACGCTCGCTGCTGCCAGCTGGTGGTCATTAGCTCGCGTCCTATTACAGGGTTTATATGATACAGCTGAAGGTTACATTGTTGCTATAGGCAAGGTTACATTGGCTCAGATACATTGTAATCCATGTGTAAGATAAAACCATCAGAACACAACAAAAAGCCACTTAGATAACCAACAAAACCAATCAGGGGGGCGGGGGGGGGGGGCTTGGGGTTGCAAAAACAATTAATTTGCTAAGTTGCATTTGGGAGGATGTCACTAAAATCCTCTTTGAAAAGAAAGGTCTTTAATTATTATTTTATTTTTTCAACAGTAAGTCTAGTGGGACAAGGGTAAATTTAAACACTTACCCTGCTCCCCTGTGAAGCAACACTAATTGGGAAATAGTTCACATTACAGAGAAAAAGAAAGAAAACATTTGTTTTTCCTTTCCTAACCAATGCAGTACAATAATGATGAGATATGAGGGGGAAAATAATTACGCTTTCCAGAGATGCAGGGGAAGTGTTTAATTCCAATATCCTATATACTTGTTAGCCCCTTCAGCATATTGGATGTTTACACCGGGAGCAGCCTTCGACAGCTGATAGAGTCCCATACATGCTGTTTCCTATATGCACAGGCACTGGGAACGGCATGGATTTCTATCTATGCATGCAGAAAAAGTTGAATCCCCTAACTGGGACTCAATGGCATGGCAAAGAAACAACTGTGACCACTCTAGTGCCCAGGTGTTAGGATGCCATAAACTAAATTGAACCACCTTCTCCCACCCTGTGCCGCCATTCAGGGGAATAAGTGCCAGTCTGGACAGGTTCTAAGGCAGTTCTGCTTCTATTATAGCAGTCTGCCAGTTTGAAAACTATAGGACTGTTTGGTCTAGCCTTCCAAAAATGTTCGATCATCTCTTTACGTCCTAACTTGCTTATTTTTATTTTTTCCATCTTTCCAAATGCCCTCTCATTTCCCAATTTTCATTAATAGTTCTTGTTTGCAGGGCACTTTCATAAATCAATGCCTCCATTTTGCCTTTTGTGGAGAATTGGGTGACATCTTTCTAAATATGTTGTAAATATGCATATACGTGCAGTAAATTGCTCTAACTCCCCTTCCTTGGCCACCCCATTAATATATTTAGAAAGAGTAAATATTGCTGAATATGTTTGAATCGCAGCAGTTATCCTATAATAAGTACTGCTAGATTTACTGGGAGATGAAGTGCTTTATTAAGCATTCTTACTTTTTGAAGGAAATTATTATTCTCAATGTATTAACTCAGCTCCTTTGGAAACTAGAGAACAGTTTATAGCAGAACAGATGAACATAAGAGAGTGCTCAGAAAGTGAATGACAGCAGAGAAGATGTGGGGAGAGTATTATTGACAAGGAATACCTTCATCTTCCCTTGGTATTTACCTCTCTTTGTTTCACTTAGTGGCACATCACCTCTATTGGAGACAAAGCTATTTAAGTGTATCCCAAATCCACATAAACACTATAGAATGTGTTTGGCATAGAATGAAACTTCCCAAGAAGGCTTCCTTCTATTTTCAATAGACAGTTTTGAGACTGTAATAGGAAGAAGTGAAAGGCCAAAGATAACTACAGATGCTCAAGGATTTTGTCCAATCTGCACTTTTAAGCAAATTGACCTGATTTGCATTTCGTGGACTAGCACAGATTTCAAAATGCAGTGTCCTTTGGCTTTCAGTCTTCTCTGAGTATTATGCTACAGTTCCTGGCTAACAAATGTGTTAAAATGCATAAAGTGAGTTCAAATGGATCTAAAAATTCCTCCAGGACAAAATATCTGTTTAAGGTAAAATGCTTACAAGATGCATATTTTGTCGGAAGAATGTGTTAAAAATAATGCAAAGTTGGACGTGCTGTTGAAAACTGGAGATTGATTCGGAGAGAGGACAGAACTGATTGAACACCTGCAAAACTGACAAGAGCCAGAAACAGGCTGCTGCACCCATCCCTCGTGACAATTCAGAAGCCAGATGAATTACTGAATAAAATTTCCTCCTATCAGAGAGGTGATGTGTCTGTGCCTTGTACAGCCAGTGTATTTTACAGCCAGAGGCTCAGGTATGCCTAGCAGTAAAAATGCAGATTAAATTGTGATAACATTTGCTCAAATTGCACAATGAGAAACAATTGGTGAACAACTGGGTTTTTGTCCTAAGTACAGTGGTACCTCATACAATGATTTTAATCCATTCCACAGGGCTCATTGTTGTATGAAACAATTGCTATACGATGCATGCATCGTATAGCAATTTTCCTTATGGGATGCATCATGCAATGATTTTTTTCGCTGTGGTCTTTCCCATTGAAAAATTGTGTGATTTTTCTATAGGGAAATTGTTATGTGGGATGCCGTCCCCCCCAAAAAAAAACACCCCTAATTGTTATACGATTTCATTGCTATACGGGGCGATTGTTGTATGAGGTTCCACTGTAACACTTACACCTGAGCCCTTGGAAGAATGAGTGAGGCTGAACTTGAAAGAGGAAGAATAATCATCAGAGAAAAATAGCCTACTTTTCTATAGGGTGGCCCTTGTCCTTACCTGTCCTCTCTGTTGGCATGTGTGCAGTCGCCCCAGCACAGAGTTCACTCTGCCCTTCTGCCCAGCAGTCCAATGGGCGCACTTCCTCCAAACACAGAGTTTGCCCCTCCCCTCTGCCCAGAAGCCCAATGGGAATGCTTCCTCCCTCCCCCAGCAGAGCCCTACTCTCTTTGGGGATACGTAAAGGATATTGTGTCTAAACAACGTTATAATTCTAATGATGAGTTGAAGGCAGCTGTTACTGTGGCATTTGGAACAATAATCCCTGCTGTGTTGAGGGAAATACATGACATCACATAATTTTATGCAGTGAGAATGAGGGACAGCACACAGATACACTGGATACATAAGATATTTGGATGGATAGACTTACGGGCCACCCTGTATGGAAGAAAGCATATGCAGTAAAGAATAGTGAACAATGGGAAACAATAAACACAATAAAACTTCTTTGTTCTTTCTCTAGAGCAACCCACCCAAGGTAAAGTACTTTAACTCACATTGTCTGTGCTTATTTTCCTGTTGAGTTCTTCTCTTTAGAAATAATTCTTCCATCACATGCCACACAGTTTATGGAGAGGACAGGGCTGCAAATTGCTTCCTCATTACAATTAATAATCATACCTGTCAAGTTTTGGGAAATTTCTGTCAGCCCCCCGTATTTTACACTCTTTCCCACCTTCATCCCGTATTAGTTAAACTGCAAGCCAGCACAGGATAAGCATAGCTGTCCACTTTCCAGCTTTGGCCAGGAAATTTTCCTTTTTTGACAGAAATTTCCCAAAACCTGACAGGTATGTTAATAATAGGTAACAACGCCTCTAATAGATGCATAGGAGCTTCCTTCTTAAGGTTAATAGTGGCATACTGATAGGGTGGGATGAGGCGGGGAGGGGAGGGGCGGGGCAGGGGAATTTACTCAGAGTACAGTCAAGGTGATTTGTTTGTTATGTGACATCAAATCATATCCAATTTATGACCACCCAAACAGGGCTTTCAATGTATGTGGGATACTTCCCCAGCTTTGCCTGTTGTACATTTTGTTGCAACATACTGTGATAGCTGTTCTTTATTCTGTTCTGATGCTCTTGAGTTAACCACACTTAAGTTATATTTGAAGCAGCCCCCATTACTCAGCTGTGACAGTGTGCTGGAAATGCACCTAAGTGGGGAGTCCCACAACCACCAGGGAAGTGCCATAAGATCCCTGTTGTCCCAGGGAAGTTGACCCTGTGTATTAAAAATATCTAGCTGTGTGCATTAAGCATATTTTCATACCGTATGCTCTATAGAGCATACTCAAGAGAATGTAGTGCAGATCATACAGAACATTGATGAGTGGAAGTGACATATTCTTAGGCATTCTGCATGAGTTGGGCTAAGGATGGCAAGAGCGGGGCTGGTTCTGCCCTTCGGATGGGTTTGGTCTTTACGTCAGGTGACGGAACACAGGGACTGGCAAATGTGCTAAGCCCAGTCCCCCAGCTTGCCTGCCAACCCTGAAGGCTCATGCAGACTTGATATTGAAGAGGATGGAAGGGCACTGCTGCCTCTCTTGGACAAAGACAATGAACCAAAGCAAGAAGACAGGGGAAGGGGAGGGGAAATGAGCACTGGTGGCAGCAGTGATGAAGGAAGGAGGAAGCCACTCACTGGGGGGGGGAGGGGGGAGAAATAGTGGTAGCCATGAAATGACCAATAGCAGGCAGCAGCAGAAGCCAAATTTGCTGAAGAAGAGCACTGTAACTATCTCTCACTTCTGGTGGTGGTGGTGGAGGAAGAGGCAGAAGCCTTTCCCTTCTTGCCAACTTTTTCTTCAATGTCTATTTTTCAGCATTTGTGTCTAAGAGGATATATATTACTTAGGCTGGCTCTTCTCACAGGAGGCACAGCAGGGAATTGAACTGAGCCTCCTGTGAGAAGAGCCAGCCTGTGTGGATTTGAGCAAACTGCATAGCACAGGCAAGAGGCAGTATGTATGGATTTGAGCAAGCTGCATAGCACAGGCTGGCTCTTCTCATAGGAGACACAATTCAATTCCCTGCTGTGCGTCCTGTGAGAAGAGCCATCCTATGTAATATATATCCTTAAACACATGGTGAACCTTTTATAGACCGAGTGCCCTAACTCAACAGGCTGCTGTCCATGCTGCAGAGGGGCAGGATAAACTTTGTGCTGGGGGAGGGATGAATCACTCCCATTGGGCTGCTGGGCAGAGGGGCAAGGGTTGATGGCGTGTGTGCCCACAGAGCAGGCTCTGAGTGCCCCCTCTGTCATGCATGCCATAGGTTCGCCACCTTCCTCCCTATAGAAGATTTTAAAGCAGCTTAACAAGAATTATATCCTTATATCCTTACAAACAACAAAGTTTAAAATAACAACAAAGTTTACAATAACTATATAAAAGCTATGGAAAACATTTTAAAATATCTGAGCTTGATAAATACAGTATTCCCTAGTAAGCCCACCCACTTACTGCTTAAAAGGCCTGCCTGAAAAGGAAAGTTTTAGCTTGATGACAGAATGACAAGAGGGAGAAGGCCAGCCTGGTTTCTTGGGGAAATGCATTCCAAAGCCTGGGTGTAGTCACGGAGTGTCCTAGTTAGTCCCTTGTGTCCTAACCAAATAAGCTTGGGAAGATGATAGAAACAAGAGAAGGGCCTCCCCAGAAGATCTTAAAAGCTGAGAAGGTTACATGGTGATGATACTGTATAATCTTTTAAATAGCCTGGACCCAAGCTGTATAGGGATTTATAGGTAATAATCAGAACTTTCAATTGGGCTTGGAAATAGAATGGCAGCCAATGAAGCTCTTGTAATAAGGGAGTTCCACACTCCTTGTAGCCAGCATCAGTCAGCAGTTTGGCTGCAGCATTCTGAACCAGGTGAAGTTTCTGAACACTCTTCAAAGGCAGCTTCATATAGAGCACATTAGACGAAACCAGGTGGGAAGTAACTAAGATATGTGCCACAGTGGTCAGATCAGACATCTCAAAGAATGTGTACAGCTGGTGCACTGGATTTAACTGTGCAAAGGCATTCCCGGCCAGCACTGACACATGTGCATCCAAGCACAGGTTTGAATCTAGGAGAACACGCAAGCTCTGAACTTGACTTTTCTGGGGGAGTGTAACTGCATCCATTAAGGATGAATCTTTATCTCCTGATTTCTCTCACGTCTGACCAAGTGGACTTGATCCATGAAAGCTCACATTAAAGTACAGGAGTTAGTATTTAAGGTGCCACAACTTTTTTGTATACTGATAGTACCAAACCCTGAAACTCTGGACATCCTTTCCCAACAGTTTTGTATAGTTGTTGAATGGCATATGGGACAGGACTGAACCCTGGAAAACACCAAGTCAATGGCCAGTATGTCAAAAAAGATTTCACCACTCTTGAATGAGTTTGCTCATTCAGGAAGAATCAGAATAACTGTAAAACAGAACTTATGAGACCCATCCAAGAAAGAGACCTCTAAAGGATATCATGATTGGATGGGGGAAAGCATTCCATTTGTTTTAGCGATTCAGCAGTTTAAAAGTAAGTTTCAGCACTTCTGCAGCAAAACAGCTGAGGCGCGATTACCATAACTGGCCACATGAGAGCGCAAATTGTGATTTTCCACAAGAATACTTTGAAAATCAATTTCTTCTATTCTGAAGTTTGTTTTCAATTCATACCTATGGAAAACCACAGATGAGAAAGAAGATCTATAATGCAATCACGTCCCCCTTCCAAACTGGTGTGGAAAAAGAAAGGATTTCACTTATCTTCATATTTTGCTCCTTGCTCTGGCCAAGATGGAGGGGAAAGCCATGCTTCTTGTTTGCAGGGGGAGCAAGAGGCTAGGCTAGAGCAACACTTCCTGCCTCAGTGCAATTGACCTGTCCACCCACTTCCCCTGCAGCACCACCACTGGTTGGGTGGTGCAAATACAGTAAAAATGCACTAAATTAATTAATTTTACTGTATTTTCATGTATTTTAATTATTGAAACTCACTAGCAGCTGCTGCATTTTCCAATCTCATCTTTTGCTTGGGTCAATCTATTTTCCTGGGTTTTCAGTTCAAAATTAAGTACCTTGGCTTATATTTGGGTTGGCTTATACTTGAGTGTATATGGCAGTAGTTCATTAAGAGTAGCCACAAAACAACCAGCCAGATTTCCAGTCACATCTAGAAGCAAAACTTCTTCTATAGTTATATAGTTATATATATAGTTATATATATTATATATTATATATTATATATTATATATATTATTATATAGCCTCACCTTGTGGAAAAAAAATTCCCATGACATGGTCAAGCCATGGGAGAGAACTAAAAGTGAATTAAAATAATTGAGATTTATGTTGCAAAATGTGATATGTTTTAAAGTCCACAATTCTGTGTCATACCACAAAACTGATTAATTTATGTAATTTATATCCCGCCCACCTGGTGGGAAACACCACTCAGGGCGGCTAACAACAAAAGAGGAAAAAGGGAAAATAAAAATAGAATACAATATAAAACAATTAAAAACATTCACAGCTAAAAACCCAAGCTAAAATCCACATTAAAACACATAAAACCTATGTAAACTTTCAAAAAACAACCCTCATCACCCACCACCCACAATTAAAACTGAGATCCAAGACAGGACAGGTCTGTCTCCCCGGCTAGACAAGCCAGTGGGCCTGAGAGGTGGGGTCACTCATGCTCCACCCATGCTGAAACAACCATGTCTTCAGCATCTTCCTAAAGGGGAGTAGTTCCATCTGGAGGCACACCTCAGGTGGAAGGAGGTTCCACAGGGCTGGGGCAGACACGGAGAAGGCTCTCTTCCTGGCCCCAATCAGATGTACCTCTCTCGATGGGACCACCACTGAGCCCCTCCTGTCTGCCCTGGTAGGACGGGCTGAATTTCTTGCGACAATGCGGTCTCTTAAGTAGTCTGGTCCAATACAATGAAGAGCTTTAAAGGTCAAAACCAGCACCTTGAATTGCACCTGGAGACACACCAGCAACCAGTGCAGCTCTCAGAACAGTGGTGAGGTGCGGGAATAATGCCCGCGCCCCATCACTACCTGGGCAGCTGCATTCTGGACCAGCTGAAGTCTCCGAATGGTCACCAAGGGCAGCCCCATGTAGAGTGCGTTACAATAATCCAATCTGGAAGTGACCAGAGTGTGAGTGACCATGAGCAAGGAGTGGGCGCAATTGGTAGATTACACGAAGCTGTGCAAAGGCCTTCCTAGCCACAGCTGCCATCTGCTCTTTGAGCAGTATCCGCGAGTCTAGGAGGACCCCCAAATTATGCAAAGATGCCCCAGCCAGAACCAAAGATGGTTGTTCCAGGGATAACATGGGGGCCTGCACCCAAAGCCACTCAGTCTTTCCAGGATTCAGCTGAAGCCTGTTGTCCCCCATCTAGACCCGGACAGCCTCCAGACACCTGGTTAGGACTTTGACAGCATCACTCGGATCCCCATGGGCCGAGATGTACAGCTGGGTATCATCTGCATATTGATGATACCTCACCCCCTGGGAACGAATGATCTCGCCCAACGGTTTCATGTAGATATTAAACAATTGAGGTGAGAGTACCAAGCCCTGAGGCACCCCACATGGGAGCAACCTAGGGCTGGACAACCCGCTCTCAAAAGACACCGACTGAGTCCAGCCCGTCAGAATGAGGATAAATAATGATCACACATAGCACTCTGCAAAGTATATTTACAAAGCCAGTTTTACATTTTTTGCCACTTATTGCATTCTTCAAGTTAAAAAGCTGCAATAGGCTCTCCCGAGCCTGACTTTTGAGTGGCTATAATGACTGATCATGCAACCAAATTCTGAGGTGTTTATATCAAAACACTCTGTACTTTCCTTTTAGATCTCTTGCTGCATTTCCTGATACTTTTTTCTATAATACAAGGAGGTGGCTTTTTTATATAATGAATAATCTAATATTATCTACATTGACTGTCTGCAATTTATTAGAAATCCACGGGAATCTTTTCCTGCACTGGTTTCCAAGATCCTTTATTTACAGATGTCACTATTGGAGCTGAGAACATAATGGATTTACAGCATGTCTTCTTCTGTCCTAGGCTGCGGATTCATATTATTTGTTGATAATAAATATAGCAATCCATTGCCTGTGCATCCAATAGCCTTTGCTTATAGAGGTGTTGCTACTTCATTCCCTTGCCCTGCTCCTTTCCTTCACCTGCATTGGTGAATTTACTCATGGAAGGACACACACATAGTATCCCTATTTTTACCATTGGCAAATCTGTTTCATTTTTAAAATGTTCACATTTATTTCAAGAACAGGTTTGCAGGCGCACCCCCCCAATAACGGACACAGACAACATTGAAAGTGGATAACAGCAAAGGGCCACATTTA
Source organism: Bradypodion pumilum (assembly GCA_035047305.1). Taxonomy (NCBI): domain Eukaryota; kingdom Metazoa; phylum Chordata; class Lepidosauria; order Squamata; family Chamaeleonidae; genus Bradypodion; species Bradypodion pumilum. The sequence continues at coordinate 182,021,783 of JAWDJD010000004.1, read as the reverse complement.
TTGATTCAATGCCCTAGTCCGAATTATAAATTTGTATTGGTAAAACGACCAATCATAATTCCTAAGGCAAGCAGGCCGAAGTAACACTGGTAAGGTACCACCCCAAAATTGCCAACGGCAATTGGTTACAATGTATCAAATTGTATCAATTTGTTTGTTAACAACAAACAAATTGTTGACCGTAGTCAATAACTAACTCATGACCCCACCCTCTGACGCGTATCCGTGAAATCACAGGGGTGATGCATGCTGGTTAGCAATCATCATCACCCCATCGCCTGATTCGTCGTTGACCGGACAACGTTTAACTACTTTATTCCTGTCTAGTGTTGTCCAGTCAATTGCGAACCTGCCGGATACTTGTGGGTCATACTGTTTACCTTACCAGTGCTACCCGCCCATGTGACCAAAGTCAACAGTAGGAACGAAGAAAGACCCCTATATCAAACCATAGCAACAGTGTGGGATGGGCAAAAAAGCCAGGACCCGAAGCCAATGTGGGTCCCAACCAAAAATTCCCACCCGGCCCCGAAGCGACCATAATCACACTGTTAACTAGGGAGGGGGTGGAGGGGAAAAACTTCTCCGCTCCGTCGCTGAGGCAAAATGGCAGCGCGGCTGCCTCGTGGCCACCCCTTTTATAATGGAGCTGGCCACGCCCCTAACTACTCGGATTCTCTGTCCTGTGGGGGGGGCCCGCAAAGGGCGCGGCGGCCATTTTGGCGCCGCGCTTGCATTGCAGGCGCACCCCCCCAATAACGGACACAGACAACATTGAAAGTGGATAACAGCAAAGGGCCACATTTATTGATTCAATGCCCTAGTCCGAATTATAAATTTGTATTGGTAAAACGACCAATCATAATTCCTAAGGCAAGCAGGCCGAAGTAACACTGGTAAGGTACCACCCCAAAATTGCCAACGGCAATTGGTTACAATGTATCAAATTGTATCAATTTGTTTGTTAACAACAAACAAATTGTTGACCGTAGTCAATAACTAACTCATGACCCCACCCTCTGACGCGTATCCGTGAAATCACAGGGGTGATGCATGCTGGTTAGCAATCATCATCACCCCATCGCCTGATTCGTCGTTGACCGGACAACGTTTAACTACTTTATTCCTGTCTAGTGTTGTCCAGTCAATTGCGAACCTGCCGGATACTTGTGGGTCATACTGTTTACCTTACCAGTGCTACCCGCCACACGGAGGGGCTTCACAGAAGACCTGACGCCCCCCCCCCCCCAGACCGTCAGCTCGGTCAACAGGCCTGCTCGCCAGTCACCCAACAGGAGGTCCATACCTCCTCGCGACAGATGGACCCCATCCCCTGCATACAAGTCACAATTTTGTAGACTAATATCGGGGTGATGACTAACCCGTCCCCAAGCCCTGGTGGTGAGAAACCGCGCCACTGCCTTATTGACCGCGCGCCTAGCTCGGTCAAGGGCCAGGAGGTTAACGCCCCCTCTGTAAGAGTGGCGCGGAACAATGTCCGACCAAACCAGGGCTGTGGCAGGCCAGACATAATGCAAGTAGGCGAGGTCCTCGCAAATCGCATGCTTGAGCGATAAGCCGGTGACCTGGCCCAAATCATTGCCCCCCAAGTGGATGATTAGAATGTCAGGCGGGTCAGCCCCCAGGCCAGAAAAAAGGAAAGGCCGCAGCTCCCGCCATAACATCCCAGGCCTACCGTGCCATGAGAGACTGGCGTGGTCACCCAGTCCCAGTCGGGGTCCCCACTCTGTCGCCGCAGCGTAACGCGCTGCCCTGAGCACATAGCTGTGGCCCACCAGCCATACTGTCACCGGTGTAATACGACACCCAGGGTCTGTAAGAAAATTGAGAAAAAGGAAGGTAAGGTGACTGGATTGGTACTCATGGCGGGAGTGGGCGCACATAAAACTGAAAACATTGTGAGCCCCACCTCCCCCTGCTACGTATGTCAGCCCCAGAGTACCCAAAAGCAGCCGCTGTAGAGGCTGCGCCAATACGGAACGAATGTGTGCCAGAACGGGCACCCGGTAGTCCCACCCTGGTGAGGGCTCTGGCAGTCACCTTCCAAAACTGAAATTTAGTAAGGGGAGACCCATCTTGGTGACAGAAAAACGGGCCGTGGTGCATGCCACGCAGTGCCAGGTATTCCTGTAGGGCACCAACCGGACAGATGTCTGCCAAAGAACACAGTAGCAGTCTTACTCCACTGCCTACGCCATGCTGATCTGTTTTAGAGGAGCGAATCCTCAACTGGGCCCAGTCTTTGGCAACATATACATCTCCGCGTTCCAGTGCCCTACCACTTGCATCCGCCTTAGACAGCATCACGAGTTCGCTGATGCGGAGCGCTCCAAAAAATGCCACCGTTGTGGCTGCATGCAATTGGGCTGCCTCATAATGATCAAAACAGAGGCCTGGCCAGCCCCGGGCCAACTGGGTAAGAACCCCTGGGGAAATAGGGTGCCGGTCGTCCGGGCAACGCCCGCGCTCGCGCACCCACCCCTCCAAAACGTGTCTCACACGGAAGTCAGAGGTGGTATCCACATGACCCCCTACTTTGGCCATAAAAGCCAACGCCTAGAGCTTGGATGCTATGGTGCGAGGTGCAAGGCCCTGTGCATGCAGGTGAACCATGAACCGCAGAACATGGTCCACCGGGATGGGCCAGGTCTCTGGCCATTGAAATCGAGTAGCAAAAGCCCTATACAAATTGTATGCTTGTTGATACGCCTTACGCGTGCGTGGCGCTAGTGACAGGCCAATCGCCCGGTTCACCTCTCCTTGCCAATAGTCCACATCTCGTCCGGGAGTGGCGAGGGAAATTCCTCCGCATCCGGGGCCAAGGCGCGGAACCGGGAGATCTGCAGGCGGGACAAAGCGTCAGCAATATCGTTATTAACCCCTGGGACATGCCTGGCCCTGAACAAGACGTTGAGGCGCAGGCAGCGCAGCACAAAATGGCGCACTAGATCCATGACCCTGGGCGATTTAGAAGTCTGTGCATTGACAATGTGCACCACGGCAGCATTGTCGCACCAGAAATGCACCACCGAATTAGCCCACTGTTCGCCCCATAGCATCTAAGCCCCCAGAATGGGAAAAAATTCCAGGTATGTGAGATCCCGCAGGCGACCTGTGCCTGCCCATGCCGGTGGCCACCCACCATAGGCCCACTTCCCATTGAAGTACATCCCATAACCCAGGGATCCTGAGGCATCAGACTGGATCTGGAAATTGGGGGATGCCATGAGGTCAGACCTCCAAAATGAGACCCCATTAAACTCCCTCAGGAATTGCAACCAGACAAACATGTCTGCCCTGATACCCCGGGTAAGCCTGACTCTGTGGTGGGGCCTGGATAACCCTGCCATGGCGTCGCATAAGCGCCGGGCGAAAGCCCTGCCCGGTGCGACCACCCTGCAGGCAAAATTGAGGTGCCCATGTAGCACCTGCAGTTCCCTCAGGGATGCCTTACGCTTAGCCAGCAATTCCGAGATAAGGGTCACTATCCTGGACACCTTATCACCCGGTAACCTAGAAGCCTGTACTACTGTATCAATCTCAACCCCCAGGAATACTAGTTTGGTCGACGGGCCCTCGGTCTTTTCGGGCGCTAAAGGGACACCCAGTTCCTGCATTAGCGTCTGAAATGTATTGAGGAGACGTGCACACGTGTCCCAGCCCCGTTCACCCCCGAATAAAAAGTCATCCAGGTAATGGGCTACAGACCGGGACCCTGACCTGCGGACGAAAGCCCACTCTAGGAAGGTACTAAAACGCTCGAAAGCCGAGCATGATATGGAGCAGCCAAAAGGCATGGCCTTATCAAAATAATACTCCCCTCTAAACTTAAAACCCAGCAATTCAAAGTCGCCCGGGTGCACCGGCAAGAGGCGAAAAGCTGACTTAATGTCGCACTTGGCCAGCAAGGCACCCGGGCCACACGAGCGCACCATGCGCAGCGCATGGTCGAACGAAGTATACCTGACCGAACAAAGGGCATCAGGTATCGCATCGTTGACCGATCGGCCGGCTGGGTAGGACAAATGATGAAGAAGGCGAAACTCACCTAGGGACTTTTTAGGAACCAAACCCAAAGGTGAAACCTTAAGGTTGGGAAAAGGGGGTGCGGGAAAAGGTCCGGCGACCCTGCCCGCGTCTAACTCCTTTCTAATGCTGGCCTCGGCTACCTCCTCCCTTCCTCTGAGGGATAAAAGGTTGGGAGCATCCTGAGGAGATCTATCACCCATAAAAGGGATACGAAATCCCTGCTTAAAACCTTGGATGAGGTACTCCCTGTCCTCTCCCCTTGGGTACGATGCGAGCCAGCGCTCCAGCATGTCCACCTTAATTGGGGAGGGAGCCTTTCGGAGAACTAGCTCCATCCGTGGCAGGCTTGCCAGCCCACTGTCCACCCCTCCCTCTGCCTCGCACCCCCCCAGGCTTGGGACAAGCAGAGGCTGCATGGGGACCAGAACATGTGGGACACTCGTGCTTATACCTGCAGTTCTTCCGACTGCAGGAACCATTGGACGAGAAAGTCCAGCACAGCAGGCGGGCTGGAACCCCCTGCCCCGCCATTTGGCGGGTAACCTGCGCTGGAGCTGCTCGCTGGACCGCATGTCCACAATGGTATCTATCCCCCGGGGCAGGACGTGTGGGTGTCATATACAAGAGCCACAGTCTCTGGCACGGCTCATCCCATCTCATCTCGGGGTGCAGGGGAATCCTCATACGGAATTCCTCATCATATGCTAGCCATGAGGGGCCCGGGAAATCTACCATCGCCCTGTATATGTTGTCCAAATATTGGACCATGGGAATAGCTAGATCCGGCCGCGCCCTCAAATACACCGCCATGTATATCAAATAAGCGGGGAGCCAGTTAGCCCAGGTACGCGGCGGCTTACGGCGGCGTGCCTGCTCCTTGTCCTTCTCATCCTGACCCTCCCTTTCTTCCTTAGTGGGCTCTCTGTTCAGGAGTGAGAAGATATCCACGTACTCCCCTCGCCATATCTTTTCTCTGGTAGCCTGAGCCAAGTGATCACCCAATGGCAGGGAATACCCTGCCGTCGGCAAAGCCGAAAAGGGGATAGCTGGCCTACCCAAAGGGGCCTGAGTTAACCCTGCCACCCCAAGTACGTTCCCAGCAGTGTAAGAACCAATGCCCACCCCAGCGGGCATGGTGGCAGTAGTTGTCGCCGGGTGGGTCGCCAGCGGCGTAGCCCCTGCACCACCCGCGCGAGGCCAAGGCCACTGAAAGGTCCCCCCTATATTGGGAATGTGTGTGGATGTACTCGTTTGCACCATATACTCACATGCTGCACCCCCGCGGGCCGCCCCCAACGGGGGTTCCGGCCCACTGGGGGCGTCGGAGCTCACAACCGATGTAGAGCTCATCACCGGGGCTTGACCCGCGCCAGGTTGCTGGCTGGGGAGCTGCGAGGCAGTGGCCGGAGCCGCGCCACCCGCCTGCAGCAGCTCAACCCTCCCCGCCGGCCGTTGTCCTGCTGCCGATAGCGCCTCCAAAGGTACCCCGAAAGGGGCACCTGCCTGACTGGCCCGGGCCAAAGACTCCTCTAAGGCCGCAATACGGGCCAGTAAGGTGTCTACAGTAACCATGGGTAAAGAGCCGGCCGGCCCACCTGACCCTTGCATGGGGACAGTTCCCTGCACCCCATGGCCCAGATATGGCCATTGGCCAGGGCCGAAGCCCGGTAGGGCTGGTGAGGAAACCTGCCAAGGCGGGGCACCGGGCCACCCCCCAAGGCTAGAGGGCCCCGGGAGAGGCTGCGGCCCAGAAGTAGTCGGCCCAACGGGTTGGGCGGAAGGAGGAGCGGTGTCCACCGCTCGCGGGCCGCGGGCCGGAGCGCCCTCCGCGCCCGCACTCTGAACGGGCCAAGGTGCGATAGACCCCAAGCCACTAGCCCCGGCCGGGGATGGCAAAGGTGGCTGTTGAGGAGGCTGCACCACGGTCCTCCGACCTGGGTTGCGCCTCCTAACAGCCCGAGCTGAATTCGCAGCAGCCTTCTTTTTGGAAGGCATCTCGAGCAAAAAAGGGAAGCTAGCTAAGCAAAATCGACCCAAAAGGCTTCCCGGCAATACCAACGAGCGACGGAGGCGCAGGGGGAAAAACTTCTCCGCTCCGTCGCTGAGGCAAAATGGCAGCGCGGCTGCCTCGTGGCCACCCCTTTTATAATGGAGCTGGCCACGCCCCTAACTACTCGGATTCTCTGTCCTGTGGGGGGGGGCCCGCAAAGGGCGCGGCGGCCATTTTGGCGCCGCGCTTGCATTCTCTCTCTCTGTTTTTAACATTAGCTTGCAGGTTTTGATAGATCTTCACAAAATATGTCGGCATTTTTGCATGCAAATCTCCCAAATACATGTTCTTTGCAAGTGCTTTTGCCATAATGTATGTTACTTATGTATGCAATGAATATATTTTCATGCAAGGTTCCTATAATATATAAGGTTTATTTGCATTTTGGATGGGAAAAATTTATTGCGACATATGGATAAATGTAAAACCTGAAGGATAAGTGTGTTCTGGTTTGTGGGTGGTTTGGGAAATACAAATTTAAAAAATGCTCATTTTTTAAAAAAATGTGAACCAAATGAATTTCATCCTCAAACCTATTTTTCTTTTTTTCCTGTGTCTGTTCCTATCTTTGTATTTCTTGCTAGGTGAAAACATCTACACACGTAACTGAACCTTTAGTTATTTTCTCTCTCCAAGGCATTGAAAATATTCACCAAATTTCAATTCCAAGATTCTTTGTGTCAAAATCTGTTGTGTAAATTATGTGGATGATGATGTCACTGGCAGAGGGAGATTTTCAGTAGTTAATGACTTTCTTCTTCTGTCCTGTGTCGGATTAACAAGTAATCCATTTCACTACATGGAAGCTGTGGAAACCTGAATGGAAGGAAGAAGTCTTTAAATACCAAAGACACTACATGTTGATAAAGATATTTGGTAGCACTTTCTGGCAGTCCATATAAAAGGACTATCCTGTTCTATCCCATCATCACCATCACCATCACCATTTCCAACATGGTGACCCTTTCCAGAGTTTTCTATGCAGAGAGTACTCAGAAGTGGTTTACCATTCCCTTCTTTTGTGAGGCTCCCTGGGATTCTGCAGCTTGCTACAGAAGCTACACAGGCTAGGTTTTATTCCTGAAGACACAATGGAGAATCAAACTCCCAACTTCCGACTCCACAATCAGATTCCTAAAGAACACCTTGTTGTGACTTAGTGGAATGGTAAAGGTCTCCCTTGCTTGAAAGCCAGTCATAACCAACTCTAGGGGGTGGTTCTCATCTCTGTTTTCAGACAAAGAGCCAGCACTGTCGGCATCTGCATATTTTCCCATGGTCATGAGGCAGGCATGACTAGATACTGGAGCACACATAATGCTGTTACCTTACCACAGAAGCGGTAGCTATTTATCTAGTTGCAATTTCTTGCTTTTGAACTGCTAGGTTGGCAAGAGCTGGAACAGAGATGACCTTCCAGTCATCTAGCTGAGCAACTTAACCACTACGCCATCCCGTCCGCATATAGTGAAATGATATTGCAATAATTATAATAGGGAGAACCTAGAATCAAATAGTAAAAAGAATTCCATGAGATATGTAAAATTACAAAAATGATCAAAGCAGAATGAGCTAGGAAAGGGGAAAATATCTTATCATTGAACCTAATTTCTTTGTAGCCTAGAATTAGGTGACTGTTCCCTCTCCCCCAGGGATGAGGAAGGCAAGATTATGTTTATGTTTATTTGATTTATATCCCACCCTATTCAGCACAGGCCGACTCAGAGTGGCTTACAACATATCAAATAGATACAAAATAACCAAACAAAATACAATACAATGAAGCAATGGGTACAAAGTATCAATAATAAAATAACATCTCACAATTACATCTTAGTAACACAATACCATCTCCATGTCAACACAATATACTAAATATTACACAGAAAAAGCCAATAGAGTAGGATACCAGGAGAAAACACAATAAAATACATTGCAGAACCTCCAGCTTATCCACAACTCTATATAATAGAGCGGCCCTCCAATCCTTCCCCAGTCCCAAATACAGAGCAGAACATCCCGATGGCCCCCAGTGTCCTTCCCTTCGGGTAGGGCTAGGAGGGAGGTGACGGCGTTCACAGCTGATTGTGTAGGTGGCAGGAAGCAGCAGCATGGGTCCAGGTAGCCACGGAGTTGGCCACAGCTGCTCCCGTTTCCGCGCGGCTGTCCGGGGCCTGGAGGAGGGGATGTCCCGAGCATGGAGCCTCGCCGGTAGTTGCGGCAGTTTTCCAAGCTGTGGGAGGAGGGGCGCCCGCCAGGTGCTCTCACTTCCCGGGCCGCAGAAAGGAGGGCGGAGCCGGTGCTCCTTCTCTTCCTCCGGCAGTGACAGAGTCATGTCAGCAAGCAGAATTTGGATGATATTGCTTTTTATGATCCAAAATCACTTTAGATGGCGAATGCAGCCATAAAATAAAATTAATTCTTGGGAGGCAAGCTATGAGAAACAATGGGGATCAAGCATTGTTTACCAACCCAAAAGATATTCAAAATAGCTGACTCTTTTCTTGCAAAGTAAGTCTAAATAGTAAGATTAAATAGAGTTTCGGGCTAAGATTCGGGAGACTTGGGTTATTAATGTCATTTGGCCATGATGATCTTGGAGCAATCAAAGGTGCTCAATCTGTCCAGATCCAGGATATCAGATAACCTTCTGGAAGGTGACACTGTCAGCAAGGGATTTGTTGGACTGTACATTCCTAGCAGAGTTGGACTTCCAAAAGCTCTTGAGTAACTGAAGTCTCCTGTCATTACTAAGTATCTCCTCTTTTAATGTTTCATAGTGTGGTCTAGGAGGGCAGTATCTAGATCAGTGGTTCCTAATGTGGGCCCCATGCCCCACAGGGGGACTTCAATTCCCAGAAGCCCAAGTCAGTACATTGGCTGATCAGTGCTTTGGGGAATTTACTTAGGCTTTTGGGAATTGAAGTCCAAAAACCAAAGGTTGGGAAACACTGATGTAGATGATAATTCTGTAACAGACCCACATGATGATAATCATTCCCTCATTCCACCAGGTTAACTAAGGCCTACTCTTCTTCTACAAAGAGTTTAAGCTCACCTTATTTGCTTCCCATCCTCTATATGTTGGTATAAAGACATTTCAGACCATGAATCATTCTTGCTTCCTCATCTGCTCCTGATGCATCACGGGCTCTCCTATCCCCACCACTTGTCTCCCTGGCAGACTTCAGTTTAAAGACCTACTGACCAAGTTTATAGGTCTTGTAGAAAATACGTTTTCCCAGCCTTTTTGAGGGGCGACCCATCATTTACCAGTAGTCCTTCTTGGAAGCACAAATCTTGGTCCAAAAAGCCTGATGATGCCATCTATGGAATCAGTTGATCGACATCTTGAATTCTTGTTTCTATTCCTGGGCAGGAAGGAGTGCTTTTAAAAGCCTGTGCCCTCAAGGTCCCTTACCTTACCCTCCAGAGCCCTATAATTACACACAATATACTGAAGGGTATGTCTGACAGCATGCTGTTCTCATGTGGATGATGGTCAGTGACCAAAATCTCTGTCACTTTTCTGGATGTTTGCAACAAGAAGATAGTGCAATTATGAAAAACAGTCTGCCAGGTCAGCAAATTGCTGCCTCTCTCCCCCTCAGTGGGGCACCACTGATGTTACTCTAATACCTCCTCTAGAAAAAAAGGCATGAATTCTTCAACTGACTGTATTCTACACAGCCACTTCTTGATTGTCTGCTGATCCAATTCCAGCAGCTCTATATCTCTATCTGGAGAGAAGGCCTAGAATAGTTAATCTTATTCCCTTGGTTCAGAATCACTATCTATGTGGAGGGCAAGATTCTGCTCCTCCAAAGGCACAGCAAGCTTCCTCCTAGTCTTGTTTCTTTGAATGACATTTCTCCACAAATACTGCCTTCCACACTTGACATTCTTCTACCTACCTGGAGACATTCCTGCTCTATTGCTCCTCCATGAAGACTCCCTCTAGAACTGCTTTAATTTCCCTGATGAGTGGCAGCATGAGAAGGTGAGCTTCAAGCTGCTGCACTTTCTGTTCTATTATGCTACCAACCGGCACTTGCTTCAAGCATAATCTCATCCTAAGGCAGAAATACAAACATGAAAAGATATTGTTGGTCCCTGCAGCTCCCATACATGTCAAGTTTTGGATTTGAAAATAAGGGAAATGTTGGCCACACCCCTCTGTGGGCATGGCCAAATCTGTGGGCATGGCCAAATATAGCCATGTAACTTGCTGGGCTCTAGTCATGCTTGCCACATGGCCATGAAAATGTCTGCAAACATAGACAGCACTGGCTCTTTGGCTGTAAATGGAGATGAGCACTGCACCCTAGAGTTGGATACGACTGGCAGATTTTACTTTCTTAGGATCAAAGATTGCTGCAGATGGTGATTGCAGCTGTGAAATAAAAAGGCAACTGATGCTTGGGAAACAAGCTATGAGAAACCTGGGGAACATAGTTAAAAGTAGAGGCATCGCCTTGCAAACAAAAAATTGCATAGTCAAAGCAATGGTATTCCTGGTGGTAATGTGAGAGCTGGACCATTAGGAAAGCTGAGCACAGAAAAATAGATGCCTTTGAAATGTGGTGTTAGAAATATGTCAATCCTAGAAGAAATCAACCACGACTGCTCATTAAAGGTCAAATAGTAAAGATGATGCTAAAGGATTCACTTGAGAAAACCTTGATGCTGGGAAAGGTGGAGGACAAAAGAAAGGGGTGGCCAAAAATAAGATGGCTAGATGGTATTGTAGATGCAATGGGCACAAAGCTGTGTGGGCCAAATAACTCTTTTCCCATCTTCTTGGGGGACTTTTGTTTTCTTTTCTTTCTTGTTTACTCATTTTTAATTTTAAAAATTTTCTGGGAAGCAAAGAGCACAATAGTAAATCAGCCCCCTAGGGTGAACTAGCCCTGCACGTGGCTAGACACCCCACCTCCACCCCATTAGGGTGGAGGAGCAAGGGATTAATTCCCCCAAATTAACCAATCTATTTGTTCCTCACTGCAACCAGTTGAAGCATCAACACCTGAGAATGTCGGATCCATCTTAAGGAAGGGAATTAGTAAAGTAAAAAGAAGTAAAAAGCAACCTCTGTAGTTTCCAAGCCTCCCAGCAGCTGAGGAGTTAATCTCCATGTATGAAATATCGCTCACCTAGAGTAGACTCCCGTCCCATGGTGGCTCTGACCAGCAGCAGCAAAAACGAACAACGAAGCCTCCATGACCATGTTGCAGGGAAATGAAAGAGAAACAAACTACAGAAGGTCTCCACCACCTTCTCTCCCTCCTTCCACAAGCGAAAAGCCACAGCGACCTCTGATGGCAGGAAAAACATAATGCAGCTTCGCCTGTGAGGGCTCCAGTCAGGATTTTAAAAAATAATAATAATAAGGAATATTATGGGGAAATTAATAAAATGGGAGGGGGCGAAAAGAGGGGTAAAAATAAGGGGTTTCTCGGGAAAAATGGGATACTTGACAGGTATGAGCTCCTCCTTCGAAGTCCACATCTCTTGTCTTGTCCAGATCATGACTGCACTCCTGACTTCCCTCAAGCTCCCCAACTAAATGCCCACACCAAATGCCCTATATAGGTGATGGCAAACCTTGGCACTCCTGCTGTTCTTGGACCTCAATTCCCAGAAGCCCAAGCCCCTGTGAATCCACATGAATGGGTTTACTGCGATTCATCCACCCTGCCCCACCCTCATCACTCCTGGAAGTGGAAATAAAATGCACCTGGATGAAATTGTAGCATTTACTCTCAAAAGTGTTTTAAGTTTTCTGTGCAATAAATGTTCTGACTTTCCTATTTATAATTGTATTTTTGTTGTGATGATGGAATTCCAGTGTCCCTTTTCATCAAAATACAGCTTCCATTGTTTCTTGGGAGAAAGAATTGCTTTTGAATCCATTAAACTGTGTTGTACTGATGTACATTATGTGTCTGCCAGAGCCACCAGAGAAGGAAAGGCACTGGTGATGAAGGCCTTTTAAATATTATCAGTAAATTTAATTTGCTATATGAATCCAGAACCTATGCAAACTAAAAGAGAGGTGTGTTTTCATGCTTTGATTGGCTTTAACAGACTTCGTTATGCATTTCACATATATACAAGACACAGAGAATCAGAGAGCTTGTGATGTATCACGTAGAGTATGGCAAAGGTAGCCCACTGGTGGTAAAGGCAGATTTATCTGAATTTCCTTAGGTGGGAGGGGATGGCATCAGCATAGCCTTTCTAATGGAACCCCAATTGCCCCATACCTTATCTATTTCTCAGGCATCTGCACTGGGTTTAGAAAGAGAAGCGGAAGCGCACAGGGAAAGGAGAAGCAGCATTTCACGGATCCTGATCTGGCATTTGGAGAGCTCTGCAGCAAATGTTGCTGTAAGAGATTACAGCAGTGCAAGAAGACTGAACAATGAGGAAGCTGACTACCAATGCTAACAAGGTGCCACCCTTTTGCTGTTGTTAAAAACCAATCCCCGCCTCCCTGTGAAGGTTTGCTGCTTTTATACAGCGCCAGCAGACTTGAATTTCACAGCCATTCAGGTGGTAAGGAATGAAAGGCAGAAACAGGAGAGCAAGCACTTCTGCAAAAAAAAGGGAATCTGTCAAGCTCCCTTATTCAAAACATAAATATTCACACATAAACAAACACACATCAGGCACATTCTGCCAATCCTTTGGGAAGGACCCGCTTTGACAAGATGGAATATTGGAATATTGGGTTGTTGTTTCCTCTCTGCTGGGCTTAGTTTTTTATTTTAAAAACATGTATGCCAAATCTCCTCTACAACCATGCTGTTAAGCGACTCCTGTGGGAAAAGAACAAGGCAGACTGAAGAGATGAGGCTGAAAGCTTGTACCTTCTGATCCTGCCTGTTCATGAGTTTCCTCCAGGCCCTTCTACCTTTCCCATACCTCTGAGAGACAACATCCCTGCCCCTGAAATAGCATATCTGAGAAGACTATAACAGTAAATGAAAGTTTATTTGCTTATCTTTGGATGAGGCAGAGAAGGTATACCAAGGCATCAACGCAACAGGCAAAATAGCAACCACATTGGTTTACAAGTATCAGGTAGGGTTCTCAAGTTATTCCCTAAGATTTCAGGGCTAGGACGAGAGACAAGAAGGAAGGGGTTTATAAGGATTTAGTGTATGAGAGTCAAGACACAAAGCACAGCCAACGGCTGGGTTAACTCAGGTTTATTGCATGGTGGACAGAGGGAACATGAGGTAATGGCGGACGAACAGCCCTATATATATGGCAGTAACGTATTTGAATGTGGCTCCACGGTAGCCCGTTGGCTACTGGTCCGCGTGACGTCATGGCTGGTCACGCCCTTCTTGTCCAGGTGTAGGTAGCGGCGGGAAACCTCCCGCGCTGCGGTCTTTGATGGGTTTGGACCAAGAGAGCTTGGACGCTCGCTGCTGCCAGCTGGTGGTCATTAGCTCGCGTCCTATTACAGGGTTTATATGGTACAGCTGAAGGTTACATTGTTACTCTTGGCAAGGTTACATTGGTTCAGATACATTGACATCACATGTAGAAGGTTACACTATTAGGACACAACACTCCTCCCCCCTAGGATGAGACGAAGTCTCTCAACCAAGATGGTTACACTATTAGGACACAACAAAGGGGTTAGCTGAATGGGGATGGAGCTGCTTCTAGGCAAACTGACTTAGAAACACACACAAGGAACGGTAAAGGTCTCCCTTGCTCGAAAGCCAGTCCTATCTGACTCTAGGGTTTGGTGCTCATCTCCATGTAAGTGCCAGTGATCATGTGGCAGGCATGACTAGACACCAGAGTGCATGGAATGCTGTTTACCTTCACACTGAAGTGGTACCTCTTTATCTACTTGCAATTTCTTGCTTTCGAACTGCTAGGCTGCTAGGCTGGCAGGAACTGGGACTGATGACATGAGCTCTCTCCGTTGTGCAGCACTTGGGTCTCAAACTGTTGACAACAAAGGGTCAGGAGGTGGGTGGGTAGGAAGCAGGGTGACATAGCATTTGCCACCATTTCTGATTAGGATGCATAGTATGCATCACTCATTGAACTTTCTGAAGGGCTGTGTTGATATTCAGACCTGTGAAAAGCTATGGATTTATGGGATTGTGCTCCTCTCTCAGTCTGGGCACTCCTACTAGCAGGTCTTGTGTAGTAAGCACATTACATTCAACAATGTTCTCCACTCCCTGTCCTGCTCCAAATGAGAAGAGAACTCACATACCTGCAACCAGTGACTAGCTCCACAGCTCCCTCTCCTTGTACCAAACTGTTCAGTGCCCCAAACTAAAGTGCAACACAGATGAAATCCCTTTATGCTTATCAACATACCCCTGCAGCCAGGTAGGATGGGGTGGATATGGGTGTCCAGGCTGTAAAAGCACCTTCTAATATATTAAGGCTTTTCCAGTGCTGCTCACCTAGAGACTAGTCTACCCACCTGAAGCTGCAGAGATTTCAGCCACAGCTTTTAAAATTTCCAACTTTACTATTAATCATATTCATCTTTACTTTTATAGATATCAGTTGTGGGTAAGAGTTAACTGGTTCATATTTTACCAGTTTTTCTTGGTCTAGTGTTATTTGCTAGATGTGTAGCAGATTGGTACACTCATTGGTAGTCTCAAGAATTGAGATTCACCCCTTCCCTAAATACACAACTCCCAGGTGCCGACACCGACAATGGCAAGGAAGAACTATAGCCAGGAAAAGAGTCTTCTCAGTGGTGGTGCATACTATTTAGAACAATCTACCAGCAGAGCTGGGGCAAGCTCCTTCTTTAGAAATACAGACATTTAGAAATACAAATAGAAATTTGTACTTTAAAAAATCCTTATTTAGGAAGGCATTCAAGGCTCGCTCTCTCCCTTGCTTTAGTGTTTGGGAATCAAGACAATGGAAACGGCTGTAAGCTAGCCTAACACATCTTTATTGCATGGAGTACAGCACGAACATGTGGTAATGGCGGACAAACAGCTCTTTTTATACGGTGGCTATCTAATTGAATTTGACTCTTCGACAGGCATTGGCTGCTGTCCAAGTGACGTCATCCTTGGTCACGCCTTTCTTGTCCAGGTGAGGTGAGCGCGGGAATCTTTCCCGCGCGGCTGAAGGCATTTGAGTAATGTGAACCATGTGAGCTGGGCGCTCGCTATTGCCCCCGGTGGCCACTAGCTCGCGTCCTCATACAGAAGGTTACAGTGTTACCTGTACCCATTCGTGTGGTTACAAATACATTCAACACACTACATTCAGTACACAACATCCCTCCCCCCTAAGATGGGACAAAGTCCCTTAACCAAACTGGTTTCCTGCATGTGCGTTTTGGCCGTGCGGCCGTTATGCTTGACTCGGCCATGCCCCCTCGTCTGTGTCCTCCTGGTTCTTGTCCTGCAATTGGAGAGGATGACTCGTTAGTGACTCGCCGCGGGCTTGCCGCCTTGGGATGGCCAGGAGAAGGGGGAGGAAGGGTTTCCGACGTGGATGTGGACAAACCGGGGGCACTAGGGGCTAAAGAAAAACCCCGCTCTTCGCTTGGACGGGTGGGGGAACACTCTGAACCCCCCCCCCCGGTTTGGTAACTCAAAATCTAATTCAGGGGCAACAGTGGCAAACTCATTCCCCTCCTTCGAGGGACTGGGTAGAACTACAGGGGCAAACTCGTTCCTCTCTTTCAAAGGACTGGGTAAAACTGGCGTATGAAAAGGATACGAGTTTGAACCTCTGTTCCCCCCTTGTTTGGGACTGTTGCCCTTCGTTTTCTCCCCCTTGGGATAAACGGGTGGAGGAGGACCCTAACGCTGAATTTTGCTGCTGAGCCCCTCTGTCCGGCCCCCCAATCACTCGGTGCCTAAGTTGGTCAGCGTGCCTCCTCCAGAGGAGACCCGTGTTGGTCTCGACACAGTATGAGACTGGTCCTGTCTGATTAATGACTACCCCTGGCACCCATGCTGGCCCTGTGGTGGCGTAGTTTCTGCAATGAACAGGCTCTCCTGTTTGGAAGTTTTTGGTGGGGCTGTGCTCAATGTTCCTTCCTCTATCCTCGACCCTGGTGGGATCCAATCTAGTCAATAATGAGTGTAACTTCCTTTTCATGAGGAGTTCCGCGGGGGAGAATCCCGACGCCAATGGCGTCACCCGGTATGCCAACAGAAACTGGCAGAGCTGCCGGTCCAGATCCCCGGGACCCATGCGCCGCAGCCCTTCCTTCATTGAGCGTACCAGACGTTCCGCCTGGCCATTTGTTGCAGGGTGAAAAGGGGCTGAGGTAATGTGCCGAATGGCGTTGGACTCTAAGAACGCCTGGAACTCGGCTGACGTGAAGCAACTCGCATTGTCACTAATAATGACGTCAGGTATCCCGAAGGTGCATATCAGTTTGCGCAGTTGTTTTATGGTCCCAGCTGATGAGGTGTTGCGCATTGGAATTACCTCTAACCACTTGGAGTATGCGTCCACCACAAGCAGAAAGAATGAACCCTTGAATGGCCCTGTGAAGTCTATGTGGAGTCGGGACCACGGCCCCCTAGCTGTGTCCCATTCTCTGTGTGGGAGGCGGGACTCCTCAGGTCGAGAGCTCTGGCAACTTTCGCAGGTGTTCACCATGTGTTCAATGTCCGCGTCTAGCTGAGGCCACCAGAAGTAGCTTCTGGCCAGCGCCTTAGAGCGCACAATCCCTGGGTGGCTGACATGTAAAAGCCGTAGCACCCTTGCTCTTAACGCCTGTGGGACCACCACCCTCTCCCCCCACAACAGACATCCCCTTTCTGCGGACAACTCAACCCTCTTCCTGAAAAATGCCGCAAACTCGTCTGCGGGGGGAGCTGCGGGCCACCCCTTCTGTACCCAGGATCTCACAAGGGCTAACGTTTTATCCTTGGCCGTTTTGGCAGCAATTTCCTTGGGCAAAATGGGGGGTGCATCTAGGGCTTCAATGAGGAGGACTTGGCTATCCTGTTCTACCTCACACTTTGGGTCCCCCAGGTGGGGCAGAGGAGACCTTGAAAGGGCGTCCGCGTGGCTTATCTCTTCCCCGGGGCGGTACTCTAACGCCCCCCTGTATGCATTCAGAAAAATCGCCCACCTAAGCATCCTGGGGGAGAGGATCTGTGGAGTGGGCTTGTCTGAGGTGAAGATACCCAACAGTGGCTTGTGATCGGTGACAATGGTGAATGGGCGACCATACAGAAAATCATGGAACTTCTTTGTGCCCGCAACAATGGCAAGAGCCTCCCTATCTGTTTGGGCGTAATTTCGTTCTGCCTTGGACAATGATCTCGAGTAGAATGCAACTGGGGCTTCTCGCCCCCCCTCTAGCACGTGGCACAGGACTGCCCCCACCCCCACTGGTGAGGCGTCGCAGACCAAGACTACCGGCTTCTTTGGGTCAAAATGGGTTAGAATAGCCTCCGAGGAGAGGAATTGCTTGAGTTCCCTGAAAGCCCGCTCCTGCTTCTCCCCCCACCGCCAAACCGCATCCTTCTTCAGCAGCCCATGCAGGGGCTCTGCAATCGTCGTTTTCCTGGGCAGGAAGGAATGGTAAAAATTCAGCAGCCCCAGGAAAGACTGCAGCTCCGGTTTCGCGGTGGGGCGAGGAGCGTTTTGAATGGCTGAGACTTTGGACTCAGCAGGTTTCACCCCCTCAGAGGTTATACGGAACCCCAGAAACTCCACCTCCCTGGCCAAAAACACACATTTGTCCCTCCGCAACCTCAACCCCGCGGATTCAAAGGCTGTAAGGACCTTATCTAGTCTCTGGGCCAGTTCTGCTTCGCTCTCCCCAGATATCAATATGTCATCGAAAAATGGCAAAACCCCCGGTAATTTCTTTAACAAACGTTCCACAAGAGACTGAAATAACCCCGGCGCCGAGTTCACGCCAAACTGTAGGCGCGTCACCTTGAATGCCCCCTTGTGAGTTACAATGGTCTGCGCAGCAGCTGTGGCTGGGGTTACTGGAAGCTGCTGGTACGCCTGCGCCAGATCTAGTTTAGCAAAGACTTTTCCCCCATGTAAAGTAGCCAGCAGATGGCTAACTACCGGCACCGGATAGGCATTAGGGCGGATCGCCTTGTTAATTGTACACTTGTAGTCAGCGCAAATTCGCAACCCCCCATTTGCTTTCAATACTGTAACAATAGGAGTCTCCCACTCTGCAGAGTCCACCGGCACTAAAATCCCTTGCCCCACTAATTTGTCCAGTTCCGCCTCAATTTTGTCCTTTAGGGCGAATGGAACCCGACGTGGCTTTAGTCTCATTGGGCGGACCTCCGGGTCCAGGTCGAAGGAAACTGGGGGCCCCTTGTACTTCCCGAGTCCCTTCTTGAATACCTCTGCGTGTGCGTCGCACACTGCCTGAATCTCATTCCCCCCGATGGCATGGACGCCGCCTATGAAGATGTCCAGGGGTTTGAACCATTGAGTCCCCAAGAGATTACACCCCCCCTTCTCTTAGAACTACCAGGGGAAGTTTCCTTCCGAGTCCCTTGTACCGTGTCTCGAAGTCCCCAATCCCCAATACTGGAATTACATTTCCCTGCACATCTCTTAAGTTCGCCCCCAACTCCTTGAGTTTGGGTCGCTCCTGGGGGGGAATCCGCAAAAATTCCTTATGAGAAATGAGGGAATATACAGACCCCGAGTCTATCTCCATCTTAACAGGGACCCCTTGCAGCAGTACCTCAGCATAAAAACGTGGTTGCCCTAGAGGCACGCTGTGGACGGCCACGTCGTCTTCCGTGTGCACTCGCAGGCACACGTGGTTCCCCTCTGGGTCGTCGCCGCCATCGCAGACCCTGCCGACGCCATCCCGGCTGCTCGTGGAGCTCTTACTCTCTTCCCGGCGTTGCTTGCAGACCCTGGCGATGTGGCCCTTCCGCCCACAGTTGTGGCACTCAGCTTTCCGGAATGGACACTTGCTCCTCTCGTGGGACGCTCCGCACCCATCGCAGCGCCGCCCCCCCTTCCCCTTCTTCTCGCTCAGCCCTTTCCTGACCTTCCGGACCCCCTCATCTTCACTGGAGCCTGGGGTGGCAGAAGCCTCTGAAGATGTGGGCGAGCGTGGGGCAGGGGTCGCTCTCCAGGCCGCCTGGACGGCGGATGCAGCTGCCTCGACTGGTGGGGGCTTTGCCTTGAGAAGCTTGTACCCGGCCCACGTGGATTCAGCTGCTAGGGCCTCTTGTAGTACCTCTTTAAAAGTGAGGTCGTGGCCTCGGTTCATGAGCTTCCTCTGGGTCTCCCCGTCTCTCATCCCGCAGAGCATTCTGTCCCTTAGGGCCACGTCTAGAATTTCCCGCCATTCGCATGGGGTTGCCAAGACGCGGAGGGCCGCTGCATACTCGGATACTGACTCACCCGGCTTTTGGTCCCTCCTCAGGAAGGTTGCCCTGGCGGAGAAGAAGGACACCTTGGGCTTGAAGTGGTTCCGCAGAACCGCCAGTATTTCCGTCACCGAAACCTGGTCCACCTCTCGTGGTGCCACCAGATCCATCAGCGCTTGCACGGCGTGGAAACCGAGCATCGTGATGAGAAGACCCTTCTTCTTCCCAGCGTCGGTGATGCCCGCATACGCCACCGTACTCTTAAAATGCATTTCAAACCAGTCCCATCGCTCGGGATGGGTCACATCGAAAACTGGCTTCTGAGCTATTGTCTTGTCCCCGTGGGAATCCATTATCCCACCTTCGTCGCCAATTTAGTGTTTGGGAATCAAGACAATGGAAACGGCTGTAAGCTAGCCTAACACATCTTTATTGCATGGAGTACAGCACGAACATGTGGTAATGGCGGACAAACAGCTCTTTTTATACGGTGGCTATCTAATTGAATTTGACTCTTCGACAGGCATTGGCTGCTGTCCAAGTGACGTCATCCTTGGTCACGCCTTTCCTGTCCAGGTGAGGTGAGCGCGGGAATCTTTCCCGCGCGGCTGAAGGCATTTGAGTAATGTGAACCATGTGAGCTGGGCGCTCGCTATTGCCCCCGGTGGCCACTAGCTCGCGTCCTCATACAGAAGGTTACAGTGTTACCTGTACCCATTCGTGTGGTTACAAATACATTCAACACACTACATTCAGTACACAACACTTGCCTAACTTATTTGTTGGGGCTGTGGTGGCTCAGTGGTTAAGAACCTCATATTGTTAGCTGGAAGGCTGGCAAATCGGCAGTTCGAGACCTGGGTACTGCATGATGGATTGAGTACCCGTCTCTGTCCCAGTTCCTGCCAACCTAGCAGATCGAAAGCAAGCAATTGCAATTAGATAAAAAGGGACCACTTCACTGGGGAAAGATCTTGAGGACATGAAAGGAGCCTCATTTGGGCGTCCCCTGAGAGGAGTTTCTCCAACAAAAATCCTTTCATGCCTCTGCCCTGCCACCCCTTCTGCCCTCAGCCATTCCACCTAAAACAGCAGAGGGAGAATGGCAAGAGCGAGAGGTAGGTATCCGTCAGAGGAGGTGCCTACCCTGGCTGATCCCTGCCTGGCACCTTTGCATTTCCCCCTCTGCTGTTTCCAGGGCTGTCAATGAAACAGCGGAGGACAAATGGCAGGGCGAGAGGCAGAAATACATCAGGGAAGGTGCTCTCCCTGGCAGATCGCTGGCTGCCGCCAGGGCGCCGGCAGGGAAGGGGGAACAGATCTCATCCATCTCCCCCTTTCCCTGCCTCCCCCCCCCCTCGCGCAGGAAGGAAAGGGAGAATGGATAGCGTCCGCCTCCCCCCTTCCCTCCCTACTCACCCGGGCACCGTCTCCCCTACTCAGCACCCTACTCACCTGCCACCTCTCCTGTGTGTGTGTGTGTGTGTGTGTGTGTGTGTGTGTGTGTGTGTGTGCGTGCGTGCGTGCGTGCGTGTGTGCACGCATGTGTAGTGACATACCATGATCCCCACCACTCTATGGGTCAGGCAACACATTTATAGAAATGGCCACATATCTTCATGGATACAAATCTTTCCAAGCTGGAGCACAAGAAATCATATGTATTGCACTTATTTCTCTGTAACCAGTTATAAAAAAAAAGGGGGGGGGGACAAAAACAAAAGAGAGAGAGAGCCAGAAAAAAAATAGATAGATAGAGAGAGAGGGAAATGGGCCACACCCCCCCCCCCCAAATAACACCAGCCAGCTGACTGTAATCTAAATCAATACCCCCGGCAACACTGGGAAATCAGCTAATAATAATAATAATAATAATAATAATAATAATAATAATAATAATAATAATAATAATAATAATAATAATAATAATAATAATAATAATAATAATAATAATAATAATAATAATAATAATAATAATAATAATAATAATAACTTATTTTTTCTGGCTCTGGCCTGAAAGCTTTGATTTATTCATTATAATCACCACCAATAGGGGAAATTGCTGTTTTTATGTTTTCTTTATATTGATTCACATATCTTCTATTTTATTTTATTTTAATGTTGTAAACTGCCAGGAATGGGAAATTTTGCTATCCAATGGGGCGGTACATAAATGTATTGGATGGATGGATGGCTGAATGGTGTTCATCTCCCACAATACACACACTTCTTCTCATAATCCTGGAAATTCAGCAACATGGCCATCTCTCCTTGCATATATGTAGTATTCCATTGACACCACCTATTTATTTTCCTCTTAAAATGTGTTTCCTGAGTGTCCAGCATGAAGCACTTCCTTTGTTCACTAGTGTTGTGTTCTGTAAAGCTGTGCCTTTAACAATGTACCTTTGCCATGTGTTAACAATGTAACCTTTCTGTGTGCAACATTATAACCATCAGCTGTATCAATGTAAACCTGATAAGGGGACGCGAGCTAGTGACCACTAGATGGCAATAGCGAGCGTCCAGCTCTCATGGCTCAGATTCACCTGGTTCAGCAGCGCGGGAAGATTCCCCGCCACCTCGTCACCTGGTCAAGAAGGGCGTGACCTTCTACGACGTCACGCAGGCAGCAACCAATAGTCTGTCGACGAGCCACATTCAAATGTATAGCCAGCTGTATATATTGAGCTACTCATCCGCCATTACCACATGTTCCTCCGGATCATCATGCAATAAACCTGTGTTAAGCCAACCCTTCGGCTGTTTCATTGTCTTTGGTCCCTTACACTAAATTGGCGACGAAGGTGGGATATGGCAGCCCACGGGACCAAGACATGCGCCGGTTTCGAAATCAGGAAACCGGGCGACTGGGAGATCTTCGAGATGGACTTCCAGGCAGCACTGATTGAGTCCGAAGTCACGGAAGAGGCAAAGAAAAGGGCCATCTTCACCAGGATGCTCGGACAAGAAACCAAAAGGACCTTGGTGGACCTGATTGCACCGAGGAGGGTGAGCAAATTCAAGGCCAAGGAACTCATGCAGATGCTGCGTGAGCACGTCCGGCCCGCCACGGCGATGTTTCCCGCTCGGAGTGTGTTCTGGAGGCGAGTCCAAGCGCCCGGGGAGACGGTCGCCGCATTCGTGGCGGCCCTGCGGCTGGCGGCCGGCCCGTGCAAATGGGAGAATGCCAAAATCACCCTCCGGGACTGTGTGCTGTGCGGCCTGAATGACGCCGAAACCCAGCGCACATTAATGAACCAAGAGCCGCCTCTCACGTTGCAGGAGGTTGTCAGAGCGGCCCAGGCCGCAGAAGCTACAAAGGCCGGGGTCCAAGAACTCCAGGACTGGCGGCCGAAGTCGGGCAAGGCAGAGACTCCGGTACAGGCGGCCCGGCAAACTTCGAGGTCGTCCACAGAGAGCAGCAACGACGAGGACGTCCGGAGGGTCCGGAAGGAGAGCCGGCGGTGCGACGGCTGTGGAGCGGCCCACGACCGCGTAAAGTGCCCGTTCCGGAAGGCCGAGTGCCACAACTGCGGCCGCCGCAGGCACATCGCCAAGGTGTGCAGGAAGAAGCGTGAGACCCAGAGGAGCTCCGCAGAGCGTTCCGCGGGACAAGACCGCTCAACAAGACCCAAGGACGGCGCCCAGGCCACGCGGAAGCAGGATGGCGTGGGCCGCATCTCCGACGGCAGCGAGGACGACGCCCCAGTGTTCAGCGTGTCTGCAGGACACCCCCGCTATTTTGTTGAGGTACTAGTCCAAGGGGTTCCCATTAGGATGGAAATTGACTCGGGGTCCTCATACTCAATCATTTCCCAGAGGGAGTTTTTGGGAATTGCCCCCCACAAGCGACCCAAGCTCAAAGCATTGAGGTCCACACTACGGGACGTGCTAGGGAACAGCATTCCAGTGTTGGGGGTTGGAGAATTTCAGGTTAAATTCAAGAAGCACGCCGCGTCCCTTCCCCTAGTCGTGCTCAAAGGGGGAGATTGCAGCCTCCTCGGGACTCAATGGTTCCAGCCCCTGGGTTTGTTTATCGGGGGGGTGCACGCCGTTGGGATGCACGCCGTTGGGACTGATCCAATTCTGGAGGTGTGCGAGGCGCACCCCGAAGTTTTCAAAAAAGGACTGGGAAAATTCAAGGGGCCCCCAGTGACATTCGACCTGGACCCGGAGGTCCGCCCAATTCGTCTTAAACCACGCCGGGTGCCGTTCGCACTTAAGGACAAGATAGAGGCGGAACTGGACAAATTGGTGGGCCAGGGAATCCTTGTGCCTGTTGATTCCGCGGAGTGGGAAACTCCAATTGTAACTGCACTAAAGGCCAATGGGGAGGTCCGCATATGCGCCGACTACAAGTGCACCATCAACAAGGCGATCCGCCCGAATGCATATCCGGTGCCGGTAGTCAGCCATCTGCTGGCCAGGTTACACGGGGGAAAGTGTTTCGCTAAGCTCGACTTAGCACAGGCCTACCAGCAGCTTACGGTGTCCCCTGCCGCAGCTGCTGCGCAGACCATAGTCACCCATAAGGGGGTGTTCCAGGTGACGCGCCTCCAGTTCGGCGTGAATTCGGCGCCTGGAATTTTCCAGTCACTCGTGGAACGCCTCCTGAAGGGACTGGAGGGGGTGTTGCCTTATTTTGATGATGTGTTAATAACGGGGGGGAGTCGGGTTGAATTGGCCAAGAGGTTGGGGAAGGTCCTGACAATATTCGAAAAAGCGGGGCTGAGGCTGCGAAAGGACAAATGCGTCTTCTTCGCAACCGAGGTTGAGTTCCTAGGGTTTTGTGTGACTCCTGAGGGAATAAAACCATCCAAATCCAAGGTGGCCGCCATCAAGAAAGCCCCCCGCCCCACCTCTAAGCCCGAGCTGCAGTCGTTCCTAGGGCTGCTCAACTTTTACCACTCCTTCCTTCCCCGGAAGGCAGCAGTAGCTGAACCGCTACACAAACTGCTTAAAAAAGACCAGGCATGGAAGTGGGGCGATGACCAAGAAAGGGCATTTAGTGAGCTAAAAAGCCTCCTAGCGTCCGATGCCATACTGACCCACTTCAACCCCAAACGCCCGGTAGTTCTGACCTGTGATGCATCCCCAGTGGGGGTGGGGGCGGTGCTGTGCCACGTGTTGGAAAACGGAAGGGAGGCCCTGATAGCATTTTACTCCAGGTCCCTGTCCCAAGCGAAGAGAAACTACGCACAGACAGACAGGGAGGCACTAGCAATAGTCGCGGGGACGAAAAAATTTCACGATTTTCTGTACGGCCGCCCCTTCACCATTGTAACAGACCACAAGCCCCTGCTAGGCATCTTTACCGCAGATAAGCCCACCCCACAGATCCTGTCCCCGAGGATGCTCAGGTGGGCCATCTTTCTCAACGCGTATCAGCACGCGTTGGTCTACCGGCCCGGGAAAGAGATCAGCCATGCGGACGCCCTATCAAGGTCTCCCCTCCCCCTAACGCCCAGCCAGGTGAGCAAGGGGGAGCGGGACCATCAGGTTCTTATGATAGAGGTGCTGGATTCGCCCACCGTAATGCCCGCCGACATTGCCAAAGCGACAGAGAAGGACAAAACGTTAGCGGCAGTTAGCTCCTGGGTGCAGAAAGGGTGGCCGGCGTCCTCCCCGGCGGAGGAGTTCGCTCCATTTTTTCAGAAAACAGCTAGAACTGTCCCTAGAGAGGGGGTGCCTCCTGTGGGGGCAGCGGGTGGTGATTCCCACTTCCCTTCGGCCGCGGGTGCTCAAACTGCTGCACGTCAGCCACCCCGGCATCATGCGATCCAAGGCGCTGGCCCGGAGTTACTTCTGGTGGCCCCAGCTGGACGCCGACATCGAGCACATGGTCGGCACTTGTAAAAGTTGCCAATGCTCCAGACCAGAGGAGGCCCGCCTTCCCCATAGGGAATGGGACGCGGCTAAGGGGCCGTGGTCCCGGGTGCACGTTGATTTCGCGGGCCCGTTCAGAGGCACCCTGTTCCTTCTTGTAGTGGATGCCTTCTCCAAGTGGTTGGAGGTTATCCCAGTCACGAGCACCTCCTCGGCCCAGACCATTAGGCATTTGCGGAGGCTCTTTTCCACGTTCGGCATACCCGACACATTAATTAGCGACAACGCTAGTTGTTTCACGTCCTCCGAGTTTAGGGCATTCATGGAGATTAACGCCGTTCGGCATATCACCTCCGCCCCGTTTCACCCAGCCACCAATGGCCAAGTAGAGCGCCTCGTCCGCACCACGAAGGACGCGTTGCGGCGCATGGGCCCCGGGGATCTGAACCTACAAGTGTGTCAGTTTCTGCTAGGGTACAGGGTGACCCCGTTGGCGTCAGGATACTCCCCCGCAGAGCTCTTAATGCGTAGGAAACTGACCACCATCCTTACTAGGCTAGACCCCACGAGGGTAGAGGACAAAGGAAGGAACATCGGGCTGGAGGCCACAAAGAGTTTCAGTATAGGCGCCCCCGTGCATTGCAGGAATTACGCCAGCACGGGCCCAGCCTGGGTACCGGGCGTAGTTGTGGAGCAAACCGGCCCCGTGTCGTACCGCGTGGAAACCAGTACAGGGCTCCTGTGGAGGCGGCACGCGGACCAGCTCCGACGCAGGGTCTCCGATGAGCAGGGCACAGACCAAACAGAGGAAAAATCAGCGTTAGGGTTCTCCCCCACCCGCTCAGCCCAAGGGGGAGGAAAAGGGGACCGCGGGCCCCCATAAGGGGGGAGGGGGATATTCTCGTAGATATCCTAGGGGATCTTTCTGAGGAGGAGGAGGAACCCGACCCCATACATATCTCGCGGAATGTCCCCACAAATGTGGATACCCCTACTAAGTTAGATTTTGATTTTCAGAACCGGGGGGGGGTTTCAGAGTGGTCCCCCACCCGTCCAAGCGAGAAGAGGGGGTTTTCGTTAGCCCCGATTGCCCCCGGTCTGCCCACAATGGAGTTTTTCCCTTCCCCTAAGGCCGCCAGACAGCGGCAAGCCACTAACAAGTCTCCCTCTCCCATTTCAGGACAAGGGACCAGGGAACAAAGAAGCAGTAGCGCCCCCGGGGGGGTCAGCCCTCAGCACGGCCCAAACGCACATGCAACATGCCATCTTGGCTGAGAGACTTCGTCTCATCCTAGGGGGGGAGGGATGTTGTGTTCTGTAAAGCTGTGCCTTTAACAATGTACCTTTGCCATGTGTTAACAATGTAACCTTTCTGTGTGCAACATTATAACCATCAGCTGTATCAATGTAAACCTGATAAGGGGACGCGAGCTAGTGACCACTAGATGGCAATAGCGAGCGTCCAGCTCTCATGGCTCAGATTCACCTGGTTCAGCAGCGCGGGAAGATTCCCCGCCACCTCGTCACCTGGTCAAGAAGGGCGTGACCTTCTACGACGTCACGCAGGCAGCAACCAATAGTCTGTCGACGAGCCACATTCAAATGTATAGCCAGCTGTATATATTGAGCTACTCATCCGCCATTATCACATGTTCCTCCGGATCATCATGCAATAAACCTGTGTTAAGCCAACCCTTCGGCTGTTTCATTGTCTTTGGTCCCTTACACTAAAACTAGACACATTTTTTAGGAGTGAAAGGTGGCAAGCAACTGGAAAGCCAGTACTTTGTGGCCAGCAGCCTAGTGAGAGGGGGAAATGAAGGAAAGGGTGGGCTCCTGCTCAGTAAGGGATGAGCCATGGATATAGTCTCAGGGTAACCAGGAGTAGACAAGGTAAACCTGGTATGATGGGGGACATGTCTGAACTCATACGAAGCTGCCTTATACAGGCCAATATCCTGTTTGTACTGGCACAATATAATGTTAACATTGGTGTAAATGTGCTGGGCATTGCACATGGCAACAAGGAATTATACTATCAAAATGCACAATTGGTTGTGCACCCCTGGCATGAGCAGTTGTATAATATGCTGGCAAAAGTGCTTCAGGGTTAGCACTTCCACCATGGCTGCAACACCACTACTCTGTGTGCAATTTTGAGTGGTGTGTGCTTAGTCATACAACTGGATTTGGGCCACCTAGTCAGACCATGCATCCTTCTATCCCAGTAACACCTACAATAGTTTTGGGCCATAGATCCTACAATAGGGTTGCACAGCTTTTTTGCTTTATGTTTTTGTTTCTGTTTTTGAAATATGAACTTGCTTTCACTGGTGGGGGTCTTGAAGATACAAGAAATGTTCCTGAGGGGGACAGTTTGCCTGTTGGCTGCCAATACTGACTGGCAGCAACTCTCCCAGAATTTCATACAGAAGCCTTTCCCACATAGACTGCAGAGGGACTCTACCTGGGGAGGTCTTCTGTATGAAGGCATCAGGTCTTTGCTCACTCTCCTGACTGTGGTGCCAAAAACTGGCAAACACATTTCATCTTTCACAGATACATCAAGGAGGGAACAGAGTACACCAAATACAGTACACCGTGGGTGCACAAACTACAGGTCCTCAAGATAGATCCAGCTCCTGATGCCAATTCATCTGGCTTGCACCACCCTCGTTGCTCTCGGAACAGGAAGTAAAACATGCCTGTGCGGACATGTTTTACTTCCACTTCTGGGAGTGATGAGGGCAGTCTGGGCCAGATGAATTGGTTTTGGGGGCCGGATCCAGCTCACAGGCTGTAGTTTGGGTACCACTTAGTTTAAGCAGAGAAAATGGCAGTCTATCTCATCCCATTGCAAAACATATCTGTTCCAAAATGGATTGCAAGGTGCGTTTTATTTCTGCATCTGGTTGGAGGAAGCACGTGAGTGGCTCACTGAACCACATGACCAGTTCATGGCCCTGGAAAGTTTGGGCACCCCTGTAGTACACCATAATCTTATTGAAATATTCAGAGAAGTGCAGATCCAAAAATGCCTGCAGGGCGAGGGTGGGCTTGAAAGCTGGTGCTGCCTTTCTTGGTTGTGTTTTGCGGGGAGAGTGAGCAACACTCTGGTAAGGAGGCATCTTGGTTACAGTGGAACCTCTTCCCTCCCTTTCACATTTTCAGATTAGCTACTTCTGGGCATCTGAATAAGATCTCATGTTTTATCTAATCCCCCATCTTTTATTTACATATTTACCACATTACCTAGTCATTAAAATCTTAACAAATTACAGGTACTGTGAAAGACAGTGCTGTAACCATCTAGATTATACACAGCAAGTTTTAGAGAGTGTTAGATAGCATATATGTCAACAGAATATCCTTGGCGAAAATAAATCAATGCACTCTCGTAAACAGTCATGAAAATCTGTCAAGCCACGAGTGGTTCTCTAGTGTGTGTCTCTGTA
The DNA here is from genome assembly GCA_035047305.1 of Bradypodion pumilum. Taxonomy (NCBI): domain Eukaryota; kingdom Metazoa; phylum Chordata; class Lepidosauria; order Squamata; family Chamaeleonidae; genus Bradypodion; species Bradypodion pumilum. The sequence goes on along the minus strand of JAWDJD010000004.1, from coordinate 181,993,056 downwards.
GGTGTGAATCTCAGCTTGTCTACATGTACATTTCTGATACAGATCTGTTCATTGGTGTGTATCTTTGCATGCTTATTTTTATGTCATTTTTATGTGCTTGCATATACTTCTCAATTACAGAGTGCTCCTATTAGCTATTTATTTAACCTCATTTTGCAAGCGGGTGAATTCCCTTAGCTGGGGCACACAGCTTTATTACCACCAATCAAAGACATTCTTCTTCTTTCAAATGACAAAGGAATTGCAATTAGTGTTGTGTTTTTCTTAACTAGAGGCCAGAGGAATCATCTAAAGCAAACAGCGGGGAAGCCTGATGTGTGAAGTTAATGGTGCTTGTGTGCCGAGAAGGTGTTGGATCATGCTCTGTTCTGAAAGATGCATATACATTTTTTTGCTTCTTGTTCCCTTAACGCAGTTATATAAAAGTAGGCTCATGACCAATATCTAGTCTGTGTATAGAACAGTTCTTTTAATAGCACTCACACAAAAGGGGTGCCTGTAAATACTCACACAAGCACAAAACCCCATTGTTTGCAAAGGGGCAAATTTTGGGCATGGCTAAGATGGTGCCTGAGTAGCACGTATTTTGATCTGCTCGCGCTGGAATAGGAGAATTAATGTGAATAATTATATGAGAATGGAAGTGTAAATGCTCAGAAAAGTGAAATTCGGAGCCCTGAAATACATTTTTTGCTGTGGAGAGTCGAAGTTCGAGGAACGGATGGTGAGTGAGGTGTGGCAAAGGCTGCGCCAAACGAACTGTCCAGGGTCGGATGGGACTCCTGTGCTTTTAAAAACGGGCTCCGGACCTTCTTATAAAAGGGAAAAAGAGAGACAATAAGTAAGTGCTAGCGGCGGTAGATGAGAGGTCCCGAAAGGTGGCTGGAGTTTGAGAAGGTCAAGTGAATGTGGAGAAAGAAAAGAGGTGGAAGTTTGTTAGAGGAAGAGAGAGGACGGGAAGAAGTAATGGCGGTGAGCAAGAGCAAGATCGAAAGTTAAGGAATTGGAAATAGCTGGATAAAAATGGAGTGTTAGAACTGAGTTGGAGGGGAAGAGAGACGGAAAGAGATGGAAAGGGAAGGAGAGAGAAGGGAGCATGGCCGAAAGAATAGGAGGAAAAAGATTGGAAAACGGAGCTTGGAGGAGGGACACATCTTGGAAACCGCTGCCACGGCTGGAACTTAATGGTGGCTTTATTTCACTTTTTTGGGGCAGTTTTGGATTGAGCAGTTGAACTTCCCTGAATGAGCTTTTTTTCTTCTTGTTTGAATATCATCCCCTGGATTATCATGTTGGATTACAGTTGTTGTTTTTTTTGTTTCTCTTTTATTATTCGTGGATCTGCTTTCCCCCTTTCAATTGTTTTGTTTTCTTTTTGGATTCTTTGAAAATTTAATTATGTCATCCTGTGTTTTTGTGTTTCTTTCTTTTTTTCCTAATTATTGGCATTATTTTTTTCCTCTTCTTTTCCTGCTTGGAAGACCATGGATTAATTGGAATATCAAAATTGAATTTTTTTCTATTGAGATTTTGGATATATAGTTGCTGGGATCCCAGTCGAATTTTTCAAAGCGCTAAAAGATGATGGCGTCAAATTACTGCACTCAATATGCCAGCAAATCTGGAAAACAAAACAGTGGCCACAGGATTGGAAAAGATCAGTATACGTCCCAATCCCAAAAAAGGGCAACGCCAAAGAATGCTCAAATTACCGAACAATTGCACTCATCCCACACGCCAGCAAGGTGATGCTCAAGATAATACAGGACAGACTTCAGCAACATGTGGAGAGAGAACTACCAGAGGTGCAGGCCGGTTTCAGAAGAGGCAGGGGGACTAGAGACCACATTGCCAACATACGTTGGATCATGGAGAAAACAAAGGAATACCAGAAACAAGTTTACTTTTGTTTCATTGATTACACTAAGGCATTTGACTGTGTGGACCACAACAAGATGTGGCAAGTAATTAAAGAGATGGGAATACCAGAGCACATCATATGCCTCCTGAGAAATCTGTACATGAACCAAGAAGCAACAGTTAGGACAGAACACGGAATGACAGAGTGGTTTGGAATAGGAAAAGGAGTAAGACAAGGCTGCATTTTATCACCCTGCTTATTCAATCTATACACAGAGCACATAATGCGAAATGCAGGGATGGAGGAATCACAATATGGGATTAAAATTGCTGGGAGAAACATAAACAATCTGAGATATGCAGACGATACCACCCTAATGGCAGAAAGTGAGGAAGACCTAAAGAACCTCTTGATTGGGCTGAAGGAGGAGAGTGCAAAAGCTGGTTTGAGACTCAATATCAAGAAAACCAAGGTAATGGCAACAGGCCCAATCAGTTCCTGGAAAATAGATGGGGAAGAAGTAGAAGCAGTGACAGATTTTACTTTCCTGGGATCAAAGATCACGGCAGATGGGGATTGCAGCCATGAAATAAAAAGGCGACTGATTCTTGGGAGACAAGCCATGAGAAACCTGGGGAACATAGCGAAAAGCAGAGACATCACATTGCAAACAAAAATTAGAATAGTCAAAGCAATGGTATTCCCAGTGGTAATGTACGGATGTGAGAGCTGGACAATTAGGAAAGCTGAACGCAGAAGAATAGATGCCTTTGAAATGTGGTGTTGGAGGAGAGTTTTGAGAGTACCCTGGACAGCGAGGAGAACAAATAGGTCAATCTTAGAAGAAATCAACACTGACTGCTCATTGGAAGGGCTAATAGTAAAGACGAAGCTAAAGTATTTTGGACATCAAATGAGAAGGGAGGATTCACTTGAGAAGGCCCTGATGTTGGGAAAGGTGGAGGGCAAAAGAAGAAGGGGGAGGCCAAAGATGAGATGGCTAGATGGTATTGTAGACACAATGGGCACAGAACTGGGAGTGCTGAGGGGGATGGTGGAGGACAGAGGTGCCTGGAGAACAATGGTCCATAGGGTCGCAAAGGGTCGGAACCGACTGTGCGACTGAACAACAAGTTGCTGGGAATATTTAGCTGAGTTTAGGATATTTTGAAGCAATATTACAATTGGATTATAATAAGGATCAGCTAAAATTTTGCTTTGGATCTTGAAGAATTAATAAAAGTCATAACTCTATAAGTTTATTACATTTAATTGAATCTGGAATTTGATCAGGAAGACGGATTTGGAGGAAATAAAGGGGTTGCTGCATTGAGATTATTATTTGAAGATACAATGGAAAAACTTGGAAAAGGAAAGGGAAAGGATGAAGAGGTGGTGAAGCCTAAGAAGATGGATGTGAAGAAGAATGAGAAGAAGAATAAATTAGCAACTGAAGAAGCACCCCCATCAACAGCAGCACCAGAACCTGCACCAATGGACCAAATGCAAATTATGGTTGAGTTGGGTAAATTGTTTAATAAATTTGAGAGGATGGAGGAGGCAGATATGAAATTGATGCAGGATGACATGAAAGGGTTACATGAGGAAGAAAAGGATACTAAAATGAAAGTAGAAGTGCAGGAGAAAAGGATAGACATGATGGAAGAAATGATGAGAAAACAGAACATAATTCATAATCTTGTGGGGGGAAATGCCAGACCAGCTGAAGGAAAGAATAGTTAATTGGCTAAACAGTTTGAAAATGGGGAAAGATTTTGAGAATGCAAGCGTGGCGCCAAAATGGCCGTCGCGCTCTTTGCGCCCCCCCCCTGGACTTGGACATCCGGGTAGTTAGGGGGCGTGGCCAGCACCCTTTAAAAGGGGTGGCCACGAGGCAGCCGCGCTGCCATTTTGCGAAGCGACGGAGAGGAGAAGTTTTTTCCCCAATCGCTCCGTCGCTCTTCCCTTTAGCCGGGAAGCCTCTTTCAAGCAGCAGTTTCTTCTGCGCTTCTTTCTTCGCCTTCCAGCGAATTGCAGCAATGCCTTCCAAAAAGAAGGCGATGGCGAACGCGGTTTGCACCTCCAGGAGGCGCCAGCCAGGTCGGAGGACCGCGACTGCACCCCCTCAGCAGGCCCCCTTTCCAGGGGTGCCCACCGGGACCGGCGCATAGCCAGGCTGGGCCTTCGGGCCTTGGCATGCAGCTTCCAGCGGTGGGCTTTAACCAAGGGGGTTGGCTGGGTTCCCATCCCTGGCAGGGCATGCCCCCGGCCCCTCCGGGGCCGGTGGTCGGGGCATGGCCGTATTCGGGGCCCGGGGTCCAGAGACCTGGCTCGGCGCCAGTGACCGGTGGGCCGGCCGGCCCTTTGCCCCCCATCAGCGTTGGTGGCTATGTACATGTTGATGCCCTACTGGCCCTCGTAGCGGCCCTGGAGGCATCTTTGGGGATAGTTAATCCATCAGGGGCACCATTTGGTTTACAGGTCAACTCAGCGTCTGCCGGTCCTCGGCAGGCGGCCGAACGGGTTGAGCTGCCTGAGGCAAGTAGGTCGGCGACAGCCGCAGCCTCGCAGCTCCCCACTCAGCAGATGCCGCCAGCAGGTAGTGGTCAGGCCACGTCTACGAGCTCGGTTGCAGTCGCGAGCTCCGACGCCCGCAGTGGGCCGGAGCCCCCGGTGGGGGCGGCCCATGGGGGTGCAACTTGTGAGTATACGGTCCAAGCTAGTGCACCCAGACCACAACCCACTACGGGGGGAGGTTTGCAGTGGCCGTGGCCTCGCCTGGCTGGGGCGGCGGGTCAGCCGCCTCCGGCCCATCCGGGAATGGCTCCAACACTCCAAGGCCCCTCTTGGGGCGGGGCACCCTGTCCTGCAGGGAACTTATTGGGGGTGGCGGGGCTGGTCCCGGCTCCTTTCATGGTGCCCAGCACGGTCAATGTTCCGGTGTCAGCCTTGCCGACAGCAGGTTATTCTTTACCCCTTGGGGATCATCTGGCCCAGGCTACCAAGGAAAAGATCTGGCGGGGGGGTATGTGGACATTTTCTCCCTCTTGAATAGAGAACCCACCAAAGAGGAGAGGGAGGGGCAGGACGAGAAGGACAAGGAGCAGTCTCGTCGACGTAAGCCGCCACGTACGTGGGCCAACTGGTTACCCGCATACCTTATATACATGGCGGTGTACCTCAGGGCCTGGCCCAACCTGGCGATTCCGATGGTCCAGTATTTGGACAACATATACCGGGCGATGGTTGATTTCCCTGGCCCATCGTGGTTGGCTTACGACGAGGAATTCCGCATGAGAGTGCCCCTACATCCAGAGATGAGGTGGGATGAGCCCTGCCAGAAGCTGTGGCTTCTGTATATGACCCCCACGCGCCCGGTGCCAGGGGAGAGGTACCATTGTGGACATGCGGTCCAGCGAGCTACTCCAGCCCAGGCACCCCGCCAGGTGGCGGGGCAGGGGGTTCCAGCCTGCCTGCTGTGTTGGAGTTTCTCGGCCAATGGTGCGTGTAACAGGAAGCAGTGCCGTTACAGGCACGAGTGTCCCTCTTGTGCTGGCCCCCATGCCGCCTCAGCATGTCCTAGGGCAGGCGGACTGCGGGGCAGAGGTAGAGGTGGACAGGGAGCGGGCAGAACTGCCGTGGAGGGAGCTGGTCAAGCAAAAGGCCCCCTCCCCAATTAATGTGGACATGCTGGAGCGTTGGCTCGCGATGTACCCGAGGAGGGCAGATGCAGCTTACCTGCTTGAGGGTTTCCAGCAGGGGTTTCACATTCCTTTCACAGGGGACAGGTCCCCTCAAGATGCACCTAACCTGTTATCACTCAGGGGAAGGGAGGAGGTGGCTGCCATGAGCATTGCTAAGGAGGTTGCTGCTGGCAGGGTCGCTGGCCCTTTCCCTGTCCCACCATTTCCCAATCTCAAGGTTTCCCCGTTGGGGTTAGTGGCCAAGAAGTCACCGGGGGAGTTCCGTTTGATACACCACTTGTCTTACCCGGCTGGCCGTTCGGTCAACGATGCTATCCCTGACGACCTTTGTTCGGTTAGGTATACATCTTTTGACCAGGCCCTGCGCATGGTGCGCTCATGTGGCCCGGGTGCACTACTGGCTAAGTGCGACATTAAGTCCGCGTTCCGTCTCCTTCCAGTGCACCCGGGCGACTTTGAGTTGCTGGGTTTCAAGTTCCGGGGTGAATTTTATTTCGACAAAGCCATGCCTTTTGGCTGCTCCATTTCATGCTCGGCATTTGAGCGCTTCAGCACTTTCCTGCAATGGGCCTTTGTTCGGAGGTCAGGGTCCCGGTCTGTAGCCCACTACCTCGACGATTTCTTATTCGGGGGTGAACGGGGCTGGGACACGTGCACGCGTCTCCTACATACATTTCAGACGCTAATGAAGGAACTCGGTGTCCCTTTAGCGCCCGAAAAGACTGAGGGCCCTTCAACCAAGCTCACATTCCTGGGGGTTGAGATTGACACGGTTGTGCAGGCATCCAGGTTACCTGTTGATAAGGTTTCCCGGATCATTGCACTCATTTCGGACTTGCTGGCAAAACGCAAGGTGTCCCTTCGGGAGCTCCAGGTGTTACATGGTCACCTCAATTTCGCTTGCAGGGTCGTCGCACCTGGCAGAGCGTTTGCTCGACGCTTGTGCGACGCCATGACTGGCTTGGCCAGGCCCCACCACAGGGTCCGACTGAACAAGGGCATGAGGGCTGATATGCTCATCTGGCTTCAGTTCCTGAGGGAATTCAACGGGGTGTCCTTTTGGAGGTCCGACCTTTTGGTTTCCCCTCGTTTTCAGGTTCAGTCAGATGCATCAGGGTCCCTGGGTTATGGGATTTACTTTGAAGGGAAGTGGGCCTACGGCAGATGGCCGCCAGCCTGGTGGGGTTCGGATCGTTTGCGCGATCTCACGTACCTGGAATTTTTCCCCATTCTGGGAGCTTTGATGCTATGGGGTGAGGAGTGGGCCAATTCGGTCATCCATTTCTGGTGTGACAATGCGGCAGTTGTCCACATTGTCAACTCACAGACGTCTAAATCTCCCAGGGTCATGGAACTGGTTCGCCAGTTTGTGTTGCGCAGCCTACGCCTCAATGTGCTTTTTAGGGCCAGGCATGTTCCAGGTATTAATAATGATATTGCTGACGCTTTGTCCTGCCTGCAGATCCCCCGGTTCCGTGCCTTGGTCCCGGATGTGGAGGAATTTCCCTCGCCACTCCCGGACGAGATATGGACGCTTGGCAAGGAGAGGTGAACCGGGCGATCGGCATGTCGCTCGCCCCCCGCACGCGTAAGGCGTATAACCATGCATTTAGTTCATTCAGGGCCTTTTGTGCCCAATCACGGCTGCCTGAAAGTTGGCCCATCCCAGTAGCTCACATCCTCCAATTTATGGTTTACTTACATGCCCAGGGCTTAGCCCCCCGCACCATAGCATCCAGGCTGTCAGCGCTGGCATTCATGGCCAAGGTGGGTGGTTTTGCTGACAGCACAAGTGATTTTCGCATACGACATGTTTTGGAAGGGTGGGTGCGGGAACGTGGGCGCAGCCCGGACGACCGCCACCCTATTTCTCCAGGGGTACTTACCCACCTTGCACGGGGTTGGCATGACCTGTGTTTCGACAGGTATGAGGCAACCCTGTTTCACGCGGCTACTACGGTGGCCTTTTTTGGGGCGCTCCGCATCAGTGAGCTGGTGCTACTGTCTAAGGCGGATGCGAGTCATAGGGCACTGGAACTCGAAGATGTCTATGTTTCTTCTGATTGGGCTCAGCTGAGGATACGCTCCTCTAAGGTTGATCAGCATGGTGTAGGCAGTGGTGTAAGACTGCTACGATGTTCCTTGGCAGACATCTGTCCGGTTGGTGCCCTACAGGAGTTCCTTGCACTACGTGGTACGCACCCTGGCCCGTTTTTCTGTCACCAAGATGGGTCTCCCCTTACTAAATTTCAATTTTGGAAGGTGACCGGTAAGGCACTAGCCAGTGTTGGCCTCCCTGGGGCTCGTTACGGCACCCATTCATTCCGGATAGGGGCGACTTCCACCGCAGCGGCGTTTGGGTACTCTGGGGCTGAGATATGCAACATGGGGAGGTGGGGATCACAATGTTTTCAGTTGTATGTTCGCCCTCTTCAACAGTGAGTACCAGTTAAGTCACTACCCTGTTTCCTTTTTTCCTTGACAGACCCTGGGTGTCGTCTTACACCGGTGACAGTATGGCTGGTGGGCCACAGCTATGTGCACAGAGCAGCGCAGTTTGCTGCGGCGACAGAGTGGGGACCCCAACTGGGACTGGGTGCATCCGCAAGTCTCAGGTGGTACGGTAAGCGTGGAATGTTCTGGCGGGAACTGTTGCCATTCCTTTTCTCCATCAGGGATGCTGACCCGCCTGATGTCCGTATTATACACCTCGGGGGTAATGATTTGGGACAGGTCACGGGCCTATCGCTGAAGCATGCGATTTGCGGTGACCTGGCCTACTTGCATTATGTGTGGCCTGCCACAACCCTAATTTGGTCGGACATGATACCGCGGCACACTTACAGGGGAGGGTTTAACCTCCAGGCCCTTGATCGGGCTCGGCGCTTAGTGAACAGGGCTATTGCCCGGTTCTTTCTGGACAAGGGTTGGGGGCGCGTCATTCGACACCCCACCATCAGTCTACAAAATTATCAGCTTTACACAGGGGATGGGGTCCATCTGTCGCCGGGAGGTATGGACCTCTTGTTGGGAGATTGGCGAGCAGGCCTGTTGACCAAGCTGACGGTCTGGGGGGGGGCAGTGAGCCTTTGTTGAGCCTCCCCGTGTGGCGGGTAGCACTGGTAAGGTAAACATTTATGACCCACAGGTATCCGGCAGGTTCGCAATTGACTGGACAACACTAGACAGGCACAAGTTGGTTAACGTTGTCCGGTCAACGATGAACCAGGCAATGGGGTGATGGCACGAGCTAGGCAGCAGGCATCACCCCGTTATTTTACGGATACGCGTCAGAGTGTGGGGTCAGTAGTTAGATTATTGACTACGGTCAACAATTTGTTTGTTGTCAACAAACAAATTGATACAAATGGATACATTGTAACCAATTGCCGTTGGCAATTTTGGGTGGAACCTTACCAGTGTTACTTCGGCCTGCTTGCCTTAAGAATTATAATTGGTTGAATACCAATAGAAATTTATAATTCGGACTAGGGCATGAATCAATAAATGTGGCCCAATGCCGTTATCCACTTTTACCAGTGTCTGAGTCCTTTATTGGGGGGTGCGCCTGCAATGAAGATATTGCAAATGTTTATAGACTGGGTGCAAGGAAAGGGAAAAGTACTCAAAGAAATGTTTTGGTTAAGTTTGCAAATTGGGGGGGGCATAAATTAAAGGTGATGGCTTTTATAAAACAAGCTGGGTCTGGCATTTTAAAAATTGATGGGAATGATGTAGAGGTTTACAACGATATATCCGTGGAATAACATGGTTGGCGTTATAAGATGAAACCAGCAACAAAAATTTTGATGGAACATGGGATAAAATACAATTGGAGATTTCCACAACAATTGAGGTTTTTATGACAAGAAAATGCATACAATTGATGCAGGGATGGATGCTTTGGAATATTTGTGCTTAATTGGTCTGGTTAAGGCAGTTTCACAAGAATGGCTTGGATTAAAGAAAGCTTTAATAGAATCTGGGGGAATAAAAAGAGACTATGGAAATGCTGAAGAGAGGGGTGCTACAGGAGGAACAGATGTGGATTTTAAAGCATTGATGGTGGTCAAGGAAGGGTGAATCAGGATTTAGTGGATGGAGAAGAAAATGGGATGATGCAGGGGAAAGAACATAATTCTTATAAATGTTTGTGTGTTTTCAAAAATAAGATTGTGCGCTGGAGCGTTAGATAGTAGGCACATCTTGCACATTCCCCCTCCTCTCTTTGATAGCCAAGGGCTACTTTTTGTATAAAGAAGTGGGGAGGGTAGGTATGAATGTTTATGTGTGGTAGAGGGAAACACGCCTGTAGGAGGAAGCGAAGGTCATAGAAGATGGTATTTTATTTTATTTTATTGTTGGACTTCTATACCACCCACTCGACCAAGGCTGACTCAGGGCAGTTCACAATCACAACATAAAACAGATAAAAACAGATAAAAACAGAATTAAAATCCACCCCATAAAAAGGGGTGCAGGTACCGAAGGAAGATTAAGGTAAGATTAAGGTATGAGAAATATTAAAGTATTATCTTGGAATGTGAAAGGTACTGTTTCTCAAGGGAAGAGGAGAAGAATAGAATCAGCCCTGAGGAAAGATAAACCGGATATAGTCTTTTTGCAGGAAACTAATCAAAAATCGGGGGATACAAATAAGATTTTTTAAGGATGGATGCAAATTTATGAAAAGTCCTATGGTACATCAAAAGCAAGAGGGGTTGCGGTTTCTGATCTCGAGCAGACTAGGTTTTGAGATGATAAATAGTGTTTCCGACCCGGAAGGTAGATACTTAATAATAAAAGGGAAGATTGACGATGAGGAAATAATTTTGGTGAACATATATGCACCAAATGATCATCAAGGGGAGACTTTAGATAAAATATATGGTATATTGGAGAAAGAAAAAGCAACAAAAATGATTGTAGCTGGAGATTTCAATTTTATAAGGTCAAACTTAGATTGTACAAATATAGCAAGGAGTGGAAGAGGATCCAAAACGCAGATTCTTGATAAATGGATGAAATCTCTAGGAGGGAGTTTAAAGAGTCGGAAAGGGTTTATACATTTTTTTTCACAGGTGCATAATACATACTCCAGAATAGCTTACATATTTGTAACAGAGAGTATGATTAGGAATATAGATGAGGTGGAAGTGGGAATTTTTAAAGAATCTGATCATGCAAAAGTGTTGATGGAATTAAGGACAGAGGGAGTGAAGAAAATTAGAAGGAATTGGAGATATAATGCCAAAGTTTTTAAAGACCATAAATGTAAAGAGCAAATAATTGAAAAATGGAAGGAAAGTTGGTATTAGAATGATACAGATGAGGTGAGTTATAATATGGTATGGGATGCCATGAAGTCAGTTTTTAGAGGGGAGAGTATTAAGTTGGCTAGTATTAGAAATAAACAATTTAAGGAAACATAAGACAAAGTTGAAAAAGAGATAAAGCGGTTACAAAAAGAGCATGTTAAGACAAATGATAACGATTTTTGACAGGATGCAAAGATTAAAGACAGAATTGGTAGAAAAGGACATTGAAAAGGTAAAAAGAGATTTGGTGTATTTAAAAAGGGAATATTTTGATTGCAGTAATAAGAATTCAAAATTATTAGTAAGAGCTGCAAAAGAAAAGAGAAATAAAAGGAAAATTGGAATTTTGGTTAATAAAGAGGGAATAAGATGTAATAAGATTAGAGATAAATGTAAGATTGTCAAAGATTTTTGCCAGGATTTATATGCTAAAAGGAATATTTATATGCTAAAAGGAATAAATATTTGGAGAAGTTAAAGGATCAATTGGGGAAACAAATAAAAAATAAGATAAAACAGGAACACAGCCAAATTGAAGAGGGAAGATGGGTTATGAGCTGAATTTTTAAAGGAATTTAAAGACATTGTGGTTCCAAAATTGATGAAATTATATAATTATATTTTGGAAGGAGGGCAAATTCCGAACTCATGTTATAGAACTACTAGCAGATTTTGCCCGGCGGTGCCAGGCTTTTAAAAATTGTGTTGGATAGTGAAGGGTTTGTTTGTTTTTTCCTTGAAGAAATGGTGCCAGGCTGTTTTAAATGGTGTTGAAAGGTTTTGTGAATTTGTGGCTTCGAGGCACTGCATCTGCCTGCAGCGGACGTGCTCCCAGTGTGTTGTTTATTTTTATTTTTTGCACGCCGGCTTCCTCAGTGCCGGGCTCTTTAAATTGGTTTTGGAAGGGTTTTGTTTTATTTTTATGCAAATGAGGTTAGTTTTTAATTGTTTTTAATTAAGGAATTTCAAAATTTGTTAAATAATTTTTGTAATGGTGGAAGGAAACCTAGAATTGTAAAAAAAAAATGTGGTATTTATCTCAGAAAGGAGGACTAGGATTGCCAAATTTGAGGAATTATTACAGAGCTTTTCAAATTAAAAATATTGTGAAAATTTTAGCGAGGGAAAAGACAATATGGGAAGAAACTGAGATGAGGGATCTAAATCAAATGGGGAAAATGGTCTTTTTAGATAGTAATATGGGGAAAATAGTTACAAAAAATAAAATGATGAAGACAATATTAGGAGTATGGAAAAAGTTGAAGATGGAATTGGCTCCAGATACATCTCCTATAATAGAAATAGAGGATATTAAAAATTTTCCAATACAAATTGACAAAAGGGTGAAAGAAGTTTTATTTAGAAATGATGTTTTCCTGTTGAAAGACTGGATACGGGTTTGTAAAGATGGAGAGAGAAAAGCAAATATGTTTGCACAGTTGAGGTTGAACTGGCTCCAGATTGTGTTGGTAAATAAATGGAATAGTAAATATTTTATGGAAGTCATTTTGGAAAGATGTATGACTGAGTTTGAAGAACTGATATCAAAGATAAGAAAGGGAGAAAGAGGTATTAAGGGCTTAGTAAGTAAAATATATAAAATGTTAAATAAAGATGGTAATCCACAAGAAGCGTTGAAAATAAATTGGGAACAAGAAATGAAAATAAAGATAGTACATGAGGTTTGGAGAAATAAATGGGAGAAAAGGATCATGAGAACAATGTCTGTTAGAGTGAAAGAACATAATTATAAAATGTTGTGGAAATGGTACTTGACCCCAGTGAGGTTACATCAAATAGATAAAAATAAAGATAAAATGTGTTGGAGATGTAAGGATACACTGGGAACATATGAACACGTGGTGGGGTTGTAATGTGGTAAAGGATTTTTGGGGGGAAATTGAGAAAGATTTGTGTTGTTATGGGTATCAGACTTAAATTGGGGCCAAGTACTGTTTTGTTGACAGATGTGGAAAATATGGATTTAAATAAGAATAAAAAAGAGCTATTGTCGATAATGTTGAAAACGGGCAGACTGTGTACAGCCAGGAATTGGAAAAATGAAGCAACTCTGAAAATAGAAGAATGGTATAAGGAGATGTGGGATCTTGCATTGAACGATAAGCTAACATGGGGAATGAATAAGAAAAAGGGTATAGTTAAAGAAAATAGATTTTGGAAAATATGGCAACTATTTGTGGATTACTCATTGATGGGGGATGAAGGGAATAGACTAGTACCGGAACAAATGAGTTTTGGGGGTTAGAAAACAACTGTGACACTCCGTTTTCTCCAGGGCATTGTAAATAACACTGGGTATTTTATTTGATTATTGTATTTTAATTATTGTATTTTTACTTTGACTTTGACACAAGTTGTATCAAATGGATGAGTTTAAGAATAGAGTTTGAATATGTATATTAGGATAGTTATAAGACGGAGCTGCTACCTTTCAGAAAAGACCTTAAAAACCTGGTTGGCGGTACAGGTGTGGGGCCCAAATGGAAGGATGGTCCCCACCTGTTGGCTTATTAAATAAATCACCATTTCTTTTAATTCCAATGCAGGCAGTTTTTAATGTGGGTAGTCTTTTAATGATAAATGGGATAGGTGGGTGGGTATGTTGGGTTTTTAATGGCTCAAGTGTTTTTTTATATATGTTTTAACGGTGTGATCCGCCCAGAGTTGGGTTTACCTGATTGGGCAGCATAAAAATTTGAATTTAAATAAAATAAATAAATAAATAAATTATAATGTGTTAAAAAATTTTTGGAAATATAACTAAAGATGTATGGAAGAAAGAGGAAGGTAGTATATTATTAAATTGAAGTTTAATTGTACTTTTATGTTTTTTTCTTTTTTCTTTTTTGTTATATATATTGTATTTGTAAGTTTGATGTTTGTATTTTCATTCATAGTTGTTCTTTTTAAGTTGTATTATTGTTAAAAATTTAATAAAAATATAAAAAGGGGGTGGGCAATCTTCAGTTGTGCAAATGTAAATCAGAGATAACCAGGTAAATGTAGAAGGCTGTTGGTGTGGAATTCTTTTGCTCTGCATTTTAAATAGGATATTGGCATAAGGTTTCCCTTGCTCGAAAGCCAGTTGTATCTGACTCTATGGTTCAGTGCTCATCTCTGTTTCAAAGCCGAAGAGCCAGCGCTGTCTGCTTCTGCAGACGTTTCCGTGGTCATGTGGCAGGCATGACTAGACAACAGGGCACATGGAATGCTGTTACCTTCCCACCAAAGTGGTCCCTATTTATCTACTTGCATATGTGTTTCCATTTTCCCATGTACTCATTTGTTTCTTTACAAATGAGTGACTTTACTTGTGTGACTTTACTTGTGGCTTTCTTCTGTGTAAACCTTAGTGCTGACTGAAAAATCCATCTGGAAGTTTAGGAAGACACAAGCAAACATCCACATTCCTCAAAATGCATCTTCTTATGGGTGGGTATGGAGGAACATGCATAAACACTGGGGATCTGTAGCTTCAGCAGCATGCAAGAAGCATCCATCTAACTTCTGTGGATCAGAAATAAAATCTGTCAGGCTAATTATGTAGAGTTCTTAAGTTGTCGCAAACAAGTGCCAGAATCTTGTTGATTCGTGGAATGCCATAAATTGCTGTGTCAGATCACCACTAGTCAACAAATTGATGTTTGTATGCTTTATTGCATGCCAGTGTGACAAGGAATACAAGCAGCTACTTGTCAAGCAGTGGCAAATTCCCCAGGGCAGTTTATGCCATTGCCTTCCTGTTATGTATGTATGTATGCATGTTCATTATACTGTAAAGGCAAGAATGTAACCACTCCAGATACAAACGATACCAGCTGTAAAAGAACGCGAGCAGACAGCCCATAGAGGGCAGCTGCGAGCGTTCAGCCTCACATGGTTCACATTGCTCAATCACGGACAGCCGCGGGAAAACCTTCCCCGCATTCAGCAGCAGAAGAAAGAGGCGTGCCTGGGCGAGGCCACGCCGGTGGCAGCCAATCAGCTACCGTGCTACAAGATTCAAATGTAGAGAGCTACTGTATATATTGAGATGTATCACCGCCATTACCTCATGCTTCACTGGAACCTCATGCAATAAACCTGTGTTAAACCAACCCTTTGGTTGTCCGGTTGTCTTTGGTCCCATACACTAAATTGGCGACGAGGATGGGATATGGCTGCCCACGGGACCAAGACATGCGCCGGCTACGTGATCAAGAAGCCGGGAGACTTGGAGCTGTTTGAGATAGACTTCAACGCAGCGCTGGTGGAGCTCGAAGTCTCAGATGAGGCCAAAAAGAGGGCCATTTTCGTCCGCATGCTCGGACACGAGACCAAGAGGACCTTGGTGGACCTGATTGCGCCGAGGAAGGTGAGCGACCTCAAAGCCACAGAGCTCCTGGCGGCGTTGCGCGCCCATCTCCGGCCAGCAATAGCGATGTTCCCCGCTCGGAGCGCGTTCTGGAGGCGAGTCCAGGCACCCGGGGAATCGGTCGATGAGTTCGCCGCGGCCCTGCGGTTGGCCGCCGGCCCATGCAAGTGGGAGCTCCCCGAAATCACCCTCCGGGACTGCCTACTCTGCGGTCTGAGGGACACAGAGACTCAGCGCGCGCTGATGAAAAGGGAGCCGCCTCCCTCGTGGCAACAAGTCCTCGACACGGCACAGGCCGCGGAGGCCACTTCTGCCGGGGTGCACGAGCTTCAGGACTGGCGCCCGAAGACCGCCAAGGCAGAGAGCTCGGTGCGCGCGGCCCGGCGAGTTTCGAACTCGTCTGCGGAGAGCGGCGACGACGAGGACGTCCGGAGGGTCCAGAGAGAGGGCCGGCGCTGCGACGGCTGCGGCGCCGCCCACGCCCGCGCCAAATGCCCATTCCGCAAGGCCGAGTGCCACAACTGCGGCCGGCGCGGGCACATCGCCAAGGTCTGCCGGAAACGGCGCGAGGCCACCAGGAGTTCTCCAGACCGCTCGGCGAGGCAGGACCGCACCACGAGGCAGGACCGCACCACGAGGCCAAAGGACGGCACCCGGACCACGAGGACGCGGGACGAAGTAGGGCGCATCTCCGACGACAGCGAGGACGACGCGCCGGTTTGCAGCGTTTCCACGGAGCACCCCCGTTACTTCGTTGAGGTAGTAATACAAGGGGCCCCTGTTAGAATGGAGGTGGACTCGGGTTCTTCATACTCCATTATTTCCCAGGGGGAGTTTATGAAAATCGCCCCCCACATGCGGCCCAAGCTCAAGGCATTGAGGGCCACACTGAAGGACGTGCAAGGGAACCGCATCCCAGTGTTGGGGGTTGGGAAGTTCCGGGTTCAGTTTAAAAAGCACACCGCAACGCTTCCCCTAGTCGTCCTCAAGGGAGGTAAATGCAGCCTCCTCGGGACTCAATGGTTCCAGCCCCTGGGATTGTTCATTGGGGGGGTTCACGCCGTGAAAGCACACGCCGCCGGGACTGATCCAATACAGAGCGTGTGCGATGCGCACCCCGAGGTTTTTAAAAAGGGGCTCGGGAAATTCAAGGGCCCCCCAGTGACTTTCGACCTGGACCCTGGAGTACGTCCAATCAGACTTAAACCGCGCAGAGTGCCTTTCGCACTAAAGGACAAAATAGAGGCAGAGTTGGACAAGTTGGTGGGCCAGGGGATTCTTGTTCCTGTTGATTCTGCGGAGTGGGAAACTCCAATTGTAACAGCGCTCAAGGCCAACGGGGAGGTCCGCATATGCGCTGATTACAAGTGCACCATCAATAAGGCGATCCGCCCTAATGCGTATCCGGTGCCGGTAGTCAGCCACTTGTTGGCCAGGTTACACGGGGGGAGGTGTTTCGCTAAACTCGACCTGGCCCAAGCCTACCAGCAACTCCCAGTGACCCCCGCCGCAGCTGCTGCGCAGACCATAGTCACCCACAAAGGGGCGTTCCAGGTATCGCGCCTCCAATTCGGCGTGAATTCGGCGCCCGGGATCTTCCAGTCACTTGTGGAACGCCTCCTGAAGGGGTTAGAGGGGGTGTTTCCCTACTTTGATGACGTATTGATTACAGGGGGGAGCCGGGCCGAGTTAGCAACAAGGTTGGGAAAGGTCCTGACAATATTCGAAAAGGCGGGGTTGCGGTTGCGGAAAGACAAATGCGTCTTCTTCGCTACAGAGGTTGAGTTCCTAGGGTTCCGTGTCACGCCCGAGGGAATAAGGCCAGCCCAATCCAAGGTAGCCGCCATCAAGAAGGCCCCTCGCCCCACCTCCAAGCCCGAGTTGCAGTCGTTCCTCGGACTGCTCAATTTCTACCACTCCTTCCTCCCGCGGAAGGCAGCCGTGGCAGAACCGCTACACAAATTGTTAAAAAAGGACGAGGCATGGAAGTGGGGCGACGACCAGGAGAAGGCTTTCAATGACCTGAAGCGACTCCTGGCATCAGATGCCGTACTGACCCACTTCAATCCCAAACGCCCAGTGGTCCTGATTTGCGATGCATCCCCGGTGGGGGTGGGGGCGGTGTTATGCCACGTGCTGGAGAACGGTAGGGAGGCCCCGATAGCGTTCTACTCTAGGTCTTTGTCCCAAGCGGAGAGAAACTATGCCCAGACAGACAGGGAAGCACTAGCAATAATTGCGGGGACCAAGAAATTTCATGATTTTGTGTACGGCCGCCCCTTCACCATAGTGACTGACCATAAGCCTTTGCTAGGCATTTTCACCGCAGATAAGCCCACACCCCAAATCCTGTCCCCGAGAATGCTCAGGTGGGCCATCTTTCTCAACGCGTATCAGCACGCGTTGGTATACCGGCCCGGGAAGGAGATCAGCCATGCCGACGCCCTGTCGAGGTCCCCCATTCCCCGGGATTGCTGTCACGTGGGCGAAGTAGAGAGGGACCATCAGGTCTTAATGATAGAGGTTCTAGACTCCCCTCCAGTAGTACCGGCCGACATCGCCAAAGCGACAGGCAAGGACAAAACGCTGGCCACAGTTTGCTCCTGGGTACAGAAAGGGTGGCCCGTGTCTTCCCCAGCAGCGGAATTCGACACATTTTTCAAAAAGAAACTAGAGTTGTCCCTAGAGAGGGGTTGCCTTTTGTGGGGACAGCGGGTAGTGATCCCCACGCCTCTCCGGCCGAGGGTGCTTAAACTGCTGCACGTCAGCCACCCGGGGATCGTCCGCTCAAAGGCGCTGGCCCGCAGTTACTTTTGGTGGCCCCAGCTAGACGCCGACATTGAACACATGGTCGGCACTTGCGAAGCGTGCCAAAGCTCAAGGCCAGAAGAGGCTCGCTCGCCACCTAGGGAGTGGGACACGGCTAGGGGGCCCTGGTCCCGGATACATGTAGACTTTGCTGGCCCGTTCAGGGGAACGCTTTTCCTCCTCGTGGTGGACGCGTTCTCCAAGTGGTTGGAGGTCATTCCAGTCTCGAGCACCTCCTCGGCCACAACAATTAAACAGTTAAGGAGGGTCTTTTCCACGTTCGGTTTACCCGACACCCTCGTCAGCGATAACGCTAGCTGTTTCACGTCCGCCGAGTTCGGGGCATTCATGGAGCGAAACACCATTCGGCACGTCACCTCTGCCCCCTTTCACCCGGCCACCAACGGCCAAGTAGAGCGCCTCGTGCGCACCACGAAAGACGCCCTGCTGCGCATGGGCCCCGGAGACCTCGACCTGAAATTGTGCCAATTCCTGCTAAGATACAGGGTCACCCCATTAGCATCAGGGTACTCCCCCGCAGAGCTGTTGATGCGCAGGAAGCTGGCCACGGGAATCTCCAAGCTAGACCCCACGAGAGTAGAGGACAAAGGGCGGAACATAGGGGTGGAACCCACAAAGAGTTTCAGCGTAGGCGCCCCGGTGCATTGCAGGAACTACGCCAGCGCGGGGCCAGCCTGGGTGCCGGGCACCGTAGTAGAACAAACCGGCCCCGTCTCATACCGCGTAGAGACCAGTACAGGCTTCCTGTGGAGACGGCACGTGGACCAACTCAGGCGCAGGGTCCCCGGAGAGCAGGACGAAGACGAGAATAGTATCGAATCAGCGTTAGGGTACTCCCCCACCCGCTTAACCCAAGGGGGAGGAAAAGGGGAGCATGGGTCCCCACCAAGGGGGGAGGAAAGGGAATCGATCCACAGAAATCTTTTGCGGGAGTCCCCGAAAAAATGGAAGAGCCCCGACCACACACATACCCCGCGGGAGTTTCCCCGAAACACAGATGCCCATAGAAGTTTAGACGTTGATTTACAGTACCAGGGGGAGTTAGCGGAGTGGTCCCCCACCCGTCCTAGCGAAAAGAGGGGTTTCAGTTCAGCCCCTGGTACCTCCAGTCCCAGTAGCCCCTGTGAGTCAGAATGCGATATAGCGTCATTTTCCCGGAGACCGACACCCCCAAGACGGGAGGCGTCAGCGAGTCCGCCCACCACAGTCTCAAGGTCCCCCGAGCAGGAATCAGAAGGTAGCCGAACCACAAGGGCGACCTCATCGGTTCCGCGGTTCACAATAGGAGGGTCCCCGGGGTCAGAGAGCAACAGGCAGGGGTTCACCTCCCAACTATTCATTCCCTTCCCATCCCCGGGCGCGAGGCAGGCACGGACGCCCCACAGAGCCACTAACGAATCCCCGTTTCCTGTTGCAGGACAAGCACCCGCGGAGTCAGGGATCACAGGCTCTCCAGTACTAGGTCAGACGCAAGCGCGTCCCAAGCGCACGTGCGGCAAGCCACAATGGTTGCGGGACTTCGTCCCATCCTAGGGGGGAGGGATGTTATGTATGTATGTATGCATGTTCATTATACTGTAAAGGCAAGAATGTAACCACTCCAGATACAAACGATACCAGCTGTAAAAGAACGCGAGCAGACAGCCCATAGAGGGCAGCTGCGAGCGTTCAGCCTCACATGGTTCACATTGCTCAATCACGGACAGCCGCGGAAAAACCTTCCCCGCATTCAGCAGCAGAAGAAAGAGGCGTGCCTGGGCGAGGCCACGCCGGTGGCAGCCAATCAGCTACCGTGCTACAAGATTCAAATGTAGAGAGCTACTGTATATATTGAGATGTATCACCGCCATTACCTCATGCTTCACTGGAACCTCATGCAATAAACCTGTGTTAAACCAACCCTTTGGTTGTCCGGTTGTCTTTGGTCCCATACACTAAACTTCCAAACTGCAAGAGAATTCAGGGCAAGCTTTTGGACGTTAATTGTAGAATTCATATCCTAAGAAACTTGCTCGGCATCCAGTTGTATTCGACACTAGGGTGTGGTGCTCATCTGTTTACAGCCAATCGTGCTGAGAACTTAATATAGCAAAGCAATCACACTTATATACAACACCATAGCGCTTAGTGCACTCTCTGGGTGGTTCACAAGTTAATTAGCATTTTGTCCCCAACATGCTGGGGACAAGAAGGATGGGGCCTCAGAAGGATGGAAGGCTTAGTCAACCATGAGCCTTGGCCAGGATTGAACACAACCTTTTGGCTGCAGTACAGTTTAACCACTGAGCCACTAGGGCTCTTAGGCTGCCCTTTCTCAAAAGCCACTCATATCCAACTCTAGGCTTCAGTGCTCACCTCTGTTTATAGCCAAACACCCAGTGCAGACATCTGCAGACATTTCTGTGGTTATGTGGCATGCTGTTACCTTCCAGCCAAATTGGTACTTATTTATCTACTTGCAGTTTCTTGGTTTCGAAAAGCTGCTAGCCTTATGACTATGATGAGGGTAGTCGTTACAGTGCAATGATAAACAACACATACACAAATATCAGATTGAGGAGAGTGAAGTAAAATATTCCAAAGGGAATCAGGTAGATATGGCTGTTTCTTCTCATTCCTTCCCTACTAATTATGTAAAATAAATTGTTGGGGCATGTTTGCTTGAACAGTTTCCTAACTTTGGTTTTTGAACTTCAGTTCCCAGAAAGACCCAAAGTGGGAACCACTGGTTGATAATATCACTCTCCTTGCCTTTTTTAAAAAAAAAGTTTAAAAAAAGTAAAAAGATAACAAAACACAAGAAGGTAGATGAGGGCTTCAGCTCCAGGCAGCTGGCACCTGGTATCTAGTTCTTTTTTATTTGTCTCAGCAGTGTTAGATGATGAACCAATTGCATTTAATACAGCGCTGGCTCTTTGGCTTTGAAACAGAGATGAGCACTGAACCCTAGAGTTGGATATGACTGGCTTTCGAGCAAGGGAAACCTTTACCTTTACTGCCTTTAAAAAAAAAGTAAAACCCAGGAAAAGATAACAAAACTCAAGAAAGTAGATGAGGGCTTCAGCTCCAGGCAGCTGGCACCTGGTATCTAGTTCTTTTTTATTTGTCTCAGCAGTGTTAGATGATGAACCAATTGCATTTAATATTCATATGATCTTGCTATCAACTTGCACAGTCATCAAGCAATTAACTTGCTAGGCATCAAATTTGCCACTTTTGCCTTTTCTCATTCCATTCTCCTCCATTCAATCATTTCTATGAACCAACCTAGCTGGTTTTTCTGCTCCTCTCTATGGCTAGCTTAATTTTTGGATAATTATAGAAAACAATAAGGTTCTAGAATCAGGGCACTATAGAAAGTGAAATGGTTGTCCAGTATCTTTTGATGCAATGCACAGATGAATGATTCAACATTCTGTGGGATTTTGAAACCATTGCCCTAATCTAAAAGTGTTGTGTAAGATTCTCTGCTGGACTGGAGTCAAGGAATCTTTCTACAAATGAATCCCATTTTGTATATGCTAGGGCAGAATCTCTGAAACCAAGGCAGATTGAAAAGGAGATAGATCTTCTCTATGGCAGCTTGCATTGAGACATACACCATGAAGATGAAAAGTAAGTTGGTTGGAGAATGATCATCACACACACTGGACAGGTGGCTGAAATAAGAATTATGTTAAATCTGGCACTCAGGGATGAAAGAATGGGTTTAACTGTCTTGCTCCTGTCCAGCTAATGGGGTCTGAATGCCACTACTGAAGGCTGATAGTGGCAACCTCACAGAGTAAGTCATTATTATTATAGTCCCCACTGGGTGTGTGGAGAAAGTAACATAAATTCTGTGTCAGAAATTACTTTGGGTTGAAATGATTTTTTTGCTGGAGAAACTCTGTTCAGGGGATGCCCAAATGAGGCTTCTTTCATGTCCCCAAGAACCATCGTGCATCACTTGGGTATCGAACTCCGACCTTCTAGTCTTCAAGCTCAGCATCTTAACCCCTAAGCCACCATCCAGTGAGGTCATAGCAGAGGCAAGAGCCCAGCAGCCTAAGAATTCCCATTCTTCTCTCTAGGTTAAATCACACTACTACTTCAGCTGCAAAGTCATCACATCATGCATTCATACTCAAGAATTTGTGTGTGTTTACTGGTGAATGTCATAACACACACTGGCTGTGGCAGCGGGCACCCACTCAGCCTCTGATGAGCCAGGAGGCCCAGCATTAGCATGCTGGGAGATGAGTCTGCTCCCCTCCCCTCAGTCTTCTGCTGTGGCCAGAAGCCAAGGCATGTCACACAGAGATACATCCACTGCTTCTGGAGCTTCGATATCACACTGAGCAGCCCCTGCTTTGATGGTGCCTGGAAAGGACACCAGGCGGATGGTGAAGTGACAAGTCCAAAGATGCCAAGGGGTGGGAAGGAAGCTGCTTCTGACAGGAGCACGCCGAATCTTGTGCTGCCCTGTAGCATTCCATCTTTCTCAATGCAGCATTTGCTGAGTCCCAAAGGTTTCAATTAGCCACCGCTCAACTGAGCCCCTGTTCTGAGGAGGAGTGGGGGAAGGGGCTTCAGGCTGCTGCCTGTGCAGAGAAAAGCACAAGGCAGTGGAGGATGGGGGCTGGGGAGGGAGCAGGAAGGATCTGAGGAATTTGGTGCAGCAAGTTTAGATGTTCCAGTATGGTGATAGGCCTTGTGGGGTAGTAGGGTTTGCATTTGTTGTTATTCTTGGTGACCCTATGACTGTTGAATCTCCAAAATATCTTGTCCTGAACAGCCCTGACCAACTGTTGTAAACTCAACTTTGTACTTCTCATATTTGGTTTTCCTCTTTGCCTTCCACCTTTCTCAGCATTATTGTCTTTTCCAGAGAATCTTATCTTCTCATGATGTGCCCAGAGCAAAACAGCTTCAGTTTCATCATCTTTGACACCAGAGATGGTTCAGGCTTGATTTGCTCTAGGCCTCACTTATTCATCTCTAAGGCAGCCCAGGGTATCTACAAAGCTCTCCTCTAGCACCACATTTTCAAAAAATCAATTTTTAGCCTATTTTTTTTAAAATGTCCTGCATTTCCACCCATACCTGCTGACTGGAAATACAAGTGTTATGTATTCTCATGGTCTTGCTCTCTAGTGATACATCCTTACCCTTGATGATCTTTTCTAATTCCTTTATTGCTGCTTTTCTGGTCTCTGTCTTCATCTGATTTTCAGTCTGCAATCTCCGTTTGGATTGATCATTGAAACAAGGTAACAAAATCTTTTACTATTTTAGTTTTTTTCATTGTCAACATGATTCTTCTGTAAGAGCCCTGGTGGTGTCATGGTTAAGCTGCTGTACTGCAGCCAAAATTGCTGAAGTTGTGAGTTTGATCCTGATTGGGATCCAAGTTGACTCAACCTTCCATCCTATCAATATCAGTAAAATGAGCACCCAGCATGTTGAAGGCAAATGCTAATTACCTTGTGAACTGCCCAGAGAGTGCTCTAAGAGCTATGGGGTGGTATATAAGTGTTATTGCTATTATGATTTTTGTCTTTTTGGTGTTCAACCAACAGTCAAAGGTTTTGCTGACTTTTCTTCTAAAATTCCTTGGTGTGCTCAAGTATCCAGCAAATATTTGCAATATGATTTCAAGTACCTCTTCCCTTTTCACATTTAGAGAGAGCAAATTTGGGACAAATTTGAGAGCAAATCATGTTGTAATAGCAAGGAACACTGGCAGTATGTATAATAATAATAATAATAATAATAATAATAATAATAATAATAATAATAATAATAATAATAATAATAATAATAATAATAATAATAATAATAATAATAATAATAATAATAATAATAATAATAATAATAATAATAATAATAATAATAATAATAATAATAATAATAATAATAATAATAATAATAGCCAGTGTTAAAAGCAACTGTCATAAACACTTTGAGACACTTTGCTTTCCTCATTAGCTATACTTGCATGTGAATGACAGCCCTTTCTATTGCCATTGGAGGCTGGGCTGAAGAGGAGGGCAGTAATGCTGTAGGACTCTTCCTAACTCATTTCTATCCCCACCCGCAATGTAAGTAGACCACTTTGGTGAGACCACTTCGGTGGGAAGGTAAAGAGTGTTATGTGCACTGTGCAGAGAAAAGCACAAGGCAGTGGATGATGGGGGCTGGGGAGGGAGCAGGAAGGATCTGAGGAATCTGAGGAATTTGGTGCAGCAATTTTAGATGTTCATGCTTGCCACATGTCCATGGAAACATCTGCAGATACAGACAGTGCTGGCTCTTTGGCTACAAACAGAGATGAGCACTGAACCCTAGAGTCAGATACAATTGGCTTTCAAGCAAGGGTGACCTTTACCTACTTTCACATTTAGAAGCAGCAGCACATTCCTGATATCCAAGGGGTGCAAGCAAACAACAGGGGCTGCCTCTTCTAGTCCTTTTCTGCCTGAAAGCAGCAGTTTCTTTCTGACTGTCACAGGAGATGGAAGGCTATGAGGAACCCCACATAGGGTGTACTTCCACAGAGAGGGCTGTGGTGTGGACCCACAGGATCTCATCTTCTAAGAACCAGGCAAAGCAATGCTAAAATATTTACAAGCTGAAAAAATTCAGCATTTCTGCTCTAGTATATGCAATAGTATACCATGTCTCTGGAACACGAATGCCGCTGTAGCATTCAGCCACATGCCACCTTGAGGGCAGCACTAGAACTGCAGCCTCCTATCATGTTGCAGCTTCTAGATTACCAGTGAGATAAAAACAAACGAAGCCACCTTAAATTCTGGGCCCATTTTGAAAAGGCTGCTACTGCTGACTGTGCTGTATTCCTGTTTAAATTGCTGATGAAGGTGCTTACAGCTGCTTTATTGCATACCATCCAATAAGCTGAAGCTGTGAGCAGCTGCCTCTGCATATTCCTTCCATTGCCATGTAATGCCAAGGTCTTTGCGGCTGTTATTAAGCATACTGCACAAGATGTATCATAGAACCAGTTCACTTCAGACTTTTCTGCATCAGTTGTTGGGGTGCAGACTTGGAATAAAAGAAAACATAGCAAATAGAAATTGTATATCAAAGTGTAACATGTCAATGAGTGTCAGCATACACTTGTGACATAATAGGACTGCTATGTATTTTACTTTGTCATTTGAGACATAAGTGATTGTTCAGAATTCTGATGCACACGTAGTTTGCTAAAGAACAACTTAAATACATCATTTTGTTTTGTTTTTGCGCCTTTGGCTAACTTAATCTGGCTGTAAAATGTTTCTCTTGGGGAGTCTGAAAGGGGGTCCTTATTATACACCTGAGGCCCAACATTAAGGAAGTCTAAACTAGTCATCATCAGGAAAAATCTTTCTCTAGCTCAGATCTACAAGAAAAGTAAGATTGATGGGGCAGGATATTCTAAGGGAATGACATACTGTCAAACTGCCAACCCTTCATTCAGGGGTTCATTCTCATGCTTTCAGCCATTTAAACATGTTTAGAAACATCTGCTCCTGTTGTTACTAGAATTCACATGGTGGTCTTTAAATCTGTCATGGAATCTCTTCTGTCTGAGACACAATCCATTCTGCAGCTGTCCTAACAAGTCCACACTCTGGAATAGCAGAAGGACTTGCTTGTAAGCATCAGTTTTTGAGCCTGAATTATGAATCAGTTTTTGAGCCTGAATCTGATACCCCAACTTGCAGGTGAAAGGTGTTTTCAAATGTAGAAATAAAAAATGTTGAAGATAGCTCCCTTATTCTCTGGCAAGGGTTTCCCCTATGAAAATTACCAATAATTAGTGCAGTAGAGTTAAGGTCACCACTGAAGCCCTTTTGCTTGGGATGTACTACAACCGGAAACCAACCCAAGAGAGTTTTCTTACTTTTCAGTACACTTTGCTTAAAGGCAAGTTTAAGAATGCACTAGGAAGAATGAATGGGGAGGGGTTATTCATGAATAAATACATATTTATTTCTCTATTTCAAAAGCTTACTTTGCTTGTTTCCCTAGAGGGGATCTCAAAGTGGTGAACAATGTCAGCATATTTAAAACAATCTTTTAAAATCCAAATGAAAAATATATCAACAATAAGCCTTTAAAAACAGCAGTTTTTATAACCATAGGCTCAAACACATTCAAAGGCTGTTAACGTTAACCAAACGCCTTCTTAGAGATCCAGGTTAGTTTAAGGATTCACCAGCCATAGGCAGCTAAGATCAGCAACTGTTCTTATTCCAGTAGAAATGCTTTCCCTCTCTTGCTTTCTGGTCTCCGAGATCTGCCAGATTTGCGGGGGTAGCCAACCTTGGTAGCCAAGGTGTTCTTCGACTTCAATTCCCAGAAGCCCAAGTCAGCATTCCTGCTGATCAGGGCTCCTGGGAACATCTGGGATCACCAAGGTTGGCCACCCGTATGCCAGAGGGATAGGCTTGCAGAGCTGCCCTTGGCAGCAAAAGAACCAGCAAAGAAGGGGCAGAGAAGATCAATGGTAAGGGAAGAGCCATGGCATGCCAGAACCACATGAAGGAAAGCAACCACATGGCTAGCAACAAGAAGGACAACAAAAGTCCTAAGTAATGTCCAGGGTTCCTAACAGCTGGATCAGCCAAGTGCCAGCTCAACTGAGCTTTTGATATCTTGGCCAATTAGCACTGCACCCTAAGACACCACAGTGTTTTACTGTTTAACCCACATTTGGAGAGGACAGTAACCTTCAGTAAATTACTTCTGAGCACCATTTCCTGTCTTTGGCTCTCCTTTCCTCCTCCCAAACCCACCCTAGTCAAACACCCAGAAACATACAGCCTTCTCTACCCACTTTCCCCAACACCCTGTACTATTTTTCTACTTTCCTCTTCCTGTTGAAGGTGAAATAACGAAGTTCAGTTGTTTTATTTGTCATTAATAAAGATTCCTTGCTTTAACCAATGGTTACCCCTTTCCCCTTCATGGTAACGTACACAAGCAGTACAAACTCACAGATCTGCATAAACAGCGCATGTCACCAAACCTGCTGTATAAGTCCAGGGAACACAGAGATCTGATAAATGTCAGATCTTCTGTTTTCCCCATAAGAATACATGGCCGGAGCCTCCCTGAAAGCTGCTCGACTTCATGGAACTCAGAGGTGGATAATCGCCTTGGTATTAGTGCTCCCCCAGCAGTGACAATTGTAAGCAGCAGGGTAACCGCCAACTGATCAAAGCAAGAATGTAAAAGCAGAGGTCTCAATAAGGTCAGGAATGTGAGCCAGTGAAAGCTGAAGATGGAGTAATGGTGAAATAGAAATAACTAGCAAAGGTTGCCCGGCATTGCCGGGCTGTTTTAAATGGTGTTGGAAAGTTTTTGTTGTTGTTAATGTTTGTAAAGAAGAGGTTAATCTATATTTGAAACTTTTAAAATTTTTATTTATACAAATTTTTTTTGATGGCCTGTTTTAAACTGTGATGAGTTTTGTTTGGTGTTTTGGTTTTGTGGATGAAAAAAAGAATAAAGGATGATATACTTTTTTGAAAAACTCTTGGGGCCTTTTGTGTGGGGCTATTGTGTCTTTTTGAATTTTTATTATTATTGTGGGCAGCAAGTGCTGCTGGTAGGGGTTATCTTGTATTTTGACTGTTTTTTCTCTCGTGGCCTCTGGGTGGAGCTTCTTCCAGTAAGTAGTCTCTTTCTTTATTCATTTCTTTTCCAGTCGTTGTGGTATGAGGTCGTGTGGTGGTGAGTTAGCTATTTTTCTTTATTTGGGGTGGTGGTGGTGGTTGGATTTTGTGGTGTTTGGCTGGGTGCTGGGTGTGTTTGGAAATGTTGGTTGTTGTTTACTTTTTGGTGTTATTTTTGTTTGTTTTTGTGTATTTTTGAATGTTTTTGATTGTTTGTTTTTGTGTTTTTTGGTGTCCTGGGGGGGGATCCCCTCTCAGACAGACTCCTTTGGTCCCCCCCAACCCTCTCAACCCCAGGGGAGCCAGTAGAGAGGGGGATTTCCCCCCCACTCCATTTTTAAAGAGAAGTAACCGCTTGGTTTCTTCTCTTTAATATGGGGCATGTGTGTGTGTGTGGGGGGGAGGGAATCCCCTCTCTGCCGGGTCCCCTGGGGTCAGGAGGGTGGGGGAGACAGACTCCTTTTGTCCCCCCACCCTCTCAACCCCAGGGGAGCCAGTAGAGAGGGGGAGCACAACAACCCCCCCCAGTGATATTAAAGGGGAAACTCCGATTAGGAACTTCAGGCGCCGTTGGTTCCCGTGGCTTGGCGGACTTGCTCTCCCGGTGTTTTTGTTTTTGTTTTATTTTTTGGGTGCCAGCTTCCTCAGCGTTCTGCGCGCTCATGGCGCGCAGGACGCTGGGGCTTGTAGTTATGGGTTGGTGCTTTGTGTTTGTGCTGCGTTTTTTTAAAATGGTTTTCTTTTGATTGGCTGCGGCGCGTTTCCGAACGCTGCACCATGCGAGAGCCTCTCAGCCTGATTGGCTCTGGCGCGGCACGGCGCAAGGAATGTTGGGAAGTGAAGTTGTTTCCCTTTCTTCGCGTTTGTGGGGCTGTTGCCCCACTGCCGGTTTTCTCAATCCTTCGTTGACCTGCGGACCCAGATCGGCCGTGTGCAGGAAGGGTGAGTGCAGGCAAGTACATAGCAACCTATAGCCAGTTCCAATGGTTAACCCTTGGATTTATAGGTTAAGATGATTCAAAAATGCATAACTCTTCACAGAAACCTCGTAGGCAGCTCAGGTTGGGTTCTATTGATCGTAAAAAAAGGGGAACTTGTTTTTCAACATGACAGCCATGTCAATGTTGAGCACATAATGGTGGCATGTACTCTAACACTTCCAGACAGTGTTTTTAGTCCAGGAAATGAACAGGCATACATGTGAGTCACGGAATGTTCTTTGGGGCTGTCCTGTTGCAGAGTCTTTTCATTGCGTAGAATTCCTTGGGCCATATGCTTTTGTTTATCCTCACAGTTCTTTGTTTTATTGGTCATGATTCCATCTCGGCCAGAGGATTTTGAACTAAAGTAAATTAAATGATACCAAAATGTTTTATTCTTAAGGTAAATTACTAACATGTGTATCCAGGGCTTTAGCACCCACCCATTGTAGGTGCTCCAGACTTTGGGTTTCAGGCATTTAAGGCGAGGGGTGCCCCTGCAAAGGGACAACCCCAAAATTTCAGATATCACTGTCTTGTGCCACTTTCAAAACCCTTGTACCCTCCTTCTCTGATGCACCTTCACCTTGCAGGACCCTGGGCCTTAGCCTGAGCCAACCACTGGTGTTTTGAAGGGGAAGACTGAGGACTCAGTATTTTCTCTTGCCTGCCTTCTTCTTTGGAATGCTTTGCCAGCCTGCCTCAGCATGAAGACTCTCCCTCCTCCTTGTTTTATATCAGAGTGGTCTATGGTTATAGGCATCCCCATGAATACACAGTCTCCAGAATGAAAATGGTGGCACTTGTATGGACACAGCAGAGCTACCAATGCCTATTTTGGTCAACAGGCAAAGCAGTCCTCACAAACACCCCTGTTCCTCTTTGGTGACTGAATCAGAAGAGGAAAGCATGGGGTATGTGAGCCCAGGACTGTGTCTTGTCGTGAAAGCCATCCAGTGCATAAAGAGGGCCCTTGAAAGCAATGCATTTTCTAGAGGATTAGGTGGAGGATAGGGTGGGGGAGGAATTGTCAGCATCTCTCATCCCTACCATAGCACTGCCTCTGTATCAGATCTTGAGATCCTTTGTGCTGGCATAGAGGGTGAACCAATCTCCTTGTGGCTATTCCAGTTTGACTTTGGTAGAGTTTTGGCTTTTAGTATCTTCATGCGTACGTTATATTTGTTTTATTTTTACACTTTTATTTTGTTTTAAATTTTTTGTGTTTAGTTTTTTTGAGCATTTGTTCATTTTTTTTTCAGAGATTACTGTGGATTGAAATAATTTTTGCAGGGGACACCCAAATGAGGCTCCTTTTATGTCCCCCATTGTGTGGCTCTCGGAAATCAAACCCGTCTTTCCAGTCTCCAAGCCTAGCACCTTAATCACTGAGCTACTGGGGGCGGGGAGCTGCTGAGCATTTGTGCAAGAGTGGGACAGAATGTTGAAAGAACAAGAGAGAGCAAGATTGGAGTATGAAGAATTCCTCCCCCGCCCCCTTTAATTTGGTGATCTTCCTCCAAACCTGTTTGACCTCCTAGGGCTGCATTCCAGCCTTAGCTCTATAGCAACTCTCTGCCTTGCTCTACAGCAGAACCTGTTGTTCTGCCCATCTTGTGCTCATCTTGCCGGAGGCAGTATGTGTTTTTGTCCAGTTCATAGGCAAGTGAGACTAGCCAACACGTTTTCTGTAATTTGCCATTCTGCATATTTCATGTGATTTGCATATGATATCAAAGCTGTCAAAAAGCTAACGGAGCATGGATGTCCATTGTCAGGGATGAACGTCTGATTGACTTCCACCTCTGATATCTGGAGGGGGAAGAACCTAATTAATCAGCCACCCCATCATCCTACTTCCCCCTACAGACATACTTAAGAGATTAGGCACCAGCATTACCTGACTATTATTGCAGGGAGAGAAAGAAAAAGGATCTGTAGGATTTTAGCTTCAGGAAGGAAGACTTTAAAACATGTTATAG
Source organism: Bradypodion pumilum (assembly GCA_035047305.1). Taxonomy (NCBI): domain Eukaryota; kingdom Metazoa; phylum Chordata; class Lepidosauria; order Squamata; family Chamaeleonidae; genus Bradypodion; species Bradypodion pumilum. Next base: position 181,962,339 of record JAWDJD010000004.1, on the reverse strand, counting down.
CTCACATAAGAATCCAGGAGATCTCAGGGAGGAGAGGTTGAGGTAGCTGAGCAGTAGGGTCTGACTAGTCTGTCAAAGGCTTTGCGGACATCTTTTTCTGAAGCCTGGCTTTGTCAAGCTTTTTCCTTTGTGGCTTGGCTTTGCCAGGTGTGTGCCTTGAAGTCAAAGTTAAAGGGTACAGGATTGGATGCAGTTGGCAAGAGAAACATATCTTCTTCTTTAATAGCAAGCCTCATATTTGCCTTTGCTTCTCCAATACCAAACCCCACTAAGGAAGCTTTTGAAACAGCCTGGCCTAAGGACCAGGATCAGCAGGTAAGCATTAACCGATCACATCATTGTTTAACACCAAAATACCTCCATGTGATGCTTTACTGGACACTCCTTTAAGCAGCACTGCCTGAATACCAAAGCCAAAGTTAGAACAAGGAACAACATCATCAGAAAATTCACATACCTCATACAAAGTCCGCTTCATACAACATCGAAGTCATACATCATCGCCTAATTCCTTGAAAAAAGTTGCCTCATACAAAGTCGCTGTGACTTTGTATGAAGCATTATGGTTTTTCCCAGGTTCCTCTGAAACTGACTTTGCCTCTGCCTCCAATGATGAAGATTCTTCAGTAGCACCGATCCAAAGAGCCCCGGTCACGCGTTTAGCATCTTCTGCCTCCTCTGGCCCCCAACAACATCTTCTTTTTCCAAAAAAGCCTCTCGCAAATGGAAAACCTAGTGTTCAATTTGTCCAGCAAATCATTTTCTCCTTGTGTAATTGAATTAGGTCTAGGTTTTGTACCAATGCCCAATCCATTTTGCACTAGAGTAGACCTTTACAAATTGATTCGTTTACTTTGACTTAAATGTTTTTTTCAAGGTAAGGAGACGGGTCCAGCTGAACGCTTTAAGCCAAAATCCACATTTTTCCCACCCGTGGAGAAAAATACTTTATTGAAGTATTTTACAGACGTGTTGCGAGACTTAAATCAGTGTGAAAGGGAAGGGACTAGATCAAAGCATAATCTATCTAAAGATGACATCAAACCTTTAGAAGAGTTAGCGCAGGACCATGAAGTCATTGTTAAACAGGCTGATAAGGGTGGCGGAATTGTCATTTTGAATACCATAGATTACATAAATGAGGCACTAAAACAATTAACTCATGAGTCCTTTTACAAGGTTCTTAGTTCAGACCCAACTAATAACATCATGAGTCTCATTAAAAATGTACTTTATGAAGGAGTGGCTATGGGGTACATCCCAGATAGAACCTATGATTTTATATTGAACACATGTCCTAAGGTGCCTTTTCCACCTCCTCCCAAAAATTCATAGACTCCAGATGGCTTAATGCCAGGGAGACCTATTGTAGCCTCCAGCGGCTCTGCCTTAGAGCCCGTTTTGCAATATTTAAATTACTACATCAATCCATTCTCTCAGAATACTTCTTCATTCATAAAGAATACCACAGATTTCATTTCTAAAGTCGAGGGCATCCATGTGCCTAGTGAAGGCGGATTTGTCACGTTAGATGTCCAGGCTTTATATACAAACATACCATTGGATGACATTAGATTGATAGTACACAAACAATTAGATACACGACAGGAACTGCACCCACCTACACACTTTTTATTAGAACTTTTGGACGTAGTTTTGGATAATATTTTTTTTAGATTTGGTCACACTTTTTATTTACAGATTCGCGGAGTGGCCATGGGTAGCACCAAGTTTAGCCTATTTGTATATGATTTGTTTTGAGGAGAAATTTATTTTAGATCCAGCCATTAACCCTTATTTTTCTCACATTATTTTTTATAAACGTTTCATTGACGATCTTTATTTCATTTTGGATGATTTGACACTTGCACCTCTATTTGTTTCATGGATTAATGATTTAAATTTGAATTTAAGGTTCACTCATAATATCAGCAATACTCCCATTCTCTTTTTGGACATAGACTTATGTGTCTTCTAATCGCAAAGTCATGGTCAAGCTTTTCAGGAAATCCACAGATAGAAATGCATATTTAAACTTTGCGTCTTACCATCCTCATCATCTCAAACATAATGTACCATATGGATTATTCCTGAGAGCTAAGTGCAATTTGACCTCTGACAATGAATTCATGTCTGCAGCCAACACTTCCAGCTCCTTCCTTCTCCAAAAGGGTTATCCTGAGCAGGTTGTAATTTCAAACCTCAATAAAGCGATAGCTTTGCCTAGACACCAGTTGTTTCAGGAAAAAGATAGAAGGAATGTGTGCAAAATATTTGGCTCCTTTCAATATTCCCCATTAGCAGGCAGAATAAGATCTATCATCAAAAGACACTGGTTCAACATTTACCGGACTGTTTAAATTCTCCCATGATAGGTTTTAGGAAATCCAGATCTATTAGACAAATTTTTACGTCTTCTGATCATGAGTCTCGTTCTTTGTCTGTCCGTCCAACCATTATGGGATATTACCGGTGTGGTGACTGTGTCCAATGCCCTCTATCCTGGCAAACTAAAATGGTTTCATAAGAACAGCCTTGCTGGAACAGGCCACAACCCATCCAGTCCAGCATTCTGTCTCACATAGTGCCTCACCATTTCCTTCAGGGTATTCCCAAGGAGATGCCTTCACCTGCTTAGGATTCCCGGGAAATGGCATTGAGAGATATCTTGCCTATCTCTCCAACATGGAGGTTGTCCTCTGTGAACTTGTCTAATCCTTTCTTAAAGCTGTCAAGACTGACAGCTGTCACTACTTCTTCTGGCAGGGAGTTCCATAGACCAGTGATCCTCTGGGTGAAAAAGTACTTTCTCTTATTTGTTTGAGAACTAGTACCCAAAAGTTTCATGGAGTGTCCCCTAGTTCTAGTGTTATGCGATAGGGAAAACAGTTTTTCCTTATCTACTTTGTCCACACTGTGCAAGATTTTATAAACTTCAATCAGGTCACCTCTTAGACGCCATTGTTCAAGAGTGAAGAGGCCCAACCGTTGCAGCCTCAGATGGTAAGGAAGGTGTTCCAGTCCCCTAATCATTTTGGTTGCCCTCCTCTGCACTTTTTCCAGCTCCATAATATCCTTCTGGAGGTATGGTGACCAGAACTGTACACAGTATTCCAGATGGGGCCTCACCATAGATTTATAAAGAGGCAAAATGACACTTGCTGACTTATTTTTTATACCCTTCCTAATGATCCCTAGCATTGAGTTTGCTTTTTTCACTGCTGAGGCACACTGGGTTGACACCTTCATTGAGCTGTCCACCAGGACACCAAGGTCCCTTTCCTGGTTTGTCGCCAAGAGTTCAGACCCCATCAGTTTATAAATGTAATTGGGTTTTTTTGCCCCAACATGCATCACTCTGCACTTACTAATGTTGAAGCTCATTTGCCACAGTTTTGCCCACTCCCCCAGTGTCAAGAGATCCCTCTGGAGCTCCTCACAACCTCTCACAGTTTTCATTACCCTGTATAATTTAGTGTCGTCAGCAAATTTGGCTACCTTGCTTTTTACTCCTACTTCTAGATCATTTATGAAGAGGTTGAAAAGCAGGGGTCCCAGTACTGAATCTTGGGGGACCCCACTCTTTACTTCCCTCCACTTGGAGAAGTGTCCATTTAGTGCTACCCTCTGTAGCACCTGCCCCTTTATTCCATGACTGGTAAGTTTATTCAAGAGCCTTTGGTGTGGGACCTTGTCAAAAGCCTTCTGAAAGTCCAGATAAACAATGTCAACTGGATCCCACTTATCCACATGCTTGTTGACACTCTCAAAAAATTCCAACAGATTAGTGAGGCATGATTTGCCCTTGTAAAAGCCATGTTGGCTCTCCTTTAGCAGCTCCTTCTCTTCTATGTGCCTATTAATTCTATCTTTTATGATGGTTTCCATCACTTTACCTGGGACACATGTCAAACTGACAGGTCAGTTATTTTCTGGATCACCCCTGGATCCTTTTTCAAAAATTGGTGTTACATTCGCTACCTTCCAGTCATCAGGCACAAAGCCTGATTTGAGGGAAATATTATATATTTTGGCTAGGAGATCAGCAATTTCATCTTTAAGTTCCCTGAGAACTCGTGGATGGATGCCATCTGGTCTTGGTGATTTGTTAGTGTTTAGTTTAACAAGACATGCAAGGACCTCCCTGGTTATTTCTATCTGGTTTAATTCTTCAGTTTCCCTCCCTACGAAGATAGGCTCTGTTTTGGGCATGTGTTCTCTGTCTTCATCAGTGAATACTGAAGCAAAGAATTCATTGAGTCTCTCTGCAATCTCTGTTTCCTCTTTAATAACCCCTTGCCTTCCATTATCTAATGGTCCAATGGCCTTCCTAGTTGGGTTCTTATTTCTAATGTACTTAAAGAAGCCTTTGTTATTTCTCTGAGTATTTTTAGCTATACGCTCCTCAAAGTCTAGCTTTGCTTTTCTGATTCATTCGGACAAGCCTTCCATCTTCTAAATGAGCTTTTCTTGCTTTTGATCACTTCCCGAACAGCTCTTGTGAGCCACATCGGAGTCCTCTTGGACCTGGCAGTGCCCTTTTTCCTTTTGGGTATGCATTCCAATTGGGCCTCTGTTATGTATGTATGATTGCATGTTCATTGTACTGTAAAGGCAAGAATGTAACCACTCCAAATACAAGGTATCTCAGCTGTAAAGGAACGCGAGCAGGCAGCCCATAGAGGGCAGCTGCGAGCGTTCAGTCTCACATGGTTCACATTGCAGGAACTACGCCAACGCGGGGCCAGCCTGGGTGCCGGGCACCGTAATAGAACAAACCGGCCCCGTCTCATACCGCGTGGAGACCAGTACAGGCCTCCTGTGGAGGCGACACGTGGACCAACTCAGGCGCAGGGTCCCCGGAGAGCAGGACGAAGACGAAAATAGCCACGAATCAGCGTTAGGGTACTCCCCCACCCGTTTAGCCCAAGGGGGAGGGAAAGGGGGACATGGGTCCCCACCAAGGGGGGAGGAGAGGGAATCGATCCTCAGAGATCTTTTGCGGGAGTTCGCGGCAGAAAGGAAGAGCCCCGACCTCACACATACCCCTCGGAAGTTTCCCCGAAACACAGATGCCCCTAGAAGTTTAGACGTTGATTTACAGTACCAGGGGGAGTTAGCGGAGTGGTCCCCCACCCGTCCTGGCGAAAAGAGGGGTTTCAGTTCAGCCCCTGGTACTTCCAGTCCCAGTAGCCCCTGTGAGTTAGAATGCAACATAGCGCCAATTTCCCAGAGACCGACACCCCCAAGACAGGAGGCAACAGCGAGTCCGCCCACCACAGTCTCAAGGTCCCCCGAGCGGGGAACAGAAGGTAGCAGAACCACAAGGGCGACCTCATCGGTTCCGCGGTTCACAATAGGAGGGTCCCCCGGGTCCGAGAGCAACAGGCAGGGGTTCACCTCCCAACTGTTCATTCCATTCCCATCCCCGGGCGCAAGGCAGGCACGGACCCCCCACAGAGCCACTAACGAATCCCCGTGTCCCGTTGCAGGACAAGTACCCGCGGAGTCAGAGATCACAGGCTCTCCAGCACTAGGTCAGGCGCAAGCACGCCCCAAGCGCACGTGCGGCAAGCCACAATGGTTGCGGGACTTCGTCCCATCCTAGGGGGGAGGGATGTTATGTATGTATGATTGCATGTTCATTGTACTGTAAAGGCAAGAATGTAACCACTCCAAATACAAGGTATCTCAGCTGTAAAGGAACGCGAGCAGGCAGCCCATAGAGGGCAGCTGCGAGCGTTCAGTCTCACATGGTTCACATTGCTCAATCACGGACAGCCGCGGGAAAACCTTCCCCGCATTCAGCAGCAGGAGAAAGATCTGCATTCAGCAGCAGAAGAAAGATCTGCATTCAGCAGCAGGAAGAGAGGCGTGCCTGGGCGAGGCCACGCTGGTAGCAGCCAATGAGCTACCGTGCTACAAGATTCAAATGTATAGGGCTACTGTATATATTGAGATGTATCACCGCTATTACCTCATGCTCCACCGGACCATCATGCAATAAACCTGTGTTAAGCCAACCCTTCGGCTGTTCTGTTGTCTTGGTCCCATACACTAAAGCCTCTGTTATTGTTTTTGTAAACAGCCTCCATGCCTCTTGGAGTGTTTGGATTCTCTCAATTTCCCCTTTCAGCTTCTTTTTTACTAGTTTCCTCATCTTTGGGAAATTTCCTTTTTGAAAATGTAAGGTCTCTGTGTTAGATTTTATCAGTGACTTGCGGTCTATGATCAAGTTAAACATAATTGAGTTGTGGTCACTGTTCCCTATTGGATCAGTCACATTAACATCTTGCACCAGATCCTGAGTAAATAAAAACCAGGGTGGGGGAATATCATTCTAAAATACATACTGGCAACATTTCACCCCCCCCCCCAGTGAATCATTTTATAGAGGCTAAACATAGCGACTGAGACTTTAAATTTGTCGTGTTAGAATGCTACAAGCCAGACCCCTTCTCTCGATAAAACATAGAGCAAATGCTTAGACAATGGGAATGCTACTACATATTCCATTTTAACACACTGCTTCCCCATGGCCTCAATATTACACATGTTTTCTGTAATATCTCTGTTCGCGACGCAGCTGTTCTGGTGTGATATGCTTTAAAAACGAACTCATTTAGTTACATCCTTAATGTCTGTAGACACTGAAAGAATTCACATAAGAGGTCTGGGACGCGTTTGAATATTACAACAATAATATCATAAAAAGTTTTTCTGACACCTAAGAATAACTGAGGATAATACAGATAATTTTTGATCATTATCTTTACTGTAATTGTGTATAATTCTGTGATGAAACTGAGATCGACTTAATGTAAATAGTGTAAATATTGTAAATAATTCATTACTAATTGTAGTTTTGTTTCTGTATCTTTTGTCAGGGATCTTTTGTCCCTGACGAAAGATCTCATTTGAAAATTCCATTATCGAAAGGATTTTGGATCTGTTACACTGGATTATTACCTTGGTTTGACCACCTTTTGAATTAAATTTGGATTAAACAAACTTTATTAACTATTGCCGATCCAAACGGTTTTCTTCTTCTGCTTTGCCAAGTGTGTACCTTGAAGTCAAAGTTAGAGGGTACAGGATTGGATGCAGTTAGCAAGAGAAACATATCTTCTTCTTTAATAGCAAGCCTCATATTTGCCTTTGCTTCTCCAATACCAAACCCCACTATGGAAGCTTTTGAAACAGCCTGGCCTAAGGGCCAGGATCAGCAGGTAAGCATTAGCCGATCACAACATTGTTTAGCACCAAAATACCTCCATGTGATGTCTCCATGTGGACACTCCTTTAAGCAGCACTGCCTGAATCCCAAAGCCAAAGTTAGAACAAGGAACAACATCATCAGAAAATTCACATACAGTAATACCTCATACAAAGTCCACTTCATACAACATCAAATATATACAACATCACCTAATTCCTTGAAAAAAGTTGCCTCATACAAAGTCACTGTGACTTTGTATGAAGCCTTAGGGTTTTTCCCAGGTTGCATTGTGCCTGGAAAGTATAAAAGGAAGAGGAAAAACACCCTCAAAAAGATGAAACGACCAATGTATGAAAAGTATTTAATATTAAAACCACAAAGTCCCCAGAGAGTTAACAACAATCTAAAGTAGATTACAAACGCTGAATATCTAGAACGTTGCATTCCATGGTCATAAACCGTCAAAAATCTGTAAAGTCCAATGAAAATGAATAGGAGTCCAAAATGAAATGTAGAAGAACAATAAGCAGGAAAACAGGAACCAGACGGAATCATAAGGAGCAACTATATATCAGCGGCAAGTAATTACACTCAAACTGGAGACGATGGCAAAACAGAACTCAGTCTCGATATCCATCCGCAATAATGGGATATTTCATTGACTTTGTCAAGAGTCAAAAAGGTTAAAACACTCACTAGTATAACAAGAACGGGCAAGTGAAGCACAAACAAACATACATAGCATAAACAGAAATTGATACATAGTAGCAAGTAATAAAATACCTGAATAAGAGTATTGTTGCGCTGAATACAACCTCTAGTGTGAACAGTCTTGTAAGGTAACAGCGTTAAACAGACTAAGAAATACTGGGATTATAAAGACAGTAAACTCAATAAGCCACACGTGTGATTCAAAGTAATAATGAGTTAAAGGAGAACGGAATATGTAAACCTTAGGATTTAGAGGAATGCAGAAAGATCTATATCAGTATTTAAACCAAACAGGATAATGGTACGAAACCTGTGTATATAAAAAGCCTCCCGTTGGAGGAGGAGACGTTCAAAGTCAACTTTATCATAAGGATTGGATCGTAAGGTCTCCAAAACGACAACTTTCAATTTGCTGAGAGAATGATTAGTCTCGAGAAAATGATTGACCAGGGGCGATGTTAAGACATGGTTGCGGATTCGAGATAAATGTTCCCCCAGTCAGATTTTAAGAGAGCGTCTTGATTGTCCAATATAGGCAAGCCCACATTCACAAATGATCATATAAATGATATTCTGGCTGTTACAATTAGAGAAAGAAGACAGATCGAGTTTAAAGTCACTGCTAGAAATACTAACATGGCTAGTACACCACATGTAGCTACAGAATTTACAGTGACCGCATCTATAATGACCATTAGGAAAACTAGAGCGAGGCGCAGTGCGAGAGACATCGGTCTGGAAAATAAGGCTGCCCAAGGTGCGGGTTCTACGATAGCCAATGGTAGGTGGCTGACTACATCCAGAGATGGAATCAACAATATGCCAATGTCTAAGTATAGATTGTTTAACTCTAGTGGCCAAGGGAATGTAGTCAAGCGACCAAAAAACATTGGATCTTGGAGGTCTCGCAGATTGATTAAAAAGAGTATTTCTTGGGCGGGTATTAATTTTGGCCTTAGCAGCTCTAATGACATGCACGGGTAACCCCTGTGTTGTAAGGCGTTATCAATCCGATCTAACGCTAGTCGGAAATCCGCATTGTTGGTAGAATTTCTTTTGGCTCTCAGCATGAGACTGAAAGGAATGTTCATTTTAAGAAAGTGGGGGTGAAATGAAGAAAATTGTAGGTATGCCTGTCTGTCTGTAGGCTTTTGATACAGACGCATTTCAACTGATTGTTTTGAATGAAGATAGATAGATCAAGGAATGGTAGGGAAATAGAATGAAGAGAATGAGTAAATTTGAGATTGACATGTAGCGAGTTAATCCAATCCACAAAAGAAGGTACAAGAAGAGGGTTCTTAAAAACAAAAAATAGGTCGTCAATGTATCTCTTGTAAACAATAATATCAGAAAAGAACGGATTTACAACAGTGTCCAAAATAAAAGTTTTATCAAAATGATTCATAAATATGTTCGCCACAGAGGGAGCAAAATTCGAACCCATGGCTACCCCTTGGACCTGTAAATAATAAGTGTTATCAAACCGGAAAAAATTGTTTTCAAAACAAATATCCAAAAGGTCCAACAAAAAGCTGGTAGGGGGGTCAGGATTCGAACGAGAGAAGAGGTGATGCTCTATGATGGTTCTGACCTCTGGGAGAGGGATATTAGTATATAGTGATGCCACATCCATGGTGAGAGTGGCACCAGGCGGAACAGAAACATTTTCCAAAGATTGAATGAAGTGGGACGAATCCCTAACATAAGACGGTGTGAGAAGAACAAAGGGTGATATATGGTGAACTATGGTGATCAACAAATTTGGATAATGGCTCTAATAGGGAATTGTACGCTGAAATGATAGGTCTACAAGGGACGTGATGAGAAATGGACACAGAATCAAAATTAACCTTATGAATAAAAGTATCAAAGGCAGGATGCATGCGTGCATTGCTCTTGTGGGTTTTACACGAGGCGAAGAGTGTTTAGGAATAGTTTTGAGCACGATTTTGGATTGTTTGGTGTTTGCTGCTGTGGTTTTTAAAAACAGATTGCATGCTCCATAATTTTTCTTATGTTGGTTTTTTTGGGGGAGGCACTGTTTGGTGGGGTGGGCAATTGTTTGGTATTTGCTGCTGTTTGGATAATTAACACTGTGCTGCATGATGGGACATGTTGGCTTCCATTTTGTCCTTCCTTCCATCCAGTAATTGTTTACAGTAGCTTGTACAAAATGGATGATCGGCTGCATGGCTGCAGATTAACACTGTGCTGCATGATGGGAAATGTTAACTTTTAAACCTGCACTTCATAAAGTTTTCAAAAGTTAAAAACGTTGTATGGTTTGTCCCCTAAAATCAGGGTTGTTTGACATGTTTTTGTAATGTAGCTTTAGACAATGATTTCTTAAAGTTCTGTCAGTTTCCTGTCTGTTTCCTTGACTTTGCCCTGAAGTCTGTGCTGTTACAGTACAATGTATCTCTATGGAAACAACGTTGTACGAGGCATCGTGACAAGGATTTGGATGTTGTATGAGGCATCACAGCTAGGATTTTGCATGCCTCATACAAAGTCCAAATCCGTATAAAGTCCAAACTTGTGGAACGAAGTTTGGACCTTGTATGAGGTATCACTGTGGGGAACTCAACCATCCATGCTGTGCACATCAGCTTTGGCCTTGAGTGTCCCTGCAGCAGAGTATGCTGTTCTAGCATGGAGCACATCCACACATGCAAAACAAGTTGGCATAACTATTAATGAAGCCATGTGTACAGTGACAAGATGCCTCAAACCTACAGCAGTTGAGAAAATATACCCTCTTGTTGGTATCACTCCACCTAAGGTCACGAGAGAAGTAGTAGTAGCAAACATAGAGAGAACTAAGCAAGAGAATGACCCTCGACATCCTCTGAATTGATATAAGCATCAAGTCTGGCAGCTCAGATTCAGGAATTGCTTTATGGCAAGAACAAACATTCCACACAAGAGCAAAACCAAAGTAGAAGATGGAGAAAGAAGCCCACTGAACAAGGAACAATATTAAATGAGGATATAGCTGAGGAACTCAACCTCCCCTACATCACTTGGAGGACCCTGAATAGGCTGAGGGTTGGAGTCCCTAAATGCAAGACCAACATGCTCAAGTGGGGGTTGCTGGTGGACAACAACATGCTGTGTAAATGTGGAGAGATACAGAATCCAGCTCATTCATTGGTCTGCCGATTATTGCCAGAAACCTGCACCAATGAGGACTTATAGTATGTTTGGCCAACAACAAAGAGAAGAAAGTGGCTTCATTTGGGCAGTCCAGGCATTGATCGGGACACGAAAGAAGAAGCAGGTAACCAAAAGGAACAGAAGCTGATTCTGAAAGCCCATTTCACTACCGTCTCTACTGAGCGCTAAATTAACAATGCTTTACTTTCTGACAGAGAGGGAATGAAACAGACTGTGCTGAAATGAGCTGACAAGAGGAGGCACTGAGCAACCCCCCTGTTGTCTGGGAAGGAGGGCTTGAAAAGCAGGAAGCTTCTCAGACAGATGGCTTGAAGGAACAAACTGTGGTTCTCATTTGTTTCCATGCATGTGTTAATGGAGCAAGGAAGGGAGTCACCACCTTGTCCTTCATGTTGGGCATGAAAATATCTTGGGCAGCACTGGAATCTCAGCAGAACTCTCCAGGGCACTGTAATCCTGGTTAACTCTAACTACCCAGGGGGCAACTAGCAGTGAACACAGTAGTCAACTGGTTTGATATTAGGAACATAACTCTGTGAGCCTTATGGGTGTCACAGCATCCTTTATGTCTACGAAAATCTGTTGTATTTCAGAGATGACTGGATAGCATACACATTAGAAAAGATGATGTTGTATTTGGAGAACTGTTGGAGAATCATCCTGTATTTGAAAGCACTCTCTATTTGAAGCACTTTTCTGTCCAAATAAAAATCATGAACCATAAAATGGCAGTGACTCCTGCAGATGGTCAACTGTAGTAGCAAAGCACATTGGACAGGTAAGCGCATAGGTGACTTGGATGTGGGGGGTTTCCCCACACATAATCTATGCAATGGGCATCTTCAAGACTTGATAGCTACCTATACATTCTCTAAAGAAGAAAGTACAGGTACATGATGGTGTGAAATCTATTTCTTTTTATATGATACACAAACATATTTTCTTTTTCTTCAAGTGCTGCACTCGATTCCAAATACTGGCTATCAGCATGGCGATTAGTCATGAAGATTTTCCTGGGAACAATATAATGCAATGGCCTTCCATCTGCCTTCTGTATCACAGTGTGATACCTGTACAAGTGATCTAGTTCTGCAAGTCACTTTCTGGTCCTGAGCCCTTTTGGCACGCATCATCCCCAGGCCAGTATTGAAGAAGCTGCTGCCCTCCATCAAGATGAATTCAAGTGGGATTTTCCACTTGGGGACCATCACCCTTCCCTGTGGACTTTACCACCCAAGGCTATTAGCCCTCTGGATTGTCAGGTTAGTTAACTTCCACCTGATGATTGGAATTGATTCACTGGCAGTATGGTCTACTCTATTACTATAGCAGGATAACCTGGCCAGACTGGAAAATAAACTTATAGAGTTATAGACATTGACATTTTATGGAAATCTATGTTTTCTGTTCTTTTCCTTTTCAATGGGGTATGTGAGAACCCAGGTGGTGCAATGGTTAAGCTGCAGCACGAGCCAAAACGCTTCTCACTATCTGAGTTTGATCCTGAATGCCCCAAGGCTGATTCAGCCTTCTATCTCCTAGGATCAGTAAAATGAGTACCCATTTTGTTGGGGACAAAATGCTAATTACCTTGTGAACCACTCCAAAAGCACTCTAAGCACTATGGAGTGGTAAATAAGTGGAATTGCTCTTGCTCTTACCATAATAGTTGTGTATCATTAGGCAAATTCTGACACACGACAACCTTTTGCCTGAACAGAGAATACTCAGAAATAGATTCTCATCCTCCCCACCACCACCTTTCCAGGTGCCCTGGAACTATGCAGCTTGCTCATGGCTACACAGGCTGCCCCTTGGAAGCACACTGAATAATTTTACTCAACCTCTAGCTCTACAGCCAGATACCTATATATTATAATAGCATATCCTTTTTTAATTATTATTTTGAAACTGTAGTATCCATTTCTACATATCTAGAAGCTAATTTGTTTGTTTTTCATAGCTTACAACAGTTTCTGTAATGGTTAGACTGAAAACATTAAAACACACACACACACACATTCTTTTTCTTCCATGCCTAGGCTAGACATGAAACTACCAAACTGAAGCCACCTTTGTGTAGTTCATTCTGTAGTTCCTTTCGTCTGACCTAGTGTGAGAAAAGGATTAGCTGGCACAAGGTGGTTGTTGACCAGGGTACATTCGATTGTGGTTCGAAATACCACAATCTTTGAGGAGGTACTTTCTGTGTAGACCCCCCACCTGAAATCAGCTTCCTTAAAGAGATAAGATGACCCAGTGATAATTCTCTTTTAATAGAACCTGATAAAAACATTTTCTGTGAAATATGTTGAGGTAAACTTTAACCAAGATACTTGTATTCTTTCTCCCCTCACTACAAACTAAGTAGTAGTTATAAATATTTTTGAAAGTACGCTATTATGTGTCCTGCAATACCTTAGAAAATGTAGCACTTTAGAAACCCATTAGCTTGCATGGATATCACAGATTTCTCAGTTTAGCACCTGGGTTGGGTTATGACAATTTCACTGTTGGTTTCCACAAAAGCCCCCGCTGGTCCCACTGGTAATGAGATTTCAGTGGTGTCTTGCTCTTGACTCTACCTGTACAGTTAAGCACACCATAAACTGCCTCTGTGAGATTCTTTTACTTCTGCGAATGAATTCCAAAATCAGTTATCGCCAAGCTTCTATGTAGGGAGCTCTATTTCATGTGAGTGGAAGGAAGTACTTGACTGAATGAATATGTGGATGGTCAGGGGGAGTAGTATGAAAATAAAATGTTATGGTGATGAAAGTACAGAGGTAAGGAGTGGAACTACTGGGTTCTTCACTAGGCTGAAGCGAAGAGTTTCACAGCTTGAGACTTTGGTACCAGGCAGAGTCTCTTCCAAATGAGATTTAGCCTGAATCATTTAAATCTCCCAGGCATGAGGGCTTTCGCTGAGAGAGACCTGAAGTCTGCTACAGGTCTTTTCAGTGGCAGTTCCAAGGCTGAGGTAGGGGTATTTAACAACATTCTGCCTCTCTTGCAATGTGATGATTGCGACGTCTCATTTGTAAACCATCTTGTTTGTAAATAATGTTTATTTTGTTTTATGTGCTTATGTTAATTGTTATTTGTTGTATCGGCAGGTCAGAAGTTCAAGACCTGAGTGTTGCACAATGGTGTGAGTTCCCATCTCTGTCCCAACTGCTGCCAACCTAGCAGTTTGAAAGCAAGAAATTGCAAGTGGATAAATAGGGACCACTTCAGTGGGAAGGTAAACAGTGCAGACAGTGCTGACTCTTTGGCTATAAGTGGAGATGAAGATCGAAACCTAGAGCCAGATACTACTGGCTTTTGAGCGAAGGCGACCATTACCTATGCTGGTTTTACTTATAGTTTTTCAGTGCCCTGAATGGCTTTGACCAATAGGACAGTATATAATCATAAATAAATTTTCTTTGACTCTACATTGGTGGTTCCCAACATGGGCCCCGTGCCCAACAGGGGGACTTAAATTCCCAGAAGCCTAAGTCAGTACATTGATTTATTAATGCTTTCGAGAATTGAGAATTGACAAATGCGAGGCAACAATCAGGAAAGCAAAGCAAGACTTTGAGGAGTGTATAGCTAAAAATACTCAGAGAAATAACAAAGACTTCTTTAAGTACATTAGAAGTAAGAACCCAACTAGGAAGGCCATTGGACCATTAGATGATAATGGAAGGCAAGGGGTTATTAAAGAGGAAACAGAGATTGCAGAGAGACTCAATGAATTCTTTGCTTCAGTATTCACTGAAGAAGACAGAGACCACATGCCCAAAACAGAGCCTATCTTTGTAGGGAGGGAAACCGAAGAATTAAGCCAGATAGAAATAACCAGGGAGGTCCTTGCATGTCTTGTTAAACTAAATGCTAACAAATCACCAGGACCAGATGGCATCCATCCACGAGTTCTCAGGGAACTTAAAGATGAAATTGTTGATCTCCTAGACAAAATATATAATATTTCCCTCAAATCAGGCTTTGTGCCTGATGACTGGAAGGTAGTGAATGTAACACCAATTTCCAAAAAAGGATCCAGGAGTGATCCAGGAAATTACCGACCTGACAGTTTGACATGTGTCCCAGGTAAAGTGATGGAAACCATCATAAAAGATAGAATTAATAGGCACATAGAAGAGAAGGTGCTGGAGAGCCAACATGGCTTTTGCAAGGGCAAATCATGCCTCACTAATTTGTTGGAATTTTTTGAGAGTGTCAACAAGCATGTGGATAAAGGGGATCCAGTTGACATTGTTTATCTGGACTTTCAGAAGGCTTTTGACAAGGTCCCACACCAAAGGCTCTTGAATAAACTTACCAGTCATGGAATAAAGGATCAGCAACTGGCTAAGGGACAGGAAACAGAGGGTAACACTAAATGGACACTTCTCCAACTGGAGGGAAGTAAAGAGTGGGGTCCCCCAAGGTTCAGTACTGGGACCACTGCTTTTCAACCTCTTCATAAATGATCTAGAAGTAGGAGAAAATAGCAAGGTAGCCAAATTTGCTGACAACACTAAATTATACAGGGTAGTGGAAACTGTGAGAGATTGTGACGAGCTCCAGAGGGATCTCTTGACACTGGGGGAGTGGGCAAAACTGTGGCAAATGAGCTTCAACATTAGTAAGTGCAGAGTGATGCATGTTGGGGCAAAAAAAAACAATTATATTTATAAACTGATGGGGTCTGAACTCTCTGCGACAAATCAGGAAAGGGACCTTTGTGTCCTGGTGGACAACTCATAAGAACATAAGAACATAAGAACAGCCTTGCTGGAACAGGCCACAGCCCATCCAGTCCAGCATTCTGTCTCACACAGTGGCTCACCATTTCCTTCAGGGTATTCCCAAGGAGATGCCTTCACCTGCTTAGGATTCCCTGGAAATGGCATTGAGAGATATCCTGCCTATCTCTCCAACCCGGAGGTTGTCCTTAGGTAGCCATAATTATAGCCATTGATAGCCTTGTCCTCCATGAACTTGTCTAATCCTTTCTTAAAGCTGTCAAGACTGACAGCTGTCACCACTTCTTCTGGCAGGGAGTTCCATAGACCAGTAATCCTCTGGGTGAAAAAGTACTTTCTCTTATTTGTTTGAGAACTAGTCCCCAAAAGTTTCATGGAGTGTCCCCTAGTTCTAGTGTTGTGCGATAGGGAAAACAGTTTTTCCTTATCCACTTTGTCCACACCGTGCATGATTTTATAAACTTCAATCAGGTCACCTCTTAGACGCCGTCGTTCAAGAGTGAAAAGGCCCAACCGTTGCAGCCTCAGATGGTAAGGAAGGTGTTCCAGTCCCCTAATCATTCTGGTTGCCCTCCTCTGTACTTTCTCCAACTCCATAATATCCTTCTGGAGGTATGGCGACCAGAACTGTACACAGTATTCCAGATGGGGCCTCACCATAGATTTATAAAGAGGCAAAATAACACTTGCTGACTTATTTTCTATACCCTTCCTAATGATCCCTAACATTGAGTTTGCTTTTTTCACTGCTGAGGCACACTGGGTTGACACCTTCATTGAGCTGTCCACCAGGACACCAAGGTCCCTTTCCTGGTTTGTCGCAGAGAGTTCAGACCCCATCAGTTTATAAATGTAATTGGGGTTCTTTGCCCCAACATGCATCACTCTGCACTTACTAATGTTGAAGCTCATTTGCCACTGTTTTGCCCACTCCCCCAGTGTCAAGAGATCCCTCTGGAGCTCCTCACAATCTCTCACAGTTTTCACTACCCTGTATAATTTAGTGTCGTCAGCAAATTTGGCTACCTTGCTTTTTACTCCTACCTCTAGATCATTTATGAAGAAGTTGAAAAGCAGGGGTCCCAGTACTGAACCTTGGGGGACCCCACTCTTTACTTCCCTCCACTTGGAGAAGTGTCCATTTAGTGCTACCCTCTGTTTCCTGTCCCTTAGCCAGTTGCTGATCCAGGACAAGACCTGTCCCTTTATTCCATGACTGGTAAGTTTATTCAAGAGCCTTTGGTGTGGGACCTTGTCAAAAGCCTTCTGAAAGTCCAGATAAACAATGTCAACTGGATCCCCCTTATCCACATGCTTGTTGACACTCTCAAAAAATTCCAACAGATTAGTGAGGCATGATTTGCCCTTGCAAAAGCCATGCTGGCTCTCCTTTAGCAGCGCCTCCTCTTCTATGTACCTATTAATTCTATCTTTTAGGATGGTTTCCATCACTTTACCTGGGACACATGTCAAACTGACAGGCCGGTAATTTCCTGGATCACCCCTGGATCCTTTTTTGAAAATTGGTGTTAGATTCGCTACCTTCCAGTCATCAGGCACAAAGCCTGATTTGAGGGAAAGATTATATATTTTGACTAGGATATCGGCAATTTCATCTTTAAGTTCCCTGAGAACTCGTGGATGGATGCCATCTGGTCCTGGGGATTTGTTAGTGTTTAGCTTAACAAGACATGCAAGGACCTCCTCCCTGGTTATTTCTATCTTGCTTAATTCTTCGGTTTCCCTCCCTACGAAGATAGGTTCTGTTTTGGGCATGTGGTCTCTATCTTCTTCAGTGAATACTGAAGCAAAGAATTCATTGAGTCTCTCTGCAATCTCTGTTTCCTCTTTAATAACCCCTTGCCTTCCATTGTCAACTCAATGAAGGTGTCAACCCAGTGTGCCTCAGCAGTGAAAAAAGCAAACTCAATGCTAGGGATCATTAGGAAGGTATAGAAAAGTGTAATTTTGCCTCTTTACAAATCTATGGTGAGGCCCCATCTGGAATACCGTGTACAGTTCTGGTCGCCATACCTCCAGAAGGATATTATGGAGTTGGAAAAAGTGCAGAGGAGGGCAACCAGAATGATTAGAGGACTGGAACACCTTCCTTACCATCTGAGGGTGCAATGGTTGGGCCTTTTCACTCTTGAACGATGGCTTCTAAGAGGTGACCTGATTGAAGTTTATAAAATCATGTGCGGTGTGGACAAAGTAGATAAGGAAAAACTGTTTTCCCTATTGCATAACACTAGAACTAAGGGGCACTCCATTAAACTTTTGGGTACGAGTTCTCAAACAAATAAGAGAAAGTACTTTTTCACCCAGAGGATCACTGGTCTATGGAACTCACGGAGGACAAGGGTATCAATGGACACCTAAGAACAACCTCTGGGTTGGAGAGATAGGCAAGGATATCTCTCAATGCCATTTCCAGGGAATCCTAAGCAGGGAAGGCATCTGCTTGGGAATAATATCCTGAAGGAAATGGTGAGCCACTGTGTGAGACAGAATGCTGGACTGGATGGGCTGTGGCCTGTTCCAGCAAGGCTGTTCTTATGTTCTTATGATGGAGTGAGCTGAAGTCCAAAAACCAAAGGCTAGGAAACACTGCTCTACATGTTGCTCGCTTAAAGGTTATATCAATGATTCTGGACTTGCCTTTGTTACCTTTCCTTTTGTTTCTTGGCCATCTTTAACAATTTTAAACACTGCTTCTGTCATCTACCTAGGCCAGGGATGGCCAACCTTGGCACTCCAGGTGTTATTATATTTCAATTCCCAGAAGCCCTGATCAGCAGATGTACTGACTTGGTCTTGTGGTCCAAGGACACCTGGGAGTGCCAAGGTTGTCCATCACTGATCTAGGCTTTTCTTTTTTTCCCTTTACTACATGAAAAGTATTTCTTCATTCTTCCATGATAATATATCTGGTCTCAATCCCCACTTCTTCTGATTCACAGTTAACTGAGTTTATCTGAGATGTTATTTCAATTATATTTTGGCACTAGGATTCTTTTAATTCCCCCCAGCTTTATTTGAATTTTTTATATTATTTTTTTTGTCAGTAACACAATCTGCTACTGATGTTTTGGCAGAGCTAATACATCTTCATCTCCTACTCCTAATGATATAAAAATTTTGGTTTGGTGACATCCATATATGTTCTATTGCCTGAAGCATGTATTTGCAGAATTCTGTGAGTCATTCTTCTGCTTTATTTCTGACCTCTTGACCAAATTCTCCAAACATTTTGTTTCTGCATTGTTTCCTAATTTTGCATTTAAGTCACCTGTCTTGTGTGTGATCATCTTGGACACTTACATTGAAGCTTTGGATTTCTCTTTCTTCAGGATCCATAGTTGGAAAATAGACTTGAATATGTTAACTTTTATACAGCAGCAGTAAAGCACGACAGTTTTCAAACACACTTAGTTTGAAATTTAAGTCCTCCAAGTCTGTCTATCCATCTATCCATCTATCCATCTATCCATCTATCTATCTATCCATCCATCTATCTATCTATCTATCTATCTATCTATCTATCTATTTATTTATTTATTCAATAAATTTATACCCTGCCCTCCTGGTGAAAACACAACCCGGCCAGGGCGGCAACAACAGGTAAAAAACAATATAAAACAGCCAGAACATTTACAATTAAAACATACAATTAAAAAAGACAAAAAAAACAGCATAAAACTGGCTATATACTTAAAAACTACCCTCACCCTCCCTCCCCACACATTAAACCAAAAATAGAAAATACCAGAAGGCTCTCCCACAGAAATTATTCAAGCCAGTGGAGGTGGGAAGTGGAGCCTCTGGAGCCTCACACCCGCCGGCAAAGCCATTTTTCTAAAGGGGAGAAGTTCCGTTTTTAGGCACACCTCCAGAGATCGGAAGTTCCAAAGGGCAAGGGCAGACACGGAGAAGGCTCTCTTCCTGGTCCCAGATAGATGTCTTCTTTCATTGATGGGACCAATACTGAGCCCCTCCTGTCTGCCCTGGTAGGATGGGCTGACACTCTTGGGGTGATGCGGTCTCTAAGGTATCATGGCCCACTGCCATGAAGGGTTTAAAAGGTCAAAACCAGCACCTTGAATTGCACCCGGAGGCAAACTGGCAACCAGTGATGCTTCCGAATTAGCGGCGAGGCATGGGCATAACGCCCACGCCCCATACTGCTCGGGCAGCCACATTTTGGACCAGCTGTAGCCTCCGAATGACCAAGGGCAGTCCCATGTAGAGCGCATTACAGTAATCCAATCTGGAGGTGGCCAGAGCATGAGTGACCATGAGCAGAGAGTCCTGGTCCAGGAGCGGTTGCAGTTGGTGGATGACACGAAGTTGTGCAAAGGCCCTCCTGGCCATGGCTGCCATCTGCTCATTGAGCAGTAGCCGTGAGACCAGGAGGACCCCCAAATTGTGTACCGGATCTGTCTGAGGTAACAATGCCCCATCCAGAGCCAAAGATGGTAGCTCCTGGGATAACATGGGGTCCCGAACTTTCGTGTTCAGGGAATGAAGAAGCAGATGAATGAAGTAGTGAAATTCAGCTCTTTAATAGTTGGGTTTGAACACAGTTTGGATGGGGCAAAACTCTGACTTATATACACTATAAACAGTAACAGTAACAATAATACAACAAGCCTAACAGAGTGTGCACATTTTTGATCCACTTATTTACATAAGAATACATACATGAGAAAAGATACATTCCACTCCTGTCAGAAAATACAGTTAACATACATAACATTCTTCCCCCCTAGGTAAAAACAAAATCCTTTAACCAGGATGGCATTCTAGTTTCCCTTCTGGGTCGGAAGCTTGGCTGAGCCAGCTCAAGAGCTCGTAGGATGGGCAACCCGACTGGAGTGAGGGATTGACTAGAGGGGGAGGATTGTAAACACAAATTAAAGCCCCGTTTGTAAGAGGGAGGAGCAGAGGATGGCTCAAAACCAAAATCTAATTCTATGGATGAATAAGACAACTCAAGGTCCCTCCTGTGTGTACTAAGATTGGAGGGCGACTCCAAACAAAATTGGTCATCATCAATAAAGGAATTCAGAGTGCTAGGCTGGGACAGTGTAGGGGTACACCTGGCTGGAATAGGGGAGCATTCCACAAATTCCCCTTGAAATCGGTTCCTAGAAGACACTTCTGGGTCAATGTTGGCTGGCTGCTGACTATTACCTGTGCCCCCTGGGTTTAAATGGGCCAACCCTAGGATTGAGTGTCTGTATTCGTCTTGTGGGTCTCAATTGATCCGCGTGCCTCCTCCAGATCAGACCACTGGCTGTTTCGATTCTGTAAGAAACAGGACCAGTTTGATCGATCACAAACCCAGGCACCCACGTAGGGCCACTAGCTGCATAATTGTGGCAATGTACAGGGTCTCCAGACGAGAAACCCTTCTGGTGTTGGATTGCTATATTTGTACCTTCGTCCTCTACCCTAGAGGGATCCAATCAGTCCAGCAAGGATGACAGTTTCCTTCGCTGGAGCAATTCAGCAGGGGACAGCCCTGAGGCAAGGTAGATGAGCCTATATGTGAAAAGAAACTGGCATAAGTGGAGCTCCAAATCCTCTTCACCCATACGCCGAAGCGCGTCTTTAGTTGTGCACACCTGCCGCTCTACCTGGCCATTGGTGGCTGGGTGGAATAGGGCGGCAGTGATGTGTCTAATTGCATTCCTTTCCATGAAGGATTGGAATTCTGCAGATGTGAACGTGGACGCGTTGTCGGACACCAGCACATCTGGAAGTCCAAATGCTGCAAACAGCCTTCTTAGGTGCATTATCGTGGTGGCTGAAGTGGTATTAGGCACCCTAATCTCTTCCAGCTACTTAGAGAATGAATCCACAACCAACATAAATAGGGCACCCCTAAATGGACCTGCAAAATCTATGTGCAACCTGAACCATGGGCCCCAAGCAGAATCTCATTCCGAAGAGGGAAGGTAGGATTGCACTGGGCGAGAGGATTGACAACTGGCACAAGTGATGACCATTTGTTCTATGTCTTGGTCCAGTTGAGGCCACCAAAAAGTAGCTACGGGCAAGGGCTTTGGAATGGACAATTCCAGGGTGACTTGTGTGAAGTAGATCTAAAACCTTTTTTCCTGAGAGTGACAGGAATGACCACCTGCTGGCCCCATAGAAGGTAACCTCATTCCACTGACAGTTCCAAATGCTTGCGGTGGAATGTTATGAATTCCTCGGCTAGAGGAGAGACAGGCCAGCCTTTTTGTACCCAAGATATTACTTTAGTCAATGTTACATCAGTGCTAATCCATTGTGTTGTGCATGCATGGGTTCGAATCCCACCTTCGTCGCCAGTTGTGTATTCAGGGAATGAAGAAGCAAACGAGTGAAGTAGTGAAATTCAGCTCTTTAATAGTGGGGTTTAAACACAGTTTGGATGGGGCAAAACTCTGACTTATATACACTATAAACAGTAACAGTAACAATAATACAACAAGCCCATTGGCTAACAGAGTGTGCACATTTTCAATCCACTTATTTGCATAAGAATAGATACATGAGAAAAGATACATTCTGCTCCTGTCAGAAAACATAGTTAACATACATAACATGAACCCATAGCTACTCAGTCTTGTCGGGATTCAGCTGAAGCCCGTTGTCCCCCATCCAGACCCACACAGCCTCCAGACACCTGGTTAGGGCTTTGACTGCATCACTCAGGTCCCCACCGTCCGAGATTTATAGCTGGGTATCATCTCCATACTGATGATACCTCACCCCATGGGCAGTTTCATGTAGATGTTAAATAGTAGAGGCGAGAGGACTGAGCCCTGATGCACCCCACACAGAAGTGGCCTAGGACTGGACAACCCGCTCTCTAAAGACACTGACTGGGTCCGGTCCCTCAGAAATGAGGAAAACCAGGACAGCACAGTGCCCTGGTCCCACAATCCTCAGAGCTGGCCCAGAAGGATACCATGGTCGACAGTATCGAAAGCTGCTGAGAAGTCAAGAAGCAAGAACAGAAGGGTTGCATCTGTCTCGCTCTCGCCAGAGATCATCCATGAGTGTGACCAATGCAGTCTCAGTACCATAACCGGGCCTGAATCCTGACTGAAATGGGTCCAGATAATCCGTATCATCCAGAACCCCCTGGAGTGGCTATGCCACTGCTCTTTCCAACACCTTCCCCAAAAAGGGAAGGTTGAAGATTGATATAAAATTTGAAATAACTGTAGGGTCGAGCAATGGCTTTTTTAGGATGGGGCGCACCAGCACGTGTTTGAAAACTACTGGAAACACCCCCTCCCGCAAGAAGGAATTCACCATCGCACCGGCCCAGCTGCCTGTGGTAGCCTTGGCAGTTTTAACTAGCCAGGCAGGACAGCAGTCAAATAAGCAAGTGGTATCATGCACAGCTTCAAGGAGCCTGTCCCCTTCCTCACAGGCAACAGGATCAAACAGATCCAAGATTATGTTTTAGCCCAGTGTGTTTTAAACACACTCCACAAGATGTTTCAGAAAGATAATAAAAGTATTCACTTACAATTAGTTCAGAGAGATAAACATGTTAGGATTAGAGTCCTTTTAGTTCTTCTAAAGTCTTTAAGGTCTGCCATGTGGCCAAACAAAATGGTGAGCTTAAACATACATCCTTCTGCTTGAAAGACAAAAATCGCAAGAAGAGAGAGAGAGACCTGAAACAGCAAGGACTTAATACCTGTACATACAAAACATGTCAGGTGACCCTGGAGGCAGGAAGATAGAACACTTTCCTATTGGTAAGTCAGGGATAAATTAACTCACTGCATGATGGGGTTGCTCAAAAATACTCAACAGAATCATGGTTATGTCAATAAGTTTTCCAAGAAAAATAGTCCCTAATTGCACATGCTGTCTTATCTCAGAACTACATCTCTTTTGAGTTTGTCACCTCACGAATAAAACATTTTGTAGTTCTGTTGTGTTCTGTAAAGCTGTGCCTTTAACAATGTACCTTTGCCATGTGTTATCAATGTAACCTTTCTGTGTGCAACATTATAACCATCACCTGTATCAATGTAAACCTAATAAGGGGGACGCGAGCTAGTGACCACCAGAGGGCAGTAGCGAGCGTCCAGCTCTCATGGATCATAGTCACCTGGTTCAGCTGCGCGGGAAGATTCCCCGCCACCTCTTCACCTGGTCAAGAAGGGCGTGACCTCCTACGACGTCACGCAGGCAGCAACCAATAGTCTGTCGACGAGCCACATTCAAATGTATAGCCAGCTGTATATATTGAGCTACTCATCCGCCATTACCACATGTTCCTCCGGATCATCATGCAATAAACCTGTGTTAAGCCAACCCTTCGGCTGTTTCATTGTCTTTGGTCCCTTACACTAAATTGGCGACGAAGGTGGGATGGCAGCCCACGGGACCAAGACATGCGCCGGTTTCGAAATCAGGAAACCGGGCGACTGGGAGATCTTCGAGATGGACTTCCAGGCCGCACTGATCGAGTCCGAAGTCACGGAAGAGGCGAAGAAAAGAGCCATCTTCACCAGAATGCTCGGACAAGAAACAAAAAGGACCTTGGTGGACCTGATTGCACCGAGGAGGGTGAGCGAATTCAAGGCCAAGGAACTCATGCAGATGCTGCGTGAGCATGTCCGGCCCGCCACAGCGATGTTTCCCGCTCGGAGTGCGTTTTGGAGGCGAGTCCAAGCGCCCGGGGAGACGGTCGCCGCATTCGTGGCGGCCCTGCGGCTGGCGGCCGGTCCGTGCAAATGGGAGAATGCCGAAATCACCCTCCGAGACTGTGTGCTGTGCGGCCTGAACGACGCCGAAACCCAGCGCACGTTAATGAACCAAGAGCCGCCTCCCACGTTGCAGGAGATCGTAAGAGCGGCCCAGGCCGCAGAAGCTACGAAGGCCGGGGTCCAAGAACTTCAGGACTGGCGGCCAAAGGCGAGCAAAGCAGAGGCTCCGGTACAGGCGGCCCGGCGAACTTCGAGGTCGTCCACAGAGAGCAGCGACGACGAGGACGTCCAGAGGGTCCGGAAGGAGAGCCGGCGATGCGACGGCTGTGGGGCGGCCCACGACCGCATGAAATGCCCTTTTCGGAAGGCCGAGTGCCACAACTGCGGCCGCCGCGGGCACATCGCCAAGGTGTGCAGGAAGAAGCGCGAGACCCGGAGGAGCTCCGCAGACCGTTCCACGGGACAAGACCGCCCAACGAGACCCAAGGATGGCGCCCAGGCCACGCGGAAGCAGGACGGCGTGGGCCGCATCGCCGACGGCAGCGAGGACGACGCCCCAGTGTTCAGCGTGTCTACTAGACACCCCCGCTACTTTGTTGAGGTACTAGTCCAAGGGGTCCCCATTAGGATGGAAATTGACTCGGGGTCTCATATTCAATCATTTCCCAGAGGGAGTTTTTGGGAATTGCCCCCCACAAGCGACCCAAGCTCAAAGCATTGAGGTCCACACTACGGGACGTGCAAGGGAACAGTATTCCAGTGTTCGGGGTTGGAGAATTTCAGGTCAAATTCAAGGAGCACGCCGCGTCCCTTCCCCTAGTCGTGCTCAAGGGAGGAGATTGCAGCCTCCTCGGAACTCAATGGTTCCAGCCCCTGGGGTTGTTTATTGGGGGGGTGCACGCCGTTGGGATGCACGCCGTTGGGACCGATCCAATTCAGGAAGTGTGCGAGGCGCACCCCGAAGTCTTCAAAAAAGGACTGGGGAAATTCAAGGGGCCCCCAGTGACTTTCGACCTGGACCCGGAGGTCCGCCCTATTCGCCTAAAACCACGCCGGGTGCCGTTCGCACTCAAGGACAAGATAGAGGCGGAACTGGACAAATTGGTGGGTCAGGGGATTCTTGTGCCTGTAGATTCTGCGGAGTGGGAAACTCCAATTGTAACTGCCCTAAAAGCCAATGGGGAGGTCCGCATATGCGCCGACTACAAGTGCACCATCAACAAGGCGATCCGCCCGAATGCATATCCGGTGCCGGTAGTCAGCCATCTGCTGGCCAGGTTACACTGGGGAAAGTGTTTCGCTAAGCTCGACTTAGCGCAGGCCTACCAGCAGCTTACGGTGTCCCCTGCTGCAGCTGCTGCGCAGACCATAGTCACCCATAAGGGGGCGTTCCAGGTGACACGCCTCCAGTTTGGCGTGAATTCGGCGCCTGGAATTTTCCAGTCACTCATGGAACGCCTTCTGAAGGGATTGGAGGGGGTGTTGCCTTATTTTGATGATGTGTTAATAACGGGGGGGGGGGAGTCGGCTTGAATTGGCCAAGAGGTTGGGGAAGGTCCTGACAATATTCGAAAAGGTGGAGCTGAGATTGCGGAAGGACAAATGCGTCTTCTTCGCAACCGAGGTTGAGTTCCTAGGGTTTTGTGTGACTCCTGAGGGGATAAAACCATCCAAGTCCAAGGTGGCAGCTATCAAGAAAGCCCCCCGCCCCACCTCCAAGCCCGAGTTGCAGTCGTTCCTAGGGCTGCTCAACTTTTACCACTCCTTCCTCCCCCGAAAGGCAGCGGTGGCTGAGCCGCTACACAAGCTGCTAAAGAAAGACCAGGCATGGAAGTGGGGCGATGACCAAGAAAGGGCATTTGACGAGCTGAAATGCCTCCTGGCGTCCGATGCTATACTGACCCATTTCAACCCAAAGCGCCCAGTAGTCCTGGTCTGTGATGCATCTCCAGTGGGGGTGGGGGTGGTGCTGTGCCACGTGTTGGAAAACGGAAGGGAGGCCCCGATAGCATTTTTCTCCAGGTCCCTGTCCCAAGCAGAGAGGAACTACGCACAGACGGACAGGGAGGCACTAGCAATAGTCGCGGGGACGAAAAAATTTCACGATTTTCTGTACGGCCACCCCTTCACCATTGTAACAGACCACAAGCCCTTGCTAGGCATCTTCACCGCTGATAAGCCCACCCCACAGATCCTGTCTCCGAGGATGCTCAGGTGGGCCATTTTTCTCAACGCGTATCAGCACGCGTTGATCTACCGGCCCGGGAAAGAGATCAGCCATGCGGACGCCCTATATAGGTCTCCCCTCCCCCTAACGCCCAGCCAGGTGAGCATGGGGGAGCGGGACCATCAGGTTCTCCTGATAGAGGTGCTGGATTCGCCCCCCGTAGTGCCCGCCGACATTGCCAAAGCGACAGAGAAGGACAAAACGTTAGCGACAGTCAGCTCCTGGCTGCAGAAAGGGTGGCCCGCGTCCTCCCCAGCAGAGGAGTTCGCTCCATTTTTCAGAAAAAAGCTAGAACTGTCCCTAGAGAGGGGGTGTCTCTTGTGGGGGCAGCGGGTGGTGATTCCCACTTCCCTTCGGCCGCGGGTGCTCAAACTGCTGCACGTCAGCCACCCCGGCATCGTGCGATCCAAGGCGCTGGCCCGGAGTTACTTCTGGTGGCCCCAGCTAGACGCCGACATCGAGCACATGGTCAGCACCTGTGAGAGTTGTCAATGCTCCAGACCAGAGGAGGCCCGCCTTCCCCACAGGGAATGGGACGCGGCTAAGGGGCCGTGGTCCCGGGTGCACGTTGATTTCGCGGGCCCGTTCAGAGGCACCCTGTTCCTCCTTGTAGTGGACGCTTTCTCCAAATGGTTGGAGGTTATCCCAGTCACGAGCACCTCCTCGGCCCAGACCATTAGGCATTTGCGGAGGCTCTTTTCCACGTTCGGCATACCCGACACGTTAATTAGCGACAACGCTAGTTGTTTTACGTCCTCCGAGTTTAGGGCATTCATGGAGATTAACGCCGTTCGGCATATCACCTCCGCCCCTTTTCACCCGGCCACCAACGGCCAAGTAGAGCGCCTTGTCCGCACCACGAAGGACACGTTGCGGCGCATGGGCCCAGGGGACTTGAACCTACAAGTGTGTCAGTTTCTGCTAGGGTACAGGGTGACCCCATTGGCGTCAGGATACTCCCCCGCGGAGCTCTTAATGCGCAGGAAGCTGACCACCATCCTTACGAGGCTAGACCCCACGAGGGTAGAGGACAAAGGAAGGAACATCGGGCTAGAGGTTACAAAGAGTTTCAGTGTAGGCGCCCCCGTGCATTGCAGGAATTACGCCAGCACGGGCCCTGCCTGGGTACCGGGCGTAGTTGTGGAGCAAACCGGCCCCGTGTCGTACCGCGTGGAAACCAGCACGGGGCTCCTGTGGAGGCGGCACGCGGACCAGCTCCGACGCAGGGTCTCCGACGAGCAGGGCACGGATCAAGCAGGGAATCAGTCAACGTTAGGGTTCTCCCCCACCCGTTCAGCCCAAGGGGGAGGGAAAGGGGACCGCGGGCCCCCACCAAGGGGGAGGAGGATGTTCTCGTAGATATCCTAGGGGATCTTTCCGAGGAGGAGGAACCCGACCCCATACATATCTCGCGGAAAGTCCCCACAAATGCGGGTACCCCTACCAAGTTAGATTTTGATTTTCAGAACCGGGGGGGGGGTTTCGGAGTGGTCCCCCACCCGTCCAAGCGAGAAGAGGGGTTTTTCGTTAGCCCCGACGGCCCGCGGTCTGCCCACAATGGAGTTTTTCCCTTCCCCTAAGGCCACCAGACAGCGGCAAGCCACTAACAAGTCTCCCTCTCCCATTTCAGGACAAGGGACCAGGGAACAAAGAAGCAATAATGCCCCCGGGGGGGGGCAGCCCTCGTCACGGCCCAAACGCACATGCAACAAGCCATCTTGGCTGAGAGACTTCGTCTCATCCTAGGGGGGAGGGATGTTGTGTTCTGTAAAGCTGTGCCTTTAACAATGCACCTTTGCCATGTGTTATCAATGTAACCTTTCTGTGTGCAACATTATAACCATCACCTGTATCAATGTAAACCTAATAAGGGGGACGCGAGCTAGTGACCACCAGAGGGCAGTAGCGAGCGTCCAGCTCTCATGGATCATAGTCACCTGGTTCAGCTGCGCGGGAAGATTCCCCGCCACCTCTTCACCTGGTCAAGAAGGGCGTGACCTCCTACGACGTCACGCAGGCAGCAACCAATAGTCTGTCGACGAGCCACATTCAAATGTATAGCCAGCTGTATATATTGAGCTACTCATCCGCCATTACCACATGTTCCTCCGGATCATCATGCAATAAACCTGTGTTAAGCCAGCCCTTCGGCTGTTTCATTGTCTTTGGTCCCTTACACTAAAAGTTCTCTGACTGAAAGTATCCCATTCCAGTCCACTTTCGTTTGCTTACACTAAATACTGCAATGTTTAAACAATCAATTTCTTGCTTTACAGCAGGAATTCTCAATGTTTTGCTGCCATGGGCCAGACCACACCCTTTCAGACAGCTGAGCAGGCCGAACATGTGGTTCACCCTATCATAAATGCTGACACTTCTGGCGTTGGCGGCAGGAGCAAGGGTGGTGCATATTTGGCTATTTTTGTTGCTTCCATCACTTCTGGTAGCAGTGGCAGAAGCGAGGGTGGTGTATTTTCAGCATTTTTCATCACTTCTACTGCTTCTGGTGGTGGTGGTGACAGAGATGGGAGTGAGGGTGACAGGCCACATGAAAAAGCATGGGCCATAGGTTGTGAACCTCTGCTTTACAGTTTGTAGTGTACCTTGATTCATAGCTCTTATGTTCCATGTTCCAGTGATACAACATTGGACTTTTCTTTTACCTTTGTGTAAGTCAGTCAGCAGATGTCCTTCTGACTTTAGTTGCATCACTAGCAACAGTGCTATTTGTACTTATCCTTTACTCTTCCCCAATACCTGATTGAGTACTGTCGAAAGATTCTCACCTTACAGCACTATCTGTTGTTTCATTTTGGATTGTCTTAACATAGGGCTTTTAAGACAAGTAATAGTCAGCTGTAGTTTACCATTGTATGCTTCTGCACATGGCTAACAAGAGTTAGCTTGAGTGTCCCTACCAATTGACTATGAGAGATCCTCTACCAATGTCACCTTCAACTAATGCTGCTATCTAGCAGCTGTCCTTCAGGAGGTTTTACATCCTCACACTATTGGAAATATCAATGCTCTTCTATGGCTGCAGCTGTTACTTCTGAAGAGTGTGGAATCCTGTCAAGTTTTGGATTTGGAAATAAGGGAAATTTCCCGGCAAATAAGGGATACTTGACAGCTATGCTTATCCTGTGCTGTCCTCCAATGGCGGCAATAGGGCATTGCAGTCTAATTAATAAGGGATGACAGTGGGAAAGAGGGTAAAATAAGGGGTTTTCCTGGCCAATAAGAGATACTTGACAGCTATGGTGTGGATACATCTTATTCTGCTGCCTCAGCTGAACACTTTGCCTTGGGTGACCCTGCTAGGAGTTCATACATGTAATGTCATCCAACCACCTGATGGCCTTGCTGATGGCTTCTCTGACAGATGCACACACACACACACCCTTCACTACATTAAGGAGTTTTGATGTTTGCAGATTCCATACATAACAGGAGTATTAACCAATTCCAACTTCACCAAGAAGTGAGATTGAATAAACAGGTGAGCATGTTAAATCTGCACCATTCCATAAGTGGTGGGCTCCAAATAAAATTACTACCACACTGTGGGCATGGTATGGTGGGCGTGGCCAGGGGGAACGCCCTGTGTTGCACTTGAATTAGTACTACTTTATTTCAAAACTTAGATAGGGAGGGCCAGCGAGAATTTCTGCTACTGGTTCTGGTGAACGGGTGCAAACCTGCTGATGCCCACCACTGACTTGAACCCTAGAGTCGGATATGATTGGCTTTCGAGAAAGGGTGACCCTAATAACAATTAATGTAAATAACATAACATAAGCTTATAAGTGAAGGGCACCTAAGAGGTTGCCAGTACATCACACAACATAAGGGTTCAAACTTTGTGATGTTACAATCCTTAAATTAAACAGTAACCATGGTTTTTTGTCCCTTTCTAGATTGCTTCTTTTTCCCTTGCATTTTGACAAAGTCTAGCATTTTGTTTTAGGCATCATCTGTTTGTCATCTTTTCACATTTTAAAACTTTTCCACACAGAGTGCTGGGATGGTTTAGCATGTAGGTCGAGATGCTGCAAAAGCGGCTTTAGACCTACGTCTTTAGTTAAACATTTTTTGGTCACACATTCTGCTACTTTATTACATTCTGTCAAGTACAGCACAGAATTATGAGTAGTTCATTAACTTCTCTTTAAATAGCTTTTTTCTGAATTGCCCATTACTTTCAGTTCCCACTGGGGAGACTGAAGCTTCAATTCCAGGCTCCTTTATCTGGTAGTAAGTTCAGCTGAATTCCACAGAGCTTACTTCTCAATGGCCATTTACAGAGTTGCACTAATGATTTCCTTCACACACACAACCTTTTATACAGTGAAGAAGTACTAAAAAAATAATAATAAATAAAAACCAGCCCAAACAGGAGGGAATAAGTCACTTGCTCATCTGCTTTCAGGAAACAGAAATGAACTGTAAGGACTAATGGGACATAAGCAGTCTTTCTGCAGTGGGGAGAGGGTTCCACCCAGTTTTAAAGGGGGACTTCATCTCCCCCCTCAAAAGTGTGAGCCACCCTTACAGTTTAGAGCAGGGATTCTCAACCTGTGGCCTGCAGGCTGGATGCAGCCTCCGGCACTATGACGGACTGTGCTTTTTCTGCAAAATGGCAATTTTAAATAAGTGGGAGTTAGAAAGAATGTAAACATTTTTGCCTCATGGTTGCCTCATGGATATGTCTTGATATGTCTTGCTGTAAGATCATTGGTTGGAATTAGTGGTGGGCTCAAAACTTGGATGGGTGAGGCCAGCCAGAATTTCTGCTACCGGTTCTGGCGAACTGGTGCGAACCTGCTGATGCCCACCACTGGTAGGAATCCCTGAGGGGTAGGGCCAAAGGTGGTCCCTGGGGGGGGGGGAGATATATCCCAGACACTCAGACTCTCTCTGGAAATTTGTTGAAACCAAAACTGGCAGATTTATCTAGTGTAAAAAAAAGATTATGGTAAACTGTTCTGTGAAAGAAGTAGTCATTTCTTTTCTTTCCCATAGGATTTAAAACTAAGAATTCTTTGGAATTTGACCAAGGGGAGTTGCATGAGAGACTCCATAAACAAATGTGACCCATTCCTTTTTCAACATTGGCTTGGAACCCAGATGAGAAGTTTTTTGTGGGAAGTTTTTTTTTACACTAGATAAATCTGCCTGTTTCGGTTTCAACAAATTTCCAAATGTTTCAGGAACTACGAGAAACAAAAGGCTCTGCTAAGGAATGCCTTCCCATAAGTGGTCGTATTAAAATTTCACATGGTTCCGACAAGGTACTCATCATTTCAGCCATTACGCAGTTAAGAAGCTTGCCTTGTTAGCTGGAAGGCTGGCAAGTCAGCAGTTCAAGACCCAAGAACTGCATGATGCAATGAGTACCCGTCTCTGTCCCAGCTCCTGCCAACCTAGCCATTCAAAAGCAAGAAATTGTAAGTAGATAAATAGGGATCACTTCAGTGGGAAAATATCTTGGGGACATGAAAGAAGCCTCATTCAGGCGTGGATCACAATATAGCCAGAATAATTCCGTTATGGCAGTATAGGCATCTGCATGGGACAAAAGTATAAACTGGTGCCAGGTATTGGGGACACTTTCAAAATGAAAGCACAATTTCCCTAGAGGGACCAAGATTGAAGCATTCCTCCCACCATATGGTCTTCCTGATTCACTTGGGAGGAGGAGAAAGGGGCTAAGGTTGGGGGCAGACCATGTTTCTCACCACATATGAAAAGGTGGTGGTAGTTTGGTAGGAAAAAATCATCCTAGGTAATAAAAGTAACTTAAACTAATCCATCTTTTAGAATCTAGTCTCTGCTGTTATTAGAACAGGAAACTGCAGCCCACCTTCCTCGCTGTATGACCATTAGCACATGCATGCACATGAAGGCATGGCTGAAGAGCATAAGTAGCTCCCATTAGCCCTGGGTGACATAGTCAGTGGTAAATGATGATGGGAGTCACAGCTCAAAAGCCTTGCAGATGGCTTCATCTCTTTGCAGGCGCACCCCCCCAATAACGGACACAGACAACATTGAAAGTGGATAACAGCAAAGGGCCACATTTATTGATTCAATGCCCTAGTCCGAATTATAAATTTGTATTGGTAAAACGACCAATCATAATTCCTAAGGCAAGCAGGCCGAAGTAACACTGGTAAGGTACCACCCCAAAATTGCCAACGGCAATTGGTTACAATGTATCAAATTGTATCAATTTGTTTGTTAACAACAAACAAATTGTTGACCGTAGTCAATAACTAACTCATGACCCCACCCTCTGACGCGTATCCGTGAAATCACAGGGGTGATGCATGCTGGTTAGCAATCATCATCACCCCATCGCCTGATTCGTCGTTGACCGGACAACGTTTAACTACTTTATTCCTGTCTAGTGTTGTCCAGTCAATTGCGAACCTGCCGGATACTTGTGGGTCATACTGTTTACCTTACCAGTGCTACCCGCCCATGTGACCAAAGTCAACAGTAGGAACGAAGAAAGACCCCTATATCAAACCATAGCAACAGTGTGGGATGGGCAAAAAAGCCAGGACCCGAAGCCAATGTGGGTCCCAACCAAAAATTCCCACCCGGCCCCGAAGCGACCATAATCACACTGTTAACTAGGGAGGGGGTGGAGGGAAAAACTTCTCCGCTCCGTCGCTGAGGCAAAATGGCAGCGCGGCTGCCTCGTGGCCACCCCTTTTATAAGGGAGCTGGCCACGCCCCTAACTACCCGGATTCTCTGTCCTGTGGGGGGGGGGCCGCAAAGGGCGCGGCGGCCATTTTGGCGCCGCGCTTGCATTGCAGGCGCACCCCCCCAATAACGGACACAGACAACATTGAAAGTGGATAACAGCAAAGGGCCACATTTATTGATTCAATGCCCTAGTCCGAATTATAAATTTGTATTGGTAAAACGACCAATCATAATTCCTAAGGCAAGCAGGCCGAAGTAACACTGGTAAGGTACCACCCCAAAATTGCCAACGGCAATTGGTTACAATGTATCAAATTGTATCAATTTGTTTGTTAACAACAAACAAATTGTTGACCGTAGTCAATAACTAACTCATGACCCCACCCTCTGACGCGTATCCGTGAAATCACAGGGGTGATGCATGCTGGTTAGCAATCATCATCACCCCATCGCCTGATTCGTCGTTGACCGGACAACGTTTAACTACTTTATTCCTGTCTAGTGTTGTCCAGTCAATTGCGAACCTGCCGGATACTTGTGGGTCATACTGTTTACCTTACCAGTGCTACCCGCCACACGGAGGGGCTTCACAGAAGACCTGACGACCCCCCCCAGACCGTCAGCTCGGTCAACAGGCCTGCTCGCCAGTCACCCAACAGGAGGTCCATACCTCCTCGCGACAGATGGACCCCATCCCCTGCATACCAGTCACAATTTTGCAGACTAATATCGGGGTGATGACTAACCCGTCCCCAAGCCCTGGTGGTGAGAAACCGCGCCACTGCCTTATTGACCGCGCGCCTAGCTCGGTCAAGGGCCAGGAGGTTAACGCCCCCTCTATAAGAGTGGCGCGGAACAATGTCCGACCAAACCAGGGCTGTGGCAGGCCAGACATAATGCAAGTAGGCGAGGTCCTCGCAAATCGCATGCTTGAGCGATAAGCCGGTGACCTGGCCCAAATCATTGCCCCCCAAGTGGATGATTAGAATGTCAGGCGGGTCAGCCCCCAGGCCAGAAAAAAGGAAAGGCCGCAGCTCCCGCCATAACATCCCAGGCTTACCGTGCCATGAGAGACTGGCGTGGTCACCCAGTCCCAGTCGGGGTCCCCACTCTGTCGCCGCAGCGTAACGCGCTGCCCTGAGCACATAGCTGTGGCCCACCAGCCATACTGTCACCGGTGTAATACGACACCCAGGGTCTGTAAGAAAATTGAGGAAAAAGGAAAGTAAGGTGACTGGATTGGTACTCATGGCGGGAGTGGGCGCACATAAAACTGAAAACATTGTGAGCCCCACCTCCCCATGCTGCGTATGTCAGCCCCAGAGTACCCAAAAGCAGCTGCAGTAGAGGCTGCGCCAATACGGAACGAATGTGTGCCATAACGGGCACCTGGTAGTCCCACCCTGGTGAGGGCTCTGGCTGTCACCTTCCAAAACTGAAATTTAGTAAGGGGAGACCCATCTTGGTGACAGAAAAACGGGCCATGGTGCCAGCCACGCAGTGCCAGGTATTCCTGTAGGGCACCAACCGGACAGATGTCTGCCAAAGAACACCGTAGCAGTCTTACTCCACTGCCTACGCCATGCTGATCTGTTTTGGAGGAGCGAATCCTCAACTGGGCCCAGTCTTTGGCAACATATACATCTCCGAGTTCCAGTGCCCTACCACTTGCATCCGCCTTAGACAGCATCACGAGTTCGCTGATGCGGAGCGCTCCAAAAAATGCCACCGTTGTGGCTGCATGAAAAAGGGCTGCCTCATAATGATCAAAACAGAGGCCTGGCCAGCCCCGGGCCAACTGGGTAAGAACCCCTGGGGAAATAGGGTGCCGGTCATCCGGGCAACGCCCGCGCTCGCGCACACACCCCTCCAAAACGTGTCTCACACGGAAGTCAGAGGTGGTATCCACATGACCCCCTACTTTGGCCATAAAAGCCAACGCCGAGAGCTTGGATGCTATGGTGCGAGGTGCAAGGCCCTGTGCATGCAGGTGAACCATGAACCGCAGAACATGGTCCACCGGGATGGGCCAGGTCTCTGGCCATTGAAATCGAGTAGCAAAAGCCCTATACAAATTGAATGCTTGTTGATACGCCTTACGCGTGCGTGGCGCTAGTGACAGGCCAATCGCCCGGTTCACCTCTCCTTGCCAATAGTCCACATCTCGTCCGGGAGTGGCGAGGGAAATTCCTCCGCATCCGGGGCCAAGGCGCGGAACCGGGAGATCTGCAGGCGGGACAAAGCGTCAGCAATATCGTTATTAACCCCTGGGACATGCCTGGCCCTGAACAAGACGTTGAGGCGCAGGCAGCGCAGCACAAAATGGCGCACTAGGTCCATGACCCTGGGCGATTTAGAAGTCTGTGCATTGACAATGTGCACCACGGCAGCATTGTCGCACCAGAAATGCACCACCGAATTAGCCCACTGTTCGCCCCATAGCATCAAAGCCCCCAGAATGGGAAAAAATTCCAGGTATGTGAGATCCCGCAGGCGACCTGTGCCTGCCCATGCCGGTGGCCACCCACCATAGGCCCACTTCCCATTGAAGTACATCCCATAACCCAGGGATCCTGAGGCATCAGACTGGATCTGGAAATTGGGGGATGCCAGGAGGTCAGACCTCCAAAATGAGACCCCATTAAACTCCCTCAGGAATTGCAACCAGACAAACATGTCTGCCCTGATACCCCGGGTAAGCCTGACTCTGTGGTGGGGCCTGGATAACCCTGCCATGGCGTCGCATAAGCGCCGGGCAAAAGCCCTGCCCGGTGCGACCACCCTGCAGGCAAAATTGAGGTGCCCATGTAGCACCTGCAGTTCCCTCAGGGATGCCTTACGCTTGGCCAGCAATTCTGAGATAAGGGTCACTATCCTAGACACCTTATCACCCGGTAACCTAGAAGCCTGTACTACTGTATCAATCTCAACCCCCAGGAATACTAGTTTGGTCGACGGGCCCTCGGTCTTTTCGGGCGCTAAAGGGACACCCAGTTCCTGCATTAGCGTCTGAAATGTATTGAGGAGACGTGCACACGTGTCCCAGCCCCGTTCACCCCCGAATAAAAAGTCATCCAGGTAATGGGCTACAGACCGGGACCCTGACCTGCGGACGAAAGCCCACTCTAGGAAGGTACTAAAACGCTCGAAAGCCGAGCATGATATGGAGCAGCCAAAAGGCATGGCCTTATCAAAATAATACTCCCCTTTAAATTTAAAACCCAGCAATTCAAAGTCGCCCGGGTGCACCGGCAAGAGGCGAAAAGCTGACTTAATGTCGCACTTGGCCAGCAAGGCACCCGGGCCACACGAGCGCACCATGCGCATCGCATGGTCGAACGATGTATACCTGACCGAACAAAGGTCATCAGGTATCGCATCGTTAACCGACCGGCCGGCTGGGTAGGACAAATGATGAATAAGGCGAAACTCACCTAGGGACTTTTTAGGAACCAAACCCAATGGTGAAACCTTCAGGTTGGGAAAAGGGGGTACGGGAAAAGGTCCGGCGACCCTGCCCGCGTCTAACTCCTTTTTAATGCTGGCCTCGGCTACCTCCTCCCTTCCTCTGAGGGATAAAAGGTTGGGAGCATCCTGAGGAGATCTATCACCCATAAAAGGGATACGAAATCCCTGCTTAAAACCTTGGATAAGGTACTCCCTGTCCTCTCCCCTTGGGTACGATGCGAGCCAGCGCTCCAGCATGTCCACCTTAATTGGGGAGGGGGCCTTTCGGAGAACTAGTTCCATCCGTGGCAGGCTTGCCAGCCCACTGTCCACCCCTCCCTCTGCCTCGCACCCCCCCAGGCTTGGGACAAGCAGAGGCTGCATGGGGACCAGAACATGTGGGACACTCGTGCTTATATCTGCAGTTCTTCCGACTGCAGGAACCATTGGACGAGAAAGTCCAGCACAGCAGGCGGGCTGGAACCCCCTGCCCCGCCATTTGGCGGGTAACCTGCGCTGGAGCTGCTCGCTGGACCGCATGTCCACAATGGTATCTATCCCCCGGGGCAGGACGTGTGGGTGTCATATACAAGAGCCACAGTCTCTGGCACGGCTCATCCCATCTCATCTCGGGGTGCAGGGGAATCCTCATACGGAATTCCTCATCATATGCTAGCCATGAGGGGCCCGGGAAATCTACCATTGCCCTGTATATGTTGTCCAAATATTGGACCATGGGAATAGCTAGATCCGGCCGCGCCCTCAAATACACCGCCATGTATATCAAATAAGCGGGGAGCCAGTTAGCCCAGGTACGCGGCGGCTTACGGCGGCGTGCCTGCTCCTTGTCCTTCTCATCCTGACCCTCCCTTTCTTCCTTAGTGGGCTCCCTGTTCAGGAGTGAGAAGATATCCACGTACTCCCCTCGCCATATCTTTTCTCTGGTAGCCTGCGCCAAGTGATCACCCAATGGCAGGGAATACCCTGCCGTCGGCAAAGCCGAAAAGGGGATAGCTGGCCTACCCAAAGGGGCATGAGTTAACCCTGCCACCCCAAGTACGTTCCCAGCAGTGTAAGAACCAATGCCCACCCCAGCGGGCATGGTGGCAGTAGTTGTCGCCGGGTGGGTCGCCAGCGGCGTAGCCCCTGCACCACCCGCGCGAGGCCAAGGCCACTGAAAGGTCCCCCCTATATTGGGAATGTGTGTGGATGTACTCGTTTGCACCATATACTCACATGCTGCACCCCCGCGGGCTGCCCCCAACGGGGGTTCCGGCCCACTGGGGGCGTCGGAGCTCACGACCGATGTAGAGCTCATCACCGGGGCTTGACCCGCGCCAGGTTGCTGGCTGGGGAGCTGCGAGGCAGTGGCCGGAGCCGCGCCACCCGCCTGCAGCAGCTCAACCCTCCCCGCCGGCCGTTGTCCTGCTGCCGATAGCGCCTCCAAAGGTACCCCGAAAGGGGCACCTGCCTGACTGGCACGAGCCAAAGACTCCTCTAAGGCCGCAATACGGGCCAGCAAGGTGTCTACAGTAACCATGGGCAAAGAGCCGGCCGGCCCACCTGACCCTTGCATGGGGACAGTTCCCTGCACCCCATGGCCCAGATATGGCCATTGGCCAGGGCCGAAGCCCGGTAGGGCTGGTGAGGAAACCTGCCAAGGCGGGGCACCGGGCCACCCCCCGAGGCTAGAGGGCCCCGGGAGAGGCTGCGGCCCAGAAGTAGTCGGCCCAACAGGTTGGGCGGAAGGAGGAGCGGTGTCCACCGCCCGCGGGCCGCGGGCCGGAGCGCCCTCCGCGCCCGCACTCTGAACGGGCCAAGGAGCAATAGACCCCAAGCCACTAGCCCCGGCCGGGGATGGCAAAGGTGGCTGTTGAGGAGGCGGCACCACGGTCCT
This sequence comes from Bradypodion pumilum, assembly GCA_035047305.1. Taxonomy (NCBI): domain Eukaryota; kingdom Metazoa; phylum Chordata; class Lepidosauria; order Squamata; family Chamaeleonidae; genus Bradypodion; species Bradypodion pumilum. Next base: position 181,923,457 of record JAWDJD010000004.1, on the reverse strand, counting down.
CCGACCTGGGTTGCGCCTCCTAACAGCCCGAGCTGAATTCGCAGCAGCCTTCTTTTTGGAAGGCATCTCGAGCAAAAAGGGAAGCTAGCTAAGCAAAATCGACCCAAAGGCTTCCCGGCAATACCAACGAGCGACGGAGGCGCAGGGGAAAAAACTTCTCCGCTCCGTCGCTGAGGCAAAATGGCAGCGCGGCTGCCTCGTGGCCACCCCTTTTATAAGGGAGCTGGCCACGCCCCTAACTACCCGGATTCTCTGTCCTGTGGGGGGGGCCCCGCAAAGGGCGCGGCGGCCATTTTGGCGCCGCGCTTGCATTTTCTAGCTAAGGAGACAGAGCCTCCTTTTCACAATATAAAGAATCAACAAGACTCTACCAACATTTATTTGTAGCAAAAGGGAACTGTATTCAAGCAGAACAAGCTGTTCCCCAGCACCACGCTACTTAGGGGCTTTCTCTCTCCCCTGCAACCCCCATTTCTCTCTTTCTCTCTCTCACTTTAATTGCAATGTGTTTTTGTGCTCAATGTTTGCCATGGCAACGCCTGCCTGGCGTGTTGATGTGCCTCCCAGCACATATTGTTTCTCAAAGGTCACACTAGTGCGGGTGAGCTCTGTGGAGTGCACTTTTTAAATTATATATATATATAATATAGACACACACACATGCACACATGAGCACACGCACAGACATGCTCACAGCCTTATGAAATGTGAGATGAAAGGTAATTGTGTCCCCTTTCTCCAGGACTTAATCTACAAATTACAGCTCTTTTTTTGAGACACAGAAGCTGGGATTGTTCCAAGTGAATGATCAAAATGGCAAACGAACAGCAAGGAATGGGCATCTCCTTTGCTGCACTTTAGTCTATGTGGGGAAAGCAGAGGTCTTCTTCTGCTGGCTGCTGGATGTTAACAGCCCTGCCTTGTGCTAGCTTTGTGCAACTCTTTATTAGCCTGGCAGTTTCCTCCAGGACCAGGTCAAAGATCAGGAGCATGTTTGGAAAGGAGACTTCTCTGTCTCGGTTCATCCCTTGACTCCAGGGCTAGTCTCATGCAGGAGCAGTCATTGCTTTGGGCATCTGAATGACTTCTGTCCTACTTGAAATGGTCAGGGGACGGGCACAAGAGCCTCTACCATTGGGAACATGCATTGCAAGGACATGTCTGACTGCTGGAGGGCAAGTTGAAATACAGCAGCCACTTTCTTGAAGCCTACTTGGTCTTTCACTGCCAATGATGCATGCAATCTCTGCTTACACAAGTGTAAATCAGAGGAAGGCCAGAGGTGAATGTACTCCCTTCTGTTTCCTTTAAGACTTCACTGGGAAGTCACTGTCTCTAATGTGTTCACAAACATTAAGGCCAAACTCACATTCTTTCTTCCATCCTTCTCTCCAGAATACATTAATTATTCACCCTAGCATTACTTAATGTGAATACTATCAATTAAAAAAACACAAGATAGATTTAGGGATGCTTATGAAATCCATCCCATCTGAATTTATGTTTCCAATTTGGGAATTCCAAATTACTTGATCTTATTTGAAGTTACCTGCTGCTCATCCATTTCTGAATTCCAAACATTCTGCATACTTGCAAATATTTTCCCATGGTGTCTGTCTGTGAATGCCTTGTACATTCAGTGATTAAAACCCTGATCAAGAGTTTCAGTTGCTTCACAAAAGTGCTTGCAAGCACTGCTTCCTGTAAAGCGGACACCACACAAAAAGAAAATAATGGCAAACTGCACATCTTCCAATTTGGCCATTAATATTACAGATTCTCAACTTAAATTGGAAGACAGGTAGAGTGGAATGCAGAATATGGATGTAGCCCCATGGAAAGAAGAGTGACATCTGTTCATTTCTAGTTAGATCTGGGAAGAGGCAAAGAGGTGACACATATGTGAAGCAATGATAACAAGAAGTAAAATAAAGGTTTGGATGTTGAGAGAAATATATACAGAAATCTGTAGGTTTAAAAGGAACTCTTCAACAACATTTCTTACAGAGAAGATGCTTTTTATGAAATGCAGTTCCTTAGATAGTAAAACCACACACGTTTGCTTTGAATTGTTTTTCAAATAATACTAGATTAAAGATTAGAATGTTTGAAAGATTCCTGAAAGAAATTGGCTAGTCTTGTTTGAACCTGGGATTTCCTATCCGGTCTCTTTGGGACAGACCAAATTTGGCAAGAGAGGGATGAATGGAGGGGCTAAAGAAGGAACTGTGTCCCTGGACATGTCTGTATTTTTTCACGCACAGATGTTTGCTTTGATTATGCCATTGGGAGCAGTAACAATCTTAACCTCAGGATTGAGGGACTTGACCTCTGGATTTAGGGATGTCTGAGATAAAGGAGATTACTTTTAAATGAGAGAAGTAAGATGGCAAGATGCCAAGAAAAAGAAGGCAGTGAAAATTCTTAGCTTGGTTGAAACTAAGTAATGGTTCTTCTTTTCAGATTTCCATGGGGAGGAGCGGCTGGGTATTGCTTCAACCCTAAGGCAAACAGGACCCTGTTCTCAAAGAGAAAGATATGAAGAGAGATAGAGCAGGTAGTTTTTGAGAGATGGGATGCACACACTTCTTCTCTCAGGTAGGCAACTGCTTTCCCCTCCCAAAGCAAACTTTCTGGAACCAAGGATGAAGAGACTTAGGCGGTTTGGTGTATGGGACCAAAGACACCAGGACAGCCGAAGAGCTGGCTTAACACAACTTTATTACATGCTGGTCAGTGGGAACGTGAGGTAATGGCGGACGAACAGCTCAATATATACAGTGGCTATACATTTGAATGTGGCTCCTTGATAGCCTATTGGCTACAGGCTGCGTGACGTCATTGCAGGTCACGCCCTTCTTGTCCAGGTGAAGGTAGTGGCGGGAATCTTCCCGCGCTGTTGTTCTAGGTGAGTCTTGGACCAATGAGCTTGGACGCTCGCTATTGCCATCTATTGGTCACTAGCTCGCGTCCTATTAAGGTTACAGTGATGCAGCTGGAGGTTACAATGTTACACATAGAAAAGGTTACATTGGATACACATGGATAGGTACATTGTTTAAAGGCACAGGCTTTAGGACACAACACCCCTCCCCCCTAGGATGAGACGAAGTCTCTTAGCCAAGATGGTTTATTGCACTCGCGTTTGGGCCGCGATGTGGGTTGGCCCACCCGGGGGCCGCCTCCGCTTCCTTGTTCCCTGGACCCTTGTCCTGTAATGGGAGAGGGAGACTTGTTAGAGGCTTGCTGCGGTTTTGCAGCTTTAGGGGAAAGGGTAGATTCTGTTGTGGTTGAACCGGGGGCACCAGGGGCTAACGTAAAACCCCTCTTCTCGCTTGGATGGGTGGGGGACCACTCCGAAACCCCCCCCCCGGTTCTGAAAATCAAAATCAAACTCTGTTGGGGGATCCCGCGGGATATCTACGAGGACAAATTCCTTCTCCTCCCCCCTTGGTGGGGACCCTTGACCCCCCTCTCCTCCCCCTTGGGCTAAACGGGTGGGGGAGAACCCTAACGCTGAATTTGTATCCGTGTTTCCGGCGCCCTGATTCCCTGGGACCCGGCTCCGGAGCTGGTCCGCGTGCCGCCGCCACAGTAGACCTGTGTTGGTCTCCACGCGGTACGATACGGGACCGGTCTGTTCCACAACCACCCCCGGCACCCAGGCTGGCCCCGCGCTGGCGTAGTTCCTGCAATGTACCGGGGCACCCACGCTGAAACTCTTGGTGGCTTCTAACCCTATGTTCCTCCCCTTGTCCTCAACTCTCGTGGGATCTAGTCTAGTGAGTATGGTGGTCAGCTTCCTGCGCATTAAAAGCTCCGCAGGGGAGTAGCCTGACGCTAGCGGGGTCACCCTGTACCCTAGCAGAAACTGACACACTTGCAGGTTGAGGTCCCCGGGGCCCATGCGCCGCAGCGCGTCCTTCGTGGTGCGTACGAGGCGCTCCACTTGGCCATTGGTGGCCGGATGGAAAGGGGCGGAGGTGATATGCCGGATGGCGTTGATCTCTGTGAACGCCCTGAACTCAGCGGATGTGAAGCAACTAGCGTTATCGCTAATTAGAGTGTTGGGTATGCCGAACGTGGAAAAAATCCTCCGCAAATGCTTAATTGTCACGGCCGAGGAGGTGCTCGTGACTGGGATGACCTCCAACCACTTGGAGAAAGCGTCCACAACGAGGAGAAACAGGGTTCCTCGGAACGGGCCCGCAAAATCTATGTGCACCCGGGACCACGGCCCCTTAGCCGTGTCCCATTCCCTGTGGGGAAGGCGGGCCTCCTCCGGTCTGGAGCATTGGCAGCTCTCGCAAGTGCCGACCATGTGCTCGATGTCGGCGTCTAACTGAGGCCACCAGAAGTAACTCCGGGCCAGCACTTTGGAGCGCACAATTCCGGGGTGGCTGACGTGCAGCAGTTTAAGCACCCGCGGTCTAAGGGATGTAGGGATCACCACCCGCTGCCCCCACAAGAGGCACCCCCTCTCTAGGGACAGTTCCAGCTTCTTCCTAAAAATGGGGTGAATTCCTCTGCTGGGGAAGACGCCGGCCACCCTTTCTGTACCCAGGAGCAAACCGCCGCCAACGTCTTGTCCTTCCTTGTCGCTGTGGCGATGTCGGCGGGCACTATGGGGGGCGAATCTAAAACCTCTATCATGAGCACCTGGCGGTCACGCCCCTCCCGCCCATCTGGCTCTGCGTTAGGGGAAGGGGGACCTTGATAGGGCGTCCGCATGGCTGATTTCTTTCCCGGGCCGGTACACCAACGCGTGCTGGTAGGCGTTGAGAAAAATGGCCCACCTAAGCATTCTCGGGGACAGGATCTGTGGCGTGGGCTTATCTGCAGTAAAAATGCCTAGTAGGGGCTTGTGGTCAGTCACGATGGTGAAGGGGCGGCCATACAGGAAATCGTGAAATTTTTTGGTCCCTGCAACTATCGCCAGCGCCTCCCTGTCTGTCTGGGCGTAGTTTCTCTCCGCTTGGGACAGGGACCTGGAGTAAAACGCTATTGGGGCCTCCCTCCCGTTTTCCAACACGTGGCATAACACTGCCCCCACCCTCACCGGGGATGCATCACAGATCAGTACCACCGGCCGTTTGGGGTCGAAATGGGTCAGAATGGCGTCAGACGCCAGGAGTTGTTTCAGTTCCGTGAATGCCCTCTCCTGGTCATCGCCCCACTTCCATGCCACATCTTTCTTGAGCAACTTGTGAAGCGGCTCAGCCACCGCAGCCTTCCGTGGAAGGAAGGAGTGGTAGAAATTTAAGAGCCCTAGGAACGACTGCAACTCGGGCTTGGATGTGGGGCGAGGGGCTTTCTTGATGGCGGCCACCTTGGATTTGGACGGTTTGATCCCCTCGGGTGTTACTCGGAACCCTAAGAACTCAACCTCCTTCGCGAAGAAGACGCATTTGTCTTTTCGCAACCTCAACCCCGCCCGTTCGAACGCCGCCAGGACCTTGTTTAGCCTTTCAGCCAACTCAACCTCACTCCCCCCCGTTATCAATACGTCATCAAAATATGGTAAAACGCCGTCCAGCCCTTTGAGGAGGCATTCCACGAGCGACTGGAAAATTCCAGGCACCGAGTTCACGCCGAATTGGAGGCGCGTCACCTGGAACGCCCCCTTATGCGTGATTATGGTCTGTGCAGCAGCTGCGGCAGGGGTTACCATGAGTTGCTGATAGGCCTGTGCCAGGTCGAGCTTAGCGAAACACTTTCCCCCATGTAACCTGGCTAGCAAATGTCTGACCACCGGCACCGGGTACGCATTAGGGCAGATTGCCTTATTAATGGTGCACTTATAATCGGCGCAAATGCGAACCTCCCCATTGGCCTTCAATGCTGTGACAATTGGAGTTTCCCACTCCGCGGAATCAACAGGAACAAGAATCCCCTGGCCCACTAATTTGTCCAGTTCTGCCTCTATTTTGTCCTTGAGTGCAAAAGGCACCCGGCGCGGTTTGAGTCTGATTGGGCGGACCTCCGGGTCCAGGTCGAACGTTACTGGGGGTCCATTGAATTTCCCAAGTCCCTTCTTGAAGACTTCGGGGTGCGCGTCGCACACCTCCTGTATCGGGTCAGACCCAACGGCGTGCACCCCCCCCAATGAACAAACCCAGGGGCTGAAACCATTGAGTCCCGAGGAGGCTGCAATTACCCCCCTTAAGAATGACTAGGGGGAGTTCTGCGGCGTGCCGCTTGTACTGAACCTGGAAATTCCCAACCCCCAACACCGGGATACTGTTCCCTTGCACGTCCCGAAGCGTGGACCTCAACGCTTTGAGCTTGGGCCGTACGCGGGGGCAATTCTCAAAAACTCCCTCTGGGAAATGATTGAGTAAGAGGAGCCAGAGTCAATCTCCATCCTAACAGGGGCCCCTTGCACCAGTACCTCAACAAAGTAACGGGGGTGTCCCATGAACACGCTGAAAACCGGGGCGTCATCGTCGCTGTCGTCGAAGATGCGGCCCACGCCGTCCTGCTTCCTCGTGGGCCGGGCGCCATCCTTTAGTCTCGTCGAGCGGTCTGGCCTCGCTGGGCGGTCGGGCGAGCTCCTCCGGTCCTTGCGCCGTTGTCTGCAGACTTTGGCTATGTGCCCACGTCGCCCGCAGTTGTGGCACTTGGCCTTTCTGAACGGGCACCTGGCACGGTCGTGAGTCGCTCCACAGCCGTCGCAACGCCGGCCCTCCTTCCGGACCCTCCGGACGTCCTCATCGTCGCTGCTTTCGGCGGACGATTTCGAAATTCGCCGGGCTGCGTGCACCGAGCTCTCTGCTTTGTCGGCCTTCGGCCGCCAGTCCTGGAGCTCTTGCACCCCTGCCTTCGTGGCTTCCGCGGCCTGTGCCGCTTTCAGGACCTCCTGCAACGTGGGGGGCGGCTCCTGATTCATTAGCGTGCGCTGAATCTCGGCGTCCTTCAGGCCGCATAGCACGCAGTCCCTAAGGGTGACTTCCAAATTCTCCCATTTGCACGGGCCGGCAGCCAGGCGCAGGGCCGCTACGAAAGCGGCGACCGACTCATCAGGCGCTTGGACTCGCCTCCAAAACGCGCTCCGAGCGGGAAACATCGCTACCAAGGGCCGGAAATGGTCTCGTAGCACCTTCAGGAGCTCCTTTGCCTTGAATTCATCTGCCTTTTTGGGTGCGATGAGGTCAATTAATACCCTCTTGCCGTCGTGCCCGAGCATTCTGGTGAGGATGGCTCTCTTCTTCGCCTCGTCCGTCACCTCGAACTCCACCAGCGCGCCTTGGAAGTCCATTTCGAAGAGTTCCCAATCTTGCGGTTTCTTGATGTCGAAACCGGCGTATGTCTTGGTCCCGTGGGCAGCCATTATCCCACCTTCGTCGCCAATTTGGTGTATGGGACCAAAGACACCAGGACAGCTGAAGAGCTGGCTTAACACAACTTTATTACATGCTGGTCAGTGGGAACGTGAGGTAATGGCGGACGAACAGCTCAATATATACAGTGGCTATACATTTGAATGTGGCTCCTTGATAGCCTATTGGCTACAGGCTGCGTGACGTCATTGCAGGTCACGCCCTTCTTGTCCAGGTGAAGGTAGTGGCGGGAATCTTCCCGCGCTGTTGTTCTTGGTGAGTCTTGGACCAATGAGCTTGGACGCTCGCTATTGCCATCTAGTGGTCACTAGCTCGCGTCCTATTAAGGTTACAGTGATGCAGCTGGAGGTTACAATGTTACACGTAGAAAAGGTTACATTGGATACACATGGATAGGTACATTGTTTAAAGGCACAGGCTTTAGGACACAACAGGCGGGGCATACTGATTACAAGGCATTTTAAAGGGGGAAAGGGGGGGGGGAATGAGACAAAGATTTCCTAAGCCAAAGGTTGGGTGAGTAGCTGGTGGTCATCTGGTTCTGTGGCTCATAGGAATCAATTGGAGTGTAGCAGCAAGAATCAACATTTTGCAAACCAATTGTAAAAATGAGGGCACCCCAAACAAAAATGAATTGCAATTGAGCTTCTGAGCCAAATTTATCGATGTTTGATCAAATAGATTTAAAGTGTTTTTATTTCATGTATAATAGTATTTTGCTTCTATAATAATTTTGTGTCAGAAATTATTCTGGGTTGAAAAGTTTTTTGCTGGAGAAACTCTGCTCAGGGGATGCCCAAAAGAGGCGCCTTTCATGTCCCTAAGATCTTTTCCCACCAATGTGGTCTCTGTTTATCTACTTGCAATTTCTTGCTTTCTAGCTGCTAGGTTAGCAGAAGATGGGACAGAGACAGGTGCTCAAACTGTAATGCAGTACCTGGGTCTTGAACTGCAGACTTACTGGCCTTCTGGCTAAAAAGGCAAGTTTCTGAACCACTGAGCCACCACAGCTTTGGGGTGAGATCTTGGGGACATGAAAAGAGTCTCATTTGGGCATCACCCTAGTGGAGTTTCTCCAGCAAAAGACCTTTCAAACCAGAATCATTTCTGACACAAAATTATTTTGCTTCCTGATCAGACATAAGCAACCTTTTTCTGCAGCACATTCAGAAATTGCTGGGATATATTTAAAACACTTTTTTAATCTTAAAAAAATTAATTACCTCAGCCCTTTTTTATTTGCAGCAAATCTATCCTGCAGGTGTGGAAAAAAATCAAAAATTAAGAGATTTCTTTTTAACACAAAATCAGTCATATTAGAACTCTGGAGGTTGATCAGTAGAAGCTTGCTAGAAAGAACAAGCATCTGCTTGCCCTTGCTTTCTGTAGAGTCCTTCACCAACTGAATGAGGAGAGAAACAAAAACCTGGTCTATGGTGACTTTGAGCTCTTAAAGGGCCAGATACTGTTTAACAGTCTCCAAAGTCTCCTTTCACTCCACTTTGTACAGGCAGAAATCCAACCAGTGCAACTATTGCTTCACCCAGCAAGAAGACTGACGTTTCTACTTTCTTCATCTCCTCCAGGTGGCTTTTCATTTTAAAAATCCGCTTCATTTCTTTTCAAAATTTACATTATTTATTTATTTTATTCAATTTGTATAGCTGCCCCAATTGACATGCAACTCTGGGCGGTGTACATAAAATCCCCAATGTTTAAACTCTAGAAACCCTTAAAATTCCTAAAAACACTAAAAAAACTACCTCACACCTGCACCAATTAAAAACCTAGTCAAAAACTTTTAAAAGCATGAGTGATCCTCCTCTAAATGAGCTAGTGGTGTGGTGGTGGTTGCTCCTTCTCCCCCTCCCCACACCTGCCCTGCCAGCCAGGTTTTCAGCTCTTTCCTGAAGGGCAGCAGCTCTGTCTAGAGATGCAGTTAAACTGGCAGGAGGTTCCATAGGGCAGGAGCGGCTACCGTAAAGGCTCTTCTTCTAGTGCTAGAGAGGTGAACCTTTCTAGCAGTAGGTATTTTTAAAGAGTCCCTCTGGTCCGCTCTAGTGGGATGGGCAGATATCCTGGGGTGATGCGGTCTCTTAAGTATCCTGGCCCACTACCATGTAGGACTTTAAAGGTAATTACTAGCACCTTGAATTGCACCCAGAGGCACACTGACAACCAATGCAGGTCCCGTAGCAGGAGTGAGGCATGGGCATAACATGCGCACCCATTGGTGGGCTCCAAAAAAAATTACTACCACACTGTGGGTGTGATATGGTGGGCATAGCTGGGGTGAAGCATTGCAATGCACCCAGATTAGGACTACTTTATTTCAAAACTTGGATGGGTCGGGCCAGTCAGAATTTCTGCTACTGATTCTGGTGAACTGGTGCAAACTTGCTGATGCCCACCACTGCCCACACCTCATCACTACATGGGCAGCTGCATTCTGAACCAGCTGCAGCCTCCAAATAGTCATCAAGGGCAGCCCCATGAAGAACGCATTTTCTTTTCTTCTTATCCCCATCCCTAAGGATCACATTCAGAACCATATATTTCTAGACTGTGATTATAAATGTATTTAAACATGTTAGAATAAATTATTCCATTCTTTATTTCTTTTTTCGTATCAGACGCACCACCAGGATATAATAACATACAAAGCTAAAATTAACACATCGAAAAACAAAATAGAATTAAAAAGGACTAGATTAAATCCGCTCAATTTCAGGCCACTTCAACAGCATTTCCTCTTGCCAACATAAGGTCTTCTTCAGTGCACATTGAGGGGCATTGTGTGCATTGTATCCGATGGGAGATAGTTTGTACTTCTCCACATTCACACAGGCTGTCATCTACAGGGAAACCCCACTTTCTCAGAATAGCCCTTGATTTTCCTGCCCCTACACGCAATCTATTTAAAACTTGCCACACAGGCCATGGTTATTCTTGGCCAGGCAATAGAGAGTCATGTGGCTCTGCCCAGTTATCTGGTAGCTCCTTGCTCACCTTTCATAGTTCTAAGGTGGTCTGTGGGGGCTGGTTGTTTGGGGGTGGGCAGAAGATGTGAGGAAGCTATGCCTTGATTTCAGTCTATTCTTTGCTGGTTGGTGAACAAATAGCAGATGTGTTTCCTTGGAACTTGCTTTGACCCACTCTTTCTGAGCAGCACTTTTTCTACGGAATTTTGATGGAGGGATGCCAGCTAAGTAATGCACTTTTTGTATCAGGGTTGATTTTAGGCATCCTGTAACCAATCTCACTGTTTCATTTAAGGCCACATCCGCCTGCCCTGCATGCTTTGATCTGCACACACTGGACTAGCATATTCTCCTGCAGAGTAACATAAAGCTAGTGCAGAAGTTCTTAATGAGTGTGGTTGGGCATCCCAACTTCTGCCTGTTATTTTCCTCAGAATATTGTTCCTGACAAAAACCTTCTGTGTGAGAGTTCGATCCAGGGTAACTCCCAGGTATTTGGGGGGTGACACAATGTTCAAGCCTGGTGCCATTCTAAGTCACCTGCAATCTTCTTGATGCCTCATGGTTTTTCAAATGAAAAGCACAGAGTTGAGTTTTTAGGCAGTTTGGCTTCAGTTGGTTTTATCCCTATAATATATAGCCATTAAATTCAAAGCCTCAGTTTTTTCTCAACAGCCTAAAAGGTTGTGGCAATTGCCAGATCGTCGGCATAAAGGAAGCTCCTAGTGACTTCCATTAATAGTGGATCATTAGTATATATGTTAAATAGTGTGAGGGCTAGCACACTGCCCTGCAAGAGGCCATTTCTTTGAATTTTTCATCAGCTGCATTGTCCTTGGAATTTAACAAAAAATCTACGTTTTTCCAATAAACAGCCTATGATTATTATGAATTTAAAATCCTTTGTGATGTGGGAGATTTTCTTCAGCAAGGCTGTCTGTTTGAGTGTATCATAAGCTGCAGTAAGATCTATAAACACTATGCCTGTGATTTCCTTCAGTTCAAAACCATCTTTATTTTATTTTATTGTTAAATTTCTATACCGCCCACTCAGCCAAAGCCGACTCCGGACAGTTCACACAGTAGGTAAAAACAGATAAAAACCAGCAATAAGAACCCACCCCTAAAAAGAGAGGGGTGCAGGAACCGAAGAAACTGTGGGGCAGGCATCCTCCCCTATATTAACCACCAAACAGAAGTCACCCCTCCACCTGCACCCCAAACTTGGCCCGCCAGCCAGGTTTTTAGTTCTTTTCTAAAGGGCAACAACTCCATCTGGAGACGCAGTTCCACAGGCAGGAGGTTCCAAAGGGCCAGTGCGGACACAGAGAAGGCTCTCCTCCTTCTACCAGAGAGGTGAGCTCCCCTGGCCGATGGCACTATTAGAGAGCCCCTCCGGTCCGCTCTGGTTGGATGGACCATCCTTAGGGCGATGTGGTCTCTAAGGTAACCTGGCCCACTACCATATAGGGCTTTAAAGGTCAAAACCAGCACCTTGAATTGCACTCGGAGGCAAACGGGTAACCAGTGCAGCTCCCAAAGCAGTGGTGAGGCATGGGCATAACGTCCACACCCCATCACCACCCAGGCCACCGCATTGTGGACCAGCTGCAGCCTCCGAATGGTCATCAAGGGCAGCCCCATGTAGAGTGCATTACAATAATCTAGTCTGGAGGTCACCAGAGCATGAGTGACCATGAGCAAAGAGTCCCGGTCCAGGAGCGTGCACAACTGGCGAATCACCCAAAGTTGGGCGAAGGCCCTTCTGGCCATAGCTGCCACCTGTTCTTCTAGCAGCAGCCGCGAATCCAGGAGGACCCCCAAGTTGTGCACCGGGTTGGTCTGGGGCAAAATAGCCCCATCCAAAACCAAAGATGGTAGCTCCCAGTATAGCACAGGACCCCCCATCCACAGCCACTCAGTCTTACTAGGATTCAGCTGTAACCCATTCGCCCCCATCCAGATCCCAACCACCTCCAGACAACTGGAAAGGACTTTGACTGCATCACTGGGGTCCCCAGTGGGGGTCTTCTATGTACTGTGCAAAGTTAAGAATTTGTGCTGTACAAACTTTGCCAGGTTTGATTACCAGCTTGCTGTAGTATAAACCAGGGTTTTACTGTTGCAGACAGTTGGTTCAGGATTAAATGTTCATATATCTTGTATAGATGACTAAGAAGAGATATGGGCCTGTAGCTTTTTGGGTCTTCTGGTGGCTTGCCTGGTTTAAGTACTGTATAGCTATCACCCAAACCTTCCTCCATATCTTTGGTATCTGGACTACATTAAATCAGTCATTATACCGATTAAGTAACCATTTTTGTTATTGGTCCAAAATGTTTGATCTGCTCAACCTGAATCTTATCCATGCCAGCTGCTTTACCATTCTTACACCTGTCTATTGCTTCTTCCAACTCTCCTATGGTAAAGGCCATAGTCAGATCACTTGTCTTCCATTCCTCATTCTTTCTTATCCTCTGTTTTTCAGTGGATTGTTTTTCTGTGGGTTGGAATCTGGTTTCCCATTAAGTAATAGCTGGTGGGCAATTTGGTTAGCAAATTGGCATGAATCGGTCATTTGATTACATCATTATTAAGACGATTAAGTTATCTCCACACTTTTTGACTGCTGCAATTTGTGTCAATTTCTTCTATGAGCTTAATCCATTTCCCCCTTTTGTGCTCTGAGATAGCTTGTTATTCCATATAGAAAGGCAAGCTTCCTCAAAAGAGAGTAGATGTCATGGAATATAGCACAAGACAGGGTCAGTCTTCTAGCCCAAGTAATGAAATTAAATGAACTTTGGGGAGGTTCCTGCTCAAATATGGAGAAGACACCAGAAGGGAAGAAGGTAAAAAGATCTTTAGTAGTACTAAGCAGCGGTTGTGGTGAAAGGGGTCAGTGTGATCTGCAATTACTTACAAATAAATCCTATGAAACTGATCTGAAAATCCAGCTATCTATAGGCAAAGTTAACAGAATGGGTAATTTATTTGGAATGGTAATAAGGAGTTTCTTTCAACTAAAACAACGTTGATGTATATATTTATTTTGTTCCTGTTTTCCTTTCTGGAAGGAAGTGGGGATAAAAAGAGAATAAGGAGTGGTGTGTTTGGGGAATTGAAAAAAAGCCCCTCTTCCAGGGCTCTCTCCATCAGTTCCGGGTTGGAAGCAGCTGCACTTGGTGCCCCTCCCCTTGGCCCATCTGGGTGGGGAGTTTAAAAGGCACCATAAACACCAGAGAAACTGCCGTCTCTGCCGCAGCCTGGACTGCCGCCCTGGGTTGGAAGCAGCTGTGCCTGGTGCCCCTCCCCTTGGCCCATCCAGGCAGGGAGTATGTATGTATGTGTGTGTGTGTGTGTGTGTGTGTGTGTGTGTGTGTGTATTTATATATATATATATATATATATATATATATATATATATATATATATATATATATATATATATATATATATATATATATATATATATATATATATATATATATATATATATATATATATATATATATATATATATATATATATATATATATATGCAAACAACAAAATTACAAATACAGTATATAAAAAAAGAAAAACATAAAAATACAGTAAAATTACAGACCTAGTAATATAACACCTCCCCTTTTTTCCATATGTATTATATAATGTATTAAAAATCTTGGAAATGTAATCAAAGATGTCCAGGCGGGGAGTTTAAAAGGCACCAGAATTGCCGGGGAAGCTGCTGTCTCTGCTGTAGCCTGGACTGCCGTGTTCCTGCTGTGTTCCTTGTTTTGTGTTGATTGTACTGTTTGGTTGACATCACGCATTGGTGTAAACCGCTTTCAGTCGCCTTCAGGCCAAATAAAGTGGTGTAGAAATAAAAAGTGAAAAGTGAAAAAGTGAACAAGAAAGAACCCCAACACTTCCTTCATGCATCCAATACCCTTTGCCTGCAGCCGATAAATTTTTTTAAAAAATTGGTTTCATAATAAAGTGAAAATATTAAGAAATAGTTGAGATTGATCTGACCATGTATTACATGTTACATTTTCTAAAATGAGTAAAAAAAAATCTTTAAAATTTGATCTATCAGGTATTAAGAAAAGCAGAAAAACTTTGAAAACTTGTTCCCAGATCAGCTTTTATGCCTGCCCAGTGGTCCCAGCCTTTGTTGTTGCCATATGCCATTAAGTCACCTCTAATTTAACAGTAATATTATGAGCGAGTAACTTCCAAAATATTCTATCAGCTGCTGTAAACTCAATGTGCAATAAACACATTGTTGGTTTTACAGAATTGTATGAGTCATTCTCCTGCTCTGTTTCTACCTCTTAGGCCAAATCCTCCAACAATATTTGTTGCTGCTTTGTTTCCTACTTTTGCCTTCCCTCCACCTATGATTACAATTTCCTCATGGACACTTGCATAAAGCTTTCAGTTTCTTCCTCAGCAACTGTAGTGACTGACACTACAAGTTCTGTTGCTATTATTTGTTCAGAACTTATATTATAAGCTGTAACTACATGTGCTACCTCATGCCAATGTTTAGAGCTATTCAGTTTCTTCTTAGTCTGTAATTCTCAAAGTTAAACACTTTGTAATCATCTGACTGAAAATATTCCAAACCACTCCACTTTAGTTTGCTCACACTAATTACTGCAATGTTTAAATGGCCCTATTCTTTCATTTCAATTTTCAGTTTACCTGTTCCAATTGTGTGTATCATGCTTGTTGAAAAACAGCCCTGAAAATTGTTTTGTCTTTAGGTGAGAAGTGGTTAACTGACAGAAAAAGGAGACAGGTTCTAGGATTTTCCCTTGCTTAGGGTCTTTTTTTGTTAATGGTAGTGAGAACAAGAGGGTATCTTCTAAAAAAGGGGTGGCCAACCTTGGTGTTCTAACTGTTCTTGGACTTCAATTACCCGAAGCCCAAGTCAACACACCTGCTGATCAGGGCTTTTGGGAATTGAAGTCCAAGAACAGCTGGAGCACCAAGGTTGGCCACCCCTGCTCTAACACCATCTTGACTGCAGACATTCAGCCTGTTCTTTACTTTGGGTTCTGTGCCTGCATTTTTTAAAAGCATACTGTATAGCTCATGTGACTAGGAAATTCTAATGCTAGAGGTATTCAAGGAAAAATCAGGCAGCCATCTGTCAGATAAACTTTGATTTGGATTCCTGCATTGAGTAGAGAGTTGGACTTGATGACCTCTAAGGGTCCTTGCAACTTAGTTATTCTATGATTCTATTATTTTGAATGGCTAGGGTTGTAGCTACAGAGCTCTGTGTAATTTCTTGTCCACAGACTATGTGATTATCTAGACTAAATAAACTATACAAAATACTACATAACACAGGAACTAACTACAATAATTTATGCATAATTTCTACACAGCAGACCTCAGCTGTCCTTAAGTGCAGGATTTAGTCTATTGGTGCAAAAACATTTTAGCAATGTTTTGAATGAGAGAATTTTGGAACAAATTTCCAGGAGAGATTTCAAAGGGGGAAAAGAGGACTTGCCAGGGGAGAAGGATCTTCTTCTTCAAAAAGTAAGAGCTGCAGGCTCTCTTGGCTGCCTCAGTGATGTGGTAGCTCTTGCTGCTGCAATCCTTCCTAGGGTTAGGGGCAAACATGACTAGCTTTCTAGGAATGCCTTTGGGAAGGTGGTCTTGCCACAGTGAACAGAACTTTATGCATGGTGTATCCATATGGATGAGAGCATGCATGCAACAAGTGCCAAGGAAGTCATCAGTCCAACTCAGCATATTGGCAGAAGAAAAAGGGGAAATAAAAATGCTGAAAAGAAAGAAAGAAAACATAGCAATTTAAAGACTAACAATGTTATTTCACTGTGAGCTTTCCTGGATCAAAATCCACTTCATCAAACAATGAAGTGCAAAGCCATGACTTTTCTATTTATATGACCCATGACAAAGTGAAGATAAAGATAATAAAACAAAGTGACAATGGTTTGTTAACACACCAAATGGGACTATCAAGATGCTAATTTAGATGTCCTGGCTCACACAACATCAGTAGGCCAGGTGGACATGTCTGTCAGAGACGTTTCTGGGACAGAGGTCAGAGTTTGTTAAGGGAAGCAACTGTTTTAAACACATAAGATATTACAGTAAGTGGGTCATTAATACAGTGAACTAAGAAGCCTTGATTTCTATTGAGCTCCTCAAGAGAAGCACTGGAAGTTGTTTGTGTAGCCATTTTCTGTTGGCTCTTTCTTGTCTCCCTTTCTAATTCTCCCCCCTTTTTTTGGGTGTGTGTGTGTCTTCAATAGCCAGTTGGAGATCTATAATGAAGTGTCCTGGAAGGTTGAAGCATTCTGGAACTGGCTCCTCTGTGTTGCCATGGAGCAGCAAAACATGTGTAATGTGGTTCTTGGCAATGTGCTACTTCTCTGGAGTAACAAAGGGCTTGTCTACATGTGGCATTAGCAGTGGACTGGAGCAGGTTAAACAGGGTCACTTGGAGGTCTGTAATGCCAATTGGAACTTGCTGCCAATTTGCTAGCTGTCAAAATGAACATTTATTTTCCTAGTCCACATTTGCTTTCCACTGGTCCTTTAGATCTTCAAAGTGATACAGTGCGTTGAGCAAAGGAAGTGATTAAGTTGCCAATATTGTGAAGCAGCTCACTTCTGGAGCCACTTCATGAAATTGGCACATTAGAGGAAGACTCACTTATGGTCCATTTCCAGCAAACATACATGCTGGAAATGAACCAATCCATAATGACTTTAGCCTCCATCCCAACTCAAAAAGAGAAACCCCTAACAGGGGCCAGAGAAGCCTTGGGGATTATTTTGTTCACTCCACATTTCAGACATCACAAGTGGAGAAGAATGAATTTGTTAGGCAAGTAATATTTTCCAATTATGTTTTGTGGTTACTTTTTAAAAGCATTGTTAGGCATTTTAACAATGTTTAATGCTATTTTATGCTATTATTCTACCAATGCTACGGATCTTTTTCCCACTAAAAGCAAGAGGTCACACTTCTCAAACACTTTTGCAAGAAAATGGCAAAGGATTACTTACCAGACAGTACAGTGAGAAATTGGGGGGGGGGGATATTGTATAGACTAGCTTCCCAAGCCCTGGCATACAGAGCTATTTAATGTGCAACAAGAAGGCAAAAAGAGTTTATTTATTTCTATATTAATAAACATCTTTTGTGCTTTCCTGAAAGCAAAAGATGAATGCCTCCTTGTCCGTGGTAGAGAGCACACATCCCAATGCACACTCACACTTATCATTGTCTCCTCTTATAGCTTGTGGTGTACAAAGGAAGTGCAAAGACACTTCCTCCCTTCCTCACCCCCACACCCAAGCATGCGCTATTGAAGGAGATACAGAACAACTCTCTGACTCATTCAAGCAATGGAACAGAACAGAAGGTTGAGGAGGAGGAGAGAGGAGGGATGGGCAAAGCTACCTCACAACACTTTGGTGCCTCAGGAGGCCCAAAAATTCTATTTCCCATATTCCTCGTTGAATTACTTTGGACTAGTCCTTATCTCACAGCTTGCTCTACCTCGTAGGATGGTTTAAGGATGAAAATGGAAAGACTTTTATTCTGCAAAAACTGACTATATAGATAGCAAATAGTATAAAGAGAGAGAGACTCAACAGCATAGCTGTCTTACACTGTCTTATCAACATTTCAAAATAAACTTCTCTAGCATGCAAAATAAGGGACTGTGGCAGCTTAGTGGTTAAGATGCTGAACTTAGTGCCTGGAAGGTTGACAGATCAGCAGTTTGAGACCTGAGTGCTGCATGACAACGTGAGCTTCCATCTCTGTCCCAGCTCCTGCCAACCTAGCAGTTTGAAAGGTAGACATTGCAAGTAGATAAATAGGTACCACTTCAGTGGGAAGTGTCATGGATAGAAACCCAGGCTTATGTTTATGATAAACCATACTGGAATTTTTGTGTGTTGTTCACTGAAGGAGTTGACAGTGATGCATTCTTGGTTGTTACTAGGCAAGAAATGTGGTGTAGACAAAACAAAATCTTGTGCTCTGGAGAAACGAAACTTAAGTTTGGATGGACTGTGTAGTGATTGGTTGGAGTCCTTCAGAGGAAAGGCCAAATTGTCTGGCAAGGTAAAAGAAGGGGGAGAGAAAGGAGTGCTCTCTTTGTTCTTTTCACCATGCTTCAGAAGTAGTCATGGAGGGGGGGGTCGAACTCAGCAATAATAATAATAATAATAATAATAATAATAATAATAATAATAATAACAACAACAACAACAACAACAACAACAACAACAACAACAACAACAACAACAACAACAACAACAACAACAACAACAACAACAACAACAACAACAACAACAACAACAACAACAACAACAACAACAACAACAACAACAACAACAACAACAACAACAACAACAACAACAACAACAACAACAACAACAACAACAACAACAACAACAACTTTAATTTATATACTGCTCTACTCGGCCCGAAGGTAACTCAGAGCTGTTTACATTGACGCATGCTGTCTGCAAACATGAACAAGAAAAATACAATATAAAATATACAAAAAGTGTCAAAACATAATTAAAGTTACAATCAAAAGAAAGCAGTGAGAAAATAGAAACAAAAGACAAGATACAAACAACGAAGCCCAGCCAGGATAAAAGGTAAACGGTCCTCAGCTATGTCAAAAGGTCTCCAAGTGGCTTCAATCCCCTGGGGCGATGGTGTGGCTCCGGGAAAGCATGGGACCTCTCTGTAGTGGGAGCTTTTTCACCCTTCTGGCCAAGCATGGCTTGGAGAGGGCGGCAGTGGTTGCAAGTGCAGGTGGGCTGGGCGCAATCCCAGGCAGGCAGTCTGGGGCGGGGGAAGGTGCCAGCGTCGGGAGTGGCCCCACAGTGATATCTTTGTGGCTACAGGCAGCTGACCCCCATTTCCCCCGCAGGCAGCCTGGGGCGGGGGGAGGCAACCGGCATCAGAAGCGACCCCACGGTGAGGTCTTTGTGGCCAAAGGGGCCTGACACAGCTGACCCCCATTTCCCCCGCAGGCAGTCCGGGGCAGTGGGAGGCAACTGGTGTCAGGATCGGCCCCACAGTGAGGTCTTTGTGGCCACAGGGGCCCGACGCAGCTGACCCCCATTTCCCGGGACAGGGGGAGGCAACCTGCATCAGGAGCAGCCCCGTGATGAGATCTTTGTGGCCACAGGAGCCTGACGCAGCTGACCCCCATTTCCCCCGCAGGCAGTCAGGGGCGAGGGGAGGCAACCAACGTCAAGAGTGGCCCTGCGGTGAGGTCTTTGTGGCCGCAGGGGCCTGACGCAGCCGACCCCCATTTCCCCCACAGGCAGTCCGGGGCGGGGGGAGGCAACTGGCATCAGGAGCAGCCTCGTGGCAAGGTTTTGGTGGCCACAGGGGCCCGACGCAGCCGACCCCCATTTCCCCTGCAGGCAGTCCGGGGCAGGGGGAGGCAACCAATGTCAGGAGAAGCCCCGCGGTGAGGTCTTTGTGGCTGCAGTGGCCCAACACAGCTGATCCCCATTCTTCCCACAGGCAGTCCAGGATTGGGGGAGGCAACCGGCATCAGGAGTGGCCCTGCAACAAGGTTTTTGTGGCCGCAGGGGCCTGACGCAGCTGACCCCCATTTTCCCTGCAGGCAGTCCGGGGTGGGGGGAGGCAACCGATGTCAGGAGCAGCCCCACGGTGAGGTCTTTGTGGCCACAGGGGCCTGACACAGCCGACCCCCATTTCCCCCGCAGGCAGTCCGGTGTGGGGGAGGCAACTGGCATCAGGAGCAGCCCCATGGCGAGGTCTTTGTGGCCACAGAGGCCCGGCGCAGCAAACATGTAGTCTTGTGAACTAGAGGGGGAGGCACTTAGGGCTTTCCAATTCCAAATTTAGAAATGTTTTCATTGTTTTCAATGTGCTTTATGAACTGAAGATGTTCTATTTGCCTAGAATTATTATAACCTACTTTTGCTAAAATACAACATCATTTTCAATAAAGGACTGGATTAGTTTAATTTTCTATCCACTACCTTTCAAACTACCTGATTAAGGTCAGGATCTGTAAGAAGGCAACCAAAAATGTTCCCACTAACTTGTAGGCTAAGGCCCTACTCGGGAGTAATGGGACCCTGACAGGAAGGCTTTCAAGCAAGATGGCCTTTAGCTACCATGTAAAATTGTTAGCAACACTATATAGGTATCCTTACTGTGTTCCCAGTGTCAACTACAGGGAAATATACTATCAGAGATCCTCAGAAGAAGTGAAATTCATGTCATCTCATACTAAAAAGCATCTTCTTTTTTTAATAAATCCCTTTTCTTTTCTCTCATCCATATGGTTCCATATTCTGTCGGTGAGCTCTGGCTCTGTACCTTACGGGTATTGTCTGTGAGATTAAAGCAACACATGCTGTGGACAGATTCGCAACCCAAATGATGTAACAACAGAAGGTAGTCGATAGCTGCTCGATTGTCTAGAATGGCATGGCGAAGCTCTGCCTGCTCCTGGTTGAGCAGCGATATCGCTGAGGAGGTATGGTTAATGGCCTTTGCTAATCCGCAAGCCAATTGACCAATTCTCCGAGCGTTGCCGACGGCTAAGCCTGGCACGCCAAGTATGCTGACAGCCAGCGAGACGTACTCAGCTGGACTCAGGACCCTAATGTTGCTATCACATGAGCTGTCTAACTGGGTGGCACGAGTGCGCCGTATGGGTGCAGAAACATTTGTGCTTGGAACAATCATATCCCTAGTGGGGAGTAACAATGTCAAGCGACTGATACAACACATGGTATCTGATACATTTGCGGGAATGTAGTTCCAAGTGTACTGATTGCATGTAAAGAACCAACCTGAAGGTAGGGTAACATGAGCATACATTGAACCAAGTGTCTCTGGGTTATTACAAGTCCAGTTGCCGCGGCCAACTCAAGTAGAGTTCGGGCTGACTGCCACTCGAGGGGTGTGGAGAGTGGCTGCATCAGCCGGCAAAGTCATAGTCAGCTGCATTCCCCAGCGAGCGTATGCTGTGAAGCTCGTAGGGAGATACAGACCGAAAATCCACCTCACCAGCCAGTCGCCATCCCTGGTGTGCTCGTCGGTAGTGTGGTACACTGGGATGAGACATGTGCTCAGGATTGAGGCAGAACCAATGTCCTGCTTCAGGCAAAAATCGGACTGGTTGACGAGACCCGCCAACCTTTCCCATAGATTGTAGTGCATCCGGGCAGAGAGATCTCCGCCTGGCATCAGATCACTGGCCTTTAGTGATGCTGCCTGAACGCCTCCCCCCGCAAGTAGGGAGAGGGTCAGGATGATGGTGACTGCCATGGTGTTGGCATTGATCTGGGCAAAGACTGCAGCCACGAGGTTCTCCGGTGTCGGTTCCCTCTCCTCGCGTTGGAGGACGTCCCGGGCCTCACTGCAAAGGGTCTTGATCATCCCCCAGGTGATATTCGGCGCTGTCGTCCGCAGTCGCCGCTTCTCGCACCGGGTCCCCTCGGTCAGAGTGAGGTCCTCCATCTCCGGGATCGGACTCAGATCGGTCTGGGTCCACGCCATGTGGCTCCAAGTGAGGCTTAACACACCGAGCTGGAATCCAGATGACACCTGTAGGAGACATAACTGCAGCATACCCTCTTCCCCAGGTTACGAGTGGTGCCGGGCCCCTCCAGGAAGGGTCTGGTGGCACCCGGTAACGGACCAGCGGTCGCGGGAGAGCTTCCGAACGGCAGAAGTGTTTCTCCTGCGGTGTGCAATCGGAAAAAACATTAAGGTGATTGTACGTGAACACCTTGTTCAGACAATGCTGTGCCTGACCCTGTGACTTGGGGAGGGCTGGTGGCTCCCCCCTTTCTGTTTGTTTGTCAATATAGGACTTGAGTGTCCGATTGACTCGTTCCACAATAGCTTGCCCCTGCGGATTGTAAGGAACGCCAAAGGTATGCTTGATATCCCAGGTGGCCATGAAGTTAGCCAACTGCCTAGAACTGTAGGACGGGGCGTTATCGGTTTTCACGTGCCGAGGTTTGCCCATCACCGCGAAGCAGGCTAGGAGGTGCTGCTCCACGTGGGAAGCAGTCTCCCCTTTTTGCGCTGTTGCCCAAACGAATTGCGAGAAGGTATCAATGCAAACGTGCATGTACTGCCATCTGCCAAACTGCGGGACATGTGTGACGTCCATTTGCCACACCTGGTTAGCCTCTGTCCCTCGTGGGTTGACCCCCCACGAGGGCCCCCCCGGTGCCCCTGCACAATGCTGACAAGAGCAAACTATGCCTTGGGCTTGAGAAAGTGGCAGGTTAAACTGTCTGGCGAGCGCTTTGGCATTCTGATGAAAGAATGCATGACTCTGAATTGGAGTAGTGAAAACACCTAACACTGACCGTTGCTGAATTTCCTTTGCGGCCGCATCCGCTCTGATATTGCCCGCGGAAATCGGACCCGGGAGGTCCTGGTGACGTCGGATGTGGGCGATATAGAGCGCTTCCGTGCGGTTCCGCAAGTGAAATTGAGCTGTGAGGAACAGACTCAGCAAATTTTTGTCTATCACGGGAGTGATGTATGCTCCTGGTAGACTGTGAAGCAGATTCCTAACATACTGACTGTCAGTAATAATGTTGAGGCGCTCTTTGGCGAAGGTGCGCAAAGCAAGGTTCACTGCTGCCAACTCTGCCCGCTGTGCGGACTTCTGTGGAAGAGTTAGCAGCGTGCGCCATGCCTGACCCTCCTGCCAAGTTAAGACGCCATATGTGCGACCCCCATCTGTAAAAACTGTTCTGGCCCCCTGAAGCGGAACCAGCGAGATCAATTCATACAAGCTGACTGCGTTTGAAGTGAGACGAGTCTGGGGTCCTTTGGCAAATGGTATGCCAAGCATCCGGTGAATCCTTCCAAGGCAATTGGAAGCGAGTCACCGAGCTGCATCAGCTGCTGAATTTGCTCTTTGGTGAATGGGACCACGATTTTTGCTAAGTCGTGCCCTGAGATGTCCCTAGCTCTCAGCCTTCCGCGGTAGACCACCGCGACCAGCTCTTGGGGAGGAACGATATTTCGGGAAGAGGTGTTCGGCAAGTACACCCATTCCACGATACTCGCTCCTTTCTCGGAGTCCACTCCTAGGGCTCCGGTGAACATGGATCCGGCCCGAACGATGTACAAGTTCAGGATCGGGGCATATGGCCCCTGAGCAATCCTGTCCACCCACCTTTGACTGAGAATTTGGTTGACTTTCTCGAGAGCCAAGCGTGCTTCTCGAGGAATTTGTATCCGGTCTGCCGGCTGCTTACCTAGCGTTAGCAGCGAGAAGAGCGGTTTTAAAAGATCCGTATCCAATCTGAAGTACGGTCGGGCCCAATTAATGTTACCCAAAACTTGCTGCAATTCTACCAAGGTGACTGAGTCTTTCAAATTGATCTGAGGCAAAACTGGTGCGGCGAAGGAACGGAGAAGCCGATGACCCATGTATTAAAAGGGCTCGGTTCTCTGCACTTTCTCCGGGGCAATGAGTAACCCTTTCTCCCCCAGGCTGGCCTGGAGGTCTGTAAACATTTCACTGCCGAGTTGCGGCGCTGCGACCAAGATATCGTCCATGAAATGGCACACTAAGGCTGTGGGGTGAAGGTTTCGAAACTTTGCCAGTGCGTTGTGAACATAAATTTGGCACAGGGTGGGCGAATTGAGCATCCCCTGTGGCAAAAATTTCCACGCGTAACGCTGCGTGGGCTCGCTGTGGTTCACAACCGGCACCGTAAAGGCAAACCTTTCCCGGTCCCTGGGGTCTAAGGGAATGGTGTAAAAGCAATCCTTTAGGTCTACGACCAGGATCTCCCAACCCTCGGGAATCATATTTGGATTTGGGATGCCGCATTGAAGCGGACCCATTGGCTGTATACATTGGCTGAGATCGTGGAGGAGTCGCCACTTCCCCGACTTCTTCTTAATGACAAAAATGGGCGAATTCCAAGGACTAGTGGACTGCTCTATGTGTCCTGCGTCTAGCTGTTCTTTAACCAGTTGCTTTAGGGCGACTAATTTCTCCCCCACTACCGGCCATTGTTCCACCCAGACTGGCGTGTTGGTAAGCCATTTAAGTGGCAATGCCATTACGCGAAGGTGAGAGTTGCACCGTATTGCTGTAAAATGTCTCGCCCCCGAAGGTTGATGTGCACGTCCAGAATGTGCGGCCGAATGACCGCCATGCCGTCAGCCTTAGGGATTGTGACTTCCACCCACTCCCGGCTTCTAAACGCTTCTTGGATGCCGCCTACACCCCACACATCGGAGACTGGCTCAATGGCCCACTCTCGTGGCCACTGGCTTCGGCTGACCACGCTGACGTCAGCTCCGGTATCGAGCAGCCCTGAGAATGATTTTTATTCAAAAATACCTCTATCACTGGCCGCTGTTTCCACTCTATGTTGGTCTCCACTGTCGTTAAGACCTGGTATCCTTGTACTGCCTCACTTGCGCTCGAGCGGTCTTCTGACCCGGACCCTGCGCTGTCCCTGAGCCTTCCCTGGCTATCTGCTGGCGAGTGACAAGGAACCATAATCAGTTGCGCTAACGTGTCTCCCTTGTGAATGGTTTGGGGTAGGTGCATCCAGAGTTGAACTTGGAGAACACCCGAAAAATTTGAGTCAATGACTCCTGGAATTACAAGAATTCCGCGTGCTCCTGCTACACTGCGAGGCAAAACTAAACCTATGAAGCCTTTGGGCAGGGGTCCCATGTACTGGGAATCCACCAGATAGACTGTGCCTGGCAAGTCGCATGTGACGTCCGCCTGGCAAGTCAATTCTAGCCCTGTACTACCCTTGGGGCTGGCCTGCGCCTTCGCAATGCCTGGAATGTGAATGGAATCTAATCCAGCTCTGGCTCGCCCAGAGCGAGGGAAGCCTCTGTTTGGACCGGGGCCAGAGACGTGCCCGCGTTCCGGTTTCCCGAATTCGGACAGAATCTGGACCAATGGTAGCCTTTCTTACACTTCGGACATGGGGTGGTTGGAGCCTTGGAACGGCCGGAATGTTGTCCGCCGCTCTTGAATCGGCACTCCCTAGCGAAGTGACCGACCTTGCCACAATTGTGACATGCCCCTTTGTTCTTCGGTCTTCTACCCCCTTGCACGGCCGCTGCCAGCAGACCCATTTTGTAGGAGTCTGTGCCAACGTCGGCGCAAGCTCTAATCATGTCCGTGAGAGTCAAGTCGGGACGGTTACCCAGTGACTGCAAGATCTTACGGCAGTCGAGATTGGCGTTCTCTTTAGCCAATTTCATCATGAGCTCTTGTTGGTCTTGCTCGTTATCGATCTGCCTACTAATCGCTTCCTCTAAGCGATTGATAAAGTCCATATAGGACTCCTGGGCGCCCTGTTTGACTGCGGTGCAATTTTTGGCCGCTTTGCCAGATGCTGGGACTTTGAGGAAAGCCCTGAAGGCCGCCTCAGCTGCCATCTGAAGAGTGGTAAGTGGCAAGTTGGTCTGCGCATCGATGGATTCGAAGGCACCTGAGCCATATAATTGGTCAGGAAGTACTGCCCCTCCCATCCTGGCAGCCCTTGCCTGAGCCTTGAGGCGATACTCGCTGTCCCATAACATATACTGGCTGGGGTTGAGCATCATCCGCATGACGGCTTTCCAGTCGTGCGGGATGAACATGGTGTTCTCGCACACTTGCTGAAGCATGCCCCTAGTGAACCGACTCTGTAGCCCTGTCTCTGAAATGGCCTTCCGTATAGCCATGAGGAGCTTATACGGGACTGGTGAATGAACTACCTGCTGCTGCCCTGTGAGGGCATCCATTTCCAAGCGAATTGGACAAATCTGACTAAGCTCAGCTAGTTCTTCTACTGGCAATTCCCCCTTCTTGATCTCCTCCTCAACTGTGCGCTGAAGGGCACTCTTAGTTAGGGAACCTGTAGCTGTCAGAGAAGCACCTGCGCTTCCCATTCCATGCATTCCACCGGTGACGTCTGCAGCTGTCACCGAGGGGAAGCTCCCTATGCTACTCTGCTTAAACTGAAGTGACGGATAGAGCGCCGTGGGCGCCGATGGCTCTGCTGACGCTGGGGGTTCTTTAGCCTCTACCCGGACTGGATCTACCTCTGCTGAAAGTCTCCTACATTTGCTCCATGTGCGAATTATGCCCTTTGGAGCTTTCGGGGGTTGCTGAATGCAGTCTCCTATCTGATCCCAGAGGTGAAGGGATAACGTACCTGCTTCTGGGTAAAGCAGGCAGTGTTCCCTCAAGAACACCAAAAGCCGTGCTAGTTCTCCACTGTGAAAGCTTATCTGATATACCCTGGCCAGGATTTTGAATTCCTCCTCATGAATTCTTTGACTAGCGGACGGACGTTGCCGCTGAGGACAAGTCCCCATATTACCTGCGAGGGTCCTTTGAAGTCTCCTCCTCGGGATGAGTCGACGCGTCTGAAGTCCAGGCAATAGGTTTTGCGTGACGAATCTCTGGGTAGAGCTCGGAGTGTGGCCTGCCGCCACGGGCCCTCGGTGGCCTCTGCGCTGTCAGGGGTTCACAGCCGACCCTGAGCGGAACGCGTTTTTCTGTGCTGCAAGCCGCCGCGAAAGCCAGAGCAAGCTGTAGGATGCCTCTCTGAAACGCCTCGTCGCTGAGCTGTCTTCCCAATCGGCTGGCTTACCGACCGGGCTGCCGCGCTGTCCTCCGGGATGTTCGGACACGGTACTAGCGTAGAACCGGACCGCGTTGATCGCTTACTCTCGGGTAAGATCACGTCGCGGGTCACCAGATGTTGGATTGGGGCCGTGAAGCGGCCCTTAGGGTCCCGGAGGAGACTGGTCGAGGAACGACACGAGACAAGATGGAGCGAAGACCAGTAGTTTATTGAGGGAAAGACATCATCATATATAGGAATTCAAGGCAGCGTGTGATAGAATTGTCATCTGACAGAAAATCATATCACCCATTTACCCGGGTTAATGGGAAATCTCTCTTGGGGAAGTTAATTAACTGGGGCAAACACTGACAGGGGAAATCCATTGTTCGGGGCTTACACCAAGGTAAATATGGCCTCTATTTGCACTAGAGCTTGGGCTGATCTGTGAGTCAGTAATTGCCTAATGCGTAACGGAGGTTAGCGATTTGCTTCTCTCAGCAGAATCGCTGGTCAGGTCATATGTGGGTGAATCAATCCTATGATTATTAATCCCCCCCCCCCCAATTTCCATGCTGGCAAGGGCCAGTGGCCAGGAGTCTGCTCGACTGGTTTAACCTCTGCCAGAGGCCGTTTGTGCCAATTGTGTATGCGGAATCTGCAATCCCCAAGCAGGGCAAGGAAGGATTCTCCCATCCCCCTCCTATTGAGAGGTGTCCTATCTCTGAACCTGAAGGATCTGTTGGACTGTTGTGACTAAAAGCCACTGGCCATATTTCACGTTTGCCATGCCCACTCTTCATGCAGTTCAAATCAAAGCTCTTGCCACATCTTAAAAGAGCAAATTCTGTGAGTTATTTAGCAAGTCATTATCTTTACCTTATGCCTTCCCTTCTTTTCTTTCTCTAAATATATTGTCAGTCAGCTTTATGGATGATCCCAGGTGCCATTACCATGGGTGCAGGAGAGGGGGGGGACTTACCTATTTTAGTCACATTATTTTCTGTTTTCTGCCAACTTTCTTCCTCTTCCTCTCCAACTCACCACTCAGGGCTTTAGCCAGGATTCTAGGAGGTTTTTGTTGTTGTTAGGGTTTTTTTTTGGGGGGGGGGTGTTCAGGAGTGGAGTGGCAAAAGTTTTTCAAGATGGGCAACAATGTCACACTCACATATATAACACTAGCATATTTTGGTTTAATTGTGTTTAGGTTTAATTTTTGCAGCCCAATATAGGTGTGTGTGTTCTTGAGGGTATACAACAGCAAAATAGCTGCCTGCAGCATTTGTTTTCTCCCCATTAACTGTTTCGAAGAACCTTCGAAACAGTTAATTTGGAAAAAACTAAGGCAGGGGAAGCGTCAGAGGAAGCGCTCTCCCCGGGAGTTTGCCTCTTTTCACGAAGCATTGACTACTGCTTCCCCCCGCCCTCAACTTACCTTGAGGCCGGTGGCGTCCTTGTCGCGTCTTCGTCAGGGTAGCGTGGAGGAGGGGGAGTCCCTCTTCTTCCTGTTGCCCCATGGATTAAGGCCGGTGGTGGCGTTGCTTGGGCCATGGGAAGATGAGGGGCTACCCCTCCTTCCCGTAACCCCACCAAAGTGGTTGCGAGGCCGTAGGCGGCCTCTCTCACCAGGATGGCTGGGATGGCTTTCCTCTGGGAGACGAAGTGTCTTCTGGAGGGTTGCATGCTGGGTGCTTCGGCATTTTTTTAAAAAACCACTCATGCCAGCTTTCCCAGCATTCTACATGCTCACGCCCTTCAGCCTGATTGGCTGAGGGGTGGTGTGGTGCGGTGGACACTGGGCCTTGTAGTTTTGTTTTCTGGCCACATTTGTGGGGCAGTTGCTCCACTCGCGGCTGGCGGACCCTTGCTGTGATGCTCCAAGGATGGTAAGGTAAGTGTAGGTGGCTCGGTTAGGGATAGTAGGGACGGGTGCGGGCATGCATGCTGGACACCAATGGTTATAGGTAAAGATTGGCATCCTGGAGTGGATTGTGGGTGGACTGATAGCTCAGGAGGGTTTTCGCTCCCCTGGGCCCCCTAGCTATGGCCCTGCCACCACTACAGAATTCATCCCCCTCCTGCTCAAACTGAAAAAAACATGGACATTTACAGGAAATTTTATTGTGCTCCAGTCTCCATGCATGGATCAAGTGTACTCAGTAACCTTATGTTTGGGGCTGGCTTAAAGGATACTTCTATAGAGAGACACATTCCCCATCCGATTGGGACAGAACTTGGCTAGAGTTTCTGCTGGATTCCAACTGCACAGCTTGCCTATGAATGAGCACACAGAGTTAAAATAATCCTAGCAAAACTAGCTATGCATGCCAGCTTGATAGAGGTTACTCACAATTCACTGCCTGGCTTTGGATTGAGCTGTGTTGCTTAATTAGTGTTCAAAATGATACATTTTTAAAGCCATTACTTACTGCGCTACATGTTCAAAGTCAAAGCATTTCCTCTGCTCCAATTCATAAGTAAGCTGATGATGCTTTCAATGCTCATCTCAGCTGTTAGCGCAGGCAGAAAGAAGGGGAAAAGAACGAAAAGAAGGGAAGGGAACGAGGGACAAAACCATGCCTTTTTCTGAAGCACTGCACAGAGGCACGATATAATTTGGTCCAATCCGAGGAGATGTGGCACTTTAAGATCACCCACTCAGATATAGAAATCTTATCTCACAACACAGGCACAAGCTTGCTTTACATCTTGCAGGCACTCTGCTGAAGAACATGGATACTGTACTGTGTGGTCAACGAATTCTCAGTGGCTGGAGCAGAGGCTTGGTGTGGTGTGTAAGATATTGTCCATTCAGTAGTTTTGAAGGAGTGCAGCCAGGGCTTATCAAACTAGAGTGGTGTATAATCTATGTGCATAACGTGGCTGAAGGTTTCCCATGGGCTTATGAGCAAGAGAACACATTGGTACTGAAAATCAAGCTACGTGTTGCATCACTTTGTGTATTAGGATCCCAAGAATTGCTTCTTGTGGGGAAAAATCAGATTTGGGAGAGACACTTTTTAGCAGGACTATAAGAGAAGCAGCTGCTCACCCTTTTATCTCCCATGTTTAATTGCTCTTCTACCCATGGGTGTAGGAATTGGGGCCACTGGGGTGGCCTTAATGTCCCGGAGGAGACTGATCAAGTGACGACACGAGGCAAAAGGAGCGAGATCAGATCAGTACTTTATTGGAAAAAGGCAACATCATTTATAGGGGGAAAAGCGCAACGGTGGCGAAACTGTCACCGGACAGGAAAATTACCTCACCCACGTACCCGGGTTAATAGGGAACCTCTCAAAGGGAAGTTAATTAACTTGGACAAACATGGAGCAAGGAAGACCATTGTTTAGGGTTTAAGCAAGGGTAAATATGGCTGATATTTACACCGGGGATTACCTTGGCCAGAGGATGAGTGATTACTCTAATAGGTAACTGGGGTCTGCGAGATGCTTGCTCGGCAGAATCGTCGGTCAGGCTACAAGCGGCCGAATTAATCCCTATCATTAATACACCCCCCTTATGCCCTGACAAGGGCCAGAGGCCAGGAGTTTGCTCACTGGTTTAACCTCTGCCAGAAGCCACTGATGCCCAACTGGGCACGGGGAATCTTCATCTCCCCTTACTTTTTAATATTAAGAGCCTGACTGGCGACTCTGCGCAGAAGCAGCATCAGCTGTTGATCGGGAATGACGTCACGGGGTTTCTTCTCGGGGCGGCACTTCGAGATCAGTGAGGGAATACATTGCGCAAAGCAGCATAACACTATGCCTAGTATAGTCACCCCCACTACCACCTTGAGTACCGTCTGAAGCCACCCCCAGGGGATCCATGACCACATCCAGCTCCACAATGAACTCCACCAAGCCCCCCATGCGGAACCCTCAGTGATGCCCTGGACTATGGTGTGGAGATCAGTGAGCTGACTTTGGATTTTCCGGGAGTTGTCAGTAAGGTTGAAACAGCACATACCGTGAAGGGATTCGCAACCCAGATGGTGCAACAATAAGAGGTAGTCGATAGCCGCTCGATTATCGAGGATGGCATGGCGAAGTTCCGCCTGCTCCTGATTGAGGAGCGCTATCGCTGTGGAGGTATGGTTGATGGCTTTTGCCAAACCGCAAGCCAAGCGACCAATTCTCCGTGCGTTGCCGACGGCTAAGCCTGGCACGCCAACTATACTGACTGATAGCGAGACGTATTCGGCTGGGCTTAGGACTCTAAAGCTGCTGTCACATGAGCTGTCTAGTTGGGTGGTGCGAGTGTGCCTGATGGGTGCAGAAACATTTGAAACATTTGAGACATGTGGAACATTAGAAACGTTTGTGCTTGGGGTGACCATATCCCTAGTGGGGAGCAACAGTGTCAACCAGCTAAGGCAACATGTGGAATCTGATACATTTGCGGGAATATAATTGAAGGTATACTGATTGCATGAGAAGAACCACCCTGAGGGTAGGGTGATATGGGCAGGTAATGAACCAATTGTCTCTGGGTTTGCACAAGTCCAGTTGCTGCTGCCGGTATCGAGGCAGCTGCGCTGGGTCCGGCTGCCTGTGGCGCAGCCGATTATTTGTGCACAAGTAGAGTTCGGGCTGGCCGCCACTCGCGGGGTGTGAAGAGTGGCTGCATCAGCCGGCAAAGTCATGGTGAGCCGCAATCCCCCCCCAGCGAGCGTAGGCTGCAAAAGTCGCAGGGAGGTACAGTCCAAAAATCTTCTTCAACAGCCAGTCACCATCCCTGGCGCGTGCGTCGAGAGTGTGGCACACTGGGATGAGACAGGTGCTGAGGATTGAGGCAGAACCAATGTCCTGCTTCAGGCAAAAATCGGACTGGTTGACGAGACCCGCCAACCTTGCCCACAAGTTGTAGTGCATCCGTGCTGAAAGGTCTTCACCGGGCGGCAGGCCGTTGGCCTGGAGTGAAGCGGCCTGAACACCTCCCCCCAAAAGCAGGGCGAGCGCCAGGATGAGGGTGAAGATCACGGAGTTGGCATTAATCTGGGCAAAGACTGCTGCAACGAAGTGCTCCGGTGTCGGCTCCATCTCCTCGCGTTGGAGGGCGTCCTCGGCCTCTCTGCAAAGGGTCTTGACCATCCCCCAGGTGATCCTCTGCGCTTGGGTCCGCAGCCGCCGCTTCTCCTGGTGGGTCTCCTCGGTTAGAGTGAGGTCCTCCATCTCCGGGATCGGACTCGGGTCGGTCTGGTCCACGCCATGAGGTTCCAAATGGGGCTTGACACACCGGGCCGGAATCCACACGACACCTGTTGGAGACATAATTGCAGCATACCCTCTCCCCCAGGTTATGAGCGGCACCGGGCCCCTCCAAGATGGGTCCGGTGGCACTCGGTACCGGACCATAGGTCGCGGGAGAGCTTCCGAACGGCGGAAGTGCTTCTCCTGCGGCGTACAGTCCGAAAAAACATTGAGGTGATTGTATGTGAACAATACCTTATTCAGACAAAACTGTGCTTGTCCCCGTGAATTGGGGAGGGCTGGTGGCTCCCCCCTTTCTGTTTGTTTGTCAATATAGGACTTTAGCGTCCGATTGACCCGTTCTACAATCGCCTGCCCTTGCGGATTGTAGGGGATGCCAAATGTATGCTTGATGTCCCAGGTGGCCATGAAGGTGGCCAACTGCCTAGAGCAGTAGGACGGGGCGTTGTCCGTTTTCACGTGCCGCGGCTTGCCCATTGCCGCAATGCAGGACAGGAGATGCTGCTCCACGTGGGAGGCAGTCTCCCCCTTCTGCGCCGTCACCCAAACGAACTGGGAAAAAGTGTCTATGCAGACGTGCATGTATTGCCATCTGCCAAACTGCGGCACATGTGTGACGTCCATTTGCCACACCTGATTGGCCTCTGTCCCCCGCGGGTTAACCCCCCACGAGGGCCCCCCCCGGCGCCCCTGCGCAATGCTGGCAAGAGCGTACTATACCCTGGGCTTGAGAAAGTGGCAAATTGAACTGTCTAGCGAGTACCTTGGCGTTTTGGTGAAAGAAGGCATGACTTTGAATTGGAGTAGTGAAAACTCCCAAAACTGAACGTTGCTGAATTTCCTTTGCCGCCGCGTCCACCCTGCTATTGCCCGCGGAGATCGGACCCGGTAGGTCTTGATGACTGCGGATGTGGGCAATATAGAGCGGCTCCGTGCGGTTTCGCAAATGAAATTGAGCAGTGAGAAACAGGCTAAGCAGATTCTTGTCTATCGTGGGGGTGATGTAAGCTCCCGGTAGACTGTGAAGCAAATTCCTAACATACAGGCTGTCGGTTATGATATTTAAACGTTCCTTGGCGAAGGTGCGCAAAGCAAGGTTCACGGCTGCCAACTCTGCCCGCTGTGCGGACTTCTATGGAAGAGTTAGCAGCGTGTGCCAAGCTTCGCCCTCCTGCCAGGTCAGGACATCATAAGTGCGTCCGCCATCAGAAAAGACTGTTCTGGCCCCCTGAAGTGGGACCAGCGAGAGCAATTCGAACAAGCTGACTGTTCCTGTTTGAAGCGAGACGAGTCTGGGGTCTTTAGGCAAGTGGTATGCCAAGCTTCCAGTGAATCCTTCCAAAGCTATCGGAAGCGAGTCACCTAGCTGCATCAACTGCTGAATTTGTTCCTTGGAGAACGGGACTACGATCTTGGCTAAATCGTGCCCAGAAATGTCCCTAGCTCTCAGCCTGCCGCGGTGGATCACCGCGGAGACCAGTTCTTGGGGCGGAACAATGTTCCGAGATGAGGTGTTAGGCAAGTATACCCACTCCACAATTTTCGCTCCCTTCTCTGAGTCTACTCCTAGCGCCCCAGTGAACATGGATCCCGATCGCACGATGTACAGATTCAGGATTGGGGCATAGGGCCCCTGGGCGATCCTATCTACCCATCTTTGGCTGAGAGCTTGGTTAACTTTCTCGAGCGCCAAGCGCGCGTCTCGAGAGATTTTTATCCGGTCTGCTGGCTGCTTACCTAGCGTTAGCAGCGAGAAGAGCGGTTTCAGAAGATCCGTATCCAATCGAAAATACGGTCTGGCCCAATTAACGTTCCCTAAAACCTGCTGTAATTCTACCAGGGTGACTGAGTCCTGTAGATTGATCTGAGGCAAAACTGGTGCTGCGAAAGAGCGGAGAAGCCGATGGCCCAAGTATGAGAAGGGCTCGGTTCTCTGCACTTTCTCCGGGGCAATGAGTAACCCTTTGTCCCCCAGGCTGGCCTAGAGGTCTGAAAACACTTCGCCGCCAAGCTTTGGCAACGCTACCAAAATATCATCCATAAAGTGACAAACTAAGGCTTGTGGGTGGAGGTTTCGAAACTTTGCCAGGGCGTCGTGAACGTAAATTTGGCACAAAGTGGGCGAATTGAGCATGCCCTGTGGCAAAAATTTCCACGCGTAACGCTGCGTGGGCTCACTGTGGTTCACGACCGGCACGGTAAAGGCAAACCTCTCCCGGTCCCTGGGGTCTAAGGGGATTGTATAAAAGCAATCCTTGAGATCTACGACTAGGATCTCCCACCCCTCGGGAATCATGTTCGGATTCGGGATGCCGCATTGAAGCGGACCCATTGGCTGTATGCATTTATTGATCTCTCTGAGATTGTGGAGGAGTCGCCACTTCCCCGACTTCTTCTTAATAACAAAAATTGGCGAATTCCAAGGACTTGTGGACTGTTCTATGTGTCCTGCGTCTAGCTGTTCCTTAACTAGCTGCTTGAGAGCAACCAATTTCTCTCCCACTACCGGCCATTGTTCTACACAGACCGGAGTATCGGTGAGCCATTTAAGTGGCAATGCCATTACCCAAAGGTAAGCGTGGCACCGTACTGCTGCAGAATGTCTCGCCCCCAAAGGTTGATGTGCACGTCAAGAATGTGCGGTCGGGTCACCGCCGTGCCCTCAGCCCTTGGGATTGTGACTTCTACCCACTCTCGGCTCCTAAACGCTTCCTGGACGCCGCCTACCCCCCACACATCGGAGACCGGCTCAATGGCCCACTCCCTTGGCCACTGGCTTCTGCTTATCACACTGACATCTGCTCCGGTATCTAATAGGCCTGAGAATGATCGATTATTCAGAAATACCTCAATAACCGGGCGCTGTTTCCACTCAATGTTGGTCTCCACTGTCGCTAAGACCTGGTATCCTTGCGCTGCCTCACTGGCGCTCGAGCGGTCCTCTGACCGGGACTCGAAGCTGTCACTGAGCCCTCCCTGGCTCTCTGCTGGCGAGCGACAAGGAACCATGATCAGTTGCGCTAAGGTGTCTCCTTTGGGGATGGTTTGGGGCAGGTGTGTCCAAAGCTGAACTTGGAGAACGCCCGAAAAATTGGAGTCAATGACTCCTGGAATTATAAAAATTCCGCGTGCACCAGCTACACTACGGGGCAAAACTAAACCTATAAAGCCTCTGGGCAGGGGTCCCATGTACTGGGAATCGACCAGATAGACTGTGCCTGGCAGGTCGCATGTGACGTCCGCCTGGCAAGTCAATTCTAGTCCCGCGCTGCCCCTGGGGCTGGCCTGTGCCCTCGCAATGTCTGGGATGGGGTTGGACTCTACTCTGGCTCTGGGGAGTTCTGGGTGAAGGACGCCTCTGTTTGGACTGGGGCCAGAGAAATGCCCGTGTTCCGGTTTCCCAAATTCTGGCAATACCTGGCCCAATGATAGCCTTTCTTGCACTTCGGACAGAGGGTGTTCGGAGCCTTGGGACGGCTGGACTTTTGCCCGCCTCCCTTGGATCGGCACTCCCTAGCGAAGTGCGATCTTGCCACAATTGTGGCATGCTCCTTTGCTCTTACCATTAGGTCTTTTCCCTCCTTGCACCGCTGCCGCTAGCAGACCCATCTTATAGGATTCTGTGCCAACGTCGGCGCAAGCTCTAATCATGTCTGATAGGGTCAAGTCAGGACGATTGCCTAGGGACTGCAAGATTCTACGGCAGTCCAGGTTGGCATTGTCCTTGGCTAACTTAATCATGAGCTCTTCCTGGGCTTGCTCATTATCAATCTGCCTGCTAATGGCTTCTTCCAGGCGATTGATGAAGTCCATGTAGGGTTCCTGGGCTCCCTGCTTGATGGAGGTGTAATTTTTAGCCGCTTTGCCAGTGGCTGGGATCTTAAAGTAAGCCCTAAAGGCTGCCTCGGCTGACATCTCGAGAGTGGCGAGAGGCAGGTTGATCTGAGCATTGATTGACTCGAAATTACCCGAGCCATACAGCTACTCAGGAAGCACCGCGCCTCCCATCCTGGCAGCCCGAGTTTGCGCCTCTAGGCGGAACTCGCTGTCCCAGATCATGTACTGGCTAGGGGTCAGCATCATCCTCATGACGGCTTTCCAATCATGGGGGATCAACATGGTGGTCTCGCACACCTGCTGAAGCGTGCCCCTAGTAAAACGACTTTGGAGCCCTGTTTCTGCAATTGCCTTCCGCATAGCCATGAGCAGCTTATACGGGACTGGGGAATGAACAATCTGCTGTGCGCCCGTGAGCGCGTCCATTTCCATGCGGATTGGACATATCTGTCTGAGCTCAGCTAGTTCTTCTGCCGGCAATTCCCCCTTCCTAATCTCCTCTTCAATTGTGCGCTGAAGGGGACTCTTGGTAACTCGGGAACCCGAAGCTGTCAGAGGAGCGCCTGCGCTTCTCATGCCCTGCATTCCCTCGGTGACGTCTGCAGCTGTCACCGCGGGAAGGCTCCCTATGCTACTCTGCTGGTACTTGAATGTCGGATAGAGTGCGGTGGGCGCAGTCGGCTCGACTGGCTGGACTGATGACTTCTCTAACGGGGGTTCTTCCGCTTCTATCCGGACTGGCTCGATCTCAGCTAAGAGTTTCCTACACTTCCTCCATGTGCTAACTATCCCTCCTGGGGCCTTCGGGGGTTGCTGAATGCAGTCTCCTATCCGATCCCAGAGCTGTAGGGTTAACGTACCTACTTCTGGGCAAAGCAGGCAGTGCTCCCTAAGGTACGCCAAAAGTCTCGCTAGTTCCCTGCTGTGAAAGCGTAACTTAAATACCCTGGCCAGGATTTTAAACTCTTCCTCACGAGTTTTTTGGCTAGCGGATGGACTCTGTCCCTGAGAATAGGTCCCCATATTACCTGCGAGTTGTCCTCTGAAGTTTCCTCCTCGGGACGGGTTGACGCGTCTGGGGGCAAGGTAACTGGTTTTGGCAACGATTGTCTGGGTGGAGCTCGGAGCGTGGCCTCCTGCCACGGGCCCTCGGCAGCCTCTGCGCTGTCAGGGGCTCACAGCTGCCCTGAGCGGAACGCGTTTTTCCCTTTGGCGCAAGTCTCCCCGAAAGCCGGGAGCAAGGTGCAGGAATGCCTCTCTTGGAATGCCTCGCTGCTGGCCGTCCTTCTGACCGACTGGCTGCCGGCCAGAGTGCCGCGCTGTCCTCCGGGCGGACGGGTCGCGGTTCAAGCGTGGAACCGGACCGCGTGGTTCGCTACTCGTGAGTAGACCTCTCCTGGGCCGCTTTACTCATGAGTAAATCACGTCTCAGGGTCACCAGATGTAGGAATTGGGGCCACTGGGGTGGCCTTAATGTCCCGGAGGAGACTGATCAAGTGACGACATGAGGCAAAAGGAGCGAGATCAGATCAGTACTTTATTGGAAAAAGGCAACATCATTTATAGGGGGAAAAGCGCAACGGTGGCGAAACTGTCACCGGACAGGAAAATTACCTCACCCACGTACCCGGGTTAATAGGGAACCTCTCAAAGGGAAGTTAATTAACTTGGACAAACATGGAGCAAGGAAGACCATTGTTTAGGGTTTAAGCAAGGGTAAATATGGCTGATATTTACACCGGGGATTTCCTTGGCCAGAGGATGAGTGATTACTCTAATAGGTAACTGGGGTCTGCGAGATGCTTGCTCGGCAGAATCGTCGGTCAGGCTACAAGCGGCCGAATTAATCCCTATCATTAATTCACCCCCCTTATGCCCTGACAAGGGCCAGAGGCCAGGAGTTTGCTCACTGGTTTAACCTCTGCCAGAAGCCACTGATGCCCAACCGGGCACGGGGAATCTTCACATGGGGTCTTAGGCGTATGTCTCTGTGTGTAAAATGCTATTAGAGATGTGCTTGGTGGAAGCTTTTGCTTCTGTTTGGGCTCAATTTCTTTTTTGGGGGAGCCTCTTTTGTCTTTGGATTTTCTGTCCACCTCTCCTTTTGCTTATCCACAAAAGGAAGCACCACTTTCAAGAGATTTCAGTTCCATTTTTTCCACTCAGTGAGGACAGAGAAGAGCAGGTTAGCTGTTTGTTGGTATACTCACCCATGGATCAAGCAAAGGTAATCTGATAGCCATCTGATATTTTTGTGAGCCTCTCTTTAATTAAACTGACTGAATCAGATTTCAAAGCTATTCTGATAACAGAATAGAAATTGGGTTTGTATTTTTAAAATAGTGACATAGATTTCTCTGTGTGCTGTCTCCTGGAGGGTGGGTGGCAGTGATCCATTCTGGGTTGTTACTGGGCAAGTATTGTGTTTTAGTCAAAACAATCTGACCTCGTGTTCTGAGGAAAATGAAACAA
Source organism: Bradypodion pumilum (assembly GCA_035047305.1). Classification (NCBI taxonomy): domain Eukaryota; kingdom Metazoa; phylum Chordata; class Lepidosauria; order Squamata; family Chamaeleonidae; genus Bradypodion; species Bradypodion pumilum. The sequence continues at coordinate 181,884,985 of JAWDJD010000004.1, read as the reverse complement.
GTTTTGATAGACATGGGAGCACTGTGTAGAGATTGGCTGGAGTCCTTTAAAGTAAGTCTTGTTCGACAAGATAAAAAGGAAGTAGCTCTTCTGCTACATGCTGTGTAAGTCTCATAGAGTGTGCTGTGAACTCTGCAATCATGTAGTCACTTTTAAGTTAAGAGGGGGCACTCAGGGCTTCTACACTTAGATAGTTTTTCATTATTTTAAATATGCTTTCTGAACTGAAAAAGCTTCATTTGCCTAGAATTGTTTTGCTTCCTGAAACTAAGAAATTTGTAACTGGTTTTGCTACAATATATTGTTAAGAAACATGAAGATGACTGGAGTTGTTTATTTTTCTATCTGCTGGCTTACTAACAGGTCAGTTAGTTACCTTCTAACTCAGGTCAGGACATGTGAGAAGGCAAGCTAAAATCCTGGATTGCTTAGCCACAGGGTGTCAATTCAGGTGTGGACTCACTTACTTGTAGGCCTACTCAGGAGCAACGGGTCCATCACATTCATTTGTGTTCCACCTCCTAAACACACACATTATTACTAACCCCCAAGTCTCAACTCTACCTGCTATCATGTATTGAGAAACAGAATATTTGTGGGGCTCATTTGGTGTACAAAGTGGCAGAGAAGATTCATTCAGCCCCCAAATGCTCCACTGAAAGGCACTCTTTCTGAAGCTGTTTGTCTAGAAGTCGCCTTTGGGGTTTGGCTGCATGTAACATGTGTTACACTCAGAAGATAATTTTATCTCCATTCATCACAGAACCTCATCAACATCCCCCTGGCATTTTAAATAACTTAGCCCCCGCAGACTTTGCAAAAACACATTGAGGGGTTTCTTCTGTCAGGAAAGGCAAAGACATTGATCTTGGGTCTCAGGGGTCCCCAGACTTGGGGTACCCATGTGGGGCGATCCCTCTATGTTCAGTGGCCTGCTTTTCCCAAGTTACACCCTCCTCACTCCCTTTAACTTAAAATGCGAAAGATGGACTTCTGCGCCTTAGGCAGGATTGTGGTAGCAAGTATGGTAGCAAGGCTGAATAACAGTCCATTATATAATATTTCCACCTTCCCACATAGAGAGAGAGAGAGAGACAGAGCTTTTCTCTGGCCTTGGGAACTGCCCTCCAATAGATTTACCTTCAAAGGCAAAGATGTCTCAAAAAGATACTTTCCCAGGCCTGCCTGTGGATCAGAAAAGTTTACTCCCTTTCCATCTCCATAAAGACCTTATCAGCCCTTGAGAAAAGTCCCCTTCCCAAGGCTGCGCTGATTCAAAGATGTAGCCTCTGGTTTGGCCTTATCTCAGGTCTGCTCTGCTTTGTAAAACACTCCCTCCTGGTTCAAAGACAAGGCTCTCTCAATGTCTTTGAGACTTTTTATTGAAGAAGAATTCTCATCCAAAAATTATATCAAAATGAAGATCAAAGCAATCAATCTAACTCTACTTTGAATGCTAACTATACTAAGTATAATCCAGAGAGAGGACTCCCTATACCTAACCTAACTTGAACAAGCTAAATAAAATAAGAAATAACTAAGTCTCTAAGTTGTCATTTCTTCTGTTAGATTCTAAGTACTTTTCCTCAGATGGTGTCGGCAAAGACTCAGAGCTGCTAATGCGCTGGGCTTTGGGCTGGAAACACCCATTAGGATTTGTTCCCTATGGGTCCATGATGCTGGTGTAAAAGGACGTAGACTTGCACCCACTTCCAATATGTGCTCTTCAGCCCTAAAATTTCAGGGTTTAAATATGTTTTTGGAGTCCTCACACCTCCCTTTCAGAATGTTAAGCATGTGAGATTACAACATTGTTTTGACTAAGTGTTGTTTACCCAAACAGGTGTCAATGATGTAACCAAATTCCCAGACATGAGATGATATAACTTCAAATTCTCAGATGTCTATGCAGGTATTGTTGTCACCCTGTCTCCAGATGTTGGATGTCCCATAATCCTATGTGAAAGTCACCTTTCTCCTTTCTCTAAAGTGGTGGGTGATTGACCAATTGTAACCTTGGGAATCTCCCTTGTTATGCAAGTGTGAGCTCCCTCACAGGTGTCTAATTGATTGGTATTGCTGTTTAGCAACCTAAATACTTAGTGATGTATTATTGTGTGGAATGTGTTTGGTGTGCAGATGACATCAGTGTCTTTCTTTGAGAGTTAGCTATCCTCAAACCTGCAAAGAATATACTATGTGAATCTTAACACTTAATAAATGTGATGTTTTCATTCCTTGTGATTCTATTATAATTATTGATTCATTATTTTGATGTGGGGTTGATATTTGTATTATTGTGGATTGTTTTGCCTTATACTGTATTTACGTATATCATTGTATTTATTATTGTAATTTGAATATTGTATCTTATTTTTAAACCCTGTGGGTGTCCTGGGGTCATTTATATGTTGTTAGCCACCCTGAGTCAGCCATGTGTTGAGTAGGGCGGGATATAAAATTGAATAATAAATAAATTTTTGAAAATGTAAATAAAATTATAATATGAAACCATCCCTTGTGATTATCATGACACCTTCTGCTACTGTAATACCACATCTGGGTAGCAGCATCCTCCCACCTGGCATTAGACTTTAAAATAGATAGGCCACATGTGGCTCCTAAAGACTACTTTGTGGGCCCCAGCACCCAGCCCTATTAGACCTCTTTGACCAACTATTAAAAAGCAGGGGGAGAGAAAGGAAAGAGAGCAGTGATTCACTGTTAAAAGAGCTGTAGGTCTCCCTGCTGTAGGTCTCTCTGTGTTCGGTAGCACTCCTTATCTTCCATAACCCAATGGGTTGTTATTGTGCCCTTCTTTTTGCTTTGCTAAATCACTGTGGGTACCTATGTCCTTGGAAACGATAGTATTCCAAGGGTCATGATAAATGACACCTAAAAGTCCTAAGAAATTATAGTTCTAATAATTTAACAGTGTTAAAGAAAAGAAAGAAGGCAGCAGGGGAACACACACAAAGGAGTTGAAGACTCCTTTGCATGTTTCCAGGAATCAAGGGCATAAAGCAGGGTTTCTAAACCTGTGACCCACGGACCGGATGCGACCCACAGTGCCATTTCATGTGGGGACCCCACCGCCTCCACCACACCAGGAAGTGCCATGTGGTGGAGGAAGGGCAAAATGGCTGTCCAGCCCACAAAGCTGTCTGTGGGAATGTGACATGGCCCCCAGCTTAAACAGGTTGAGAACGCGTGGCATAAAGAGACCTGCTGCAAGCTACATGGCTAAAATGAATTAAATCTGAATTATCTTGTTTACGTGAGACCATTCTGACCTGAGCTCAGGAAGTTTTCACATCACTACAAAAATGGAGGTGTCAATGCATGAGATCTTGGCCATGGCAAGCAGGCTTAGCATGGTATGGACCCATATTCCCCCTGTGCTCACTGCTTAGACTACTGCTAGACACTGCCAGACATCAGAGCTTACAAGAAGCTGCCTGGGAAAGAACCAGCTGCTAGAAATTGGTAAAAAGCAGCCTTATCTTCCCATGGAAAAATATAAACTTTTTATCCCTGATGTTTTGTTAGGTATCTGTTACCGTTTTGCCAATTAGTGAAATATAAACATCAAGAAGTAGGCAGTTGCTTTTTGATCTTTGCCCCCAAAAAGTGCCCTTAACCTGCCCTTAGGAAATACTGTTAGCCCCTGGCCCCTGTCAGCTTCCGAAGGGGGGAGGCTGAGTTGTTTGCTCAACTTGGGTTCGGCCAACAGGCATGACTGCAACTCCTGTTTTGGGTGCCTCCTGGTAGAAGCTGACACAAGTAAATCCTTATCAGGACCACCACACATTTCCCTATTCCTCAACCCCTTATCTGCCCCTGACCATCTGGGTTGCCCTCTCTGACATATACTCAATGTGCATCCTCCGATATGTTGCCAATGTAAGCAACACCCTATTCTTGAACCTGTCTTCCTGTCAGATGTGTGACGACTGTGCGACTGCACTAGGCACATACATGTTGAGGTTTCATCAGGAATAAAAGGGCTGTCCACGATCTCTCATACCTGTCAAGTATCTCGTTTTTCCCAGGAAAACCCCTTATTTTTACCTCTATTCCCGCCCCCTCCCATTTTATTAATTTCTCTGTAATATCCCTTTTTTTAAAAAAAAAAATTCTGATCTCAAAGGGCAAAGCTTCAGTATGTTTTTCTGGCCACCAGAGGTCGCTGTGTGGAAGGGGAGAGAGAGAAGGTGGTGGGGGCATTCTGTAGTTAGTTTCTCTTTCATTTGCCTTCCCTGCCACATGGTCGTTCATCATGGAGGCATCATTTTTGCTGCTGATGCTGTTTGGAGCCACCATGGGATGGGGAGTCTACTCTAGAGGTGGGCGATATTTCATATATGCAGGGGCAAATCAGTGAGAGACTTCTCTCTCACTCTCATGGCTTATGGAGCTGTTTCTGCCCTGCCTGCCGGCTGGAGGCTTTAGTTTCTGTTCTAGAGTTAACTTGGGAGGGGTGGGGGGTGGGGGATGGTGCTTGATCACTATATGAGAGAGAGAGAGAGAGAGAGAGAGAGAGCACCCCACCTTCTAACAAACCATCTGGAGGGAGATTAACTCCTCAGCTACTGGGAGGCTTCTTGGAAACTACAGAGCTTGCTTTTTACTTCTTTACTAATTCCCTTCCTTAAGCTGGATCTGACATTTTCAGGTGTTGGTGCTTCAATTGGTTGCAGTGAGGAACAAATAGATTGGTTAATTTGGGGTAATTAATCCCTTGCTCCTCCACCCTAATTGGGGGGTGGGGGGAGTGTCCAGCCATATGCAGGGCTAGTTCATTAAAGCCAAGCTGCTTACAAGCATTTGGTAACCCTAGGGAGGTGGTTTACTATTCTGCACTTTCTTTGCTTCCCAGGAAAAAAACATTAATTAAAAATGAGTAAGGTAAAGGTTTCCATTGCTCATCTGTTTCAAAGCCGAAGAGCCAGTGCTGTCTGTGACTGCAGATGTTTCCATGGTCATGTGGCAGGCATGACTAGACACCTGAGCACACGGAACGCTGTTACTTTCCCACCAAAGTGGTCCCTATTTATCTACTTGCAATTTCTTGTTTTCGAACTGCTAGGATGGCAGGAGCTGGGACCAAGACGGGAGCTCATTCTGTCCTGCAGTACTCGGGAATCGAACTGCTGACCTTCTGCCTCCCAGTCAGCATTTTAGTCACTTAAGCCACTGAGTAAACAAGAAAGAAAACAAAACAAAAGTCCCCCAAGAAGATGGGGAAAGGGTTCTTTGGCCCACACAGCTTTGTGTCCATTGCATCTACAATACCATCTAGCCATCTTATTTTTGGCCACCCCCTTCTTTTGTCCTCCACCTTTTCCAGCATCAAGACTTTCTCAAGTGAATCCTCTCTTCTCATTTGATGTCCAAAGTACTTTAGCGTCATCTTTACTATTTGACCTTTAATGATGCAGTCATGGTTGATTTCTTCTAGGATCAACCTATTTCTAACACCACATTTCAAAGGCATCTATTTTTCTGTGCTCAGCTTTCCTAATGGTCTAGCTCTCACACCCATACATTACCACCGGGAATACCATTGCTTTGACTATGCAATTTTTTGTTTGCAAGATGATGCCTCTACTTTTAACTATGTTCCCCAGGTTTCTCATAGTTTCTCAGTCGCTTTTTTATTTCACAGCTGCAATCACCATCTGCAGAGATCTTTGATCCTAAGAAAGTAAAATCTGCCAGTCGTATCCAACTCTAGGGTGCAGTGCTCATCTCCATTTACAGCCAAAGAACCAGTGCTGTCTGTGTTTGCAGACATTTTCATGGCCATGTGGCAGGCATGACTAGAGCCCAACAAGTCACATGGCTATATTTGGCCATGCCCACAGATTTGGCCACACCCACAGAGGGGTGTGGCCAAATTTCCCTTATTTTCAAATCCAAAACTTGACAGGTAGGATCTCTCAGTATCGCCTCATCCCGATGCCTTGACCTTGCGTGTGCATGATTCTCATCACTACAGGCAGTACCTAGATATACTTAAGGAACAGGTTTTTAAGAAGTATAAAATATAAGGAGCTGAGATGCTTTGGTTCATTGAGTCTGGGCATAAATTTAGATCTGAGGAGAGGGTCCACAGCTACAGCTGCTGTTTTCAGGGGCTCCTGGCAAGCAGAGGTCTGAAAGTTCTCTTGACTATTTTTCTGTCTATGCTTTCTGAGTAAGATTTATACCTTTCTTTTAGTTTGCTCATTGTCTCCAAATCCAAAAGAACCCCTTGTGTGCATGGACAAGACAGATGTATCTATTAATGTGTTCCACGTGCCTGGATAGGCTTGATGTCTTTAGAAAGCTTTTACTCTGTGCTTTCCTTGTAAATATCTCGTTCAAGGTTCCCTAGAAATTAATAGCCTCCTTGGATTTTTTGCACCCCTGTTTTATAATATACAAGAAAGTATGTGTTCATTCAGGCTATATAACTATTATCTCTCCATTTTTGCAGACTGCTTTTAAGAGCCAAGTGGAAAAAAGAGGAGACCACTCCAGGAAAAATAATCTTTTCTCATTCTTGAATGGTATACATGGAGGTAAACTTCCTGCATATCTACACTACAAGTATATATAGCTGGTACTTTAGTTGAACTTCTGTTTGTGTCTCTGAATCCTGTAACTGTAGCTAGTGAGCCTTCCTGTCATTTGCTGTTTTCGTGTTCATAATACTTAGCCCAAGGTCAACTAATAAGCATTGTGGATAGGTGATTTGGGCTTCTAGACCTTTTTTATTTTGTAACCTAACATACCATGTAATGTTATTATGGAACGAAGAGGTAAACATAATTATTTCAGCCAAACATTCTAAAGGGATGATATTCTGAAGACTAATTATTGTTCCAGGGACAAAATATATGGTAGCTAAAACTCATTGCTGTTGTCACAGCTTCTCTTTTGGTTCAGCTTTAGGGCTAAACTGTATGTTAGAGATTACCTCTCATTACAGCCCAAATCACATTAGTGTTCTGGAGACATGGTTCAGGCAGACTTCTGGGACTGAGGAATCAGACCTGCAAATGAAGAATGTGATTGTGCGCTAAAGACCAATCAACAAAACAAAGCAATATAATTTGCTTTGAAGAGCTTGTCCTATGGAAGTCACACATCCAACATTCAAGGAATTCTCTTTTCAAAGCATGAGTCATGTATAACATATGACATATTCCTAAAGTGGAGTAATTGCATATTACCCTGGATTCCTTGTAGGAAGAATGGGGAAAAGTGAAGTGCTGCTTTACTGCAGGGGCAGGCAATTTCAGCAAGACTGAGGTTTGTTTTTTCAAAGTGGCCAGATGGTAACTATTTCATTCCCAAAGGGTCATGGCCAATGTGGAAAACACTTGCAAGGCCAAAACAGCTAATTCTCCTTTTTTATCTTTACATTTTAAACTATCTCAGTCTAGTCTTCTTCATAGGGTTGTTGTAAGCACAAAAGGAAGTAATTTGACAAATACTGTCTTGAGTTTCAAGGATTCCAAGGACAACTCCACAGTAGTAAAGAAGGATATACAATACACAACATTTGTTTCTACCCCTGGTTTCAGTTTTATTTAATGGAAAATGGATGCAAAGGAATTTGTGCATGTAGCCCACTAAGGCAATTGTCTATAATGGTATTATTTCTTGACAGAATGGATGAAATTTTTAGACACACTTCAGAGAGACAGAGGCTGAAGCCCTCAGAATTTCAGGCAGACACATTGTAATGGCTTCTGAACAAGGTTTTTTTTTTAAAGGACATAGTTACTTCCCTGATTTTGTTTTGTTTCCTTTTATTTTCTGGAAAGTAGTAAAATGTTAGAGGAATGGGTAAAATGAAAAACACCTTTAGTGTGCTTAGGAGTGTAGGTGTTATGCTCAATTAGTAGCAAATTCACAGAAAGTTTAAGTTTTTTATCCTTATGCAGTGATTGAGTGGCACTTTATTGAAAAAAATATACTGAACTGTACCTTATAAAGTGTTCACTACAGTGTTTGTGCAAATTATACAATTGGAGGCATTAAAGCCAGAGTAGAGAAGTAGTTTGGAGTGGCAGCTCCAATCCTGACAAAATGATCATTTATTCTGGACCATTCCCCAGTGTCCATGACATTGTTTTTCTCACCCCTTCCTTTGTTTCTTCCTCTGCTCTAACTGGTTACTGTACTTAAAGGAGATCACCAGGATTCACATCTTTAATGCACCTCAAAACAAAAGGTATGTCATCAATGATAACTTATTTTTACAAGAAATTGGAATCTAAATAAATTGACCTTGTGGGGCTTGGCCTTTGAAGCAGGCCTGGGGTGGCTATTTTGGACACCAGGACAAGTCCTGGTGCACCACAGGGTCTGGTGCCCCCCAGAGGCGGGCAGAGGTATGACACCAGGTGGTTACACAATGGCGCAGGTCAATTTCCGCCCAAATCAGAACCTTTGAGGCAGCAGGGCACTGTTTCTGTGGGGCGGGTATTGCCATGCACCAGTGCCCCCTCGCCATGGCCTCGGTCACTCCGCACCCAACTCCATAGGCCCCTCCCCCCTGTCTACCGCCCTTTTACCATAATCAGCATACCCCTGCTTTGAATCACTTTTTAAAAACTTGACTTAAAGACCTAATTAAATCAGAAACCTCTGACACATAAATGAACTACCCACTGAAAGTTCCGTAGTGCTAGAACAAAAACAAGTCTTTCATCTAGAAACAAAAAAAGCACGGGAAGGCAGAGAATAATGTCATTGCATTGGCTGAAATCCTGTTGCTTAGCATAAAAAGTTGCACTAAATTAGGTCCATTTGAATAATAGAAAATTATAGATGAATTAACTCATTGATTCAATGAGCCTACCCTGGTACAACTTACTATGGAAAGCACCAGGATTTCAGCTGTTGTGTCATGTGAATAGCAAGTTTAATACCAAAACCAACTGCTTGGCTTTCTGTGCAACTTTTGCTGAGTTAGGAGCTTTAGAACTTGTCCTGACAGGCAATGTCCTGTCTTCAGGCTGTTTTGGGGTGGGGTGTTCGACTACCTCCCCCCTTCCCCCACAATGTCCAAGCACATTGGATGCTGGAGTACTCCCAGTTGTCCCCAAGATGTGCCTGATATATGCCATTCCCAGGGACCATAGATTCTGGAAACAGCATATATACAGTAGGAGCCTTGCAACCAGCAAAGGCTACTTCCAGGATTAACATCCAGAATGTTGAAGGGGCTAAAGATATTGAAATTAAACACTTTCCCTGCTCCTCTACAGAAGCATATATGTATATTTCCCCCTCATATCTGATTGTGCTGGGAGTTTTTCAATCAGCGCTATTGAGGAAAAGGAAGAAAAAAATAGTTATTTTACTCTCCTGAGTAATGCAGTGCAATAATGATCAGATAGGAAGGAAAAAATAAACTTTCCCTGCCTCTATACAGATGAGTGCTGTCTGTCTTATGCAATTTCACAATACAGACAGAGGTCACTTGTGCTGTTTGGATGGAGGAAACAGGTTAAACATGATTTAGCTCCTCCTCCATCCTCAAATGACAAGAGTTGGTCAGTATGGGCAGACCCTTAGTTAGCAGTTTCACAAGGGACTGACTCTTGACATGAAGACTCAAAAGAGTTTTGTAGCACTGGTTGGAGAGTAAATTGTTCCTCCTTGTCTTCCCAGACTTGCCAAAGCCAAGTGCAAGATAGCAAGGTCAGTCAACTTTATTCCCCAAAAGTGAGACTTTTTAGAGAGAAGGTGAGATGGCCAGGAAATCTCTATGAGTCCGATTAGGCCCACAGGCCCAGAGTTCCATGTATTTTATAGGGAAACATGTTAGGCATAGTCTATATCAGGAGTTCTCAACCTTTTTAAGCCAAGGGCCAGGTCACAATCCCTCAGACAGTTTCAGGGGCCGGACAACCATTTAGCCCTTCCTCCACCACATGGCATCTCCTGGTGTGGTGGAGGTGGTAGGGGGGGCCACATGAAATGGCACCATGGGCCACATATAACCCACAGGCTGCAGGTTGAGAACCTCTAGTCTATATAATACAGTACATGTTCATTTCAGGCACCCATCAGCCATCTCCATATTTACAACAGCTTTTATAATTGTAATTTTTGGTGATTCGCTGGGGAAAAATAAATATACAATAGTATTTTTATTATTATTTTAAAAAGCTATACTTAAGCTTCTCATGCTATCATCTTATGTTTAAAATAAAATATTTTATACTCACTGACAAATTACATTCAGAATATTTCAAGTTATCCCCCCCCCCCCCCCCCATCAGCAGATTCGGATATGAGATGATCGGAAGATACCTCTCAGAGGAATCAATTCTATGGTTAGAGAACAATAGTCATGAACTTACAATTGTACAATGTAACATAAAAACATAAGAACAGCCTTGCTGGAACAGGCCACAGCCCATCCAGTCCAACATTCTGTCTCACACAGTGGCTCACCATTTCCTTCAGGGTATTCCCAAGCAGATGCCTTCACCTGCTTAGGATTCCCTGGAAATGGCATGGAGAGGTATCCTGCCTATCTCTCCAACCCAGAGGTTGTTCTTGGGTATCCATAATTATAGCCATTGATACCCTTGTCCTCCATGAACTTGTCTAATCTTTTCTTGAAGCTGTCAAGACTGACAGCTGTCACCACTTCTTCTGGCAGATCCTCTGGGTGAAAAAGTACTTTCTCTTATTTGTTTGAGAACTAGCACCCAAAAGTGCACCCTAGTTCTAGTGTTACGTGATAGGGAAAACAATTTTTCCTTATCTACTTTGTCCACACCATGCATGATTTTATAAACTTCAATCAGGTCACCTCTTTACATGCCATCGTTCAAGAGCGGAGAGGCCCAACCATTGCAGCCTCAGATGGTAAGGAAGGTGTTCCAGTCCCCTAATCATTCTGGTTGCCATCCTCAGCACTTTTTCCAACTCCATAATATCCTTCTGGAGGTATGGCGACCAGAACTGTACACAGTGTTCCAGATGGGGCCTCACCATAGATTTTTAAAGAGGCAAAATGACACTTGCTGACTTCTTTTCTATACCCTTCCTAATGATCCCTAGCATTGAGTTTGCTTTTTTCACTGCTGAGGCACACTGGGTTGACACCTTCATTGAGTTGTCCACCAAGACACCAAGGTCCCTTTTCTGGTTTGTCGCAGAGAGTTCAGACCCCATCAGTTTATAAATGTAATTGGGGTTTTTTGCCCCAACATGCATCACTCTGCACTTACTAATGTTGAAGCTCATTTGCCACTGTTTTGCCCACTCCCCCAGTTTCAAGAGATCCCTCTGGAGCGCCTCACAATCTCTCACAGTTTTCACTACCCTGTATAATTTAGTGTCATCAGCAAATTTTGCTACCTTGCTATTTACTCCTACTTCTAGATCATTTATGAAGAGGTTGAAAAGCAGGGGTCCCAGTACTGAACCTTGGGGGACCCCACTCTTTACTTCCCTCCACTTGGAGAAGTGTCCATTTAGTGCTACCCTCTGTTTCCTGTCCCTTAGCCAGTTGCTGATCCAGGACAAGACCTATCTCTTTATTCCATGACTGGTAAGTTTATTCAAGAGCCTTTGGTGCGGGACCTTGTCAAAAGCCTTCTGAAAGTCCTGATAAACAATGTCAACTGGATCCCCTTTATCCACATGCTTGTTGACACTCTCAAAAAATTCCAACAGATTACTGAGGCATGATTTGCCCTTGCAAAAGCCATGTTGGCTCTCCTTTATCAGCGCCTTCTCTTCTATGTGCCTATTAATTCTATCTTTTAGGATGGTTTCCATCACTTTACCTGGGACATATGTCAAACTGAAAGGTCGGTAATTTCCTGGATCACCCCTGGATCCTTTTTTTGAAAATTGGTGTTACATTCCCTACCTTCTAGTCATCAGGCACAAAGCCTGATTTGAGGGAAATATTATATATTTTAGCTAGGAGATCAGCAATTTTATCTTTAAGTTCCCTGAGAACTCGTGGATAGATGCCATCTGGTCCTGGTGATTTGTTAGCATGCAAGGACCTCCTCCCTGGTTATTTCTAACTGGCTTAATTCTTCGGTTTCCCTCCCTACGAAGATAGGCTCTGTTTTGGGCATGTGGTCTCTGTCTTTGCCTTCCATTGTCATCTAATGGTCCAATGGCCTTCCTAGTTGGGTTCTTCTAATGTAACTTGTTTTTAATTCAGAGAATAGTCTGAGTCTAGATGTCCATGAGACCACACTGGAGATATCTTTCTTCACTTCTGATGAATGCTGGGAGACAAATTACATGGTACAGTGGGCACCTCTTTAGAGGTAGGGCTTTCCCGAGGACTGGGAGAACAGGTGCTTTTATTCAGCTCTGTGCCTTACATTCTATGTGATTGGTGGTCACTTCAAAGTAAACAGAGGCTAGGTTTGCAAGCTACCAACTCCTAAGTGCAAGCTGAATACCTTCTCCAATGTAGTTTGTTTCCATTTTGGATCTGGGATTCAAGCTAATACACATATATATGTTCTAAGGCAGTGATGGCCAACCTTGGCACTCCAGGTGTTCTTGGACTTCAATTACCAGAACTCCAAGTCAGCACTCCTGCTGATCAGGGCTTCTGTGAATTGAAGTCCAAGTCTGGAGTGCCAAGGTTGGCCATCACGGCCTTAGAACATATATACAGTATCTTGTTAGGACCTGAGATAGCAGACAGCTATGAGGCATGATTGCTTAAAACCTATCAAAGGTTTGCTGGAAGCTGAAGTTGCTTGAGGAGGGATACATGACTGCACAATCAGAATTCCCTGAAGCAAAAGTGATAGACAGGGTCCCAGGTGAATTGGACTATAGATCTGACTGAGGGTCTTTCCTCCCAGTTTCTATCTTGCATTCAGTTCAACATAATTTGTCTTGGGATACAAAAGGATTAGGACAAGAGATATCCTCTCATGCTGAAAGTACGCCTCCAGGGACCTAGGAGGGGGTAGTGATGGCAGATTCATTTCTCAGAGACATAGCGGATGACTACTCTGTCAAAAACCTTGGTATTTGCTCCTCTTCAATGAATTAGAAGAGTGGGTGGGGGTCACTACTTGCATGATACAAAAGTTAAATCAAATTCATCATGGGTTTTTTCATTCAAAGCAGTTTTTTCTGTGCTACATGAGGGCTTACAATTTTTTCATAAAAAAATTGGATAGAGGTTTTTTATGCATCTATGCTGCATGCACAATAGAGAGAGGAGAGCGGTATATTTGTAGGCAGAATTTTAGTGATTTTTAGCTCTTGGGCAAGATGTTCAAGTCTGTGATAACACACACCTGTGGTGTTTCCTCTGTCCTTTCTGTCCTGTCCTATCATCTTCCTTTTAAAAAAATAAATTAAGAAAAGTTATATTACTCCATATAACCTCATTGCTAGATCTTTGATCTAGAGATGGCTTATTTGTTTGGTTGTTTCTTTTAGGACCATTATGGGAGACATTCCCACTCTGGGCAGTGTGCATCATTAAAAAAATAAAAATACAGTGGAACCTTGGTCAACAAATGGCTCGGTTAACATAAAAATCACATAAGAAACAGAAATCCATAGAAAATAGTGGCTCGGTTTACGGATCCCCCCCCCCCAATGGATTAATTGGTTTTCAATACATTCCTATGGGAAACTGCATTTCTGTTAATGTATTTTGATTTTTAATGCATTTCTATGGGAAATTGCATTTGATGTGAAATTTGGTTAAAGTAATTTTTGCTGTAAGAAACATCCCAGAGAACATATTAATTACGTTAACTGAGGTTCCACTATAATAGAAAACTTACAACCCCAAGCCAAGCTAATGTTGACATAACAAGCAACACTAATAATTAACCAACAATAAGAAGAAAGTAAATACTGTATTGTATCCAGTAAAATTAAACAAAATTCACTTAATCAATGAAGTCAAATTTGTTGGATGGAAAACTCTTTTAAAGGCCTCCTTGAATAAAGTAGATTTAAGTTGTTTTTTGAATGTATCCAGGGATGGGATCTGGAGCAACTCCACTGGCAAGGGTGTTCCATAACATGTGTGCTGTCACAAGGCCCAGTTCCTTGTTAGAGTCTTCTTAGCTAACTTTGATGGCAGCACCTGGAGCTGCCCTATTTGAGAGGATTGAGAGATGTGGGCAGACATCTTTTGGGAGAGACATTCCAAGAGATAACAGGGTGCTAAACTATATAGGGCTTTGTATGTTAATTTTAACCCCTTGTGCCTGGTATGGAATGGGTAACCAGAGCCAGTGGGCCAGAGCTAGGGTGATATGACTGAATCAGTCTAGCCGCAGCATTCTGGACCTGTTGTAGTATCCATATCAGGATCAAAGGTAACACCATGTAGAGAGCATTACAGTAGTCAATTATTAAGACAACCAATGTATGGACCAGTGTTGTTGGGGATCGCCTGTCTAAGTATCTGGTGGAGCTGAAATGCAGCTTTCAATATAACTTACTAGCATATTTTGCCTGGCAGTGCCGGGCTTTGTAAAATTGTGTTGGATAGTAAAGGGTTTCGTTTTTTTCTTGAACCAATGGTGCTGGGCTGTTTTAAATGGTGTTGAAAGGTTTTGTGATTTTGTGGCTTCGAGGCGCTGCATCCGCCTGCGGTGGACTTGCACTCCCAGTGTGTGTTTTATTTTTATTTTTTGCATGCTGGCTTCCTCAGTGCTGGGCTCTTTAAATTGGTTTTAGAAGGTTTTTGTTTTATGTTTATGCAAATTTTAATTTAATTTAATTTATTTAATGTAAATTAAATTTTTTAATTTAAAATTTTATTTTGGGTTTTTAAATCTTTATTTTTACGCATTTTTTATTTTTTTGGTTTTTTTGAGTGAAAAGTGATTTCTGGGTTTTTTGTATTTTTTGAGATTAGTGTGAATATTTTTAAATGTTTTGATATCTTATTTGATTAATTTGGGAATTAATCTTATTAGTTTCAATATTTTTGAATGTTTTTTCTCTTGTGGCCTCTGGGTGGGGGTGGTGAGCTTTTCTTCCTCTCTACAATTTTTCTCTTCTGTCCTCTGGGTGTCCTCTGCGTGTAAGTATTTTCATTATTTTCTCAGTTGAGTGAAGACGTCTCCTGGTAAGCTCTCTGGTGGGTTTTTTTTGGGGGGGTGTTGGGTTTTTGGGGGGGTGTCTTTGTGATGTTTTTGTGTTTCTTTTTGACTGTTTTTGTGACTGTTTTTGAATGTTTTGTGTGTACTGTTTTTTAGGGGGGTGTCTTTTTTCCCCGCGGGCCAGGCTTGAACCCTGGCCCGTGGAAAGAAAATGGCAGGGGTGGTCCTTTTTCTTCGTGGGCCAGGCTGGATCCCTGGCCTGTGGAAAGAAAAGGGCAGGGGTGGTCTTTTTGGGGGGAGTTTCGTGGGCCAGGCTCTATCCCTGGCCCGTGGAAAGAAAAGGGCGGGGGTGTCCTTTTTTTCAAGGGCCAGGCTCAATGGGTGGCCCGTCGAAAGTAAGGGCAGCGGCGGTGGGTTTTTTTTGTCATTTATTTTTCGCGCGCAGGCTGGCCCATCAAAAGGAAGGGCAGCGGCGGCAGGGGGGTTTTATTCGTTTATTTTTCACACGCCGGCTGCCTCAGCGTTCTGTGTGCTAATGGCGTGCAGGACGCTGGGGCTTGTAGGTTTGCGTGCGCGTGTTTGGTTACTGCAGCATTTTTTCCCTGTGGCTTTTTTTTGATTGGCCACAGCGCGTTTCCGAATGTTCCTTTTGCCACATCTGATTGGCTCTGGTGCGGCGTGGCACAAGGAACATTGGGAATTGAAGTTCCCTTTTTTTGTTTGTGTCCAGGGGGCTCCTGTCCCCCGGCCGAAAATTTCAACCCGACAGTTACCTGCAAACCCCGTTCGGGCGAGTGCACGGAGGCTCGGACGGGGCTAGTGGGGCCTGGTGCAACATCCTTTGTCACATTCCAACGGTTAATGCACCATTTTATAGGTATAGATAGTGCTAAGTAAAATCCCGAGTTACGAAAAAAATCGGTTCCCTGGCCTATTTCGTAATTCAATTTTTTTCATAACTTGAGGCATGCATTAAAAATAAATTAAAAAACAGAGAGATTTCCTACCTTCTGGCTGCTGCTGCTTCCTTTTCTTACACTTTCGGCGGAGTGGGTGAGTGGCTGGGTGTGATTTTTAGTGCACAAAATGGCATTATGGGTGCTAAAAACTGAATTTTCATATGTCGGGGTATTTCGTAGCTCAGGTGTTTTTCCATAAGTCGGGACCCCGGTTTTTGAAAATACCATTTTGTAACTCAAAAATTTCATATCTCAAGGCGTTTGTAAGTT
This sequence comes from Bradypodion pumilum, assembly GCA_035047305.1. Classification (NCBI taxonomy): domain Eukaryota; kingdom Metazoa; phylum Chordata; class Lepidosauria; order Squamata; family Chamaeleonidae; genus Bradypodion; species Bradypodion pumilum. The sequence continues at coordinate 181,868,679 of JAWDJD010000004.1, read as the reverse complement.
GGGTTTTACTTGTGTTTCCATCCATTTAATTATTGAAAAATAAAAGAGCAGGAAACACATAAGGGAAGGATGGGTGGAGACAGGATCATGTGAAGGAAGAAAAGAAGGGGGCTGTGAGTTGAATTGGAATGCCAATTTCATCGCTAGTGTAGAACTGAACTTCTGATTCAATCAACAAGCCCAATGTGAGCACTTGTTATGATTCTAGTCATAGCTGAGGCTGCAAATCAAAGCACAGCAGAAGCAAATTGCTCCAAATTGGCTTTCCCACATAGTCATATCCATAGACATTTAGGGTTTTTTTTTGTTTTTTGTTTTTTAGACACTGCGGAGTTGAACTTAGACTCTGTCTAACTCCACTTGACATGCAAGGGTAGAATTATGAGGTCCTGGAAATTCATTTTAGGTTGCTACATTGGAGGTTCAAAGTAAGGACCCTAGCTTCCTCTGCCAGCTGCCTAATATGCAGAGCCAGCTGGATACCACAATAGATAGAGGAAAGGCAAAGTATGGAGAAGGAATTTCAATCTGTTAGATATTGGGGAAGGGGGAAGGAAAACACACTGATACAAGCTCAGGACCTGTATAAATGGCAATGGCATGTTTTCTATCCAATGACTGAGTATAAGGACTGTTTTGTTTTATAATTTGTTTTGTGAAAAGCTCCTGTTCTGTTCTAAGCTACTCTTGGACTTTATTATTTGAACCAGAAAAGCTGGTTATAAATTACTCCAAACAAATAATCTGCTGAATTAAATAAAGGCCCATCCTACTGTTTCCTTCAGTGGCTGGCTATATTCTCTGGCAAGCCACAAGCATTTGTATCTAGCATTTGGTCTTCAGAAATATGTTGCAGAGAGTATAAATAGTAAGGGCTCTGGTAAAACAGTCAGCGACAATTTTCTAAATCTCTAACAGGCCCACTTTAGTTTCAATTTTTAACCCACCAAAATCCTCTAGTCATGATTTTTTTCTTGTGGAGAAGGTACTCCATTCAAAAGGTATGCATAGGCCTCCATGAATGGGAGTCTATTGCAAACACTACAGCAGTACTTTCTTCTGTGTTTAGGCCAGACATGAAACTGCCAAAATGAAGGCACCTTTTGGTGAGTACATTCTCCTGTTCCTTTCGCCTGACCTAGTGTGCAAAAGATTAGCTGGCAACACAAGGTGGACATTATCAGCGTGTGCCCGATTGTTCAAAAATACCACAATCAACAGCAGTAATGAATTGCAGATAGATGCTGTTGAAATCAGACTAAGCACCCAACCAGCCATCTCCAAGTTCACCAGTGCCTTCCAGATTCACTGAGTTGCTTAAGCTATGTTTAGGAACAAGACTCCTATGAATGCCTGACTTTTATTAATTGAGATATGTTTTAAATAATCAGTGCCAGGAAGATGATAAAACAGGGCCTGTGGATATTTGCATAGAGAATGAAAATGGTATCCTTCATGCACCACATTTCTTATTGAGAGTAGGAGATGTATTTCATATTCTTTTTAATAATAGAGAGATCTGGCAGCAAAATTGCAGCAATGTGCTCCTGTTCACCTCAGAACTGTGGCAGTTTTGTGCTATGAAATTGACTGCCTTGGAGGGTGGTGGGAGTCTCCTTCACTGTATTTTTTAAAAGCAGAGACTGTATGATAGCCTGTCAGGGATGCTTTAGGTATAGATTTCCTTCATTGGTGGGGGGAGGGAGGCTAGACTCAATGTCTCATGGGGTCCTTTCCTCTTCTACAATTCTGATGCTATGAAATCTTAGGAGGTAAAGTATACTCATAATCAATGTCATGATAGAGTAATGTCCTGGGACTCAGTACATGTGAATTCAAATCTGCACTTAGCTGTGGAAGCTCACTGGGGATGTGGAACTGGTAAAACCAATCCTTACATATTTCACCTACCATAAAAGCCCTATTACAACAACCGTATAGTCAGTAAAATCTCCATTCTTCTCTATTTAGGATGTTTTAATGTGCTCAGGTGTTATTTGACAAGGGTTTTTCAAGCCTTCTGTGATCCCTCATCAACAGATTAAAGCAAAACAAGGAGCACTATTTTTTTTCTTGGTATGTTTTCTGTAATTTGCACAAATTGACTCTGTGGAAAATTAGTGCCCTTTTCTTTTGAGAAATAAAGAACAGAGACATGCTGCAAACACAAAATGATGGTCTGATTGCTTAGAAAGATACAATCATTTCCTCCAATATTTCTCATCCTTTAGTTGAAAGTCCATGCAGCAGCTATTAGAGAATGTTGGTTATTTCTCTTAGTTAACAGTGTGAAATAAAAAAAACACTTTAGCAAGAAAAGTGGAGCGATCAGCTCAGTCTCACCACCACCCCTATAGTTCCTGTAAAACAGGGGTTTGTAACCTACAACCAGTGGGCCTAATCCAGCCCATGGTGCCAATTAATCTGGCCCATGGTGAGGACCCCGCTGCTGCTACGGGAAGACCTGAACAAAATAATGGAAGCCCCCAAAATGCCAAGACATGCCAGAAGTTCCGAAAATGCACTCAAAACATGCTGGAAGCATGGAAAAGCTGCCAAAAACCATAGAGAATGCACCCAAAATGCCACCAAAAATGGCAACAATGAGCCACCCTCGCTCCCACCACCATAGGAAGCAGCGGAAGCTGCAAAAAAAACCCAAAACATGCCATCAATGCACCTGCTGCCGCCACCACCACCACCACCAGAAGTGGTGGAAGCAGTGGGAGGAATCCTGCCTCTGCCCTGCTCATCTGTCTGATGTGGCATGGTCTGACCCATTGCGCAATAGGTTTGGGACCCCCCACTGAAAAGGAATAGAGGGGGGTGCTTTGCATTTTAAAAGTAAAGTAGATTTCAGACTTCTTTTCCCAGTACGAGAGAAGGAATGTCACTTTCAAAGCAGGTGCTGGGTTTTTTGTTCTTGTAGTCAAAACAAGCTGTATACTGTGGTAACAGAACTAGTTTTGATGGACATTGGCCTCATTAGCCCCATGCCAGTCTTGATCAAGCTGTTGCCCTCCATCAAGATTAATTCAAGTAATCCACTTGGGGACCATCACCCTTCCCTGTGGACTTCGCCACCCAAGGCCTTTAAGTCCTCAAGGCTGTCAGGTTCATTAATAGCCACCCGATGATCGACATTGAGTCACTGGAAATATGGCCTATTACTACTCTCTCTGGCGAGAGTGGGACAAAAGGCACCTGTCCGTACTTGCTCTCCTTGATCTCTCAGTGGCCTTCGATACCATCGACCATGGTATCCTTCTGGAATGGCTCAAAGGATTAGGGATCCAGGGCTGTTGTGTTCTGATGGTTTTACTGTACACATGGATTGAAATGTATCTGAGTCAATGTAACCTTGCCTATAGCAACAATGTAACCTTCAGCTGTATCATATAAGCCCTGTAATAGGACGCGAGCTAATGACCACCAGCTGGCAGCAGCGAGCGTCCAAGCTCTCTTGGTCCGAACTCATCAAAGGCAACAGCGCGGGAAGTTTTCCCGCCACTACCTACACCTGGACAAGAAGGGCGTGACCTGCAATGACGTCACGCAGACAGTAGCCAATGGGCTACCATGGCACCACGTTCAAATGTATTACTGCTGTATATAAAGAGCTATTGATCCGCCATTACCTCATGTTCCCTCTGTCCACGATGCAATAAACCTGAGTTAACCCAGCCCGAGGCTGTGTTCCGTGTCTTGGTTTGCATACACCAAATTGGCGACGAAGGTGGGATAATGGATCCCCACGGAACAGCCAGGGCACAGAGCGGGTTCAACATCACCAAACCGCAGGACTGGGAGCTGCTTGAGATGGACTTCCAGGCGGCACTGGTGGAACTCAGAGTCAAACAAGACGACGAGGAGAGGAAGAGGGCCATCCTCACCAGAATGCTCGGGATGGAAACCAAGCGGACGCTGGTGGGCATAATCGCTCCGAAGAAGGTGAGCGACTTTAAGGCGAGCGACATCATGAAGCTGCTGCGAGAGCGGTTCTGCCCCTCGAGGGCAATGTTTCCCGCTCGGAGCGCGTTTTGGAGGCGAGTCCAAGCGCCAGACGAGTCGGTTGAGGCATTCGTGGCCGCCATGAGGATAGCCGCCGCCCCCTGTAAATGGGGCGACATCCTGGAGATGATCCTCAGGGACGGCGTGTTATGTGGCCTGAAAGACAAGGAGGTGCAGCGCAGCTTGATGAATAAGGAGCCGCCACCCACGCTGGCCGAAGTCATAGAGGCCGCGGAAGCCGCAGAGTCCACGAATGCCGGAGTGGACGAGATGCATCAATGGCGTGAGTGGCGTCCTAAAGCCGGCAAGGCGGAAAATTCGGTGCACGGGAAGGCCGGACAGTCGGTGCACGCGACTCGGCGGGCCTCAAAGTCGTCTACGGAAGGCAGCGACGGCGAAGAGGTCCAGAAGGTCCGGAAGGGCGGTCGACGCTGCGAGGGTTGCGGAGCGGCCCACGAGCGCGCGAGATGCCCGTTCAGGAAGGCCGAGTGTTACACCTGCGGCCGTCGGGGGCACATCGCCAAGGCGTGCAGAAAGCGGAAAGAGGGCCGGAGGCAATCACAAGACCGCGCGGCCAGGCCGGACCGTCCAGCAAGGCCCAAAGATGGCGCCCAGACCACGAGGAAGCAGGACGGCGTGGGCCGCGTCTCGGACAGCAGCGAGGACGACGCCTCAGTGTTCAGCGTGTCCGCGGGACAGTCCCATTACTTCGTTGAGGTATTAGTACAAGGGGCCCCTATTAAGATGGAAATTGACTCGGGGTCCTCCTTTTCCATAATTCCCCAGAAAGAGTTCCTGAAAATCGACCCCCACGTGCGGCCAAAGCTTAAAGCGTTGAGGTCCACACTACGGGACGTACAGGGAAACAACATTCCGGTATTGGGGGTTGGGAAGTTTCGGGTCAATTTTAAGAGACATTCGGCGGAACTGCCCCTAGTTGTCCTGAAAGGGGGAAGCTGTAGCCTCCTGGGAACACAGTGGTTTCAGCCCTTAGGGTTGTTCATAGGGGGGGTGCATACCGTGGGGGGAGACCCAATACAAGCGGTTTGCGATGCGCATCCCGCCGTTTTTGAGAAAGGACTCGGGAAGTTCAAGGGACCCCCTGTAGCTTTCGACATAGACCCGGAGGTCCGCCCGATAAGACTCAAACCACGCAGGGTGCCGTTTGCACTCAAGGACAAGATAGAGGCGGAATTGGACAAACTGGTGGGCCAGGGGATTCTTATTCCTGTTGATTCCGCGGAGTGGGAAACTCCAATTGTAACGGCTCTAAAGGCTAACGGGGAGGTGCGCATTTGCGCAGATTATAAGTGTACAATTAACAAGGCGATCCGCCCTAATGCATACCCGGTGCCAGTGATAAGCCACCTTTTGGCCAGGCTAAATGGGGGAAAGTGTTTCGCTAAGCTCGATTTGGCACAAGCCTATCAGCAACTTCCTGTGACCCCCGCCACGGCCGCGGCACAAACGATAGTTACACATAAGGGAGCGTTCCAGGTGTCGCGGTTACAGTTCGGCGTGAACTCGGCACCCGGTCTTTTTCAATCGCTCGTGGAACGCCTCCTAAAGGGCCTGGAGGGGGTGTTGCCTTATTTTGATGACGTGTTGATAACAGGGGGGAGTGAGGCTGAACTAGCGAAAAGGTTGGACAAGGTACTGACCGTGTTCGAGAAAGCGGGGCTGAGATTGAGGAAGGATAAATGTGTTTTTTTCGAAACAGAGGTCGAGTTTTTAGGGTTCCGAATCACACCCGAGGGGATTAAGCCGTCTAAATCCAAGGTAGCAGCCATTAAAAAGGCCCCTCGCCCCACATCCAAGACCGAGCTGCAATCTTTCCTGGGGCTCCTAAATTTTTACCATACATTCCTCCCGCGGAAGGCGTCCGTGGCCGAACCGCTCCATCGGTTGCTGAAAAAGGAGGAGCCGTGGATGTGGGGTGACGAGCACGAGAGGGCGTTCAAGGAGCTAAAGCAACTCCTAACATCTGAGGCAATCCTGACGCATTTCGACCCCAAACGGCCTGTGGTCCTAGTTTGTGATGCATCCCCGGTGGGGGTGGGGGCGGTGCTTTGCCACGTGTTGGAGGACGGAAGGGAGGCCCCGGTAGCGTTTTACTCAAGGTCCCTGTCCCAAGCGGAGCGAAATTACGCACAAACCGACAGGGAAGCATTAGCAATCGTATCGGGGACCAAAAAATTTCACGATTTTTTGTATGGCCGCCCGTTCAAAATCGTGACCGATCACAAACCGCTGTTAGGGATTTTCACGGCACACAAGCCAACGCCGCAGATCCTGTCCCCGAGAATGCTGCGATGGGCTATTTTCCTCAACGCGTACCAACATGAGTTGGAGTACAGGCCCGGAAAGGAGATCAGCCATGCTGATGCGCTTTCGAGATCCCCTTTGCCGTTGTCGGACGCCCAAAAGGCGAGAGCGGAAAAGGACCGCCAGGTGTTGCTAATTGAGGTTTTAGACGCTCCCCCAATAGTGCCAGCCGACATTGCTAGGGCGACAGGCAAGGACAGGACACTGGCGAAGGTTTGCTCATGGGTGCAAAAGGGGTGGCCGGGTTCGTCCCCGAGTACGGAGTTCGACCCGTTCTTTAGGAAAAAGCTAGAGTTGTCCCTAGAGAGGGGGTGCCTTCTGTGGGGCCAACGGGTGGTGGTCCCTGCGCCCCTGCGGACGAGGGTGCTCGAACTGCTGCACGTCAGCCACCCGGGCATAGTTCGTTCAAAGGCGCTGGCCCGGAGTTACTTCTGGTGGCCGCAGCTGGACACGGATATTGAGCACATGGTTGGCACTTGCGAGGCTTGCCAGGGGTCCCGCCCTGAGGCGGCCCGTCTTCCACATAGGGAATGGGACACAGCACGGGGACCATGGTCCAGGGTGCACGTAGATTTCGCTGGCCCATTCCGAGGAACCATGTTTCTCCTAGTCGTGGATGCGTTCTCCAAGTGGCTGGAGGTTATCCCGGTAAAAAGCACGTCCTCCGCCACGACAATTAGCCGGCTACGGAGAGTCTTTTCCACGTTCGGTTTACCCGACACTTTAGTCAGCGATAACGCTAGTTGTTTCACCTCCGCTGAGTTCGGGGCATTCATGGAGACAAACGCCATTCGGCATATCACGTCCGCACCGTTTCACCCGGCCACGAATGGCCAAGTGGAACGGTTGGTGCGTACAACAAAGGAGGCGCTGCGGCGCATGGGCCCGGGGGACCTGAATCACCAAGTGTGCCAATTCCTCTTAGCGTATAGGGTGACCCCTTTGGCATCCGGCTACTCGCCGGCGGAGCTCTTGATGCGGCGAAAACTGACCACGCTCCTGTCCAGGCTAGACCCAACGAGAGTCGAGGATAAAGGAAAAAACGTGGGGTTGGCAGTCTCGAAAGGTTTCGCTGCCGGTGACCCTGTTCACTGCAGGAACTATTCCAGCGCAGGGCCAGCCTGGGTGCCAGGGACGGTTGTAGAACAGACGGGGCCAGTGTCGTACCGGGTCGAGACGAACACCGGCCTCCTCTGGAGGAGGCACGCAGATCAACTGAGGCACAGAGTGATTGGGCCGGTCAGTGGAGCTCAGCAACAGGATTCAGCGTTAGGGTTCTCCCCCACCCGCTTAACCCAAGGGGGAGACAGCAGTGGACAACAGTCCCAAGCATGGGGGGAAGGAAGCAGAAGCAGCGGCCCCGACTCATATCCTTTTGATACGCCAGCTCTAGCAGGGGCCGGGGAAGGGGGAGAGGAGTTCGCGACCGCTGCCCCCGATAGTGATTTTGATTTTGATTTGGCGAGCCGGGGGGGTTTTCAGGAGTGTTCCCCCACCCATCCAAGCGAGAAGAGGGGTTTTTCGTTAGCCCCCAGTGCCCCCGGTTCCTCCCTAAGAAAGAGCACACCTCCCAACAGCGCCGCGGAGCCGCGGAAAGTCACTAACGAGTCTCCCTCTCATATTGCAGGACAGGAGACCAGGGGACAAAGAGAAGGTAGCAATCCCAGGGAGAGGCAGCCCGCACCGAGACCCCAGCGTGTTCGAAATAAGCCATCTTGGCTGAGAGACTTTGTCTCATAAGGGGGGGGGGGAGTGTGTTAAGGTGGGCTCGAGACTTTGTCTCGTCCTAGGGGGGAGGGATGTTGTGTTCTGATGGTTTTACTGTACACATGGATTGAAATGTATCTGAGTCAATGTAACCTTGCCTATAGCAACAATGTAACCTTCAGCTGTATCATATAAGCCCTGTAATAGGACGCGAGCTAATGACCACCAGCTGGCAGCAGCGAGCGTCCAAGCTCTCTTGGTCCGAACTCATCAAAGGCAACAGCGCGGGAAGTTTTCCCGCCACTACCTACACCTGGACAAGAAGGGCGTGACCTGCAATGACGTCACGCAGACAGTAGCCAATGGGCTACCATGGCACCACGTTCAAATGTATTACTGCTGTATATAAAGAGCTATTGATCCGCCATTACCTCATGTTCCCTCTGTCCACGATGCAATAAACCTGAGTTAACCCAGCCCGAGGCTGTGTTCCGTGTCTTGGTTTGCATACACCAAAAGGGCACTGTGTGGTATTGCTTCTACTCATTCCTGAAGGGCTGGATCCAGTCGGTGTGGTTGGAGAATGAGAGATCCAGCCCTAAGGCCCTTCAATATGGGGTGGCTCAGTGCTCTCTCCTCTCCTATTCAACATCTACATGAAGCTGTTGGGCGAGATCATCTGTTCCCATGGGGTGAGGTATCCCCCAGTTGTACATCTCAGCCCGTGGTGATCCAAGCGATGCTGTCAAAGTCCTATCCAGGTGTCTGGAAACTGTGGGGGTCTGGATGGGGGCTAGAACTGAATCCCAGCAAGACTGAGTGGCTATGGATTGGGGGCCCTGCATTATCTCGGGAGCTATCATCTTTGGTTCTGGATGGGGCTACAGTCCAGTACAAAAAGGGGGGGATGGATTCTCCAGCTGGAGGGGAGGATCCATAAGAAGAGGGCTTGCCTCAAATATCAGGACATGGGGGTCCTCCTGGACGCATGACTACTGCTCAAAGAGCAGGTGGCAGCCGTGGCCAGGAGGGCTTTCACACAACTTTAGGTGATGCGCCAGTTGTGCCTGCTCCTGGACCGGGACTCCTTGCTCATGGTCACTCATGCTCTGGTCACCTCCAGACTGGATTACTTCAATGCACTCTACATGGGGCTATCCTTGACAACCATTTGGAGGCTGCAGCTGGTCCAGAATATGGCTGCCCAGGTGGTGATGGGGTGTGGGCACTATGCCAGTGCCTCACCACTGCTCCAGGAGCTGCACTGGTTACCACTTTGCCTCCGAGTGCAATTCAAGGTTCTGTTGTTGACCTTTAAAGTCCTACGTGGTAGTGGCCCAGGATACCTAAGAGACCACTTCTCCCCAAGAATGTCTGTCTGTCCAACCAGAGCGGATCTGAGGCACTTTCTAACTGTATCATTGACTAGAGAGGCTCATCTCTCTAGCACAAGGAGGAGGGCCTTCTCCATGTCCGCTCCAGACCTATGGATCCTCCTGCTGACAGGATTGCGGCTGCAGACAGAATTGCTGCCCTTTAGGAAACAACTTAAAACCTGGCTGGCAGGGCATGTGTGGGGCGCGGATGAAGCCAAGATCCCCACCTGCTGGCTTTTTTTTTAAAAAAAAAGTATGATTCTCCCTCTTTTCTACAAATGGGGTGGGCGGGATTTTAATTGGGGATGGCTTTTTTAATGGGGTGGGGGGAATTTTAGTGTTTATTAAGGGTTTTAGGTGTTTTTAAAATGTTTTAAGATTGTAATGCTTTATATTCTGTTGTAATGCTGCCCAGAATCGCTCTTTCGAATTGGGCGGCAATATATAAATTTGAATAATAAAATAAATAAATAAAAATTACCATAACAGGGTCCAGACTGATATTTATAGTTACAGTCCAGTAAAAAAAGGGGGGTTGGATTCTCCAGCCCGGGGGGGGGGGAGAATCCATAAGGATGGGGCTTGCCTCAAATTTCAGAGATGAGGAATGAACTTTATCAATCAAGTTTAGGGCAAAGGACAATCACATTAGGCTAGTGCATGCAAGGTTGCTATTATCCCAGCCACTATCATTTTGCAACATTTGCATTAAAGCACTATTTGTGCAATTTTTGTTTTATGCATGGAAAAATTCTTTATTCACTTCTCAAGAGAATACCGCTTCTTGGGCAAGGGCAATATTTTGCAATTTGACAAGCAGGACCTTTAACACAAGAGACAACTGAATACAAATCACAAGAGAACTGAAGCACCTCAAGAAAAACTGGAAAACCTGTCAACAGCTTGGCATTTTTTTCTCATCAATCCAGCTCAAATTAAATCTTGTTCCACATCTGCTCATGCAGTCGCACAGTACTTGAAAGCTGAAATAGCATCCAGGAGTCTGCTACTTTAATTAATGGTGAAATCTAGACAGGGAAGCTGTTGTATGTCAGTGGAGTTTCAAAAGGGTCACTTGGCACTGCTTGATCTGTCTCCTATGGCACTGAAATAATTCCTTTTGTTCGTGTACAAAACTAGGCTTATCCCAGGACAAGAAACTTCAATTCACCTCAGATTGCTGCAATTATCCCTAGCATCTCACTGGTCCACCATCCTACTCTGTTTCTGCTGCTTCCTCCACTTCCAATGGTTGTGAACCACTGCATTAAGCACTCCATCTCTTTTCCACCACCGAGCATCCAGCTGGTTTAAGGATTTGTCAAGCTTCTTGTTTCAATGAGTGAAACAAACCCCATTTCCCCACAGGAGTTCCTCTCTGCCTTCACCGCCTCCTTGCTGTACAACAGGTAGATCAGCCTTCAGTGCAAAGGCCAGGTGGCCCCTTGATGAAGTACATCATTTCTATCCTCATGCTGCTTCATTCTTTCCTCCCCTCACCATAGAAAGAGCCTTTATTCTTTTTCCTACTGAACATAACCCTCAACCTTTTCCCATGCTGCCAGAGTGCCACAGCCTTTGCTAGCTCCTGCCCTGAATCCCCTGGGGGTTCCTGGGTCTCTATCTGGACTGGGTCTACCTCTGCTAAGAGCTTCCTACACTTGCTCCATGTGCTGATTATGCTATCTGGAGCTCTCGGGGCTTGCTGAATGCAGGCTCCTATCCTGTCCCAAAGTTAAGCATGGTTAAGCATGCCTGTTTCTGGATAAAGCAGACAATGATCCCCCAAGTACGCCAAAAGCTCCACTAACTTAGCGCTGTGAATGCGTGTCTGGGATACCCTGGCCAGGGCCTTGAGTTCCATTAAGTGAACTCTCTGGTTAGCGGTCGGACATTGCCTCTGAGGACAAGTCCCCATATGACCTGCCGGTCCTTTGAAGTTTTCCTCCTCAGGACGAAGCGACGCGTCTGAGTTCAGGTTCGTCTGGCATGACGAACCTATGGGAAGGAGCTCGGAGCGTGGACTGCTGCCACGGGCCCTCGGCAGCCTCTGCGCTGAAGTCAGGGTTTCACAGCCGACCCTGAGCGGAATGCGTTTCCGCGGAGCAAGCTGCTTCAGAGCTTTGGAGTGTGCTCTGCCTCTCTGGAATGCCTCGCCGTGTAGCTGTCACTCAGATCGGATGGCTTTCCGACCAGAGCTGCTGCGCTGTCATCCGGGACGATTCGGACACGGTTCTGGCGTAGAACCGGACCGCGAAGATCGCTTACTCACCAGTAGAATCACGTCAGGGTCACCAGATGTTGGATCGGGGCCGCGAAGCGGCGGTTGGGTCCCGGAGGAGAATGGTCAAGCAATGAGACATGAGGCAAGATGGAGTGAAGGCCAGTGATTTAATGAGGCAAATCATCAGTATTTATCATGTACAGGGCTGCATGCAAAAGAACTGCGATCTGGCAGAATCCATATGCCATGTTTACATGAGTTAATTGGGAAACTCTTCAGGGGAGTTAATTAACTAACTTAATCAATGACAGGGGAACTCCATTGTTCCAAGCTGTCTGGGGTAAACATGTGGCTGGTATTGGTTTTAGGATTTAAGGTAATCCGCAGATGCGAGATTACCCATTACATGACTAGCGAGTTAGTCATTAGCTTCCTATTGTCCGAGCTGCTTGTCAGGTCAGCTGTGGGTGAATTAAACCCTATCTAATATTCCGCTCCCCCAATTTCTGTCCCTTCAGGAACCCCTGGTAACGAGGTGATCACCCATCACCGGGGTTCTGTCAGGGCCAGTATACCAATTGTGTGTGCGGATACCACAATCTTCCAATTTCCAAACCATTTCCATAAGGTAGGCAACTTAAGAAGGAAAAACAATATAGGATCAAAAAGCTGTATGAATATGTTACAATTACAAGCATGTTTTCCAAAAGATGTCCCCTTACCTCTTGAATTTAAAAGGGGGGGCTGGAAATTAATGAAGATTGTTTCTGGTAACCAAGGTAAACATAATTCATACTATGAAAGATAGTGAAGGAAGAAAGAAAGAATAAATCAATTCATTAGAAATCTGGTGTGGGAGAATGACAGTGCCCAATCAAGTGAAACCTGAATCCTCACTAAATGGAAAATGAATAAATTGAAGCAATCCTATCATGCACATAAAACAGGGGTAGCCAACCAATGGCAAGCAGGACAGATCCGGCCCACAGTGCCAAGTAATCTGGCCTCTGGCCTCGTTCCAGCTGTCATCACTGGAATCAGATGCAGACTTGTTTACGACAGCCGCAGAAGTGCTTAATGTCTGAGGGAGCATGACCCAGCTCCTGACTTTAAAAGGGCCGTCTGTTCTGTCAGGAGGCACATTTCAGTTTCACAATCCACTACTGAATTCATTGAACTATCTAGCCAGCTATATCATCAACATAGGATGAGAATACACAGCAAGGGAAATGCAAATTCATTTGCATTCTCTAGTTGTAAAGTTGCACCAGAGGATTCGGATCACTTTGATTTAAACAACAACACAGGGAGACAAGAAAAGCCTTGTTATTACAGCTCTGTTGAAGTGCCCATAGGTGTCACAGTTCAATGGAACTGCCTTAAGATAACTTTCCTTTCTCATTTCCTCATGTCTTCATCTTATGTAGTAAAAAAAACCTTTTGCTATTAAAAAAAACCCCAAACTAAAACAAAACTATAACAAAACAAAATAAATGCTGCCCATGGAGGAGAAGCTGTGAAGGAGGAGGAGGAGGAGGAGGGGGAGAAGTTGTTTAGCTTGAACTCCTTTTTTGCATCGGTTCAAGTGATCGCATTACTGAAATGATAGCAAAGGGTAAATTTTGGAAAAAATAGAAGCTATTTTTAGAACTATGAAGGGAAAAAAATCAATTAGGAGCGGAAGCATTCCAAGCTTATTCTCATTTCCCTTTGCATTGTGTGATTAACAAAGAAAAGTGTGAATATGTCCAGCCCAAATCCCACCCTATAGCATTTTCCTGATTTTTATCAAGCATAGTCATCGCCAAAGTCAAGTACATAAACTCCTTGGCCATATGTAAATAGGCTTTCCATGAAAGTGCTGATCATGGTGCTCTGATACATCATACAAAAATGTATGGTGGTTACAGACTTCATTTTTCCATCATACAACTGAACAAAATTTAAAATGTGAAAGTATACTTGAAAATAATCCTGTGAATTCCATGTATATTTCCTAATTCATAACAAATGAGGACAGTTCTGTCATAAGACTCATAGAACAAATTCATTCCATGTTGTTGTGATTCAGTCCTTGTCAGACTCTGAGAATGACCTGGATCAGAGGGTATTCCCTATGCCTAGCCCAGTTGTGCCTGCACCAGAACCTGAAAACATTGTGAGCCAGGAATCTCAGCCTGCGTCTGGCTGTTTTCCCAGGGTAGATGACCAGTCAAATCAGAGGTCTGACTCTGTCAGTGATCAGCCCACAATCAGGGCAAAGTACAGAAGGCAGCTACACCTGAGATGCAGGCAAGCTAGAGCCAAGTACCAGAGAAGATTCCCAGTGATGTGATGACCCCAGCCTGCTGGCTGATTTAGTAAGAACACTCTCTCCCTCTTTTAATCTTTTTTAATCTGTAGGGGTCAGAGTAATTTTGGTGGCAGTTTTAATTGGGTTTTTATTGGGTTTTTTTAAAATGTGATTGGTTTTATTTTCTGTGAGCTGCCCAGAGTCTTCAGAGTTGGGTGGCAATATAAATCAGAAAAATAAATAAATAAATAATAGTGATTAGCTGGGAGGCTTATAAGGAAGCTTGTTGCAGTCTTCCCGCAACAGCACAATTTTTCAGTGCCTAGACTTGACTTCGGAGAGCCTGCCTAGACCTTGACCTGCCTGCCATGACCCTGACTTCTCTGCCAACCCTGCTGACACCCCTGGACATCCTTCAGACTAGACACTTTGGACTTTGCTATCTCGACTCTCCTCGAATTTCTCTTGTCTAGAAGAAAATAATCAGTCATATCCAGACTTGTCAAGGAAGGGGAGGTAGGCATATTTTCTGACCTTCTAGACATTTTACAGCTGACTAAAGAGACATTCCACTACAAGTTCTATCCAACAATAGGTTTAGTTATTCTCAGATCAGATTTTGCAGAGCTATAATAGTTCCAATGACAAGCCAGAAAACGAGTGGCATTCAAATACTAATAAATGTGGATTACATTTGCATCTCTCCAGTACCTAGATGATTCATGGATGGAAATGCCGCAGTCCTCTGGAAAGACTCCTCCATTTTGCATCCCTCAAGGGTCCCTTGTCATCAAGTGTGTCAGAAGCACAGTGGGAAAAAGCACCATTTTTCTTCTAAAGCAAGATATGTACCCCATCCCCCCCCAACCCAATTGCTTTCTCATTCCTGGAATCACAGATCATAATTATAAACAAGGCATACAGATAATATGAACCTTGTCAAAGGCAAAACTGCTTTTTCTTACTGCCATAGCTGCAGATTCAGCTGTGGTAACAGCTAAGAGCAGCCCTAGTGACGGAGGACTATCAAAATGGTCAGTGGCACCCACACTTCCCCCTTCCCCCAAAACCCATTTCTGTTTATCATGCCCCCCTGGGGGCTACAAAATGGTCTCTATATTATGCCCACTACTGCAATCTTCTACCCATGTTTCCATGATGATGTTCATTCTAGAAAATGGGACCCGTTTCCTGCAGGGCGAAATGAGCTCCCATCTTTGTCCCAGCTTCTGCCACCTAGCAGTTTGAAAGCAAGAAATTGCAACTAGATAAATAGGACCACTTCGGTGGGAAGGTAAACAGTGTTCCATGCACTCCAGTGTCTAGTCATGCCTGCTACATGACCATGGAAATGTCTGCAGAAGCAGACAACACTGGCTCTTCTGCTATGAAACAGTATTTTTTGCTTCTGAGTAAATACGTACATGAACCCTAGAGTCAAATACGACTGGCTTTTCCTAAGGTACTTTAGGGTTCCAAATCTCAGGAACTCTGCAAGTGCATTCAATCAAAGCATTTATAGTCACCTTCAATGTTCAATGATCTGACTGACTTCGAGTTGGCACATAGGTGATAGAGGCCTATACATGCACTCACTCAGATCTCCATCAAATATAGCCCTATTCATATATTCTGGGTTGAATAGGGTTTAAAGTCCCCCCCCCATCCTTTTGCATATAAATGTTTCTGCATTTAATCACCTTTTCACCTCTTCTCAGTTGCAGGCAAATAGAACTCAATTTTCTTTTTGATGTTTTAAATATTTAAAACTTTGTATGTCTCCACTGCCATTCCCCCAAACATGCAGTTTTTCCCTTGTTCTCTAGAAGAAATTGCTTTCAACTTTTTCCTGTTACGTCTCACTTTTTAAATGGATTAGCATCTTGGATGCTTTCCAACTTGCCAATAGTCTTGATGCAATTCCAAGTAGTATCTAAAGTTGATCAGTTTTCTAGGGCATTATCTGTACTATATGCAGACCTACTTGGGATGGAAATATGGCTTGCTAAATTTCTCATTCTCATTGATTCAAGCTACCTTCACCATAAAGGGACAACTCTGTGAAGAATTATAACCCAGTGAAATTTCTTAACTCCAGCTAAGAATGAGATAAAGCTCCCTTTCCTCCAACAAAGGCTCAATATTTTCTGAGCAATGTTCATAGTGGGATTTTCCTTTGTACAGCAAAGTGTATGCACACACAGAGGGACTGTTTTTTTGTTGAGAAATATGCAAACAACCAATCTAATGCTTCAAACTCTAAAAATAAAGTGTCACCCTAATTTTGGACCGTTTACATAACTGTACAAATTGCATGATTTTGCAAAAATATCAGTACTTTTACATAAAAAGGGTTAAATGCTCTTTGCAAAACATCATTCCCATCACTGTGAGAACTCTTTTGAGAATGCAGTGGAATTTCTTGCCCTCTTCTGCAAGGCTGAGAGAAGCAAGGATTTTTATCTCTAATTTACAGATGTAATCCTATGCAGGCTTATAAGGAAGTATTCCACTTAGTACAGTGTGTCTTGCTTCTGAGTAGATATGTACATGAATGTATTTTTAACAGTCATTTTTTCTCCTGGGGAGATACAGAGAAATGCAGAATTCTTAGCACCATGATATTACTATGCTGTCCAGATCTATGTAATGGAAGTCACATCAGATTAGATTAGATTAGATTAGATTTATTAGATTTTTAACCTGCCTCACTTGACACAACGTGCGACTCGAGGCGGTATACAACATAGATAATAATACAATACAATACTATTACAATTATACAATACAGTTAACAATATATCAAGTATAGACACAATATAACAATACCTAAATCCACTAGGGGAAAATATAACAAGGTACAATATATAATAAATATAATAAAAATGTGCAAAAAATATAACAGTTTTGAAGTTTACAAGATATAATCCGGAAAAACAATAACCCAAAGTGGCTCAGCAACCTTACAACCTGAATGAGAGCCGGGCTCAACAACTACGTCGGAGCTCAGCTCAGTAATAATAAGCAATAATCCTATGCATAAAGTACAGTACAGTACTTTATACTTTTATACTGTACAGTATTAGTACAGTATAAAAATAGGTTTCCTTGTTATATGCCTTCCAGTCATTTCACACTTATGGTGACCCCATAAACTGGTGACTTCCACAAAACCTGTTCTTAACATCCCTGTTCCACTGCTGCAAACTCAAAGTCATTTCTTTTTTTAATCAGTGGTGACCCGGGCAGTAGGCACAATTGTGCCTAATGCCCTCTCCGTTGACGAGAGCTTACCTAACAATTGTGGGTGATGAAGCAGTTAAGAAGATGGCTAGATGGAGAAAAGCTCCCTCTGAATGTAATTTGGTTGTAGTTAGGGAGATGTCAAGCAAATTCTGTAACTCACTAAGGTGCCAAAAAGAGGCTATAACACCAAATTGATTAACACAGCATCCAGCCAAGAGGTAGAACTCTTCCAAGTTGTCTACCAATACAAATATTGCAAACTAGTATGGACAACTGCATTTGATTGACAATCTATTTCAGATCTACGATAGAAGGCATCCTTGGCTTGTCCTTTAACCCAGGCAATCAGTCAGAGGTGTCCAATACACTGGCTAGTCAGGATTTATTAGACCAATTTAATTTGCTTAGCCCTGAGGATGTAGAAAAGGCATGTGCACTATGTAAAGCTACTACCTCTTCATAAAGCCCTTGCCCATCTACTAAGGATGCAACAGTAGAATTAACTACCCATGTCATCAATGCTCCTCTTCAGAAAAGCTGTGTGTCCTATTTTAAAGAAACTATAATAAGGCGCATTTATAAGAAAATGTATTTGAACAACTGCAGTCCTATCTCAAATATTCCATTTAGGGGCAATCAGCAGGATTGACCATCTCCTCAATGTTTTTTAACATCTACATAAAGCTGCTAGGAAAAGTCATACAAAGATTTGGGGTCACACACAGTCCTACCTCTCCTTCACTTCATCTGGAGGTGATGCTGTACAGATCCTTCAGTGCTGATTGGAGAAGGGTCAATAAACTAAAACTGAATTCAAATAAGATGGAGATCCTACTGCTAGAAGGATCATCTGTCTGGTTGAAAGGTGTAGGAATCGGGGCCGCAGAGGGCCGGAGGTCCCGGAGGAGACTGATCAAAGAATGATACGAGGCAGTATGGAGGAGGATAAGATCAGTGGTTTATTGAGGAAAAGGCATAACCATTTATAGATCAGAAGGCAAGGCAGAAAAAACCATCACCCAACAGTTAATCACATCACCTATTTACTCAGGTTAATTGGGAATTTCTCTAGGGGAAGTTAATTAGTGCGGGCAAACACTGGCTGGGACAACACCATTGTTTTGGGCTTAGACTAAGGCAATCATGACTCCTGTTTGCTTCTGGGATGAGACTGAGACTCGGAGATGAGGGATTACTCTAATAGGTAACATATTTGCTCTCTCAGCAGGTCCGCTGGTCAGGTCAGGGAATTGGGTGAATCAAACCCTATCATTTATCCACCCCCCTTAATTTCTCTCTACTGGCAAGGGCCAGGGGCCAGGAGCGTGCTCGCTAGGTTTAACCTCTGCCAGAGGCCATGCGTGCCAACTGGGCACGCGGATCCACATCTCCCCTTTTAATTTTTCTTAAGAGCCTGACCAGCGACTCTGCGTAGGAGCGGGACCAGCTGATGAGCGGGAATGACGTCTCGGGGTTTCCTTCTGGGGCGGCACAAATATTGCAAACTAGTATGGACAACTGCATTTGATTGACAATCTATTTCAGATCTACGATAGAAGGCATCCTTGGCTTGTCCTTTAACCCAGGCAATCAGTCAGAGGTGTCCAATACACTGGCTAGTCAGGATTTATTAGACCAATTTAATTTGCTTAGCCCTGAGGATGTAGAAAAGGCATGTGCACTATGTAAAGCTACTACCTCTTCATAAAGCCCTTGCCCATCTACTAAGGATGCAACAGTAGAATTAACTACCCATGTCATCAATGCTCCTCTTCAGAAAAGCTGTGTGTCCTATTTTAAAGAAACTATAATAAGGCGCATTTATAAGAAAATGTATTTGAAAACTGCAGTCCTATCTCAAATATTCCATTTAGGGGCAATCAACAGGATTGACCATCTCCTCATTGTTTTTTAACATCTACATAAAGCTGCTAGGAAAAGTCATACAAAGATTTGGGGTCACACACAGTCCTACCTCTCCTTCACTTCATCTGGAGGTGATGCTGTACAGATCCTTCAGTGCTGATTGGAGAAGGGTCAATAAACTAAAACTTCCTTCTGGGGCGGCACCTTGAGATCAGCGAGGGAATACATTGTGCAAAGCAGCAGAGTGCGATGCCTAGTATAATCACCCCCACAACCACCTTGAGTACCGTTTGGAGCCACCCCCAGGGGATCCATGACCACATCCAGTTCCACAATGAACTCCATCAAGCTCCCCATGCAGAACCCTCTGTGATGCCCTGGACTATGGTGTGGAGATCAGTGAGCTGACTCTGTACTTTGCGGGAGTTGTCAGTAAGGTTGAAACAGCACATACCATGAAAGGATTCGCAACCCAGGTGGTGCAACAATAAGAGGTAGTCGATAGCCGCTCGATTGTCAAGAATGGCATGGCGAAGCTCTGCCTGCTCTTGATTAAGGAGCGCTATCGCGGAGGAGGTGTGGTTGATGGCTTTTGCTAGACCGCAAGCCAAGCGACCAATCCTCTTTGCGTTGCCGAGGGTGGAGGGTGGCTGCATCAGCCGGCAAGGTCATGGTTAGCCACATCTCCCAACGGGCATACTCTGAAGAAGCCACTGGAATGTATGGGCTGAAAAATCTTTTCACAAGCCAATCCCCATCCCTGGGGTGCGCACCTGGAGAATGGCACACTGGGATGAGGCAGGTGCTGAGGATCGAAGCAGAACCAAGGTCCTGCCTGAGGCAAAAATCGGACTGGTTGACGAGACCCGCCAACCTCTCCCAAATATTGTACTGCATCCAGGCAGAGAGGTCTCCGCCGGGCAGTAGATCGTTGGCCTCCAACGAGGCGGCCTGAGCGCCTCCCCCCAGAAGCAGGGAGAGGGTCAGGATGATGGTGAAGATCACGGTGTTGGCATCAATCTGGGCAAAGACTGCTGCTACGAAGTTCTCCGGTGTCGGCTCCCTCTCCTCGCGTCGAAGGGCGCCCTGGGCCTCACTGCAAAGGGTCTTGACCATCCCCCAGGTGATCCTCGGTGCTGGCGTCTGCAGCCGTCGCTTCTCCCGGTGGGTCTCCTCAGTCAGGGTGAGGTCCTCCATCTCCGGGATCGGACTCTGGTCGGTCTGGGTCCACGCCATGTGGTTCCAAGTGAGGCTTGACACACCGAGCTGGAATCCAAACGACACCTGTAGGAGACATAACTGCAGCATACCCTTGCCCCCAGGTTACGAGTGGCGCTGGGCCCCTCCAAGAAGGGTCCGGTGACACCCGGTATCGGACCATCGGTTGCGGGAGAGCTTCCGAACGGCGGAAGTGCTTCTCCTGCGGCGTACAATCCGAAAAACATTAAGGTGATTGTAAGTGAACAATACCTTATTCAGGCAATGCTGTGCCTGGCCCTGTGACATGGGGAGGGCTGGAGGCTCCCCCCTTTCTGTTTGTTTGTCAATATAGGACTTGAGCATCCGATTGACCCGTTCCACAATCGCTTGCCCCTGCGGATTGTAAGGAACGCCAAAAGTATGCTTCATATCCCAAGTGGCCATGAAGGCGGCCAACTGCCTAGAGCTGTAGGACGGGGCGTTATCGGTTTTAACGTGCCGAGGTTTGCCCATGGCTGCAATGCAGGAAAGGAGGTGCTGCTCCACGTGGGAAGCAGTCTCCCCTTTCTGCGCCGTTGCCCAAACGAACTGAGAAAAAGTGTCTATGCAAACGTGCATGTACTGCCATCTGCCGAACTGCGGAACATGCGTGACGTCCATTTGCCACACCTGATTGGCCTCTGTCCCTCGTGGGTTGACCCCCCATGAGGGCCCCCCACCCGGTGCCCCTGCACAATGCTGGCAAGAGCGAACTATGCCTTGGGCTTGAGAGAGTGGCAAATTGAACTGTCTGGCGAGCGCTTTGGCATTTTGGTGAAAAAATGCATGACTCTGGATTGGAGTAGTAAAAACACCCAAAACTGAACGTTGCTGAATTTCCTTTGCCGCCGCATCCGCTCTGCTATTGCCCGCTGAAATCGGACCCGGTAGGTCTTGATGACTTCGGATGTGGGCAATATAGAGCAGCTCCGTGCGGTTTCGCAAATGAAATTGAGCAGTGAGAAACAGACTAAGCAAATTCTTGTCTATCGCGGGAGTAATGTATGCTTCCGGTAGACTGTGAAGCAAATTCCTAACGTACTGACTGTCCGTGATGATGTTTAAACGTTCTTTGGCGAAGGTGCGCAAAGCAAGGTTCACCGTTGCCAACTCTGCCCGCTGCGCGGACTTTTGTGGAAGAGTTAGCAGCGTGCGCCAAGCTTGGCCCTCCTGCCAGGTCAAGACACCATATGTGCGACCACCATCAGTAAAAACTGTCCTGGCTCCCTGAAGCGGAACCAGCGAGAGCAATTCAAACAAGCTGACTGTCTGCGTTTGGAGTGAGACAAGTCTGGGGTCCTTTGGCAAGTGGTATGCCAAGCATCCGGTGAATCCTTCCAATGCAATTGGGAGCGAGTCACCGAGCTGCATTAATTGCTGAACTTGTTCCTTGGTGAACGGAACTACGATTTTGGCCAAATCATGCCCTGAAATGTCCCTAGCTCTCAGCCTTCTGCGGTAAACCACCATGGAGACCAATTCTTGGGGAGGAATGATGTTTCGTGAAGAGGTGTTCGGAAGGTACACCCACTCCACGATACTCGCCCCTTTCTCGGCATCTACGCCGAGCGCTCCAGTGAACATGGATCCTGACCGTACAATGTACAAATTCAGGATCGGAGCGTATGGCCCTGGGGTGATCCTATCTACCCACTGCTGGCTGAGAACTTGGTTAACTTTCTCGAGAGCTAAACGCGCTTCTCGAGAAATTTTTATCCGGTCTGCCGGCTGCTTACCTAAAGTTAGCAGCGAGAAGAGCGGTTTCAAAAGATCCGTATCCAATCGGAAATACGGTCTGGCCCAATTGATGTTACCTAAAACTTGCTGCAACTCTACAAGGGTGACTGAGTCCTGTAAGTTGATCTTAGGCAAAACTGGTGCTGTGAAAGAGCGGAGAAGCCGATGACCCAAGTATGAGAAGGGCTCGGTTCTCTGCACTTTCTCTGGGGCAATGAGTAAACCTTTGTCCCCCAGGCTGGCCTGGAGGTCAGAAAACATTTCGCTGCCGAGTCGCGGCATCGCGACCAAGATGTCGTCCATGAAATGGCAAATTATGGCTTTAGGGTAAAGGCTTCGGAACTTTGCCAGTGCGTTGTGAACATAAATTTGGCACAGGGTGGGCGAGTTGAGCATGCCCTGTGGCAAAAATTTCCACGCGTAACGCTGCGTGGGCTCACTGTGGTTCACAACCGGCACCGTAAAGGCGAACCTTTCCCGGTCCCGGGGGTCTAAGGGGATTGTATAAAAGCAATCCTTGAGATCTACGACTAGAATCTCCCACCCCTCGGGAATCATGTTCGAATTTGGGATGCCGCATTGAAGCAGACCCATTGGCTGTATGCATTTATTGATCTCTCTGAGATCGTGGAGGAGTCGCCACTTCCCCGACTTCTTTTTAATCACAAAAATTGGCGAATTCCAAGGACTTGTGGACCGTTCTATATGTCCTGCGTCTAGCTGTTCTTTAACTAGCTGCTTGAGGGCAACTAATTTCTCCCCCACTACCGGCCATTGTTCCACCCAGACTGGCATGTTGGTAAGCCATTTAAGTGGCAACGCCATTACCCGAAGGTAAGCGTAGCACCGTACTGCTGTAAAATGTCTCACCCCCAAAGGTTGATGTGCACGTCGAGAATGTGCGGCCGAATTACCGCCGTGCCGTCAGCCCTTGGGATTGTGACATCCACCCACTCTCAGCTTCTAAACGCTTCCTGGATGCCGCCTACCCCCCACACATCGGAGACCGGCTCAATGGCCACTGGCCACTGGCTTCTGCTTATCACGCTCACATCCGCTCCGGTATCGAGTAACCCTGAGAACGCTCTTTTGTTCAAAAATACCTCGATAACGGGGCGCTGCTTCCACTCAATGTTGGTCTCCACTGTCGCTAAGACCTGGTATCCTTGTACTGCCTCACTGGCGCTCGAGCGGTCCTCTGACCGGGACTCGGAGCTGTCACTGAGCCTTCCCTGGCTATCTGCTGGCGAGTGACAAGGAACCATGATCAGTTGCGCTAAGGTGTCTCCCTTGTGGATTGTTTGGGGCAGGTGAGTCCAAAGCTGAACTTGGAGAACGCCTGAAAAATTCGAGTCAACGACTCCTGGAATTATGAAAATTCCGCGTGCTCCAGCTACACTGCGGGGCAAAACTAAACCTATAAAGCCCTTGGGCAGTGGACCCATGTACTGGGAGTCCACCAGATAGACTGTGCCTGGCAGGTCGCATGTAACATCCGCCTGACAAGTCAAGTCTAACCCTGTACTGCCCTTGGGGCTGGCCTGTGCCCTCGCAATGTCTGGAATGTGACCGGGATTTAGTCTAGCTCTGGTGAGCTTTGGGTGAGGGGAGTCCCTGTTTGGACCGGGGCCAGAGACATGCCCGCATTCCGGTTTCCCGAATCCGGACAGTCTCGAGCCCAATGGTAGCCTCTTCTACACTTCGGACACTGGGTTTTCGGAGCCTTGGAACGGCCGGACTTTTGTCCGCCTCCCTTGGATCGGCACTCCCTAGCGAAGTGACCGACCCTGCCACAACTGTGACATGCTCCTTGGGTCTTTCCTTTTGGTCTCTTACCCACTTGCACCGCTGCCGCTAGCAATCCCATCTTGTAGGATTCTGTGCCAACGTCGGCGCAAGCTCTAATCATGTCCGTAAGGGTCAAATCAGGACGATTGCCTAGTGACTGCAAGATTTTACGGCAGTCTAAATTGGCATTGTCCTTGGCTAACTTCATCATGAGCTCTTGATGGGCCTGCTCATTATCAATCTGCCTGCTAATGGCTTCTTCCAGGCGATTGATGAAGTCCATATAGGGTTCCTGGGCTCCTTGCTTGATAGCGGTGTAATTTTTAGCCGCTTTGTCAGTTGCTGGGACTTTGAAGAACGCCCTAAAGGCGGCCTCGGCCGACATCTGGAGAGTGGCTAGAGGCAAGTTGATTTGGGCATCGATGGATTCGAAGGCACCTGAACCATATAACTGGTCAGGAAGTACTGCGCCTCCCATCCTGGCAGCCCTTGTCTGCGTCTCTAGGCGAAACTCGCTGTCCCAAATTAAATACTGGCTAGGGGTGAGCATCATCCGCATGACGGCTTTCCAGTCATGGGGAATCCACATTGTGTTCTCGCACACTTGCTGAAGCGTGCCCCTCGTAAAACGACTTTGGAGCCCTGTCTCAGAAATGGCTTTCCGTATAGCCATGAGAAGCTTATACGGGACTGGGGAATGTACTATCTGCTGGGCGCCCGTAAGCGCGTCCATCTCCATGCAGATGGGACATATCTGACTGAGCTCTGCTAGCTCCTCTACTGGCAATTCCCCCTTCCTGAGTTCTTCCTCTACTGTGCGCTGAAGGGCACTTTTGGTAGCTAGGGAACCTGTTGCTCTCTGAGAAGCACCTGCGCTCCTCATTCCTTGCATTCCGCCGGTGACGTCTGCAGCTGTCACCGAGGGAAAGCTCCCTACACTACTCTGCCTAAATTGGAGTGACGGATAGAGCGCCGTAGGCGCCGTTGGTTCGGCTGGCGCATCTGGCAGACTTGGGGGTTCTTTGGCCTCTACCCGGACTGGCTCTATCTCCGCCAAGAGCTTCCTACACTTTCTCCATGTGCGAATTACGCCTCCTGGAGCTTTCGGGGGTTGCTGAATGCAGTCTCCTATCTGATCCCAGAGCTCAAGGGTTAACGTACCTACTTCTGGGTAAAGCAGGCAGTGTTCCCCTAGGTACACCAAAAGTCTTGCTAGCTCCCCGCTGTGAAAATGCACCTTAAATACCCTGGCCAGGATTCTGAACTCTCCCTCACAAGTTCTTTGGCTAGCGGATGGACGCTGTCGCTGAGGACAGGTCCCCATATTACCTGCGATTGGGTCCTCGGAAGATTCCTCCTCAGGACGAGTCGACGCGTCTGTGTCAGGCAATAGGTTCTGGCGACGACGCTTCTGGGTAGAGCTTGGAGCGTGGACTGCGGCCACGGGCCCTCGGTGGCCACTGCGCTGTCAGGGGCTCACAGCTGCCTTGAGCGGAACGCGTTTTTCCCTTTGGCGCAAGCCGCCGCGAAAGTCGGGAGCAAGCTGTAGGATGCCTCTTTGGACTGCCTCACCGCAGGCCGTCCCTCTGATCGGCTGGCTGCCGGACGGAGTGCCGCGCTGTCCTTCGGGATGATTCGGACACGGTTCAAGCGCAGAACCGGACCGTGTGATCGCTACTCTGAGGAAGACCGCTCGGGGGTCGCTTACTCACGAGTAGATCATGTCGGGGTCACCAGGTGTAGGAATCGGGGCCGCAGAGGGCCGGAGGTCCCGGAGGAGACTGATCAAAGAACGATACGAGGCAGTATGGAGGAGGATAAGATCAGTGGTTTATTGAGGAAAAGGCATAACCATTTATAGATCAGAAGGCAAGGTAGAAAAAACCGTCACCCAACAGTTAATCACATCACCTATTTACTCAGGTTAATTGGGAATTTCTCTAGGGGAAGTTAATTAGTGCGGGCAAACACTGGCTGGGACAACACCATTGTTTTGGGCTTAGACTAAGGCAATCATGACTCCTGTTTGCTTCTGGGATGAGACTGAGACTCGGAGATGAGGGATTACTCTAATAGGTAACATATTTGCTCTCTCAGCAGGTCTGCTGGTCAGGTCAGGGAATTGGGTGAATCAAACCCTATCATTTATCCACCCCCCTTAATTTCTCTCTACTGGCAAGGGCCAGGGGCCAGGAGCGTGCTCGCTAGGTTTAACCTCTGCCAGAGGCCATGCGTGCCAACTGGGCACGCGGATCCACAGAAAGGAAACTTATCTGGCATTCTGGATGGGGCTATACTCCACATGAGGATCAGGTCCACAGCCAGGAGGTATTTCTGGACAGAACACTCTCTATGGCTGTGGCCAGGAGTGCCTTCTGTTAACTTTTATTGATTGTCTTGCTGTGCCACTACCTGGATAAGGTCTAAAAAGTGATGACCAGACTGATTTCTTGGACTTGTAAATTTGACTATATATTTTCCAGTCTCAGCATGCCTTCATTGGGTCTCTGTCACTTTCACTGCTCTATTCAAGATGCTTTTTATGATCCATAAAGCCCTTAATGGTTCAGAACCTTGTACATTTTGGGAACATCTCTCTCAGTAAGTAGCTATTCATTTCATCAGCTCCTCTCAATTCTAAAAGTTGCCATGTTGAGAGATGCTAAAAGGCAACACATAATTAGGACTTCTCAGTGGGACCCCCAGGCTATGGAAGAAGTTCCCTACAAAAATATGTGGGGTGAAGCTTCTTCCTTATATTTAGGAAACGCTGAAGACAGAATGATTCAAAGTTGCCGTTAACAATTGACCCTTCCAGATGCTGTTAATAAAAATAATAATATTTTTTTTCTTTGTTTCTTTTTCTTGTCTATCTGTTTTGGTATGGATCACCATAACATGGAATTCATGTTATGTGGGATATTCTTTTTTTTATTTGTGAGCTGCCCAGAGTAGTGGTTGTACTAATGAGGCAGAATATAAATTGAATTCAATTCAATTAGTCTCTTTTATTCTAGTGGAAGGAGGAAATGTTCTTAATTCATTTGCTAAGAAACTGAACATGTCTATAAATCGTTTGCCTCTCTCCTCACTATCACTGGTCCATTAAGGTGTTGCAAAACAGCCTTTATCTTATATGGAACAAGAAATGCATGACGTTCAAGCTAGATTCAAAAAAGGATTCTGCATAACTGCTGACTCCTGGAGTGCATTAAAGAATTTCAGAAGGTCAGTTGATGCTTTATAGATTACAGCAAAGCATTTTACTGTGTAGATCAGGGGTCAGCAACCTTTTTAAGTAGGGGGCCGGGTCACACTCCCTCAGATAGTTGAGGAGGCTGGACTGGTGGCCCCCTGCCATAAACACTGCCGTAAATGCGTCCATGGCTGTTGTAAATGCATCCCGGGACCACTTTTGGTGGTGGTGGTGGTGGCAATGGTTGGAGTAAGGGTGGGGCCAGATTAGTTGGCACCACAGGCCAGATTTGACCTGTGGGCCATAGGTTGCTGACCCCGGTGTAGATCATGAGAAACTATGGGTTATTCTGAAAGAAATGGGTGTGCTTCATAACTTGATTTTCCTGATGTACCTTTATAGCCTGTATTGTGGACAAGAGGACAGAATGTTAGGACAGAATATGGAAAGACAAAATGGTTCCCTATAGGTAAAGGAATCAGGTAAAGGTGCATTTTATCCCCTTTCTGTGTGACAGAAACATGTCACATAGAAAGCCAGATGAAATCAGATGAGGTAGTGGAAATTGATGGAAGAAACATTAATAAGTTTCCCTCACATTTAGGTAATGCAGAAGATACCATCTTACTAGCAGAAAGCAGCAATTACTTGAAAAAAATGTTAAATAAGAAAGTACCAAACCAGGACTGCAGTTGGATATTAAGAAGACAAAAATCATCACAGAAGAACTACACAACTTTAATATTGTGCAGTGCAAATCAAGCCTGAACTGTCTCTGGAGGAAAAAATAATGAAACTGAGGCTCTGGGCACATCATGATTCTCTGAAAAAGACAATAATGATGTGAACAGTTGAAGGTAGTAGGGGGGAAAAAGACCAAATATGAGATGATTGACTCCCTAAATGAGGATACTGGCTTGTAGTTAGAAGAGCTAAGCAGGGCTGTTTAGGACAGGACATGTTGGAAATCTCTCATTCATGTTTGATTGAGTTTGTTGTTATCAAGTAAATTCCAAATTATGACCCTGTCCAGGGTTTTCTAAGTGGAGAACATGCAGAAGTATTTCACCATTCCCTCTTTCTGAGGTCATCCTGTGCATTTTGTCCATGACTATACAGGTTGGCTCTTCCATTAGATTGAACTCCCAGTCTCTGGCTCTGCAGCCAGATATCTAAACCATTGAACTATCTAGCTAGCCTCTCATTCACAGGATCGCCATAAGTCGGACATGACTGGATGCATGTAACAACAGCAGCAGCAACAGAGCCATAGTCTTCTCGATCAGAGGTTGCTTTCATAAATCCATCTGTCCTTGCTTCTCTCTCTGGTGAGCAGCAAGAGGCCTTGCTCATTTTGCCTTGCCTCTTCCTCAAAGTGTCTGCCAACTAGCAGTAAAGTCAATGAAATAAACTGTTCTGTGGCAGTTCAGGCAGGGCAAAACTGCTATATAAATCTTCAGGCTCTGTAATACTACTTGTTTATTACTCTGCTCTGAGTTATTTGCAGGGGTCCATTCATCAGTGTACTTCTAATCAAGCAGGTAACCTGACCTCAGTGCACATCTGTTTTCCTTGTGACATGCTTTTGTTGCCCTCGTTGGGAGGCATTGCCCAATGGTTTGGTTGCTTCAGTTCAGAAAACAATAGAGAGACACACAACTTTCATTTTGGCCATGCATGGAAATCTTGCCAGAGCAGCAGAATGGGAACTGCACAGTAACATATAATTATAATTTGTGCGATCTGCACAGACACTGCTACAACATATCTGAGCAACACCAGATCTATTCTGGTAGGTAGGCGAGGTTATATGTAGGTACAACTTTCTGTTATTTGACTGTGTCTGAGCTTGCTGTCCACCTTTCTTTCCATCTGAGGTTGAGACCCTCAGTACTTTTCCCTGGTGTCCTTCATCCCTGCAATGGCCCTTGAGTACATTTAGTAATATAGGTGATCTTACTGTTCAGATTGCAGTCATCTACAGCCTGTGCTCTCCAAACAGCACACAAGATGACTTCAACCATAAAGAAGAATGAACCATTATAGTATACTGATAAGCCAATGTACTGATGTTGGCTTCTGGGAATTGAAGTCCCCCTGTGGGGCATGGGCTCCACATTGGGAACCACTGGCCTAAATCCTGAATTCCATTTTTATCAGACCACTATATCCAACAGGACCTTAAAGTTATCACAAGGTGGGAAATTCCTCATTCGCAATTTGCAATCCATGTCCTACCAATCACTGTCTCTTTATCTTGAGTCCATGTATAAATCTTCTTTCATGTCTAGATCATATGTGAAACTGCCAAAATGAAGGCAATTTCGGTGAGTTCATTCTGCAGATCCTTTGCCTAATCTAGTGTGAAAAAGATTAGCTGGCAACACAAGGTTGCTGTTACCATGGTATGCCCAATTGTGGTTCAAAAATACCACAATCTTTGAGGAGGCTCTTTCTGTGTACACCTTCCCCTATGTATAAATTATTGCAATGTAGTTCTGCTCTTATGTCTGAGTAATGGACTAGAGACACAAGGGGTGGTAGTGGAACTGCGAGGAGACAGTGTTCATAAATTGTTATTGTGTGTTACTTAGCAAATCCAATGAAAAACATCTCAGTTTTCTTGCAGCAGGACTTTCAATCTACAGTTAAATTTGGCACAATTCTCCAACCCCTCTCAGTGCCCATTACTGGTGAATCCCTGAGATGGAGAACCCAACAAATGGATAAGACAAGGTAGAAGTGTTGCTGTGATTTTCTTGGAAATCAGTCTCTTTCTACTGAGATAGCCCAGTCTGAGGAACACTTCCAACCCAGCTGTCTCAATACATTCTCACTGTTTCTGCTAGCATCCCTCCTGCTCTTGATAGAATTGACTTGAGGGGTCGCAATTATATAATTTCAACTCTGCACTTTAAACATGCTCATAGGAGCTCTAACATGTTGCCTTCAAATATGATGCCAATTATGCCTGGTTAGAAAGGGTGTATTTGAGCGTGTCTATGGCTATTTTGGAGTGAGCTTATGTGGGCTAATTATTTGGTTTGGTAGAGGTGCAATATGTCATTTAGGGCAGTCCTTGTATCCCAATGGTATAGTGGA
Source organism: Bradypodion pumilum (assembly GCA_035047305.1). NCBI lineage: Eukaryota > Metazoa > Chordata > Lepidosauria > Squamata > Chamaeleonidae > Bradypodion > Bradypodion pumilum. Next base: position 181,838,569 of record JAWDJD010000004.1, on the reverse strand, counting down.
GTTCAAACTTCAATATGTCATTTGGTTTGGTTACTTCCAGTGGGAATTTTGGATATGATGAAGTGTCTTAATAAGAAAGTCACTTCAGAATATTGATAAATCAAATATTTCATCGGCTCCATGATGGAGGGACAGAGAATTCTTTTTAAAAATAATTAGATTTCATTAGGAGGTAGAATATGGAAACAAAGGATTGTGGAAAATTTGTCAGAATTAAAGAGAATTGTTGTAAAACAATTTTGGAGATGGTATATGACTAGGGTTGCCATATGTCCCAGAAATCCGGGATGTTACATTCCCAGATTTTTAAAACTTACTGATTGTGTATTATAAAACACCATTTAAATTAATTTGAACTCTTGCCATCAAACAAGTAATTTCCTGCCACATTGGAGTTGGCAAATACCTGGAGACAAATTTTAACATCCTCGCCTCACACCACCACCTGATACTAAATTATACAGGGGCGACACTAAATTATACAGGGTAGTGAAAACTGTGAGAGATTGTGAGGAGCTCCAGAGGGATCCCTCGACACTGGGGGAGTGGGCAAAACAGTGGCAAATGAGTTTCAACATTAGTAAGTGCAGAGTGATGCATGTTGGGGCAAAGAACCCCAATTACATTTATAAACTGATGGGGTCTGAACTCTCTGCGACAAACCAGGAAAGGGACCTTGGTGTCTTGGTGGACAACTCAATGAAGGTGTCAACCCAGTGTGCCTCAGCAGTGAAAAAAGCAAACTCAATGCTAGGGATCATTAGGAAGGGTATAGAAAATAAGTCAGCAAGTGTCATTTTGCCTCTTTATAAATCTATGGTGAGGCCCCATCTGGAATACTGTGTACAGTTCTGGTCGCCATACCTCCAGAAGGATATTATGGAGCTGGAAAAAGTGCAGAGGAGGGCAACCAGAATGATTAGGGGACTGGAACACCTTCCTTACCATCTGAGGCTGCAACGGTTGGGCCTCTTCACTCTTGAACGACGACGTCTAAGAGGTGACCTGATTGAAGTTTATAAAATCATGCACGGTGTGGACAAAGTAGATAAGGAAAAACTGTTTTCCCTATCGCATAACACTAGAACTAGGGGACACTCCATGAAACTTTTGGGTACTAGTTCTCAAACAAATAAGAGAAAGTACTTTTTCACCCAGAGGATTACTGGTCTATGGAACTCCCTGCCAGAAGAAGTGGTGACAGCTGTCAGTCTTGACAGCTTTAAGAAAGGATTAGACAAGTTCATGGAGGACAAGAGTATCAATGGCTATAATTATGGATACTTAAGGACAACCTCCGGGTTGGAGAGATAGGCAGGATATCTCTCAATATCATTTCCAGGGAATCCTAAACAGGTGAAGGCATCTGCTTGGGAATACCCTGAAGGAAATGGTGAGCCACTGTGTGAGACAGAATGCTGGACTGGATGGGCTGTTGTCTGTTCCAGCAAGGCTGTTCTTATGTTCTTATGTTCTTAACTTACAAATGCCTCGAATGACATAAAATTCAACTTACATAATGATTTTGTGCTAAAACCATGTCCTGATTTACACGATTTCCTGTGGGTTTGCTTCGAGTTACATAAAGATTCTTTTTCCTATGGGTTTGCTTCGAGTTACGTAAAAATTAATTTCCCTATGGATTTGCTTCAATTTACATAAACATTTCATTTTCCCTATAGGTTTGCTTCGAGTTCTGTAAAAAAATGATTTTTCCTATGGGTTTGTTTCGAGTTACAAAAAAATGCGATTTGAGCAAAAGCCTACGGAGCGGACTTTTTTCATAAGTATGGGTTTTACTGTATTATGGCAACTCAGGCATAGTTAAGCTATTATGATGCAAAATATAGTATAGGGTTGCTGGAGATGTAAGAAATGAGATTGGGACATATCTTCATGTATGGTGGGATTGTAATTTTGCAAACAAAATGTGGAAAAGAGTTTTCTTGGGAATTAATCAAATAGTGTGTATAAAATTGGAGATGTGTCCTAGAATAGCATTACTAATGGATTTTGGAAATAAAAGCTGTTTAAATGTTAACAGCTTTGAAAATATTGTGAATTTTCTGATCTGAGTAGCTGTGTAGCTGTCCCTGAAGCTGGACAATGGCTTGGGTTTTTTAAAAGAACTTTTAAAATAGGTTTTAGATTTTGATTGTTTTTAAATGTGGTTGTTTTATGGTTTTATTGTAAGCCACTCAGAGTCGCCCTGGTGAGTGGGGCGGCATTAGAAATGTAATAAAATGAATAAATAAATAAATTTGAATTGGATGATTGGTATAAAGATATGTGGAATATGGCTATAAATGTTGTGGCCCCCTCTCAGATTTGGATAGCTCCAGGGAAGAGGAGCAGCCAGGACCCAAAATCAGCTTGGATCCCACACAAACTACCAGCTGATTAACTGTCAGATGAAGCGGTGATCGAGCTGGCAATTGTGGAATTACACCAGCTACAATCTGACAGTTCCAGTGATTCAGACCCTGAACTTTCCACCTGAGGGAGGCATTACAGAAATGTGGGAAGCTTCAAAAAATGTCTCCAATTGTTTCAGATTAGCGCCCATGTTCAGCTAGCCATTTAAGGGTTCCTCAGGGGCTGGGTCCCTCATTGGAACAACGCAAATGTAACTGCAAATGTAAATGTAAATGTAACCTGTAAACCACTCCATGCCTGACTCTTCAACCATTGACCTGATCTGATTACGAACCTCGGAATCTGACCTGACTTCGCTCATTGAACTCTCCTGCCATGACCTCGGAATTGGACTTTGTTGCGCTGCCTTGTGAGTAATGGAACTCTTACGAAACAACCCCTGCTCATCTCCTCACCTCAAACCACTGCTCTGCCATGCAGTGGCCGTCCTGGATGGGCCAGCCAGCAAAATAAATGACAGATTGGCATGTGAATTAAAATTTAAAGGAGGGATTGATTAAAAATGACTTTAAAGCAAAGCAAAGCTTATATACTGCCCCATTGTGCTTAGTGCTCTCTCTGGGCGGTTCACAAGTTAATTAGCATTTTGCCCCCAACATGCTGGGTCCTCATTTTACTGACCTCGGAAGGATGAAAGGCTGAATCAACCTTGATTCCTAGTCAGGATCAAACTCACAACCTTTTGGTTGGAATACAGTAGTTTAACCACTACATCACGAGGGCTCCTTTAGAGAAATGTGGGGCATATTCATTGCATGTATTATAGTAAAAGGGAAAGGAGTAAGCCAGGGCAAGAATGTGCATCTTTTTGGAAAAGGGGGCGGGGGGCGGGGACAATAGACAAATAAAATGTTATATAGCATTACCTGCTGTATAGCAGTGAAAGCTGAGGTCATATTAGGAGAGGAGATGGTGCCTCTGTTTCAGCATTAGCAGCCTTACATGCACAGAGATTTACATCCATATTTCTGGAAGGTGGTTGAATCTCTTCATTTCAGTATTTCTCATACAGTAAAACCTCACACATATTTTGATGCATATGCTTTAGACTTATTTCATAACATATATACATTTAATGTAATATACAAATTTACGTGTGTATGTATATGTATTATATATATGTATTATACATATGTATGTATATGTATTATATGTGTAATATACACATCAGTTTTACTAGGCCCAGAACTAGAGTATCATCAAAATAAACTAAAAATGGGGTTAGAATTGGGGAAATAGGTGCTATGGATTATACAGTGGAACCTCGCTTAACAAACTGCTTGGTTAACACAAAAATTGCATAACAAAAGGAAATCTATAGAAAATAGTGGCTTGGTTACCAAATTTCCCCCCTGAAAGGTTTAATTGGTTTTCAGTGCATTCCTATGGGGAACCACCTTTTGGTTAACAAATTTTGATTTGTTTTCCCAATGCATTCCTATGGGAAATTGCATTCAATGCATTCCTATGGGGAATTCACTTTACAAATTTTTCATAGTACAAAAGATCCCGGAGAATGCATTAAATTTATTAACTGAGGTTCTACTGCACTTGAAAAATGGCTCAGTTGATATATCTGATCAGTTGTGAAGGGGTCTGTGCTAAGTTTTGGTAGTAAGGATTAGAAATTACTTGTTTTGAAATGAGTTAAAATTTGATTGAATTTGTGACAGGGTAACAGAGCCCCCCCCTTCCAAATTTCATTGGTATTAGAGACTTCATTGACTGATGTATGATAGCAGTTTTATGATAGGTCAAAGAAAACATATACTATGTATTTTCCCCTAGAATTTATGTAACATATTTGTAATTTTGTTAAATTAAAAATGCTAATTTCCAACCTATTTTAACCCAAGGCTGGTGATGAACTTTGTTGTGGCATGTGCTCAGTGTGAACCTGTGTTGCCTAGCAACAGCTTCTATTAGAAGTGCTGCCTCTTAGAGAGCGAGAATTAAGGACCCTGGTGTAGAGATAATAGGTCCAATTCACCTCAATTGATTAGAGAATACTGCCAATAGTGCCAAGCGGATGTTTGTAATCATTGTAAAAACATTTCTTAAAATCTTTGTCACTTGTATCAGTTTCCTAGAGAATTACAAGAAATGCATAGGCATAGAAAATGCCTAATTGAATGCATAAGTTACCAACTAAAGTATTAAAAGAGGATAGTTCATCAGAGCACAGTCTTTCATTATTACTAAAACCTCCAGAGGTTTTCTTTTTAAAACATCTTTATTTCAGCAATCTTAAAATTAGTCCAGGAGGTACAGACATCAAGCTGCTTCTTCAGCTTAACTAAGCATTAACACAAACACTCAAGAACACAAACACCCAGCACAGACTGGCATGGACATGCAGAGTCATAAAAATAAACTATTGAAAGGAAAATAGCCACTGAAATCTGTGGCATCCATCCAACAACGAGCAGCTAAACTGAACGAGGAAAGAGTTCAGTATGCAAGTGAATGCTTGCAAGGACTCTCCCCATACTACCAGTAATTGGATAGTGCAAAGGTCCTTCATTAACCCTGGGTGGGAAACTGTCCTTTTCCATTTTTTGTCATCTGGTTTTTGTTGTTCAGTCCCACGTTCAAGTCCAACCCTTTGTTATCCCATGGACCACAGCACGCCAGGTGCCTCTGTCATCTGCCATCATCCGTAGTCTGCCCAGATCTATGCCCACTGTGGCAATGGGGGTCTTTGACTATCTCATCCTCTGTCACCCCTTCTCCTTTTGCCTTTGATCTCTCCTAGCATCAGGGCCTTCTCCAGTGAGTCATTTCTTCTCATTTGGTGGGCAAAGTACTTGGGCTTCAGCTTCAGTATTTGTCCTTCCAAGTAGCAGTCAGGGTTGATTTCCTTCAGGATGGACTAATTTGATCTCCTTGCAGTCCAGGGGACTCTCAAAAGTCTCCTCCAGCACCACAGTTCAAAGACGTCTATTCTTCTGTGCTCAGCCTTCCTTATCGTCCAGCTCTCACTGCCATACATTATTACTGGGAATACCATTGCTTTGACTATGCGGACTTTTGTTGGAAGGGTGATGTCTCTACTTTTTGTTATGCTTCCTAGGTTTTCCATAGCCTGCTTCCCAACAAGTAAGCATCTTTTTATTTCATGTCACCATCTGTAGTGATCTTAGATTCCAAGAAAGTAAAGTTTGTCACTGCTTCCATTTCTTCCCCTTGGATTTGACAGGGAGTGATAGGGTCAAATGCTTTGATCTTGAATTTTTTGATGTTGAATTTCAAGCCAGCTTTTGCACTCTCCTCTTTCACCCTCATCAAGAGGCTCTTTAGATCTTCTTCACTTTCTTCCATTAGGATAGTGTTATCTGCATATCTCAGATTGTTGATATTTCTCCTGGCAATCTTAATTCCAGTTTGTACTTCAGCCAGTCCTGCATTATGCATGATGTACTCTGCATTTAAGTTAAATAAGCAGGTTGGGTGACAATTGCCATTTCTTTTCCTAAACCAATCAGTTGTTCCGTATCGGATCTTTTCTATTGCTTCTTGACCTGCTTACAGGTTTTTCTGAAGACAAGTGAAGTGGTCTGGTACTCTCATCTCTTTGAGAGGCAGCAGTGACTCAGTGGTTAAGAAGCTTGCCTTGTTAGCTGGAAGGGTAGCAAGTCAGCAGTTCAAGACCCTGGTACTGCATGATGTATTGAGTGCCTGTCTCTGTCCCGGTTATTGAGGAAAAGAGCCTCATTTGGACGTTCCCTGAGTGGAGTTTCTTCCACAAAAATCCTTTCAACCCAGAATAATTTCTGAGGACTTAGCACAGTTTTTTTTGTTATCCACACAATCAAAGGCAGGGGTTCTAACCTTTTGAAGCCATGGGCTGGACCACTCCACTCAGACAGCTGAGTGGGCTGGACTGGTGGTCCCCCCCCCCTTTAGTGTATGGGACCAAAGACGACCGGACAACCGAAGGGTTGGTTTAACACAGGTTTATTGCATTGCATGAGGTTCCAGTGAAGCATGAGGTAATGGCGGTGATACATCTCAATATATACAGTAGCTCTCTACATTTGAATCTTGTAGCACGGTAGCTGATTGGTTGCTACCGGCGTGGCCTCGCCCAGGCACGCCTCTTTCTTCAGCTGCTGAATGCAGGTCTTGCTTCAGCTGCTGAATGCAGGTCTTTCTTCAGCTGCTGAATGCAGGTCTTGCTTCAGCTGCTGAATGCAGGTCTTTCTTCAGCTGCTGAATGCGGGGAAGGTTTTCCCGCGGCTGTCCGTGATTGAGCAATGTGAACCATGTGAGAGTGAACGCTCGCAGCTGCCCTCTATAGGCTGTCTGCTCGCGTTCCTTTATAGCTGATATCGTTTGTATCTGGAGTGGTTACAATCTTGCCTTACAGTATAATGAACATGCATACATACATAACATCCCTCCCCCCTAGGATGGGACGAAGTCCCGCAACCATTGTGGCTTGCCGCACGTTCGCTTGGGGCGTGCTTGCGCCTGCCCTAATTCTGGAGAGCCTGTGATCCCTGACTCCGCGGGCGCTTGTCCTGCAATGGGAAACGGGGATTCGTTAGTGGCTCTGTGGGGCGTCCGTGCCTGCCTTGCGCTTGGGGAAGGGAATGGGATGAACAGTTGGGAGGTAAATCCCTGCCTATTGCCCTCGGACCCCGGGGACCCTCCTAGTGTGAACCGCGGCACCGATGAGGTCGCCCTTGGGGAATGGCTACCTTCTGATCCCTGCTCGGGGGACCTTAAGACTGTGGTGGTGGGCGGACTCGCTGATGCCTCCGGTCTTGGAGGTGTCGGTCTCCGGAACATGGGCGCTATATTGCATTCTAACTCACAGGGGCTACTGGGACTGGAGGTACCAGGGGCTGAACTGAAACCCCTCTTTTCGCTAGGACGGGTGGGGGACCACTCCGCTAACTCCCCCTGGTACTGTAAATCAACGTCTAAACCTCTATGGGCCTCTGAGCCTCGGGGGGACTTCCGCGGCTTCCGCGGGGTATGAGTGTGGTTGGGGCTCCTCCTTTCTGACGGGGACTCCCGCAACCCGGGGCTCCTCCTCTCTGGCGGGGACTCCCGCAAAAGATTTCCGTGGATCGATTCCCTTCCCTCCCCCCTTGGTGGGGACCCATGCTCCCCTTTTCCTCCCCCTTGGGCTAAACGGGTGGGGGAGTACCCTAACGCTGAATCAATGCTGGCCTCATCCTCGTCTTGCTCTCCGGGGACCCTACGCCTGAGTTGGTCCACGTGTCGCCTCCACAGGAAGCCTGTACTGGTCTCTACGCGGTATGAGACGGGGCCGGTTTGATCTACTACGGTGCCCGGCACCCAGGCTGGCCCCGCGCTGGCGTAATTCCTGCAGTGTACTGGGGCGCCTATGCTGAAACTCTTTGTGGGTTCCACCCCTATGTTCCGCCCCTTGTCCTCTACTCTCGTGGGGTCTAGCTTGGATATCCCCGTGGCCAGCTTCCTGCGCATCAACAGCTCTGCGGGGGAGTACCCTGACGCTAAGGGGGTGACCCTGTATCTCAGCAGGAATTGGCACAATTTCAGGTCGAGGTCTCCGGGACCCATGCGCAGTAGCGCGTCTTTCGTGGTGCGCACGAGGCGCTCTACTTGGCCATTGGTGGCCGGGTGAAAGGGGGCGGAGGTGACGTGCCGAATGGCGTTGCGTTCCATGAATGCCCTGAACTCGGCGGACGTGAAACAGCTAGCGTTATCGCTGACGAGGGTGTCGGGTAAACCGAACGTGGAAAAGACCCTCCTTAACTGTTTAATGGTTGTGGTCGAGGAGGTGCTCGAGACTGGAATGACCTCCAACCACTTAGAGAACGCGTCCACCACGAGGAGGAAAAGCGTTCCCCTGAATGGGCCAGCAAAGTCTACGTGAACTCGGGACCAGGGTCCCCTCGCAGCGTCCCATTCCCTAGGTGGCGAGCGAGCCTCTTCTGGCCTTGAGCTTTGGCACGCCTCGCAAGTGCCGACCATGTGTTCGATGTCGGCGTCTAACTGGGGCCACCAAAAGTAACTGCGGGCTAGTGCCTTAGAGCGTACGATCCCCGGGTGGCTGACGTGCAGCAGTTTAAGCACCCTCGGCCGGAGAGACGTGGGGATCACTACCCGCTGTCCCCACAAGAGGCAACCCCTCTCCAGGGACAACTCTAATCTCTTTTTGAAGAATGTGTCGAATTCCGCTGCTGGGGAAGACACGGGCCACCCTTTCTGCACCCAGGAGCAAACTGTGGCCAGCGCTTTGTCCTTGCCTGTCGCTTTGGCGATTTCGGCCGGTACTACTGGAGGGGAGTCTAGGACCTCTATCATTAAGACCTGGTGGTCCCTCTCTACTCCGCCCACGTGGCAGCAATCCCGGGGAATGGGGGACCTCGACAGAGCGTCGGCATGGCTTATCTCCCTCCCGGGCCGGTATACCAACGCGTGCTGATACGCGTTGAGAAAAATGGCCCATCTGAGCATTCTCGGGGACAGGATCTGGGGTGTGGGCTTGTCTGCGGTGAAGATGCCCAGCAAAGGCTTGTGGTCAGTCACTATGGTGAAGGGGCGGCCGTACACGAAATCATGAAATTTCTTGGTCCCCGCAATTATTGCTAGCGCCTCTCTGTCTGTCTGAGCATAATTCCTCTCCGCTTGGGACAGGGATCTAGAGTAGAAAGCTATCGGGGCCTCCCTACCGTTCTCCAGCACGTGGCAAAGCACCGCCCCCACCCCCACCGGGGATGCATCGCATATCAGGACCACCGGGCGTTTGGGATTGAAGTGGGTCAGTACAGCATCTGATGCCAGGAGTCGCTTCAGGTCATTGAAAGCCTTTTCCTGGACGTCGCCCCACTTCCATGCCTCGTCCTTTTTTAACAATTTGTGTAGCGGTTCTGCCACGGCTGCCTTCCGCGGGAGGAAGGAGTGGTAGAAGTTGAGCAGTCCGAGGAACGACTGCAACTCGGGCTTGGAGGTGGGGCGAGGGGCCTTCTTGATGGCGGCTACCTTGGATTGGGCTGGCCTAATTCCCTCGGGAGTAACACGGAACCCTAGGAACTCAACCTCTGTAGCGAAGAAGACGCATTTGTCTTTCCGCAACCTCAACCCCGCCTTTTCGAATATTGTCAGGACCTTTCCCAACCTTGTTGCTAATTCGGCCCGGCTCCCCCCTGTAATTAATACGTCATCAAAATAGGGTAACACCCCCTCCAACCCCTTCAGGAGGCGTTCCACCAATGACTGGAAAATCCCGGGCGCCGAATTCACGCCGAATTGGAGGCGCGAAACCTGGAACGCCCCTTTGTGGGTGACTATGGTTTGTGCAGCAGCTGCGGCGGGGGTCACCGGGAGTTGCTGGTAGGCTTGGGCCAGGTCGAGTTTGGCGAAACACCTCCCCCCGTGTAACCTGGCCAACAAGTGGCTGACTACCGGCACCGGATACGCATTAGGGCGGATCGCCTTATTGATGGTGCACTTGTAATCAGCGCATATTCGGACTTCCCCGTTGGCCTTGAGCGCTGTTACAATTGGAGTTTCCCACTCCGCAGAATCAACAGGAACAAGAATCCCCTGGCCCACTAATTTGTCCAATTCCGCCTCAATTTTGTCCTTTAGTGCGAAAGGCACTCTGCGCGGTTTAAGTCTGATTGGACGCACTCCAGGGTCCAGGTCGAAAGTCACTGGGGGGCCCTTGAATTTCCCTAGCCCCTTTTTAAAAACCTCGGGGTGCGCGTCGCACACGCTCTGTATTGGATCAGTCCCGGCGGCGTGTGCTCCCACGGCGTGCACCCCCCCAATGAACAACCCCAGGGGCTGGAACCATTGAGTCCCGAGGAGGCTGCATTTACCCCCCTTGAGGACGACTAAGGGAAGCGTTGCGGTGTACTTTTTGAACTGGACCTGGAACTTCCCAACCCCCAACACTGGGATGCGGTTCCCCTGCACGTCCTTCAGTGTGGCCCTCAACGCCTTGAGCTTGGGCCGCACGCGGGGGGCAATTTTCATGAACTCCCCCTGGGAAATAATGGAGTATGAGGAACCCGAGTCCACCTCCATCCTAACAGGGGCCCCTTGTATTACTACCTCAACGAAGTAACGGGGGTGCTCCGTGGAAATGCTGCAAACCGGCGCGTCGTCCTCGCTGTCGTCGGAGACTCGCCCTACTCCGTCCCGCGTCCTCGTGGTCCGTGTGCCGTCCTTCGGCCTCGTGGTGCGGTCCTGCCTCGTGGTGCGGTCCTGCCTCGCCGAGCGGTCTGGAGAACTCCGGGTGGCCTCGCGTCGTTTCCGGCAGACCTTGGCGATGTGCCCGCGCCGGCCGCAGTTGTGGCACTCGGCCTTGCGGAATGGGCATTTGGTGCGGGCGTGGGCGGCGCCGCAGCCATCGCAGCGCCGGCCCTCTCTCTGGACCCTCCGGACGTCCTCATCGTCGCTGCTCTCTGCAGAGGACGAGTTCGAAGTCCGCCGGGCCGCGCGCACCGAACTCTCTGCCTTGGCGGTCTTCGGGCGCCAGTCCTGAAGTTCGTGCACCCTGGCCGACGTGGCCTCTGCGGCCTGTGCCGCGTCGAGGACTTGTTGCCACGTGGGAGGCGGCTCCCTTTTCATCAGCGCGCGCTGAGTCTCTGTGTCCCTCAGACCGCAGAGCAGGCAGTCCCGGAGGGTGACGTCGGGGAGTTCCCACTTGCATGGGCCGGCGGCCAACCGCAGGGCCACGGCGAACTCATTGACCGATTCTCCGGGTGCCTGGACTCGCCTCCAGAACGCGCTCCGAGCGGGGAACATCGCTATTGCCGGCCGGAGATGGGCGCGCAGCGCCGCCAGGAGCTCTGTGGCCTTGAGGTCGCCCACCTTCCTCGGCGCGATCAGGTCCACCAAGGTCCTCTTGGTTTCTTGTCCGAGCATGCGGACGAAGATGGCCCTCTTTTTGGCCTCGTCGGAGACTTCGAGCTCCACCAGCGCAGCGTTGAAGTCTATCTCAAACAGCTCCAAGTCTCCCGGCTTCCTGATCTCGTAGCCGGCGCATGTCTTGGTCCCGTGGGCAGCCATAATCCCACCTTCGTCGCCAGTTTAGTGTATGGGACCAAAGACGACCGGACAACCGAAGGGTTGGTTTAACACAGGTTTATTGCATTGCATGAGGTTCCAGTGAAGCATGAGGTAATGGCGGTGATACATCTCAATATATACAGTAGCTCTCTACATTTGAATCTTGTAGCACGGTAGCTGATTGGTTGCTACCGGCGTGGCCTCGCCCAGGCACGCCTCTTTCTTCAGCTGCTGAATGCAGGTCTTGCTTCAGCTGCTGAATGCAGGTCTTTCTTCAGCTGCTGAATGCAGGTCTTGCTTCAGCTGCTGAATGCAGGTCTTTCTTCAGCTGCTGAATGCGGGGAAGGTTTTCCCGCGGCTGTCCGTGATTGAGCAATGTGAACCATGTGAGAGTGAACGCTCGCAGCTGCCCTCTATAGGCTGTCTGCTCGCGTTCCTTTATAGCTGATATCGTTTGTATCTGGAGTGGTTACAATCTTGCCTTACAGTATAATGAACATGCATACATACATAACACCCCCCCAGTGTAAATGCTGCTGTAAAACATGTGTGGCTGTCATAAATGTGTTTACGACAGCCGTGGGTGCATTTATGGCTGCTGTAATCACGTCTGCCTCCGCATCCGTTTCTGGTGGTGGTGCACATGAAATGGTGCCATGAACCCCTGATCAAAGGCTTTGGTGTAGTCAATTAAACAGAAGTAGACATTTTCCTGGTACTCCCTTACTTTCTCAGGTTCGTGGTGGGGAGAGAATTTACCGGGATGGACGGGCATGTGCTGCTGCTCAAAGCCCATACCTTAAAGGGAAACACCACCTTGGCATTTTCTGCTGCAATTCTTCTTGCCAGTCTCCACTCTGCACCATGGGAGAAAGAACGAAGCACTTCGGGCAGCTTGGGCAGCTTCTCCCGGGGAACTAGCAGTCTTTTCCATGTTTGTTATTTGGTTTTTGGTGTTCAGTTTTTACTACTGGAAAGACCATTGCTTTAACTATGTGGACTTTCATCAACAGGGTGACATAACTTTTCGCCTTTTGATACTGTCTATGGTTTTTTCTTGATGAAAATGAAATGGATTGCCAGTTCCTTCCCCAGTGGTACAACCTCTTTATAATATTCATCTTCACTGTAATTCATATTCATTGTCATCTGGTATGACTTTTTTATAATATTCCCACTTTCTTCCTTTCCCTGGCTTTTCAGTACACCTTGTTTTTAAAAGGTTTTTATTCCAACTTCCAAATGCCAATTTTTCATAGTATCATCTAGGGCAATCCTACTAGCTTTGGAACCATGGTGGGGTAGTGCATTTCAGTTTGAGACAGCCTTAAATTGACATTATGTCTGATTTTTCTCAAAATTCAACACATGTTGAAAGCTGCTGCACAGCCCTAATTTTTTTATTTGTTTGTTTAGCAGAGCTTCTGCTAAAACTTGCAAAGTCCTGACAAGCTCCTCTCTATCCAACCCTATTTACATGAGCAAAATGGTGATCAAATTATATATAAAATTATGATATAGGGGAGTTTGTCAGGACATTGCATAGACAGATGGAAAGAAAGAAAGAAAGAAAGAAAGAAAGAAATTGCAGTGTGAAGCTAAGCTAGGTGAAGAATTCATAATCTGCAAGTTAAGTGCACTAAAATTGCCTTTACTTATATGTTTCTTAATATGGATTTTGGTGGGGCTAAGGTGCACCTAACATTGATTGGATTGTGCCCTATAAAGACAGGTGTTATTGTGGCCCTATTAACTAATGAAGACAGTAAATTCTTGCAGTATCCCTAAACATCTTGGACTAATGGGACCTCCAGGGATAGATAGATAGATAGATAGATAGATAGATAGATAGATAGATAGATAGATAGATAGATAGATAGATAGATAGATAGATAGATAGATAGATAGATAGATAGATCTTTATTGTCATTGTCCCCTTGCGGGAACAACGATGAGGAGAAGATGAGCAGGCGAAGGAAGATATGAACTATTTATAGTCAGTCAAATTGCACTACTGCAAACTGTCCTATTTCCCTTAGGCTATTTTGAAGTCAAGATTTTAGTGACAACAGTTAGGTGAGGGACAGGTAGAAAGTCCATGGGAGCTGAACTCAGCCAGGTACTGTAAAGCATATGGGAGCAGATTCTACAAAGGAAGCAAAGATGTGCTGAAAGACCTAGCAGGAGCACCCTTGGCAATTCTGCATTCCTCTCACAGTGACCAGCAGGCAGAAACTCTCTCTCTCTCTCTCTTTCTCTCTGTATCTGGGGGTGAGGGAAGTGTGACAGTAAACAAATTGGTTTCAAACCTTGGTGAAAGCATATACTCTGGATATACCCAGATGACCATGTCACTCATGAGCTTCCAGAAGAATAGAATGTCCTATGGAAGTGGGGAGGAAGCAGGATTAGAAAGGATCCAGCTCCTTTGCTTGTTTCTGACCAGTGGAGCAGAGTAAGGATTCTGATAATGCTGAGCCACAACTGCTCCCCAAATGCATTTGTTAAAAAATAAATGTCTTTTTAGTTGGAGAGAGGCATAACCACTTTTGCCATTTCATAGCTGGTCTTCTTGATTTGTATACAAATGATGCCCTAGATGTGGGCAAAGTAGTATTGTATAAAGTAATTCAATGATCCAACAACTTATTCTTATTCTCCTTCTTTCATGTCCTGATCAAACCCTGAACTGCCAAAATGAAGCCACTTTTTTGGCTTTATCATTGGCAAAACCTAAGTCCTCATTGGTACATGTTTCTGTCAGTCTTCAGCAGACCAGTAAATTAACAGGATTCTGTATCTCTCCACACTCTGTATCCCTCCAGCAGCCCCAAGTTGAGTATGTTGTTCTCCTTAAATAGCATGAATATAGAACAGCTTGTTTTTGTCAAGAGATCTTCCTATGAAATACACACACACACACACACACACACACACACACACACACACACACACACACACACAAACAAACAAAGGCACAATATTCAGGCAGAAATGTGGATCATTTCTGTGGGTGCCTGCTCAATAACTCTTCATGTTATTGTTGGGTTCTTCTGCTCAGTCACTGGAGACCCACATCCAAATGGTCTCCTTGAGACTTATTATCTGAATTGTTCAAGGATCCAGACAAAATAATTACCTTGCTTTAATGGAGTGAAATGTGCAAAGGAAGCAAGAATGATACAGTTCCCCCCACCCCCTGTGCTTTTTGTCTCAAGAGGTTACAAAATGATGCTTGGATGTAACTGTGGGTAAGGATATGAAATCACAACTGAAGGGAACAGAGTCCAAGAGTTAAGCACACAGAGTCATGTAAGGTTGAGAAGAAATAATAAAGTCAAGAATAAAGGCAAAGTTAGTGCAAACCAAAGGGGCTGAGGGGATAGGAAAGGCTTTTACAAATATACCAAGGGAAAAAGAAATATCAGACAAAGTAGGTCCATTAATAAATGAGAAGGGATATTAAATTAATGATGATTCTCAAATGGCTGAGTTACTGAACTACTTATTGAAATCTGCCTTTAACAAGAAAAACAAACGAAAATGGGAGTCAGGCAATTTTGACACAATGGATATCGTCAACGGATATCACAAGTGGAGAAATGTGCATCAAAAAGAACAAGAGCTGGTGTGAATTAAGGAGGTAGGAATGGAAACAGAGGGTTTGAAAGGGGCATTACACTAAATAACCTACAGGCAGCAAAACCTGCAAAGCCATGCCATTGCCAAGGGGATATTACCCTATGAGGAAATTAATTTGTTGGATTAAACTGATAAAAGTTTAAACAATATTCCATAGGGTGACTGGCAGATGTAGTAGCTGTGAAAATAAATAGCAAGAGCTATAATGTTATGTGTGATTGGGGATATAAATCCTTGCTTATATTACTGTTGCATGTGAGGATGAGAATGGGGGAATTCCTCTCTTTACTGGAAAGAATAGCAAGGTGTTCCCTAGTCTTCTCAATAGAGTTCTTGTCTTCGTAAGAATAATACTTTTTTGAGAAAGTGCCAACTGCTTGCTATGTGTACATGACCTTTGGTTTTCAAAGGGATAGTAGAAACATAATATGTAAATTATAGCAATCTGAGGAGAGTTAGGCCTCTTTGTCTTGCTCATGAGTAGAGATGATGAATCTTGCAAGGGTTTAAAATCCTTTTTTGTGAGGTGTTAGGATAGCCTAAATTCCTAAGAATAAGGAATTTAGAGAACATTCTTCCCAGTGTTATCTATAGCTCATGTCTTGATTCATGTGAGGAATCTGAATTAGATTATTCAGCTCAACTTTTCAGGTGGCACATCCAATCTCCTCAGGCTAGAATAGATGCACATCAAGGGTGTCTGGATGATATGGCAGCTAATGGTAGGTAGATCTAAGGAGCCACTGCCTGCATCAGTTTGCCCATTTTAAGGAGAAAGTATGAGTATCACATTTTCTTTTTACAGACATCTGTGCCTTTAATAGCTACAGGAGAGTGTTATGTATGTTAACTGTGTTTTCTGACAGGAGCAGAATGTATCTTTTCTCATGCATCTATTCTTATGCAAATAAGTGGATCGAAAAATGTGCACACTGTTAGCCAATGGGCTTGTTGTATTATTGTTACTGTTACTGGTTATAGTGTATATAAGTCCAAGTTTTTCTCCATCCAAACTGTGTTCAAACCCCAATAATAAAGAGCTGAATTTCACTACTTCATTCGTCTGCTTCTTCATTCCTTGAACACTGAACTGGTGATGAAGGTGGGATGGCATCCCCACACAGCAGCAACATCGGCCCATTAACCCAGCGCATCAGAGAAATGGGCAACATATGAACGCCGGTTCTGCCACGCAATGGCCTCGCAGAAGATCACCGACGGAAACTAGAAGCACTCCTGTTTCCTCGCTCAGTGCGGTTCTGAGACACTTGAGCTGGCAACTCACATTGTTCTCCCAAGGGACGTGGATGTGGTGCCACTCACAGAAATCATGTCCTCACTGAGGAGGCACCTGCAGCCAGAGGTCTCGATCTTCCTGGCCAGGGTGGCCTTCCACAGAAGAGAGCAGCGATGCAGTGAATCCATTGCAGACTACACCGCTGCGCTGTGCATTGCTGCCGCCCCGTGCAAGTGGAACAACATTGAAGAAGCACTCCGAGACCATCTCCTGGCCAGCATGAGGGACGAAGATGCTCAATGTTGCCTCATGATCAGAAAGATGCTAACCTTCACAGATGTCCTAGAAGAGGCAGTAGCATCTGAGGCCACATGGCCGGGATAAAGCTTTTCCAGCAATGCCACTCCACCACCAGTGACACCGACTCAGCTGTGAAAGCTCAGCAAAGTTCACCTTCATCCTCCTCAGCATTGCCTGGTTCCACCTCTTCATCGGAGTACAGCAATGCAGAGGAAAAAGTCCGAGCAGTCCGACAAAAGCACCGAGAGCACCGTGACGTTCGGGAAATAAATTCCTTCACAAGTGTGATGGCTGCAGAGCACGGCATGACCGCAAGAAGTGCCCCTTCCGCACCACAGAATGCCACAACTGCGGGTGAAGAGGGCACATTGCTAAGGTATGCCGACTGCAAAAGCAAAGACCTCCAGCACCTGTGCCCAAGAAGAGTCATCACCACAAAAGTCCATCGCCAAAGTGTCACCCGAGCCTGAGCCGTGCCAAGTGGGCATCGTCAGCGAGCATTTCTTCGCAGACCTGAGCCTGCAGGACATCCCCTTCAAGATGGAGGTGGATTCAGGTACTACCTTTTCCATATTCCCACAGTGGGAGGTTTTGAGAATTCCCCCTGCCTCTCGGCCCAAGGTTAAATCCTTTAAAACATCCCTCCAGGATGTGCAAGGTAGCCAGATTCCAGTCCTGGGGGTGGGTAATTTCTTGGTTCAATTCAAAAACATTTGCACCTTCTTGCCATTGGTTGTAGTTAAGCAGGGCACTAACTGTCTTATTGGGACCCAATGGTTTAAGCCCCTGGGAATCCGGCTTTCTGGCTTTCACGCAATAGACTCTGACCCAATCCGGGACGTTTGTGCTGCACATCCTGATGTATTGAAAAAGGGTTTAGGTTTATACAAAGGACCCCCTGTTGACTTTGAGCTTGACCCAACCATCTGGCCCATCCGGATGAAGCCACGCCGGGTACCCTTTGCTTTAAAGGAGAAGATAGAAGCCGAGCTGGACAAACTGGAGGGGCAGGGCATCCTAGTGCCGGTGGACTCTGCAGAGTGGGAGACACCAATTGTGACTGCTTTGAAAAGTAATGGGGAGGTCAGGATATGCACTGACTAAAAGTGTACCATCAATAAAGCTATTTGCCTGGACGCATATCCTGTGCCCATGGTAAGCCACCTTCTTGCCTCCTTGCATGGAGGAAATTGCTTCACAAAACTTGACCTTGCCCAGGCTTACCAACAATTAACTGTGTCTCCTGTTGCTGCCACAGCCCAGACCATAGTAACACATAGGGGGGGGACATTTAAGGTAACTCGGCTACAATTCGGGGTGAATGCGGCCCCCAGAATATTTCAATCTTTTGTAGAACGTATTTTGAAAGGGTTGCTTGGTGTCCTGCCATATTTTGATGATGTCCTGATCACCGTTGAACTAGCGGCCAGGTTCGATCGAGTCCTGTCACGTTTCGAGAGGGCCGATCTATGTCTCAGAAGAGACAAATGTGGTTTTTTTGGCACGGGAAGTGGAGTTCCTGGGGTACTGCATTGCACCCCAAGGTATGTAAAGCTGAATTGCAATCATTTCTAGGATTGTTAAACTTCTATCATGCTTTTCTCCATCGCAAAGCCTCAGTTGCCGAAACATTACAATGGCTTCTTAAGAAAGATACTGTTTGGCACTGGAGCCATTACCAGGAGAAAGCATTCCTAGAACTCAAAAGGCTGCTATCTTCAGATGCTGTATTAACTCATTTTGATCCTAACAAAGAAGTTGTGTGTGATGCATCCCCTGTGGGGGTGGGAGCTGTGTTATGCCATGTACTAAGTGACGGGAGGGAAGCCCCCATAGCATTATATTCCCGTTCGCTCTCAAAGCCTGAGAAAAATTATGCTCAGACAGATAGGGAGTCATTGGAAATCGTGGCAGGACCCACAGGATGATTACAGACACTCAACGTTAGGATTGGCCCCCACCCGTTTACACCCAGGGGGCAGAGTTAATAGTCAGCAGCAAGCTAACTTAGACCCAGAGGTGTGTTATAAGGACCGATTTCAAGGGGAAATTGTGGAATGCTCCCCTACTCCGGCCATGTGTGCCCCTACACTGTCCCAGGCTAGCACTCTTGATTCCTTTATTGATGATGACCAATTTTGTTTGGAGTCGCCCTCCACTCTTAGTACACACAGGAGGGACCCTGAGTTGTCTTATTCATCCACAGAATTAGATTTTGGTTTTGAGCGATCCCCTGCTCCTCCATCTGACAAACGGGGCTTTAATTTGGGTTTACAATCCTCCCCCTCTAGTCAATCCCTCACTCCAATTGGGTCGCCCATCCTATGAGCCCCTGAGTCAGGTCAGCCAAGCGTCTGACCCAGAAGGGAAACTAGACCGCCATCCTGATTAAAGGATTTTTTTTACCTAGGGGGGAAGAAAACACATAACATTGTTTACCCCTAGGTAAAAACAAAATCCTTTAACCAGATGGCCGTCTATGTTAACTGTGGGTTTTTAAAAAAAATTTTTTTATTGAATTTTAACAAAATACAATACCAACAAAGGAACAACATCAAAATTACATACATAAAAAACCCATCAAAATTACATACTTAAAAAAGAAACATCAAACCATACCCACATCATTAAAGAATATTTTGCATATGACTTAATAGTATAGTTTTTATATATGTTTATATCATTCTTACCATTATAAAATATACAAATTCTAAATTTTAAATTTCTTATTATCCCAATATACATATTCAGACTTTTTTCATATCTATAATTTAACATATCTACCTAGTCAAACATCCAAATCATGGTTTCAATACAAAAATTACTATACTAATTAATGCAAAAAATTTGACCACCTTAATTTCTTTTTTCAGTTTTATATAGTTCAATTTCTTAAGCTCTTCAAATTTATTCGAAATATTTATCCCCAAGTATTTCAAATTATCCTTAATTTGTAAATTGCCCTTTCCCTTTATCCTTTGCTGTACTTCCTTACCCATATTGCACAATATCATTTCTGATTTATCCCAATTTATTCTAAAACCTGTTATTTCCTCAAAATTCTTCAACTGCACTTGTATTCTGTCCAAAGCCTTCCCAGGGTGTTTAGCTATTATCAAAGTGTCATCCGAATATAAACTTATCTTACTACCTAAAACCCCTTCTGTTTCTTTATTTTCCCTTATAGCCTTCGCCAACAACTCCATTGCCATAATAAATAAAATTGGAGACAAAGGGCAACCCAGCCTTGTGCCAGATTTGAGATTCACCTCTTCTGTATCCTCAACATTTACCCTTACTACTGCTGTACCTTGTTGGTATAATTGTCCAATTGTTTTCCTAAATTTGTCCCCAAATCCATAGCATTTGATTATCTCATTAATTGTTACCCATTGCAAAGAATCAAATTCCTTAAAGATATCTAGGGATAATATTCCTACTTTTTCATTTGTTTGTCCTACTGTGTCAATTAAATTTACAACTCTTCTTGTCAGATCTGACATGTGCCTACCCTTCAAAAATCCCACCTGATCCTCATTTATATAACTACCCATAATATTATTCAGTCTATTAACCAATAGCATCTTGATTTATCAATGAAATTGGTCTATATGATTCAATTTTTTTCCGGATCCTTTCCAGGCTTTGGCAATAATACGATTATAGTCCTATACCATGAAGTCGGAATTTGCCCACCTTCTAATATATAATTATATAATTTAGTCAATTTTGGCACCACTATATCTTTAAAATCCTTATAGAACTCAGCTGGTAACCCATCTTCTCCAGGTGCTTTATCCATTTTTAAGCTGGCTATAACCTCTTTTATTTCCTTTTCTGTTATTCGTTCTTCCATCCTATTCTTGTGTTTCTGTATTATCTTATTATTTATTTGTTTCTCCAGTTGTTTTTTAATTTCAACAAATCTATATTCTTTTTTGCATATAGAGTCTGATAGAAATCTTTCACGATTTTGCATTTATCTCCAATCTTATTGCATCTTATTCCATCCTTATCTGTCAAAATTCCTATTTCATTTTTTCTCTCTTTTCTTTTGTAGCCCTTGCTAATAATTTTGAATTATTACTATATTCAAAATATTCTCTTTTTAAATATACCAAATCTCATTTTACCTTTTCTATATCCTTTCCTATCAATTCGGTCTTCAATCTTTACATATTATCAAAAACTTTTTTTCTTATCCTTGCATGTTGTTCTTGCAACAGCTTTATCTCATTCTCAATTTTGTCTTGTGCCATCTTGAATTGTTTATTTCTGAAGCTAGCCAGCCTAATACTCTCACCTCTAAAGACCGACTTCATGGCATCCCAGACCATGTTAAAACTCACCTCATCCATATCATTCCAATGCCAATTTTCCTTCCAATTCTCCATTATTTGTTCTTTTAATTTTTGGTCTTTGTACAATTTAGGATCATATCTCCAATTCCTTCTCATTTTCCTCATACCCTCTGGCAACACTTTTGCATGATCTGATTCTTTAAAATTCCCACTTCTACCTCATCTATATTTCTGACCATATTCTCTGTTAACCCTTTCTGACCCCTTAAACTCTCTCCATGTATCCTTCAGTCCTAAAGTTTCCAACCATTTATCCAAAATTTGTTTTTTGAACCCTTTCCCACATCTTAATATATTTGTACAATCTAAATTTGAGCTTATTAGGTTAAAATCCCCAGCCACTATCATTTTTATCGTCTTTTACCAATATTTTGTACATTTTCTCTAAAAAAACCTCTTGATCATTTGGAGCATATATATTCACCAAAGTCACTTCCTCATCATCAATCTTCCCTTTTACAATCAAATATCTTCCCTCCGGATCGGAAATACTACTTGTCATTTTGAAACCCAGCCTAGTCGTATTCAGAATTCCCACCCCTCTTGCCTTTGAAGTACCAAACAATTTTTCATAAAATTGCATCCCTCTTTAAAAAAATCTTATTCATATCTTGAGATTTTTGATGGGTCTTCTGCAGAAAGACTACATCCGGCCTGCCCTTCCTTAAAATCGATTCAATTCTTCTTCTCTTAACTTGGGACCCTGTACCTTTCACATTCCATGTTAAAACCCAAATATTTCTCATAACTTAAAGAACAATGATCTTATATCATCTCCGATTTCTCCAATGGGCGTGCACCCCTCCTTCCCAAAACCAAAACTAAACCTATTACAACATACATTTAGCTCTACCCTCCCCACACTTTTCTTCAAAAAAAAGCCACCTTTGCTAGCCAAAGAGAGGAGGGGGGGGGGAATGTGGAAGATGTACCTACTAAACTCAGAAAGCTCCAGTGCTTTTTTCTTGTTGTCGTTGTTCAGTCGCACAGTTGATTCCGACCCTTTGCATCTATCCATCTCATCTTTGGATGCCCCCTTTTTCTCTTGCCCTCCACCTTTCCCAGCATCAAGGCCTTCTCAAGTGAGTCCTTCCTTCTCATTTGATGTCCAAAGTACTTTAGCTTCATCTTCACTATTTGTCCCTCCAATGAACAGTCAGGATTGATTTCTTCCAGTATTGACCTATTTGTTCTCTTTGCTGTCCAAGGAACTCTCAGGACTCTCCTCCAACACCACATCTCAAAGGCATCTATTCTTCTGCGCTCAGCCTTCCTAATGGTCCAGCTCTCACAACCATACATTACCACTGGGAATACCATTGCTTTGACTATGCAAATTTTTGTTTTCAAGGTGATGTCTCTGCTTTTCACTATATTCCCCAGGTTTCTCATAGCTTGTCTCCCCATAATCAGTCGTGCCATCTGCAGTGATCTTAGATCCCAGGAAAGTAAAATCTGTCACTGTTTCTACTTCTTCCCCATCTATTTTCCAGGGACTGATCGGACCTGTTGCCATTATCTTGGTTTTCTTGATATTAAGTCTCAAGCCAGCTTTTGCACTTTCCTCCTTCAATCCAATCAAGAGGTTCTTTAGGTCTTCCTCACTTTCTGCCATTAGGGTGGTATCATCTGCATATCTCAAATTGTTGATGTTTCTCCCAGCAATTTTGATCCCATATTGTGATTCCTCCATCCCTGCATTGCACATTATATGCTCTGTGTATAGATTGAATAAGCAGGGTGATAAAATGCAGCCTTGTCTTACTCCTTTTCCTATTCCAAACCACTCTGTCATTCCGTGTTCTGTCCTAACTGTTGCTTCTTGGTTCGTGTACAGATTTCTTATGAGCCATATGAGGTGTTCTGGTATTCCCATCTCTTTAATTACTTGCCACATTTTGTTGTGGTCCACACAGTCAAAAGCCTTGGTGTAGTCAATAAAACAAAAGTAGACTTGTTTCTGGTATTCTTTTGTTTTCTCCATGATCCAACATATGTTGGCAATGTGATCTCTAGTCCCTCTGCCTCTTCTGAACCCGGCCTGCACCTCTGGCAATTCTCTCTCCACATGTTGTTGAAGTCTATCCTGTATTATCTTGAGCCTCACCTTGCTGGCATGTGGGATGAGCGTAATTGTTTTTTCTTACATTAATACATTTCAATTTTTTTTGCCACTCTTATAAAAATTAAAAACAAAACATCTCTCTCCCCTGCTTTTTCTGTCTTAAATTCTCTCATCCAAATGCTTCACCCTTCCCTAATACCATTCTCAGTTTTGGACCCATCTTCCTCCCCTCCAGCTGCACCATCTTGTTCTGCATCTCCAAATTCTCTTCTTATGCTCCAGATTCTAACAAATTTTCCTTAATGCAAGCCACTCTCTTGAAGACACTTCAACCAATTCAATTGAACTCAAGTAACTAAATGCATCAGTTTCAACATCAATTGTGTGCATTTTTTTATCGTGAAAAATCTTAGCTGCTGTGGAAATCTCCAATTGTATTTTATCCCACATGACATCAAAAGTTTAGTTACTGGTTTCATTTTGTAATGCCAAACATGTTCATTCACTGCAATATCATTATACACCTCCACATCGTTCCCATCAATTTTCAAAGCACCAGACCCAGCTTGTTTTAAAAACGCCATCCCCTTTAACTTGTCCCCCCAATTAGCAAATTTAACCAAAACATTTCTTTGAACACTTCTCCCTCTTCTTGATCCCAATCTGTAAACATTTACAATATCTTCATAAACAAAATCTTTCCCCATTTTCAGATTATTCAGCCAATCAATTATTCTATCCTTCAGCTGGTCTGGCATTTTTTCCACGAGATTACATATCACAATATTCTGCTTTCTCATCATCTCTTCCACCATATCTATCCTTTTCTCTTGCACTTCCACCTTTAATTTAATTTCCTTGTCCTCCTCATGCAACCCTTTCATATCTGCCTGCATCAATTTCACATCCTTTTGCATCAAATTCATACTTGTTTCCAACTTTTGAAAGGTAAAATCAACTTTATGGGCAAAATCTTGAAACACTGTATACATTGCTTTACCATAATTTCATTTTTATCTTTCCCTCTTAATTCTTTCATTTCCCGAAAACCTTTCACATTCGCCTCCTGCATCCACTCAAATTTCTTAAACAATTTCCCCATCTCAACCATTAATTGTGTTTGGTCCACTGCTACAGGTTCCGGTGATGATGTTGGCAGAGATATATCTTCAGTTGCAGCCTTATCTTTCTTCTTGGGTCTCACCACCTCCTCCTCTCTTCCCTTTCCTTTCCCCTCTTTATCCATTGTCATGTCGAATAGCAATCTCAGTGCATCCACAGTTTTATTTACACCAAATCCAACTTCTTGATCTAATTCCAGGATCAGTTAGATGAATAACAAATACAACTCCTGGATTACTCCACTCACTTTATAGTCCAAACAGACACGTTGTAATCCAATATTAAATTTTTTCCAAACCCCAGAACTTGATTGAAATTACTTTCTTATATCCACATTCCCAATAGCATGAAAAAAGGGCAATCTCCACACAGGACTGATAGGACCTGTTATCCCCCTTCTTCTTTCACTCTTACTTCCTCAGTCCTTCTTTTCATTCGAGAAACTCACTCTTCGCTCACCCCAGCAACCACACAAGCCACAGCACCAAATTTGAGTCCTTATTTTTTTCAGAAAAATCTCGCTTTTCTTGCCCTTCTTATTCCCTTCGTTAGTCCCATTCACCTCATCCCAGCTGGTGAAGCTGCAGCTTTCGCCGCTTGCCTCTCCAGCCGAGGCTGCTTCCCGAACTCCAACCTTGAAGCGCAGAAATTAAGAGCCTTCTTCGGGTGAGTTTTTATGTCTCTTTTAAGTTTGTTTTCTCATTTAATACCCCATTGTAGTGCACGAGCTCGCAAATATGTGTATTAATCCATCGCCATCTTGGCCACGCCCTAACTGTGTTTTCTGACAGGAGCAGAATGTATCTTTTCTCATGTATCTATTCTTATGCAAATAAGTAGATCGAAAAATGTGCACACTCTATTAGCCAATGGGCTTGTTGTATTATTGTTACTGTTACTGTTTATAGGAGTGGAATGTATCTTTTCTCATGTATCTATTTTTATGCAAATAAGTGGATCAAAAATGTGCACACTCTGTTAGCCAATGGGCTTGTTGTATTATTGTTACTGTTACTGTTTATAGTGTATATAAGTCAGAGTTTTGTCCCATCCAAACTGTGTTCAAACCCCACTAATAAAGAGCAGAATTTCACTACTTCATTCGTATGCTTCTTCATTCCTTGAACACTAAAGAGTGGCAAGCACTTAACAGATGAACCTTGTCATGAATGGGGTTTTAACAAATTATGACCACATTGCTTGGGCTCATAGTCAACACATCTGCAAGAGCAACAAAGGTTAGACCAATATGGCTGCAGACTTCCATATCTGAGAAGGGGGGATTTTTAGATATTAAAATCTGTAACATGTCTGTAATTTTCTGCATGTTGGGATATTAACATTGTGAGCCATCCAGAGTTTCTACAGCAAGTGGGGTAGCTACATAAGTTTGAGAAATAAATAAATAGATAAATAAATAAATAGTCCAAAGAACAAAAACAGTGTGCATTTAAAAAAAGAATTGAAAGAAGCATTTAGAAGCAAGTGAATCATCAGTCATGTCTCATCCATAAACCCAGGATATAAGAGAACCATCTCACAAACATAAGAAAAGCTAAACTAGATTTTCTTTTTGGGTGCTCCATCACCACTTGGTTACCTTATTCTTCTCTTGCTTTTTCATCTTTTCACCTCCCAAATAAAAATTTGTTTGAAACTGTTCCATCTTAGAACTACTGGGTACTCTGCAACTTTTACACCATTCTTGCCTATCTCCTGCCTCTCCCCAATTTCATCCCAATGAGTCCAATCACCTTCTCTCTCTCTCTCTCTTGCTTTGGATACTTTCTGTCACTACTATGTGCCGTGACCCTATTGTGCCAGCTGCTTTTCTGTCTCATCTCCCTGAAACCCATAACAAATTCAACCTCACCATGTTTTAGATGGTAGGTTTAGCACTTGATAAGCATTTAAGACTGGAACACCTTGGTTTCTTGAGTTGTTGGTGAAAGATGTCTGTTTTGCACAGCTACATGTATTGCATGTGGCATGTCTTGTGTTATGGCTCAACATTGGAATGTAAACAGAGGCTTAATCTCCATGTCTTGTTGCCAAGGCATGAGGTGTGAGAAAATCTCATTCTGGGAAGGAAAACATGTTTTCCCACCACAGGCTAAACCCACGCATGACCCACAGGTGTGGGGGCCGGAGGTGTGGTTGCTCTCAGTGCTTATGTTTTGGTCATCATTGGTGGCAGCAGTGGTGGTGGTGGAAGTGGTGGAGGTGGTGGAGAACATGGCAGTTGGAGACTTCCTGGTTCCGCGCTGGAAAGTACTGACATAAGCTCTGACTGGCATTTGAAGTGCCCACATGTAGCTGCCGAAATGCAGTGGAAAAGCAGCAAAAATTTCTTAAAATGGAGTAAAAATTCTCCGAAAAGCCTCCTGCCACTGTGGGGACTGATGGAGGCTGCGCAAGAAGCTGGAAAATTGTCAGATTCCCACCGCCACCACTGTGACAAGTGATGTTTTCAGACTTCCACTGGTGGTCAGAGCTTCTGGAGGTGCTGGGGTGGCCACCGTGGGCCGTATTAATGAGCTCCATGGGTTGGATTAGGCACACAGGCCATAGGTTGTGAATGCCTGTTGTAGATGGTAGGTTTAGCACTTGATAAGCATTTGGCAACCTTGGTTTCTTGAGTTGTTGGTGAAAGATGTCTGTTTTGCATAGCTACATGTATTGCATGTGGCATGTCTTGAGTTATGGCTCAACATTGGAATGTAAACAGAGGCTTAATCTCCATGTCTTGTTGCCAAGGCATGAGGTGTGAGAAAATCTCATTCTGGGAAGGAAAACAAGTTAATTGGAAGAAATATTCCTGCTAGCTTCCTGTTGGACTCTTTGTTTGTCCTGTTCTCCTTTTTCTACTCCAATTACAGTTTTGTTCTGAAAAGTTTATTTAAAATATTAACAGACTGTTACAAGACACAATTTTAGGTGGAAATTATAACAAGTTGCTTTGCAGAGGGAAAGAGAAAGAGAGAAAGAGAGAGAGAAAGTTCAAGGATCAAACTAACAAGGAGAAAAACCATTTTTAATTAGCAATAGTAATTAACAATTACACTTACAATTGCTGCCCCAAAGTAATTAGCATTTTGCCCCCAAAATGCTGGGTACTCATTTTACCAACCTCAGAAGGATGGTAGCCTGACTCAACCTTGAGTGAACTAACAACATCAGCAATGTTGGCTGCAGTACAGCAGTTTAATCACTGAGCCATGAGGTGATGTCTCCTTATTAATGAAAAATGTAGCAAATAACAACCTCTGAACTCTTTCCCTAAAGCTGTGCTTGTGAACCTATTAGAGACTGAGTGCCCAAACTGCAACCCAAAACCCACTTATTTATCGCAAAGTGCCAACATGGCAACAGGGGAGGGAGGAAATACACCCATTGGGCTGTTTGGCAGAGGGGCGGGGCAATCTCTGTGCTTGGGGGATGGAGGAAGTGCTCCAATTGGACTTTTGGGCAGAGGGGCAGAGCAAACTCTGTGCTGGGTGAGAAAGAAAGCATTCCCATTGGGCTGGTGGGCAGAGGAGTGGGGCGAACTCTGCACTGGGGCAACTGCACAGGTGTCCACAGAGAGGGCTCCAAGTGCCACCTGTGGCACACGTGCCATAGGTTCGCTACCACTGCCCTAAAGTAATAACATTACAGCCTCATGAATCTCAAAAGTAACTAATTACAGATAATATTTTTATTTGTAACTTACTTCCAAGGATTGGACAAGTGCGTTTTGACAGAACAAGTCTGAATATAATTCACATATTCTATAACGAATTTAGATGTTAAATCTGTTTAGCCTAAATACCTGAACTCATTTGCTAAAGAACAGCCTACCATGAGAAAGAAAGGTTAGACCTGTGTTGTGTCTAAGCATTATTTGTTATAACCGCTTGAGCGCCAAATTCAAAGGTCTGTCAGAATAGCTGATTCATCAGTACAAACTTTCCCGCTTCTCCGGAAGCCCGTCAAAATGTATCAACCTGTGTTGTAGGAATCGGGGCCGCTAGGAGGGCGGTTAGGTCCCGGAGGAGACTGATCAAGAAACGATACAAGGCAGTATGGAGCGAGATCAGATCAGTGGTTTATTGAAGGAAAAGTATCTACATTTATAGATCAGAAGGCAAGGCAGAAAAAACCGTCATCAGACAGAAAATCACATCACCTATTAACTCAGGTTAATGGGGAATCCTTCTTGGGGAAGTTAATTACCGGGGGCAAACATTGACAGGGGAAACACCATTGTCTAGGGCTTAGACTGGGGTAAATATGGCTTCTATTTGCACCAAGGATTAGGCTGATCTGTGAGTCAGTAATTGCTTAATGGGTAACGGAGGTTAGCGATCTGCCCTCTCAGCAGAACCACCGGTCAGGTCGGGTGTGGGTGAATAAACCCTTATGATTTATACTATTAGTCCGCTCCCCCAATTTCCGTACTGGCAAGGGCCAGTGGCCAGGAGTCTGCTCAACTGGTTTAACCTCTGCCAAGGTTCCGTGCCAATTGGGCATGGGGAAACCGCACTGTGTAACTGCTCATGCATCACTAATCTGTTGGAATTTTTTGAGAGTGTCAACAAGCATGTGGATAAGGGGGATCCAGTTGACATTGTTTATCTGGTCATTCACAAGGCTTTTGACAAGGTCACGCACCAAAGGCTCTTGAATAAACTTACCAATCATGGAATAAAGAGACAGGATCAGCAACTGGCTAAGGGACAGGAAACAGAGCGTAGCACTAAATGGACACTTCTCCAAGTAGAGGGAAGTAAAGAGTGGGGTCCCCCAAGGTTCAGTACTGGGACCCCTGCTTTTCAACCTCTTCATAAATGATCTAGAAGTAGGAGTAAATAGCAAGGTAGCCAAATTTGGTGACAACACTAAATTATACAGGGTAGTGAAAACTGTGAGAGATTGTGAGGAGCTCCAGAGGGATCTCTTGACACTGGGGGAGTGGGCAAAACAGTGCCAAATAAGCTTCAACACTAGTAAGTGCAGAGTGATGCACGTTGGGGCAAAAAAAGAAACCCAATTACATTTATAAACTGATGGGGTCTGAACTCTCTGCGACAAACCAGGAAAGGGACCTTGGTGTCCTGGTGGACAGCTCAATGAAGGTGTCAACCCAGTGTGCCTCAGCAGTGAAAAAAGCAAACTCAATGCTAGGGATCATTAGGAAAGATATAGAAAATAAGGCAGCAAGTTTGCCTCTTTATAAATCTATGGTGAGGCTCCATCTGGAATACTGTGTACAGTTCTGGTCGCCATACCTCCAGGAGGACATTATGGAGCTGAAAAAAGTGCAGAGGAGGGCAACCAGAATGATTAGGGGACTGGAACACCTTCCTTACCATCTGAGGCTGCAATGGTTGGGCCTCTTTACTCTTAAACAACGGCATCTAAGAGGTGACTTGATTGAAGTTTATAAAATCTTGCACAGTGTGGGCAAAGTAGATAGAAAAACTGTCTTCCCTATCACACAACACTAGAACTAGGGGGCACTCCATGAAACCTTTGGGTGCTAGTTCTCAAAAAAATAAGAGAAAGTACTTTTTTCACCCAGAGGATCACTGGTCTATGGAACTCCCTGCCAGAAGAAGTGGTGACAGCTGTCCGTCTTGACAGCTTTAAGAAAGGATTAGACAAGTTCATGGAAGACAACAGTATCAATGGCTATAATTATTGATACCTAAGGACAACATCCAGGTTGGAGAGATAGGCAGGATATATCTCAATGCCATTTCCAGGGAATCCTAAGCAGGTGAAGGCATCTGCTTGGGAATACCCTGAAACAAATGGCGAGCCACTGTGTGAGACAGAATGCTGGATTGGATGGGCTGCAGCCTGTTCCAGCAAGGCTGTTCTTATGTTTTTATGTTCTTATGTGTTTGACCCGATCCTGCTAGTCAAAATTCTTCTTAAGCGCCGGACTCAACAGCCTGGGAGATAAAATAAAAATGATATTGCTTCAGAAGAGGATGGAAAATAACTCTGGAAAATAATGCTGGACACTGTTTTTCTGGGAAATTCTGTCCTTACCCACCATTGTGTCCCCTTTGTCAGGCGAGACCTGTCCAAACTCCATTACACGTGGTAAACCTGGTGCTGCGAAGTGGTCTCATTATATATTGAGAGGAGAAGCATTGAGGATGGCATTAAAAATGAGGACCCTGTCAATATTTTATAGGCCCTGGATTCCCGGGGGCATGTTTACAGGGCAGTAAATAAAAGAACTCAGCCAAGTGACATTTGTGTTCTTGCAAATGCGATTATTATGCATGATTAGCAGCCAAGCACACTGAAAAATCTACACTAGCAGGCCTTGCCAGGCAATGAAAAATGGCTGAGCAGACCTCAGTGATATGTGCTTCATAGTCAGGCACTCGGGCTGTTTCAGAGATCCACCTCGCTTGGAGTTTGGAGCCAGGATCTGCTGATGTGAATATAGAATGAAAGCGCAGTGCCAAAATGGCCGCCGTGCTCTTTGCAGGCCCCCCCACCCGGACTCAGACATCTGGGTGAGTTAGGGGGCGTGGCCACCCCTCTATAAAAGGGGTGGCCACGAGGCAGCCGAGCTGCCATTTTAGAATAGCGACGGAGAGGAGAAGTTTTCTCCGTCGCTGTTTTTTCTTATTAGTCTTCTGCTATTGAGCCTTTGCAGTTCGTTTCCCAGCTGGGAAAGGAGGATTAAAGCACCCGGAGCCTTGGATTGCTTGGCTACCGTGGTGCTTAAACGCTAGGATTTCGATCCCTGAATAGGGATCCTACCGCGACTTTCTTCTCCTAGGGAGACATGGCTCCCAAGTGGAAGGCCCCGGCGCTGAAGCCGCGGCCGAGGGGAAGAACTTTTACCGGCCCTGCGCCGGATGGGGGCCAGCCTTTGGGTTGGAGGACCAGGGCTGTGCCCCCACGGCAGGGCAATGTGCCAGCCTTGCCCACTGGTACCAGTGGGGCTGGTCAGGCTACCGCTTGGCAGCCGGGTTCCAGCTTGGTAGCTGGTCAGCTACAGGCCGGCCCCTCCGGGGCTTCGGCCCTCGGCCTGCCTTTGCCGGGCATGGGACAGGGCGGCCTGGGGGTGCCTGGTGCGGGTGTCCAACCCACTGCTCCTCCGGCCCCTCATGGGCCAGAGTTTTGGGCATGGCCCTATTCTGGCCCTGGCTCTCCTTTTAGGTTACCTTTTCCTCAACTGCCTAGTGGGCCATCCGGCCCACCCGGCCCGCTTTATACTGGGGGCTCTGGGGCAGTGGATGCTCTGTTAGCATGGATAGCAGTGCTGGAAGCATCCTTGGGCATTGCACAGCCTCCTTCGGAGGGGGCGCTACTCTTTCAACAGGGGCCCCTTCGTCGGCCCCGGCTACCTTGCCAGCCACAATGCTTCAGCGGGTGGCCAATCGCGTCGAGCTGCTTGAGACGGTCCGGCCGGCCCCAACTGGTGTCTTGCAGCTCCCCGTTCGACCTGATGTACAGACTGGGAGCAGTCAGGGGTGGTCCCAGAGCTCGATTCCAGTCGCGAGCTCTGACGCCCGCCGTGGGCCGGAACCCCCGGTGGGGGCGGCTCACGGGGGTGCACCTAGTGAGTATCAGGTTCAATTTAGTGCACCAACACCACAGCCCACTTACAGTGGTGGGGTTCAGTGGCCCTAGCCTTGTCAAGTTGAGGCGAGTGGGCAACAGTTACCATCCTATCCCAGTATCCCATGGTTTCAAAACGGTCCCTCGTTAAGGGGGGGGTGTCCACCCCTGGGGCAGTGCCGGGCAACGCAGGGGCTGTCCAGGTCCCGCTGCGTATGTGCTCTATACAGAATGTGCCGACGATGGCTTTGCCGACGGCTGGTTATTCCTTGCCCCTGGGTGATCATTTGTCACAGGTCACGAGGGATAAGATTTGGCAAGGGGAATGCATGGATATATTCTCCCTATTGAATCGTGAGCCCACTAAGGAAGAGAGAGAGGGACAGGACGACAGAGACAAAGAGCTGTCCCGTCGTCGTAAGCCACCGCGCACTTGGGCCAACTGGTTGCCGGCATATCTTATTTATATGGCGGTATACCTGAGGGCCCGGCCTGATCTGGCCATTCCTATGGTCCAATACTTGGACAATATTTACAGGGCAATGGTTGATTTCCCTGGCCCATCGTGGTTGGCTTACGATGAGGAATTTAGAATGAGGGCGGCCCTACACCCAGAGATGAGGTGGGATGAGCCCTGCCAGAAATTGTGGCTCTTGTACATGACCCCCACGCGTCCGGCGCCTGGGGATAGGTACCATTGTGGCCATGCTGTGCAGCAAGCTGCTCCAACACAGGCTCCCCGCCAGCCAGCGGGGCAGGGGGTTCCAGCCTGCTTGCTGTGTTGGAGCTTCTCAGCTAATGGCGTGTGCAATAAGCGACAGTGTCGGTACAAACATGAGTGTCCCTCTTGCGCTGGCCCCCACGCCGCCTCCGCGTGCCCGTGGGCTGGTGGGTCACGGGGCAGAGGTAGAGGTGGACAGGGGGCGGGCAGGGCTTCCTCTGATGGAGCTAGCCAGTCAAAAGGCCCCCTCCCCGGTTAATGTGTATATGCTGGAGCGATGGCTCTCAACTTATCCAAGAAGGGTGGACGCGAGGTACCTTCTAGAGGGTTTCCAGTGGGGCTTTCGTATTCCATTTGAGGGGGTTCGGGGACCCCAAGATGCCCCCAATTTGATTTCCCTGAAGGGTAAGGAGGGGGTAGCTGCCCTGAGTATTGCTAAAGAAGTGGAGGCCAGGAGGGTAGCGGGCCCCTTTTCCGAACTGCCTTTCCCTAACCTGAAAGTCTCCCCTCTGGGGCTAGTACCTAAAAAGACCCCGGGTGAATTTCGTTTAATCCACCATCTATCGTACCCGGCGGGTTCTTCTGTCAATGATGCTATTCCTGATGACCTTTGTTTGGTCAGGTATACGTCGTTTGACCAGGCCCTACGGATGGTGCGCTCTTGTGGTCCCGGTGCCCTCCTGGTATGACATTAAATCGGCATTCCGATTGCTGCCAGTGCACCCTGGGGACTTTGAGCTATTGGGTTTTAGATTCCAAGGGAAGTTTTATGTAGATAAGGCCATGCCTTTTGGCTGCTCTATTTCATGTGCGGCATTTGAACGTTTCAGCACTTTTCTTCAGTGGGCCTTTGTTTGCAGGTCCGGGTCTCGGTCTGTAGCCCATTACCTCGATGACTTTTTGTTCGGGGGTGAACGGGGCTCGGACACGTGCACGCATCTCCTCACCACATTTCAGATGCTAATGCGGGAACTGGGTGTCCCCTTAGCGCCTGAAAAGACCGAGGGCCTACTACACTCACATTTCTAGGTATTGAAATTGACACGGTTGCACAGGCATCCCGGTTACCCACGGATAAGGTCACCCGGATCTCCGCGATGATTTTGGCATTGATGGCCAAATGTAAAGTGTCACTTCGTGAGCTGCAAGTACTTCATTGACATCTTAACTTTGCCTGCAGGGTGGTGACACCCGGCAGAGCATTTGCCCGGCGCCTATGTGACGCCATGTCTGGCCTTTTAAAGCGCCACCATAGGGTCAGACTGAGCAGGGGCATGCGGGCTGACCTTTTGGTTTGGCTTACATTCCTACGGGATTTTAACGGGGTCTCTTTCTGGAGATCAGACCTTATGGTTTCCCCTAGATTCCAAGTACAATCGGATGCCTCCGGCTCCCTGGGATATGGGATTTATTTTGAGGGGAGGTGGGCTTACGGCCAATGGCCTCCTGCATGGCTTGGCACGGATCGCCTCCGCGATCTTACCTTTCTTGAGTTCCTTCCCATCCTGGGAGCTTTGATGCTATGGGGCGAGGAGTGGGCCAACTCAGTGGTCCATTTTTGGTGTGACAATGCGGCAGTGGTGCACATTGTCAACACTCAGATGTCTAAATCGCCTAGGGTTATGGCATTGGTTCGCCAATTTGTGTTACGAAGCCTACACCTAAATGCTGTTTAAGGCCAGACATGTCCCAGGCATTAATAATGATATTGCTGATGCTTTATCCCGCCTGCAGATCCCCCGGTTCCATGCCTTGGCTCCGGAAGCAGAGGAATTCCCCTCGCCACTCCCGGCCGAGATTTGGACATTTGGAGAGGAGAGGTGAACCGGGCGATTGGCATGTCTTTGGCACCTCGCACGTGTAAGGCATATCAACATGCTTTTGTACAATTTAGAACCTTTTGTGTGCAACTACAGTTGCCCGAAGTGTGGCCCATTCCAGTCGAACAGGTTTTACAATTTATGGTTTATCTACACAGTCAGGGTTTGGCTTCTCGTACTATAGCATCCAGGCTGTCGGCACTGGCATTTATGGCCAAAGTGAGGGGCTTTGCTGACTGCATGAATGATTTCCGCATACATCATGTTTTGGAGGGGTGGACACAGGAACGTGGCCGCCGCCCGGACACTCGCCACCCAATTTCACCAGAGGTCCTGACCCACCTTGCACGAGGCTGGCATAACTTGTGTTATGATAGGTATGAGGTGGCTCTTTTTCATGCGGCTACCACGGTGGCCTTCTTTGGAGTGCTCCGCATCAGTGAGTTGGTACTACTGTCTAAGGCGGATGCGACTCGTAGGGCACTGGAACTCGACGATGTCTATGTCACTAATGAGTGGGCTCAGTTGAGGATACGGTCCTCAAAAGTTGATCAGCATGGCGTAGGCAGTGGAGTTAGACTGCTACGATATTCCATTGCAGACATCTGTCTGGTTGGTGCCCTACATGAGTTTTTGGCAGTGCGTGGCGCGCACCCTGGCCCGTTGTTCTGCCACCAGGATGGGTCTCCCATTACTAAATTCCAATTTTGGAAGGTGACCGGTATGGCACTAACCAGTGTTGGCCTCCCCGGGGCCTCGTTATGGCACCCATTCATTTAGGATAGGTGCTGCATCCACTGCGGCTGCATTTGGGTACTCTGAGGCTGATATACGCCGGATGGGGAGATGGGGATCCATGCGTTTTGCATTGTATGTTCGCCCACTTCAGGCATGAGTACCAGTTAAGTCATTATTCTCTTTTCTTCTTTTACAGACCCTGTGTGTCCCCGCACACCGGTGGCAGTATGGCTGGTGGGCCACAGTTACGTGCACTGGGCAGCACAGTATGCTGCGGCGACAGAGTGGGGACCCCAGCTTGGACTACGTGCAACCGCACGTATATGTTGGTACGGTAAGCGCAGAATGAGATGCCGGGAACTGTTACCATTCCTGTTTTCCATCAGGGATGCTGAACCGCCTGATGTCCTTGTACTGCACCTCGGGGGCAATGACCTCGCCCAGGTCACTGGCCTTTCCTTAAAATTCACGATCTGCAGTGACCTGGCTTATTTGCATTATGTGTGGCCATCCACAAGGCTGCTATGGTCGGACATCGTGCCACGTCATACTTACAGGGGAGGTATTGACCTCCGTGCTCTTGACCGCGCTCGCTGCTCGGTGAACAGGGCGGTTGCCCGGTTCTTGTCAGACAAGGGTTTGGGGATGGTCATCTGGCACCCCACGATTAGTTTGCAAAATTGCGATCTCTATGGGGTCCACCTGTCGGCTAGAGGTATGAACCTCTTTCTGGAAGATTTGCAAGCAGGCCTGGTGACTGAGCTGACGGTCTGGGGGGGGGGGGGTGGTGAGTCTTCATAGACGCCTCCCCGTGTGGCGGGTAGCACTGGTAAGGTAAAGATTGATGACCCATAGGTATCCGGCAGGTTCGCAATTGACTGGCCATCACTTAGACAGGTACAGGTGTAATAGTTTTGGCCGGTCAACGACGAACCAGGCAAGGGGTGATGGCAGGAGCTTTACAGCATGCATCACCTCATGATTTGACGGATACACGTCATAGGGTGGGGTCAGTAGATAGTTTATTGACTCCGGTGAACAATTTGTTTGTGTCAACAAACAAATTGATACAAATAGTTACACTGTAGCCAATTATCATTGGCATTTTGGGAGGAACCTTACCAGTGTTACTGCGGCCTGCTTGCTTTAAGAATTACAATTGGATGAATACACCAATTGAAAGTTATAATTCGGACTAGGGCATTATTCAATAAAAGTGGCCCAATGCCTTTATCCATATACCAGTGTCTGAGTCTTTCTTTGGGGGGTGCGCCTGCAAAGCTCTCCTGGCACACTCCTGCCTCTGCTGCCCACACCAGTCTGTCTCTAGGCTCCTGCTCATTCCCACTCCTCTGCTCTGGCTTCTCTTCCCTCTTCTCTCGCCAGCTGGCTCCGTCCTGATAGGAGAAGGGTTAAAAGATTTCCCTCTCAGCCCGCAAGCCCTGCTTTCCAGCAAAATGCATCCAAACCGACTTTGCAGCTTTAATTATTTATCTGCAACCAATTTGGCAAGGAAACCAATTAAGTGAATGGGTGATTAATGACCTGCTGATTCGCACAGGTACCTAATTTAAATGTCTATATAATATATAAGCACATTTCAGAGATGCTTTGACTGCTTGGCTCTCTCGCTAGACCGGGGGAGCCAGCCATGCTTCACAAATGACTCCTTGCTCACTTGCTTGGATATAGCTTGAGTCGCCTGTTGCTGTCGATACTGTTGGAGCTTAATTTTAAGGAGCTTGGCATGGAATGCACATCTTACAGACCTAGTTCCACCCCACTTCTCTCTGGCTTTAGCCTCATGCACTCCGATAATGCTTGAGCTGACAATTTTTAGCAAAGTACAGGCTGTTGGGCTGAACATCTAGTACTGAACACCAAAGATAACAACGTTTTTTAAAAATAATAATAATTGTGGGTGGTTGCAGGAGAATCTGCCTTCTGTTGCACATCCCAAAGTCCTCTTTAAGAGGGGGGGGGGATGATGGAATCTGCATTTAACCCACCTTTACTCTTAGAAGTTTCTGAAAAGGCACAGGACCAGCTGCTTCATTTTATTTAGAATGTAAATGATCCTTTCAAGTGCTTGCAGCACTGTCACAATTTGAGACTGAAATTATGCCCATTTGATGAGCAAAGGTTTTCCTGTCATAAACCAGGAGTCAGGAGCTGGGGCAGAGTTCACTAATCTACCAGCAAATCCCCATGGATGTCTTTTAGCTGGAGAGAGGTATAAACATGTTTTTCATTTTGTGGTTGATCTCCTTGCTTTGCCTCCGAAATGACGCTGATTTTGGACAAGGGCAAGGTGGCCAAGCAAGATAACCAAGCCTGGTGGCTAACTAAGCCACCTCTTCTTGTTTCATGTGAATAGCAATTTAGTTGGTTTAGCGATTTGTACATCCCTCCCCCCAATTCTCTGTTTCTCTTCCAGTTTCACAATTTAATGGTTGTAGATCTGGGTATCTATTCCATTGCTCACACCATTATAATAATTTTGTGTCAGAAATTATTCTGGGTTCAAAAGATTTTTTCTGGAGAAACTCCATTCATGTTCCCAATATCTTTTCTCACTGAAGTGGTCCCTATTTATCTTCTTGCAATTTCTTGCTTTTGAAATGCTAGGTTGGCAGGAGCTGAGACAGAGACAGGAATTCACTCCATCATGCAGTACCCGGGTCTTGGACTGCCGACTTGCTGGCATTTTTATTTTATCTTAACCACTGAGCCTGCTCGAACCATAAATACCACTGAAAGGCTACAAGGAAAGTGAACACAGAAATTACTTTCCCCTCTAAATATTGAAAATCAGATTTGTTGATCACAGGGATAGTTCCCACGGAACTCACTTCCTGCAGATATTTTTGGGACCCAGTCAGGAGCATACTTGTCAAGCACAGCTCCGGACAATACGGGACCTGCGCAGAACAGTTCTGTGAAGGTCCATTCTACGCATGCATAGAATGGACCTGCGTAGAAAGGATGCACAGTAACTACTTCTTCCCCACCGCCAAATTACGGGATGGCGGAGGCTCTGGGCGGGAAATGAAGAAAACTGGCACAAAATTAAGGGAAATCCCCGCCAATATGGAATACTTGACAGGTATGCTCAGGTGTTGATAACAGGGAATGGAGTGGTGAAGGATGGTTGGCATCTTTCTGATTCCACTGGATCTTTTTGCTTGGCCATTATAGTTTGTCTTCTCTCTTTAAAGATATAAACCTGTATTAAAGTATTTAGTTCTTTGAAATTTCTCATTTCATTTGTTTAAAAAAGCTTCTTTTAAAATACGTAAGATATTTGTTTATTTTTGCATAAAGTTCAGTACTGCATTTCATGTTGTTGTTTTCTTTTTAAAAAAATCACCCTTGACTCATATTTTTTTTTATTTCAGAAGCCTGACAAAAGAGTGAATTTTGGCTTCATTAGCAAAAGAATAAATTAGAGCTAGGTGTTATGAATAGTACACTGTTTGTGAGGGATGTTTTCTTCTAGCAAATGCCAGTTTTGAAATACAGTTAAGTGCACTAAGTCGATCACTTATTTGTATGGAAAAAAACAACAACAAGAGAAAGAAAAGACACATAATTTCTTGTTTTAGATTGGCAATCAAAGTGCTGGAAATAACTGTGAGTCTGTCTTTTTCTCCACTGATATAATATGAGCTCAGGAGATCTGTGATTTCGAGCATGCCAAAATTGTATTTCTCTGTGTTCCAGGGAAATGCTGCATTCCTTAGAAGTTTATCAGGCTTTCTTAATGAGAATTTCAGAAATGGGAGAAAAATGACAATGTGCCAACACTAATAATATTTCTCTTTACTGTACAGCCTCAGGGGTCTCCTGGATATGCCATACAGCAAACTCCATGTTCAGATAGAGCACATGTCAGAGTCTCACAGGGGGTTATGGGTCACTTGCAGACCTTTGAGGCCTTTAGTGTGTGTCACCACCATGAGAGTCAACATTCCTGGATTAACCTGTTCTCCAGAAGCCTGATGTTGAAATGTTTGGTAGGTTGTGGGACCAGCACTATGATGGGCAGGAAACAGGAAAGAATGACTGCCCACAACCTATATATGATGTACTATTCCCAGGTGATCAAAAACACATTTATCAAGCATAGGGAGGCACAGGTGTGGTGGGAAAGATGGTGGAGGAAAAACCTAACCTCCATTCATCACTCTCAAAAAATAATAATAACTGTTTTGTGAATAGCTCTCTGGGTGGTGGTGGTGGTGGTAGAATTTTTACAATGATACAGGGGTATTAATATGCTCACATTATATGCCAGAGCTCTCCCCTTAAATGTTTGTGTAGGTGTATATATGGGTGGGGGTAGAGGGAAAGTGGTTGCATATGACTTCATTTGAGCAAGCGTGAATGGGGGTTATATTTAGCTGTTGGCAGGGAATGGGAGTCAAAGGGGGAAAGCATGTGCTTTTGGAGAGAAGGCATGCAAGCTGCACACTGGCCCCACTCCTAGCTGAAGTGTGTTCACCAGCTTCCTGCCCCAACCTTCATATCATTCTTGGGATGTGACATCATGGCCCATAAGACCTAGCCTGTGCTCAAATGAACTGGAACAACATCATCAGGAAACTCACAAACTACAAATGGGGAACTCAACCATCCATGCTGTATTTATCAGCTTTGGCTCTGAGTGTATAGTGACTGAATGCCTCAAACCTACTGTTCCATAATGGAAGGACACTTGGAAATCTCTGTTCTGTCATATCTGGCCTGAAAATGCTTCCTCCCAGAGTTCACCATTTTGCTCATGCAACACAATATGAGACTTACAAGCTATTTATTCAATTTGTCCACCTGTTCGCCAACCACCCCTCTGTGGTTTCCACCCCTGCCCCATCTTCCACTCCAGACAGCCAATTTGAGGAGTTTGAATTACATGTACCAGCTGGTAAGATCAGGGCATTCTTACATTCTAAAGCTGACGGCTTGGATTTGGTTTGCTGGTTCATAAACTTCACAGGCCTATCTAGAAAATCAACCATGTGCAGGTAATTCTGAAGAAAAAAGCCACTCTGGCCTTTCCAAGTGCTTTCTTTGACCTCTATGTCCTCCTGCCTGCTAGTGTCATGGAAAAAAGAAGGAGACATTGCTGAAGTGTCTGTAGAAAATTGAACACACACTCGGTTGCCATCAAATAACCCCAACTGCCAATCTGCCAATCCTACAGACCAATTGTATGCCCTCCATGATCTTCAGCCATGAAAAATTAAATTTTAATCCAGTAGTTGCTACAGGCATATATAATAATGACTGTCAACACTGAGAATTCAATGGTATCTTTGATCCCACACTGCAAAGATATCTTGCCAACTATTTCTTTGCTAATCTGCTTGTAAGAGGTGCTTACTGGCCAGCAATTCTCATTTGCCAGCCACATAGCAGCTGCCAATGCTCCAAGGCATAATGACAGACATTGGGCAGCAAGACTCAATGACTTACTGGTTCAGTCTAGAGCCTGCTCAACAGAGTATAAATGACACAGCAAGCATCTTTCTTTTTGGGTGTCTCCCCTCCCTCAGGAGCAGACACATTTTGGCACCTGTTGCCATGTAGTCATGATTCCTAACCACCAGATGGATGTGTAATGTCCAGGCAATGCTTGAGTTTTGCAATTTGTACTGAATGGCGGACAGAGCTTGGGGAAGTTAGTTGGTTAAGGCAACTTCCAGAAAATAGAAACTGTCTTGAGTTGGAGAGTCTGGAATCATAGCCCAAATCAATTAATTGTTTCATTCCCTCTCATTTGTTACTTCTTTTGCATATTGAATTCAACAAATGGAAAACTGCCTATGTAGCTGCCCATTGTAAATAATGTGGAAATATAGTCAGGGAGGCAGGCAATAATCACAAGTTCTGGCCATCAAAAATCACTCATGTGACAGAAATATCAGAGAGTAAACAAAACAAAGAGACAAAAAATGTTGAGGCATTTTAAAGATGAACTGCTGTATTTTAATGTTAGCTTTCATGGATCAAGTTTTCTTTTCTGATGTGCTTGCATCATGGCTACCACTTCAAAACTTGTTACATGAAGTTAGTTTTTTAGTACAGAAAGCATTAAGCAGCTCAGGGTTTTGCTCAAGAAATACAGGTCATTCTGGGTCATTAGGAAGGCTGTAATTTCCCTTGTCAATGCCTATGTAACACCACTTAAGGCCTTAAACTAGAATATTTCTGTTAGGCATTGGCAGCTTGCAGGTAACAATAGCGTTTTGCCCCCACTATACAGACAAGGTGTCTGGTAAAGGAGAGCTCTTGGTCAATCTGGAGCTATTACTTTTAATATGCAAGATGTCTGCTTGTAAAGATGGGAAACTTTACTTTTATGAAACAAATGCAGGAAGAAGGTGATACCTGATATGGCATATCAGAGAATAAACAAAACAAAAATGCTGCAGCACTTTGAAGACTAACTGTTATATTTCAATGTGAGCTTTCATGGATCAAGTCCACTTCATCAGACATGCAAGTGAGACTTCATTGCATCAATTTATACACATCAGGTACAGAGGTCAGGTACAGAGTAATTGGTTAGCATACAAATCAATGTGGCTTCGTACAATCAGTAATGGCAGATGATCTCTGACTGTTATTTGGATTAGCTGTGAATGTCCCCTTTACAATTGCAAATATTGCAAAACTCTCAGTGGGAGACCCCTACTTGCTTACAGAAACCCCTGAACCTCAAGCAACTATTGACACACAACAAACAACACAACAGTGATGGGAACGTCACTCTGCAACAAACCCAGGTGTCAGCTATGTCCCCTCATTTACTCCAGAAATACAATTACTGGGCCAAACCACGTAAAACACAGCATAAGGGGCAATTTTTCTTGTGCCTCTGCTAATGTGATTTATGCCATCTTCTGCCAGAAATGCCCTTCTGCCCTCTGCATAGGTCAAGCAGAACAATCTCTTCGCAAAAGAATTAATGGACACAAATCAGACATCAGAAATGCCAACACACTGAAACCTGTGTGGAACATTTACTGGAATGTTGCATACTCGACCTAAAAGTTGCCATTCTAGAACAGGGAAATTACAAAACAAAAATTCAGAGAGAGACAACAGAGATAAAATATATGCACATGCTGGACACACATTGCAAAGGTATATGAATATTAGCCAGGGGTTTCTGAGACATTATCAAATTTAAAAATGCCACAACTAAGGGGTTACATTCACCTTGCAAAAAAAGACTTTAAAATGTGGGGAGGTGGTAGGGAGATTTTTTTCAGGACAGTTGACCTTTGGTTGTGCCTATTCCATAAAGCTTCCTCAGTTGACTCTTTAGGAGATGTGTAGGAATGTTTATTTTGCAAACTTGGCTCCTCTGACTGGCTTCCATCAGAGATTCACTACTGTAGAAAGACAAACTGATTACATTTTGTTACTGGTTGTAAATAACTTACTGATTTGCATATCCATCTCCTGAACCAACCAACTAACCAACCACCTTTGCCCAGCTACTCTGGGACTCTATATCAGATGCATAAATGTATACCATGAAAATCTGTTGGACTGGGGCTGTGAAGCGGCCCTTAGGGTCCCGGAGGAGACTGGTCAAGGAACGACACGAGACAAGATGGAGCGGTTTATTGAGGGAAAATCATCATCATATATAGGAATTCAAGGCAGCGTGTGATAGAATCGTCATCTGACAGAAAATCATATCACCTGTTTACCTGGGTTAATTGGGAACTTCTCTTGGGGAAGTTAATTAACTAAGACAAATACTGACAGGGGAAGTCCATTGTTCATGGCTTACACAAGAGTAAACATGGCCACTATTTGCACTAGGGCTTCGGCTAATCTGCAAGTGTGGAATGACCTAATTCCTAACTTGGGTTAGCTATTCAACTTCCTCCTGCTGAACTGCCTGCCAGGTCAGATATGGGTGAATCAATCTTATGACTATTAATCCGCTCCCCAATTTCTGTACCCGCAAAGGCCAGTGACCAGGAGCCTCCCTCAACCGGTGTAACCTTTGTCAGAGACAGTTAATGCCAATTGTGCTTGCGGATCCCACACTCCCCCTTTTCTTGTTATTTTTGGACCTGACAGACGGCCCTGCGCAGGAGGGGCATCAGCTGGTGTGGGGTGATGACGCTTTGGGGTTCCCTCCATGGGGGACATCTTGATAGCAGTGAGGGAATACATTGCACAAAACAACACACTGTTGTGCCCAGTATTACCACCCCCACAATCACCTTGAGCGTCGTCTGAAGCCATCCCCATGGGAACCACGACCACAACGAATCCCACCACCCCCATGAAGCATCCTCCTTGATGTTCTTGACTAGGGTGTGGAGGTCCGTGAGCTGGCTCTGTACCTTGCATGTGTTGTCTGTAAGATTAAAGCAACACATGTCATGGACAGACTCGCAGCCCAAATGATGTAACAACAGAAGGTAATCGATAGCTGCTCGATTGTCTAGGATGGCATGGCGAAGCTCTGCCTGCTCCTGATTGAGCAGCGCTATCGCCGAGGAGGTGTGGTTAATGGCTTTTGCTAATCCGCAAGCCAATTGACCAATTCTCCGAGCGTTGCCAACGGCTAAGCCTGGCACGCCAAGTATGCTGACTGCCAACGAGATGTACTCTGCTTGACTCAGAACCCTAATGTTGCTATCACATGAGCTGTCTAACTGGGTGGCGCGAGTGCGCCGTATGGGTGAGGAAACATTTGTGTTTGGAACAATCATATCCCTAGTGGGGAGTAACAATGTCAAGCGACTGATACAACATATGGAATCTGATACATTAGCGGGAATGTAATTCCAGGTGTACTGATTGCATGTAAAGAACCAACCTGAAGGCAGGGTAACATGAGCATACATTGAACCAAGTCTCTCTGGGTTATCACAAGTCCAGTTGCTGCTGCCAGTGTCGAGGCAGCGACGCTGAGTCCGGCCGACTGCGGAGCAGCCGGTCATTCGAGCACAAGTAGAGTTCGGGCTGACTGCCACTCGAGGGGTGTGGAGAGTGGCTGCATCAGCCGGCAAGGTCATGGTTAACTGCATTCCCCAGCGAGCGTATGCTGAGAAACTCGTTGGAAGAAACGGACCGAAAATCCGCTTCACCTGCCAGTCGCCGTTCCTGGTGCGCGCGTCTGGAGCGCGGCACACTGGGATGAGGCAAGTGCTCGAGATTGAGGCAGAACCGGCATTCTGCTTCAGGCAAAAATCGGACTGGTTGACGAGGCTCGCCAACCTTTCCCATAGGTTGTAGTGCATCCGGGCAGAGAGGTCTCCGCCTGGCATCAGATCGCTGGCCTTCAGTGAAGCTGCCTGAACGCCTCCCCCCGCAAGTAGGGAGAGGGTCAGGATGATGGTGACTGCCATGGTATTGGCGGTAATCAGGGCAAAGACTGCAGACACG
Source organism: Bradypodion pumilum (assembly GCA_035047305.1). Lineage (NCBI taxonomy): Eukaryota > Metazoa > Chordata > Lepidosauria > Squamata > Chamaeleonidae > Bradypodion > Bradypodion pumilum. The sequence continues at coordinate 181,794,117 of JAWDJD010000004.1, read as the reverse complement.
ATGGTCTCCGGCGTCGGTTCCCAGTCCTCACGTCGGACGACGTCCTCGGCCTCATGGCAAAGGGTCTTGACCATCCCCCAGGTGACCTTCGGCTCCGTCTGCTGTCGCCGCTTCTTCCGTCGGGTCCCCTCGGTCAGGGTGAGGTCCTTCATCTCCGGGATCAGACTCGGGTCGGTCTGGGTCCACGCCATGTGGCTCCAAGTGAGGCTTGACGCACCGGGCTGGAATCCAGATGACACCTGTAGGAGACATAACTGCAGCATACCCTCTTCCCCAGGTTACGAGTGGAGCCGGGACCCTCCAAGAAGGATCCGGTGGCACTCGGTAACGAACCAGCGGCCGCGGGAGAGCTTCCGAGCGGCGGAAGTGTTTCTCCTGCGGCGTGCAATCCGAAAAAACATTAAGGTGATTGTACGTGAACAACACCTTGTTCAGACAATGCTGTGCCTGACCCTGAGACTTGGGGAGGGCTGGTGGCTCCCCCCTTTCTGTTTGTTTGTCAATGTAGGACTTGAGCGTCCGATTGACTCGTTCCACAATCGCTTGCCCCTGCGATTTGTAAGGAACGCCAAAGGTGTGCTTGATATCCCAGGTGGCCATGAAGTCGGCCAGCTGCCTAGAGCTGTAGGTTTGCCCATCGCCGCAAAGCAGGCAAGGAGATGCTGCTCCACGTGGGAAGCTGTCTCCCCTTTTTGCGCCGTTGCCCAAACGAATTGTGAAAAAGTATCAATGCAAACGTGCATGTACTGCCATCTGCCAAACTGCGGGGCATGTGTGACGTCCATTTGCCACACCTGATTAGCCTCTGTCCCTCGTGGGTTGACCCCCCACGAGGGCACCCCCAGTGCCCCTGCACAATGCTGACAAGAGCGAACTATGCCTTGGGCTTGAGAAAGTGGCAGGTTAAACTGTCTGGCAAGCGCTTTGGCATTCTGATGGAAGAATGCATGACTCTGAATTGGAGTAGTGAAAACACCTAACACTGACCGTTGCTGAATTTCCTTTGCGACCGCATCCGCTCTGCTATTGCCCGCGGAAATCGGACCAGGTAGGTCCTGGTGACTTTGGATGTGGGCGATATAGAGTGCTTCTGTGCGGTTCCGCAAGTGAAATTGAGCTGTGAGGAACAAACTCAGCAAATTTTTGTCTATCGCAGGAGTGATGTATGCTCCCGGTAGACTGTGAAGCAAATTCCTAACGTACTGACTGTCAGTAATAATGTTGAGGCGTTCTTTGGCGAAGGTGCGCAAGGCGAGGTTCACCGCTACCAACTCTGCCCGCTGTGCAGACTTCTGTGGAAGAGTTAGAAGCGTGCGCCAAGCCTGGCCCTCCTGCCAAGTTAAGACACCATATGTGCGGCCCCCATCAGTGAAGACTGTTCTGGCCCCCTGAAATGGAACCAGCGATATCAATTCGTACAAGTTGACTGTCTGCGTTTGAAGCAAGGCGAGTCTGGGGTCCTTTGGCAAGTGGTATGCCAAGCATCCGGTGAATCCCTCTAAGGCAATTGGAAGCGAGTCACCGAGCTGCATGAGCTGCTGAACTTGCTCTTTGGTGAATGGGATCATGATTTTTGCTAAGTCGTGCCCTGAAATGTCCCTAGCTCTCAGCCTTCCACGGTAGACCACCGCGGAGACCAACTCTTGGGGGGGAACGATGTTTCGGGAAGAGGTGTTCGGTAAATACACCCATTCCACGATACTCGCTCCTCTCTCGGAGTCCACTCCTAGGGCTCCGGTGAACATGGATCCGGCCCGAACGATGTACAAGTTCAGGATCGGGGCATATGGCCCCTGAGCAATCCTGTCCACCCACCTTTGACTGAGAATTTGGTTGACTTTCTCGAGAGCCAAGCGTGCCTCTCGAGGAATTTGTATCCGGTCTGCCAGCTGCTTACCTAGCGTTAGCAGCGAGAAGAGCGGCTTTAGAAGATCCGTATCCAATCTGAAATACGGTCTGGCCCAATTAATGTTACCTAAAACCTGCTGCAATTCTACCAAGGTGATTGAGTCTTTTAAGTTGATCTGGGGCAAAACTGGTGCTGCGAAAGAACGGAGAAGCCGATGACCCAAGTATGAGAATGGCTCGGTTCTCTGTACTTTCTCTGGGGCAATGAGTAACCCTTTCTCCCCCAGGCTGGCCTGGAGGTTTTTAAACATTTCGCTGCCGAGTTGCGGCGCTGCGACCAAGATGTTGTCCATGAAATGGCATACTAGGGCTGTGGGGTGAAGGTTTCGAAACTTTGCCAGTGCGCTGTGAACATAGATTTGGCACAGGGTGGGCGAATTGAGCATCCCCTGTAGCAAATACCTCCACGTGTAATGCTGCGTGGGCTCACTGTGGTTCACAACCGGCACCGTAAAGGCGAACCTTTCCCGATCCCTCGGATCCAGGGGAATGGTATAAAAACAATCCTTAAGGTCTACGACCAGGATCTCCCAACCCTCAGGGATCATATTTGGATTCGGAATGCCGCATTGAAGCGGACCCATGGGCTGAATACATTTATTGATCTCTCTGAGATCGTGGAGGAGTCGCCACTTCCCCGACTTTTTCTTAATGACAAAAATGGGCGAATTCCAAGGACTAGTGGACTGCTCTATATGTCCTGCGTCTAGCTGTTCTTTAACGAGTTGCTTTAGGGCGATTAATTTCTCCCCCACTACCGGCCATTGCTCTACCCATACTGGCGTGTTGGTAAGCCATTTAAGTGGCAGAGCCATTACCCGAAGGTAAGAGTGGCACGGTATTGCTGCAAAATGTCTCACCCCCAAAGGTTGATGTGCACGTCCAGAATGTGCGGCCGAATGACCGCTGTGCCGTCAGCCTTAGGGATCGTGACTTCCACCCACTCCTGGCTTCTAAATGCTTCTTGGATGCCGCCTACCCCCCACACATCGGGGACCGGCTCAATGGCCCACTCCTGCGGCCACTGGCTTCAGCTGACCACGCTGACGTCAGCTCCGGTATCCAGCAACCCTGAGAACGATTTTTTATTCAAAAATACCTCAATAACTGGCCGCTGTTTCCATTCTATGTTGGTCTCCACTGTCGCTAAGACCTGGTATCCTTGCACTGCCTCACTTGCGCTCGAGCGGTCTTCTGACCCGGACTCTGAGCTGTCCCTGAGCCTTCCCTGGCTATCTGCTGACGAGTTACAAGGAACCATAATCAGTTGCGCTAGCGTGTCTCCCTTGTGAATGGTCTGGGGTAGGTGCGTCCAGAGTTGAACCTGGAGAACACCCGAAAAATTGGAGTCAATGACTCCCGGAATTACAAGAATTCCGCGTGCTCCTGCTACACTGCGAGGCAAAACTAAGCCTATGAAGCCTTTGGGCAGGGGTCCCATGTACTGGGAGTCCACCAGATAGACTGTGCCTGGCAAGTCGCATGTGACGTCTGCCTGGCAAGTCAATTCTAGTGCTGTACTACCCTTGGGGCTGGCCTGCGCCTTCGCAATGTCTGGAATGTGATTGGAATCTAATCCAGCTCTGGCTCGCCCAGAGCGAGGGAAGCCTCTGTTTGGACCGGGGCCAGAGACATGCCCGCGTTCCGGTTTCCCGAATTCGGACGGAATCTGGACCAATGGAAGCCTTTGTTACACTTCGGACACAGGGTGGTTGGAGCCTTGGAATGGCCGGAATGTTGTCCGCCACTCTTGGATCGGCACTCCCTAGCGAAGTGACCGACCTTGCCACAATTGTGACATGCCCCTTGGTTTTTGTTCTTGGGTTTCCTACCCCCTTGCACCGCTGCTGCCAGCAGACCCATTTTGTAGGAGTCCGTGCCAACGTCGGCACAAGCTCTAATCATGTCCGTGAGAGTCAAGTCAGGACGATTGCCCAGTGACTGCAAGATCTTACGGCAGTCGAGATTGGCGTTGTCTTTAGCCAATTTCATCATGAGTTCTTGTTGGGCTTGCTCGTTATCGATCTGCCTACTAATCGCTTCCTCTAAGCGATTGATAAAGTCCATGTAGGACTCCTGGGTGCCCTGTTTGACTGAGGTGTAATTTTTGGCCGCTTTGCCAGTTGCCGGGACCTTGAGAAAAGCCCTGAAGGCCGTCTCAGCTGACAACTGAAGGGTGGCGAGCGGCAAGGTGGTCTGCGCATCGATGGATTCGAAGGCACCTGAACCATATAACTGGTCAGGAATTATTGCCCCCCCATCCTGGCAGTCCTTGCCTGAGCCTCGAGGCGATACTCGCTGTCCCATAACAGATACTGGCTGGGGTTGAGCATCATCCGCATGACGGCTTTCCAGTCGTGTGGGATGAACATCGTGTTCTCGCACACTTGCTGAAGCGTGCCCCTAGTGAAGCGACTCTGTAGTCCTGTCTCTGAAATGGCCTTCCGTATAGCCATGAGGAGCTTATACGGGACGGATGAATGAACTATCTGCTGCTGCCCTGTGAGGGCATCTACTTCCAAGCGAATTGGACAAATCTGACTAAGCTCAGCTAGTTCTTCTGCTGGCAATTCCCCCTTCCTGATCTCTTCCTCAACTGTGCGCTGAAGGGCACTCTTGGTAGTTCGGGAACCTGTAGCTATCAGAGAAGCGCCAGCGCTCCCCATTCCATGCATTCCACCGGTGACGTCTGCAGCTGTCACCGAGGGAAAGCTCCCTACACTACTCTGCTTAAACTGAAATGACGGATAGAGCGCCGTGGGCGCCGATGGCTCTGCTGACGCTGGGGGTTCTTTGGCCTCTACCCGGACTGGGTCCACCTCTGCTAAGAGTTTCCTACATTTGCTCCATGTGTGGATTACGCCATCTGGAGCTTTCGGGGGTTGCTGAATGCAGATTCCTATCTGATCCCAGAGCTGAAGGGATAACGTACCTACTTCTGGGTAAAGCAGGCAGTGTTCCCTCAAGAACACCAAAAGCCGCGTTAGTTCTCCACTGTGAAAGCTTATCTGATATACCCTGGCCAGGATTTTGAATTCATCCTCATGAATTCTTTGACTAGCGGACGGAAGTTGCCGCTGAGGACAAGTCCCCATATTACCTGCCGGGTCCTTTGAAGTCTCCTTCTCGGGACGATTCGACGCGTCTGAAGTTCAGGCAATAGGTTTTGCGTGACGAATCTCTGGGTAGAGCTCGGAGCGTGGACTGCCGCCACAGGCCCTCAGTGGCCTCTGCGCTGTCAGGGGTTCACAGCCGACCCTGAGCGGAACGCGTTTTTCCGTGCTGCAAGCCGCCGCGAAAGCCGGAGCAAGCTGTAGGATGCCTCTCTGAAATGCCTCGTCACAGAGCTGTCTTCCCGATCGGCTGGCTTTCCGACTGGGCTGTCGCGCTGTCCTCCGGGGTGATCAGACACAGTTCTAGCGTAGAACCGGACTGCGAGTAGGATCACGTCTCGGGGTCACCAGATGTTGGATTGGGGCCGTGAAGCGGCCCTTAGGGTCCTGGAGGAGACTGGTCAAGGAACGACACGAGACAAGATGAAGCGAAAGACCAGTGGTTTATTGAGGGAAAATCATCATCATATATAGGAATTCAAGGCAGCGTGTGATAGAATCGTCATCTGACAGAAAATCATATCACCTGTTTACCCGGGTTAATTGGGAACTTCTCTTGGGGAAGTTAATTAACTAAGACAAATACTGACAGGGGAAGTCCATTGTTCATGGCTTACACAAGAGTAAACATGGCCACTATTTGCACTAGGGCTTGGGCTAATCTGCAAGTGTGGAATGACCTAATTCCTAACTTGGGTTAGCTATTCAACTTCCTCCTGCCGAACTGCCTGCCAGGTCAGATATGGGTGAATCAATCTTATGACTATTAATCCGCTTCCCAATTTCTGTACCCGCAAAGGCCAGTGACCAGGAGCCTCCCTCAACCGGTGTAACCTTTGTCAGAGACAGTTAATGCCAATTGTGCTCGCGGATACCACAAAAATCCCCTCTTATGTCTGATGAAGTGAACTTGATCTATGAAAGCTAACATTAAAATACAAGAATCCAAAAGATGCAGGAGGCAGGTGATACTTTTATTGGATTACTAAGAAAAATTGTATTAAAATACAAGAGTTAGTCTTTAAGGTGCCACAGTGTTTTTTGTCTTTGTTTTGTTTTGTTTACTCTCTGATACAACAGATAGATGTATTTTATTTCTGCTGTCTATCTCTGGATCCTAGTCTTGTAATATCGATGTTCCAGAATTGCAACTTTCAGGTCTTGGATAGGCAGATTGAAATGGTTTCAAATGGGTTTTTCTGTGTTGCCATTCCAGATGTATGAATTATGTCCATTAACTCTTTGGCTGTAAACAGAGAGTAGGATACTCTGAGCAAGGATGGCCTTGGCCTTTGCCTTTACCTATACCTCAGTCTCTCTGTGTCTCTTTCAAAATTTACTGCATTCCAATTCTTAAGTTGAACATGGAGGCTTGCTCCTCCACTCCACAGAACATGGAGGCTTGCCCCTCCACTCCACAGAAGACTCAGACACCAGTGTTGGTTGAAAACTCAGGCCACCTTTATTGAATACTCATTCATTTTGTGTCAGCGATTACTCTGGGTTGAAAGAATTTTTGCAGGGGATGCCCGATTGAGACTCCTTTCATGTCATCCGTCATGCAGCTCTTGGGAATCAAGCCCATATTTCCCATCTCTAAGCCTTGTACCTTAACCACTAAGCCACTGGGGGAGATGCTATTGAATACTGTAATCAAGAAAATACTCCATCCAAAATAGATAACAGTGATACCTCATACAACATCCAAACTTGGTTCCACAATTTTGGACTTTATACGGATTTGGGCTTTGTATGAGGCATGCAAAATCCTAGCTGTGATGCCTCATACAATGTCCAAATCATTGCTGAGATGCCTCATACAACGTCATTTCCATAGAGATTCATTGTACTGTAACAGCACAGACTTCAGGGCAAAGTCAAGGAAACAGACAGGAAAATGACAGAACTTTAAGAAATCATTGTCTAAAGGCTAAATACATTACAAAAACATGTCAAACGACCCTGATTGTCCAAGAACAATGAAGAATCCTGCAAAAATCCTAGGAATGCTTCTAAAAATTCTGATGAAAAATCCAAAAAATCCAAAATCATGCTCAAAACCACTTCTAAACACTCTTTGCCTCGTGCAAAACCCACAAGAGCAATGCATGCATGTGTCCTGCCTTTTATACTGCCAAGGCACAATGCAACCTGGGAAAACCCCAATGCCTCATACAAAGTCACAGCGACTTTATATGAGGCAACTTTTTTCAAGGAATTAGGCGATGTTGTATGAATTCGATGTTGTACGAAGCGGACTTTGTATGAGGTATTACTGTATTTGGAAGGCATCTTCACAGTGCGGTCTGCGTAGTCCCTCTGAACAATATTCCTCCCCTGGCCTGGAGGGCCAATTCACCTTTGGATTCTTCTCCCTTCTGCTACCGACCTTCCAGCCAATGCACAACCTGGAAGAGGCAGCCTTTGTCCCCAGGTGTATACCCCATCCTGGGATAACTTGTTCAGCAAATATGAACTCCATGGCATGACCCTGGGCCCTTACGGGACCCTATTGACCACACTACCCACCAAGGTGAACTAAAAGACAACCACTCCCAGCCAAAAACCCAAATGCCCTTCCATGCATAACGGGACAGGTGAAAAAAAACACACCACAGGACATAAAAACATAAGAACAGCCTTGCTGGAACAGGCCACAGGCTATCCAGTCCAGCATTCTGTCTCACACAGTGGCTCACCATTTCCTTCTGGGTATTCCCAAGCAGATGCCTTCACCTGCTTAGGATTCCCTGGAAATGGCATTGAGAGATATCTTGTCTATCTCTCCAACATGGAGGTTGTCCTTAGGTATCCATAATTATAGCCATTGATACCCTTGTCCTCCATGAACTTGTCTAATCCTTTCTTAAAGCTGTCAAGACTTCTTCTGGCAGGGAGTTCCATAGACCAGTGATCCTCTGGATGAAAAAGTACTTTCTCTTATTTGTTTGAGAAATAGTACCCAAAGGTTTCATGGAGTGCCCCATAGTTCTAGTGTTGTGCGATAGGGAAAACAGTTTTTTCCTAACCTACTTTGTCCACACCGTGCATGATTTTATAAACTTCAATCAGGTCATCTCTTAGACGCCGTCATTCAAGAGTGAAGAGGCCTAACTGTTGCAGCCTCAGATGGTAAGGAAGGTGTTCCAGTCCCCTAATTATTCTGGTTGCCCTCCTCTGCACTTTTTTCCAGCTCCATAATATTCTTCTGGAGGTATGGCGACCAGAACTGTACACAGTATTCTAGATGGGGCCTCACCATAGATTTATAAAGAGGCAAAATGATACTTGCTGACTTATTTTCTATATCCTTCCTAATGATCCCTAGCATTGAATTTGCTTTTTTCACTGCTGAGGAACACTGGGTTGACACCTTCATTGAGCTGTCCACCAGGACACCAAGGTCCCTTTCCTGGTTTGTCGCAGAGAGTTCAGACCCCATCAGTTTATAAATGTATTTGGGGTTTTTTTGCCCCAATGTGCATCACTCTGCACTTACTAGTGTTAAAGCTCATTTGGCACTGTTTTTCCCACTCTCCCAGTGTCAAGAATCCCTCTGGAGCTCCTCACAATCTCTCACAGTTTTCACTACCCTGTATAATTTAGTGTCATCAGAAAATTTGGCTACCTTGCTATTTACTCCTACTTCTAGCTCATTTATGAAGAGGTTGAAAAGCAGGGTTCCCAATACTGAACCTTGGGGGACCCAACTCTTTACTTCCCTCCACTTGGAGAAGTGTCCATTTAGTGCTACCCTCTGTTTCCTGTCGCTTAGCCAGTTGTTGATCCAGGACAAGACCTGTCTCTTTATTCCATGACTGGTAAGTTTATTCAAGAGCCTTTGGTGTGTGACCTTGTCAAAAGCCTTCTGAAAGTCCAGATAAACAATGTCAACCGGATCCCCCTTATACACAAGCTTGTTGACCTTCTCAAAAATTCCAACAGATTAGTGAGGCATGATTTGCCCTTGCAAAAACCATGTTGACTCTCCTTTAGCAAAGTCTTGTGAGCCAAAAATTCCTCTCTGGCCCCAAAGCAACTGGTTAAATCTCATCATGCACTTCAGGGTGGGCGGGAGGGTTGCTGTGAAGCTTGATTAGGACACACACTTCTGTGGAGAACACACCGATATTTATGTGAACCTTAAACCACACCCAAACACTCCACACGACCCTGTCTGGTGGTCTGATATTATCTTCTGAGTCGGGATTGGCAAATGGCATTCTGTTTGGCGCAATTTGTGTGGGCGAATGCCTGCCTTCTCTGTAACACGTAATGTTCATGGTAAGAAAAAGAAAAACATGGGTTCTATCCCTCAATGTTGTGGGAACTGTAATCCATAAAAGTAAATTCAGAAATAATCCCAAGGTCATCGTCAAAGAGTGGTGCTGTAGTTGTCATGGACAAATCAAGCTACACACAGGAAGCTGACAGGCAACTTTCTAATTCTACATTTTACCAATCCCTAACTATGGATCCAATTACCAAATATCAAAAAATTGCAAAACCTTCTAAAAACTGTTCCTGGAAATATGTGTGACCAAATCTTGAGCAACACACCTCAAGAACCCCAACCAGCTACCTTTTACCTACTAACTAAAATTCACAAACCTGGAAACCCTGGGAGACCCATTATTTCAAGCATCAACACTGTCATTGTAGGAGTATCTGGATATGTGAACTCCATTCTCAAACTGTATGCTACCAATGTAACAGATACTACAGACTTTCTCAGAAAACCTCAAAACACACATGACCTCCCAGTTAACACCATCTTGGCTACAATAGATGTGGAAGCTCTGTACACCAACATCCCCCACAAAAATGGATTACAAGCCATCAGGAACACCATTCAAAACAAAGATGAAGCCCACACACTCACCACCCTGTGCAACTTTGTACTTACACACAATTACTTCACCTTCGACAATAAAAGTGTGTCCCCCAAACGTGCAATCCCCTAATGCGGATTGGAAAAGGAACACTTGGGGGAGATATTGGGGCTATATGTGCAGGCTAGATGCCCTGTCTGGACATTATCTTTCAGATCAATAGAGCAGCTAGAAAGATGCTCACTGGCTGCTTTACTTTCAGGAGTGGATAAGGAATCACTACATTCTTCTCCTTACCTGTGAGAACAGACTGAGATTTCCTGCTGCTCTTTGTCAGTTTGCACTAATTACGTGTGCACAGTTGGGAGAAACATTCCTTTGTTTTAGAGACATGAGAACTGAAAATGTTGAACAGAGTTGTTTGCATCTTCCTTATAATCAGGCATTGCTTTGCTGCATGATTTGCAAAATAAGAAGGCTTTCAATGAAGGGAACACAAATCATTATGCAACTCCCTACAGGAAGCATATCAGACAGTAACATTTCTTATCATGGCTTGATGGTTTGAGACAACCAAAATCAAAGACAGGAAGGAATTCCAGGCAGCGGTGGCTCAGTGGTTAAGAAGCTCACCTTGTTAGCTGGAAAGCCGGCAAGTTGGCATTTCAAAACCTGGGTATTGCATGACTGATTGAGTGCCTGTCTCTGTCCCAGCTCTTGGAGACATGAAAGGAGCCTCATTTGGGTGTTCCCTGAGCAGAATGTCTCCCACAATAATCCTTTCAACACCCCCACCCCCAACACACACACACACACTCCTAGGAAATATTGTCGATGTTCATGCACGGGAAAGATACCAGCACTTACTTTTATGGAGCTACATTTGGCCAAGCTTTTTCTTCTTAAAATCAACATTAGATTTATGAACATTGGAAACAGTTGTGCTTGCCTGACCGGTATTATGCTAAACCAGTATGCTTTGAAAACAGAAGGTTTTGTCTCCATATGTGTAGCCAATACATCAAATATATATCTTATATTAAGAATGAAAGTGTGCATCCTAAAACGAATATCAGAGCAGACAATGAGAAATTACTGACCTGCATTCCATCTGATTTGATCAAGAGAAAGAGCATTCAGGAGAGGCTGAATATTGATCTCATCAGTATTAATGAAGCTGTAGGAAACTATGGCTGAAGTCCTGTTATTTAGTGTAGTAAGCCACACTAGAATGAGTGGGAATTTGATGAGTCAACTGCTCTGTAAGTTCCATTGAGTCATTTGGGTTTACTCTTATTGCAACTTGCCATGTCACAACTAGAGTAGGCCTATTGGACTCAATGCAACTTACAGAGCAGTTGACTCATCAAATCCTCCATGATTTGCTATATTAAGCCACAGGATTTCAGCCAGTATCTGGTGCCACAGGCCAGGGGCCTATGGTATGTTTCCATCACCAGAAGTGGAAAAAGTGCTTCCTGGCTTTCTTTGATGGCTTCCAGTGGGCAATAAGCACATGCTGCATGAAATTAGAAACCTACCAAAATCAGTTTTCAACACTGTAGAGATCTACAACCAATCAGTGCTGGCCAAAGTTTTTATGTAACAGTCAGTATAACATTGGATCTAACTTAAAGTAAACCATCTCTGGTAATACCCACATATATACAAAAGGTTAACATGGATGATGCATTGTAATTAGTGCATGAGTGATACATCCCATCATCACAGTCCACAACACTTGTAAAAATACAAATTAGCAGTGTGTTTAAGCTTTGGTCCATAATAGGTTAAGCAAGTGAGTTGGCAAAGGAAGTCATCAGTAAATGAACTTACCTGAGTGGGAAATAACCAACTTTTTTGTTTTTGCAGCTGTTAGTGTTATATGGTGGATGTCGTGACTGTGCAATCATTGCTGGTGCTAGCCTGACATGTTCTCCTCCCTACAAATGGTAGAGACTGGCTTTTCTTTTCCTTTTTAGTAAATCTTTTATTCCTTTTTTCAAATGGTTGTGCAATCATTGCTGGTGCTAGCCTGACATGTTCTCCTCCCTACAAATAGTAGAGACTGGCTTTTCTTTTCCTTTTTAGTAAATCTTTTATTCCTTTTTTCAAATGGTTGCTTCTATTCTTCTCAATCCTTCCATCTTCTGAAAGCTTGAAATATCCACTTGTGCTTTTTATCCAAGCAGACAACATAAAATGTCACTTGTGAGTTGAAAACTACATTTTCTTTAGAAAGTCTTGTCTAAGACTGGTTTCTGATGGAATCCATTTAGTCCTGCATTGCATATCCCATGGGAAACATTTCAGCAGTACATAAGTGCTCAGTAACACTTTGTAGTATGCAGGATTTGTCCCTTCAAGAGAGGGTTAAATGGTAATTCTCTTTTGTGATTCGGTGTCATTTCTTAGACGATGGCAGTGAGCCCAAGGTGTTGACGATGTGTACAAAGTGGCATTTATATTTCTTTACATTTTCTCTTACCTGGTTGATTAAAGGTAAGCATTCTTTTTCCAGCACTGATGACTATATGTTCCTATCAGTGAGAAATTCTTGAGAGAAGGAAGCTTTGCTTCAAAGCAAAAACACCAGAACAAATAAAAAGAAAACAAAAAAACACCAACCTGTCTGAAGTTATATTCTCCTACATCAAGGAATACAGACTATGCTGTCTCAAAACATGGATCCATTGGCACAGTTTACTTTTCTACCCTAAGGAAACACAAAAGGTGACTTCTGCTGTTTGGTTCTTCAAAGAAAGTCACTTTTTAACTTATACAACGGGACTACCTTTGATCCAATATAAATCAGCTGGGCTGGTAAAGACTGTGTCATGGTGAACTGGGCTGTACTGCAAATTTGCTGTTTCTTGTCTGACACCAACACAGCCATTGTTTCATTTCAGGTCTTCCATATGGCAGGTGGTACCTTTAACAGTGAGTGGATCTAGCAGGATCATACAGTAGTGTTTACGTGAGGAGGAAACTAAGCAATGGTAAAACAAAATACCCATAGCTTGAATAAGAGATGGAAGAAGGTTTGATTTGCTTGCTTCAATCTCAGCTTCTTGTTTTAAACTGAAGAGTTTTTTTCTCTTTTCTCTTTTGTGAGTTTTAAATCCATAAAATAACAGCAGTTTCAGAGAGAGAAACATTACATCGACATAAAACAAATTAGATGTGCATCCATTCATTGTTAAAGAATAATCTTAATTGACAATAAGTCAGAGGGAAACATCTAAACAAACAGAGAATACTGGAGAAGATGTTATGGCTAATATTATAATGCTCTGGGACAGTGAAACAGAGGATAGAATTTTATTTGTTACTCTTCCTCCCCACACCCCACCTTAAAGCACTTTTTCTATTTTTGCTTCTTAGGTAGACCAGCTCTTAGAATGACCTAAATATTAAAGTCAGACAGAAGCACGTTCAAGAGTTCAGAGATGGATTCTGTGGATTTAGACTCTCTTCCACTCCCCTCATAAGTTTTGAGTCTTCTTCTGATGCCAGCAAAATGAGGAGGTGCTTCTGAGACCAGATTTGATCTTCAAGATGAAGGTTAAGCCTCCAGTCCTGGAGGGGGTGGGGTAGGGGTCTATCTATGGCTAGTTAGTACCATACTAAGCTAGTTGGTACAATACTAAGGACAGCTCCCAGTGAGCAGCTGGAACAAGCTGATTCAGCTAATTCAGAATCACTCTCTCCATACTCCAACTCTTTCCTCTATCAAGCCTTAGTTTTGAAGAGCTCCTGTCAGGCAGACTGAGTCTTTAGTACTGTCCTGGAATTGAGGTGCTTTTGGAAATAGCTGACTATCATGGACAAACCCTGGAAGTGCCAGGATTTCAATGGGTGTAGAAGCCTCAAGTTCAGGGTTCAGACCTCTCTAGCTCTCAGGTCTCATCCCTGTCTGACTCATCTTAGGGGGGAAATAGATTCCTGAAGTAGCCTAAAGAAGCACCAACTTCATGATTTATTTGTCAAACCTACTGTTTTCTACTATGAACGGCAGTATGTCCCAAGTTGCTAGACTTCCATCAATTTTACTTGAATGTTCTTTAGCTGCAACTTCATGAGACAACATATAAGAACTCTAGATGCTTGGGGAAAACTTACTGAAATGTAAAGGTTTACCTTTAGATGCTTGGGGAAAACTTACTGAAATGTACTAACATGAAAATGCAGATGCCCTTCAGCGGTACACTAAATAAATCTTCTTTGGATGACAAAACCAACAGATGAATTAAATCCACTCTTTGTGTCATGCAGGCAGATTTTAAAAGCGCTTTGAGTTCACCTGTGGTATAAGAGGAGCAAATCCCGAAGTTTTTAATGGTGTAGTCACCTGCACAGCTATCAGAAAATTCTGCACTGTCCTTGACAAATATTTTATCGCTATTCAGTAGTTGCTTTCATTTATGCATTCCTTTGTTTGGTCAGTTGTTCTTTTAGAAATTTCCATTTGGTGCTATAAAAGAGTAACTTTTTTTATTTGGGGAGACACACTCCACACATTTCTGTGACTGTTGCTTTCTGCTTTAGAAAGCTAATAAAGTTTTATTGTTTATTACACCGAGTCTCTCTATGTTCTGTTTTCAACCCTCAGCCAGCAAACTCAAGATAAGCTGAAGGATAATCCCTTACTACCCCTACCACCCAAAATCTAAGAAATCTTTGGAATGAATTCATTGCTTCTATGACTGTGCTTTTGATAGTCACTTGACTTGGGGGCATTTATGTTGAATAAGGAAGCTCGTACAACCAGCCTGGACATTCTTATTCAATGGTAAACCCCACTGAGTTCTGAGTCTGATGGCACTAATTCCCATGTTAAGTGTATATAAGACTGTAGTTTCAGCCATGTAGTAGGAGCTGGTTGATTGTTCTACCATCAGCTTTCATTGGGTTTCCTCTGCAGCTTCCCCCAGATGGTATGTGGGTGGTAATCACAGCACCCTGGTGCAGGCACCTTGATAAATGGGCTGTAGAATTTGGTGAGATAATTAAAGAACCTGACTTTCACAGTGAACCAGATAACAAATGAGGTGTCTCCCAGCCTTTAGCTGTTTTGCACAGTGAATTCTATTTCTTAAGATTAATGGATTTACTGTTCCTATCTCAACATTGTCCCCTTTCCAATTTGCCTCTGTGTTCCTGATGTTCCATTCTCTTCATCTCTAGGTTTACTGTTCCAAGAGCTGCATCCATAGGTGTTGAAATAGCCAACAACTAGCTAGGCTGAAGCCATCCTGTCTGGTACCCAGAAGGGCAACTGTTCCCAATTCAGTGAAGGTTGGGCAAATTAGCCTATTGTTACTCTATCTCAGTTTCACATGTGTTCATCCATAAATCCATTCTATTGTGTTTCCACTAATTAAATTCATTTGTTTTTTCATTAAAAAAACTGCACAAAATTCTCACCCACCCCCCAAATGCCCTAGTTTGCATGTGTCAAGACCTTGCCCCAAAAGGGTAATATTAAGAGCAATATTAAAGAGAAAAAATGAGTGGTAGCCAACGGACTTGAGAAGCACTGAAAAGAGACTTCCTTATCTTCCTTCCAGCCTTGGGATTGTATTATACCTTGAGATTGATTAATGTGGGACATCTGGGCTAGGACCACCTTTGTAAGTGAGTAGAAAGTTACCCCACCACCCTGATTCCCCAAATTCTCATTGTTTTGGGTGAGATCAGGAGATGAGGCAAGTGGTATAACCATCCTGAGGAACAACATGGAGGATGTTTAGGGTTTGGTTTTCCTGCACAAATCACTGAGAGGACAGGATGACCATCTGTGCCAAACCACAGAGGAGCTTTCCGCAAGGAATCAGCCATACAAGGCAGCTCAAGGTCCAACTCTTTCCCTCATTTCAGAGACAGGCAGATTTTTATATATACTGAAATATTTGATTCCTGCTTTTATTTGGCTTTTAATTTGGCCATTTTACTTCTCATCATGAGACTCTGTGTGAGTGAAGCTCCTTTTATTTTGGGGGTGCATGTCATCTTTTCAAGCCTTGTTTTTCCACGCTGTTTTGTTTTTAAACAATAACTTATTTTCAAGCCAATTTTTGGTGCCAAGATGTTCACTGGGTTTTCTGGGCTAAACCTGGTTCCTCATTCTCAGAGGTATGTTGCAGATGGAGTGGGGCAGCCACTCAGGTCACCTACTGAAAGGAGAGACAGGTACACCTAGCCCAATAGGCCTTCTCTTTTTGAACTATGCACTCCTAGCAAGGAGTGGGAAGGTTGGAGAGCTTTTCACCTGCCCATGAGTGATGCTGCTGGGAATTATTTCAGAAACTGCAAAAATTTGCTTTTGAAAGCAGTCCAAATACAATTCTCAAGCAACACTTCTACTGGACCTCAGTGAGCTGTGCTTCTGCCTCTGCCCCCAAACTGTCCCTTGCCCAGAAGGGTCTTGGTGGCAGGATTTGGAGTCAATAAAACCTGGAAGTGACTAGAACAAATGAAACAACTGACTAATCTGACAGGAAGTTGGTTTTTTTGGTTGGGTGAATGGATGGGACAGGGGAGCAAGAGGTTGAAGGGTTGCATCCAGGCTGATGTTGCATATTGCCAACCTCTGTTCTACTATATGGCTAAAAATAGTGTTGCTTGAGAATTGTATTTGATCTGCTTTCTAAAGCAAATTTGTGCAGTTTCTGAAATACAGTGGTACCTCAGATAACAAAAAATAATGTGTTCTCCAAGTTCATTATCCCAAATGTGATTTCCCATAGGAATTCATTGAAAAACAAAAATTCTGTTCTGGACCTTAAAAACATAGGGGGAAATCCCCAAACCACTAAAACAGAAATTTAAAAAATTGCAAAAGGAGAAGATCATCTACCTACCCTTCCACCAAAACACAGAGTGTTAAAACACCACAGGGGGTACAATCATGCTCTTTTTTTTGGCTGAATTTGCAGCCACCATGGTGGTGGGCTGGGTGGGTGGGGAGCATTTTTGCCACGTTACATTGGTGGTGTGGGTGGAATTGCTCACTTTTTGGCTGCACCGCTGCCTCCATGGCAGCGGTGGGGTGGGTGAGCATTATTGGCACTTTATTTAAAAAATTCAGGGCGTTTCCATGCCAAAAATGGGCCAAACATGCACCAATTTTGGCACTTCCGGTTACTCTAATTCACTTCCGTTTTTTTTTGTTGTTTTTTGCTCCTCCATGGCTCCTCTTGGATTTGGGGAGTTCGGGGAGCATTTTTGCACTTTTTAAAAAAAAATTAGGTATGTTTTTGGCATGAAAATCACCAAAAACGGAATTTCAGGTGATGTCAAAAATGCAACTAAAAATTAAAAAATGGTGGGAAAATTCTCCCTCAAGTCTCCCCCATCCAAGGGAATCCTTGGAGGAGCAAAAAAAAAAAAAAAACCCAACCCAACCTAGAAACAATGGAAGTGAATCAGAGAAACCGAAAGTACCGAAATCAACACATTTTTGATTCATTTTGACACAGAATTTTTAAAAATTGGGTGGAAATGCTCCCCACCCCACCTCTGCCATGCTGGGAAGTGGCAGTGGCTGGCCAGCCATCACTGCTGCACCCTGGGGAAAAGTTTTCAGTAAGCAGAAAAAATCGTTATCCGAGGGTGGAATTTTGCTTCAATTTCCCATCGCTATGAATTTTTTTTATTATCAGAACCCTTCATTATCTGCGGTTTTACTGTAATACAAAACTCCAGAATAATTGTGCTTCATGTTTTGCTCTTATTTGTGATACAACTCTTGGTTCAAAATGCTGACCAAAATGTGTATGCAATTGCAACTCTGAGGAACAGAAACACATGAAGAAGCATGTCTTAAATGCATACAGTGAAAAGATGGATCCTGGGGTCAATCTTCCCAGAAACGCCACCCCAGGCAGGTGAAAAGCTCTCCAAACTTTCCACTTCATGCCAGGAGTGCATCATTCAAAAAGAGGCCTATTGGGCTAGGTGCACCTGCCCCTCTGTTCAGTAGGTGACCTGACTGGCTGCCCCTCTTTGATGTAGGCAGATTGATTGCACACGAAGCCGGCAGGTGGGTCAAACACTTCTTTATTTCAGCATGTTCAATCTGTACATGAGGTTACACTGGGAGTTGCAGCTCCTTTTATAATGCATTTGAATTCCCCGCCACAATACCCATTGGTTGAAGTCACTGTATTCCTGCCCATGATTTCCTATTGTGTTGTATTCCCGACCATGAACACCCTGATTACCTATTGTGTTGTATTCCTGATCATGAACACCTGGAGGCAGGGAGTTCCCCGTGCTAGCTATTGGATTGGAGCCGCATGGGCTTGGCTCCTTTAGCTGTTATCTCCTTCCGTTGCTGCCTGCTGAATTCTGTGTGGAACTAGCTGCTTGCATACACAATATCCCTCCCCCCTAGGATGGGACGAAGTCCCTTAGCCTTTGTGGGGGCCGGCGGTTTCTCTGTGGCCGGCCCGCTGGCTCTGCGGTGCTCCCCCGGGAAAACTGAAGGATCCCATCGAATCCTGGCAGGGGAAAGGATGGGGTATTCCTAGTTTGGGGAGGATGAGGGGACCATTGGGAGAACTCAAGGCCCTGCTGCTTGCTGGGACGAGTGGGGGAACACTCGGGAAAACGGCCCTCATCCTGAAACAAAAAATCAAACTGGGGTTCTGCTTCCTCGGGCTGAAAGACGGACTCCCATGGCTCCATGCAGCCAGTCATACTAAATCCTCTATTCCCCCCTTGGCTTAAACGGGTGGGGAGTGACCCTATCGCTGACTCTCCCCTCTCTCTCCTCTCAGGGGGTTCCTCTGTATCAATTCCCCTTGTGACTTCCGTGACCCTTCTCCTAAGTTGGTCAGCGTGTCTGCACCACAGTAACCCCGAGTCTGTCATGATTTTGTATGATACAGGTCCGGTTTGCTCTACTACCTCACCAGACACCAACGCTGGCCTCACGTAATTCCTGCAATAAACCAGGTCAAATATCCCAAACACCTTTTCCTGCTGTATTGACACATTCGTACCCCTATCCTCCACCCTGGACGGATCTAGGCGCTCGAGTAATATTGAGATTTTTCTCCGCATTAGGAGCTCTGAGGGGGATTGCCCCGAGGCTAGTGGGGTGACCCTATAGCGTATGAGGAATTGACAGAGCTGTAATTCCAAATCTCCCAGACCCATCCTCCTTAGGGCCTCTTTTGTGGTGCGGACTATGCGCTCCACTTGGCCATTTGTGGCCAGGTGAAAAGGGGCAGAGGTGATGTGCCTGAATGCGTTCTGTTCGAGGAACGCTTGGAATTCCACAGACGTGAATATGGATGTGTTACCCGAAACTAGCAAGTCGGGAATGCCGAAACAAACGAACATCCTTCGTAGATGTTTGATTGTGGCCGCAGAGGATGCGTTATGCATTGGAATGACCTCGAGCCATTTTGAAAATGCGTCAACCATGAGCAGGAACATTGTGCCCCTGAAGGGCCCCACGAAGTCCATGTGGAGTCTGGGCCATGGACCACGTGCTGAAATGCAGCCCATCTGGGGGGCGTTCCATCATGGCAGGCTGACCCATCAGTTCTTAAAGGAGGGCAGTTTAAAGTGGTCAAAAGTGGTTAAATAGTGGCAAGAATTATCTAAAAATACGTCGTACCATGTCTCCTGTTAAAATCCTTTGATCGGCTACGGCTTGGGCTTAAGAAAAGTGAGTCTCTCGATTTCTAGTGGTGTGGAGGTTGGAGCGGAGTGCAGCGCAGCCGGGTTTTGCCTGTACTCTCTGCTCTGTTTGAGGTGAGATCAAGAGAGGAAAGAGGGCAGTGGCATTGAGAAGGAGAAAGTGTGGAAGAATGTATGGAATGTGACAGTGCCATGGCTTTGAAGTGCAGGATTGGCAGTGGAGGAAATAGAGAACCTTTGTGAAGAAGTGGAGTGATGTGGAGTGAAGGAGAGAGAGAAAACGGGTGGATGAACAGATAAACAGCTATCAAACAAGCAGGCAAGTGGAGTTATTGGGGTAAGTCCGGGGGGGGGGGGTTGAAGCAGAAGCAAGCCTCAGTCGACCCCATCGGTACCTAATTGTCTCTGATCGGTGCTTCGTGGTGTTCGATGCAGCTGAAGAGGTCGATGTTGGATATATAACAACTGGTTTTGAGAATGGGAGTCATCTAGTTTTCTCTGTCTAAATGGTGGCAGAATAAAATTTATATTTCTCCACTATAATTTTTCTTTCTCTTCTTCCTCCTTGGAACTTGTTATGGCACTTTTTTGCTGCCTTTTATATACAGGAAAAGTTTTAAAAGGGTACCTGGATTAGATGACACAATATTGCAGAAGGTGAAAAACTGTTTCAATTAGAGAAGGAATAAGAGAAGAAGATTCTTTTTGTTTTTCTGCTGGAAATTATAGCATTGACTTTCACTCATTACATGTGGCAAGATGGTGATTTAAGACTCTGGTGTTGTTGTTCTTAAAATTGTTTACCCTTCTTTTCTGGATACTCTTTCACACCCTCACCTAATGCTCTGCTCTTCCATACCCAACATATTTTTAAGGTCATACAGATCATACAGTACAGTCATTGATAAACCAAGATGCCAAGATCTTCACAGCAATATTGGCTAATCGCCTTAATAATTTTATGGGGGAATATATAAATGTAGATCAAGTGGGTTTTTTGAAAGGGAGACACATGGCAGATTTGACTAGAAGAGTAGTAGACTTAATTGATACTGTGAGTCAAACAAAAGAAAAAGTGGGTGTAATATCTTTGGATATATTTAAGGCTTTTGACTCTCTACAATGGATCCCAATTAAGGAGATAATTAAATGCTATGGATTCGGTGTTAAATTTAGAAGGGTAATAGGTCAATTATATCAGCAAGGAACAGCTACTGTCAGAGTGAATGATGAGGTTACGGATGAGGTAAAGTTAGAGGCTGGCACTAGACAGGGCTGTCCTTTATCTCCAATATTATTCATTGTGGCAATGGAGTTATTAGCAAAGGCTGTAAGAGATGATGGAAAAATAGTGGGGATTATGGAAAATAAGATAAGTATGTATGCCGATGACACTTTGATACTTGTAAAACAACCTGAGAAAGTAATGGACAGAATTAGAGTACAATTTAAGGACACTGAAGATATTACTGGGTTGAGGATAAATTGGGACAAATCGGAAATGATGCTTTGTAACATGGGTGATGAAGACCAGAAGAAGATAAAGCAAATAGTTAATATTCAGATTAAAAATAAGTTGAAATATTTGGGAATAATTATATCAAACAGATTGGAAGAGCTTAAAAGACTGAACCATGATAGTTTGAAAATTGAAATTAAAATAAGATACAAAGTTTTCAAAAGTTGAAACTGTCATGGTTTGGAAGAATTGCACTCACAAAAATGATATTGTTCCCTAGAATAAATTTTTTATTTGAGGCGTTAGCGATTCAATTGAAGGCTAAGGAAGTTAAGGAGTTTCAAAACTTGTTTAATAATTTTTGTAATGGTGGAAAGAAATCCAGGTTACCAAAAAAGCTATGGTATTTATCACAGAAAGAAGGTGGACTGGGAATGCCAAATTTGACGGCATATTATCAAGCATTTCAAACTAAGAATGTTGTGAAGATCTTGGCAAGGGAAAAAGTAATATGGGAGGAAAATGAGATGAGGGACTATAGACATATAGGTAAAATGTTTTTTTAGGAAGTAATTTGGGAAAGACAGAAACTAAAAATACTATGATGAAAGGATTAATGAACATATGGAAAAGAGTAAAGAAAGATCTGGCCCCGAATGTTTCTCCAATATTGGAAATTTTGGATATGGCAAGCTTTCCAATTAATATAGATGATGAGGTAAAGGAAGCATTTGACAAGAATGAGGTTTTCCTATTGAAAGACTGGTTACAGATGAGATGTAGTGATGAGATTAGTAGGATAAATTTGTTTGAGCAATTAAAAATGAATTGGTTTGAGGATTAATAAATGGAATAGCAAATATTTGAGAGAATATGATTTGGAAAGAGAAAAGACGGAATTTGAAGAACTGATTCTAAAAATTAGAAAGGGGGATAAAAATACTAAGGGATTGGTTCGTAAATTGTACACAATATTAAATAGGAAAGGTGATCCACAAGAGGATTTGAAATTAAGGTGGGAGCAAGAGTTGAATATAAAGATAGAAAAGGATACATGGAGAAATAAATGGAAAAAGAGGATTATGAGAACTATGTCGGTTAGAATAAAAGAACACAATTATAAAATGTTATGGAGATGGTATCTGACTCCAGTGAGGTTGTACCAAATGGATAATAAAAAAGATAAAATGTGTTGGAGAAGCAAGGACACAATTGGAACATATGAGCACATGTGGTGGGGTTGTAACGTGGTAAAAGATTTTTGGGAAAGAATTGAAAAAGAGATTGGAGAAATATTGGGTAAGACAATTAAACTGGATTCCGGTACCACTCTGTTAACAAATGTGGATGGTATTAATTTAAATAAGGATGAGAAAGAATTATTAGAAATTATGCTTATGAAGGCTAGACAATGTATTGCTAGAAATTGGAAAAATGATTTAACTATACAAACTGAAGAATGGTATAAAGAAATGTGGAATTTAGCATTGAACGATAAATTGACTTGGGAGATTAAGAAAAAAAGGGATAATTAAAAAGTGAATAGATTTTGGAATATTTGGAAACTTTTTGTGGATCGCTCCCTTATGGGGGAGGATAGAAACAGACCTGTACCTGAACAAAGTGAATTTTGGAAATAAAATAATGAGATATTCTGAGCTCTCCAGGGCAATGTAAATAAACACTGGGTGATGACTATTTATAATTGTATTATTGTATTTTTTCTTTTATTTTTCCCATCCTATCCATAATTGCATATTATGACTTTTTGGGGAAATGAGTATTGGAACATTAGTTAATGTTAGAGAATAACCATTAAGTCATAATTTAAGAGATTTTTTTTTAAAATAGATAGGTATAAAAATATACTAGGATAGGTGTGTATATTCTTTTTTATCTTTTTTTCATTGTTTGTGTATATTGTATTACTTGTTTCTTTAGTATGTTGTTTTTTTCTCTTGTATGTGTTTTGTATTTTATTTGTTAAAAAAATTCATAAAATTATTAAAAAAAAGAAAAGAAATACAGCCCATCTAAACATACGGGGGGGGGAGTATTTGTGGAGTGGGTTTTGAAGTGACAAAAATCCCTAATAGAGGCTTATGGTTCATAACAATTTTATTATTTATTTATTCTTAGATTTTTATGCCGCCCACTCGGGGAAACCCGACTCAGGGCGGTGCACAATGGTAAAAACAGAAAAAATACAGTAAAATATAACAAAACAGATTAAAACCCACCCTCCCACTCCCACCGCACTTAAAAAACTAAAAAGAGAATAGGGAATGGAGGAATACCGCAGTACACAACACAAAAAGGAGGGACAGTTGAGCTCTAGTTGGAAATAAGACAACAGGCTGGGGCCGTATTCTCATTAGGGCCCCATACCTGCCCTGCCAGCCAGGTTTTCACTCCTTTCCTGAAAGGCAGCAATTCTGTCTGTAGCCTCAATTCTGTTGGAAGGAGGTTCCAGAGGGATGGTGCGGACACAGAGAAGACCCTCCTCCATGTGCCAGAGAGGCGAGCCTCTCTAGCTGAAGGTACAACCAAGGATCCCCTCCGGTCTGCTCTGGTTGGACGGGCAGACACTCTTGAGACGATGCGGTCTCTCAGGTATCCTGGCCCACTGCCATATAGGGCTTTAAAGGTCAAAACCAGCACTTTGAATTGCACCCGGAGGCAAACTGGTAACCAGTGCAACTCCCGGAGTAGTGGGGAGGCACGGGCATAACGTCCACACCCCATCACCACCCGGGCAGCTGCATTCTGAACCAGGTGTAGCCTCCAAATGGTCGTCAAGGGCAGCCCCAATTGTAAACTCCCTCCCATATAGAAAATTGTGAATTTTTTTCATCCCTGCAACTATGGCCAGAGCCTCACGGTCCGTCTGAGCATAGTTTCTCTCAGCATTAGAAAGGGATCTAGAATAAAATGCAATCAGGGCTTCTGCTCCATTATCCAGTGTGTGGCAGAGAACAGTCCCCACCCCCACTGGTGGGGTAATCTGAATACACTTACAACTGCACCACAACAACTTATATACAGGTGATAGTAGTTACATTTTTGTGGGAATTAACTGGATTGGTTAATAGCCATCAGGAGAGAATGAAGTGATCCTGAACTAGATACAATTCGCACTTCTCAGAGCATATTGGCGTGAACCCCCAATCTTGTGTTACTTCCAACTGAGGAAGAAAACAAAATGGCGAATAAGTTCATTAAATACACAACAGCCTCCCTCCAAATATTTGAATGTCAGGACCCTATGTTATATACCAAGCTGTCTATGATTAATTTTAACCTTGAATTTCACCATGCCACATGGGAGAGCTGCTGATTTTGAGAAATATCAGTCGTGCTCCCCATAGTTTTCCAGATGTAGTCATGTGATTTGTCTGGATCTGAGCGCAAATGTTCTGTATACGTACTTAACAGAAGTTTTGGCAGTCCCGTTTCTTTGGTTTATAATCTACATGATGTGAAAATTTGCATTTTGAATTCGTTGACTTCTCATATTCTAAAATACAGATTTGTAAGCTCTAATTTCAACTATTCAGGTAATTGGAGTGTCAAGTTAATGTAGAAGAACCCAGTATCAAAATAATGAAACTCATAAGGTCTAATTTGAATTTTAAAAAACTCACTATGCTGCTAAATTAAATTTGCCAGCTCTTTTTTCTGAAAGTCTTCTCATCTTCAACAGCTACAGAGTAGACAAGTGAACATAATTCTTTCCAAGCTAAGAATAGCGCCTATTAAATTTAGCCATGTTAGTAGGTGAGAATTTTGTTGTTGACCATATAGTTGGATGGAGATTGTGTTTGTTTCAATTTTAACAGGAAATTATAACATGTTGGGTTTTTAAAACATTTCATATCTTGTTTTCATTACATTTATGGAGAAGGTCTGTGTTTGAAGCATTAATTTTGAACATTAATTTGTTAGTGTTGAAAGTTAAAAATTTATGAAAATTCATTGTTTTAATAATTAAGAGTACGAATGTTTAATTCATTAAAATATAATTATTAATATCTTACTTAGATCACTAGTTCTGAAATAAACAATGGCACTTAAAAGGTTTCTTGTGGCAATTCCACTCACTTTGAGTTTGTGTAAAAATATATTTATAATTAGCCATAACAGCCTTGTATGAGAACAACACTGTATGCTTGTATTAGTGATATGTATGGGTGGATTGCTAATGTGATTGCCAACTGAAGGACTGAATGCAGATTGATAGTGTGAGGGTAATGTTGTGGGAGTACGGTCTGTGTATCAGTTAAGAGTTGAACATTTTGGAAGAATCAGAATTTAGTTAGTATCAGAAAGTGCTCAGAGGGAGATGATATGGATTGAGCAAAGAAAGTTCAAGAGAGTTAGGATACAGCTACATGATGAAAGAAATACAAATTCACTTGCACCCACTCAATGAAAACTGGTACAGGGGAATTTGGAACTGTTCAGTTGAATCAGCCACACGGGGAGGCAGGAGAAAAGCCTTATTTGCTGCTAGTTTGCAGGTGTATTGAAGCCCTGTAGGAGACAGGGTTATTGTCTAATGTAACAAGGGTTTCCTCCACTGGTTTCACCACCACCACCACCACCACCACCACCATCATGTTTATGTTTATGTTTATTTGATTTTTATGCTGCCCTACTCAGCACAGACCGACTCAGGGAGGCTCACAACACATCAAACAAAATACAATATAACAGAAACAAAGTATCAAATACAATGTAGCAAATACAAAATACACAATATGGCAAAGACAAAATACAATATAGCAGAGGACAAGGTCAAAAATACAATAGCAAATAGTAACAACAACAACTCAGTAATACAATACACAACTCACTCCGGTCCCCAGTCTCGCTGCTTCAACGGCCTTTTAAGTCCTGGCTGGAGGACATCATCATCATCATCATCATCATCATCATCATCATCATCATCATCATCATCATCATCATCACCACCACCACCATCACCACCACCACCACCACCATCATCAGTGCTTAAGTGCCCTAGTGCAAGAGCACTGCCATAAAGCTGTCTTTTAAAAATTGGTCACTTTGAAGCTGTTTCTGAGCTGTAAAAAAAGTGTTGCTGAAAGAGGTTTTGTTAAGTACTGTATAAGCCATACCAAAAAAGGGAAACATTGCTGAAACTTGTGAGAAACATTTTACTTTACCTTTAGCTGTAAAGAAAAGAAAACTCTTGCCAACAGGCTTCACTCACTGTCCCCAAGTGTCTGCTGATGCAGCAGCTGTTGCACATCTGTTCAAGCAATCACACTTCTGAAATGATGTGAATTGATCTGTTTCTTTTTAATGTAGAATGACCTCTGGCTGAGGGAAAACTGGGTAGATATTTATTCACATACTGCGGGATCCGCAAGCACAATTGGCATTAATAGTCCCTGGCAAAGGTTACACCGGTCGAGGGAGGCTCCTGGTCACTGGCCTTTGCCGGTACAAATTGGGGTGCGGATTAATAGTCATAAGATTGATTCACCCACATCTGACCTGACCGGCAGTTCTGCTGAGGGAAGCTGAATCGCTAACTCCCGTTAGACATTAAGCAATTACACACTTGCAGATTAGCCCAAGCCCAAGTGCAAATAGTGGCCATATTTACTCTTGTGTAAGCCATGAACAATGGACTTCCCCTGTCAGTATTTGCCTTAGTTAATTAACTTCCCCGAGAGAAGTTCCCAATTAACCCGGGTAAATGGGTGATGTGATTTTCTGTCAGATGACGATTCTATCACACACTGCCTTGAATTCCTATATATGATGATTCTTTTCCCTCAATAAACCACTGGTCCTCGCTCCATCTTGTCTCGTGTCGTTCCTTGACCAGTCTCCTCCGGGACCCTAAGGGCCGCTTCACGGCCCCAATCCAACATCTGGTGACCCGCGACGTGATTCTACTCGTGAGTAAGCGATCTACGCGGTCCGGTTCTACGCTAGAACCGTGTCCGACTCGTCCCGGAGGGCAGCGCGGCAGCTCCGGTCAGAAAGCCATCCGGCCGGGGTGACAGCTACGTGGCGAGGCATTCCAGAGAGGCATCCTACGGCTTGCATCGCGGAAACGCGTTCCGCTCAGGGGCAGGCTGTGAACCCTGATTCCAGCGCAGAGGCCACCGAGGGCCCGTGGCAGGAGACCACGCTCCAAGCGCCATCCCAGAGATTCATCATGCTGAGACCTATTGCCTAAAAGGACGTGTCGAATTCATCCCGAGAAGAAGCCCTTCGAAGGGCCCGGCAGGTAATATGGGGACTTGTCCTCAGCGGCAATGTCCATCCACTAACCAGAGAATTCATATAATGGAATTCAAGGCCCTGGCCAGGGTATATAAATTACGCCTTCACAGCGGGAAGTTAGCGGAACTCTTAGCGTACCTGGAGGCCAATTGTCCGCTTTATCCAGAAGCGGCCGTGCTTGACCTCACACTTTGGGATCGGATAGGAGCCTGCATTCGGCAAGCACCAAAAGCTCCAGACAGCATAATTGGCACATGGAGCAAATGTAGGAAGCTCTTAGCAAAGGACGATCCAGTCCGGATAGAGGCCCAAGAGCCCCCAGCGCAGGCAGAGCCATCAGCACCAACGGCTCTCTATCCGTCACTCCAGCTCAAGCAGAGTAGTGTAGGGAGCTTTCCCTCGGTGACAGCTGCAGACGTCACCGATGGAATGCGTGAGATGGGAAGCGCTGGCGCTTCACTGACAGTTTCGGGTTCCCTAGCTACCAAGAGCGCGGTTCAGTGCATGGCTGAGGCAGAAATCAGCAAGGGGGAATTGCCAGCAGAAGATCTAGCTGAGCTTAGGCAGCTATGCCCAGTTCGCATAGAGGTAGATGTCCTCACGGGCCAGCAGCAAGCAGTCCATTCACCAGTTCCGTATAAGCTGCTCATGGCCATACGGAAAGCCATTACAGAGACAGGACTCCAGAGCCAATTCACTAGGGGCACACTTCAGCAAGTGTGCGAGACCATGATGCTCATTCCATACGACTGGAAGGCCGTCATGCGAATGATGCTCAACCCCAGCCAGTATCTGCTATGGGACAGCGAGTATCGTCTCAAAGCACAGGCAAGGGCCGCCAGGATGGGCGGAGTGGTAATTCCTGACCAGCTATATGGTTCAGGTCCGTTCGAATCCGTTGACGCGCAAGTCGCCCTGCCACTCGCCACGCTCCACATCGCAGCAGAGACAGCCTTCAAGGCTTACCTCAAAGTCCCGGCGGCTGGCAAAGCAGCCAAAAATTACACAGCGGTCAAACAGGGAACCCAGGAGTCCTGTTGTTGTTGTTGTTCAGTCGCACAGTCGATTCCGACCCTTTGCGACCCTATGGACCATCGTTCTCCAGGCACCTCTGTCCTCCACCATCCCCCTCAGTCCTCCCAGTTCTGTGCCCATTGTGTCTACAATACCATCTATCCATCTCATCCTTGGCCTCCCCCTTCTTCTTTTGCCCTCCACCTTTCCCAACATCACAGCCTTCTCAAGTGAATCCTCCCTTCTCATTTGATGCCCAAAGTACTTTAGCCTCATCTTTACTATTTGACCTTCCAATGAGCAGTCAGTGTTGATTTCTTCTAAGATTGACCTATTTGTTCTCCTCGCTGTCCAGGGTACCCTCAAAACTCTCCTCCAGCACCACATTTCAAAGGCATCTATTCTTCTGCGTTCAGCTTTCCTAATTGTCCAGCTCTCACATCCGTACATTACCACTGGGAATACCATTGCTTTGACTATTCTAATTTTTGTTTCCAAGGTGATGTCTCTGCTTTTCACTATGTTCCCCAGGTTTCTCATGGCTTGTCTCCCAAGAATCAGTCGCCTTTTTATTTCATGGCTGCAATCTCCATCTGCAGTGATCTTAGATCCTAAGAATGTAAAATCTGTCACTGCTTCTACTTCTTCCCCATCTATTTTCCAGGAACTGATCGGGCCTGTTGCCATTATCTTGGTTTTCTTGATATTGAGTCTCAAGCCAGCTTTTGCACTCTCTTCCTTCAAACCGATCAAGAGATTCTTTAGGTCTTCCTCACTTTCTGCCATTAAGGTGGTGTCGTCTGCATATCTCAGATTGTTGATGTTTCTCCCAGCAATTTTGATCCCATATTGTGATTCCTCCATCCCTGCGTTGCGCATTATGTGCTCTGTGTATAAGTTGAATAAGCAGGGTGACAAAATGCAGCCTTGTCTTACTCCTTTTCCTATTCCAAACCACTCTGTCATTCCGTGTTCTGTCCTAACTGTTGCTTCTTGGTTCCTGTACAGATTTCTCAGGAGGCATATGAGATGCTCTGGTATTCCCATCTCTTTAATCACTTGCCACATCTTGTTGTGATCCACACAATCAAATGCCTTAGTGTAATCAATAAAGCAAAAGTAAACTTGTTTCTGGTATTCCTTTGTTTTCTCCATGATCCAGCGTATGTTGGCAATGTGGTCTCTAGTCCCCCTGCCTCTTCTGAAACCAGGCTGCACCTCTGGTAGTTCTCTTTCCACATGCTGCTGAAGTCTATCCTGTATTATCTTGAGCATAATGTAGGACCAGGAGTCCTACATGGACTTTATCAATCGATTAGAGGAAGCGATCAGTAGACAGATCGATAATGAGCAAGCCCAACAAGAGCTCATGATGAAATTGGCCAAAGACAACGCCAATCTCGACTGCCGTAAGATCTTGCAGTCCCTGGGAAATCGTTCCGACCTGACACTCACAGATATGATTAGGGCATGCGCCGACGTTGGCACAGATTCCTACAAAATGGGTCTGTTGGCAGCGGTGGTGCAAGGAGGCAGGAGACCCCGGACCAAAGGAGCATGCCACAATTGTGGCAAGATCGGTCACTTCGCTAAAGAATGCCGATCCCGAGGCAGCGGCCAGCGCACCGGCCACCCCAAGGCTCCAACCACCCCATGTCCAAAATGCAATAAGGGCCTTCACTGGGCCAGGAATTGTCCGAATTCGGTAAACCGGAACGCGGGCACGTCTCTGGCCCCGGTCCAAACAGAGGCTTCCCTCGCTCTGGGCACGCCAGAGCTGGATTAGATTTCAATCACATTCCAGGCATTGCGAAGGCGCAGGCCAGCCCCAAGAGTAGTACAGGGCTAGAATTGACTTGCCAGGCAGACGTCACATGCGACTTGCCAGGCACAGTCTATCTGGTGGATTCCCAGTACATGGGACCCCTACCCAAAGGCTTCATAGGCTTAGTTTTGCCTCGCAGTGTCGCAGGAGCACGCGGAATTCTTGTGATTCCGGGAGTCATTGACTCCAATTTTTCAGGTGTTCTCCAAGTTCAACTTTGGACGCACCTACTCCAGACCATTCACAAGGGAGACACGTTAGCGCAACTGATTATGGTTCCTTGTAACTCGCCAGCAGATAGCCAGGGAAGGCTCAGGGGCAGCTCAGAGCCCAGGTCAGCAGACCGCTCGAGCGCAAGTGAGGCAGTGCAAGGATACCAGGTCTTAGCGACAGTGGAGACCAACGTAGAATGGAAACAGTGGCCAGTTATTGAGGTATTTTTGAATAAAAAATCATTCTCAGGGTTGCTGGATACCGGAGCTGATGTCAGCATTATCAGCCGAAGTCAGTGGCCGAAGGAATGGGCTATTGAGCCGGTCTCCGATGTGTGGGGGGTAGGCGGCATCCAAGAAGCGTTTAGAAGCCGGGAGTGGGTGGAAGTCACGATCCCTAAGGCTGACGGCACGGCGGTCATTCGGCCGCACATTCGGGACGTGCACATCAACCTTTGGGGGCGAGACATTTTGCAGCAGTACCGGGCCACTCTTACCTTCAGGTAATGGCTCTGCCACTTAAATGGCTTACCAACATGCCAGTCTGGGTGGAACAATGGCCGGTAGTGGGGGAGAAGTTAGTCGCCCTAAAGCAACTGGTTAAAGAACAGCTAGACGCAGGACATATAGAGCAGTCCACTAGTCCTTGGAATTCGCCCATTTTTGTCATTAAGAAAAAGTCGGGGAAGTGGGGACTCCTCCACGATCTCAGAGAGATCAATAAATGTATACAGCCAATGGGTCCGCTTCAATGCGGCATTCCGAATCCCAATATGATTCCCGAGGGTTGGGAAATCCTGGTCGTAGACCTTAAGGACTGTTTTTATACCATTCCCCTAGATCCGAGGGACCGGGAAAGGTTCGCCTTTACGGTGCCGGTGGTGAACCACAGTGAGCCCACGCAGCGTTACGCGTGGAAGTATTTGCCACAGGGGATGCTCAATTCGCCCACCCTGTGCCAAATTTATGTTCACAACGCACTGGCAAAGTTTCGAAACCTTCACCCCACAGCCTTAGTATGCCATTTCATGGACGATATCTTGGTCGCAGCGCCGCAACTCGGCAGCGAAATGTTTGCAGACCTCCAGGCCAGCCTGGGGGAGAAAGGGTTACTCATTGCCCCAGAGAAAGTGCAGAGAACCGAGCCCTTCTCATACTTGGGTCATCGGCTTCTCCGCTCTTTCACAGCACCAGTTTTGCCCCAGATCAACTTAAAAGACTTTGTCACCTTGGTAGAATTGCAGCAGGTTTTAGGTAACATTAATTGGGCCAGACCGTATTTCAGATTGGATACGGATCTTCTAAAGCCGCTCTTCTCGCTGCTAACGTTAGGTAAGCAGCCGGCAGACCGGATACAAATTCCTCGAGAGGCACGCTTGGCTCTCGAGAAAGTCAACCAAATTCTCAGTCAAAGGTGGGTGGACAGGATTGCTCAGGGGCCATATGCCCCGATCCTGAACTTGTACATCGTTCGGGCCGGATCCATATTCACCGGAGCCCTAGGAGTGGACTCCGAGCGAGGAGCGAGTATCGTGGAATGGGTGTATTTACCGAACACCTCTTCCCGAAACATCGTTCCTCCCCAAGAGTTGGTCTCCGCGGTGGTTTACCGCGGAAGGCTGAGAGCAAGGGACATTTCAGGGCACGACTTAGCAAAAATCATGATCCCATTCACCAAAGAGCAAGTTCAGCAGCTGATGCAGCTCGGTGACTCGCTTCCAATTGCCTTGGAGGGATTCACCGGATGCTTGGCATACCACTTGCCAAAGGACCCCAGACTTGTCTCGCTTCAAACGCAGACAATCACCTTGTATGAATTGATATCGCTGGTTCCACTTCAGGGGGCAAAAACAGTCTTCACTGATGGGGGTCGCACATATGGTGTCTTAACTTGGCAGGAGGGCCAGGCTTGGCGCACGCTTCTAACTCTTCCACAGAAGTCCGCGCAGCGGGCAGAGTTGGCAGCGGTGAACCTTGCCTTGCGCACCTTCGCCAAAGAACGCCTTAACATTATTACGGACTTCCAGTACGTTAGGAATTTGCTTCACAGTCTACCGGGAGCATACATCACTCCCGCGATAGACAAAAATTTGCTGAGTTTGTTCCTCACCGCTCAATTTCACTTGCGGAACCGCACAGGAGCGCTCTATATTGCCCACATCCGAAGTCACCAGGACCTACCTGGCCTGATTTCCGCGGGCAATAGTAGAGCGGATGCGGCCACGAAGGATATTCAGCAGCGGTCGGTGTTAGGTGTTTTCACTACCCCAATTCAGAGTCATGCATTCTTTCATCAGAATGCCAAAGCGCTCGCCAGACAGTTTAACCTGCCACTTTCTCAAGCCCAAGGCATAGTTCGCTCGTGCCAGCATTGTGCAGGGGCACCGGGGGGGCCTCGTGGGGGGTCAACCCACGAGGGACAGAGGCTAACCAGGTGTGGCAAATGGACGTCACACATGTCCCGCAATTTGGCAGATGGCAGTTCATGCACGTTTGCATTGATACTTTTTCACAATTCGTTTGGGCAACGGCACAAAAGGGGGAGACAGCTTCCCACGTGGAGCAGCATCTCCTTTCCTGCTTCGCGGCGATGGGTAAACCTCGGCACGTGAAAACCGATAACGCCCCGGCCTACAGCTCTAGGCAGCTGGCCGACTTCATGGCCACCTGGGATATCAAGCATACCTTTGGCGTTCCTTACAATCCGCAGGGGCAAGCGATTGTGGAACGAGTCAATCGGACGCTCAAGTCCTACATTGACAAACAAACAGAAAGGGGGGAGCCACCAGCCCTCCCCAAGTCTCAGGGTCAGGCACAGCATTGTCTGAACAAGGTGTTGTTCACGTACAATCACCTTAATGTTTTTTCCGATTGCACGCCGCAGGAGAAACACTTCCACCGCTCGGAAGCTCTCCCGCGGCTGCTGGTCTGTTACCGCATGCCACCGGACCCTTCTTGGAGGGGCCCGGCGCCACTCGTAACCTGGGGAAGAGGGTATGCTGCAGTTATGTCTCCTACAGGTGTCATCTGGATTCCAGCCCGGTGCGTCAAGCATCTCTTGGAGCCACATGGCATGGACCCAGACCAACCCGAGTCCGATCCCGGAGATGGAGGACCTCACCCTGACCGAGGGGACCCGGCGGAAGAAGCGGCGACAGAGACTGAGCCGAAGGTCACCTGGGGGATGGTCAAGACCCTTTGCCGTGAGGCCGAGGACGTCGTCCGGCGCGAGGACGGGGAACCAACGCCAGAGGCCATCGTATCTGCAGTTTTTCCCTGATCACCGGCAACACCATGGCGGTCACCATCATCCTGACCCTCTCCCTACTTGCGGGGGAGGCATTCAGGCAGCATCACTAAAGGCCAGCGATCTGATGCCAGGTGGAGACCTCTCTGCCCGGATGCACTACAACCTATGGGAAAGGTTGGCGGGTCTCGTCAACCAGTCCGATTTT
Source organism: Bradypodion pumilum (assembly GCA_035047305.1). Lineage (NCBI taxonomy): Eukaryota > Metazoa > Chordata > Lepidosauria > Squamata > Chamaeleonidae > Bradypodion > Bradypodion pumilum. The sequence goes on along the minus strand of JAWDJD010000004.1, from coordinate 181,760,381 downwards.
TGCCTGAAGCAGGACACCAGTTCTGCCTCAATTCTAAGCACCTGTCTCATCCCAGTGTGCCACACTCCAGACGCACACACCATGGATGGTGACTGGCTGGTGAAGCGGATTTTCAGTCCTTTCCTCCCGACAAGTTTCTCACCATACGCTCACTGGGGAATGCAGCTGACCATGACTTTGCCGGCTGACGCAGCCACTCTCCACACCCCTCGAGTGGCGGTGAGCCCGAACTCTACCTGTGCTCGAATGACCGGCTGCTCCGCAGTCGGTCGGATTCGGCACCGCTGCCCCGATGCTGGCAGCGGCAACTGGACTTGTAATAACCCAGAGACACTTGGTTCAATGTATGCCCATGTTACCCTACCTTCAGGTTGGTTCTTTACATGCAATCAGTACACTTGGAATTACATCCCTGCAAATGTATCAGATTCCACATGTTGTATCAGTCGCTTGACATTGCTACTCCCCACTAGGGATATGATTGTTCCAAGCACAAATGTTTCCTCACCCATATGGCGCTCTCGCGCCACCCAACTAGACAGCTCATGTGATAGCAACATTAGGGTTCTGAGTCCAGCTGAGTACGTCTCGTTGGCAGTCAGCATACTTGGCGTGCCAGGCTTAGCCGTTGGCAACGCTCGGAGAATTGGTCAATTGGCCTGCGGATTAGCAAAAGCCATAAACCACACCTCCTCAGCGATAGCGCTGCTCAACCAGGAGCAGGCGGAACTTCGCCATGCCATACTAGACAATCGGGCAGCTATAGACTACGTTCTGTTGTTACATTATTTGGGTTGAGAATCTGTCCACGGTATGTGTTGCTTTAATCTTACAGACAATACCCGCAAGATACAGAGCCAGCTCACGGATCTTCACACCCTGGTCAAGAACATCAAAAAGGATGCTTCATGGGGGTGGTGGGATTCATTGTGGTCATGGTTCCCATGGGGTTGGCTTCAAACGACACTCAAGGTGATCGTGGGGGTGATAATACTGGGCACAGCCGTGTGTTGTTTCGTGCAATGTATCCCCTCACTGCTATCGAGATGTCCCCCATGGAGGGAACCCCAAAACGTCATCCCCTCACACCAGCTGATGCCCCTCCTGCGCAGGGCCGTCTGTCAGGTCCAAAAATAACAGAAAAAGGGGGAGTGCGGGATCCGCAAGCACAATTGGCATTAATAGTCCCTGGCAAAGGTTACACCGGTCGAGGGAGGCTCCTGGTCACTGGCCTTTGCCGGTACAAATTGGGGTGCGGATTAATAGTCATAAGATTGATTCACCCACATCTGACCTGACCGGCAGTTCTGCTGAGGGAAGCTGAATCGCTAACTCCCGTTAGACATTAAGCAATTACACACTTGTAGATTAGCCCAAGCCCAAGTGCAAATAGTGGCCATATTTACTTTTGTGTAAGCCATGAACAATGGACTTCCCCTGTCAGTATTTGCCTTAGTTAATTAACTTCCCCCGAGAGAAGTTCCCAATTAACCCGGGTAAATGGGTGATGTGATTTTCTGTCAGATGACGATTCTATCACACGCTGCCTTGAATTCCTATATATGATGATTCTTTTCCCTCAATAAACCACTGGTCCTCGCTCCATCTTGTCTCGTGTCGTTCCTTGACCAGTCTCCTCCGGGACCCTAAGGGCCGCTTCACGTCCCCAATCCAACAACATACCAAGTATGCTCTCCTTTGGGAATATAAAATGCAAATCATGCATACCTAGTCTTCTCCACTCCAAAACTTTTCCCAACAGAGGCTGGTTTTGCTCCAGGCTGATTCACATTGACCTTTGCATTGTGTGATCAATAGAAGAAAAACGTGAATCAACCCACCTCAAAACTGTAATATTTCTTGATTTTTTCCTAGTGTAGTTGCACACTTAGAAGTCTGTTTTATAGTCTTTAGAAAATGTATTCTGTGATAGAGTTTACTTGTAAAGGTTAGAGGGTGTATGTGTATGTGGGGTACAGTACTTAGAAAGAGCCTCATTGACGATTGTGATATCTTTGAAAAACAATCAGGCATACCCTGGTAATGGCAACTTTGTGTTGCCAGCTTATTATTCTCACACTACGCCAGATGAAAGGAACTGCAGAATGAACTCACCAAAAGGTGTCTTCATTTTGGCAGTTTCATGTCTGACCTAGAGGAGGAGGGGGAGGGGGAGGAGGAGGTGGTTGTGGTAGTGAATGTAAGCAAGATCAACAGTCTTTATTGTGGTCTTTGAACACAAAAGCAATATATTTACATTTTACTGTTGTGTTAACCATTGTCATCATAGAACCTATCTTTTCCTACATCTGTCACCTATAGCCCCCCCCCCCAGTAGAAATCCTGGTTTTTGTTCAAAACAAACTCTCTTCATTGTTTAGTTTATGTATAACTAAGAATAGAGTCTAAGTCGAAGTGTGTGTGTGTGTGTGTGTGTGTGTGTGTAAATTGTTGCTTTTATGGAAAACAGGGGTAGGTAAAGCCTAGCCTATGATCTGATTGTGGCCTCTAGGACATCTTTGGGTCATTCAGAAAACCCCTCAGAGTCTGGAGGGGGGGGGCAAAGTCATATTTTCACTCCTGGATGCAACTTCTCTTTAGCAGTCTTGGTGGTAGCACAGGTTGCCCAAGACCTCAACCCTCCAAAACAGATACTGGATATGTCCAAGCACATCCTTCTACTGTATGTTTTTATTTATTTTTATGTATTGTTGAAGTTGTTGTCATGGTCACTTTCAGCCATTTCTGGGCCTACTTCAGTTCATAGTAGTGTTTAGGAAGCAAGCCATTGACATTTCCTACCATGATACCAACCAGTGTCATTGGTGCGAATCTGACTTTGTAGATGAGATTCCATAATTCAGGGCAGGCAACCCTAATCGTAATTTTAAAACATATGGCATATCAGCACCTCCAGTTAGCAGTGCCATTGTGGGATTTGCAATCTGTTCAGAAGCCAATTTATCAAAGACATTTTAGAAGCCTGGGGATCTCACTGTTTAATAGAGAGACTGAAATAATACATCAATAATGCTAATTCAATAAGGCAATTGCTTTCATTTTCAACAAGTAGCAGCCACATAAACACAATAGGCAAAGTTTTGTCCACTTTGGTTTTCTTTTTGGATTTTTAATATTTATTACTAGCACATTGATTTTTCAAAGCTCCATTTGTAACTCTTGCTTTATTCCATGGTTGGATTTAACTTCTTTTAAAGGGTTATGCTAAAATTAATCCAAAATAGCATATCCTTATAGGACAAGGGCTGACTATACTGCTTCTGAGAAGTAAATTGTGTTCAATGCAATTTCAGGGTGTTTAAATATCAAAATGTGCTTGAGGTGAGACAGAATTTAAATGCAACTAACTTCCTCATGAATCTCCTGCTCCTTAATGTTTGGGATAGAAACAGAATAGTACTAATTAAAGTAGTTATGACAAAAAAGAAGAAGATGTGTTTGTATGTTTCAGTATAGAAATAGAGACTAGACTCCTGCTCACTTACGTTGTCTCATATACCCAATTCCATAAGTGTTGGATCTGGGCCATGGAGCGGGTTGCGCAAGCTGGATCGGGGCCGCGAAGTGGCCGGTGGGTCCAAGATGGAGCAAAGACCAGTGTTTAATGATGACAAATCAGAAGCATTTATGCCGTTCTGGCTGCGTGCATATGCATAGCGATACAGTGCGAATCCTAACTTCACACATCATGTTTACACAAGTTAATTGGGGAAGTCTACACCAGGGGAAGTTCATTATCTAACTTAATTAACTACCGGGGACATACATTGTTCCTCGTTATCGGAAGCAAACAAGTGGCCAACATTGACTCTAGGGCTTTAAGGAATCCAGAAAGGCGAGATTACCTATTACATGCCTAGTGAGTTAGTCATTAGATCTCCATTGTTTTAGCTGCCTGTCAATCAGCTATTGATGAGTTAAACTCTATCTAATATTCCACTCCCCCAATTTGTGTCCCCTCGGCAACCCATGGCGACGAAGTGATCTTCATCACCGGGGTTCTGTCAGGGACAGTATACCAATTGCGCTTGCGGGGTACACATAAGCCCTTCTTCCCTTCCGGCAGGCTGTTATCTGCACAAAACATCCAAACATTGATTATGACATCAATTGCATGACCAGTTAGACCAGTGGTTCCCAAAGTGGGCTCTACGCCCCACAGGGGACTTCAATTCCCAGAAGCCTAAGTCAGTATATTGGCTGATCAGTGCTTTGAGGAATTGACTTAGGCTTCTGGGAAGTGGAGTCCAAGAACCAAGGTTTGGGAAACACTGAGTTAGACAAACAGTTGTGCAAAGTGGAGTGCACCAGAGGGAGGAAATGCTATGCACGTGGCTGCCCATTAGCATAAAACCTGTATTGGATTTTGGCCATCATCTGTAATATAATAAAAATACAAATTTACTGCTTGTTCTTAAGATTTCACAGCCATGTGTATTCCTCAGTTTCTCTAGTGCAGATTTCTTGTCATACGCTGGGAAACGTTACAAACAAGAGCAATCTCTCTAGCCTTTACATGGCTTGGGGCACAAAACATTGTCCTTGTCTGTATTGTTAATCTGTTGTCTTTCCTTGGTACTAATGAGGAGGACACCCCAAGTATCCTTTTACAAAGACCACCAAGTGAGACACATTTGTGAAAGTCTGTGAAAGAATCCTTAGAAGTGGCATTATGCAGTCTTCTGTATTAGAACAAGTGAAGAATCTCTCAGGGGCCTAAATGTCAACTCTCTCTGCTGCTGCTTAAGTAACAGCAATTAAGAAGTCTAGTGATTGAAAGGATAGCTCAAAGGACTAAGCCCCCAAAGATTCAATTCTTACCAAAAACCTGAAAATCATTATAGGCAGGTGAGCTTCATATTGCTTTATGGGTGAGTAACACAGAATCAAATAACCTCTTGTGAACATGCTCAATTGCAAACTTGATTAGAAATAAAATAGTACTAATAAAAGTAGTTATGGCACAAAGCAGCTGGGAAGCCGCTAATGTCTATAGCAGAACCAGCCTGCACCCTTGCTCACACTGTGGTGGCCGCCACCATTGCCACCGGCATGCAGCTGCATGCATCTTTCCCAGGTGCTGCTTTGGCCCATGGCAGGCCAGTAAACAGGGAAGAGGCATCAGCATGTGTGTCAGCATGGGGTGCGTGTATGTGTGTTTGCGGGCAGGACTGATGGCATGGGGGGGAATGTTGGCGGTGGCAGCAGTGGGAGACAGCAGTCTGGCCCACCAACTGTCTGAGGGTGTATGATACGGCCCCTGGCTTAAAAAGATTGTGAACCCCTGGTCAATAGCATAGGTATTATGAAGCAGCAGAAAGGTGCTGTGGGCTTCCTGAATGGGTACTGATCTCTGGAAGGTGGAACAATTCCTATGACAGTGGGACAACGTGGGTGTGTTATCCTTCCATCAGTATGAATTTTATGGATTCAGAGAGGTGAGTTTTATTATCCTCAAAATCCTTATCTGGTTCAGATTAAAATAGCAAGATTTGTTTTTTTCTCTCTCTCTCCTTAGCCTGTGTCATCATGGTTAAGAAAATGTTGATTTAGAGCAGATTATTAGAGCAATTGTTCCTGGATGAACCTTTGCACATTGAGAATCTGCAGAAACTAAAGAGGGAGGTTCTCTGAATCCATAAATACTTAATGGAAAGATATCCCCAGGCCAGTCTCTTCACTCCCTCATTTCACTCCTACACAAAGAGATGATAAAAAGATAGGCAGATATGAAGCTCTATTAATCAAAATGTAGTTTGATGAAGAACAATTATAAAACTGTAACTAATTGTCTCAGTATTAGGTAAAAAGGAGTGGTGCATGCTGAATTTCAGCTCCCTTTAAAGGGAAGGTGAGCACTGCTGATTTATTTAAGTCATAGTTCTGCATAAATCTCCTCGTGAAGTAAAATCCAAGTGTGCAGGAGAAGGTGCGAATACCCAAGAGCGGCAACTACAGTCCGTAGGCCGGGTACGGCCCCAAAACCATTCCATCAGGCCTGCTATGCCCTCACCAAACCAGGAAGTAAATAGGATGCTTCCAAGCATGCACAAAAAGCGGCCATTTCGTGTCCTGGTTTGGTGCAGGAAACAAAATTGCCACTTTTGCACATGTGCAGAAACGTCCCGTGCCAAACTAGAAACAAAGCAGCAGCTTTCACGCATGCACAAAAGTGGCCATTTTATTTCCTGGTTTGGTGCTGACACTTCTGCGCATGCACAAAAGTAGCCATTTTGTTTCCTGTGCCAAACCAGGACACAAAATTGCCACTTTCGCGCATGTGCAGAAGTGTCCCTGCCGTGCATGGTCTGGCCTTCTCAGCTGTTCCAGGGGCATGGTCAGGCCTCTGGCCCCAAATGTTTGGGCACCCCTGCCCAAGAGGATATTTCCTTAGGAACTAACAGTTGAGTAATTAAATCCCACAGGTGAGAAATGGAACTGGCAGTTCTTGCAATTTTGTAGCTGGTGGAAAAGTCTAATTATGAAAAACAGAAAACAAAAGGCACAGGTTCCATTTTCATTTCAGTCCTTAAGTAGCAAATTGTACCTCTTAAGGAAAAGTCTCAGCCCTGCTTAGGAGCTTACCTTTTTGTGCTTTTTTTTAGAAAACAGATTTAATGTAGGATTGGGGCCGTGAGGAGGCCCTTAGGATCCCGGAGGAGACTGGTCAAAGGAACGACACGAGGCAAGATGGAGCGAAGACCAGTGATTTATTGAGGGAAAATCATCAGTATATATTATGTCCAAGGCTGCGCATGGTAGAATGGTCATCTGACAGAAAATCACATCACCCATTTACCCGGGTTAATTGAGAACCTCTCTTGGGGAAGTTAATTAACTAAGGCAAACACTGACCATTGTCTGAGGCTTAGGCTAGGGTAAATATGGCTTCTATTTGCACCAGGGATTAGGCTCTCCTTGGAGATGAGTGATTACCTTAATGGGTAACGGAGTTAGATATTCGCTCTCTCAGCAGAACCGCTGGTCAGGTCAAGGAATTGGGTGAATCAAACCCTATCATTAATCCACCCCCCTTAATTTCCGTACTGGCAAGGGCCAGCGGCCAGGAGTCTGCTCAACTGGTTTAACCTCTGCCAAGGTCCCGTGCCAATTGGGCATGGGGAATCTACAATTTAAAAACCAAAATAGAACTACAAAATGCACTTTGCACAAGGATGATACAGCCCTTTACTTTTCCAGAGAAGATTAAAATGTATGTATCTCCATGTCAATTCTGACTTATGGCCAGCAGAGTTTCTAGTTATATAGTATTCAGAAGTGGTTTACAATTCCCTTCTTCTATGGGCATCCTATAACTCTGCAGCTTGCTCAAGGCTACACAAGCTGGCTGTCCTCCAAAGTAACTGAGTAGGCAATTGAACCCCCATGTTCTAGATTTATAGTCAGATGTTTAACAGGAAACTAGTCCATATGGCCATTGGGTTCACTTTCTGAAGAGTTATGTGCTATCAAAACATCTCCAACTTATGCTGACCCTATGAATCCCTTCCACCTCTCCCAGCATTATTGTCTTTTCCAGAATTTTGACTTCTCATGCTGTCCCCAAAGTAGGAGAGCCTTAACTTCATCCTGTTTGCCTCCAAAGGCAAGTCAACCTTGACTTGCTCATTTCTCTTTTTGGCAATCCAGAGTATCCACAGAGCATTCCTCCAGCACCATATTTTGAATGAATCATTTTTTTCCTGTCAGCTTTCTGTATTGTCCAGATTTTGCACCCATACATGGTGATTGAGAATATAAGACTGTGGATGATCTTGGTCTACAAGCAGTGTTTCCCAACCTTTGGTTCTTGGACTTCAATTCCCAGAAACCTGTCAATTCCCCAAAGCACTGACTTAGGCTTCTGGGAATTGAAGTCCAAGAGCCAAAGGTTGGAAAACACTGGCTTGCACTTGATAATTTTTTCTAATTCCTTCATTACTGCTCATTACTGCCCTTCTGAATCGCAGTCTTCTGATTTCTTGGCCACAGTTTTCACTTGGATTGATTATTGGACCTACATATACAAAATCTTTCAATATCTAAATTTCTTCATTATAAATATTAAAGCTGCATAGTTATTTCATAGTGATCATTTATGTCATCTTAAAATTTAACAGCAATCTTGCTTTGGCACTTCCTTTCATCTGCCAGTAGTATGGTGTCATCTGCATATCTTAAATTATTGAGTCTTCTGCCAATTTTTATTTCTCCTTCATCTGAATCTAGTCCTGCTTTCCCTATAATAGGTTCTGCATACAGATTGATTAGATAAGGGGATAAAATGCTCTCTTGTCTTACATTTTGTCTATAGGAAGCTATTCTTTTTTTCCCATATTCTGTTCTAATTGTATCTTCTTGTCCACAATATGGGTTCTGCATTAGGACAATAAATAGTTAAGGCACACCCATCACTTCCAGAACAGCCTATAGTTTCTCATTATCCACACCAGGGGAGCCCAAACTTTTCAGATCATGGGCTTGACCACACACCACAGACAGCAGATTGGGCCAGCCACGAGGTTCCTCCCATTAGAAGTGGAAGTAAAATGCACCCATTCACATGCGCAAAATTCATTGCTCATGCACGGGTACATTTTACTTCTACTTCTGAGAACAGCGAGGGTTGCACAGACCAAATGAATTGGTGTCAGGGACTGGATCCGGCCAATGGGCCATAGTTTGGGCACCCCGATCCACACAGTCAAAGGCTTTGCTGTAGTCAGAAAGCATAAGCTGATCTTTTGAAATTCTTTGATATGTTCTAGTATCCATTGGATGTTTGCAATGTGATCTTTAAGTGCCTTTTCTTTTCCGAATCCAGCTTGAATATCAGGCATTTCTCATTCCATATAAAGTAAAAGCTTTTGTTGAGCATCAGTTTGCTTGCTTGGAAAATTAAAGCAATGGTCCCATACTTACTTCACTCCTTGGGGATTGGCATGTAAATAAGGTGTTTCAGTCTGCGGGTCAGTGCTTTGTTTTCCAGATTTCTTGTCAAGATTTTTACAGACTTTGGCTTATAATAATTCTATCAGTATCCCTTCCAATTCTGTAGATCTCTTTTTTTCTAGTGCATTCAGAGCACTTTTCACTTCACTTTCTAGAAAAATAAGCTCTTCATCATAGGATTTTTCTTCAAAGGAGTCTGTGAGCTTTCTATCTCTTCTGTATAGTTCTTCAGTATACTGTCACCATCTTCTCTTTATTTATGTTTCAGGTCAGATAGTGTGTCTCCCTGTTGGTCATACAGCATTCCTAATTTAGTTTTAAATTCTCCTTGGATTTCTCAGATCTTCTCGGAAAGATCTCCTGTTTTTCTTGTTCTCCTCTATTTCTTTGTACCTGTTATTATAACAGCTTTTTTGCATTCAGTGTTCTGACCATATTTCAATCACCTTTTACTTTTGCCTCTTGTCTGTCCTTCACAATTTTACATTTCTTCTTATATTCATTTTGGCTTTTCTTTTCTTTTGACTACAGGGATTGTCTTTTTTGCATTCTTTCTTTATAATGTCCCTAGTTTCCATACACAGTTCTTCTGCTTCATCACAAATTGAGTTTAGTAATGCAAGACTGTTAATTATGTGGACTTTAAATTCAACAGGAATGATATTAGAATTATTTTGGGACTGCAATTCTCTAGATGTTCTTTTTCAGCTTTACTCTAATGTTGGATATTGACAGTTCATGGTAAGTACCACACTCTACTCCTGATCTTGTTTTGGCAGAGAGAATACAACTTCTCCATCTTCTACTTCCAATTATCCAGTCTATTTTATATTTGTATTGACTGTTTTCTGATGTTCATGTGTACAAACATGTATTCTGTTGTTTGAAGAATGGATTTTCAATAAACAAATTGTTGGATCACAGAACTCTATGAGTTGTTCTGCTTCAATTCTATCTTCTATGCCAAAATTTTCAACAACTTTTGGATCTGCTTCCACGACCACCACCCTTCTTTTGCATTCCAGTCATATAAGCCAATCCACTTTTTAAAATTACAGCATTGGACACCAGAACAAACTCAGTCACCCCCAACACCCAACTTTTGAGCCTCAATCAGCAAGTTCAACTTTTTTTGGAACACTTCCATCTATGCTTTTTACACTGCTTGTGGTCACTGGCAATAGTATATATGGGAACCTTGTAGCTGTTAAAAGCTGTTTCCTGTGTAAACAACTAGTATGCTGAAGGGGCTAATGAGGCCTTTTAGCATATCAGATATTGAACGCTTCGCCTGATCATTTGTGAATGGAAGCAAAATAATTTATGCCTTGTAGATTATTGCTGATATGATGCACAAATTTATTTGTGTGTTTGTGCATGTGTGTGTGTATTGCCATTTGAGAATCTGGATTTGTCTCTATAGTGAGCAGTACTAATACATATGTCTGGTATCAGTCTACATTACTTCCCCTCCCCTCTATCAAAGAGCCATAATTTATTACAGGATGGAAATATTTCTAGAGCCAAATGGGGCCCATACCTTTCAGAAGGGTTCTAGATCTGCTCTGGCAATAGTTGGTTTTAGGATTAGGAAATGGGAAGTATGTTTCCTTCAGCTGCCCTCCCTCCTTTTGAGATGATGGGACACACTAGCCATCCTCACCTTATGGCTGTAAGCTAACAAAAGCCTTCAGATCAAAGTGAGGAAAGTCATCAATAAAAAGTTCTCACAGGATCAGACACCTTCTGGATGTGTAGGAGAAATATAACACAGTCACGACCTTCCTTATATCATCCAATCTGGACAGCCAGAGTGGGTGAGAAGCGATATTATCTTCTCCTTGCATGACTGGAAATAATCATGAAAGCCATTTTGTTTTCCGTAATCCACTTCAAATATAGATGTAGAGTAAAGTAATTCTACACTACTAAAAAGGAAGAAATCTGTGTGACTGCTCATCCCTACCCTACCTTTATGTTAAACAGCACAAATACACATCTGTTGTGTTTGGGTGTCTGTCTTCTGTGTATGTATTCCCCCTTATTCTGGTGAACAATAAATGATTAAAAACATTCAAAAATCCTGTAAGAATGCTACAGAATTTGAGGAGAGGAGAATGGGTAGGAGGGCAAGTGAATGATGTTGCAGATGCTAGCAGATGTGTTTCCCCCTCAGCTGCCTTTATCCCATTCAAACTGAACCATCCCAAAACCAGAACTCACCACAGGGCAGAAAAAATGTTACATTAAATCATTTTCAGATGTAGTAAAAAGTGTGACGCTGAGCAGCACCTTTTGTTCACCTCCAAATAACTGTCATGTAAGAGCAACTACTCAGAGCATTTTTGAAGCATCTCCTACCCCATGGGTATCCTAGTAACCACTGTGCTTTAGCATGCACTACTTTTGCAGGTGGAAACCTCTCTTGTGGTGCATGGAGTGTCATATCCACTTCCTTAGAACAGATTTCATTGTATGCTCATTTATTCACATGAGCAATGGTTCCTTTGGCTGTACTCTTGCCTTTTCACAGTCATGTCATTTCAGTGTCATATTTGTATTCCTTAATATAACTCTCCCCGGAAATTTACAAAAGCTACTCTAGACTCTTTCTGAGATAGTTGGATTAATAAATTAAATATAATTTTTCATAGTGTGTGCATTTCAAGTCCAAAGTGCCTCACATACATTAACCCAGTGTTCTTTACACCAGCTCCAATATATACAGCAGTAGTGCGGGTGTAAAGGAGTGAGGCTAAAAGAGTAATGGTTTGCCTAAAGGTGATAATCCATAATTGTTCACCTTTAACACAATGTGGCTCCAAAATCTGTTTCTGATGGGTGAAATAAAACAGTAGGGGTTTCCTTGAGCAAAGCAGTAGCACTGGACAGAAGAATGTTGTAAGCAGTTCCCAGGACTCTCAAAACTCATTTGTAAGTGCCTACAGTGCTGCCCTCTTGTCAGCCAGGCTTACTTTCAATCCCAAGAATGAGTTGTGGAGATAGGAATATACAGAGCATAGCAATAGCAATTACACTTAGATACCACCCCAAAGCGCTTAGTGCACTCTCAGGGCGATTCACAAATTAATTAGCATTTTGCCCCAAACATGCTGGGTAATTTTACCAACCTCAGAAAGATGGAAGACTGAGTCAACCTTGCATCCACCAGGATCAAACTCACAATGTTTTGGCTGCAGTACAGAGCTCTTAGGGTCAGCAGTTCAATGGTTAAGATTACTTGTCCACACTCACAAGACACCTTAGATCATTGTGAGATTAATGGATGACTGGGAAATCTCTTTCTGATGTGTGCTGTACTTCCATCTGACAATTACCTCATGAGTTCATGGCAAATGTGAGATCTGGAAATAGTTGCTCTAAGGTAATAGTTGTTATAAGGTAATAGTTGTTACATAAGGCTCATCAACCTGTTTGAAGTTTGTAGATAACACACACACCATACAGACACCCCACAGAGAGAAAGAAAAGGGAAGGAGAAAATGGGCACTATTGAATGCCTTTTCATGTTTTCAGAGGATTTTATCTTGACTCAGATGATGGTGTGACACTATGCAATCAGCTATGGCTCCCACCCTAATGAGCAGATCAGGCTATGTAGCAGTAGACACTCATCTGCAACTAACATTACTAGCAACCTTGGTAGCAGCTGGTTGTGGGCTGTACTGGTGATAGCAGTGGAGCCAGGTGGCTGGAAATCACTGGTGGATTGGACGGATGGGTGGCTGTATATGCAAGCAAGCATTTGGAATCAATAACAAAATACAGTCTTTCATGAAGATCTCTTATCAGAACTGCTTTGGCAGTCCTGGTTTGCTTTTTTACAGGATGGAAGTATTTCTAGAGCCAATATTTCTAGAGGGGTGTTTCCTGCACAGCTAAAACATGTCTTGGTGCACCACCTCCTGAAGATATCTTCCCTTGACCCAACTGTCCTAACCAACTATAGGCTGGTCTCCAACCTCCCCTTTTTGGGGAAGGTGTTGGAGAAGGCGGTGGCACACCAGCTGCAGGGGGCTCTGGAGGAAGCGGATTATCTGGACCCCTTTCAATCAGGATTCAGACCCGGACATGGTATGTAGCTGGCATTGGTCGCTTTGATGTTTGCAGATTGATACGCAGTAGGCAGCAGTTATGGGGCCAAACACATCTTTATTGCAAGGTATGCAATCTGAACATGAGGTAATGGTAGAGGTGCAGCTCCTTCTATACAGAATTGTACATTTGAATCTAGCCACACGGTTCCCCATTGGTTCCTGTATGAGTGACATCATGGTGACGCCCCTCCTTCTTTACCTGGTTTACCTGTGGCGGGAATGTTTCCTGCGGTAGGCTGTGATTGGATGATTAACACCATGTGGTCGCGAGTCACTGCCATCTAGTGGCAGGTGAATCACATTCCATCCAGCAGATTTACATTGAGTTACATTGTATTCAATTGAGATTACATTCTTTCATTCTTCCTGTTACAGTTTCTCTTAAAGGCATATACTTCCATACACAACATTCCTCCCCCCTAGGATGGGACGAAGTCCCTCAGCCAATGTGGCTTTCTGCAGTTACGCTTGGGTCGGACGGCTGCCTGGCCGGGGTCAGGGATACTAGGGGTCCTGTGCTCCGTGGTTCCTCGTCCTGCAATGGGAAGACAAGGAGACTCGTCGGAATTTCTCAACTCAAGATTCCGCCCCTTTCTGGGGGTGGCGGTTGACTGAATGGAAGGACACCTCACTCTCCGGGGGCTGGGGGTAAACTCCAAATTAATGGGACCGGGGGTACCTGGGGCTAAATCAAAACCCCGCTTCTCACTCGGACGGATGGGGGACCGCTCTGCAACCCCCCCCCCCCCCGGTCTGTTAAATCAAAATCAAAGTCATCAGGCACCTCCAGCTCTTCCCCTCCTGAAAAACACACATTCTTGTGGGAGGAATCGATACTGCCCCCCCCCCCCTTGGGAGAAGGTTCCCTGTGTCTCCTTGGAGCTTTCCTGACGGAGGTTACCCTGTTTCTCCCCCTTGGAATGAGTGGGTGGGGGAGGACCCTAACGTTGATTCATCGTCTTCCTGGGTATCCGTGACCCTGCGCCTGAGTTGGTTGGCATGACACCACCATACTAACCCCGTATTTGTTTCCACCTTATATGATACCGGACCCGTCTGCTCAATTACAATCCCTGGCACCCAGTTTGGTCCGGTCGCGTAATTTCTACAGTGCACCGTATCTTCTTCCGAAAAAACCTTTTGAGTGCTCAATTCCTATATTTCTCCCCCTATCCTTCAGCCTGGCTGGGTCCAGGCAGTCGAGGAGCATGACTGGTCTCCGTCGCATCAGGAGCTCCCCCGGTGAGCGTCCGGATGCGAGGGGGGTTACCCTATAGCAGAGTAGGAACTGGCACAATTGTAGGTTGAGATCCCCTGAGCCCATTCACCGAAGTGCCTCTTTAGTCATCTGCACTTGACGCTCGACTTGCCTATTTGTTGCAGGGTGGAACGGGGCTGAAGTAATGTGCCGAATCATGTTACTCTCTAGGAACGCCTGGAATTCAACAGAGGTGAAAGAACTGGCGTTGTCGGTGACCAGTACGTCGGGCAACCTGAAACAACTAAATAGGTTCTGCAACCGCTTGATGTTTGCACCTGAGGATGTGTTGGTCATTGGGAAAACCTCCAATCATTTTGAAAATGAGTAGACCACCAGGAGGAAGTATGATCCCCTGAACAGCCCCGCAAAATCGATGTGCAACCTGGACCAAGGTCCGCGGGCTGTGTCCCATTCTCTGTGAGGAAGTCGGGACTCTTCGGTTTGGGAGCTCTGGCAACTTTCACAAGTGCCTACCATGTGTTCAATATCCGTGTCTATTTGGGGCCACCAGAAATAGCTTCTGGCCAGCGCTTTTGAGCGCACAATCCCCGGGTGGCTTACGTGGAGTAACTTAAGTATTTTTGAGCGCATTGCTTCTGGGATTACTACCATATCCCCCCCCCCAGAGGAGGCAACCTCATTCAATGGACAATTCTACCCTCCTCTTGAAGAATATTTGGAATTCTGTGCTCAGTGGAGTTGCGGGCCACCCCTTTTTAACCCAGGAGCAAACTAGGGACAGGACTTTATCCTTTGCCGTCGCCTTGGCATGGTCTGGGGGTACGATTGGTGCTGAGTCAAGGGACTCAATCAGTAGCACCTGGTGGTCCTGTTCTACCTCACATTCAGGCTCCCCTAGTGATGGCAGGGGTGAATGTGAAAGTGCATCCGCATGGCTGATTTCCTTCCCCGGGCAGTGTGCCAGTGTGAACTGGTACGTGTTGAGGAAAATCGCCCACCGGAGCATCCTGGGGGACAAGATTTGGGGTGTGGGTTTGCCCGTGGTGAATATACCCAATAACGGCTTGTGATCCGTTATGACCGTGAATGGCCGGCCGTATAGAAAATCGTGGAACTTCTTTGTCCCAGCGATGATGGCCAGGGCCTCCCTGTCTGTTTGCATGTAATTGCGCTCTGCCTTGGAGAGGGACCTAGAGTAGAAAGCTACTGGGGCTTCCCGTCCATTCCTGAGCACGTGGCACAGTACGGCAACCCACCACCACTGGTGAAGCATTGCACACTAACACTACGGGTTTTTGGGGGTCAAAGTGCACGCCCTGGGCGTTGAGTGTCCTGAAGTGTGGGTCTTGGTCCTTCACGACCGCACCCCATCTTTGACCAACTCGGCAGCCTGGGTGGCCCTCAGTATCTGCTCGAAAGTAATGTCCTCTTCTAGGGCCTGGAGCCTCCTCTTGGCCTCCTCATCTCGCAACCCGAGCAGCAGTCAGTCCCGCAAGGCCTCGCTGAGGGACGTGCCCCACCAGCATGGGACGGCAGCCACCCGCAGGGCATCAACGAACTTGGCCACGGACTCTCTGGCCCGCTGGTCACGCTGGTGGAACGCCAGCCTCGCTGGGAACACCGACACCTTTGGGCGGAAATGCCCTCTTAGTGCTGCGAGGATTTCTGCGAGAGGTACTTTGGCATCAGAAGGTTCTTCGCCAGCTCCAGAGTTGGCAGCCCGCACTGAGCCAGTAGGCAGGCTCGTCACTTTGCTTCGTTATCAATGCCCTCGGCATCCATAGCGCACAGGAACTGCTCTTCGTAGAGGTCCCATGTCTCTGGCTTTGAGGTGTCGAATGGGGCGAGGGTGATCTGGGACGCCATATCCCACCTTCGTCGCCAATTTGATGTTTGCAGATTGATGCACAGTAGGCAGCAGTTATGTGGCCAAACACATCTTTATTGCAAGATATGCAATCTGAACATGAGGTAATGGCAGAGGCACAACTCCTTTTATACAGAGTTGTACATTTGAATCTAGCCACACGGTTCCCCATTGGTTTCTGAATGAGTGATGTCATGGTGATGCCCCTCCTTTTTTACCTGGTTTACCTGTGGCGGGAATGTTTCCCGTGGTAGGCTGTGATTGGATGATTAACACATGTGGTCGCAAGTCACTGCCATCTAGTGGCAGGTGAATCGCATTCCATCCAGCTGACTTACATTGATTTACATTATATTCAATTGAGGTTACATCCTGTTACAGTTTTTCTTAAAGGCATATACTTCCATACACAGCAGTCGCACTGATGGATGATCTCTGGCGGGAGCGGGATTGTGGTCATCTGACTGTCCTTGCTCTCCTTGACCTCTCAGCAGCCTTTGATACCATCAACCATGGTATCCTTCTGGAACGGCTCAAAGGATTGGGGATCCAGGGCACTGTGTTGTCCTAGTTTTCCTCTTTTCTGGAGGGCCATACCCAGTCGGTGTGGTTGGAGAATGAGAAATCCAGTCCTAGGCCCCTCAAATATGGGGTGTCGCAGGGCTCCGTGCTCTCTCCTCTCCTATTTAACATCTACATGAAACCGCTGGGTGAGATCATCCGTTCCCACGGGGTGCGGTACCATCAGTACGCGGATGACACTCAGTTGTATATCTCGGCCCATGGTGATTCCAGTGATGCGGTCAAAGTCCTGTCTGAATGCCTGGAGGCCATCGGGGTCAGGATGGGGGACAACGGGCTTCAGCTGAATCCTGTCAAGACCGAGTGGCTATGGATTAGGGGCCCCAGGTTATCGAGGGAGCTACCACCTCTGGTCTTGGATGGGGCAGTTTTGCCCCAGACAGACCTGGTGTGCAACTTGAGGGTCCTCCTGGACTTGCGACTGCTGCTTGAAGAGCAGGTGGCAGCCGTGGCCAGGAGGGCTTTTGCTCAACTTCAAGTAATTCACCAGTTGCACCCGCTCCTGAACCAGGACTCCTTACTCATGGCCACTCATGCTCTGGTCACCTCCAGACTAGATTACTGTAATGTGCGCTACATGGGGCTTCCCTTGATGACTATTCGGATGCTACAACTGGTCCAGAATGGAGCTGCCCAGGTGGTGATGGGGTGTGGACATTATGCCCATGCCACCCCACTACTTCAGTAGCTGCACTGGTTACCAGTCTGCCTCCGGGTGCAATTCAGGGTGCTGGTTTTGACCTTTAAAGCCCTATATGGCAGTGGGTCAGGATATCTAAGAGACTGCATCACCCCAAGAGTGTCTGCACATCCAACCAGAGCGGAACGGAGGGGCTCCCTAGTTGTTCCATCAACTAGAGGGGCCCGCCTCTCTAGCACATGAAGAAGGGCCGTCTCCGTGTCTGCACCAGCCCTATGGAACCTCCTGCCAACAGAATTAAGGTTACAGACAGAATTGCTGCCCTTCAGGAAAGGTTTGAAAACCTGACTGGCGGGGCAGGTGTGGGGCCTTAATGGAAATATGGCCCCAGCCTGTTGGTTCATTTTAAGCTAAATCTAGAGTGTCCCTCCCTCTGTATTGCTTGTATCCCTTTTTATTCTTTTTATAAATAGGGTGGAGGTAGGAGGGTGGGTAGGTGGGTGGGTGACTTGGGTTTTTAAAAATCTGTTTTATATGTTTTTTAATCTGTTGTAAGCCGCCTTGAGTCGGGTTCACCTGAGTGGGCGGCATAGAAATTTAAAAATTAAATTAAATTTAAAAATAAATATGGTGTCCATAACTTTCAGAAGAAGAGAAAAATGGGATCTGTAACCATTGCTACATGACTTTGACAGAGAGGAAATCAAACCTGAGAGTATCAGTCGGAAGGTAATTAAATAACTGAGCAGACAATATAAAGGACAAACTAAGGATATTATCAGAGAGTAAACAAAACAAAATAAAAGTCCAAAAAAAGCTGTGGCACCTTAAAGACTAACTCCTGTATTTTAATGTTAGCTTTCATGGACCAAGTCCACTTCATCAGACATAAGAGTGGATATCATGGTATACATTTATACATAACTGGTATGGATACCCAGAGTGGCTGGGTCATTGGACATTTTGGTGTTCTGGAAATAATAGGCAGCAGCCAGCAATACGGGCCAAACACACAACTTCTCGTTCAGAACCCTCCCAAAGTCTCGCAAGACTTCAGACCATAGTAAAGCAAATACATATTAAACTCTTTACACAACACCTCTTTACACAACACCTAGGATCGAACAAAATCCCGCAACCATTTAGGAGGACCACAAAATCTTTTGTGGCGCACTGGTGCCTAATCAGCCAGTGAAACCCTGGGGCTAGTTGAGGTAGCTGGCAAAGTCCCCGCAGTGGGGGCACCTCTAGAACTCATAGCATGGTGTGGACAATTACCCGTTTCTAGTTCAGCACCATTGCCCATTTCAGTAGGGGACGACTCAACACAAAAGTCCTTCCTTTAGTTATGAGTGGGTTTAGACTGGGTAAACTCTAACACAGGAGGATGAGAGGTCCCAGGGGAAAATTCGAAAAACTCCCCCCAATCCTCCAACTGACTGGAGGAAATATCAGTCTGCTGTGAGCCCTGTGCAAGGGGCAAAGATGCTCGCTCAGAGTTTGAAAACAGGGCTGAGCCTTATTCAACTTCCCCTTGGAATAAATGAGTGGGGGAGGACTCTAACATAGAATTATTATGTGCTTCAGTGACTGAGGGTACCCCAAAATCAAAAGATTATCCCTGTTCTTCCCAGCAGACAGTTAGTTCCTTGCTTCACCACCACAAGAGGCAATTTGGTGGAAATGTTCTTGAAACGTACAGTGAAATCCCCCACCCCCAGAATTGGTATGAGGTACCCTTGAACATCTCGGAGGGATGTCTTCAATGCCCGCAACTTAGGGCGTGAGGCGGGGGGAATTTTAAAAATTCTTTTGAAGGCAGAATGGAATAAGATGTACCCGAGTCCACCTCCATGCGAATTGGTATGCCTTGCAATTGCAAGTCAGCAAAGAACCGGCCGGACATATTCGCCACATTGCTGTATAAAGTCTCTGACATGAAGATCTTGGAGATATGCACTTCTGGCTTCCTCGGGTGCTGATCCGACGCTGGGGTTTGCCTGCTCCTCTGGCGGCACACCTTTGCAATGTGCCCTCGCTTGCTGCAATGGTGGGAATCCGCATTTTGAAAGGGGCACTTTTGACGGTCGTGCTTGCTTCCACAGCCATCACACCTTTTCAAGACTCCTTTTTTCTTTGGACCTTCCTGACCCCTCCATTCTCATCGCTGGACCCAGACGTGGACAATGACGCTGGCAATGCTGTTGAAGACAAGCATAATGGTGAGGAACAGTGGTGGGCCTGTACAGCAGACTCCAGAGCCCCGGAGGTGACAGGCCGTAGCTTGAAGAACTTTACCCCTGACCTGGGCGCCTCAGATGCCAACGCTTCCTTCAGCACAGACCCGAATGTGAGCATGTCCCGGGTCATCAGCCTGTGTTGGGTCTCTTCATCTCGAAGTCTGGCTAGCAGAGGGCTTCTTCGATGTTCAGCCACTGGCATGGGGCAGCTGCGAGTCAAAGGGCGGCAGCATAGTCAGCCACAGACTCCCCGGGGTGTTGGTCACGGTGGTGAAACACCACCCGGGTGGGAAATATGGAGACCCCAGCTGCAAATGGCTTCCCAGGGTTATCAGGATATTTTTGAGGGGAACATTGTCAATATCCCTTGGCACCACCAAGTGAATGGCCAGCTTGAGCGTAGGCAGGCCACATCTCGCCAGGAAACATGAACATGTCTGGTCCTCCTCTACTATGTTGTCAGCCGCCATGGCATGCTTCAACTGCTTTTCGTAGAGAATCCATTTCTCTGGCGCTGAGATAGCGAAAGGGCCAATGGAATTCTGTTGGGACTCCATCCCATCCTCGTCACCAATTTAGTGTTCTGGCAATAATAGGCAACAGCCAGCAATACGGGCCAAACACACTACTTTATTTGGAATAAGAATAGGTGACCAGAGCTAGCCACACTCCCTCACATTCCTTAACTATCTCTGATCAGAACTGACAGTTGGGAAAACCCATAAGAACCGTTGACAGCTCTGTTCTCATTCTGAACCCTCCCGAAGTCTCGCAAGGCTTTGGACCATAGTAAAGCAAATACATATTAAACTCTTTCACAACAAGACAAAATGGCAACAGACATGGAAACTGATGAGTTATTTACAACCAGTAATAAAAAGTTTTACAGCAGAAAATCTCTGGTGGAAGTCAGTTTGAGGAGTTAGGTTTCTAAAATAAACATTTTGACATTACAATTCTCCAAATTTGAAGAAGCTTTATGAGGAAGGCACAGGTAGGAATCTGCCCTGAGAGACATCCCCATCCCTCCTCCCTACACTTTTAAGTCTGTTCTGCAAGGTGAATGTAAATTTTAAATTTGATAAATTTGATAATGTCCCTGAAATCCCTGGCTAATGTTCAAACCTTTAAGATGGGTGTCCAGCATGTGTCTATACTTTATCTCTGCTGTCTCTCTCTGAATTCTAGTCTTCTAATTTCCCTGTTCCAAAATGACAACTTTTAGATCCAGTTACAATGTACAATGAACATTTGTCTTTTGTTTTGTTTACTCTCTGATATGCTTGCACAGACTAACACAGCTACAATCTCAAAAATGTCAAAGTACTCAAAAACTTTTTCACCTCTTCAAGACTGACATTGCCACAAGACTGAGACTTCACTCTACATCAGGACGATTTTCCAGTTTCCGGCCAGAACAAACCCCTAGTCTCATTCCCTCTGCCCTGTTTTTTCCACCCATTATTCTGTACAGAAAGCTAACAAATTCTACATATCATGGACCCTCTTTTGTGAATTCGTGTGCTGGGAAGATGCCATTCTGCACAGGTGTTGTTAATAATTCTACATGGATTGGCATTTCCTCTAGGAAAAATAAATAAATACAAAGCTTCTTGCAAAATTTCCAACCAATCTGTTACTCAAGGAAAATTTCACAGTGAGGTAGGAATGATTCCCCTTCTACTCAATTTCCCACTTCTTCAAATAAAAATTGTAGAAACTGTAAGTTTGGTTAGTTTTGTCAAACATAATGTCAATATTTCAAGGAACACCATTGCACGGAGATTAATATGGAAATGTCTAGATATCGTCTTTCCTCACACTGAATCAGGCACTGCAAAGAGGCACCTGGCAGTAATAATAATAATTTCATATCAGAAATTATTCTGGGTTGAAAGGATTTTTGCTGGAGAAACTCTGCTCAGGGAATGCCCAAATGAGGGCATTCATGTTCCCAAAAACTGGGACAGAGATGGGCGCTCAATCCGTCATGCAGTACCTGGGTCTCGAACTGCTGACTTTGTCGGCTTTCCAACTAACCAGGTGAGATAATACAGTAAGTGTAAGAGTGGTTAGTTCTGAAAATGTGTCTTGCAAGTAGTTCTTTTTATTTCTTTTGGTGTGGTCGTGTGTGCATTCTTCCTTCATAATGAAGTTTATTTAGGTCAGAGTTTGCAGCTGGGAGTGAAATAGGCAGGAACTGCAGTTCTTCTTCATCTTCCTGCTCTTCTTCCTCTTCCCTGTTTCTGCTTGACAGAAAGTCATTGAGGACAGTAGTGTGAGAGAGGAAGCAGGACTATTATAAGCATCTAATTGCATGGTTCTGCAAGATATGTAGCTGGTATTTTGGAGTAATGTTGGGACCTTGAAAGATGCTATTGCCCCATCTCCTTGTAGTATGGATAAAGACGGTAAGGTAAAGGTAAAGGTTTCCCTTGCTCGAAAGCCAGTCGTATCCGACTCTAGGGTGCAGTGCTCATCTCTGTTTCTAAGCCGAAGAGCCAGCGCTGTCTGCTTCTGCAGACATTTCCGTGGTCATGTGGCAGGCATGACTAGACACCGGAGCGCACGGAACGCTGTTACCTTCCCACCGAAGTGGTCCCTATTTATCTACTTGCAATTTCTTGCTTTCGAACTGCTAGGTTGGCAGGAGCTGGGATGAAGACGGGAGCTCATTTCCGTCCTGCTTTACTCGGGAATCGAACTGCTGACCTTCCGCTTCCCAGTCAGCGTCTTAGCCACTTGAGCCACTGCAGTAGATGCAAAATGATAAACACATGAAACACACTCTTCAGAAACAGAGTGGGCTTGACCCATGGAAGCTAACATTAAAATTTAACAATTAGTCATCAAAGTGCTGCTTTTTTGTTTTGTTTTCTTTATTCTGCTATTCTTCAAAAACAGGTTTTTAGAACCCATTCTTTAAAAACATGTAATAACCAATTTTTTTTAAAAAAGGGAAGCCAGTTTTAAAAAACATCCCTAAAGCCAAAACCTTCTGATTTACAGCCTCACCAGAGAACATGGAACTGTGATGGCGAACCTTGGCATTCCAGATGTTCTTGGACTTCAATTCCCAGAAGCCCAAGCCCCCGCGAATCCACACGAATGGGTCTGCCGCAATTCATCCGACCTGCGCCGCCCTCGTCGCTTCCGGAAGCGGAAGTAAAACGCACCCTTATGGGCGCATTTTGCTTCTTGGAGCGACGAGGACGGCGCGGGTCAGATGAACTGCAACAAACCCACTCGTGTGGACCCACAGAGACTTAGGCCTCTGGGAATTGAAGTCCAAGAACATCTGGAGTGCCAAGGTTCGCCATCACGGGCACAGAAAATGTGTAACTCTCCAGATGTCTTTGCACTCCAATTCCCAACAGCCCCAATTGGCATCGCTGGTTGTGAAAAATGCGGGGAATTGCAGTTCAATTGCAGACGAGGAGACCATAAATTCAAGTGGTAGTTATTCTGACAGCAGCATGCCACAAATGAAAGGAAAGCCATTGTAGGTAAATGGAGACGATGGAATTGATCTGGAAATCCTTTCCTTCCTGTGTTGTTATTCACTTGGGCAACCAGAAAAGGGACATGGTGGCATCAGAGTAGATAAGCTGTAAAATAAGTATATTATTGACATATTTCCTTGGCCATATGACCACCTGTGTGAGATGATTCCACATTTTGACATGTGATGTATCCCATTTCACCACATATCTCCTGCTGCTGATAGTCTAATATGGAAGAAAAAAGATAAACTGTGGCCAGTGGCTTTTAGGAGTGTGTTCTTTCATTTTGTAGGGATCCAACTTCTAGAAATCTCCAACATCTCCCAAGCAAAATTTTGGGTGTTTCAGCCTGCAAAAACATACAGCCACCTACGTTTTGCTCACCTGGAACAGAGCCTACTTCTCAGGCCATATCAACTTTTACTATCTGATGTTGATATTTACAAGAAGAAGCTGCTGTGTTACTTCCTAGGAGTTGTGGTTGTTCAGGAGATGCCCTCTACAGACTACAGTAGACTACAACTTCTAGGAAACTGTGTGGCAGCTTCTTCTTTTTAAACAGTAACAGGGCAGAGAGACTAATGTAGTCTTGGAGGTAGGCCCTGCACCAGGTAAACAAAATCTAATGTCTGTAGGTTTAAACTCTCAGAGTTCTCCAGGGGAATTCTTGGAAAATTCTATGAATTAGTCCAGAAAAATAATAATGTAAGGGCATATTCTTAACAGCTATTTTTCTTTATGATTCCTCAAGCTATGAATAAAGTGTATTACAAGTATTATGGAAACAGAGAAACATTCTAGTCATTGAGAGAATAACTTTTGAAGTTCAGTCTTTATAACAGGGAACAGCAGTCAAATACCTTGAACATCAGTGGTGTCTGGATGAAGGGGACTTTTGCCTAGTTCCCATTGAAACGTATGTTTGGGGAGGACTAGCTGAAACTGTATCACTATCTTCTGCTATAGAATGAGTGTGTGAAGCCTCAGGCAGAAACTGGACCGGCAGCAGAAAAGGCTTAAGATGTTTTGTTAACCAAGCTCTAAAACTTAATCTGTATCCGTGAATGGTGGGTGGGGAATTTTTTTACATAGCAAATTGTAATTATGTTAATCATTGACATTATGTTAATGGTAGAAAGCATAGGATTGTCAGAGAAAAATACACATGACACTGTTGCCCAGAAATGGCTCATTTTGTTGATGGCTCTTCCGGAAGTGCTGTTTGGGGAGTTGAAATTGTCTCTTCCCACCTGGAGCTTTCCAGATGCTTCAAAATCCTACACTTGCTTGATGGCTCAGTATTGTGGGATTTTTAGTATAGTATGCATGAAAAATGTCAGATTTTTAAAAAAGTTTGTACAATTATTTTTGCCACTGATTTGCTGCATCACTTATTTGCTTTCCACCCTTACCTACCCCTGATAATATGGACACTCTTTACTTGCGGGATCCGCAAGCACAATTGGCATACTGTCCCTGACAGAGGCCATGACTTGTGAGAACGCTCCGGGCCTTTGGGCTCCGAGGGGACAGAAATTGGGGAGCGGATTAATAGTCATAAGATTGATTCACCCATATCTGACCTGACAGGCAGTCCAAGCAGGAGGAATTTGAATGCCTAACTAAGCGGTTAGGTAATAGGTAATATCGCACCTGCGAATTACCCCAAGCCCTAACGGCAACAGTGGCCATATTTACTCTTGGCTAAGCTAGGAACAATGGACTTCCCCTGCCAGTGTTTAACTTAGTTAATTAACTTCCCCAGGAGAGGTTCCCAATTAACCCGTGTAAACATGTGATGTGATTTTCTGTCAGATGATGATTCTATCACACGCTGCCTTGAATTCCTATATATAATGATGATTTTCCCTCAATAAACCACTGGTCTTCACTCCATCTTGTCTCGTATCATTACTTGACCAGTCTCCTCCGGGACCCAACAGCCGCTTCACGGCCCCGATCCAGCATTTACTCACTCTTCAAATAGATATTTTTAGTGTACAGCAAACCCCTACTTATGAAAAAAGTCTGTTCTGTAGGCTTTTGCTTAAATCAGTTTTTTATATAGCTCGAAGCAAACCCATAGGAAAAATGAAATTTTTATGTTAAATTGAAGCAATCCCGTAGGGAAATGAAATTTTACGTAACTTGAAGCAAACCCATAGGAAAAAAAATCTTTATGTAACTCGAAGCAAACCCATAGGAAATTGTGTAAATCGAGACATGGTTTTATCACAAAATCATTATGTGTCGAATTTTATGTAACTCAAAGCATTTGTAAGTCGGGGTTTTCTTGTATTTTTATGTTGGAATGGTATGAAATTTAACAAAATCATGTCAAATGCCTCTAAAACACAATAGTACAATTTGACTGTACTAGTTACTGTGAATAGCATATTTGTGATCTGCAGGAAGGTATAATCCAACAGTACTTCTCACAGAGTCCATCTTGCTACAGGACTAGCTGCTGAGTACCACGCAGTCCCTCTAATATAAGGATCCAACTTCAAATGTTTTTATTATTGTTGCAGAAAATCAAGCCCCATATGGACCAGCTCTTTCTTATGCGACTGAGTGGGTGTGAAGCCAGACTTGTCCCTGTTCCCTCACAGTCACAGCATGTTCTGGAAGAGAGTAAATTTATCAAAAGCAGGAATTCCATCACAAATGGCTCTGTAATTAGGAAGTTTGGCAGGCCATGCTTTGTGTTTGTTTTGCCTTCTAACTTGGAGATGGGTAGGGTCAGCATTGAACAAACATGGTCATTGCCTGTTTTGAATCTAAACAGCCAATCAGCAGGCTAAATGTTTCTTCTCTCAAAAAGTAACTGCATTCTCCTCTACATATACAGTATGTTTAGTTCTGCAGGTGGGTGGTTTGTAGTAGTCTGACTGGCTATTCTGTTTGACTGGTTCATTTGTTCAATCTAGTTTAGTCTCTTTCTGTCTCAAAGTGTATTGGTCTCTGAAAGTTAATAACCTAGTGCCTTCTTACAATCATCATTTCCTAGAA
Organism: Bradypodion pumilum; assembly: GCA_035047305.1. NCBI lineage: Eukaryota > Metazoa > Chordata > Lepidosauria > Squamata > Chamaeleonidae > Bradypodion > Bradypodion pumilum. The sequence continues at coordinate 181,734,224 of JAWDJD010000004.1, read as the reverse complement.
ATATTTTTTCTTCCTGCTTTTTACAATTCAGATGAAATGAACTGCCATCTGCCTGACAACTTTATTTGAACACAAGCACTAAATGTGCCTGAGTATTTGTTCAATAGTTTAATTTAGAAAAAAAAAGGGAATTGAAAATTGCTTGAGTTTCACCTTAATCCTTGGCTACACACTAGCTGCACCACCCTAAAAGATTATCCAACATGTTCATGGGTGTAGACCAGGGGGTAGCATACTTGGTTCTCCAGATGTTCTTGGACTTCAATTCCCAAAAGCCCTGATCAGCAGGTGTACTGACTTAGGCTTCTGGTAATTGAAGTCCAAGAACACCTGGAGAGCCATGTTTGCTGACGTGGGGTCTATACTAATGGTTCCCAAATTTGAGTTCCCATATGTTTTTGGATTAAAACTTCCAGAGGCCTTCACCATTGGGTGTGCTAGCCAATAACATTTGGAGACATAAGGGAACTACAGGTTTAGAAGACAAATGCCAGCCATGTGATGAGTCACTGTCAACTGGAAAAGGGATTAACAGTTATCACTGAAAAGTATAGCCCTATTTTCTACTCCCTTCACAATTTACTCTATCATCCATATGCTGTGAAGGATTCTTAGCTCAAAGGTGTCAAGGACTTCATACTCAAAACCAACACCTTCAGCTACTCCAAAGAAGACAGGAAGCTTTATTATTTCTTCTTACTAGTTCTTTCAGTTTTATAAATCTTCCACTTGGAGTAACAGAAGTGATTAAATGTAGAACTAAGGGTTTTTTTCTGAGAGGAGCCTGGGTGCTAAATGAGAATACTTCTTGAATGTTTTCTCACAGTAGTACCTCTTTAAAAAACAAAAATGCAAGAATAAAATAAAAAGCAATGATTGGCCTTTACAAGCATTGTAAGAATCAGAGGAAAAGCCACTAGGCATTTCATCCATACTCTTCCCCACAGCAGTTCAGGGCAGAAATTACCCACCCACCCCTTCACATCTTTTATTTCTGTATGTCATGTCTTAATTTTTAGACAGCAGGCCTGAGAATAGGAGTGTTGCAAGCTGTGAAATAAACATGTTAAGCAACCAAAACAAAATAAGAAGATCAATGCTGGGTTAGACAAAAAGCCTATCTAGCCCAATATAGTGTTCCCACTGTGGCTACCCAATTCCCTTTGGATATCTGGCAGCAGGACATCAGTGCAACTGCACCGTCTAACTTGTGTTCCCCAGCAACAGATTTACAGAGGCCTCTTGCCACAAATACTGGAGGTGACAGATAGTGATCCCAACTAGCAACCATTGATGGGCCTGTTCCCCATGAATTTATCTAATCTTCTAATGCTGTTCAAGCCAAGAGTCCTTCCATGTCTTCTTGCAGTGTATCCCAAAGTTTAACAATACTCAGTAAAGAGGTACATCTTTTTATTTGTCCTCAAACTCCTGTCATTAAGATTCAGTAGGTGATCATGGATTCTCCTATTCTGAAGAAGTGAAGAAAATGCCACTGTTTCAGTTTTCTTCACACCATGCATCCATTTGTACCATGCATCTGTCTCCCCTTATTGGCCATTTTGAAAATAAAACTGTTCCAAACATTGTCCCTCTTTCTCATAGGTGAGGCACTCCTGTCCCATCCTAATGGCTGGTCCTCTTTTTTTGCACCTTTCTCATAGGTAACATCAGCTCAAAAGTGCTTAGGCAGAGCACTAAATACTACCCGCTTGGATACAAAGCAGTATGAAAAGTAAACTGAAGATCTGGTGAGAAATAAGATGGTGTGTGTAGTTGTGCAGATGCAATGCAGCTGAGTGGGCTGTGGAGGATGGCAGAAGATAGGTGAGCCTGGTGTTCATGGGGTCAGGTCACAAAGGGTCAGACTTGACTGTGACTGAACAACAACAAATTAATAATGTTATGCTGTCAAGTCAATTCCAACTCATGACAATCTTTTTCAGGGTTCTCTAAGGCGAGGATAATGGTACAAGTGGTGTACCATTCTCTTTTTCTGGGGGGCACCCTGGGACTGTGCACCTTGCCCAAGGACAGACACAGGTTGGCTGTTCTCCAGGGAGGCACAATGGGGAATCAAACTCCTAACTAAAACACTACCACCTGCACTAAGGCAGAACAAACACTCTGATTGGAAGGTTCATTACTGCTGGACATTGTTAGCTTTGTAAGGTAAGGTAAAGGTCACCCTTGCTCAAAAGCCAGTCGTATCTGACTCTAGGGTTAAATTCTCATCTCTGTTTCATAGCCAAAGAGCCAGCGTTGTCTGCTTCTGCAGACATTTTCATGATCACGTGGTAGACATGACTAGACACCGGAGTGCATGGAACACTGTTTACTTTCCCACCAAAGTGCTCCCTATTTATCTACTTGCAATTTCTTGCTTTCCAACTGCTCGGTTGGCAGGAGCTGGGACAGAGATGAGAGCTCATTCCGTCCTGCAGTATTCAGGTATCGAACTGCTGATCTGCCGCCTTATTATTGTTGTTGTTGTTATATTGCCACCCACTCACCATAGTGACTCAGGGTGGCTTACAGTCAAAGAAAATATAAAATAATTAAAAAAACCTTTAAGCAACCTATATAAGCCAGCTTGGGGGGGGGGGGCAGCTCCCGTCGTGGCACTCCACACTTACTGGGCCAACCAAGTCTTCAGGCCCTTCCTAAGTGCTGGGAGATCTAATTGTAGGCGGATATCAGTTGGTAGGGACAGCCACTGAAAAGGCCCTCCATCTAGAGAGGGTCTTAGAGAGCCCCTCTGGCCCACTCAGGTGGGACGGGCTGATGCAAAATGGATATGAACTGATTTATCACAGTTGAGAACCTAGTGTGATCGCTCAGCATGTGTGTCTTTGCATCCTCGGGCTGATGCAGTCTCTTAAGTAGCCTGGCTCACTACCATGTAGGGTTTAAAGGTAATGACCAGCCCCTTGAATTGCACCCGGAGGCACACTGGTAGCCAATGCAAAGGTGAAGCATGGTCATAGCAACCACACCCCATCACCACATAGGCAGCCACATTCTGCACCAGCTGCAGCCTCTGATGGTCATCAAGGGCAGCCCCATGTAGAACGCATTACAATAATCTAACTGGGAGGTGGCCCATGCATAAGCGACCATGAGCAAGGAGTCCCTGTCCAGGAATGGACGTAACTGGCATATCACTTGAACTTGAGCAAAAGCCCTCCTGGCCATGACTGCCACCTGCTCCTTGAGCAGGAATCATGAGTTCAGGAGGACCCCTAGATTACACACTAGGTCTGTCTGGGGCAGAAAAACTCTGTCCAGTATCAAAGCTGGTATTTCCTTGGACAACACAGGGCCCCTTATCCACAGCCACTCAGTCTTGCCAGGATTCAGTTGTAGCCCGTTGTCCCCCATCCAGACCCTCACGGCCTCCAGGCACCTGGATAGGACTTTGACTGCATTGCTTGGATCACCACAGGCTGAGATATATAATTGAGTATCATCTGCGTACTGATGCTACTTCATCCCATGGGAACACATGACCTCACCCAGTGGCTTCATGTAGATGTTAAACAGGAGGGGTGAGAGTACCAAGCCTTGTGGCACCCGACATGTGGCACCTTTCACTCTCCTCTGACTGGGTTCAGCCACTCAGGAAGGAGGAAAACCAGGACCACACCATGCCCTGTATCCCCAACCCACGGAGTCATCCCAGAAGGATACCATGGCCGACAGTATTGAATGCCACTGAGAGGTCAAGAAGAGCAAGGACGGATGGGTTACCTCCGTCACGCTCCCACCAGAGGTCATCCATGAGTGTGACCAATGCAGTCTCGGTACCATATCCGGGCCTGAATCTTGACTGAAAAGGGTCCAGATAATCCGCTTCATCCAGGACACTCTGGGGCTGCTGCGCCACTGCCTTCTCCACAACCTTCCCCAAAAAGGGGAGGTTGGATACCGGATGAAAGTTTGCTGGTATTGTAGGATTGAGCAATGACTTCTTAAGGAGGGGGCACACCAGCGCATGTTTCAAAGGTACCGGGAGCACACCCTCCCCATGAAAGCACCACTCCGACCCAACCGCATGTCACCCCCTGGCTGCCTTAAACAACCAGAGGAGGGGCAGGGATATAACACACAGGCAGTAGCACGAACAGATCCCAGCATCTTAGCCACTTGAGCCACTGCAGTCCTGTTAACATTGTAGACTGCTTTAAAAGGGTTTACGAAGACAGGCATTAACATTATTTTAAATTAGAAAATACTACTCAAACTGCTGTTTCTATAATGCATTTCAAAGGTGCACTTAATTACTGCTTTCCAGGGTTTCTATCTAAGCTGATGCAAGAACTCTGGGCAAAACAGCCTCTTCAAATGTTCTGCTGGGTGGAAGTGTAGCCTGCAAAGACACACATGCTAACCCTAACCCTAACCCTAACCCTAACCCTAACCCTAACCCTAACCCTGACTGGAAGGCAGGAGGTCAGCAGTTCAATTCCCGAGTACTGCAGGATGGAATGAGCTCCTGTCTTTGTCCCAGCTCCTGCAAACCTAGCAGCTTGAAGGCAAGAAATTGCAAGTAGATAAATAGGGACCACTTTGGGGGAAGATAAAGTGTTCCGTGCACTCCGGTGTCTAGACATGCCTGCCACATGACCACGGAAACGTCTGCAGAATCAGACAGGGCTGGCTCTTCAGCTTTGAAACAGAGATGAGCAATGAACCCTAGAGTCGGATACAACTGGCTTTTGAGCAAGGGTGACCTTTACCTCTGTCCCAGTTTTGTGGGAGGGAATTATGGCATCCCTATCCAGATATGCCTTTGCCCTAGAGCAGGAGTGCTCAACCTCTTTAAGTCACGGGCTGGGTCATACTTCTTCAGACAGCCTCAGGGGTTGGATGGCCATTTTATTTATTTATTTATTTATTTATAGTCACATTTGTATATGCCGCCCACTCAGGCAGAACCCGACTCAGGGCGGCATTACAACAATTCTAAAAACACTTAAAAGACACTATAAAAAACCCACATCCCACCCCATTAAAAAACCCATATCCCGCCCACCCATCCCACCCACCACACAAAGAAGAAGAGAGAGTTCTTAATCCTTACAATAGCCAGCAGGCGGGAGCCGTAGTCCCATTCGGGCCCCACACCTGCCCTGCCAGCCAGGTCTTCACTCCTTTCCTGAAGGGCAGCAATTCACTTTGAAGTCTTAGATCTATTGGCAGGAGGTTCCAAAGAGCTGGTGCGGACACGGAGAAGGCCCTCCTTCGGGTGCTAGACAGATGTGCACCCCTAGTTGATGGCACTATTAGAGAGCCCCTCCGGTCCGCTCTAGTTGGACGGGCAGACACTCTTGGGACGATGCGGTCTCTAAGGTATCCTGGCCTTCCTCCACCACATGGCACTTCCTGGTGTGGTGGAGGCAGTGGGAGGCCACGTGAAATGGTGCCACAGGCCACATTCGGCCCACGGGACACATGTTGAGAATCCCTGTCCTAGAGGATGAATCAGGGATGAGACAGAGGGATTGCCATTGCCCATAAAACCCATGGATATATATCCCTTTCTTCTAATCCACATGGGAACAAATGACATGGCCAAGAGGAACTATGAAGAAATTATTTGAGACTTTGAAGCTCTGGGAGGAAAACTTAAGGACTTTGGGATCCAATTGTTTCCTATTCTATCCTATATGTACTTATAAGAGAAAGGGAAATGAAAATACTTTTGATTTTGATTTTGGGACATTGGCTATGCTTCCTGGAAGATAGACTGCCAGCAAAGAATGGGCTGCACCTCACAAGAAATGCTAAGAATGTGTTTAGACACAGTATGAAGATCTTCATCAGGAGGGCTTTAAACTGAGTTGGAAGTGGGAGGGAGACATAAACTCGCAGGAAAAGAAAGTTGAAGGTTGATGTACAAGAGTACCTATAATGGGAACCAATAATAATAATCTTCACAAAAATGTAGAGAGGGAAGAAGAGAGCCAATAATAATAATAATAATAATAATAATAATAATAATAATAATAATAATAATAATAATAATAATAATAATAATAATAATAATAATAATAATAATAATAATAATAATAATAATAATAATAATAATAATAATATTCACAAAAGTGTAGAAAGGAAAGCAGGCCACAAATCTTACAGTTTCCATCTATACCTATAAATCCAAGCGTTAACCATTGGAATGTGACAAAGGCTCCTGCACCCGGCCACACTAGCCCATACCGAGCCTCCTGCACTCACCTGAACCAGGTCCGGAGGTAACTGTCAGGTTGAGAAATGCACCAGTGGGGCAAGAGCCCCACAAATGCAAACAAAGAAAAAGGACTTCAATTCCCAACGTTCTTTGCACCGCACTGCAGCACAGCCAATCAGGCTGAGAGGCGTGAGGAAAAAGAACATTGGGAAACACGTCGCAGCCAATTGAAATCGAGCCACAGGAAAAAAAACGCCGCACAAACGCAAACCATAAATGCAAAACTACAAGTCCCAGCGTCCTGCGCGCCCTGAGTGCTCAGAACGCTGAGAAAGCTGGCGCGCAAAAAATAAACTTACAAAATGCAACGGGAGCGCAAGTCCCCAGCAGGCAGACTCAGCGCTTCACAGCCATGCAAAACGAAAAGCCACAAAAAGCCACTGCAAGACACCCGCCGTCCTTCTTTCCCAGACCAACAGGGAGAAGAGGGACTCCCTCTCCTCCACGCTACCCCGCCGAAGACACGGAGAGACCACCACCACCCTCAAGGAAAGTTGAGCCGGGGTGGGAAAAAAACTCCCAAAACAGGCAGCAGTTCGTCAGGGGAAGCACCCATCCTGGCGGATGACTGGCTGATGCCTTTGTATTTCTGAATACAAAAACAACAGCCAGCAATCCACAAGGAAGAGCACCACCCCTTACGGATTGCTGCCTGCCGAACTCCAGTTAGGTAAGCTGGGAGAAAAAGGAGACAGAGAAGAGAGAACCATCTGCCTCCTCCTTCTCCCCCAACCTACCTAACAAAAAAAATAAACCACAAAATACACAAACAAAAACATCCACAATGGCACAAAACCACAAAGAAAACACCTAACTACAACACAAAAAAACCACAAAGTACACAAACAAACAACAACTAATTACAAAAATAAACAACGAAATAAGAAAAATTAAACAAAACCAGAAATAAACAAACCAATTAAACCAACCTAAAACTATACCAAACCAAAAAAGAACAAACAGAAACACCTCGCAGCCCACCACCACAAAAGCAAAACAAAGAAAAACCCCAGAAGAAATAAAACAAGACAACTCACCAGCACATCCTCCCTCCACGATGACCGGAACAGAAATGAAGAAACAAAGAGACTACTTACCAGAAGAAGCCCCACCCAGAGGCCAGGAGAGAGAAAACACATGAAGTGAAAGCAAAACCCCTACCAGCCCCACCTGCAGAGGAGAATAATAAAAACAACTCAAAAAAACTCAACAGCCCCACCTAGAGGCCACAAGAGTAAAAACAAGTAAAAAACATAACAATAAATCACAATTTTACACAAATCACAAACATATGTCAAAAAATTAAATAAAAATATTTCTAAAATCCTGTAAACACAGTTTTAAAACATTGAATGTAAAAAACATGTAATTTCACATTTTAAAATTATTACCTACGGTACAACTATTAAAAAAACCCACAAAATAAAACATTATTTGGTTAAATAAAACAATTTGAAAAAATTATATCATTCTTTATTCTTTTTTTAATCTACAAAAAAACTCCAAAAATAAATGTTAATTAATTTATTTATTTATTTAAAAATTGCGTAACTAAAAATAACATATATGTTAAAAAATATTCAAAAATACATTAGAAAAAATACAAACTACAAGTTATTATTACTTTATAGTATCAAAACAATACAATCTATTTAACAAATGACAACATAAAAAATTGTACATAAATAATTTTTTTTTAAAAAAAACAATTATAGACTAACCTCTTTTTTACATACATTACTTACAACACAATTTAAAACAGCCCGGCAACGCCGGGCAACCTCTGCTAGTATCTATATAAGAATACAAGGAATATAGAATCAAACGAGGATAATTGGAAATCTTAGTTTAGGGCAAATATGACTTGACATGGGTAACAGAAGCTTTTTGGGGTGATTCCAGTGACTGGAATACACAACTAAAGGACATAAACTGTTCAAAAAGAACTGGGGGAAAATAGAAGGAATGGTGGAGTTTCACTATATATCACACTATATATTCCTGCACAGAAATACAGATTTTGTTGTCCTATTGAGACCATCTGGTTTAATATAATTGGGGTGAAAAATAAAAAGAAATGTGTTAATTGGAGTTTATTACCCACCACCCAATCAAGGAAAAGATGCAGATGAAACCTATGAAAAACAAATTGCAATCATTCCAAGCAGACAGAATGTAGTAGTGTTTTATTCCCTGTCAGAAGCACACAAAGGTGCTTTCTGGGTTGAAAGGATTTTTGCCGGAGGAACTCCACCTGAGTGAGGATGCTTTCATGTCCCTGAGATCTTTACCCACTGAAGTGGTCCCTATTTATCTACTTTCAATTTCTTGCTTTCGAACTACTAGTTTGGCAGGAGCTGGGACAGAGACAGGCGCTCATTCTGTCATGCATTATTCAGGTCTTGAACTGCCAACTTGCCATCCTTCCAGCTAAAAAGCCAAGCTTCTTAACCACTGAGCCACCGCAGTCCCAATGTAGTAGTAATGGGAGATTTCAATTATCCTGGTATCTGTTGGGAGTCACATTCCAAGAAATTCCTGGTTTATGTGGTTAATAATAATTTTTTCTCTTACAAAACGTGAAGGGAAAAAGTAGAGGAGTAGTTATCCTTAACTTGATTGTAATTAATAGAGATGAGTTGGGGAGTAGTAGAAGGAAGGGGAACTCTGGGAGAAATTAGCCATGTTAAACTGGAGTTCCTGATTTCAAAGAAAACAAAATCACTGTGTAGCCATATGTGTATTTTAGCAACGCCAGTTTTAAGGAATGCCAATTTTAGGAATGCCAATTTTAATAAAATCAGGACAATGATAAATAGGGTCCCATGGCAGGAGACCCTAACAGGAAAAGGAGTCCAAGATGAGTGGGAGTTTCAAAAAGAAAATTCTAAAGGCATAATTACAAACAATTCTAACAAGAAAAAAGGTAGAAGAAAAAAATGTGCTTCACAAAAAACTCAGAGAAGAGCCAAAAGCAAACAAATGAAAAGACACATTTAAGAAGTGGAAGCAAGGCCAGGCCACAAAGGAAGAGTACAGACAGCTGGCAAAGAATTGTGAGGATGGCGTTAGGAAGTCAAAAGCTGAGAATGAGCTGAGGTTAGCATAAGATGCTAAAAACATAAACAACAAAAGCATTCTTCAGCTGTTCAGTGGAAATGGGAAATAGTAACAGATGTCTAGTCATGCCTGCCACATGACCACGGAAACGTCTGCAGAAGCAGACAACGCTGGCTCTTCGGCTTAGAAACAGAGATGAGCACTGCACCCTAGAGTCGGATACGACTGGCTTTCGAGCAAGGGAAACCTTAACAGATGACAAAGAAAAGATAAAAATGCTCAGTTCTTAATTTAGCACATAGAATTATGAAATTAAGCCCAAACCCCTGCTCAATACAGGAATCCAAATCAAAGCAGATATGACAGATGATTGTCCAATTCTCTCTTGAATGCTTCGAGTGTTGGAGTGCTCACCACCTCTCGAGACAGTTGGTTCCACTGTCCTACTATTATTTAGCCTATATCTGGCTTCCTGTAGTTTCAGCCCATTATTAGGCGTCCTGCACTCTGGGATGATTAAAAACAGATTCTGCCCTTCCTCTTTATGATTATCGTATTTGAAGACTGCTGTCATATTCCCCCTCAATCTCCTTTTCTCAAGGCTAAACAGGCCCCGTTCCTTTCAGCTTTCCTCATATGGCTTGGTTTCCAGTACTCTGATCATCTTTGTTGCCCTTCTCCGTATCTGCTCTAGTTTGTTTGCATCTGTCTTGAAGTATGGTACCCAGAGTTGAACACAGTACTCTAGATGTGGTCTAACTAATGCTGCATCGAGGGGGCTAGTACCTCATGGGTTTTGAGGGCTATACTTCTTTTAATGCAGGCTAAAACAGTGTTGGCTTTTTTTTTGTCACCACATTGCATTGTTGACTCATACTTAGCCTGTGATCTACAACAATTCCAAGATCATTTTCACTTGTAGTCTTTCAGAGCCAAGCTTTCCCCATCTTGTAACTGTGCATCTGGTTCTTTTTCCCTAGGAGTAAAATTTTGCACTTATCCCTGTTAAATTTCATTTTGCTGATTTTAGCCGAGTGTTCAAGCCTATCAAGATCTTTTTAAATTCGGCTCCTGTTCTCCAAAATATTAGCTATTCCCCACTCAGTTTCGTGTCATCTGTAAATCTGATAATTGTTCCATTCCCTTCATCATCCAAGTCATTTATGAAAATGTTGAAGAGCACGGGGCCCAGGATTGAGCCTTGTGGTACTCCATTAGTTACCCCATCCCTGCTTGAGAATGAGCCATTGATAAGAACTCTCTGTGTATTATTCTGTAACCAATTGTATATCCACCTGACACTTGTGCTGTCCAGGCCAAACCCACTTATCTTGCTAATCAGAATATTTGCCACAAAACATCAACCCCCGTCCCCTGGGGAGGGGGGGGGAAAGAGAGACAGTCTATGACCCTCTGGGAAAATATGAAGTACAAGTGGAAGAAAGAGGACTGCAGCTTGAGATTGATAAACAAATAGTCAAGAAACACCTTATTGCTTTGAATATGTTCGAATCTCCAGGGCCTGATGCACTGCATCCAAATTTATTGAAGAAACTGACTGAACAGATCTCAGAATCACTTTCTATTCTTTTCCTTAGATCCTGGAGAATTGGTGAAGTGTCAGATGATTGTTCCTATCTTCAAAAAGGAGGAACCAGAAGAATTACATATCAGTCAGCCTGACATCAATCCCAATAAAAATTCTGGAGCAGATTACAAACCAGTCACGCTGAAAGCACCTTGAAAACAATGTGGTAATAACTAGAAGGGAAAACAATCAGGCCAGCCAGATATGGACTAGATAACATCTGTAAAGAATACATGGTGGAGGTGTGGAACAGATTTAATGACTTGGACTTTGATAGACCAAGTGCCAGAATAATTATGGACAGAAATGCAGGACGTCATACAGGAGGCAGCAAGGAAAACCATACCAAAATAAAAGAAATGGAATAAAGCAAAGTGGCTGTCTGATGAGGCTCTTAAAGTAGCAGAGGAAAGAAGGAATGCAAAAGGCAAAGGAAAACATTCAATCAATTGAATACATAATTTCAAAGAAAAGCAAGGAGAGATAAGGAAGCCTACCTAAATGAACAGTGCAAAGAAATAAAGCAACATAAGGAGTAGGACTAGAGATCTTTTTTAAAAAAATGGGGAAATCAAGGGAACGTTTAAAGCAAAAATGACCATGATAAGGGACAAAAACGGCAAGGAGTTAGCTGATGCAGAAGAAATTAAGAAAAGATGGCAAGAGTACACAGAGGAACTACTGTATATAAAAAGGACCTCACCACCCTTGATAATCACAATTATGAGGAAATTGAACTTGAACCAGACATCCTAGAGAGTGAAGTCATAAAGGCCCTAAAAAGCACTGCAAACAACAAATCCTTTGGTATCCCAGCTGAATTTTTCAAAGCCCTAAAAGATGATGTAATCAAATTATTGCATTCTATATGCCAGCAAATTTGGAAAGCACAACAATGGCCTCAGGATTGGAAAAGATCAGTATAAGTTCCAATCCCAAAAAAGGGTAATGCCAAAGAATGTTCCAATTATCAAACAATTGCGCTCATCCCGCACGCTAGCAAGGTTATACTCAAGATAATACAGGATAGACTGCAGCAGCAGGTGGAGAATTACCAGAAGTGTAGGCGGGTTTCTGAAGAGGCAGGGGAACTAGAGACCACATTGCCAAAATACCTTGGATCATGGTGAAAACAAAGGAATATCAGAAACAAGTCTACTTCTCTTTCATTGGCCTTTGACTGTGTAGACCACAACAAAATGTGGCAAGTAATTAAAGAGATGGGAATACCAGAACACCTTATATGCCTCATGAGAAATCTGTAGTCAAGAAGCAACAGGACAGGATGCGGAATGACGGAGTGGTTCAGAATAGAAAAAGGAGAAAGACAAAGCTGCATTTTATCACCCTACTTATTCAACTTATACACAGAGCACAAAACGCGCAATGCAGGGATGGAGGAATCACAATATGGGATCCAAATTGCTGGGAGAAACATCAACAATTTGAGATATGTAGATGATACTATCTTAATGGCAGAAAATGAAGAAGACCTAAAGAAGCTCCTAATTAAGTTGAAAGAAGAGAGTGCAAAAGCTGGCTTGAGAGTCAACATCAAGAAAACCAAGATAATGGCAACAGGCCCTGGAAAATAGATGGGGAAGAAGTAGAAGCAGTGACAGATTTTACTTTCTTAGGATCAGATGTGCTGCAGATGGCGATTGCAGCCATGAAATAAAAAGGTGATTGATTCTTGGGAGACAAGCTATGAGAAACCTGGGGAACATAATGAAAAGTAGAGACATCACCTTGCAAACAAAAATTTTGCATAGTCAAAGCAATGGTATTCCTGGTGGTAATGTATGGTTGTGTAATTAGTATCTCTCCTCTGTATTTCCGCATTCCTCCTATTCCCTTGTTAGCTTTTTATTGATGGGATGGTGGGTGGGTTCTTTATATGTTTTTAATTTTGTACGCTGCCCTGAGTCGGGTATGTCCGAGTGGGCGGGATAAAAATTGAAGAATTAAATTAACATTAAATTAAAATTGTGAGAAGTGGACCATTAGGAAAGTTGAGTGCAGAAGAATAGATGCATTTGAGATGTGGTGTTGGAGGAGAGTTTTGAGAGTCCCCTGGACAGCGAGGCGAACAAATACGTCGATCTTAAAAGAAATCAACCCTGACTACTCCTTAGAAGGTCAAATAGTAAAGATGAAGCTAAAATACAGGTACTTTGGACATAAAGTGAGAAGAGAGGATTCACTTGAGAAAGCCTTGATGCTGGGAAAGGTGGAGGGCAAAAGAAGAAGGGGGCAGCCAAAGATGAGATGGCTAGATGGTATTGTAGATGCAGTGGGCACAGAGCTGGGTGGGATGAGGAGGAACATGGTTTTATCAAGAAAAAATCATGCCAGACTAAACTGATCCCATTTGTCAATCAGGTAACTTCCATAGTGGGCAGTGGGAATGCTGTTGATGTAATATATCTTGACATCAGCAAAGCCTTTAAGAAATTGCCTCATGATTCTCTGATTAGCAAGCTAACTACACGTGGCCTCAATAGCAGCACAAGTGTTAAGTGGATATAAAGTTGGTTACAGGATCGTACTCAAATGGCTCCTTCTCAAACTGTGAGAGGGTAGCAGGTGAGGAACCACAAGGTTCAGTATCGAACTATTCAAGGGTTGCTGTAATAATAAGACTAGTCATCAAACCTGGCATTTCCCTGTTTCTTAAACTGCTTTTAAGGGAGCTGTTCTGCCCCTGTATTGAGGGTGGGCCTCTTGACTTCCTCTTGCAATTTTATGGTAATGCTGATAGCCAAATGGTGCAATGGAATGTTGTTTACCACCCTTTCTAAAGATGCTCATCTTTCATCACCTGACATAGATAGCCAATTGATTTGAAAGCCAGGTGTTGTTTAGTTAATTTTCTACCCTGATTGGCCATATGCCAAAAGGGGAGGTCAGGTCAGGCCTCCTTTGTTTTACCAGACATCATGGTCACTCTGATCGAGAAATATGGAGGATTAGCACCTCACCTGGTGCTGCTGTTCATAATGGTGACTTAGAAATAGTTAGATTATGTTTCTTTGGTAGGGGAAGCCTGTTATGTGGAAACCCAGATGTATTTTGATTTGCTGTATCCTGATCCTTTTTGTATCCTGAACTACCTATGAACCTGAAGAAATAAACAACTTTGATTCAGCTAACTGCCTGATCTTTGGAAGGGGTAAGCTAAGAGTTCAGCCAATCTCCACACTACTTGATTTTTCATTCTCTCCATTTTAATTTTGCTGGGACTTCCTGAGGCAGGAAACCAGGTAATTGTAGCCTTGGGCTGGACTGGACTTTGAAACCTACAGTTCAGAGTCTTTGGGCTGGGGAGACCCTAGAAGGCAAGGGAAGGGAAGGCCTGGAGATGGTTTAAAGCTCATAGTTGCTGCTGTTCCACCCCAGATATATGGAATTTTGACTTTATTTGAGGTTCTACTGTATATGTTTTTTCAGTTGGAACATGCTTTGCTCATCCGGCTCAATTCACTATATAGACTCAGGATCTTAATTTTTTCTGTATGTGCACATGGTATGCTTTTGCAAAATGATTTACTTTAAAGTACAGTACTTTTTGCACATTTCCCCTAACATTAAGCATTCCTCTGTCTAGTGTTCTGTAATATAAATTGGTTGAAAGTACACAATTTGTATGTTTTGGGTGCATACGTCTTTCTAGGCAATAGCCTGTTGCTCCATTTCTTTTTTGCTTTATAATGGATACATCCTATAGTACTCTTTTTATGTTCTCTGGGGGTCTCAAGAACCTTAGTTATCTTGATAGCCCTCTCCAAAGCTGAGCTGTCCTTCTGAACATTTCTGCTATTAGCTTTAAATCCCATAAGAATCCTCTCTCATGCATATTACCATGATGTTGGATCGGGGCCACGAAGCGGCTGTTGGGTCCCGGAGGAGACTGGTCAAGCAATGAGACACGAGGCAAGATGGAGTGAAGACCAGTGATTTAATGAGGCAAATCATCAGTATTTATCATGTACAGGCTGCGTGCAAAAGGACTGCGATCTGGCAGAATCCATACGCCATGTTTACACGAGTTAATTGGGAAACTCTACAGGTGAGTTAATTAACCAAACTAAACAATTAATTAACCATGCAGAGAGGCCCACAGGGGAGGGGAGTAAAGGATCCAGCCCCTCCCTCCCCATCCAAAGACCTGGGCCTGGAGAGGAAGAAAAAAGGAACCAGCAAGGCCCAGCTCTACTGCTCATTCCATGCAGAGAGGCCCACAGGGGAGGTGAGTAAAGGATCCAGCCCCTCCCTCCCCATCCAAAGACCTGGCCCTGGAGAGGAAGAAAAAAGGAATCAGCAAGGCCCAGCTCTACTGCTCATTCCATGCAGAGAGGCCCACAGGGGAGGGGAGTAAAGGATCCAGCCCCTCCCTCCCCATCCAAAGACCTGGGCCTGGAGAGGAAGAAAAAAGGAATCAGCAAGGCCCAGCTCTACTGCTCATTCCATGCAGAGAGGCCCACAGGGGAGGGGAGTAAAGGATCCAGCCCCTCCCTCCCCATCCAAAGACCTGGGCCTGGAGAGGAAGAAAAAAGGAATCAGCAAGGCCCAGCTCTACTGCTCATTCCATGCAGAGAGGCCCACAGGGGAGGGGAGTAAAGGATCCAGCCCCTCCCTCCCCATCCAAAGACCTGGGCCTGGAGAGGAAGAAAAAAGGAATCAGCAAGGCCCAGCTCTACTGCTCATTCCATGCAGAGAGGCCCACAGGGGAGGGGAGTAAAGGATCCTGCTCCTCCCTCCCCATCCAAAGACCTGGGCCTAGAGAGGAAGAAAAAGGAATCAGCAAGGCCCAGCTCTACTGCTCATTCCATGCAGAGAGGTCCACAGGGGAGGGGAGTAAAGGATCCAGCCCCTCCCTCCCCATCCAAAGACTTGGGCCTAGAGAGGAAGAAAAAGGAATCAGCAAGGCCCAGCTCTACTGCTCATTCCATGCAGAGAGGCCCACAGGGGAGGGGAGTAAAGGATCCAGCCCCTCCCTCCCCATCCAAAGACCTGGGCCTGGAGAGGAAGAAAAAAGGAATCAGCAAGGCCCAGCTCTACTGCTCATTCCATGCAGAGAGGCCCACAGGGGAGGGGAGTAAAGGATCCTGCCCCTCCCTCCCCATCCAAAGACCTGAGCCTGGAGAGGAAGAAAAGGCTTCAGGAAGGCCCAGCTCTACTGCCCATTTGCCATCCAGAGAGGCCCAAGGGGGAGGTGAGTAAAGGATCTTGCCCCTCCCTCCCCATCCAAAGACCTGGGCCAGAGAGAAGGACACTTCCAGAGACCCCCGACCATCCCCAGGAGATACCATCCACAACCACCATCACAGCGAGGCCCGAGCCGGCGCCTTTGAACGACTCCATGCAGCTGAAGAGAGGCAAGAGCTGCTGTGTGCATGCAAAGGATAAGTAATCGAACTGAAATAATATAGTTGACTAAATATAGATGGCTTATGGCAACTGACATAGTGACTGTACAAGAAACTGACTTACATAGAGACTTGATATAGTGGACTTTTTCTTTCTTTCTTTCTTTCCCTTTCATTAATTAGTTCAACTTTCACTTTGATACTATGTGATAAACTGTGATAGTGTGCATGATAATACTTTGTTTTAAAACTGTTTAAACTGTGATAACATGTGTGATGGGAAAAGACTGGCGTAGAGACCGGCAAGGCACACCACAAAGTCTGCCAAGAGAACCCTATGGACCAAAACAAAAGGCAAAACAAGGGGATGCTCAGCACAGCAGATCTGAAAAGGGGGAGGGATACGAAAGGGGGAGGAGAAATACAGTGTTGCAGGGAACAATACTGCATAGGGACATGGAATGTGAGGTCTATGAATCAAGGAAAACTGGAAGTGGTAAAAAATGAGATGGAAAGAATAAGCATTGACATCTTGGGCATCAGTGAGCTCAAATGGACAGGGATGGGTGAATTCAGCTCTGGAAACCATCATATCTACTACTGCGGGCAAGAAAACCTTAGAAGAAATGGAGTAGCCATAATTGTCAATAAAAGAGTGAGAAAAGCAGTAATGGGATACAATCTCAAAAATGACAGAATGATGTCAGTCAGATTTCAAGGCAAACCTTTCAATGTCACTGTGATCCAAATATACGCACCAACCACCGGTGCAAATGAAGCCACAATGGACCAGTTCTATGAGGACTTACAACACCTCATAGAACAGACACCAAGAAATGATGTCCAAATTATATTAGGAGACTGGAATGCCAAAGTAGGAAATCAAAAAGTGGAGGGAATAACAGGCAAATTTGGTCTTGGAACACAAAATGAAGCAGGGCAAAGATTGATAGAGTTCTGCCAAGAGAACGCACTGGTCATAGCAAACACTCTCTTCCAGCAACACAAGAGGCGACTTTACACATGGACATAACCAGATGGCCAACACCAAAACCAAATTGACTACATACTCTGCAGCCAAAGATGGAGAACCTCCATACAGTCAGCAAAAACAAGACCTGGAGCAGACTGTGGCTCAGATCACAACCTACTGATCACAAAATTCAGGCTTAGACTAAAGAAAATAGGGAAAACACGGAGACCAGAAAGATATCACCTAGACAGCATCCCTAAAGAATACACGGTGGAGGTGATGAACAGATTTAATGGCTTAGACTCGGTAGACAGAGTACCGGAAGAATTATGGACGGAGATGAGGGACATCATGCAGGAAGCAGCAAAGAAAACCATACCAAAAGAAAAGAAGAGTAAGAAAGCAAAGTGGTTGTCTGATGAGGCTCTTAAAATAGCAGAGGAAAGAAGGAACGCAAAAGTCAAAGGAGAAAGGAAAAACTACAACCATTTGAACACAGAATTTCAAAGAAAAGCAAGGAGAGATAAGGAAAACTACCTAAAAGAACAGTGCAGAGAAATGGAGGAAAACAACAAAAGAGGCAGAACCAGAGATCTTTTCAAAAAAAAATGGGGAAATCAAGGGAACATTTAAAGCAAAAATGACCATGATAAGGGACAAAGACGGAAAGGAGCTAGCTGATGCAGAAGAAATTAAGAAAAGATGGAAAGAGTACACAGAGAAACTTTACAAAAAGGACCTCAACACTCCTGATAATCACAATGATGAAGAAATTGAACTTGAGCCAGACATCCTGGAGAGTGAAGTCATAAAGGCCCTAAAGAGCACTGCAAACAACAAAGCTAGTGGAGATGATGGTATCCCAGTTGAATTTTTCAAAGCGCTAAAAGATGATGGCATCAAATTACTGTATTCAATATGCCAGCAGATTTGGAAAACAAAACAGTGGCCACAGGATTGGAAAAGTTCAGTATACGTCCCAAACCCAAAAAAGGGCAATGCCAAAGAATGTTCAAATTATCGAACAATCGCACTCATCCCACATGCCAGCAAGGTGATGCTCAAGATAATAAAGGACAGACTTCAGCAGCATGTGGAGAGAGAATTACCAGAGGTGCAGGCTGGTTTCAGGAGAGGCAGGGGGACTAGAGACCACATCGCCAACATACGCTGGATCATGGAGAAAACAAAGGAATACCAGAAACAAGTTTACTTTTGTTTTATTGACTACACTAAGGCATTTGACTGTGTGGACCACAACAAGATGTGGCAAGTAATTAAAGAGATGGGAATACCAGATCACCTCATATGCCTCCTGAGAAATCTGTACATGAACCAAGAAGCAACAGTTAGGACAGAACATGGAATAACAGAGTGGTTTGGAATAGGAAAAGGAGTAAGACAAGGCTGCATTTTGTCACCATGCTTATTCAACCTATACACAGAGCACATAATGCGCAGTGCAGGGATGGAGGAATCACAATATGGGATTAAAATAGCTGGGAGAAACATCAATAATCTGAGATATGCAGACGATACCACCCTAATGGCAGAAAGTGAGGAAGACCTAAAGAATCTCTTGATTGGGCTGAAGGAGGAGAGTGCAAAAGCTGGCTTGAGACTCAATATCAAGAAAACCAAGATAATGGCAACAGGCCCCATCAGTTCCTGGAAAATAGACGGGGAAGAAGTAGAAGCAGTGACAGATTTTACTTTCTTAGGATCAAAGATCACTACAGATGGGGATTGCAGCCATGAAATAAAAAGGCGACTGATTCTTGGGAGACAAGCTATGAGAAACCTGGGGAACATAGTGAAAAGCAGAGACATTACATTGCAAACAAAAATTAGAATAGTCAAAGCAATGGTTTTCCCAGTAGTAATGTATGGATGTGAGAGCTGGACAATTAGGAAGGCTGAACGCAGAAGAATAGATGCCTTTGAAATGTGGTGTTGTCGGAGGGTTTTGAGAGTCCCCTGGACAGCGAGGAGAACAAATAGGTCAATCTTAGAAGAAATTAACCCTGACTGCTCATTGGAAGGTCAAATAGTAAAGATGAAGCTAAAGTACTTTGGACATCAAATGAGATGGGAGGATTCACTTGAGAAGGCATTGATGTTGGGAAAGGTGGAGGGCAAAAGAAGAAGGGGGAGGCCAAGGATGAGATGGCTAGATGGTATTATAGACACAATGGGCACAGAGCTGGGAGGGTTGAGGGGGACGGTAGAGGACAGAGGCGCCTGGAGGAAAATGGTCCATGGGGTCGCAAAGGGTCGGAGTCGACTGTGCGACTGAACAACAAAAACAATGACAGGGGAACTCCATTGTTCCAAGCTATCTGGAGTAAACATGTGGCTGGTTTTGGTTTTAGGACTTAGAGTAATCCGCAGATGTGCGATTACCTATTGCATGACTAGTGAGTTAGTCATTAGCTTCTTATTGTCCGAGCTACCTGTCAGGTCAGCTGTAGGTGAATTAAATCCTATCTAATATTCCGCTCACCCAATTTCTGTCCCTTCAGGAACCCCTGGTAACGAGGTGATCGCCCATCACCGGGGTTCTGTCAGGGCCAGTATGCCAATTTTGTCTGCGGATATCACACTCCCCCTTTATTTGTTTAATTGGACCTGACAGACGGCTCGACGTAGGAGCGGCATCAGCTGACATGGAGTGAGGACATTCCGGGGTTCTCTCCATGGGGGACATCTTGACATCAGCGAGGGAATACATTGCATGAAACAACACACAGTCGTTCCCAGTATTATCACCCCCACAATCACCTTGAGTGTTGTTTGTAGCCAACCCCATGGGAACCAGGACCATAACGAATTCCACCGCGCCCATGTAGCATCTTCCTTGATGTTTTTAACCAAGGTATGGAGGTCTGTGAGCTGACTCTGTACCTTGCGCGAGTTGTCCGTGATGGTTAAAACAACACATGCCATGGACAGACACGCAACCCAAATGATGTAACAATAAGAGGTAATCGATGGCTGCTCGGTTATCCAATATGGCATGGCGAAGCTCTGTCTGCTCTAAGCAGCGCTATCGCCGAGGAGGTGTGGTTAATGGCTTTTGCCAAGGTGCAAGCCAATTGACCAATTCTCTGAGCGTTGCCTACGGCTAAGCCTGGCACACCAAACAAGCTGACTGCTAACGAAACATACTCAGCTTTACTCAGAACTCTGATGTTGCTATCACATGAGCTGTCTAACTGGGTGGCACGAGCATGCCGTATGTGTGAAGATACATTTATGCTTGGTGCAACCATGTCTCTAGTGGGAAGCAACAATGTCAAATGACTGATACAGCAAAGGGAATCAGATACATTTGCAGGAATGTAGTTCCAAGTATACTGGTTACATGTAAAAAACCATCTTGAAGGCAAGGTAACATGAGCATACATTGAGCTAATAGTCTCTGGGTTATTGCAAGTCCAGTTGCTGTTGCCGGGGTCGAGGCAACGGCGCTGTGGCCCTTTGACCGCGGAACAGCCGGTCATACGAGCACAAGTAGAGTTCGAGCTGACCACCACTCGGGGAGTGTAGAGAGTGTGCCGCATCAGCCGGTAAGACTTTGGTGACTTGGGTTCCCCAATGCGCGTACGTTGAAAAGGCAGTCTTGTAAAATGTTCCAAATATCCGCTTCACCAACCAGTCACATCTGGGGAGTGACACACTGGGATGAGACAAGTGCTCAGAATAGAGGCAGAAGCGGTGGTCTGCCTCAGACAAAAATTGGACTGATTGACGAGGTTCGCCATTCTTTCCCAAAAGTTGTACTGCAGCCGGGTAGAGAGATCTCCGCCTGGCATCAGGTTGTTGGCTTCCAGTGAAGCTGCTTGAACGCCTCCCTCTGCAAGCAGGGAAAGGATCAAGATGATGGTGTTCATCATGGAATTAGCTGTAATCAGGGAAAAGGCTGCAATCAAGATCTTCTCCGGTGTTGGCTCCTTGTCCTCCTGCCGAACGGCGTCTGCCACCTCCTGGCACAGGGACTTGGCTATCCCCCAGGTGATCTTCGGCGCTGTCATCTGCTGTCACCGCCTCCTCCGCTTGGCTCTCCCCGTCAGGGTTAGTTCCTCCATCTCCAGGATCGGGTTCGGAACTGCCTGGGTCCATGCCATTGGACTCGAAGTGCGGCTTGACACACTGGGCTGGAATCCAGATGACGCCTGTAGGAGACATAATTGCAGCATACCCTCTTTCCCATGTTATGAGTGGTGCCGAGCCCTTCCAGGAAGGATCCGGTGGCACTCGGTAATGCACCATCAGCCGCGGGAGAGCCTCTGAGCGACGGAAGTGCTTCTCCTGCAGAGTGCAATCAGAAAAAACATTAAGGTGGTTGTACGTAAACAATACCTTGTTCAGACAATGTTGTGCCTGACCCTGATTTTTGGGGAGGGCTGGTGGTTCCCCTCTTTCTGTTTGTTTGTCAGTGTAGGACTGAAGCGTCCGATTGACCCATTCCACAATCGCTTGCTCTTGCGGATTGTGCGGAACGCCAAAGGTGTGCTTAATGTCCCAGGTGGCCATGAAGGTGGCCAGCTGCCTGGAGCTATAAGCTGGAGCATTGTCAGTCTTCATGTGCCGTGGTTTGCCCATGGCCGCGAAGCAGGAAAGGAGATGCTGCTCCAAATGGGAAGCCATTTCTCCTTTCTGTGCTGTAGCCCAAACGAGCTGTGAGAAAGTATCAATGCAAACATGCATGTACTGCCATCTGCCAAAATGTGGGGCATGTGCGATGTCCATCTGCCACACCTGGTTGGCCTCTGTCCTTCGTGGGTTGACCCCCCATGAGGGCCCCCCTACCGCCCCTGCACAATGTGGGCAGGAACGGGCTATGCCCTGGTCTTGGGAAAGTGGCAGGTTGAACTGCCTTGCGAGTGCTTTGGCATTCTGATGAAAGAATGCATGACTCTGAATTGGAGTTGTGAAGACTCCCAAAACTGACGGTTGCTGAATTTCCTTTGCGGCCGCATCCGCTCTGCTATTGCCCTCAGAAATCGGACCAGGCAGATCCTGGTGGCTTCTGATGTGGGCTATATAGAGTGATTCGGTGCGGTTCCGCAAGTGAAATTCAGTTGTGAGGAAAAGACTCAACAAGTTCTTGGCTATCCTGGTAGACTGTGAAGCAAACTCGGAACATACTGGCTGTCAGTAATTATGTTTAAGCGTTCTTTGGCAAAGGTGCGCAAGGCGAGGTTCACGGCTGCCAATTCCGCCTGCTTGTGGAAGAGTCAGAAGCGTGCGCCAAGCCTGTCCCTCCTGCCAAGTAAGAACACCATATGTGCGACCCCCATAAGTGAAAACTGTCCTAGCCCCCCGAAGTGGAACCAGGGACATTGATTCACACAAGGTGACTGTCTGCGTTTGAAGCGAGACGAGTCTGGGGTCTTGTGGCAAATCTCGGCGCATGACGTGCCAGGCTTCCCTTGGGTAAATTCCTCATGAAGGCCCCCCTGCGCATTTCCACCCATGGCGTGCGTGAGCACAATTCCTGGAGCTATTCTTGTGCTCCTGTGAGAAGGGTACCAGATGCTGGCTTAGCCTTTTGCCTGTGCTTAGACTAACAGCAAAAAAAGAAAGGGGTGGCCTGAAAATGCCTATGTCTGATTGAAAGTGTGACCTGACTGTATTCTTAAAACGGTCCTTGGCAGCCCTGGCTAATGAGTGGCACTCTGTACATTCTCAGGAGCTCAGGGACTAATCTTATTTCCTCCCTTTGTGCTCTGGAGTTTGTGAAATGTGTCTGCTCATTTAGAGTGGGTGCTGTGGTCCAGGTGCCATACTTAAAATGACAGACTAAGACTTATTAAAAACAAGCCAACTATGACGTGCCAGCTGTAAGGAAACAATACACAAAAATGAAAAGACACACAAGTTAAAAATTTCCAGCAGGGAGTTCCAATGGTGAAAGGAGGAAAGGAGGAAAGACAAGTCAGAAGTTAGCACGATGAGAATGCAACAACACTTATCATAATGAAATCAGATTAGGTCAGATAATTAAGACAGCTGGCTGGGATCCTCCTGGTAAGGAATCCCTACCAGTAATTAACTCAGGAGCCTGTGAAGGGATGCAATTTAAGACTATAGAAATAAATAAATTGGTTACTTTCAAGGCCTGGAGAGGAGTTTTCTTCCTGTAAAAAGGTAACGATTAAGCATTTTCTGAATATACAGAGCGCAAGAATGTTTGCGTGCTTTTTCTTGTGAAAGGGGTACAATGAGTGAGTTATTAAAGTCAAAATACCAGAACAACAGCTTTCTTAAAAGAATGAAGGAGAGTTAGAATGATTCTCAACCTGCGGGCCAGATGTGGATTGGTGGGCCAGATGTGGCCCACATTGATCTGCCACTACCTCCACCAAGCCAAGAAGGGCTGTGTGGCGAAGGAAGGGCAGGATGACTGTCCGGACCTCCAGAGCTGCCTGAGGCCATGGAACTTGGCCCCTGACTTTAAAAGGTTGAGAACCTAGGTTACAAGATGATAACACAGTACACACATGAAGACAATGCAATTCTCTCATTCCTAGTGAGATATGTGATAGGTAGACATTCAAACACAGAAATAAAGGTTTGAGAAACACAGACGTAGGGAGGGGCCCCATAGTTTATGATTTAGTGAGGAAAACTCATAGAAGTGATTTTTGTTTTCAGATCGCGCTTCTGAAAAGAAAATCACCTCTTTCAGGCAGGTTTCTACAATGCAAGGCTTTTATCATTTCCAATTATCTGTTTGCCTGAGTGGCACTGATTGCAAAACCAGTTCATAAGAGTGGCTTAATCCTTGAGACAAAGAAAAGTCTCCCTTGCATATCCAAAAGAAAAGCCTTTTGGCTGAAGGGAAGAAGGGGGGTCACTTTGCCCTATTGCAGGTTAGGATTCCCCCCCCCCTCCTGCTTTCATTGCCCTGGGTGCCTTAAGCTGCTAAGCAGGCAAGGCAAAGAGGTCTTGCTCACCATGCTTTCTCAAACTTTAAATGGTTCCTGCCCATGAACAGAGTGCAAACTGTTTAACACACAATGCCTAATATTTCACAGTGACATTACCACGCAGTTACACACAAGGAACACATTTGCAATCATTCTGTGGTCATAGAGACAAAGCTTTTGCAATCATACTGGTTCTTGCAGTCATACATTCAGTGGTGCACCACGCATACACACATTTATTTACACATTCGCACATTCCTCCCCTGATCTGCAGTGTTCTATCCTGCACATGAGGAGATGACTTATACACAGCTGGCTATCACAACCATCTGGGTGCTTCTACTTAGGGGTGAGTTTCTCTGGGCTACTCCAAGGCAAGACAAGTAGGTTCTGCCTGTGCCTTGGGAGAGCTTGGGGTACTATTGCTGGGATGGTTCCTCTGGCATAGCCAGGGCGATGGCTGCCTCCTTTCGAACCTGGGACAGATGCATGCCGGAGGGCCGGATTCCTGGATCTCGGTGCTGTCTCGCCCTCCAGTGCCAGTGTGGCCATTTGGTCTTAGGCTTATTTGGACAACCTTTTGAAGATCTGCCTGGTCTAGATTGGCATTCTCTTCTAAGGTGTCTCATTTTTCCACACTGGAAGCAGGCGCCTTTGGGTTTTGGCACTGCTCGGCGCCTGAGTGTGGTAATGGGTCTGCTCTGGAGCCCTGTGTGGCCAGGGGCCGTGCAGATTTCCATGAGCAGTGGGCGCTGAGCAGGCAGGTAGACAATAGTCTGTCTGCCTGAACATGTGTCTGCCTTCAGACAGGCTGAACACAGCAGCTGGGTGTTAGCTAATTGTACTGCTGGCAATTTCCCCGTGAATGGATCTTCCTCACCCATGTGCTGGATGGAACTCTTGGTAGTCTGGGAACTTTTAACTGTCAGAGAAGTGCCAGGGCTTCTCATGCCATGAATTCCTTCAGTGACGTCTGCAACTGTCACTGAGGGAAAGCTTCCTACACTACCCTGCTTGAGCTGAAATGACAGATAGAGAGCTATTGGGGCTGATGGCTTTGACTGCACTGGGGGTTCCTGGGTCTCTATCTGGACTGGGTCTACCTCTTCTAAGAGCTTCCTACACTTGCTCCATGTGCTGATTATGCTATCTAGAGCTCTCAGGGCTTGCTGAATGCAGGCTCCTATCCGGTCCCAAAGTTGGAGGTTAAGCATGCCTGTTTCTGGATAAAGCAGACAATTGTCCCCCAAGTACGCCAAGAGATCTGCTAACTTAGCGCTGTGAATGTGTGTCTGGTATACCCTGGGCAGGGCCTTAAGTTCCATTAAGTGAACTCTCTGGTTAGCGGTCGGACATTGCCTCTGAGGATGTCCCCATATTACCTGCCGGTCCTTTGAAGTTTTCCTCCTCGGGACGATGCGACGCGTCTGAGTTCTAGGTAACAGGCTTGGCGTGATGAACCTCTGGGAAGGAGCTCGGAGCGTGGACTGCTGCCATGGGCCCTTGGCGGCCTCTGCGCTGAAGTCAGGGTTTCACAGCTGACCCTGAGCGGAACGCGTTTTCCCACTGAGCAAGCTGCCACAGAGCTTTGGAGCGTGCTCTGCCTCTCTGGAATGCCTCGCAGCGTAGCTGTCACTCAGATCGGATGGCTTTCCGACCAGAGCTGCCACGCTGTCCTCCGGGATGATTCGGACACGGTTCTGGCATAGAACCAGACTGCGAAGATCGCTTACTCACGAGTAGAATCACGTCTTGGGGTCACCAGATGTTGGATCGGGACCGCGAAGTGGCTGTTGGGTCCCGGAGGAGACTGGTCAAGCAATGAGACACGAGGCAAAATGGAGCGAAGACCAGTGATTTAATGAGGCAAATCA
Source organism: Bradypodion pumilum (assembly GCA_035047305.1). Lineage (NCBI taxonomy): Eukaryota > Metazoa > Chordata > Lepidosauria > Squamata > Chamaeleonidae > Bradypodion > Bradypodion pumilum. The sequence continues at coordinate 181,708,172 of JAWDJD010000004.1, read as the reverse complement.
TCAGTATTTATCATGTACAGGCTGCGTGCAAAAGGACTGCGATCTGGCAGAATCCATACGCCATGTTTACACGAGTTAATTGGGAAACTCTACAGGGGAGTTAATTAACCAAACTAAACAATGACAGGGGAACTCCATTGTTCCAAGCTATCTGGAGTAAACATGTGGCTGGTATTAGTTTTAGGACTTAGAGTAATCCGCAGATGTGCGATTACCTATTGCATGACTAGCGAGTTAGTCATTAGCTTCCTATTGTCCGAGCTACCTGTCAGGTCAGCTGTAGGTGAATTAAACCCTATCTAATATTCCGTTCCCCCAATTTCTGTCCCTTCAGGAACCCCTGGTAACGAGGTGATCGCCCATCACCGGGGTTCTGTCAATTGTGTCCGCGGATACCACACCATTATTCACAAAGGCACAAATTTCTATTAATAACTCCTGTTGATTTATACACTCATCAGTTGTTTCAGCTGGGTCTTCATCATGTTCACAGAAAGGTTTCTCCATATGGCTTCCTTTGTGGTTTCAGTAGGATAAAAAAACACAAAAGCCAAAGTCCTACATAAAGGTTTCTCAATATAACTTCTTTTGTCATTTCAGTAGGACAAATAACACAAAGGTCAGAGTACCACTGGGAAAAACCATTACTCAAAGAGAAGTGATAGCCTTGGCGCTTGTAACCTGTTGCTTAACTGGATGCACAACTGCTTGCTTGAACTTAGGATGCTGAAGAAGACAATGGCTAGCTAGGAGCATGGGTATGTTTGATTTACAATGGCTGACGTTTGCTGTGCAGATGACCAAACAACCCACCTAGGCCTCCCCTACAGTCTCTACAGTCTCACTAGAAAATGAGAAACTCTGGAGTGGTAGACTACTTATCTTATTTATGCCACAAAATTCAGCACCTTCTGTCTATATTTGAAACTTCCCAATCCATAGGAGATAGCTTTCTCAGTTTTCTAGACTTCTTTGTGGAAGGCATATAACTGTATTGTAAGCTAAACTTTAATAAGCCATTCAGACTATACAAAGTTAAACCATATCAAAGCGTTATTATAAAAGGTTAAAGACAGATCCCTGTACTGTACTTAGGGTGAGGATGGACATAGCAGGGATGGCCTTGTAGAAGTTGTTGAATGTATCTCCCATCAGCTTTAACCAGCATAGCCACTCCTGAGGAATGCTGGGTGTTACGATTTGACAACATTGGGAGAGCAACACTTTGCCCATGCCTGATTCAAGGCATACTGTGCTGTACCTTAACATTGTCTGAGTACAGCTCACCACCTGTACTGGAAGATGGAGACTCACAGAACTGCATTGCTGCATTGAGCCAAGTTCCCGGGGAATTCCATTACTAAAGCAATCCTGAGAGATGGCTGTGCAACATCTACAATAGATAAGAATATTGATATTATTGGCATCACTGAAACCTGGTGGACAGATGATAACCAATGGGATACAGTTATCCCATGCTACAAACTGTACAGGAAGGATAGGAAGGGGCAAACGGGAGGTGGTGTAGCCTTGTATGTCAAAGAAGTGATAAAATCATACGAATTGGAATATCTAGGTGATTTGGAGTCACCATTAGAAACTCTGTGGGTAAGAGTACCAGGCCACAAGGATGGTCTAACAGTAGGCATATACTATAAGCCTCCGACCCAAACTCCTGAGGGAGACTGGCAGTTTGAGAATGTTGTAAAGGAGACATCTAAGAAGGGAAGCCTGGTTATAATGGGGGACTTCAATTACCCTCACATAGACTGGGTGAACTGTTGTTCAGCACATGATAAAGAGATAAAGTTCCTGGATATGCTAAATGATTGTTTCCTGGGACAGATGGTTGAAGACCCAACTAGAGGTACAAGAATCCTTGACTTGATCCTGAGTAATACTCAGGCTCTGGTGCAAGATGTTAATGTGACTGATCCAATAGGGAACAGTGACCACAACTCAATTATGTTTAACTTGATCATAGACCGCAAGTCACTGATAAAATCTAACACAGAGACCTTAAATTTTCAAAAAGGAAATTTCCCAAAGTTGAGGAAACTAGTAAAAAAGAAGCTGAAAGGGAAAATGGAAAGAGTCCAGACACTCCAAGAGGCATGGAGGCTGTTTACAAAAACAATAACAGAGGCCCAATTGGAATGCATACCCAAAAGGAAAAAGGGCACTGCTAGGTCCAAGAGGACTCCGATGTGGCTTATAGGAGCTGTTCAGGAAGTGATCAAAAGCAAGAAAAGCTCATTTAGAAGATGGAAGGCTTGTCTGAATGAGGACAGCAGGCAGAAACATAAATTCTGGCAGAACAAATACAAGGCAGCAATCAGGGAAGCAAAGCAAGACTTTGAGGAGCATATAGCTAAAAATACTCAGAGAAATAACAAAGACTTCTTTAAGTACATTAGAAGTAAGAACCCAACTAGGAAGGCCATTGGACCATTAGATGACAATGGAAGGCAAGGGGTTATTAAAGAGGAAACAGAGAGACTCAATGAATTCTTTGCTTCAGTATTCACTGAAGAAGACGTCATGGCGGGCTGAGCAGAGGGGACCTTCTGTTCTCCCTCAAAGGTTTTAAATGAAGAAATCCTTTCAAAAAAACTTTTAAAGGAAATGCAAAAGTTGCCTGAAGTGAAATAGCTTTGAAAAAGTCCTGCGGAGAGGCTGTGTTGTGCTACCCTGTCTCGATCCATCCTGGGTTGCAGTAGGTTGCGGGGAGCTGAAGAGAGAGAGAGAGAGAGAGAGCAGAGACTCTTTTTTTTAATCTGTGCATTTTAAAAAGAGAGACTGCATTCCCTGATTCTTGGTTGGAGATTGAAGGTGGACGGAGACGGAGGCAGGGAACCGGCTGTGGAGACTGTAAGTGGGCGAAAAAGAGAAAGAGGTTGTCGGCAAGGGTAAGTCCTGCGGGAGCCCGGTGGGGGGTTGCAGAAGCGAGCCTCAGTCAGCTGGTCTCGCCGGCACCGAAGCGGATTGGAGTGGAGGAGAATCAAGTGGAGTTTTCGCGGAGCTTGCATTCTGTCTGGGGTAAACCAGTTCAAGATTTGCCGGATTATAAAAAGTGGAGTTCTGATTGCCTTATCTCCTGCTTATTAGAATTTAACAGATGGATGTTTGAACTTTGTTGCCCAAAGAAAGAATACTGTTGAGGTTTACTGCTAAAATGGCGCTGTGGAAACGAGAATGGAACCTGAGCCTGTGACGTAGTCAAGAAACGTTTTGTCTCCTGATTTTACTTATTGGACTGGGAACAGTGAGAAGATAGACATTTGGATTAGTTTTCCTGTTTCTTTTTCTTTTTTGCTTTATCTGCAGAATTTTTAAAGGTGAAATAGACAGAGTGGATTTATTCAAAGGGATATATATGTGACTGAGCAACTTTTTTTCTTTTCCTTTCTCTTCCTCATTCACTCTTTTGATTGGAATTGTTTGTTGGCAGCTACGGCTGGAGTCTTAGTGGAAGAGAACGGACTTTATAAGAAAGGGATACTTTATTTCTAAATTGCGGAGTTAAGCTACTCTGTCTCTATCTTTACTGAGAGACTTTTTGGTTTTGGCTGTCACAGAACTAGAATCTCAGCAAAGGGGAACAGATTCCAATAAAGAAGAAGAGGAAAAAAAGAGAACATCCAAGCTCTGTGTGTAGGAGTTAATTTATTATTATTATTATTATTATTATTATTATTATTATTATTATTATTATTATTATTATTATTATTATTATTATTATTATTATTATTATTATTATTATTATTATTATTATTATTATTATTATTATTATTATTATTATTATTATTATTATTATTATTATTATTATTATTATTATTATTATTATTATTATTATTATTATTATTATTATTGTTTAAACGGATCTGTTTTTTCTTCCAAATTTTTGTGTGGAAGGCAAGGGGTTATTAAAGAGGAAACAGAGATTGCAGAGAGACTCAATGAATTCTTTCCTCCAGTATTCACTGAAGAAGACAGAGACCACATGCCCAAAACAGAGCCTATCTTTGTAGGGAGGGAAACCGAAGAATTAAGCCAGATAGAAATAACCAGGGAGGAGGTCCTTGCATGTCTTGTTAAACTAAATGCTAAAAAATCACCAGGACCAGATGGCATCCATCCACGAGTTTTCAGGGAACTTAAAGATGAAATTGCTGATCTCCTAACCAAAATATATAATCTTTCCCTCAAATCAGGGTTTGTGCCTGATGACAGAAAGGTAGCGAAGGTAACACCAATTTTCAAAAAAAGGATCCAGGGGTGATCCAGGAAATTACCAACCTGTCAGTTTGACATGTGTCCCAGGTAAAGTGAAGGAAACCATCCTAAAAGATAGAATTAATAGGCACATAGAAGAGAAGGTGCTGCTAAAGGAGAGCCAACATGGCTTTTGCAAGGGCAAATCATGCCTCACTAATCTGTTGGAGTTTTTTTGAGACTGTCAACAAGCATGTGGACAAGGGAGATCCTGTTGACATTGTTTATCTGGACTTTCAGAAGGCTTTTGACAAGGTCCCACACCAAAGGCTCTTGAATAAACTTACCAGTCATGGAATAAAAGGACAGGCCTTGCCATGTATCAGCAACTGGCTAAGGGACAGGAAACAGAGGGTAGCACTAAATGGACACTTCTCCAAGTGGAGGGAAGTAAAGAGTGGGGTCCCCCAAAGTTCAGTACTGGGACCCCTGCTTTTCAGCCTCTTCATAAATGATCTAGAAGTAGGAGTAAATAGCAAGGTAGCCAAATTTGCTGACAACACTAAATTTATACAGGGTAGTGAAAACTGTGAGAGATTGTGAGGAGCTCCAGAGGGATCTCTTGACACTGGGGGAGTGGGCAAAACAGTGGCAAATGAGCTTCAACATTAGTAAGCGCAGAGTGATGCATGTTGGGGCAAAAAAACCCAATTACATTTATAAACTGATGGGGTCTGAACTCTCTGCGACAAACCAGGAAAGGTATCTTGGTGTCCTGGTGGACAGCTCAATGAAGGTGTCAACCCAGTGTGCCTCAGCAGTGAAAAAAGCAAATTCAGTGCTAGGGATCTTTAGGAAGGGTATAGAAAATAAGTCAGCAAGTGTCATTTTGCCTCATTATAAATCTATGGTGAGGCCCCATCTGGAATACTGTGTACAGTTCTGGTCGCCATACCTCCAGAAGGATATTATGGAGTTGAAAAAATTGCAGAGGAGGGCAACCACCTTCCTTACCATCTGAGGCTGCAATGGTTGGGCCTCTTCACTCCTGAACGATGGTGTCTAAGAGGTGACCTGATTGATGTTAACAAATCATGCATGGTGTGGACAAAGTAGATAAGGAAAAACTGTTTTCCCTATCGCATAACACTAGAACTAGGGGGCACTCCATGAAACATTTGGGTGCCAGTCTCAAACAAATAAGAGAAAGTACTTCTTCACCCAGAGGATCACTGGTCTACGGAACTCCCTGCCAGAAGAAGTGGTGACAGCTGTCAGTCTTGACAGCTTCAAGAGAGGATTAGACAAGTTCATGGAGGACAAGGGTATCAATGGCTATAATTATGGATACCTAAGAACAACCTCCGGGTTGGAGAGATAGGTAGGATATCTCTCAATGCCATTTCCAGGGAATCCTAAGCAGGTGAAGGCATCTGTTTGGGAATAATACCCTGAAGCAAATGTTGAGCCACTGTGTGAGATAGAATGCTTGACTGGATGGGCTGTGGCCTGTTCCAGCAAGGCTGTTCTTATGTTCTTAAAAACCTCCAACAAAGTAGACTCCGCCAGTTATATGTCTTGTGGCAGTCTGTTCCACTGTTGAACAACTCTTGCTGTCTAAAGTTCTCTGTAATAAGCAATTTCTAGGAAGTGGTTGATATTGTTGTAATTTGAATCCATTGTTTTGAGTCCCACCCTCTGGAGCTGGGGAAACAGGTTTGCCCCAAAATCTTCCACATGACAGCCCTTTAAAGATGACCACCTCAACTGATAGTCAACAAGGAATGGAGAGATCACTCAAACACAAAAGAACTATCCCCTCCAGCCTTCTGTTCACATGGTTGACAACCAGGTGCCTACAAGGTTTCCGAGCTGGACAGAACATCCGCTTTAGTGTAAGGGACCAAAGACAATGAGACAGCCGAAGGGTTGGCTTAACACAGGTTTATTGCATGATGATCCGGAGGAACATGTGGTAATGGCGGATGAGTAGCTCAATATATACAGCTGGCTATACATTTGAATGTGGCTCGTCGACAGACTATTAGTTGCTGCCTGCGTGACGTCGTAGGAGGTCACGCCCTTCTTGACCAGGTGAGGAGGTTGCGGGGAATCTTCCCGCGCTGCTGAACCAGGTGACTTTGATCCATGAGAGCTGGACGCTCGCTACTGCCCTCTGGTGGTCACTAGCTCGCGTCCCCTTATTAGGTTACATTGATACAGCTGATGGTTATAATGTTGCACACAGAAAGGTTACATTGGTAACACATGGCAAAGGTACATTGTTAAAGGCACAGCTTTACAGAACACAACATCCCTCCCCCCTAGGATGAGACGAAGTCTCTCAGCCAAGATGGCTTGTTGCATGTGCGTTTGGGCCGTGAAGAGGGCTGCCCCCCCGGGGGCGTTATTGCTTCTTTGCTCCCTGGTCCCTTGTCCTGAAATGGGAGAGGGAGACTTGTTAGTGGCTTGCCGCTGTCTGGCGGCCTCAGGGGAAGGGAAAAACTCCATGGTGGGCAGACCGGGGGCCGTCGGGGCTAACGAAAAACCCCTCTTCTCGCTTGGACGGGTGGGGGACCACTCCGAAACCCCCCCCCGGTTCTGGAAATCAAAATCTAAGTTGGTAGGGGTATTCGCATTTGTGGGGACTTTCCGCGAGATATGTATGGGGTCGGGTTCCTCCTCCTCGGAAAGATCCCCTAGGATATCTACGAGAACATCCTCCTCCCCCATTGGTGGGGGCCCACGGTCCCCTTTTCCTCCCCCTTGGGCTGAACGGGTGGGGGAGAACCCTAACGTTGACTGATTCCCTGCTAGATCCGTGCCCTGCTCGTCGGAGACCCTGCGTCGGAGCTGGTCCGCGTGTCGCCTCCACAGGAGCCCCGAGCTGGTTTCCACGCGGTACGACACGGGGCCGGTTTGTTCCACAACTACGCCCGGTACCCAGGCTGGGCCCGTGCTGGCGTAATTCCTGCAATGCACGGGGGCGCCTACACTGAAACTCTTTGCAACCTCTAGCCCGATGTTCCTTCCTTTGTCCTCTACCCTCGTGGGGTCTAGCCTCGTAAGAATGGTGGTCAGCTTCCTTCGCATTAAGAGCTCTGCGGGGGAGTATCCTGACGCCAGAGGGGTCACCCTGTACCCTAGCAGAAACTGACACACTTGTAGGTTCAAATCCCCTGGGCCCATGCGCCGCAACGCGTCCTTCGTGGTGCGGACGAGGCGCTCTACTTGGCCGTTGGTGGCCGGGTGAAACGGGGCGGAGGTGATATGCCGAACGGCGTTAATCTCCATGAATGCCCTAAACTCGGAGGACGTGAAACAACTAGCGTTATCGCTAATTAACGTGTCGGGTATGCCGAACGTGGAAAAGAGCCTCCGCAAATGCCTAATGGTCTGGGCCGAGGAGGTGCTCGTGACTGGGATAACCTCCAACCATTTGGAGAAAGCGTCCACTACAAGGAGGAACAGGGTGCCTCTGAACGGGCCCGCGAAATCAACGTGCACCCAGGACCACGGCCCCTTAGCCGCGTCCCATTCCCTGTGGGGAAGGCGGGCCTCCTCTGGTCTGGAGCATTGGCAACTCTCACAGGTGCCGACCATGTGCTCGATGTCGGCGTCTAGCTGGGGCCACCAGAAGTAACTCCGGGCCAGCGCCTTGGATCACACGATGCCGGGGTGGCTGACGTGCAGCAGTTTGAGCACCCGCGGCTGAAGGGAAGTGGGAATCACCACCCGCTGCCCCCACAAGAGACACCCCCTCTCTAGGGACAGTTCTAGCTTTTTTCTGAAAAATGGAGCGAACTCCTCCGCTGGGGAGGACGCGGGCCACCCTTTCTGCAGCCAGGAGCTGACTGTCGCTAACGTTTTGTCCTTCTCTGTCGCTTTGGCAATGTCGGCGGGCACTACGGGGGCGAATCCAGCACCTCTATTATGAGAACCTGATGGTCCCGCTCCCCCATGCTCACCTGGCTGGGCGTTAGGGGGAGGGGAGACCTAGATAGGGCGTCCGCATGGCTGATCTCTTTCCCGGGCCGGTAGATCAACGCGTGCTGATACGCGTTGAGAAAAATGGCCCACCTGAGCATCCTCGGAGACAGGATCTGTGGGGTGGGCTTATCAGCGGTGAAAATGCCTAGCAAGGGCTTGTGGTCTGTTACAATGGTGAAGGGGCGGCCGTACAGAAAATCGTGAAATTTTTTCGTCCCTGCGACTATTGCTAGTGCCTCCCTGTCCGTCTGTGCGTAGTTACTCTCTGCTTGGGACAGGGACCTGGAGTAAAATGCTATCGGGGCCTCCCTTCCGTTTTCCAACATGTGGCACAGCACCGCCCCCACCCCCACTGGAGATGCATCACAGATCAGGACTACTGGGCGCTTGGGGTTGAAATGGGTCAGTATAGCGTCGGACGCCAGGAGGCATTTCAGCTCGTCAAATGCCCTTTCTTGGTCATCGCCCCACTTCCATGCCTGGTCTTTCTTTAGCAGTTTGTGTAGCGGCTCAGCCACCGCTGCCTTTCGGGGAAGGAAGGAGTGGTAAAAGTTGAGCAGCCCTAGGAACGACTGCAACTCGGGCTTGGAGGTGGGGCGGGGGGCTTTCTTGATAGCTGCCACCTTGGACTTGGATGGTTTTATCCCCTCAGGAGTCACACAAAACCCTAGGAACTCAACCTCGGTTGCGAAGAAGACGCATTTGTCCTCCCGCAATCTCAGCCCCGCCTTTTCGAATATTGTCAGGACCTTCCCCAACCTCTTGGCCAATTCAACCCGACTCCCCCCCGTTATTAACACGTCATCAAAATAAGGCAACACCCCCTCCAATCCCTTCAGGAGGCGTTCCACGAGAGACTGGAAAATTCCAGGCGCCGAATTCACGCCAAACTGGAGGCGCGTCACTTGGAACGCCCCCTTATGGGTGACTATGGTCTGCGCAGCAGCTGTGGCAGGGGACACCGTAAGCTGCTGGTAGGCCTGTGCTAAGTCGAGCTTAGCGAAACACTTTCCCCCGTGTAACCTGGCCAGCAGATGGCTGACTACCGGCACCGGATATGCATTTGGGCGGATCGCCTTGTTGATGGTGCACTTGTAGTCGGCGCATGTGCGGACCTCCCCATTGGCTTTTAGAGCAGTTACAATTGGAGTTTCCCACTCCGCAGAATCTACAGGCACAAGAATCCCCTGACCCACCAATTTGTCCAGTTCCGCCTCTATCTTGTCCTTGAGTGCGAACGGCACCCGGCGTGGTTTTAGGCGAATAGGGCGGACCTCCGGGTCCATGTCGAAAGTCACTGGGGGCCCCTTGAATTTCCCCAGTCCTTTTTTGAAGACTTCGGGGTGCGCCTCGCACACTTCCTGAATTGGATCAGTCCCAACGGCGTGCACCCCCCCAAAAAACAACCCCAGGGGCTGGAACCATTCAGTTCCGAGGAGGCTGCAATCTCCTCCCTTGAGCACGACTAGGGGAAGGGCCGCGGCGTGCTCCTTGAATTTGATCTGAAATTCTCCAACCCCCAACACTGGAATACTGTTCCCTTGCATGTCCCGTAGTGTGGACCTCAATGCTTTGAGCTTGGGTCGCTTGTGGGGGGCAATTCCCAAAAACTCCCTCTGGGAAATGATTGAATATGAGGACCCCGAGTCAATTTCCATCCTAATGGGGACCCCTTGGACTAGTACCTCAACAAAGTAGCGGGGGTGTCTAGTAGACACGCTGAACACTGGGGCGTCGTCCTCGCTGCCGTCGGCGATGCGGCCCACGCCGTCCTGCTTCCGCGTGGCCTGGGCGCCATCCTTGGGTCTCGTTGGGCGGTCTTGTCCCGTGGAATGGTCTGCGGAGCTCCTCCGGGTTTCGCGCTTCTTCCTGCACACCTTGGCGATGTGCCCGAGGCGGCCGCAGTTGTGGCACTCGGCCTTCCGGAAGGGGCATTTCACGCGGTCGTGGGCCGCTCCACAGCCGTCGCATCGCCGGCTCTCCTTCCGGACCCTCTGGACGTCCTCGTCGTCGCTGCTCTCTGTGGACGACCTCGAAGTTCGCCGGGCCACCTGTACCGGAGCCTCTGCCTTGCTCGGCTTTGGCTGCCAGTCCTGAAGTTCTTGGACCCCGGCCTTCGTAGCTTCTGCGGCCTGGGCCGCTCTGACGACCTCCTGCAACGTGGGAGGCGGCTCTTGGTTCATTAATGTGCGCTGGGTCTCGGCGTCGTTCAGGCCGCACAGCACACAGTCTCGGAGGGTGATTTCTGCATTCTCCCATTTGCACGGGCCGGTCGCCAGCCGCAGGGCCGCCACGAATGCGGCGACCGTTTCCCCGGGCGCTTGGACTCACCTCCAAAACGCACTCCGAGCGGGAAACATCGCCGTGGCGGGCCGGACGTGCTCACGCAGCATTTGCATGAGTTCCTTGGCCTTGAATTCGCTCACCCTCCTCGGTGCAATCAGGTCCACCAAAGTCCGTTTGGTTTCTTGTCCAAGCATCCTGGTGAAGATGGCCCTTTTCTTCGCCTCTTCCGTGACTTCGGACTCGATCAGTGCGGCCTGGAAGTCCATCTCGAAGATCTCCCAGTCGCCCGGTTTCCTGATTTCGAAACCGGCGCATGTCTTGGTCCCGTGGGCTGCCATATCCCACCTTCGTCGCCAATTTAGTGTAAGGGACCAAAGACAATGAGACAGCCGAAGGGTTGGCTTAACACAGGTTTATTGCATGATGATCCGGAGGAACATGTGGTAATGGCGGATGAGTAGCTCAATATATACAGCTGGCTATACATTTGAATGTGGCTCGTCGACAGACTATTGGTTGCTGCCTGCGTGACGTCGTAGGAGGTCAGGCCTTCTTGACCAGGTGAGGAGGTCGCGGGGAATCTTCCCGCGCTGCTGAACCAGGTGACTTTGATCCATGAGAGCTGGACACTCGCTACTGCCCTCTGGTGGTCACTAGCTCGCGTCCCCTTATTAGGTTACATTGATACAGCTGATGGTTATAATGTTGCACACAGAAAGGTTACATTGGTAACACATGGCAAAGGTACATTGTTAAAGGCACAGCTTTACAGAACACAACATCCGCCCACCCATGTTTCCTGCTAACGGACCAGCATATGTAGATGGTTGCTTGTTGGGGAGGAGCAAGAGGGCATGTATCCCCCAGGAATCCTAAATATACTTGTTGTTTTGTTTAGTGTACAGAGACAGATACATGGCAAGAAATTTAGACAAATCTCTGGCAACTCCCATTGAGAGGGGAGTTGCCAGTTGCGGGCTTTCTGCTTTGTCCTAGAGGTCAACAGACATCTTAGATGAATGCTGCCAGTTCTAAAACACTGGTGCTGATTCTGTGATGTTAAGACTTCCTAGACACAGAGTGGTAACATATGCACGATGATATATACATTTGTGTAAATATGACCCTATTAATGTGCTAATGGGCTTGCTTACAATATTTTGCTGATTCTTCAAATCATTTACCAATTATTATCTCTGATGTGTATGGAATATAATGTGCCTTTAAGTAATGTAACACTCGAATGAGTGGATGTAACAATCCCCAATAGTAACATTGTAACCTTCTGTATGAGGACGCGAGCTAGTGACCACTGGGGGCGGTAGCGAGCGCCCAGCTCACATGGTACCAATTCCCCAAATACCTACAGCTGCGGGAAGATTCCCGCCACTACCTCACCTGGACAAGAAGGGCGTGACTGAGAGTGACGTCACGCAGACAGTAGCCAATGAGCTACCGAGGAGCCACATTCAAATTTATAGCCACTGTATATATTGAGCTGCTCGTCTGCCATTACCACATGTTCCCTCTGACCATCATGCAATAAAGATGTGTTAAGCCAGACTTCGGCTGTTTCTATTGTCTTGGTTCTTAAACACTAAATTGGCGACGAGGATGGGATAATGGATCCCCACGGAATCAAGACAACACAGGCCGGTTTCGACATCAACAAACTGGAGGAATGGGAACTGTTCGAGATGGATTTCCAAAGCACACTGATGGTGTCCGACATCTCGGATGAGGGGAAGAGAAGGGCCATCCTCATCAGGATGCTCGGGTTCCCGGTCATGAAGGTTTTGGTGGACCTGGTGTCTCCAAGGAAGGTGGGCGAGGTTCTGGTCAAGCATCTCCTGAAAGCCATGCGGAACCATTTCCAGCTCTCGGTCTTGATGTTCTTGGCTCGGGACGCATTCTGGAAGAGAGTCCAGTCGCCCGGTGAGTCCGTGGCTGCCTTTGCAGTGGCCCTCCGTTTGGCCGCCGGCCCATGCAAGTGGGAGAACCTGGAAATCGCCCTCAGGGACCGCATGCTGTGTGGCCTGTGGGACGAGGAGGTCCAGCAAAAGCTGATGAACAAAGAGCCGCCCCCAACGTTACAAGAGGTCATAAAGGTGGCGCAGGCGGCAGAAGCCACAATGGCCGGGGTTAAGGGGTTCCGGACAAGGCCCCTACATCCCGTCAAGGCAGCAGGCTCAGTGCAAGCGGCCAGGCGGACACCACACTCCTCCACGGAGAGCAGCGAGGACGAGGATATCCGGAAGGTGTGGAAGGACGGCCGACGTTGCGATGGCTGCGGGGCATCCCATGACCGCAGTAAGTGCCCGTTCAGGAAGGCGGAGTGCCATAACTGCGGGCGGCGAGGCCACATCGCCAAGGTTTGCAGGCAACGGCGCAAAGACCGGAAAGGCTCGACAGACCATTCCCCAAGGAAGCAGGAGGGCGTCCGGCCCTCAAGGAAGCAGGATGGCGTGGGCCGCATCTCCGACGACAGCGACGTCGAGGTACATGGAGTGGGCCGGCGAGTCCCCAGCGACGATGACACGGCGGTCCACAGCGTGTCCTTGGGACACCCATGTTATTTTGTAGAGGTACTGTTGCAAGGGGTCCCCGTTAAGATGGATATAGACTCGGGTTCCTCCTATTCCATCATTTCCCAGAGAGAAGTTTTTGAGGATTTCCCCCAACGCGCGGCCCAAGCTCAAAGCACTGAGGTCTACCTTACGGGATGTGCAGGGAAATAGCATCCTGGTGTTGGGGGTGGGAAAATTCAAGGTCCAATACAAGCAACATGCCTCGGAACTCCCTCTGGTTGTTCTCAAGGGGGGAGACTGATGCCTCCTGGGAACACAATGGTTTAAGCCCCTGGGTTTGTTCATGGGGGGGGTGCATACTATTGGAACTGACCCAATACAGGAGGTGTGTAACGCGCATCCCGAGGTGTTTAAGAGGGGACTCGAAAAATTCAAGGGGCCCCCAGTTGCGTTCGACCTGGACCCGGAGATCCGCCCAATAAGACTCAAACCGCGAAGGGTGCCTTTTGCACTAAAGGACAAAATAGAGGCGGAACTGGATAAATTGGTGGGCCAGGGGATTCTAGTTCCTGTTGATTCTGTGGAGTGGGAAACTCCGATTGTAACAGCGCTAAAGGCCAACGGGGAGGTTCGAATTTGCGCTGATTACAAATGTACCATTAATAAGGCGATAGGCCCAAATGCGTATCCGGTGCCGGTAGTCAGCCACCTGTTGGCCAGGTTACATGGGGGAAAGTGTTTTGCGAAGCTGGACCTGGCGCAGGCTTATCAGCAACTCTTGGTAACCCCAGCTGCAGCAGCTGCGCAGACGATAGTCACCCACAAAGGGGCGTTTCAGGTGACGCGCCTACAGTTTGGCGTGAACTCGGTGCCAGGCATTTTCCAATCATTAGTGGAGTGTCTTTTGAAGGGTCTGGAGGGGGTCTTGCCATATTTTGACGACGTATTGATAACAGGGGGAAGTGAGTCAGAATTGGCTGAAAGGCTAGACAAGGTACTGACGGTATTCGAAAAAAGCGGGTTTGAGGCTGTGGAAAGACAAATGTGTCTTCTTCGCAAAAGAGGTAGAGTTCCTGGGTTTCCGGGTAACCCCTGTTGGCATAAAACCCTCCGAATCAAAGGTGGCCGCAGTTCAGAATGCTCCTCGCCCCACCTCCAAGCCAGAATTGCAATTGTTCCTGGGACTCCTAAACTTCTATCATTCCTTCCTGCCTAGGAAGGCGTCGGTGGTGGAGCCGCTTCATAGATTATTAAAGAAAGATGAGGTTTGGTGATGGGGCGAGAGTCAGGAGAGAGCATTCAATGAGCTGAAACAACTCTTATCCTCAGACGCCATCCTAACCCATTTCGATCCCAAGAAACCAGTGGTTCTGGTATGTGATGCTTCCCCAGTGGGGGTAGGGGCAGTTCTGTGCCACGTGTTGGAAAACGGGCGGGAAGCCCCGGTGGCGTTCTACTCCAGATCCCTGTCTAAGGCAGAGCATAACTATGCACAGACAGACAGGGAGGCACTCGCAACAATTGCTGGAACAAAGAAGTTTCACGACTTTCCATATGGCCGCCCTTTCACCATCGTGACAGACCACAAGCCCCTCCTAGGCATTTTCACCACAGACAAGCCCACAACGCAGATCCTGTCCCCTAGAATGCTGAGGTGGGCCATTTTTTAAAACGCGTACCAGAACGCGCTGGTTTACTGCCCCGGAAAGGACATAAGCCATGCGGACGCACTATCGAGGTCACCCCTGCCCCACATGGGCAACCCCGTGTGTGAGGTGGAACAAGACCACCAAGTACTCATGATAGAGGTCCTGGATTCACCCCCAATAGTGCCCGCGGAAATCGCCAAGGCGGCGGGTAGAGATAAGACGTTGGCCCTAGTTAGTTCATGGGTGCAAAAAGGGTGGCCAACGTCTTCCCCAGCGGCAGAATTTGCTCCGTTTTTTAGGAAGAGGTTGGAACTGTCCATGGAGAGGGGTTGCCTCCTGTGGGGCCAGCGGGTGGTCGTCCCTGAATCCCTGAGAGCAAGAGTGCTCAAGCTGTTGCACGTCAGCCACCCAGGGATTGTCCGCTCCGAGGCGTTGGCCAGGAGCTATTTCTGGTGGCCCCAGTTAGACGCTGATATTGAGCACATGGTGAGCACTTGCGAGAGTTGCCAAAGCTCTCGACCCGAGGAGGCCCAGCTCCCACACAGAGAATGGGCCGTGGTCCCGCGTGCACATTGACTTTGCAGGTCCCTTCAGAGGTTCGCTTTTCCTCCTCATAGTGGATGCTTATTCCAAGTGGTTAGAAGTTATCCCGGTGGCGAACACCTCATCAGCCGCAACCATTAAGCAATTGTGCAAGGTTTTCAGTTTGTTCGGTATACCCGATGTACTTGTGAGTGATAACGCAAGTTGTTTCACGTCCGCTGAGTTCCGGGCGTTCATTGACATAAACGCCATCCGGCACATCACCTCCGCACCTTTTCACCCGGCGACAAATGGGCAGGTAGAACGCCTTGTGCGTACCACCAAAGACGCGCTGAGGCGCATGGGCCCCGGGGACCTGAACCTACAGTTATGCCAATTCTTGCTTGGGTATAGGGTGACCCCCCCTGGCATCAGGTTATTCGCCTGCAGAACTCCTAATGCGCAGGAAGTTGACTACGATACTGACCAGGCTGGACCCCACGAGGGTGGAAGACACTGGGAGGAACATTGGGATAGCGGGCACAAAGAGTTTCGAAATAGGCGCCCCGGTCCATTGCAGAAATTACGCTAATGCAGGACCAGCCTGGGTCCCGGGAGTAGTCATTGGGCAAACTGGACCTGTGTCATACTGCGTTGAGACCAGCACAGGCCTACTCTGGAGGTGACACGCGGACCAACTCCGGCGACGGGTTCCCGGTAACCAAGGCGTGGAAACCGCGCATCAGGACTCAGCGTTAGGGTTCTCCCCCACCCGTTCAGCCCAAGGGGGGAGGAGGGGGGAGCCAGTGGTCCCCACCGAGGGGGGAAGGGAATAAGTTTGTCCCCGTAGATATCCTGGAGGATGCCCCCATAGATATTCCGGAAGATGAATTTGACTTTGAGTTACAAAACCGGGGGAGTTTTTCGGAGTGGTCCCCCACCCGTCCAAGCAAGAAGCGGGGTTTTTCGTTAGCCCCCAATGCCCCCGGTTTTCCCACAATGTTTACCCCTACCCCGAAAACCACAGAACCACAGCGAGTCGCTAACGAGTCTCCATCTCCTGTTGCAGGACAAGAGCCCAGGGAACACAGAAGCGATAGCGCCCCCGAGACAAGCCAGCCAGCCTTGCGCCCAAAACGCTCATGCAATAAACCATATTGGATGAGAGACTTCGTCTCATCCTAGGGGGGAGGGGTGTTGTGTATGGAATATAATGTGCCTTTAAGTAATGTAACAATCCCCAATAGTAACACTGTAACCTTCTGTATGAGGACGCGAGCTAGTGACCACTGGGGGCAGTAGCAAGCGCCCAGCTCACATGGTACCAATTCCCCAAATACCTACAGCCATGGGAAGATTCCCGCCATTACCTCATCTGGACAAGAAGGCCATGACTGAGAGCGATGTCACACAGACAGTAGCCAATGAGCTACCGAGGAGCCACATTCAAATGTATAGCCACTGTATATATTGAGCTGTTCATCCGCCATTACCACATGTTCCCTCTGACCATCATGCAATAAAGTTCCATTAAGCCAGACTTCGGCTGTTTCTATTGTCTTGGTTCTTAAACACTAAAATCTCCCAGTTGGTATTCTTGCTGGAACTTCAATTAAATATGTGTGAAAATAGACTTTTTATCTCCTATCTGCCCCACTCACCCTTCTGACCCAGGATCAAGAGAGGTGGGTGGAGATGACATTTTGATTGTGCCTGTATTCTGCAGGGTCAGTCACAGGCAAAGACAGGTCTTGTCCATGGCATTTATTGGTATTATCATATAGATATTGGTTGGCACATTGTTGATCCAGTTAGGAAAAAGCTACTACTTCTGTCTGATTTATTTCTCCAGCCTTAACTGCTGGGGATTCAGAAGAGTGTAAAGGAATTAGCAGGACCTACTACAGTGCCCTGATCAATTTGATCCCTCCCACCACCTGATATAGAAGACAGATGAAGTCAACTCCTAGGAGCTTTTACAGTGATGTTTACCACCCTTTTAAGGATCATTTGGAGTTGCCCAAAGGTTCCTCAGAATGGGTCCATTCTAATGCCTTTAGAATCAGAAGAGGATGGCCTAGATTAAGTATACCCAACTCTCTGCCAAATCTCTTTTAACTGCAATCAGTTCCGCAGACCACCATTAATGATCTTGAGTCATACATCATAGCCAGCATCCAAGAGATGAATGCCATCCAGCTCCATGTCACTGAAATAAATATCTGGATACTAAATTATGCAGTCCTTTGCAGCTGACAAGAAGTGTTAAAGGTATTCATTAATCTTTTCCCTGATGGAGTCTCACAGAGTCCATGACCCAGTCCCAAACCTGTCTCTTAAGCAAACCAGGTCTTTCTTTTTTTAACACTGCTTTTCTTCCACAACGGATGCAAACCTCTTTCCCTTTTTTGCTTTCTTAGGCTTTTCTTTTAACCATAAATGAAGCTTTGCTGGACAAAAATTTCTAATAGGTTTATAGCACTCCAGAAAGCTTCCTGGAAGCACTAATGGTGTCATATTTGTAACACTGTAGAGCAGGGGTTCACAACCTAAGGCCTGTGGGCCAGATCTGCACCATTTCATGTGGCCCCCCACACCTCCAAGGGCATTTGAGAAACAAAATGGCCACCCCTTTGAAGCTGTTGGGACAAAATGGCCATCCTCCATCGTGCAGGTAGGACAAAATGGCTGTCCAGCCCTCGAAGCTATCAGACAGAGTGTGACCCCCTCCCCCTGCCAGCATGAAAAGGTTGGGAACCCCTGCTGTAGAGGTTATTCTTTCTCTCTCCCCCCAAATATTTACCCTCAATTATGCCTTCAATGGTATATTGCAATATATTCTATCTAACCTCACAACAAATTATATGTACATCTTCATTATTTATTCTCAGTCCATAGGATAGGAAGGATTCCTGTGTATATCTAAGTTTCAAAAAGTCTCCTTTACAGTTCAAACTTCACATCTATGTAGGAAGGCTGATCAGTATCAAAGAAATATTAAGCCATTTATTACA
Organism: Bradypodion pumilum; assembly: GCA_035047305.1. Classification (NCBI taxonomy): domain Eukaryota; kingdom Metazoa; phylum Chordata; class Lepidosauria; order Squamata; family Chamaeleonidae; genus Bradypodion; species Bradypodion pumilum. The sequence goes on along the minus strand of JAWDJD010000004.1, from coordinate 181,689,968 downwards.
CAGGTTTTCATCATCTTCATACAAATTCTTCTAGCTATTTCAATTCTTCACTTTATTTTTATATTGCAGTCTATGTGGCTATTAATGAAACATCACAGATACATAGATTTGTTTACCTGATCTATATGTGAATTTAATACATTTAATACTTATAGTAATGCTGTTTCTACTTATCATCATTTATCTGAATTTTTGGCATTGATTAACATTCTCCTTTTTCACTTTTTTCTGTGACCTGATCTAATAGTATTTGAAGGTCATTTGAATTTCTGGCTATCAGGAGTGTGTCATCAGCCTATTTAAGAGTATACCATTTATTTTAATGCATTTAGATCTATCTGCAAGAGCATTTTGCATAACCTTTTCTGAATGAATATTAAACAAAATAACTGAAATGTTACATCCTTGATGTACTCCTCTAATTTTTATTTCATTAGTTAATTCATTACTACCCAGTGTGGATGAGAAAATAATAACAAATGGCAAAAAAGGCAGAAGTGCTCAAATCTTACTTCAGCTCAGTCTTTTACCAAAAGGTAGTATATGACCCTCCAGGCAAATGTAAAGTACAATGGGATGAGGGCAGGATTACATTTTGAGATTGATTTTAAAAATAGTCAAGGAATACCTTATTACTTTGAATGAGTTTAAATCCCCAAGGCTGGATGAACTGCATCCAATGATATTGAAGGAACTGGCAGAAGAGATCTCAGAACAACTGTCTATTAATTTCTTTACATCATGGGGGATTGGTGAAGTGCCAGTTTATTGGAGGAGGACTAATGTTGCCCTTATCTTCAAAAAGGACAAAAAGAAGGAACCAGAGAATTACATGCCAGTCAGTTTGACTTCAATCCCAGGAAAAAATTCTGGAGCAGATTATGAAGTGGTCACTCTACAAGCACCTTGAAAACAATCCGGTAATAACTAGAGGCCAATGTGAATTTGTGAATAACAAATCTTGCCAGATTAATCTGATCTAATTTTTTTGGACAGGTAACGTTCTCTGTAGATGGTGGGAATGCTGCAGATGTAATATGTCTTGGATTCAGCAAAGCCTTTGACAAATCGCCCCATGATACTCTGATTAGCAAACTAACTAGGTGTGGCCTGAATAGCACAGATGTCAGATGGACATTCAATTGGTTACAGGATCATATTCAGATAGTGCTTTTCATGGCTCCTTCTCAAACTAGAAGGGGGTAACAAGTGGGGAAACACAAGACTCAGATGTGCTTTAATATGTTTATTAGTCACTTGGAGGAGAGAGTGCAGGGAGTACTTCTCAAATTTTCAGTTAACACACAATTGTGTGGAATACTTAATGCCCTGGAAGACAGGAACAGAGTTCAAAAAGATGTTGATAGGTTCAAGGCTGAAAACAACACAATGGTATGTAACAGGGATAACATACATTTATAAAGATCTCAAACCGCTATTTAAAAAGGCCATGGTCAAGGGGGGAGGGCTCCCCTTTTCTCCTTCTGTTTCAATTGAAATGGTACCTTCAATTCAATAAACTCCTTTTTATTTGAACCCACAATCTAATGTGGTTTTTGGTTCCTGATTCAACCCTGCCTGTGGAACGTTCCCCTAAATTTAAAAGCTAACAATTCTTCAGGTAACAACTGTACACTTCAACACGGGGGGAGGGAGGCCAAATGCACAGTTTCAAGATGGGTGATACTTAGCTCAGTAATATTATAAGAGAGAAAGAGCTTGGAATTGTTGTAAATCACAAGCTGAATATGAGTCAATAATGCAAGGTGGCTGTAAAAAAGATCGATGCTATTTTTAAGTTGCATTAACAGAAGTACAATATCCAAAACATGTGAGGTACTATTTCCCCATTATTCAGTACTAGTCTGACCACATCTAGAGTATTGCGTCTAGTTCTGGACACCACACTTTAAGAAGAATGCCGATACATTGGAACAACTTCAGAGGTGGTCAACAAAGATGATCAGGGGACTGGTAACCAAACCCTAAGAGAAAAGACTGAAGAAACTAGGCATGTTTGTTTTTGAGAAAAGGAGACGGGGTGGGGGTTTATGATAGCACTTTTCAAATATTTGAAAGACATGAAATAAGGAGAAGGGGCAGTATCTGTCCTCAATCATCCCCAAGTGCAGGGCATGTAATAATGGACTCAAGTTACAATGAGCCAGATGTAGACTGAATATAAGGTAAAACTTCTTAATGGTTAGAACAGTATGACAATGGAACCAGTTACCTCAGGAGGTGGCGAATCCTCCAGCGCTGGAGGCATTCAAAAGAAAATTGGAAAACCATCTGTCAGATCTGCTTTGATTTGAATCCCTGCATTAATCAGACGGTTGGACTTGATGATCTCATATGCCCTTTCCAACTCAATTATTCTGTGATTCTATGATTAATTGCTTAATTAGTGCATTGAGCACTTCCAGACAGAAGGTAGTGCTATTAGCACTTCTTAGAGTGCTATCCTTTTTGAGAAACTCTTTGTGTCCAGCATTTTTTCTGTTTTTATGTTTAAAGAAAAATAAATAAAATAAGTTCTGTTCTCAGAAAGAGAGAGAAGTCAACAGCTCTTCTTCTACTTCTTCAGGTGCCATATCCATTCCAGATGTTGGCTATCATTATGGTGATAGTCTTTCTGTTCTTAACTCTTCAGAACAGTTCTTCTGAGGACAAGAAACCTCTCATTCTTGTTGCAGCAAAAAAAGGAACATCCAAGACCTCTTTCTGAAAATGGAAGCAGTAACAACATTGCTCCTTCACCATTCCAGGTCATGGAGCTTTATTCCTGTCATGTTGTTTCCTCTTTGATCCCTTCCTCTGTATTTGGTGCCTTTTTGGGCTCCCTGCTAGTCATCTCATGGTGATGCAATGGCATCAATTCCAAACTTCTCTTCTTCAGAAATCATTACCACCATTGGCCACTGTTGCTTTTTAAATGTCCCAGAAAGGACATTCCTCCCAGGTTCATTCATGGCAGTCAAATAGTGGCACTTGTTGGAACTTGGTTGCCCTTTTAGCTATGCTGCACTAATGCCCCCACATGTAGCACAAACAAGGTCCTCCTAAAGTTTCCTATTGTCCAGGTAGCTAGCCTTTATGCAAAATCTGGGCTCACCACCAGATGCCCATTTGCACCAGCCTTACCCATTCTTTCATATTTTTAAAAGTAGCTCTTTAGCTGTTGTAAAAGCTGTGACATGAGGCAAAACATGCAATCAGTAGTTTGCTCAACTATTTGTGAGCCTATTAATGCCTTTCATTATGAGTAAAATCTCAAATCTATGACTGACAGATCTTTAGAGATTCAAATTCTAGAGTTACCTTTCCTCTCTCAGTTCCCTAAAAAAATGCTCTATCTCAATGATGTGCACTCGGAAAAAAATCCCTTTCTAGTGAATTCTGTGCAGGAACAATGATATTCTGTGAAAGAATTACAACAAACCAGTGCAGCTTGGTGTTCTTTAAAAAAACAACTCCAAAAACAAATATCATGCAGAGAAATCTTACTGTGAGGGAAAAAACAAGTATTTTTCCTCTCCTTCGCTCCCACAGTGAGCAGCTGCAAGAGCCACATTTCTAATATAAGTACAAAACCTAGTCTGTTTGCAGACAGCTAAAGTTTGGCGACAGAGTTGTCTGTGAGCAGTGCTCAGACACCAGCAGGGATGCAAAAACAGAGGGGAGAGTAGCAAAACAAAATACCTATACGAATCAGGAGGGAAAGTGTTAAATGATACAATAAAATAATTAATACTTAAGATGTCATGGATTCTAATTGTCTTTTTTTAAAAAAACATGGCAATGTAACACTAAGCTTAGAAAGTGGAGTTGTTTAAACACTATTGTTATCAGAACCTCTCAGCTATGCTAGCTGGGAATTGTAGTAACCTACAATAGCTCTCAGGGGCCACTGTGGCTTAGTGGTTAAGAAGCTGAGCTTGATGACTAGAAGGTCAAGCAGGTCAGCAGTTTAAGACCTGAGTGCAGTGCAATGGAGTGAGCTCCATCATCTGTCCTGGCTCCTGACAACCTAGCAGGTCAGAAAAGTAATTGCAAGTAGATAAATAGGTACCACTATGACAGGAAAGGTAAAAGTATTCTGTGTTCTCTGACATCTAGTCATGCATACCACATGACCATGGAAACATCTGCAGACAGCTCTGGCTCTTTGACTGTATACAGAGATGAGCACTGCCCCCTAGAGACAGACATGACTGGCTTTCAAGCAAGGGAGACCTTTAATTTACCTTTACTGATAAGAGCTGTCACAGATACTGAGAGTAAACTAAACTAGCTTTTTTAGCTCACTAAACTCACAAGTATAAACTTGTGATCTGTGTGAGTAAACAGGAAGTTGAAGTTAGGTCTCCTTGTTCCAAATCCTATGTTCTAACCATTGTTACTGTCTCTTTCAGGCCAAGAATTCCAGGGAAGAAGAACAACTCAACAATTAGCATATTTAATTTGAATATTATGAAAATTTATACTATGCAAATTGGGAATCCTAGATATGTGGAATTTAAATATGGAAACCCTTGATATCCAGGACATGAATAACTGTCCATATAATATAAAATTCAGCATTGCATTAAAAGGCACTCTTTGGCTCTAATTTTTAAAACAAGTTTTAAAGGGATGATTTTAATAATTGCATCTCTTGAATAAAATGAGCTGCTGCAGGAGTGATCTACCCATTCTGTCAATGTGTGTGTGTGTGTGTGTGTGTGTGTGTGTGTGTGTGTGTTTTCTGCAGATAGTCCACTATCCATTGTTCAAAAAAGGAGCCATTTTTATAAAGAGAACAAAATTTTCAGTAGCTGGGGTCTCTTCCCCTCAAATCAATCTCATCTCACTCCCAGAATGTAACTGAAACAAAGCAGCCAGCTTTGAGTTGGGCTCAATGGCTGCAACCAAAAAGCTGCATAGGATATTTTTACTGTTTCCTATAGTTTTTTACTTAGTGAAACCTAGAAAAAACCTTTTAAAATTCCATCATATCAAGTTTTCTTGCAAAATACATGTTTTTAGTTTAATTTAGTGTGAAGTTTGCCTTTAATCCAAAATCTGATATCCTATTCTTGATTCTAAAAACCCTATCCATGTTTTTCTTACTTTCATTTAATATTTATTAGAGCTATAATCAAGAATAATGCAAAGAGAAAATAAGAGGAATGGGGGGCGGGGCGTAGTCAGTAATGGACAGCAAAACCACACTACCAACTGCTATTTCTGTTCCCAAAACTGTCTGAAAACAAGTTGAATGAGGGAATTATTACTGGCCCCAACATACAAAACCTGTTAGCCAATCCTCTCTTTTTAGAAACAATGTAAGAAAAAGAAAAGGAAGGGTGAGACTTTTTAAAAGATGTAGTTCACAAGTTTTTAGGGAATACTAAAGACCCTCACTACAAAAACATTGTACAATGCATGTTGAATGCATATAAAGCTCAAGGATGCAAGATGAGCCTAAAAGTTATTTTCTTACACTCCCATGTCGACTATTTTCCTGGAAACCTGGGACCCTAAAGTGAAGAGCAGGGTGAAAGATTTCACCAGGATGTCTGTGATATCGAGAGATGCTACCAAGGAAGATGGAACATCAATTTGCTAGGTGACTGCTGTTGGATGCTCAAATGGGAAACAGAAAATGGAAATCGAAAGCATGTTCGGAGGAGCATAAAAGAGATGAAAAGGTTTCACAGACAAAAAGAGTGAAATGGAATGTTAAGTATATATTATGAAGAAATTGTTTAGTTCATTGTAATAAAATAGTGATTTTCTCATCACTCAGGCTTTTTTTAAAGCAAAACCCTCATATTTTGCAGAAAACACACACACAAAAACCCGACTTGTACATGATGGGGGGGGGGGGACTGAGGCCATTTTTGGATTCAGCACACTAGAAAACATAAAATTTACCAAAAATATCTTATGCAGCTCATTTGTTTTTGTTTTTTTTTTGGAAAGAACTGTGTTCTCATCTCCCCTATGTGTTTTTAATGCAAAACCCTCATTGCAAAAAAAAAAAAAAAAAAAAAAAAACAAACGTGTATGTGATGGGGGAAAATTGAGGTCTTTTTTGGATTCAGCACACTAGAAAACAGAAAATTTACCAAAAATATCCTATGCAGCTGATTATTATTATTATTTTTTTGCAGACCTGTGTAATGATCCTCAAACATCTTTTATAGTCCAGTCATGTTGGCTATGCTCCTTTTTCTATAGCAAGGCTCCCTCATCCTCAAGGCCACATTGCAGGCCTTTAAGACTGTCCCTCCGCTCTGAAACCATCTTCTTCCCTTTCTCCCTGGGTAAAGGTTTCCCTTGCTCGAAAGCCAGTTGTATCCGACTCTAGGGTTCGACTCTAGGGTTGAGTGCTTATCTCTGTTTCAAAGCCGAAGATCCAGCGCTGTCTGCATCTGCAGACATTTCCGTGGTCATGTGGTACGCGTGACTAGACACGGGAGCACATGGAACACTGTTACTTTCCCACCGAAGTGGTCCCTATTTATCTACTTGCAATTTCTTGCTTTCGAACTGCTAGGTTGGTAGGAGCTGTGACAGAGACGGGAGCTCATTCCATCCTGCAGTACTCAGGAGTCGAACTGCTGACCTTCCGCCTCCCAGTCAGCATCTTAGCCACTTGAGCCACTGCAGTCCCTATTTCTCCCTGGGTAGGGATATTCATATGTCTCTGGTCATGAGATTACAGTTTCCTGTGACCATCCTAAATATATAGGGGAAGGGGAATAAAAATGCTAAAAGTAACTCAGCAGAACAAGTGCATATAACATTCCCTCAGGCTCATCCAAGGGAAAAGAGAGAGAAGGCTGGAAAATACTTAAGGTAACGACAGTGCCCAATTAATTCAGTGTGTCTGAATATATCACATCCAAACCTCCTTGCCTGTATGCACCCACTCACTGGCTGAACACTTTGCTTCCTATTATCATCACACAAAGGCGAGTTTAGTTTTGAGGCATGGATGACTGCCTTTTATGTGGGCAAATTCAATGCAATGGGGAAATTTCAAATAGCCCTGAATGACCATGTGACACATTGCCCTGTCATTACGATTTTGCCTGGGAAAATAGGATATTTCCTTGAATCGAGTATCTAATGTATCTTTACAACAACCATCCTTAAATTGGATGCCCTCCAGATGTGTGAGACTACAACACTCCCCATGGTTAGTCATTATGACTTTTAGGTCAGATTCCCCGGAAATGGAAGCTCCAGCCCAAGACATCTGGAGCACATCCAATTGGGGAAGGCTGTTCAATGGTATCCTTCGGACTCTATCTCCATGTAGAGAAAAACACATTACTTTTTCTTAAAACTGAGAGATTTCTTTCTTTTTTCTCCAAAAAATTGCTCTCTTAGAATATGACAAGGTTTTGGCAAACCACATGTTTTTACTGGCTCTCATGGAGAAAGAGTTGTTGTTGTTGCTGCTGCTGCTGCTGCTGTTGTTCAGTTGCACAGTCAATCTGGGTCCCCTAAATTGTGGGTTATGGGGGCTATGTTATTTCCACTCTGTGAGAAAGCTGTGATAAAACTAAGGTGTCACTTTTACACCAACTTGTTTTTTAGTTATGAAGGTCAGAAAGCATTAGAGCAATTTGTAAAATGAAAACCTATCACTTCATCTAAAGCTCTTACTAAAAAAAATATCTGCCAATTACCCACAGACATTCTGCACACTAACAAGTCCTTGGTGTTGTAGAGTCACCTGAGAAAACAGGTGATAAAGAGAGAAAGATGGGGTTGACGTGCAAGTAGGACTTGACAGAGAAAAAGAGTCTCTTAGAGAACCAAGATCAGGACCAGATAATATGGCTGTGGCTCTGAAAGACAGTTATAGAGACAGTCTGATATGCCAAGTCTTAGATTGATTTATGTTGGGGAAAAGAGCACTCAGAAACCAGTTAAGGATGTACTGTATTAGAATGGCAAACACACCAAACAGCATTTCAGTGTCAGTCAAGAGTAAGGCCATATAGCCCAGATGTCTCCCACAATCAGGCACGAGAGCTCCACAGATTCATCTGCAAACACGCCATCATAACCCTTTTTATAACACACCATGAAAATGTCAGCTCAATTTCGCATATGTGTTATATCTTTCAGTGCATTACAAATACCTAAATGAATTACACCTAATGCTACCTATTGCTTAGTTACTGTGTACCTTCTAAAGAGTATGAAACACAGCACAAAAAAGGTATTCAGTAATCTCATATGAAGGATACTTCACCTGAGCATTAGCAAAAAATTTTTTGAAGGGCCAAGTACACAGTGATTCTATGTTCATTTCCTGAGATGTCGCACTGGGGGATTCACATTTCCTCAGAGTCTGTTCCAATTAAGTGGCCACATAGGGAGAGAAAGAAATTGGCTAAACAGCTTTCTTTGCAGCTTCTTAACATAGTGCTTGGGACTGCAGTGGCTCAAGTGGCTAAGATGCTGACTGGGAGGCAGAAGGTCAGCAGTTTGATTCCTGAGTACTGCAGGACGGAATGAGCTCCCGTCTTTGTCCCAGCTCCTGCCAACCTAGCAGTTTGAAAGCAAGTAGATAAATAGGGACCACTTCAATGGAAAGGTAAACAGCATTCTGTGCACTCTAGTCATGCCTGCCACATGACCACGGAAACGTCTGCAGAAGCAGACAGCGCTGGCTCTGCGGCTTTGAAACAGAGATGAGCACTGAACCCTAGAGTCGGATACGACTGGCTTTCGAGCAAGGAAAACCTTTACCTTTACTAACATAGTGCTCCTGTAGCTCAGCAAGAGACACATCTACCGAACATCTACTTCATAAGCCTGTAAACAAGGGCAGAGTGGCAATTTCCCCATCTCTTGTTCTGATCTGATTCTCTGTTTCCGTCTCTCTTTGCAGGAGCACCCCCCAAAGAAAGACTCAGACACCGGTATTGGATTAAAGGCATCGGGCCACTTTTATTGAACAATGCCCTAGTCCGGTAAGGTTCCTCCCAAAATGCCAATGGCAATCTACTGACCCCACCCTATGACATGTATCCGTTGAAATATCAAGGTGATGCAGGCTGTGAAGCTCCTGACATCACCCCTTGCCTGGTTCGCCCTTGACCGGCCAAACCTATTTCCCCTGTACCTGTCTACGTGTTGGCCAGTCAATTGTGAACCTGCCGGATACCTATGGGTCATAAATCTTTACCTTACCAGTGCTACCCGCCACACGGGGAGGCGTCCATGATGACTCACCGCCACCCCAGACCGTCAGCTCGGTCACCAGGCCCGCTTGCACATCCTCAAGAAAGAGGTCCATACCTCTGGCCGACAAGTGGACCCCATCTCCTGCATAGAGATCAAAATCCTGCAAGCCTATCCTAGGATTTCGAATGGCCGTCCCAGAGCCATTGTCCACAAGGAACCGGGCAACAGCCCTGTTCACCGACCGTCGAGCAAGGTCGAGAGCATGGAGGTCAATGCCTCCCCTGTAAGACTGTCACGGCACGATGTCCGACCATAGCAGCCGCGTGGACGGCCATAAGTGGTGTAAATAGGCTAAGGTCACTGCAAACTGACAATTTTAAAGAAAGGCCAGTGACCTGTGTGAGATCATTGCCGCCGAGGTGCAGGATAAGGACATCAGGCGGTCCAGCATCCCTGATGGAAAACAGGAATGGCAACAGTTCCCGCCATCTCATGCCGCGCTTACCGTACCATCGCATACGTGCAGCTGCACGTAGCCCGAGATGGGGTCCCCACTCTGTTGCCGCAGCATACTGTGCTGCCCAGTGCACGTAACTGTGGCCCACCAGCCATACTGCCACCGGTGTGCGTAGACACACAGGGTCTGTAAAAGAAGGAAAAAGAATTAATGACATAACTAGTACTCAATCATTGAGGGGGCGTACATATAATGCAAAACGCGTAGACCCCCATCTGCCCATCCGGCGTATATCAGCCTCAGAGTACCCAAACGCAGCCGCAGTGGACGTGGCGCCTATCCTGAAGGAATGGGTGCCGTAATGAGCCCCGGGGAGGCCAACACTGTGAAGTGCCATACCGGTCACCTTCCAAAACTGGAATTTAGTCAGTGGAGACCCATCCTGGTGGCAGAAAAATGGGCCAGGGTGCGTACCACGCACTGCCAAAAACTCAGGTAGGGTACCAACCGGACAGATGTCATCAATTGAGCATCGTAGCAGTCTTACTCCACTGCCTACACCATGCTGATCAACCTTTGAGGACCGTATCCTCAACTGGGCCAACTCTTGGGTGATATAGACATCGTCGAGTTCTAGTGCCCTACGAGACACGTCCCCTTTAGACAATGGGACCAGCTCACTAATGCGGAGCACTCCAAAGAAAGCTACAGTGGTAGCTGCGTGAAAGAGAGCCTCCTCGTACCTATCATAACACAAGTTATGCCAGCCTCGTGCAAGATCGTATGCGGAAGTCATTCACGCAGTCAACGAAGCCCCGTGCCTTGGCCATAAATGCCAATGCTGAAAGCCTAGAGGCTATGGTACGGGGGGCCAACCCCTGACCGTGAAGGTAAACCATGTATTGTAAAATCTGGTCAACTGGTATCGGCCATGCTTCGGGCAACTGCCTTTGCCCGCAAAAGGTTCTAAATTGTAGGAAAGCATGTAGATACGCCTTACGCATGCGAGGTGCCAAAGACATGCCGATTGCCCAGTTCACCTCTCCTCGCCAAATGTCCAAATCTCGGCCGGGAGTGGAGAGGGAAATTCCTCTGCTTCTGGAGCCAAGGCACGGAACCGGGAGATCTGCAGGCCGGATAAAGCATCAGCAATATCATTATTAATGCCTGGCACATGTCTGGCCCTGAACAGCACATTGAGGCGTAGGGATCTCAAAACAAATTGACGAACCAATGCCATGACTCTGGGGGATTTGGATGTCTGGGCGTTAACAATGTGCACCACTGCAGCATTGTCACACCAAAAGTGGACCACCGAATTGGCCCACTTGTCTCCCCACAGCATTAGTGCTCACAAGATGGAAAAAAATTCTAGGAAAGTAAGATCGCCTAGGCAATCCGTACCTTGCCATGCATGAGGCCATTGGCCATAGGCCCACCGCCCCTCAAAATAAATCCCATAACCCAGAATGCTGGAGGCATCCGACTGTACTTGGAACTGAGGGCTGACCAGAAGGTCTGATCTCCAAAAAGAGACCCCATTAAAATCCTGGAGAAATGTGAGCCAAACCGAAAGGTCTGCCCGTAAACCTCTGGTCAGCCGCACCCTGTGGTGGCATTTTAATAGGCCAACCATGGCGTCACACAGATACCTGGCAAAAGCTCTGCCTGGGGTTACCACCCTGCAAGCGAAATTGAGGTGGCCGTGAAGCACCTGTAACTCTCGAAGAGACACCTTATGCTTGGCAATCATTGTCAGAATCGCAACCGAGATCCAAGTCACCTTTTCCACGGGTAACCTGGATGCCTGTGCGACAGTGGCAATTTCGATACCTAAAAAGGTGAGCGTGGCCCTCAATCTTTTCAGGTGCTAAGGTGACACCCAGTTCCCGCATAAGCACCTGAAATGTGGCAAGGAGACGGGTACACGTGTCCAAGCCCTGCTCACCCCCGAACAAAAAGTCATCAAGGTAGTGGGCTACAGACCGGGACCCCGACCTACGAACAAAGGCCCATTGGAGAAAGGTGCTAAATTGTTCAAAGGCCGAACAGGAAATAGAACAGCCAAAAGGCATGGCCTTATCTACGTAGAATTTGCCCTGAAAACAAAAACCCAACAGCTCAAAGTCATCGGGGTGCACTGGCAGTAATCGGAATGCCGATTTGATAGGAGCACCCCGCGACCACACGAGCGTACCATCTGTAAGGCCTGGTCAAAGGACGTATACCTGACCGAGCAAAGGTATCGCATCGTTGACCGAGGAACCCGCAAGGTAAGAAAGGTGGTGAATTAGTTCGAAATTCACCCGGGGACTTTTTCGGGACTAAACCCAAAGGAGATACTTTTAAGTTAGAGAATGGTGGGTCAGTAAATGGCCCAGCAACTCTCATTGCAGCTACCTCCTTAGCTATGCTTTGTGCAGCAATATCCTCATTACCCCTAAGAGAAAGTAAGTTTGGGGCATCCTGAGGCCCCCGAACACCCCTAAAGGGTATACGAAAACCAAACTGGAAACCTTCGAGTAGGTACCTCGCATCATCCCGTCTAGGATAAGTGGAAAGCCATTGTTCCAGCACTGGGACATTAATTGGGGAGGGGGCCTTTTGCATGGCTAGCACCGGCAAAGGGCACTCTGACTGCCCCCTGCCCACTCCTATCTATGCCTCATGACCCACCAGCCCGCGGGCACGCGGAGGCGGCGTGAGGGCCAGAACAAGAGGGACACTCGTGCCGGAATCGACACTGACGCTTGTTGCACACTCTGCTAGCGGAGAAGCTCCAACACAGCAGGCGGGCTGGAACCCCCTGCCCCGCCGACTGGCGGGGAACCTGTGTAACAGCAGCCCGTTGCACGGCATGGCTGCAATGATACCTGTCACCAGGTGCTGGCCGCGTGGGAGTCATATACAAGAGCCACAATTGCTGGCAGGGCTCATCCCACCTCATCTCAGGATGGAGGGCCACTCTCATCCTAAACTCTTCGTCGTAAGCCAACCACGACGGGCCAGGGAAATCAACCACCGCCCGGTAAATATTATCCAGGTATTGTACCATCGGAATGGCCAAGTCAGGCCGGGCCCTCAGGTATACCGCCATATAGATGAGATAGGCCGGCAACCAATTGGCCCAGGTACGTGGTGGCTTACGACGACGGGACAACTCCTTGTCCCTGTCATCCTGTCCCTCCCTCTCTTCCTTGGTGGGCTCACGGTTTAGGAGGGAGAAGATATCCACATATTCCCCACGCCAAATCTTCTCCCTCGTGGCCTGGGATAGATGATTGCCCAGCGGCAAGGAATAACCAGCTGTCGGCAGAGCCGCCGTCGGCACATATTGTATGCGCAGCGGGCCCTGAATAGCCCCCGCAACGCTTGGCATACCCACAGGGGCGGTCACCCCTGCCCTAACCGGGGGGCAATTAGGCAACCAAGAGTTAACAGGGCAGTGTGGATACAACTGCCCTCCCACAGTAACCTGCCGTGGCCATGGCCACTGAACCCCCCCCCCCCAGTGTGACTGGATAGTGTCACTGGTGTACTCAATTGACCAGGATACTCACTCGGTGCACCCCCGTGGGCCGCCCCCACTGGGGGTTCCAGCCCACAGCGGGCATCGGAGCTCGCGACAGATATCGAGCTCTGCGTGCCGCTGCACCCCTGCCACGCCGGACTGGACCCCAGCGGCAAGTCCTGCTGTGTTGGTTGGGTGGGGAGCTGCGAGGCACCAGCTTGGGCTGGCCTGATGCCCTCAAGCAGCTCGGCCCTGTTGGCGGCCCGCTGGAGAGTCGTGGCTGATGTGTGGGCCGGAATTGAAGGATTAGCAAGCCCACCATCGGAAGGTGGTGGGGCAATGCCCATTGATGCTTCCAGCACCGAAATGTGTGCGAGAAGTGCATCAACAGTCTCCAAGCCACCCATGTAAGGTGGGCCGGATGGGCCGGATGGCCCACTGGGTAATTGTTGGAGGGGAAACCCAAATGGGGATCCTGGGCCAGAATTGGGCCATGTCCAATAATCCGGCCCATGTGGGGCTGGAGGAATGGTGGGGCGGAAACCCACACCGGGCCCAAATGGGCCACCGTGCCCCAAGCCGGGAAAAGGCCCTACAGGGGCAGGGATCCCAGAGGGGCCGGCCTGTGCTGGCCCCGACTGAAATCCTGGGCCAGGCTGGCAGGCAGAAGCCTGTTCGCCCGCATTGGTGGCAGTGGGCAAAGCAACCCCACCACCCGGTTGCGGGGGTGCCGCCCGAGCCCTCCGGCCCGGTGGCGGCCCCCTGGTTGAAGAGGGGGTAGGCAGAGCCCTTCCTCTTGGCTGCAGCTTGGCAGCCGGCGCCTTGCGCTTGGGAGCCATGTCTCCCAAGCAGAAGAAAAGAAGCTGCTCCTAAACAATCCCTAGCCAGGGATCCAACTCGCAACCCTTTGCTTTGAGTACCGCGGTATCAATCAGCAAAGGTAAACTCCGTTTGAAAAGAAGAGAGGGGAAGCAAAGAAAACGCAACGGAGAAAACTTGTCTGCTCCATCGCATTCTAAAATGGCAGCTCGGCTGCCTCGTGGCCACCCCTTTTAAAAGGGGTGGCCATGCCCCCTAACTCACCCGAATGTCTGAGTCCGGGTGGGTGGGGGCCCGCAAAGAGCGTGGTGGCCATTTTGGCGCCGCGCTTGCATTTGTTCTGTCTAGAGATGCTGTAATGCAACAGTGTCGGCAAAAGGCTGTTTATAAAAGAGGAAAGGAAAGGATAGCATAGGTTGACTACATGGCAGAGAGCAAACAATCGGTTTTCTGCATTGGTTTAAGTGATCATGCTGCCTAAGGTAGGGAAAAGCTCCAATGGCATAGGGTAACATTTCAGTGTGTATATGGCTCTGGGCTGATTCACATTGGCCTTTATGTCACGTGTTTAATGTAAAAAAAATGTGAATAAGTCTGTCGCAATACTGTAGCATTTCCCCCATGTTTCGCCAAGGGAGCTGTTTAACCAAGGCAGTAGCAAGTTGTAGCCAGGATATCCTGCTATGGTAATAGACCAGTGATGGCAAACCTTGGCATTTCAGCTGTTCTTGAACTTCAATTCCCAGAAGCCCAAGTCACTGTGAATCCACACAAATGGGTTTACTGGAGTGCTAAGGTGCACTCATCCCATCATGGGAGTAGACCATACTGCCAGCAACCCAATGCCGAGTGTCAGGCGGCAGTTAACTAACCTGACAAACCTGAGAACTAATGGCTTGGTGCTGAAGTCCACAGGGAAGGGTGGCCCCCAAGTGGATTAAATCCCACTTGCATCCTTCTTGATGGAGCTTCACCAATAATGGCCTGGGACTGAGGAGGACTTTGTGTGCCAAAAGGGCTCAGGACCACAAAGTGACTTGCGGAACTGGATCAGTGGTACGGGGGTCACACTGCAATGTGGAAGGCAGATGAAAGAACATTGCATTATATTCTCAGGACAGTCTTCATGGCTGATTACCGTGAAGACTGATTGTAATATTCAGATTCTGATATGGCAGAACAGGAAGCAGCAGCAGCAGCAAGTTATAGAAGCCTTATATTAACCCTAACTGGATCCTGGCCAAAGTTTAGAAAATAGCTTGAAAGCTGATCTGAAGGCTGGCAGTATAACAAAGAGAAGTTTCAGAATACTGCATGCGAGTGTTGAGGTAAGAAATGTCTTAGTTGTAGAAGATTAAATTATGACAAGGGACATCTCACAGTTCAATAGTTATCTTCATTTTCCCCTACCTACCACAGAGCCAATTCAATTCCTCCTGTAATTAATTTTTTAATATTAAGGTATTGTAGATTTCATATTTGTTTTTAGATAGTAAATGGCACCGTGGGTGGTAATATTGCTATTTTTAAGGGTTTTTTAAAATTATTTTATATTGGTTTTAACTTGTGTACTGGAACGTGCTTGAATGGGGAAGCCTACATTCACCAACAGAAGAGCTCTTTCACAGATGTTGTTGGCACATGACATCAAGTGACCCTTTGAATCTTCAAAATGTCCTGTCTTCAACAGCCCTGCTTAGCAATTGTAAACTGAAGCCTGTGGAAAGCACTCCATCTCATATTTAGTCTTACTCTTTCTCTGCTATCATCCACCTTTCCAAGCGTTATTGTTTTTTCCAGAGAATCTTGCCTTTTAACAATATGGCCAAAGTAGGACAGCTTCAATTTCATCATTTTTCCTCCAGAGATAGTGCAGGCATCATTTGCTGTAGATCCCACCTGTTCATCTTTCTGGCAGTAAAGGATATTCACAACACTATCCTCCAGCACCATATTTCAAACAAATTTCTTTTTTTCTTGTTAGCCTTCTTTACTGTCCACTTTCACACCCATACATGATGATTGGGAATAGAAGAGTGTGAATGATCTTGGTCTGCAGTAACACTGCCATTCACTTGCTGATCTTTTCTAATTCCTTCATTGCTGCCCTTTGAAGTTTCAGTCTTCTTCTGATTTCTTGGTTCAATTTCTATTTGGATTGATGGTTGGACCAAAGTATACAAATTATTTCACTCTCTCAGTTTGTTCATTAACAGCTTAAATGTTGTGTAGTTCTGTAGTCATCATTTTGTCTTCTTAACATCCAACTGCAGCCTGCTTTGATATTTTCTTCTTTCACTTGCCTAAAAGTCCTTTCAACTCATTGCTTCTATCTGCCAGTAAGATGATGTTATTTTAATGTTTTAAATTATTGATGTTTCTTTCACCAATGTTTACTTCTGCTTAATCTAGTCCAGATTTCCATATGTTATGTTCTGATTGCAGATTGAGCAGATAAAGGAAAAAATGGACCTTTGTCTGGCCCTTTGCCTATAGGAAATCCTTATGTCTCTCCATAATCAGTTCTAACAGTAGTTTCTTGTCCAAAATACATGTTATGCATCAGAAAAATCACATGCTGAGGCACACTTTTTAAAAATACAGCCCATAGTTTATCATGATCTACAAGTATGGCCAGGTTATCCTGCTATGGCAATAGAGTAGCCCATAGTGCCAGCAACTCAACACCAAGAGTCAGGCGGCGGTTAACTAACCTGACAACCCTTGAGGACTAGCAACCTTGGTTGGCAAAGACCACAGGGAAAGGTGATGGTCCCCAAGTGGATTAAATCCCACTTGAATGCATCTTGATGGAGGGAGCAGCTTCACCAATACTGGCCTAGGGCTGAGGAGAATATTTGTAATATGATCTTAAATGCCTGTTCTTTTTTGGAATCTCACTTAAACATCAAGCATTTCTTGCTCCAAATAAAATAAAAGCCTTTTTTTTGCAACACCTTGATCACACTTTGCTTGCATGGGGCATTATAGCAATCATCCTATATTTACTGCACTCCTTGGTATCTGTAATGAATTCCATAAATTGAGATGCATTAAATTTTGTGGATTCTGCTAGCATAATTGGCATAATACGGCCCTTGCAGAGGCCACTTCAGTCGAGAAAGCTCCTGGCCCGTGGGCACTGCGGGCACAGAAATTGGGGGGGGGGGCGGATTAATAATCATAGGGTTGATTCACCCACATATGACCTGACCAGCGATTCTGCTGAGAGAAGCAACTCGCTAACCTCCGTTACGTATTAGGCAATTACTGACTCACAGATCAGCCCAAACTCTAGTGCAAATAGTGGCCATATTTACCTTGGTGTAAGCCCCGAACAATGGATTTCCCCTGTCAGTGTTTGCCTTAGTTAATTAACTTCCCCAAGAGAGGTTCTCAATTAACCCGGGTAAATGGGTGATGTGATTTTCTGTCAGATGACGATTCTACCATACGCAGCCTTGAACATAATATATACTGATGGTTTTCCCTCAATAAATCACTGGTCTTTGCTCCATCTTGCCTCGTGTCATTACTCGACCAGTCTCCTCCGGGACCTCAAGGGCCACTTCACGGCCCCAATCCAACATCTGGTGACCCGCGACGTGATCCTACTCGTGAGTAAGCGATCAACACGGTCCGGTTCTACGCTAGAACCGTGTCCAATCACCCCGGAGGACAGCGCGGCAGCCCCAGTCGGAAAGCCATCCGATTGGGAAGACAGCTGCGTGGCGAGGCATCTCAGAGAGGCATCCTACAGCTTGCTCCGGCTATCGCGGCGGCTTGCAGCACAGAACGCGTTCCGCTCAGGGTCGGCTGTGAACCCCTGACAGCGCAGAGGCCACTGAGGGCCCGTGGCGGCAGGCCACGCTCCGAGCTCTACCCAGAGATTCGTCACGCAAAACCTATTGCCTGAACTACAGACGCGTCAAATCGTCCCGAGAAGGAGACTTCAAAGGACCCGGCAGGTAATATGGGGACTTGTCCTCAGCGGCAACGTCCGCCCGCTAGTCAAAGAATTCATGAGGATGAATTCAAAATCCTGGCCAGGGTATATCAGATAAGCTTTCACAGTGGAGAACTAGCGCGGCTTTTGGTGTTCTTGAGGGAACTGCCTGCTTTACCCAGAAGTAGGTACGTTATCCCTTCAGCTCTGGGATCAGATAGGAGTCTGCATTCAGCAACCCCCGAAAGCTCCAGAGGGCATAATTCGCACATGGAGCAAATGTAGGAAACTCTCAGCAGAGGAAGACCCAGTCCGGATAGAGACCCAGAAACCCCCAGCGCAGTCAGAACCATCAGCCCCAAGGAGTCTCTATCCGTCATTTCAGCTTAAGCAGGGCAGTGTAGGGAGCGTTCCCTCAGTGACAGCTGCAGACGTCACTGAAGGAATTCATGGCATGAGAAGCCCTGGCGCTTCTCTGACAGTTAAAAGTTCCCTGCCAATTAAGAACTCCATTCAGCGCATGGGTGAGGAAGATCCATTCACGGGGAAATTGCCAGTGGCACAATTAGCTAGCGCCCAACTGCTGTGTTCAGCCTATCTGAAGGCAGACACACGTTCAGGCAGGGCTGCTCAGCGCCCACTGCTCACGGAAATCTGCATGGCCCCTGGCCACGCAGGGCTCCAGAGCAGACCCATTACCACACTCAGGCGCAGAGCAGTGCCAAAACCCCAAGGCGCCTGCTTCCAGTGTGGAAAAATGAGACACCTTAGAAGAGAATGCCAATCTAGACCAGGCAGATCTTCAGGAGGTTGTCCGAATACCAAATGGCCACGCTGGCACTGGAGCGTGAGGCAGCACCGAGATCCGGAAATCTGGCCCAGGCTAGAAAGGAGGCAGCCATCGCCCTGGATATGCCAGAAGAACCATCCCAGCAATAGCACCCCGAGCTCTCCCAAGGCACAGGCAGAACCTACTTGTCTCACCTTGGAGTAGCCCAGAGAAACTCACCCCTAAGTAGAAGCACCCAGATGGCTGTGATAGCCAGCTGTGTATAAGCCATCTCCTCATGTGTAGGATAGAACACTGCAGATCAGGGGAGGAATGTGCGAATGCGTAAATAAATGTGTGTATGCGTGGTGCACCACTAAATGTGTGACTGCAAGAACTGTGTATGATTGCAAAAGCCTTGTCTCTATGACCACAGTATGCTTGAAAAAGTGTTCCTTGTGTGTAACTGCGTGGTAATGTCACTGTGAAGTATGTGTTAAACAATTTGCACTCTGTTCATGGGCAGGAACTATTTAAGGTTTGAGAAAGCATGGTGAACAAAGCACCTTTGCCTTGCCTGCTTAGCAGCTTAAGGGCAGCGAAAGCAGGAGGGGGGGAATCCTAACCTGCAAAAGGGCAGGGTGACCCCCCCTTCTTCCCTTGAGACTTTTTTCTTTGTCAAAGGATTAAGCCACTCTTGGAAACTGGTTTTGCAATCCATGCCACTCAGGAAAACAGATTTTTCTTTTCAGAAGCGCGATCTGAAAACAAAAATCACTTCTATGAGTTTTCCTCACTAAATCATAAACTATGGGGCCCCTCCCTACGTCTGTGTTCCTCAATCCCCCATCTCTGTGTTTCAAGGTGTCTGAATGTCTCTTAGCGTCTTGGAGTCACGTATCTCACTAGGAATGAGAGAATTGCATTGTCTTCATGTGTGTACTGTGTTATCATCTTGTAACCTCGGTTCTCAACCCTTTAAAGTCAGGGGCCAAGTTCCGGGGCCTCAGGCAGCTCTGGGGGTCCGGACAGTCATCCTGCCCTTCCTTCGCCGCACAGCCCTTCTTGGCTTGGTGGAGGTAGTGGCAGAGCCACGTGGGCCGCATCTGGCCCACTTACCCACATCTGGCCGCGGGTTGAGAATCCTTCTAACTCTCCTTCATTCTCTTAGGAAAGATACTGTTCTGGTATTTTGACTTTAATCTGTGTAAAGTAACTCACTCATTGTACCCCTTTCACAGGAAGAAGCACGCAAACATTCTTGCGCTCTGTATATTCAGAAAATGCTTAATCGTTACCTTTTTACAGGAACAAAACTCCTCTCCAGGCCTTAATAGTATTCCTTTCTACAGCCTTAAATTCCTTCCTTTCACAGGTCCTGAGTTAATTACTGGTAGGGATTTCTTAACAGGAGGACCCGGTTGTCTTAATTACCTGACCTAATCTGATTTCGTTATGATAAGAGTTGTTGCATTCTCATTGTGCTAACTTCTGACTTGTCTTTCCTCCTTTCCTCCTTTCGCCAGTGGAACTCCCTGCTGGAAATGTTTAACTTGTGTGTCTTTTCATTTTTGTGTATTATTTCCTTACAGCTGGCACGTCATAGTTGGCTTGTTTTTAATAAGTCTTAGGTCATTTTAAGTATGGCACCTGGCCCACAGCACCCTCTCTAATGAGCAGACACATTTCGCAAACTCCAGAGCACAGAGGAAGGATTAGTCCCTGAGCTCCTGAGAATGTGCAGAGTGCCACTCATTAGCCAGGACAGCCTAGGAGGTCACACTTTCAATCAGATACAGGCATTTTCAGGCCACTCCTTCCTTTTTTGCTGCTAGTCTAAGCACAGGCAAAAGGCTAAGCCAGCATCTGGCACCCTTCTCCAGTAAAAGTGTGCACGCACGCCATGGGCGGATGTGCGCAGGGGGGCCTTCATGAGGAATTTACCCAAGGGACGCCTGGTGCGTCATGCGCCAAGGTTTGCCATAAGACCCCAGACTCGTCTCACTTCAAACGCAGACAGTCACCTTGTGTGGATTAATGTCAATGGTTCCCCTTCGGGGGGCTAGGACAATTTTCACTTATGGGGGTCGCACATATTAGGTTCTTACTTGGCGGGAGGACCAAGCTTGGCACACGCTCCTGACTCTTCCGCAAGCGGGCAGAGTTGGCAGCCGTGAACCTCGCTTTGCGCACCTTTGCCAAAGAACGCTTCAACATAATTACTGACAGCCAGTCTCTTAGGAATTTGCTTCACAGTCTACCGGGAGCATACATCACTCCCGCGATAGACAAAATTTGCTAAGTTTGTTTCTCACAACTCCATTTCAGAGTCATGCATCCTTTCCTCAGAATGCCAAAGCACTTGCAAGGCAGTTCAACCTGCCACTTTCACAAGCCCAAGGCATAGTCCGTTCCTGTCTGCATTGTGCAGGGGCACCGGGGGGGGCCCTCGTGGGGGGTCAACCCACGAGGGACAGAGGCCAACCAGGTGTGGCAAATGGACTCACACATGCCCCACATTTTGGCAAATGGCAGTACATGCACGTTTGCATTAATACCTTCCCACAGTTTGTTTGGGCAACAGCACAGAAGGGAGAAACGGCTCCCCATGTGGAGCAGCATCTCCTTTCCCACGGCCAAGGGCGAACCTCGGCACATGAAGTCCGATGACGCCCCAGCTTATAGCTCCAGGCAGCTGGCCGCCTTCAGGGCCACCTGGGATATTAAGCACACCTTTGGTGTTCCGTACAATCCGCAGGGACAAGCGATTGTAGAACAGGTCTGTCGGACGCTTAAGTCCTACATTGACAAACAAACAGAAAGGGGGGAACAACATCCCATAGTCGCACAGCAATTGCTATCCTATAAGTGCAAAAACCAACTAACTCTTTCAGAATTTTTATCTCCCAAACAAGTCTCTTCCCCATGCAGGTCCCAGAGGCCAGAATCAGACCCGGATGCCAAGTTCGGCTATTGCAAAGGATGGCACCAGTTACTGTCCTGGATGTCATCAGCTCTTCCCTTATGACTTACATCTCCAAAGACATTCTATGAACATTTTGCATACTCAGTGCTACTTCTAAGGACCATGCTTTTCCACAAAACAAGACTTTTCCAAGCTCAAGTTACACATGAAACCCCACCAAGAAGGGAAGCCTCATCTTCAAGAAGCTGCTGAATGTTTTCTATTGCTATTATCTGTAGTTGCTCTTTATTTATTCATGCCTTGTACAATGCTCCAGTTGGGATTTGCAAGGGACACTTGAATTTCTGTATACGTAGGGTCGTATATTGTTAATAACGGCCAGCTTCCACCAAAGGAAGCCAGACCGGCCCATGTTTGCACCGGCCCATTGCTTGCAAAGATTGAGCACCCAGTAGCCGGTAATCCCCAGCTTATTTTCACACCTCCCCATAGGTGCTAGAAAGACATTTGCACAACGCCAGAAGTTGCAGAGATAGCTTAGAATCACCCCAGGTCACAGTAAGAGATCAATGACACACCTCATTATCTTGCCTTACTACAGAAGCAGTCTGGATTCAGACCCACATCTCTGAAAAACCAGGCAACAGTCAGTATATTCAGCGTGCCAGGCTTAGCCATAGGCAACGCTCGGAGAATGAATTGGTCAATTAGCTTGCGCTTTTGCAAGAGCCATTAACCACACCTCCTTGGCAATAGCGCTGCTCAACCAGGAGCAGACAGAGCTTCACCATGCCATACTGGATAATCAAGCAGCTATCGATTATCCCCTGTTGTTACATCATTTGGGTTGCGAATCTGTTCACAGCATGTGTTGCTTTAATCTCACAGACAACACACGTAAGGTGCAGAGCCAGCTCACGGACCCCCACACCCTAGTCAAGAATATCAAGGAGGATTCTTCATGGGGGTGGTGGGATTCCTTGTGGTCATGGCTCCCATGGGGATGGCTTCAGATGACGCTCAAGGTGATTGTGGGGGTGATAATACTGGGCATAGCAGGATGCTGTTTCATGCAATGTATTCCCTCGCTGCTATCGAGATGCCCCCCGTGGGGGGAACCCCGAAGCGCCGTTCCCGTACATCAGCTGATGCCCCTCTTGTGCAGGGTCGCCTGTCAGGTCCATAAATAACAGAAAAAGGGGGGATGCAGATTCCGCTAGCATAATTGGCATAATACGGCCCTTTGCAGAGGCCACTTCAGTCAAGAAAGCTCCTGGCCCGTGGGCTCTGCGGGCACAGAAATTGGGGGGCGGATTAATAATCATAGGGTTGATTCACCCACATATGATCTGACCAGCGATTCTGCTGAGAGAAGCAAATCGCTAACCTCCGTTACGTATTAGGCAATTACTGACTCACAGATCAGCCCAAGCTCTAGTGCAAATAGTGGCCATGTTTACCTTGGTGTAAGCCCCGAACAATGGATTTCCCCTGTCAGTGTTTGCCTTAGTTAATTAACTTCCCCAAGAGAGGTTCTCAATTAACCCGGGTAAATGGGTGATGTGATTTTCTGTCAGATGACGATTCTACCATACGCAGCCTTGAACATAATATATACTGATGGTTTTCCCTCAATAAATCACTGGTCTTCGCTCCATCTCGCCTCGTGTCATTACTCGACCAGTCTCCTCCGGGACCTCAAGGGCCGCTTCATGGCCCCAATCCAACAAAATTTAAAGTGCTTTAATATGATGCTTGATATGTAATCACATGGCAATGCTTTGCTTAGCTTTGGCTCAATTTGGGGTTCAATTCTAGCTGCCAGCTAGAATCCATTTTGAAGTTGTCTGCTTCATTTTAGCAGACACAGCCTTTCTATGCTAGAGAAATCTCTTTTGCTAGCTAGTGGCAAACACTGTACTCTGGAGAGTCAACAACTGGGAAGAATGCAAACTGTAACACCACGTTTGGGTTATGGGGTAAAAGTCCCGCCACCAGGGAATTTCCAAGCCAAGATATGAAACCAGGTGCAGAGACCTGAATCATATCATTGGGGTGTTATCATTGACGCATGGACCATGCACATTGAATTTCAGAGGTTCCTATGAAAGCCCTATAAAAGAGGCATCTTAAGGTAAACAAGAGGGGGTTGTTCTAAAAGGGAAAAAATGAAAATGATTCTGCTGGCCATGCTGTCTGACTGAACCACCAAGCTATTTTATGCTATGGCCGGCTTCACTGCATAATAAGTGCTTTTTCTATACTTTCTATACTTGCCCCTTGCCTCCTTAGAGGAGATCCTTACCCAGGCCATGCTAACCGGACTCGTTACCATCTTCCTTTCTTGGAATTTGGAATGTATATTGAACACTGCTAGTCTGTGGACCATTGTTTTGCCTTCCATATTTATTGGCATATTGGTGCTATGATTTTAACCGATACAGTCTCTGTAGCTTGAAATAATTCAATTTGTATTCCATCTGCCCCTTGTGATTTATTTCTTCCTCGGTCTTTCAAGGTAGCTTTTATTTCACTTTCTAGAACTGTAGATTCTTTATCGTTGTATTCCTATTCAAAGGAATATCTCATCCTTTCATCTCTTCTACATAGATCTTCAGTATATTGTTGTCACCTCATCTTTATTTTCTCCTGGTTAGATAGTGTGCTTTCCTATTAGTCATTCAGCATTCCTATTCTAGGCTTGAATTTCCCTTTTATTTCTTGGATCTTCTTTAAGAGATCTCTTGTCTTCCCATTTTTGTTCTTTTCCTCCATTTATTTGCAATGCTGGTTGAAATACTTCTCTTTCACTCTACTGAAAAATCTGCATTCTTGTTTCTGACCCTATTTCTGTCACTTTTTACTTTTGCTTCATGCCTGTCCTTTATGCATCCAAGTGTTTATTCTATTATCCATCTTAGTTTTTCTTTAAAAGAATTGTATGTTTGCATTCTTCCCTCATAATATCTCTGGTTTCAATTCACAGATTTTCTGGTTCGTGGTCAATTGAGTTTAGTGATAGGAATCTGTTTCTAATGTGGACTTTACATTCTTCAGGAATGTTTTTTAAATTATATTTTGGGACTATAATTTTTTTCTGTTATTTTTCAGCTTTAACTTAATGCTGGATTGTAGCAATTTGTGATCAGTACCACAATCTGCTCCCCATCTTGTTTTAGGATTCCAGAGGACTGGAACAGCCTGGTTGCCACCATGTTAAAGATGTCATCTGAGATGAAGGTTCTGTAATGCTCCACCAGCCGCAGGGCTTCCTTTGAAGGCTGCCTTACCATTTTTGGGGATTTTTGAATTGACTTTTTCCTGTAATACCTTGCAGTAGAAAACTGAAAAGGAAACACTTCCTAATAATCTCTGTTTCATAAACTCTTCTTTAAAGGCACTAGCAATAAAATATGCAATTTATATCAACTTACTGTCAACTAAGTATTAGGTGTCCCTTTCTTTTTCAAATTTCATAGTTTCTAATGTCAGCATCAGGAATTACCCTAATGGTAGTTTTGTTGAGATATGTAGTTGCTCAATAAAAGTTGGACATTATAAGGTTTGAATTGTTTGGAAATTCCCCCTAGCTTCTCCTTATGCTCAGTTATTCTCAACCGAAAATAATTACTCAGACCAAACGTATGAGGTAAAAGAGAAAAACGTGCTTATTCTCTGTATGTTCAGAATCTAAACAGGTTGGTTTCAGGAACATTAGAAGAGGATGGAGATTTAATTTAGTTACACATTTAAAAGGAAGAAGGGTTTCCTCCATTACAGCTGTGTTCAAACTCATTGCATCTCCCACAAGAACAAATGGCCAACTGCTCCAAACAAGCAGGAGACAAAGATAAGTCAATCACATTTCAAGCAGAAACATAGGAGCTCTTTCTGATTAGTTAACAAAGCAAAGATGCAAGCAAGCAATTTAGTCACCTGAACAGAATCTCCCTCTTCCCAAGGAATATGTGTTAACCCTTTGCATGCTGAATTGCCATAACTACCCAAGCTATTTGAGGGCTGACTGAGCTGAACCTAAATCTTTCTCAGCTTAGCTACTGTATGTTGAAAATTACTTAGAACTACCTTGACCATGGTTTAAGTTTGTGCTGGGATAGTGGCCATAAGCAGTGATGGGCATGAGCCGGATCGGACCAGTACGCGCATACCGGTAGTAAAAATGACTAGCCCCTCCCATATCTCTGCCCCACCCACCTCCTCCTCCTCCAAGAAGAGGCTTCAAAGGGGGCTGGCTCCATTTCCCCCTTTGTCCAAGGTTTTTCCTGGGCTCCATTTCACCCCAAAGCACATCCCCAGCCACTCCGGAGAAGCTGGGGATGCGCTTCGCTATGAAACGGAGCCCTGGAAAAGCCTTGGACAAGACGGAAATGGCTTCAGATGTTTGCTATAGAGTGATTAAAATATAAGAGGCTTCTATTTTCATAGCTCTATAGTGAAGAGCAGTCACATGGCCAACAGGCCACACCCACCCAATTACATGGCCAAACCCACAGTGTGGTAGTGAAAGGCTGAGTTGGGAGAAGGTGAGATCTGTCATAGTTCACTTCCTCTCTTTCTATGCCCCTTTTTTGGCTATTGTGCCAGCTGATCTTGCCAGTATAGCTTTTTTTGTCAAGATATCCAGTGTAGTGTAGGCAAATTTGAGAACAACCCCCCACATGGGGATTGTGGTGGCTTCCGCCCTCCCCAACCCCACTACAGCCAGTGTATCATTAAATTTGGATTGCCCAGAGATAGTTAACATAAACTACAAGCAAGAAATTGCAAGTAGATAAATAGGTACAACTGCGATGGGGGGCAAACAGTGTTTCATGTCTAGTTATGCCTGCCACATGTCCATGGAAACACCTGCAGACACAGACAGCATTGGCTCTTTGGCTGTAAACAGAGATGAGTACTGAACTCTATAGTTGGATACGACTGGCTTACAATCAAGGGTGACCCTTGACCACTAGGCATGGCATGGGTGTGTTATCTTTTCTGCATGGCCAAAACCCAATAACTCCCTATCCAAACAGAACCAGATAACAACTGAAACACAAAACAGGCAAACTTTATTTTCAAGGCTTGAATAGAACCTAAACAATGCTAGGCTGGTTGACTGACAGTCATTCCATTTCTGTAACAATTGCATCTCTTCTAACCTTTTTTTGAACTTTCTCCAATGCTCCCTTTGCTTTGCAGATCATTCAAACCCCCATGCTCTGTCTCCTTCTCCTCTGTCATCCAACTCTCAGCAAAAACAGCAGCAACAACATATTTCTCCTTGCAGTTGGGCACGCTACTCTTTAATCTCCCCTGTAGCATTTTCTTCATAGCCAAACTAGAGAGTGGACACCACTGCTGTCTGTCGCACGAATTGTTTTGAGAACTAGAGAGAAACAACATACAAAGAGGGGTCAAGATTGGCAGACATATCTGCATGTCACACATCAATGTGCTATTGGTAGTCCAATCCAGAGAGAAAAAGAGAGAGAGAGATATCTCTCTTTTTGGACCGGTCATTCTAGTCGCAGAATTCTCCCAAGAACTCTGCAAGTAGGAGAGGAGAAACCAGAAGACAAAAGAGATATCTTTCTAATTCCCTTTTGTGCTCTCTCCTTGTGTATCAGCTGCAAAGAAAAAGAAGACCCCCACTGACTCACTGCTTCCTGAGAATTGCCCCAGTGTTCTGAGGAGTGTAATTTCACTACCCATTAAATTCTATAGGAAGCATATATAACTGGATTACTCTCTGCATAAAGCAATTATCAAATATACACAGGTCCTTCTCACAGGAACATGTATATCAGGGATTCTCAATCTGCGGCACACGGAAGGATGTGTCCCGTGGAAGTGACATGTGGTGGAGGAAGGGCAAAGTGGCAATCTGGCCCCCAAAGCTGTCTGAGGGAACATGACCTGGTCCCCGGCTTTAAAAGGTTGAGAACTCCTGATGTATATATACATCCACAGCTGCCTGCATTCATACTTTCTGCATGTCTCCCTTCCTCGCTGCCTTTGTATTTTGGCTTCCCTTCCTACAATGCTGTCAAACAGATGTGTGATGTTTGCAATGCATTAATATAGGAGCTTGGCTTAAAAGTAAAGTAGTTTCTTTGAGTTCTTTGAGTTCTTGGGCAGAGCTAATGAAGCCTGGGAAATGGCCTTAAAGGCAGATATTAGCTAGTTTACTTTGAATGTAGTCATAACAGGCTGAAAACTGTGAGAACGGGACTAAGATGACAGACATTGTCTGCTGTGTTTTAATTGCTTTAAACCTTGGAAGAGGAGGGAGGAGTGGAAAAGATGTGTCTTGATTATATTGGAATAGGAGAGAGAAAAGGCCATGATTTGCCATGCCTGAGGATCGCTTGCCAAAATGCATGCTTGTGAGTAAACAATAGCAAAATGTAGTCAACTGTGTTAGCAGGCTAGGCTAGGCTAGGCTAGGCCAGGCCAGAGAAATATAGCTAGATATGTTTTTCTTGTTTTACACAGGGAAAGGAGCGAGCAACATGTTTCTATTTCCTATCTTGTGCCTGATCCTGAATTTTCCTAAATAAACCTGATTGCAACCAGAAGAAGTCATATTTGTTTCTTATAGAGCTAAGCTGGCGGGAGAAAGTCCAGTTCCTTTCTTTCATTGGTAACGGTACATTAAATTAATCAGCACTGCAGGTTCTACCTGATCTGGCTGGTTTGTAAGCTGGTTGGCTTGATTGAAACCTGTCATAATTTCTCTAGCCAGGAGGAGCACCGCAGGTACTCTAAAGCAGCTCAAAGGGTTGTGTGGGCTTCTGGAAAGGGTACAGATCTCTGGAAGGTGAAATGAATCCTATGATAGTGGGATAAATGCCAACCTTATCCTTACAATGTTTTCCCAAAACCAACACCAGGATGTTGTATTAATAATAATAATTTTGTGTCAGAAATTATTCTGGGTTGAAAGGAGTTTTGCTGGAGAAACTCCGCTCAGGGAATGCCCAAATGAAGCTCCTTTCATGTCAGAGCTGGGACAAAGATGGGCGCTCAATCCATCATACAATACCTGGTTCTCAAACTGCCAACTTGCCAGCCTTCTAGCTAACAAGATGAGTTTCTTAACCACTGAGCCACCACACTCCCAGAATATTATGTTGATGTCATTCTTCAAGTACATCTGTTCCAAAAGGTAACCCTTGAAACCTTGGCAGCAAATTCAGTACATGGGAGATTGCTGGCCATTCAGTGAGAAAGAAATGAGATGAAATTTCTTTAATGAGAGTTTCTCCAGACTGGAACGAACCTCCATGCAGGATGAGGAAAGTATCTTACTGTTTCTTAGGATGGCTGCCCCTATGGCAAAAGCATCTCACATTAGCTGAGCCTTTCATGCTCCCTGCTTCTAGTGCCCAAATATGCAGCCAAGCACATAAACGTAGTGTGGCACCCATTTAAACTAACTGGAAAGGCATTGCAGTTATCATGGGCAAAACACTGAAGTGGGCTTTGACATAGCTCTGTTAGCCTGAGTGTGGGTGGGGAAGCTACAGCGACAAACTGCAGAAAAAAATTGATACCCTCTGTTGAAATGTGTGCCTTTTTGCCTCAATTAAGGTGTCCTGCTCTGCAGTTTCACTACAATAAATACTACATAAGTGAACATCTGAGGCTATAACATGGGTGTGTAAAAAAAGGTCCCTCTACTCCAGGGGTGCACAAAATTTTTGGGCTGTGGGCCAGTCATGTGATTCAGTGGGCCGGTCACATGGTTCAGCAGGCCGGTCACGTGGTTCCTCCCACTCAGTGATGCACTGCAAAAAATTACTACCTACTCTGTGGGCTGGCCAATTTTGTGGGCGGGGCCAAATATGTGGCCATGGCCAAACATCCTGCATTATGGGCTATGGAGGTGGGTGTGGCCAACCAGGTGGGCATGGCCTGGGGGAATTTCCGCTACCAGTTTTGCGGAACCTGACAGAACCTGCTGCAGTGCATCACTGCTCCCACTGGAAGTGGAAGTAAAATGTGCCTTGCAATCTGTTTTGAAACAGGATGAGATAGATTTTAGGCTGCCATTTTCTCTGCTTAAACCAGAGGATGCTCAAACTACACCCCTGCTCTACTCTGTAACCTCTCAGTCACAGGTTGCAATTAAAAATGTCCTGTGGAGGTACCTGGAAATTCACTTACCCAGAAACCCCCCTCTGCTCCCTGATTCTGGCAGTCTGTGCCTGTGTCTTTTTGTGTATGTCTGTTTAGAATCCAGTCCTGGTTCAAAGATCTGTCAGCTTCCCAGCCATTTTTCATACTAATATCCCGGCATTCACACCCAGCAGCCCAAGCAGAGGTGGGAGAAGGGGATGATTATGCTGCTTCCATCCTTCTCCACTCTCCCCTTCCCCAAAGAAAGCCATTTGCTATCTCTGTTGAAAGGCTGTGCATGTCAGATTACAGCTCCTGGGGGTGTAGCAATTGTCTAGCAGAGCCAATGCACTCCACAGCCTGAGAGAGAGAGAGAGAGAGAGAGAGAGAGAGAGAGAGAGAGAGAGTCATGTGAAAAATGCTCTCATTCCCTCTTAAGATGCTTGGAAGCAGCCTGAGGGCTTTAGCACTGTGCCGCTTTGGTTTAAGTTTCTCTAATGAGGTTTGCCTTCTATTACTGTCAGGGAACATTTTTCATTGTTGAAGCTACTGTAAATGCAAAGCCTTAAAAATGAGTTTCCACTTCAGAACTGACAGCTCAGCTACTAATGTAAAAAAGAGGAAAAAGCACAGATCTAGCTGCCTTTTAGCACAATTAGCCGTTCCAAATGGAGCAATTTACATTGGCACACTTGTGTATCTCCTACAGGGGGAAAATATAATAAAAGTCATTATGCAGGCCAAGGCTTTATCAGCAGCAATGAGGAGGAAAAAAGGCAGGGCCTGAGGGACTCCCCCCTTTCCCCCTATAATTGGAGTGGGAGGGCTACAAGCAAAGCTCTGTCTATTTGTTATTACAAATATCTATGTGAGAGCAGTACCTCTATTTACAGATATGGACCAGTATTCTGCATTATGCATTGTTCTACCTGTTTTTATTCTCTCTCTCTCTCCCCCTCTCTCCCTGTATGTGTGTGTGTAAATGAGAGAGATATGTTGTGGATTAGGTTGTGGCATTTAAATAATCAGAAGAATCAAGAGTTGATGGTGCTCCCATCATAAGGTTATAGGTGTGGTTTCATTGCCAAAACCAGGCTGGAGGCAATGTTAAAATAAATCCAGAGAGTTGCTATAGTCTAAGAATGTATGGAGTTGCCACTGCTTTACCCCTAATCCCCATAAGACATCTTTGCAAATAGCCAATAGCTGGTGTAATTTCCAAGGTCCAGGTATCTTTTATCTAATTAGGATTGGCCCCACCATTTCATGTGCCCCCCCCCCCGGCGTCCGCCACACCAGGAAGTGCCATGTGGCGGAGGAAGGGCAAAATGGCCATCTGGCCCCCAAAGCTGTCAGAGGGAACATGACTCGGTCCCCAGCTTTAAAAAGTTGAGAACTCCTAGGTTAAAAAAACCAATAGGCTGCATCAAGTAACTATTGGTTGGATATCACCCCCACATATGTCCCCTGGAGAGATAGTCTTCTTTTGAAACTGCAAGTTTCTATTTGGCCAGGGAACATGACAAGAGAAAGACCCAGAGCTCTGTACTATATCAGGAAATATGGGTTAAAAGAAAAATGTTTATAGTGTTTGATTCCCCCCCCCCCCCCCGTGATCCGATTAATGTATCACCTTGCTTCTGCAGTTGTATTGTGCAAAGACTACATGGCTCTCTCAGTTCAAAATTTATTTAGCAAAACATGACAAAACAGTGGTCTGGATACATTCATTAAGTTATTGACATGTCAACAATTTTGTCATTAAAGTGCTTTAAATCATTTAAGATGGCAACTCAAACTCCTCCTTCAGGCAGACCTAACTCTGCCAATGCTTCTTCCAGAACACACAATGCTTTAAATGATTTCACTGCTTCCTTCCCTTAGAGCAGTGGTTCCCAATGTGGGACACATGCCCCACAGGGAGCCAATTTGATTTTTGGGGGAGGGGCAATTCAAGAATGAGTTATTAACAGTGATTTCCTCCACATGAATAGGAGTTCACTTTTTGAATAATCATTATATGTCACCGGGGGCGTGGGGTCAAGATTTTAGAGTTGCTTAGGCAGGGCATGGCCAAAAAAAGGTTGGGAACCACCACTTTAGAGCAAACAGTGTACTTTGTCCAGATTTTGATTTGATAAGAAGGTAGAAAGAGATAAATTACTAAGACAATATCTCCTCTCATTAGATTCCATTAATGACCATAATCCTAAAGTGATTTTACTCAGGTAAGTCAAAGCATGTATGTCATGGTGGCAAACTGCAACAAATGAACAAGATAGCAGTAATATGCTTTGCCATATGCCTGCTTATCTGCTGGACACATTGATAATCAGCTACAATTCAACACTGCTACTTATACAATTCCACATCCTGTGGAGTAAAACCACAATAGGGGTCTGGTCAATATGTAAATTATCAACTTGGACATTTTGCAAGAAAGCAGATTGAATGGATGGGAATATCAATACCCACAGCAAGGAGAGGGGAGCTGAGTAGGATTTGTGGTGGTGGTGGTTTATAGGATGTCAAACTGCATCTGATCTAAAACCCTACTAGGGTTTTAGAGGTAAGCAAGAGATTTAAACAGTAGTTTTAGCATGATCACACCCATAAATCCAGTGAGTTTCCACAGCTGAGCATGGATTTGAACCGAGGTCTGTTGTGTCCTATTCTACCTCTCTCCACTATACCACACTGGTTCTCCAAGATTTGTGATGAAGAGGGGGATTTGCAATCTAATGAGATAGTGGGGGCATTATGATCAGAGGCTCTGATAGAAAATTTTACTAAAAAAGTAAAGAAGAACCTGTGAGGGCCATGCTCTACATTGCACATAGCCTATCATTAGGTGAGATGCTTCTGTAAGTGCTGAAAATGTATGGCTGCCCAAGAAGAAACTCTTTGCAGTTCCCATAATTGGAAAATTAGCTCACTTTGTTTTGTGATTGGTCAATTTGGAGATGCACAGAGTCCTTGTTTGCAAGTATAATTGCTCAGTCACAAATATCTGCTCAAATCACATCAGGTTGAGCACTAATGGAACATTAATGGATCTCAGCTTCTAATGATGACCTCTCTATAATATCCTGTTTTACTCTGACAGTGTCTTCAGAGGTTGCAATGAGTAGCTGTTCACACAGCTATTTTTCTGTTAATTTCTTTCATGTCTAGACCAGCTGTGAAACTGCCAAAAATGAAGCCACCTTTTGGTGAATTAATTCTGCAGTTCCTTTTGCCTGACCTAGTGTGAGAAAGATTAGCTGACAATACAAGGTTGCCGTTACCAGTGTATGCCCAATTGTGGTTTAAAAATACCACAATCTTTAAGGAGGCTCTTTCTGTGTAACCCTCTTTCTGTTAATAAACAAGATATGGTGCAAAGAGTGTTGAACAAGGGTGTAGCGATGAACACATGCACAGGGATGTGGGTGCAAGGAGGCAAGACGACCAAACAAAGGATCCCTGCCCATATTTATTCCTAAAATCCTAAACTCCCACGTGCATCAGGCAATCACATGGTTTTTTACAAACTACAGATTGTGCTATAGCAAATAACAATCAATCTTTCCGGGGTATAGGTAAAAGCATAAGAAGGCATACACTTTATTATCTGGTGTCAGAGTGTCTGGGCTTGCCTGACCTAACCTTTCACATACAACATGTCACCCAGGCTTGGCATCTGGTTTACACAAACAGGTGCTTTCAGGAGGCCAGACAATTAGATAGAGGGCTTCAAAGAGGCAAAGGAATGCTTGTACCATCTTCCACCAGGCAGCCATTAAGAAAGAACTCTTAATGTTATACTGGACCATATTAGTCCAGCAATCCCCTTTCAGAAGGGTATAGAAAACTTAAAAGCAGTTACCATCAAACTAATATAACCTTATTTTCCAACACAAGGGAATATATATGGTTGGGGTTAAAAAAAACTGGGACATCCTACTCACTTCAGGGACTGCAGTGGGTCAAGTGGCTAAGACGCTGACTGGAAGGCAGAAGGTCAGCAGTTCGATTCCCGAGTACTGCAGGATGGAATGAGCTCCCGTCTTTGTCCCAGCTCCTGCCAACCTAGCAGTCCGAAAGCAAGAAATTGCGAGTAGATAAATAGGGACCACTTTGGTGGGAAGGTAACAGCATTCTGTGCACTCCGGTGTCTAATCATGCCTGCCACATGACCATGGAAATGTCTGCAGAAGCAGACAGGGCTGGCTCTTCGACTTTGAAACAGAGATGAGTACTAGAGTTGGATATGACTGGCTTTCGAGCAAGGGAAACCTTTACCTTTACTACCTACTCACTTCAAAAAAAATTTTGTCTGGGGTACCATGAGAAGAAACTAGCTAGATTTGGAGATCGGGCTATAGAGCAAGAATCTGAGAAACTAACAGTGGCCCAGTTAGTTTCTGAGGCATGTGAATTCAATAATATCACCCTGATCTTGGTCTGCCTGCTTTAGTTCCCTGTAGGCTTCTGTGCCCAATTCAAAGTGATAATGTTGACATGCAAAATCCTAAATGGTTTGAGACCACAACAACTGTTGGAGCATCTATCCCAAAGAATTGTTACCTGTGGCAACCATTCCTCTTAGGTCTTACTGTTACAGGTAGCTACACCAACGGAATATTTCAGCTAGGAAGTGGGTTTTCTCAGTTTGACCCCAAATTTGTGGAACCCACTTATCTCAGATTAGTCAAAGCAGAGTTTATTTTAGAAAAGCCTTTATTCTCCATTGGTGGTAAATGTGGAGTGATAAACAGTGGGGCTCAAATTTTTTTTACTACCACACTGTGGACATAGTATGGTGGGTGTGGCCAGGGAAAGCACCCACATTAGGACTACTTTATTTCAAAACTTGGATGGGTGGGGCCAGCCAGAATTTCTGCTACCAGTTCTGGCGAACTGATGAGAATCTGCTGATGCCCACCACTGGTGATAAACTTCTTCTGAAACCTCTATATCTAGGAAACCCTGGAAGGAGTCACCATAACTCAGAATTTACTTGCTGGCACATTGTTATTATTATGGTGAGAGGGTCTGTGGGATTTTAAACCATATTTACTGGTTAGAGGCTACCCTTGTAATCAATACACTTCAGGAAGGCAATTAAATAATGGATATGAGGATGTTAGAAAGCCAGGGGGAGAGAGGAGGTCAAAGTAAGTTCATGAGCAAACTGTGATTTGAGCACCTTGTGCTTCTGGGATGACGTGCTTTCCTTGTTTGGACCATCAACCAGCCAGAGATGAAACTGAGTGGGAGGGCGAGCAAGGGATTTAAATAAGGAATGTGCAAAAGGCAGTGGCAGATGTAATGGCGAATAGCGTATCAGTTATTCCAGTGCTTCTGATGGTGTTAGTTCCCAACACTTCTTTAGTGTAAGGGACCAAAGACAACGAAACAGCCGAAGGGTTGGCTTAACACAGGTTTATTGCATGATGATCCGGAGGAACATGTGGTAATGGCGGATGGGTAGCTCAATATATACAGCTGGCTATACATTTGAAAGTGGCTCGTCGACAGACTATTGGTTGCTGCCTGCGTGACGTCGTAGCAGGTCACGCCCTTCTTGTCCAGGTGAAGAGGTGGCGGGAATCTTCCCGCGCTGCTGATCCAGGTGAATCTGAGCCATGAGAGCTGGACGCTCGCTATTGCCATCTAGTCCCCTTATCAGGTTTACATTGATACAGCTGAAGGTTATAATGTTGCACACAGAAAGGTTACATTGTTAAAGGCACAGCTTTACAGAACACAACAACTTCCCATTAAATTCCAAACTAAAACAATTCCATGTCACACTCACAGAGCATCTGAATTTTTCATGAGCTTAACAACTCTGAGGCAAATGAGTTCCCCCTCAACAGTAGGGACTGTGGCTCAGTGTTGGCGGCTCCTGGTTACAGCTGCGCCGCTCATATAAGTGCAGAGCAGACCTCAGAAGCTGTCATTTTCTCACAGTCAGAGGACTGCTCTTCCATTGTCCCCTGCCTGTTCCCTTGAGGCTGATGTTGGCTTTTCACACCACACAGCCCAGGGAAGAACGTCACAACAGAATCACTGATACAGATATGCTTGTACACAGCGAAAGACAAAAGGCGCTGCTTCACACTTGCCTCTGAGTACACAAGTGGTACAGTCACACTACCAATTTTAAAAGAGGCATTGACAAGCCCTGTGTGGGGAGAGTGACAAAGATAGGGCCTCAGCATCTGATCACTTATTCTTCCAACAGTAAGCACCTGTATTTTCTTCCCATTGTTGTTTCATGCTGGATTGCAAGATAATTACCCCCTTTCTCAAACAGAATTGCATGTGCATTTTGGTGCATACTTCTAATGAACTCACAATGCTAATTATGTTGTGAACCACCCAGAGAGTGCTCTAACTGCTATGGGGCAGTATATAAGTATAATTGCTGTTGCTATTCCTGTTGCTTTTAATGTATTTATATATTTTAATACATTTCCCCCATTGGCTAAAATGTATTTATGCACTTTTTTCCAAATAGATGTGCATGTCTGCTTGTCTGAAATTTAGAGGAAAAATGAAAATTATCCAGCACTTTTGCTTTTATTTTTAGTGGTGTATAACTGACAATCATGTGCACATTTTAATATCAAAAATGGATTCTTTTATTAAAATATTACATTATTGTGCTCTTCCTTCCCATCTCTATAAAGGTATGGTGACAAAGGTCAGAAGAGCTTCTCCATTTTTGGATGACATATTGAGACATCACAAGAGGAAAAAATACTCTGAAAAACTTAGATTAAACTTGGACCACCACAAAACATTAATCTGACCAACATTTCTGACATTTAGCTTTGTCTTTAGAGGAGACATGTTTAAGAGACTTTATCACACCTGTAGTTTGTTTCACAGTCTAAAATCCATACTGTGGTGACTGTCTGTGAGGCTTCTGATACCAACAGCAAACACTCACCAGTGGCAGACCCAGAGAAGAGAAAATAAAACAGGGACTTCATTTTCTGCCCTTCATCCACTGTGACATTAGGTAAAGGAACTCAGTTTGCTTTCCACTGACCTACTTTACCTAAACCATCCCCAGTCATGTCAAGATAAAGCCTGCCAAGTGACATTTCCTCTTGACCTAAGATGCAATCAAGTGAACTTCACACTGAATCTTGATTTTTATGAGTGGGAGCAGATTATTTCCAAACCAGAGAACCAAAATTTACCGCCCTTTATTGTTTTCCCTGTTTCGGGTTGGCCTGCAGGTATCTCAGGGTAAAACCCGAAGAGCTCAATTTTAGAGCCTGGGGAACCTTCCTTGTCATTCCATCTTGAGACAATAAACAGATGATGTAACTGTACAATCCAGTCATCTTCCCTGTCACCTGTTCCCTTTTTATTGAATTTTGTCGGAGGAAAAGACCTCGTAGGTCTCAAAAGTTTCCACAGATGTTTGTGCCTTTGGCTCATCTTATAAAAGTATCACTACAATATAAATTTTGTAATTTGGCATACAGCCAACAAGGCAACCCAGACTTTTATTTCACTGGATTAATTTTTGTCTGTCTCTCTATATCTATAAGGCAGAAAAACAGAGCCCGAGGGCTTGATTAACAAGTTAATGAGTAATGTTTGAAAGCTAACAGCCTTGTCCTTTTGGTTGCTAAAGGAAAACAACACAGGAAAAGATTAGTCTGTCTTTGATCTACATAATACTAATAATTGTGCACCATCAAATCAATTCTGACTTATGACAACTTTTTCCAGGGTTTTCTAGGTAGAAAATACACAGAAGTGGTTTATCCTTCCCTTTTCCTGGGGAGCACCCTGGGTCTGTGTAGCTTTCCCAAAGCTACACAGGCTGTTTCCAACCACAGTGCTATCCAGCCATATGATGACCATTCAGAGGCTGCAACTGGGGCAAAATGCGACTGCCCCTGTTGAGGGAGCTGCACTGGCTGCCAGTGTGCCTCTGGGTGCATTTCAATGTGTTGGTGATTACCTTTAAAGCCCTACATGGTAGTTGACCAGGTTACTTAAAGGACCGTGTTACCCCAAGGACATCTGACCAGAGCAGACTGGAGGGGCTCCCTAATGGTTCCATCAGCTAGAGAGGTTTGCCTCTCTAGCACTGGAAGGAGGGCCTTTTCGGCATCTGCTCCAGCCCTATGGAACCTCCTGGTGACACAGCTGCACCTCCAGGCAGAGCTACTGACCTTCAAAAAAGGCCTAAAAACCTGGCTGGCACAGTGGGTGTGGAATGCTGCCAGTGGGGCAGGCAGCCCCACCCCAACTTATATAAAAGGCTGTTTGGGTTGAAGGGTCTATGGCACCTTGAAGATTTAAAAATGTGTTATGGCACAAGCATTCATGGACTTTAATCCATTTCAGAAAAATGTTTATGTCATCATACAGGATAAGAAATGCTGATGCTCTAACAAATGTGCAAAATTTTACAGTGCCACAGGGCTACTAGGTACTAGGGCTAGTAGGCAAAAGTGGTGAAACTGAAGACCTGCTCACTCTGCACCTTTT
Source organism: Bradypodion pumilum (assembly GCA_035047305.1). Lineage (NCBI taxonomy): Eukaryota > Metazoa > Chordata > Lepidosauria > Squamata > Chamaeleonidae > Bradypodion > Bradypodion pumilum. The sequence continues at coordinate 181,651,710 of JAWDJD010000004.1, read as the reverse complement.
GGCGTGAGTTGGGATTGGCTGCTTGAAGTTGCATGAGGACAGGATAGGAGTTAAAGAATTCTTCCTGCCCCCACCCATCCCCATTCAAACCATAACAGCAGCCTACTGCCAGAAGGGTGAAATGTCTGACAAGCCCCTTCACTGTACCAGCAAAGTGTCAGTCTTCCCTTGATTGGCTGGAGACAACGAGGGCAAGTGAGATAATTTTTCCCAACCCTCCATTGTGCGTATGCATGTTCATGTGCACACCTGAGTGTGCTGTGTGATGATCCCTTAGATCACAGTAAAGGATGTAATTCAACATACACACACTCAGAGGGATGTGTGCAGGTGATTTTGGAGGTCACTCATTCATAGGATTATCATACATTAGATGCAACTTGATGGCAAATAACAACAAGAAGAAGCCTAATTTCTTGACAACACCTGATTCCTGATTCCTATCGTCTTTAAGTAGATGAAGGTCATGCATCTATGCACCAGTTCTGTAGATCCTATCAGTTTTCTTTGTATGATGACCTGTGAGAACAGATTTTGTCGAGGCCAAATTTGACCCCGGATGGAAATATCTTTCCCTAGGCAAAAATGGTAGACACTGGTCCTCTACCTTTAAAAACCAGATTCTAGGTTCTTTGCCAAAAAGTGAATTAAAAGTAATTTCACCTCTGTTTTCATTGAGACATCTTACCACTGTTTTGAAACACATAATGTAAATATAAGCTTTCTTGACAGAGTGCCCATAGGATTTGTATCTGTAAACAGCAAATCAGGTCTTTGAGCAAAACTGGCAGAAGATAGTTACTGGGTTTAAACTGTAAAGATGCTTTTATTTATACTTTGAGGGGGTGACGTATTTCACCACCTTATTGGGCTAACTAGTCAGGCATAGCTTGACCAGTTAAGGGTTGTTTGGTAGGGTAAATTTGGCTGGTGTGGACTGTTTCAGCCTCTACCTTTTCATATTTTTAACTGCTGTGTCAAGCAAGTGTTGTTGTTGTTGTTGTTGTTTACTTTAGCTGACTCATGTAAGTCCATGATACCACATGCATTGCTTTTAAAGAGTAAATGCTTTCATGCCACTTTTTTATTAATATATGCACTCTGACAAATTTGATATAGAATTTTTATATTTTTAGAGAATATTCAGAGGGTTGATGAGAAAAGATAATGAGCCCCCCTCCCCCACCTCAGTGCTTTGAAGGCTGAATGGAGGCACTGTAGTAGACTGTTTGTGTATTGAATGCATTTTCATCTCTTGTAAATTGGTTTTCCAGGATTTTCTTTGTTTCAAAAAAAAATTGCCAGAAGCAACACAGAGATAAATGTGTGTCCATCTTGAGAAATGAAAATTTTCTTGTCAAACTCACTAAAAACTTCCATTTATCAATTGGCCAGATTTTTAAAGAGATATGTAGTGTGAAATTGGTAGGGTCCCTTGCCAGTGGTGCACATTCATTTCATCTCAGGTTTTGTTTTGTTTTGCCTGTTTTGGTCAGAAAGATTTTTCAGATTTTTGAATTGGTATAAACAGCCAAGAAAACAAGAGTAACTAATAAGTAGGAACGTATCAGGGCAAAATGTACTGATCTCAAGCAATGGCTCTACCATACCATTTCAGACTCTCTTGAAGAACATAATTACAATGACTAATGGCAGATCTTAGAAATGGTACTCCAGAATGTCCTTGTCTCAAGGGGTCCTGGCTCTGTGGCAATAGGTCCCTCATTCATGGCAGTTGAGTCATGTTGTAGCTGGCATAGTTTTACTAATTGTTCTTTGTGACCACACAACCAGTTGCCCTTCTCTTGCATTTGGGCCTCCCACAACCTTTCTCCTGTGCCTCCCCTTCCTCCCACTGGATTCTTCCTGAGTCTTTCAGCAGGACAATCCTAGCATGCTCACTGTTCTTCACTTATGCTTCACCCAAACTCATCCCAATTTTCTTCGGTGCTTCCCCATAATGCTTGCACTAGATGAAGCAATCCTTTCCTTAAAAGCATCTGGAGAGAGAACCAGGTGTCCTATGTAACAGCTACTGCTGTTAGTCTTGGCCTTTGGGACTTCAGGAGATCCCTGTCTCCACCTTTGCTTCAGATGACAACTCCTGGTCTTCTATCTCTTTTATGCCCTCCACCTATGTCACATTTGATCCAATGCCCTGTTCCTTCCTTTTCATCCCTCCCGACTGTCAGGATCTTTCTCTATCAGGCCTCTGAGCCTCAGCTACGTAATTATTTTTTCCTAATCTCTCAGTCATTCCTTTGGGAGGGGTGAATGACCAGAGCTGGGAAGGTTCCAACAGCTGCACTGGCTACTTACCAAGACACCTACAAGATGAGGAACTGCCCCAAGATTCTAGAGGTGGGGGAAGATTCCAGCTCTCCCAGCTGTACAGCCACCTGTGAGGATAGGGGGAAAGTCGCTCATTCGAAAGGTGGGAGGAAAAGTGCTCATTCTGCCAGAAAAGGAGCAGCTTTCTGTCCCCAAATTGGTCCTCTGGCTCAAGGCATCCCCATGCTTCACCAGCTGGACTCAGTATTCCCCCCTGGGAGGACGCATACCTGAGATGCGCCCGGCAGGGGTACTCCAAGGGAATCTTTCAACTAACGATTGCGGTGGATTTTGTCTGTGTACTTTGTCCCTGTTCTTTTTCAGATACTATGTTTTGCCTTAATGGAACATTATTGGAAAATAAAAGCTCTTTGTGAGTTTTATATCAATGGAGTGATGTGTGTTTATCAGGCAATGACCAAGTACCATGCTCTCTGCTTCTACACGCTACTAAAACTGGAAATAGCTGCATACTCCCTGTAGGTGACAGGTGGAGTTCATTGGGCTGATCTGAGTTGTGGACTGAGAGGTAACAAAGGTCTATCGAGGGAGAGTGCGGAATAAGGAAAATTGAGATAGCCTGGAGATCAAACCAGCCTCTCTGCCCTAACACTCACGCCCATGACACCGACTTCACCTGAAATTTCAAAGTGACTTACACCTTGCCCCTCCCCAACTTTCCAAACTTTCACTGGACAAGAGTTGTAAGTCCCCAGATGTTGAAGACACGCCTTCTTCTGCTTCCTTTGCCACTTTTCTCCATTGAAGTAGTGAGCAGCACATTCCTGGCAGGGGGAAAAGCATGAGGCAGTGCCAGGCAGCCAGTCTCAGACAGTCCAACACATATTTTTCTGAAATGGCGGGATTAGCATTGCACAATAAAGGACTCATAGTTCTCTGTGACTAATTATTCCAATTGGTTTTCCTAAACAATTTCTTCAAGCTATGGCATCATTTTGGTTAAATCCTGAATTGCAAATGAATCAAATGAATTGGACTGGCCTTTAAAAGGCCCGAATCAAACTGTGTTTGCCAGATTTGGTTCCAAAGTGCCATGGAAATGTCCAAAGAGATTTGGACTGTCACAGCAATTCAGACAACCAATGTAGGTGGGGGGGAAAGCATGCCTTCAAGCTGGCTAAGCAATGAGCACCACTCTCCATTCACAGTGCTTGCTGGGACAGATTGTTTGAGGCCACCAAAGTTATATTGTCCATTATATCACACACAGCTCTTTCTTTCTTTAGCTCTCAGTGCAGTACTTAACAGATCACAGCGCTGATGGGAGTATTGACTGCTGTTAGTCTCCATCCCTCTTCACTTCCCATTGTTTTTTCTTGTGAGGCAGAACAGTTTACCCTAATCCAATATGTTTGATAATTTTTTTTATTGCTTGTGATTGTGCTCAACACTGAAACTTATTATTTTCTGCTGTACCCCATTGCCACTAGTAATTGCTTGGTGTCGTATTTGTCTTCTCTGTGTGGTTCATTTCAAAAAAATTATGCCACTTGTGTGTGTGTGCGTGTGTGCATGCCTTCATTTAAATTATGTAAAGTAGTGAAAACCACACATATTATGATTTGCATTGGACATAGAATTCACATAATGAACATGAAACACAGCAAGCCGTACTATTATTTTTGTTGCCCATTTCATTCATATTTGTGTGAACAAAGAACATCAGCTAATTTCCAGTCTACTATATTGCCTCATTATTCATTCTCTTTCTTGTTCTCTCTCCCTCCTCTCGCACTCCATTGTATCTTATCACTAGTTTCTTCATGAGGTATCTCTGTAACAGGAATACACATACACATGGTATGCCTACAGCCAGAGGGAATCAGGCTGGTTTGCCTTTACCCTCAGCTGATAGCCTGCTTTCCTGTCAGGAAGACTCTATTTGAAGTAGATGATCAGAGGTAAGCAGGAAGTAGTAACACCAGTGACAGGCTCTGAGAAGGCAGAAATTTTGAGTCACAACCACTGATAAAAGGCCAGTCATTCTCTGCAACCACTTTGAAGATGTGATTTCATGCTTAAAAGGTAATACATAAGCCTCAGAGTTGATTCAATTGTACTTTCTTACATAATGGACATTATGAGGGGGTTGTTTATTTCAAACCAGTATTTGTGTCATGTTAAAATTGTACTATGTGCCCAGGTGACTCAGTATATATTTCACTCAGTATACAGTGGTGCCTCATACAATGATTTTAATCCATTCCATGGGGCTTGTTGTTGTACGAAACCATTGCTATACATGCATCGTATAGCGATTTTCCCTATGGGATGCATCGTACAACAATATATATATATATTTTGCTAAGTGGTTTTTCCCACTGAAAAATTGTTGTACAATTCTTTCCATAGGGAAAATTATTATGCGGGACATCATTTCCCCCCAAAACATAATTGTTATGTGATTTCATTGCTATATGGGGCAATTGTTGTATGAGGTTCCACTGTATTTAGAAATGCATTTACCAAGGAACAACAACCTCATGTTTCAACACCAGGGGGCACTGGCATACAGCTACCAAAATAGAGCAATTTACAAGACTTCATCGTGGATGAAAACATCGATTCATATTCCATGTGCCTATAAATTGATTTGAAGAAATACAGCTTTTGGAATTGGGATTTTTAGTCATCTAACCACAGCTTGAGTTGAGACAGAATCCCAGGATATCTATCTGCTTTCAATATAGGTGGCAAATGAGCAGAAGTAAACTGTCAGACCATTACGCCACCAGAAAGCCTGCTGAAGGAGCAGCCCCAAGCATTCTTGCTCAGAATAGAGGCAGCAATACACCAAGGGCAAAAACAGTAGAGGAGGAACAAAGAGTGCTAAATCTTCTGGCAATAACTCCTGCAAGATGCTTAGTTACGGAGGATATGGGGTAAGGTGAGTAAGAGGCCATGAGAGGCAAGAATTTGATGCCGATCCAGAAGCCCAAATCACTAAATACCTTGATAAAGTAATGGTGTTCAATGACTACATGGCCATTGCTATGCTTACAAATCTATGGGGCTAGTTGTTTAAACTCTGCCCTACCATTCCTCCAAATTTTATGAACATAAATGCAAAAACAAAAAAGAAAACATTGTGACCAGATCGATTTTCCAGATCAAGTTAGCAAGAGGGCTGAGGATCTGAATTTCCAAACTGATTGAGATTTGGAATGTGAATCCCGACCCCCACCCCCACCCTCAAGGATCTTGTCTGAAAAACTGAATTGGCCAGGAGGAATCAGAGAACCTGTGCAAATCCCTATTTCAAACAGTTTAAATTTTTTTTATTAAAATTGGGAGAGCTGGAAAAGCAGTTATGTGGGGGGTGAGTTATGTATGAAGAATGTTGTAGGAAAAGATGCATTTTTAAAACATGATTGTACTGTATCTTCAGGGAAAGTCTGGGAATCTTAAAAGTCTGAAACTTTTAGAGGTGAGTTTGTAATAGTTCATTTTTATTCCAATTAATTAAAGACTGTGCATTTTCTCAAACAATACTGACATAAACTCACTGACAAATAAGCAAACAGCCTTCCTGTCAAAAAGCTAATTTGGCAGGGGGCAAAATAGGGCCTTGGCGTGCTACAGATGGTGGGATAAGCTTCATTTCCTGACAGAATGCTCATTTTAAAGCTGTTATCGCAAGATCTTTGGCCAACAACCAGCAGATAATTTTAGTTGTGCACTAGGTTGCTTAAGTGTCTGTCATGAGGTATGCAAAGGTGTGAGAATCTCATTCTATAATAAGGTACCATGGGACTCTCTGTTCTTTCTATCTTGGATAAATAAGAAACACTAGGCAAAAAGAGTTGTAAACTACCTGACAGCTGCTTTTAAGTCACATGTAGTTTTCTCATGATGCCTGGATGAGGATATGCTGGAGATCCTGTGTTATGCACCTGTTGGAAAGCTGCCTGTGCTGAACAAAGGGATATATTGTGAATTATAGAATGCACTAAGATAAAATACATTGGAGCAATCAGAGTTTATGGCATGGATTCTTCTTTCCCTGTTCACCTACAAAAGGGTGCAGTATTCTTGTGGTCTCCAGTTCAATTGTTCGTGTGTACTGTATATGTAAGATGTTTTTGCTGTCCCTTGTATCTGCAGGATATGCTCCAAGACATACAGTGGATACTTGAAACTGCAGATAACAGCAAACTCTATATTTTACATTGCAGGCAGTGGTATCTAGTGGCCAGATCTGACAATACAGCATAAATATACAAATATATTATGTATTTCCAAATTTTTTCCAGTGCTTTTAGACCCATAGATAACTGAAACCATGGATACTGAGCCTACAGATATGGGTGCCACTAAGGGTTTTGAGCAGATAAGCATCAGTATTATGGGTATCCTGCTTCAGGAGCTTGCATTTCTTGGCTTTCCACATGTAGATGTTGTTCAACTCAAGTGGACCTTCCTTAGTTTGGAGTCAGTGATGGTGTGAGATGTAGCTCAACGTCATGTAGACTAAAGGAACTACAGGTTGCTCTCTCTTGTCATATGCTTTCCCTGGCTCTTTTACATAAACTGCTCCCATAGCTCCAATCATCAATGTTTCCCCTTCCCTATGTAATCTTGTGGCTGTGTAAGGCCACTTTTTAAAAATAATAATAATTTCCATTTATAATTGCATTAGTGTATTTTATTGCTTGCATCCCACATGGAAAGCTGGCTGCAAAATGAACTTGCAATGACAGAAGAGTAATTAGCGATGCCAACTTATGATTGTGAAGTAAATAGATATATTTTGTGGGACAGGACACTTTGCATTACTTGCATATAGTGTGTGTAAAGCAAGGTGAACATCTCCAGATTCACACTGGTCATGCACATGGATCGTGGAATAGCACACAGTCATAGGAGCTCAATTTCTCTCTCTTTGTATTTAGAGATGAATTGTTATAATATCTTTATCAAGTTTAGACAGGTTCAAGAGATTTCTATACTCCTGTTGTTCAGTTTTCAGAAATTTTGTCCTCAGGGTCAGGAATAAAGGAGGAACACTAGCTCTTAAACAAGTTTTATTCCACTACAACACAGTCTAGAATATAGCCAAGGAAGTGACCAAATGGGTATTTGCTCTCCATTTGTGGTGCATTTCTCATTATTTCATTCAATATATATTAAAACTGTATTATGTCAACTGCATGACATTAGGGCTAACTGGCACAAGTAAATTTTGTTCAACCAGCAGGGCTTGTGGTTTTTTTCAACTAATGTTGTTGTTGTTCATTCACATAGTCAATTCCGACCCTTTGCAACCCCATGGACGCCAGGCATCCCTATCCTCCACCATTCTCCTCAACCGCCCAGTTTTGTGCCCATTGCATCAACAATACCATCCAACCATCTCATTCTCTGCCGCCCCTTCTTCTTTTGCCCTCCATCTTTCCTAGAATCAAGGCTTTCTCAAGTGAGTCCTCTCTTCTCATTTGATGTCCGAAGCACTTTAACTTCATCTTCACTTTTTGACCTTCCAAGATCAATACCTCCATACTTTTTCCTAATCACATTGTTTGGTCTTGCTTTTGGCTTATATGATCATCATTACACTGATCCTTTGGGGCACCTGCGGGGCATGTCCAAGTGACATCCCCACAGGGATACAGGAACACATCCCGATGCACCCCAATGACTGGTGCCCACCCCCCCCCCAAAGCAGTTAGAATTATTTCACTGGGTGACATAATTCAATATTTCCACCACAGCCTGCCCCAAGTCAGAACCTTCCAGGCACAGAAAATGGCACACTCCCAAAAGTGTGACGAATGATGTATAAAAGTGTTTTTAATAACAGGAAATATTCATATACTCGTCCTGTCTTGAGGTATATCAGGCATGAGGTAGGTGTGACACCTCAACTCCAATATAATACAATAACAATTGTTCCTTCTATACACGTCTCATGCCTTCATACTGATAGCCTAACAATGCTAAGCTGTAAACCTCAAGCATACAAACATACTGGGACCCCACACCAAAAATATATATAATAAATATATAATAATGACCCAAAATCCCCGTGGTGCCAAGCAAGTGGATTCCTGTGTACAGTCCAAGATGATAGTCAATCATAATACCACTAATGTACAATTGGTTCTGGTCTCTCAAAGTCCGTGGCCATGAAATGATTTGCTGGGCTTATAAAGCTGGCACAGGGGTGGAGGGTGGCTGTCCTACTTCATAGAGGGGTTCCCAGACGGCGAGCATCAATAGATGGCTGTAGACAAGAATTCACGATGCCCTTCCGGTATTGGACATTTCGAGTATCTTCCTCGAACATCTTCATGTGTCATTTTGACAGAACTTTCATACTGGATCCGCGGGTTAATCCCTTTTTTTCCAATATCCTGTGTTACAAGAGGTACATAGATGACCTGTTTTTTTATTTTTAAAGATGGCACAGCCATTGACAATTTTTGTGTCTGGATCAATTCACAACACCAACAGCTGAAATTTACACACTCCACAGATGCATTTACCATTCCGTTTTTAGATTTAACTATTTTTATTGAGAACAATCACTTACAGACCAAACTTTATCATAAACCAACTGACCGGTTTCCTTACTTGCAATACACTTCTTTTCATCCGCATCATCTAAAAAGTAATATACCATACAGCTTATTAGTCAGAGCCAAAAGAAATTCGTCCCGTGCAAATGATTATATAGAAGCCGCTGATAACATCACAACCATCCTCAACCAAAGAGGATATCCAAACGATGTAATTAAATCAGCTAAATACAGGACAGATTTGCGAGATCGGAACGCTTTACTCAATTACAACACTAGGGCACGACAAACCGAATCAGATTTATTCTGGTCGGTAGATTATACCCCTATGGCCCAACGAATAAAACAGATCATTGTGCGACATTGGCATATACTGGACTCCGTACCAGGCTGCCAACATAGACCTACAATTGGCTTTAGGAGAACACAAACTATTGCCAACCTCATCTCAAGAACAGATATCGTCACTAAGAGTAAGACACATCAATCGATCATATCTGGGCATTACCCCGTGGCCATTGTAAATTTTGTACATATATGTGGACCACAAACAAAGTTAATGTGCCTAGTAGCAATTTCATCCTAGAACTAGGAGGGTACAGTAATTGCAACTCAAAAGATATCATATATATGGCAATCTGTAAATGCCAGTTAGCCTACGTGGGACAGTCCAGGCGACCCCTCAAGGTGCGCCTGAGCGAGCACCTCTCTCGTATTAGGAATAAGATCGCCAATGCCCCCCTCGTTAATCACTTCCTTCAAGAAAAACATACACTTAAGGATATTAAAATAGTAGTATTGGAAACGTTTAACCCAAGTAGATATCAAATAATTGATGTGGATCGGTTCCTTTTACAAAGGGAGGCGTTTTATATCCACCGTTTTAACACTCTGACACCATACGGGCTTAACACTGAATGGGACCTCTCGGCGTTCTTATAGATATAGAAAGGCACGATAGTTAGCAAGAGAAATGAATACGTCTTTAAGACACTCGGGGAGCTCCATAGCTAATCTTTCGAATAACCTAAATCACATGTTCCTCAATCTCCGTTCGTGTGTGTATATATAGAGCTTTGGACAATTAACAGTCAACGCGTGCACACATGGAGAGTAACGCCAACAGAAGTGCGATACGCGCATATTATTGACTCATAGGTATGTACTATTTCTGACTAAGAACTTTTAGCTCACATAGATGCATCAGTTAGATCGTTAGATTTTACGGGCATTTTTTGACGTGTATTGATACAGGTTGTATATTATACTACATTTACATTTATACCTCTGTAGACACTTGAGGAAGATACTCGAAATGTCCAATACCGGAAGGGCATCGTGAATTCTTGTCTACAGCCATCTATTGATGCTCGCCGTCTGGGAACCCCTCTATGAAGTAGGACAGCCACCCTCCACCCCTGTGCCAGCTTTATAAGCCCAGCAAATCATTTCATGGCCACGGACTTTGAGAGACCAGAACCAATTGTACATTAGTGGTATTATGATTGACTATCATCTTGGACTGTACACAGGAATCCACTTGCTTGGCACCACGGGGATTTTGGGTCATTATTATATATTTATTATATATTTTTTTGGTGTGGGGTCCCAGTATGTTTGTATGCTTGAGGTTTACAGCTTAGCATTGTTAGGCTATCAGTATGAAGGCATGAGACGTGTATAGAAGGAACAATTGTTATTGTATTATATTGGAGTTGAGGTGTCACACCTATCTCATGCCTGATATACCTCAAGACAGGACGAGTATATGAATATTTCCTGTTATTAAAAACACTTTTATACATCATTCGTCACACTTTTGGGAGTGTGCCATTTTCTGTGCTTGTTTAAACACCCCAGCCGTCCCACCTCATTATCAGAACCTTCCAGGCAGCAGGGCGCTGTTTCCATTGGACTGGTATCATTGTGCACCAACCAGCCCTGCCCTGTGCCATGGCTGGTTGGTACAACCAGCCCCACCTCCAGCCATGGCCTCGGTGGATGGGAAAGACCCACTGGGCTTAGTTCACTGCTTGCAGTGGCGGCAACAGCAGTGGCAGTGCCGGGTCAGATTCCGAGGGTGAAGGCAGGGGGTGGGAGTCTCGGAGGCTTCATCCCAGCAGCCATGGAAGGGGATCCCCAAGGGGAAGGCATGCCTGCATCATGCTTACCCCTCTGGCAGCCCCTTCTGTGGGTGCTGGAGCTAGGCCTCCAACTCCTGCCCCCTGTCTTCACCCTCAGAATCCAACCTGGGAGTGCCAGGGACTGATGATGATGAGCTCTTCCGCAGTGTTGAGAGAGAGAGAGAGGGTAGGCTTCCCCCTTCCTCTTTGCTGCCTTGCCTGCCAGGAACCCCCTTTTTAGCTGAGCATGTCCGAGAGAAACCCATGTCCAAAGCCTCGCCAGTGCCACACACAACTGCAAACAACAGGTACTCCCAGTTTCTTCTTTGTTTAAGTTGCTTACAAGGTCTTTAATGGCCAGGTATGTGTATATATGAGATCAGGAGTAAGAGGGAGGGAGAGAATGTGTGTGTGTGTGTTCGTGCGTGCACACATGTGCATATGTGTGTGTGTGTGTGTGTGTGTGTGAGAGAGAGAGAGAGAGAGAGAGAGAGAGAGAAGACATCTTGGGGACATGAAAGGAGTGTCATTCAGATGTCCCCCGAGTGGAGTTTCTCCAGCAAAAACCCTTTCAACGCATAATAATTTCTAACATTTTAGTGTCTTGCACGGAAGACAATGAAGGAGCCGCAGTAAGGGCTAAAACACAACTTTATTGCATGATGGTCAGGATGAACATGTGGTAATGGCGGAGGTACAGCTCCTTTTATAATGCAACAGTACATTTGAACCTGGTTACACGGTAGCGTATTGGCTGCTACCTGCGTGACATCATTCTGAGTCATGCCCTTCTTCTCCAGATGTTCCTTGCACGGGAAGGTTCCCACAGATGCCGGTAATTGGGGAATTTGTACCATGTGAACTGAACGCTCGCAGCTGTCCTCTATGGGTAGCTAGCTCGCGTTCCATTAAACAGTTCCATTAAACATTGTGGTCATTGTTAGGTTACATTCGGACATTGCAGTGGCTACATTCATTCTTAAAGTAATACAGCTTCATACACAACAAACATGAAATTATTATTATTGACCCAGAGTGAGTGAATGAGCAAGCAAGCACAGGAGTGAGAGGGCCAGGTAGTGGGGGTGGACACACACACATTTTCTCCCTTTCTCCAATGCCTGCGCTTTTGAGCTCACGTGCACACACTGTTTGTTTTGCACCATTTTCATTAGGACCAGACTTTGCAGCATGTGTGAATAATAACAGGGGATTTTGTCAGTTGTAAAAAGCTAGTTAAAGGTAAAGGTTGCCCTTGCTCAAATGCTAGTCATGTCCAACTCTAGGGTTCATTGCTCATCTCTGTTTAAAGCCAACACTGGCATTAAAGTTTAAGCACTTGCTAAATATAAATCTAGGGGACTGCGGAGGCTCAAGTGGTTAAGATGCTGAACTTGATGACTGGAAGGTCGGAGTTCAATTTCTGGGTACTGCATGACGGAGTGAGCTCCCGTCTCTGTACCTGCTCCTGTCAACCTAGCAGTTTGACAGCAAGAAATTGTAAGTAGATAAATAGGGACCACTTCAGTGGGACGGAATGCTGTTTACCTTATTCTTAGTAGGCTTTCAAATCCATTAAAATTGATATCTTCTTCTTCTTCTCCCTCCACCACCTCCTCCTTTTGTCTTTCTTTTAATTAAAGTTTTAATTTGTGGTTTGATTTTGTATTTTTAATCTTTAATTTACTGTCTAGCTCAGGGGCTATTCAACAATTATGTGATCCATTTTGGGGGGAAATTGACTCCTCTCCCCCCTATGTAATCCAACCATAATTTTAGCTTCGACCCCCTCCCCCCTTTAAAATTATGTAATCCAGAGCTTTTGTATCGAAACTCTAATTTTTAGAGCTTTTCACTATTGGTGCCTAATGCACAACAGCTCCAAATGGATTATGTAATCTTTGACCTGACCCACCCCCCTGCCCCCATATAATTTTTCCATAATTCATATGGCAGACTCCCTTCCCCCTTCAAGAATCACATAATTGTTGAATGGCCCCTCACTTACTTTAAGATTTTTTAAAAAGGGGGAGAAAGGCTTAGAAAGAGTAGTGGAGGAGAGAGAACAAAATATGTTCTGTTTCGATATCCCAGCTACAACTAAGTGAAAAAAATCAGTGTGGTATTATTTTCTGCTCTTTCCCTGCCTAGGGGGGTTTGTCACACACAAAAGCTCAGCCATGATGTAACGACTTCCTTGCGCACATACAGTTTGTTCTTACAAAATCATTGCCAGAGGCAAATAGCCAAACTGTCACATGATGCTTCACAATTTACATGTTGCCCTGCAGTAATTTGAATATATTCACATAATTAACCTGGGTTAAACACAAACATTGCAGCACAGGCCGTTTCTCTCATACAGGAATTAGTTTATGCAGAGTTTGTGTCACTAAACCAGCAGATTACTCCCTAAGGTAGTTTCTGTACAGAAATGTGTGTGCATGTATCTGTGGTTTTAATTTCAGAACAACATCCTAGCTGTCTTGCCGCTCTAGGGCTTAATTTGATCCAGAGATGCTCTCAAAGAAAGGTTTGAGGGGTTTTTAGATAGGAGGGAGGGGAAGTGTTTGCTGCTTTAGGTGGGCGTTGTTAAGCTTACATTTGCAGGGTATCCTTTTTGCATCATTTGGGCTGCTCTGAAATATCTAAGGATGCTCCTAATAGCCTTTATTGTTTATCTGGACTTTCAGAAGGCTTTTGACAAGGTCCCACACCAAAGGCTCTTGAATAAACTTACCAGTCATGGAATAAAGGGACAGGTCTTGTCCTGGATCAGCAACTGGCTAAGGGACAGGAAACAGAGGGTAGCACTAAATGGACACTTCTCCAAGTGGAGGGAAGTAAAGAGTGGGGTCCCCCAAGGTTCAGTACTGGGACCCCTGCTTTTCAACCTCTTCATAAATGATCTAGAGGTAGGAGTAAAAAGCAAGGTAGCCAAATTTGCTGACGACACTAAATTATACAGGGTAGTGAAAACTGTGAGAGATTGTGAAGAGCTCCAGAGGGATCTCTTGACACTGAGGGAGTGGGCAAAACAGTGGCAAATGAGCTTCAACATCAGTAAGTGCAGAGTGATGCATGTTGGGGCAAAAAAACCCCAATTACATTTATAAACTGATGGGGTCGGAACTCTCTGCGACAAACCAGGAAAGGGACCTTGGTGTCCTGGTGGACAGCTCAATGAAGGTGTCAACCCAGTGTGCCTCAGCAGTGAAAAAAGCAAACTCAATGTTAGGGATCATTAGGAAGGGTATAGAAAATAAGTCAGCAAGTGTCATTTTGCCTCTTTATAAATCTATGGTGAGGCCCCATCTGGAATACTGTGTACAGTTCTGGTCGCCATACCTCCAGAAGGATATTATGGAGTTGGAGAAAGTACAGAGGAGGGCAACCAGAATGATTAGGGGACTGGAACACCTTCCTTACCATCTGAGGCTGCAACGGTTGGGCCTTTTCACTCTTGAACGACGGCGTCTAAGAGGTGACCTGATTGAAGTTTATAAAATCATGCACGGTGTGGACAAAGTGGATAAGGAAAAACTGTTTTCCCTATCGCACAACACTAGAACTAGGGGACACTCCATGAAACTTTTGGGTACTAGTTCTCAAACAAATAAGAGAAAGTACTTTTTCACCCAGAGGATTACTGGTCTATGGAACTCCCTGCCAGAAGAAGTGGTGACAGCTGTCAGTCTTGACAGCTTTAAGAAAGGATTAGACAAGTTCATGGAGGACAAGGCTATCAATGGCTATAATTATGGCTACCTAAGGACAACCTCCGGGTTGGAGAGATAGGCAGGATATCTCTCAATGCCATTTCCAGGGAATCCTAAGCAGGTGAAGGCATCTCCTTGGGAATACCCTGAAGGAAATGGTGAGCCACTGTGTGAGACAGAATGCTGGACTGGATGGGCTGTGGCCTGTTCCAGCAAGGCTGTTCTTATGTTCTTATGTTATGTTCTTATACACTGCAGCAGATTATCAGGTCTCCAAGTCTGACCTGAAATGTACAGTAGGAGTAAGTACCCAAAAGAAAAATTGCTGGTTGTTTTCTGTTGGATGTTTTTTGTTATAAGCTCAGCCTCTTGACTACCTCCCTACCCACTGGCATAACTAGTATAGTTTACGTGATCACCAGTTAGTGTCTTTTACCACCAGCCTCGCCATCTCCCTCCAGGGCTCTGCCCCCTGATGTCCAAGCCTTACAGGATTTAAGAACTCTAATTTTGGGACATACTCTGCATCCCAGTTTCAAAAATGAAAGTGAGACAGTGTTTCTTTAAAAGAGAAAAGGAATCTGATGTTTCTAGACCAGTGGTGGCAAACCTATGGCCCACGTGCCAGAGGTGGCATTTGGAGCCCTCTCTATGGGCCCCTGTGCAGTCACCCCAGCACAAAGTTCACCCCACCCCTCTGCCCAGTAGCCCAATGAAAGCGCTTCCTCCCTCTCCCAGCACAGAGTTCACCCTCCCCTCTACCCAGCAGCCCAATAGGAGTGCTTCCTCCTTTCCCCAGCACAGAGTTCATCCCGGCCCTCTGCCCAGCAGCCCAATGGGAGTGTTTCCTTCCTCCCCTGTTGATATGTTGGCACTTTGTGATAAAGAGGTGGTTTTTGGGTTGCAGTTTTGGCACTCAGCCTCTAAAAGGTTCGCCATCACTAATCTATACTCTTTGATGAATTGGGTCATATTTCCATGCCCAAATTCTTCTGACTAAAGCCTAGCCTAGCTGCCTTGCTGTACAAGGTAATGAATACTGAGCTGACTCTGTTTTATAAACCACCATAAAACAAGAGCAGACCAAGAAATAGCCAGTACAGGAATTGTTGCGTTCTGTAAAGCTGTGCCTTTAACAATGTACCTTAGCCATGTGGTAACAATGTAACCTTTCTGTGTGCAACATTATAACCTTCAGCTGTATCAATGTAAACCTGATAAGGGGACGCGAGCTAGTGACCACTAGATGGCAATAGCGAGCGTCCAGCTCTCATGGCTCAGATTCACCTGGATCAGCAGCGCGGGAAGATTCCCGCCACCTCTTCACCTGGACAAGAAGGGCGTGACCTTCTACGACGTCACGCAGGCAGCAACCAATAGTCTGTCGACGAGCCACTTTCAAATGTATAGCCAGCTGTATATATTGAGCTACCCATCCGCCATTACCACATGTTCCCCCGGATCATCATGCAATAAACCTGTGTTAAGCCAACCCTTCGGCTGTTTCATTGTCTTTGGTCCCTTACACTAAATTGGCGACGAAGGTGGGATAATGGCAGCCCACGGGACCAAGACATGCGCCGGTTTCGAGATCAGGAAACCGGGCGACTGGGAGATCTTCGAAATGGACTTCCAGGCAGCACTGATTGAGTCCGAAGTCACGGAAGAGGCAAAGAAAAGGGCCATCTTCACCAGGATGCTCGGACAAGAAACCAAAAGGACCTTGGTGGACCTGATCGCACCGAGGAGGGTGAGCGAATTCAAGGCCAAAGAACTCATGCAGATGCTGCGTGAGCACGTCCGGCCCGCCACGGCGATGTTTCCCGCTCGGAGTGCGTTCTAGAGGTGAGTCCAAGCGCCCGGGGAGACGGTCGCCGCATTCGTGGCGGCCCTGCGGCTGGCGGCCGGCCCGTGCAAATGGGAGAATGTCGAAATCACCCTCCGGGACTGTGTGCTGTGCGGCCTGAACGACGCCGAAACCCAGCGCACATTAATGAACCAAGAGCCGCCTCCCACGTTGCAGGAGGTCATCAGAGCGGCACAGGCCGCGGAAGCTACAAAGGCTGGGGTACAAGAACTCCAGGACTGGCGGCCGAGGTCGAGCAAGGCAGAGACTCCGGTGCATGCGGCCTGGCGAGCTTCGAGGTCGTCCGCAGAGAGCAGCAACGACGAGGACGTCCGGAGGGTCCGGAAAGAGAGCCGGCGGTGCGACGGCTGTGGAGCGGCCCACGACCGCGTAAAATGCCCGTTTCGAAAGGCCGAGTGTCACAACTGCGGCCACCGCGGGCACATCGCCAAGGTGTGCAGGAAGAGGCGCGAGACCCGGAGGAGCTCGGCAGACCGTTCCGTGGGACAAGACCGCTCAACGAGACCCAAGGACGGCGCTCAGGCCACGCGGAAGCAGAACGGCGTGGGCCGCATCTCCGACGGCAGCGAGGACGACGCCCCAGTATTCAGCGTGTCCGTAGGACACCCCCGCTACTTTGTTGAGGTACTAGTTCAAGGGGTTCCCATTAGAATGGAAATTGACTCGGGGTCCTCATATTCAATCATTTCCCAGAGGGAGTTCTTGAGAATTGCCCCCCACAGGCGACCCAAGCTCAAAGCGTTGAGGTCCACACTACGGGACGTGCAAGGGAACAGCATTCCAGTGTTGGGGGTTGGAGAATTTCAGGTTAAATTCAAGAAGCACGCCGCGTCTCTCCCTCTAGTCGTGCTTAAAGGGGGAGATTGCAGCCTCCTCGGGACTCAATGGTTCCAGCCCCTGGGTTTGTTTATTGGGGGGGTGCACGCCGTTGGGATGCACGCCATTGGGACTGACCTGATTCAGGAGGTGTGCGAGGCGCACCCCGAAGTTTTCAAAAAAGGACTGGGGAAATTCAAGGGGCCCCCAGTGACATTCGACCTGGACCCGGAGGTCCGCCCAATTCGTCCTTAACCACGCCGGGTGCCGTTCGCACTCAAGGACAAGATAGAGGCGGAACTGGACATATTGGTGGGCCAGGGAATCCTTGTGCCTGTTGACTCTGCAGAGTGGGAAACTCCAATTGTAACCGCACTAAAAGCCAATGGGGAGGTCCGCATATGCACCGATTACAAGTGCACCATCAACAAGGCGATCCGCCCGAATGCGTATCCGGTGCCGGTAGTCAGCCATCTGCTGGCCAGGTTACATGGGGGAAAGTGTTTCGCTAAGCTCGACTTAGCACAGGCCTACCAGCAGCTTACGGTGTCCCCTGCTGCAGCTGCTGCGCAGACCATAGTCACCCATAAGGGGGCGTTCCAGGTGACGCGCCTTCAGTTCGGCGTAAATTCGGCGCCTGGAATTTTCCAGTCACTCGTGGAACGCCTCCTGAAGGGGCTAGAGGGGGTGTTGCCTTATTTTGATGACGTGTTAATAACGGGGGGGAGTCGGGTAGAATTGGCCAAGAGGTTGGGGAAGGTCCTGACAATATTCGAAAAAGCGGGGTTGAGACTGCGAAAGGACAAATGCGTCTTCTTCGCGACCGAGGTTGAGTTCCTAGGGTTTTGTGTGACTCCTGAGGGGATAAAACCATCCAAATCCAAGGTGGCCGCCATTAAGAAAGCCCCCCGCCCCACCTCCAAGCCCGAGCTGCAGTCGTTCCTAGGACTGCTCAACTTTTACCACTCCTTCCTCCCCCGGAAGGCAGCAGTGGCTGAACCGCTACACAAACTGCTAAAAAAAGACCAGGCATGGAAGTGGGGCGATGACCAAGAAAGGGCATTTAGTGAGCTAAAAAGTCTCCTAGCGTCCGATGCCATACTGACCCATTTCAACCCCAAACGCCCGGTAGTCCTGACCTGTGATGCATCCCTGGTGGGGGTGGGGGCGGTGCTGTGCCACGTGCTGGAAGACGGAAGGGAGGCCCCGATAGCATTTTACTCCAGGTCCCTGTCCCAAGCGGAGAGAAATTACGCACAGACAGACAGGGAGGCACTAGCGATAGTTGCGGGGACGAAAAAAATTCACGATTTTCTGTATGGTCGCCCCTTCACCATTGTAACGGACCACAAGCACCTGCTAGGCATTTTTACCGCAGATAAGCCCACGCCACAGATCCTGTCCCCGAGGATGCTCAGGTGGGCTATTTTTCTCAACGCGCA
Organism: Bradypodion pumilum; assembly: GCA_035047305.1. Lineage (NCBI taxonomy): Eukaryota > Metazoa > Chordata > Lepidosauria > Squamata > Chamaeleonidae > Bradypodion > Bradypodion pumilum. Next base: position 181,632,873 of record JAWDJD010000004.1, on the reverse strand, counting down.
CCAGCACGCGTTGATCTATCGGCCCGGGAAAGAGATCAGCCATGCGGACGCTCTATCAAGGTCTCCCCTCCCACTGACGCCCAGCCAGGTGAGCAAGGGGGAGCGAGACCATCAGGTTCTCATGATAGAGGTGCTGGATTCGCCCCCCGTAATGCCCGCCGACATTGCCAAAGCGACAGAGAAGGACAAGACGTTAGCGGCAGTTAGCTCCTGGCTGCAGAAAGGGTGGCCGGCGTCCTCCCCAGCGGAGGAGTTCGCCCCATTTTTCAGGAAAAAGTTAGAGCTGTCCCTAGAGAGGGGGTGCCTCTTGTGGGGGCAGCGGGTGGTGATTCCCACTTCCCTTCGGCCGCGGGTGCTCAAACTGCTGCACGTCAGCTACCCCGGCATCGTGCGATCCAAGGCGCTGGCCCGGAGTTACTTCTGGTGGCCCCAGTTGGACGCCGACATCGAGCACATGGTCAGCACTTGTGAAAGTTGCCAATGCTCCGGACCAGAGGAGGCCCGCCTTCCCCACAGGGAATGGGACGCAGCCAAGGGGCCGTGGTCCCGGGTGCACATTGATTTCGCGGGCCCGTTCAGAGGCACCCTGTTTCTTCTTGTCATGGACGCCTTCTCCAAGTGGTTGGAGGTTATCCCAGTCACGAGCACCTCCTCGGCCCAGACCATTAAGCATTTGCGGATGCTCTTTTCCACGTTCGGCATACCCGACACATTAATTAGCGACAACGCTAGTTGTTTCACGTCCTCCGAGTTTAGGGCATTCATGGAGATTAACGCCGTTCGGCATATCACCTCCGCCCCGTTTCACCCAGCCACCAATGGTCAAGTGGAGCTCCTCGTCCGCACCACGAAGGACGCGTTGCGGCGCATGGGCCCCGGGGACCTGAACCTACAAGTGTGTCAGTTTCTGCTAGGGTACAGGGTGACCCCGTTGGTGTCAGGATACTCCCCCGCAGAGCTCTTAATGCGTAGGAAACTGACCACCATCCTTACTAGGCTAGACCCCACGAGGGTAGAGGACAAGGGAAGGAACATTGGGCTAGAGGCCACGAAGAGTTTCAGTGTAGGCGCCCCCGTGCATTGCAGGAATTACGCCAGCACGGGCCCAGCCTGGGTACCGGGCGTAGTTGTGGAGCAAATCGGCCCCGTGTCGTACCGCGTGGAAACCAGCACAGGGCTACTGTGGAGGCGGCACGCGGACCAGCTCCGACGCAGGGTCTCCGATGAGCAGGGCGCAGACCAAACAGAGAAAAAATCAGCGTTAGGGTTCTCCCCCACCCGTTCAGGCCAAGGGGGAGGGAAAGGGGGCCGCGGGTCCCCACCAAGGGGGGAGGAGGATGTTCTCGTAGATATCCTGGGGGATCTTTCTGAGGAGGAGGAACCCGACCCCATAATATCTCGCGGAATTCCCCCACAAATGCGGATACCCCCACTGAGTTAGAATTTGATTTTCAGAACTGGGGGAGTTTTTTGGAGTGGTCCCCCACCCGTCCAAGCGAGAAGAGGGGTTTTTCGTTAGCCCCGATTGCCCCCGGTCTGCCCACAATGGAGTTCTTCCCTTCCCCTAAGGCCGCCAAACCGCGGCAAGCCACTAACGAGTCTCCCTCTCCCATTACAGGACAAGGGACCAGGGAGCAAAGAAGCAATAACGCCCCCGGGGGGGGCAGCCCTCATCACGGCCCAAACGCACATGCAATAAGCCATCTTGGCTGAGAGACTTCGTCTCATCCTAGGGGGGAGGGATGTTGTGTTCTGTAAAGCTGTGCCTTTAACAATGTACCTTAGCCATGTGGTAACAATGTAACCTTTCTGTGTGCAACATTATAACCTTCAGCTGTATCAATGTAAACCTGATAAGGGGACGCAAGCTAGTGACCACTAGATGGCAATAGCGAGCGTCCAGCTCTCATGGCTCAGATTCACCTGGATCAGCAGCGCGGGAAGATTCCCGCCACCTCTTCACCTGGACAAGAAGGGCGTGACCTTCTACGACGTCACGCAGGCAGCAACCAATAGTCTGTCGACGAGCCACTTTCAAATGTATAGCCAGCTGTATATATTGAGCTACCCATCCGCCATTACCACATGTTCCCCCGGATCATCATGCAATAAACCTGTGTTAAGCCAACCCTTCGGCTGTTTCATTGTCTTTGGTCCCTTACACTAAAGGAATGGTACTGAAGACTTAAAACAAGGCAACAACATTTCCTGCATTTCCTTTGGTAAATCATTGCTTTGCACTCTTACTTGGCACTCTGTACTGGTGATAAATACCCACTCCCTAGGAAAAAACTAGCTAACAGTGAGTTTATATCTTGGTGAGGCCAGGAGTTCGATTCCCACTGTATTTCTTCAGAGGAGAGGCAACCTGTGTAGCCTGCAGGAGAACTCTGCAGTCCCAGAGCACTTCTAGATGAAGGTAATGGTAAACTGTCTCTGAGTACTGTACTCTATACCTAGAAGACTATGGTTACCGTAAGCCAGAAGTGATTAGATAGCATGTAGTGGAGCAGGACTACAAGGCACCTGCTAGGCATGCCCTCATGATGTCCATTTGATTGGTGTCATTGTGAAAAGGACACTGTGCTCTTTCATTTGTATGTGGCTCCTTCATGTGACAAGGAATAATTGAGCTATCTGTATGCAGGACTCCTTTCATGTCCATGTGAAATGTGCAGCTCCTGGAATAGAGACATTTGCTCATTTGCTGTCTCATAGTTCAGGGAGTGTGACAGTAAAGGTTAACCACCACCACCAACCCCAGTAGCTTTTAGGGTATCAGAGAGAGTATGGGTGTGGATTGGACTAAATAAGGCTCAAAGGTGTTTCTGGAAAGTACACTATGGCAGGGATGGCAAACCTTTTAGAGACTGAGTGTCCAAGGAGGTGGGGGGGGGGGAGATGGGTAGCAGGCATCACACATGCTGGTGATGTCATATGGGTACATGCACACCCACGTGATATCACTGGCATGCTTCAAGCTGCACACACGTGTGCATGTGCATGTGCTCCATCCCTGCATGACCCAACTTCACACCCCCATCCTCAGCAAGTCACCCCCGGACAAGCCCCCACCCCCGGACAAGCCATTGTGTGGCAATGCTGGGTACCAGAAAGGCCACTTGGGCTCCGGAAAAGCCCCACACAGCCTTCCCATCCCCAAAGGGCCTTCCCAACCCCGATGAGCCTTCCCACCTCCCAACAGGCCTTTCCACCCACAGACGCCCCCACCAATAAATGGTCCCCACCTTACCTCTCCAAGCCACAGCCTGCCATATGGGATTTCAGCCTCCCTTTTTGCCTCTCCTTTGGCAGAGAGAGAGAGAGGGGTGGTGGGGAAGTCGTGTCGCCAGGCTGAACAGGGCAGGGCTTTCCCTTGATAGTGCACGTGGCAGGAAAAAGGCTTCTGCATGCCACTTCGGGCACATGTGCCATAGATTTGCCACCACATGTGCCATAGATTTGCCACCACTGCACTATGGCATTTAAATTGATCTCTCCATTCAAACACAAATGTGTCTTTATCCTAGATAATTTTGGGACAAGTTGTTCAGTTCTCAAAAGTACAAAGCTCGTGTCCAAGTGGTATATTACTTTGTTTTAAAAAATCTTATTTGGGGGGGGGGGGAGAGGCATAGGGTTGATTTTGATATAATGTTTACTTGGTATAGCACGGAGTAAGTAACTGAAGAAAATAAAACAGACAGCAGTAGAGGAGGGATCATTCACCCTCAATGTCAACCTAGTAAAAGCAGGAAAATCTAGTACTGGTCAGCTGAAGTGGAACCCGGGGTAGGGTGGGGACACAAAATAGGTGGAAGAGCTGCTGGCTTGCCCTGGGCTTTGGTATGTACATTTTTACTGCCTCCAGTGATGTGTTGCTTAAGTTTCTTTCCTCTCTCTCTCTCTTCCAGTGCTGTGTTGCTTAAGTTTCTTTCCTCTCTCTCTCTCTCTTCCAGTGCTGTGTTGCTTAAGTTTCTTTCCAACAATGTAGCGCTCTGTGTGTGTGTGTGTGTGTGCGCGCGCGCGCGCGTGTGTGTAAATTGTAATATGGATAACTTTTCTGTGTGTACATGTGCTAAGATGGTATTCTGAAACTCTTTTTGAGTTCTATGGGAAGAAGTAAACAGGCTTCAATGAGATCCAGGTGACCAATTGTGCAATACCTAGTTGTCAGGTATTTTGGATTTTACCCAGTATAAAGCTGTTTTATATATATACTAGCAAGGTTTGCCCGGCGTTGCCGGGCTTTTCCCCCCCTCTGTTGTATTAAAGAAGATTCATTGTAATGGTACCTCATACAAAGTCCGCTTCATACATCGGATTCATACAACATCACCTAATTCCTTGAAAAAAGTTGCCTCATACAAGGTTGTGCGACGTTGTATGAGGCATTGGGGTTTTCCCAGGTTGCATTGTGCCTTGGCAGTATAAAAGGCAGGACACATGCGTGCATTGCTCTTGTGGGTTTTGCATGAGGCAAAGAGTGTTTAGGAGTGGTTTTGAGCGCGATTTCGGATTTTTTTGAATTTTTTCATCAGAATTTTTAGAAGCATTCCTGGGATTTTTGCAGCATTCTTCAGGTTCTTGGACAATCAGGGTTGTTTGACAAGTTTTTGTAATGTTTTTAGCCTTTAGACAATGATTTCTTAAAGTTCTGTCAGTTTCCTGTCTGTTTCCTTGACTTTGCCCTGAAGTCTATGCTGTTACAGTACAATGTATCTCTATGGAAACAACGTTGTATGAGGCATCGCGGCAAGGATTTGGACGTTGTATGAGGCATCGCGGCTAGGATTTTGCATGTCTCATACAAAGTCCAAATCCGTATCAAGTCTAAACTTGTAGAACCAAGTTTGGGCGTTGTATGACGTATCACTGTATATTCCTTTATATGTTCAAATATGTAGTCTGGATGGACCTTTAGGTATTCAAAGGAATATTAGTTATTTCCCTTTCAATACTGATATGAAGGTTAGAAATATGGTCTCTATTTTGGACACACAGTAGCCAATTTGTCCATGACTTACATGCACAAATAAATTTCATTAACTTCAGATGGAAGTCACATAAGTCTCTAGCCATAGATTTTTAGTCCAAAAGGGCAATAGACTTTGACAAATAGAAAGTATTCCTCTTTTATACCACTGTGTTTTGAATGCAGAATCCAATCTGGTTTAAAGTTACAAAGACTATTCCGAGTAAAAGCCAAGAAACTATTATGGAAAGTGGAAAATCCTAAATTGCACATTTGAAAAGGCCCAAGTTGTGCCCACACACTGCTGTTCACATTGCCAACTCTCCTTCTTGCCAAATAAATAAATAAATATTTAAAAAACCAACCCCAAAACCCCCAAATCAAAATATCTATCTTTAGAGAAGAGAGAGGAGTTGTAAAGGCTTCTCCTTAGAGAACTGGCTCTTCCTGCCATGGATTTGGGATAGCTACAAATTTGATAATCCTTGGAAGAAACTGAGAGCAGAGACAAATAAGCCCTCTATTTTTAAAGACCATCTAGACTAGGGGTAATGAAATGAATGTTATTGTTGTTGTGATTAACGCTGGCCAAGGAGGAATGGAGTTGGTGTGATTGTCTCAGCACCTACCAAATTCTTTCTCAGGAAAAGGGCTATTTTGACTCCCACAGCTCCAAACTCTTGCCCCGCCCGTGACTAGTCTGTAACTCCTAGTCAACCTCTCCTCCCCTCCAGTCATGATCTCCAAAATTCGAGTTGTGGAAAATTTAATTTTTTGGTAGCATATAAAATAAACCTGGTAGGCCTGTTTTCAATGTGGCAAGCAAAATCCAAACTCCTTGGAAATAAGACCTAGGATGGTCTTAGGCTTTTATTTGAATAAAAAGTAAAGCATAGTCCATGAAGCAAAACACTGCTCAAAAGGCAAAACATAGTACTGGCTAATAACCAACTTCTAACTAAGAAGTTAGACTGCAGTGGCTCAAGTGGCTAAGATGCTGACTGGGAGGCGGAAGGTCAGCAGTTCGATTCCCGAGTACTGCAGGACGGAATAAGCTCCTGTCTTCATCTCAGCTCCTGCCAACCTAGCAGTTCGAAAGCAAGAAATTCCAAGTAAATAAATAGGGACCACTTCGGTGGGAAGGTAACAGCGTTCTGTGCGCTTCGGTGTCTAGTCATGCCTGCCACATGACTACGGAAACATCTGCAGCAGCAGACAGCGCTGGCTCTTCGTCTTTGAAACAGAGATGTGCACTGCACCCTAGAGTCAGATACGACTGGCTTTCGAGCAAGGGAAACCTTTACCTTTACCTTTACCTTTACCTTTAAACTAAGAAGTACATCAGTTGCTCTCTCTCTCTCTCTAGCAAACTAATCTAATGCTGAGCTACTGAGCTCTGACAGCCCTTTTAAAAGGGTGTTTTACGAGGTGTAATGCACCAGCTTTCCCACTGGAAATTGATGTCCTTGGGATTAGATCATTATCAAGGTCATGCCAAGGTTACTTCAAGGTCACCTGAAGGTTGCCCTTATCCCACTCTTGGGTGCCTTAACCCTAGGGTCAAAATGGGTGAACCTGAGAAGGTGTTTATGGGTAAATTCTTAATAATTATGAGCTCTGCTAGGGGCTCTGTTTAAACTTGGCATGAGGCTTGCTGTTAAGGAATTCAAAATAATAAAAATGAGAAGCAGTTTCGCTTCTCTACAACAAGACTCACCAGACTGAGTGAATCAGTCAGGCACGTTCGTGTACCTAATCAAATGGCAAAATCATTCAGATTCCTTTACAATGATGACTAGAACTATGGATTCCGCGAGCACAATTGGCATAATGCGGCGGCTGGCAGAGGCCACTCCGGTCGAGAAGGCTCCTGGTCCGTGGGCTCTGCGGGCCCAGAAATTGGGGGAGCTGATTAATAGTAATAATCATAGGGTTTATTCACCCGCATCTGACCTGACCAGCGATTCTGGTGACCCCGACGTGATCCTACTCGTGAGTAAGCGATCAACGTGGTCCGGTTCTACGCTAGAACCATGTCCGATCATCCCGGAGGACAGTGCGGAAGCCCGGTCGGTAAGCCAGCCGATCGGGAGGACGGTTCCGCGACGAGGCATTTCAGAGAGGCATCCTACAGCTTGCTCCGACTTTCGTGGCAGGTTGCAGCATGGAAAAACGCGTTCCGCTCAGGGTCGGCTGTGAACCCCTGACAGCGCAGAGGCCACCGAGGGCCCGTGGCGGCAGGCCACGCTCCGAGCTCTACCCAGAGATTTGTCACGCAAAACCTATTGCCTGAACTTCAGACGCGTCAACTCGTCCCGAGAAGGAGACTTCAAAGGACCCTCGCAGGTAATATGGGGACTTGTCCTCAGCGGCAACGTCCTTCATGAGGAGGAATTCAAAATCCTGGCCAGGGTATATCAGTTACGCTTTCACAGTGGAGAGCTAGCGAGACTTTTGGTGTACTTGAGGGAACACTGCCTGCTTTACCAAGAAGCAGGTACGTTAACCCTTCAGCTCTGGGATCAGATAGGAGACTGCATTCAGCAACCCCCGAAAGCTCCAGAGGGCATAATTCGCACATGGAGCAAATGTAGGAAGCTTTTAGCAGAGGTAGACCCAGTCCGAGTAGAGGCTAAGGAACCCCCAGCGCCAGCAGAGCCATCGGCGCCCACGGCGCTCTATCCGTCACTTCAGTTTAAGCAGAGTAGTGTAGGGAGCTTTCCCTCAGTGACAGCTGCAGACGTCACCAGTGGAATGCATGGAATGGGGAGCGCAGGCGCTTCTCTGACAGTTACAGGTTCCCAAGCTACCAAGAGTGCCCTTCAGCGCACAGTTGAGGAAGAGATCAGGAAGGGGGAATTGCCAGCAGAAGAACTAGCTGAGCTTAGTCAGATTTGTCCAATTCGCTTGGAAATGGATGCCCTCACAGGGCAGCAGCAGGTAGTTCATTTACCAGTCCCGTATAAGCTCCTCATGGCTATACGGAAGGCCATTACAGAGACAGGACTACAGAGTCGCTTCACTAGGGGCACGCTTCAGCAAGTGTGCGAGAACACCATGTTCATCCCGCACGACTGGAAAGCCGTCATGTGGATGATGCTCAACCCCAGCCAGTATTTGATATGGGACAGCGAGTTTCGCCTCGAGCTCAGACAAGGGCTGCCAGGATGGGAGGGGCAGTACTTCCTGACCAGTTATATGGTTCAGGTGCCTTCGAATCCATCGATGCGCAGACCAACTTGCCACTCGCCACTCTTCAGATGTCAGCTGAGGCGGCCTTCAGGGCTTTCCTCAAAGTCCCAGCAACTGGCAAAGCGGCCAAAAATTACACCGCAGTCAAACAGGGCGCCCAGGAGTCCTACATGGACTTTGTCAATCGCTTAGAGGAAGCGATTAGTAGGCAGATCGATAACGAGCAAGCCCAACAAGAGCTCATGATGAAGTTGGCCAAAGACAATGCCAATCTCGACTGCCGTAAGATCTTGCAGTCACTGGGGAATCGTCCCGACTTGACTCTCACGGACATGATTAGGGCTTGCGCCGGCGTTGGCACAGACTCCTACAAAATGGGTCTGCTGGCAGCGGCGGTGCAAGGAGGCAGGAAACCCCGACCCAAGGGAGCATGCCACAATTGCGGCAAGGCCGGTCACTTCGCCAGGGAGTGCCGATCCAAGAGTGGCGGACAACATTCCGGCCGTTCCAAGGCTCCAACCACCCCGTGTCCGAAGTGTAAGAAAGGCTACCATTGGTCCAGATTCTGTCCGAATTCGGGAAACCGGAACGCGGGCACATCTCTGGCCCCGGTCCAAACAGAGGCTTCCCTTGCTCTGGGCGAGCCAGAGCTAGATTAGATTCCATTCACATTCCAGGCATTGCGAAGGCGCAGGCCAGCCCCAAGGGTAGTACAGGGCTAGAATTGACTTGCCAGGCGGACGTCACATGCGACTTGCCAGGCACAGTCTATCTGGTGGATTCCCAGTACATGGGACCCCTGCCCAAGGGCTTCATAGGTTTAGTTTTGCCTCGCAGTGTAGCAGGAGCACGTGGAATTCTTGTAATTCCGGGAGTCATTGACTCAAATTTTTTGGGTGTTCTCCAAGTTCAACTCTGGACGCACCTACCCCAAACCATTCACAAGGGAGACACATTAGCGCAACTGATTATGGTTCCTTGTCACTCGCCAGCAGATAGCCAGGGAAGGCTCAGGGACAGCGCAGGGTCCGGGTCAGAAGACCGCTCGAGCGCAAGTGAGGCAGTGCAAGGATACCAGGTCTTAGCGACAGTGGAGACCAACATTGAGTGGAAACAGCAACCAGTTATCGAGGTATTTTTGAATAAAAAATCATTCTCAGGGTTGCTAGATACGGGAGCTGACGTCAGCGTGGTCAGCCGAAGCCAGTGGCCACGGGAGTGGGCCATTGAGCCGGTCTCCGATGTGTGGGGGGTAGGTGGCATCCAAGAAGCGTTTAGAAGCCGGGAGTGGGTGGAAGTCACGATCCCCAAGGCTGACGGCACAGCGGTCATTCGGCCACACATTCTGGACGTGCACATCAATCTTTGGGGGCGAGACATTTTACAGCAGTACGGTGCCACTCTCACCTTCGGGTAATGGCATTGCCACTTAAATGGCTCACCAACACGCCAGTCTGGGTGGAACAATGGCCGGTAGTGGGGGAGAAATTAGTCGCCCTGAAGCAACTGGTTAAAGAACAGCTAGACGCAGGACATATAGAGCAGTCCACTAGTCCTTGGAATTTGCCCATTTTTGTCATTAAGAAGAAGTCGGGGAAGTGGCGACTCCTCCACGATCTCAGGGAGATCAATAAATGTATACAGCCAATGGGTCCGCTTCAATGCGGCATCCCAAATCCAAATATGATCCCTGAGGATTGGGAGATCCTGGTCGTAGACCTCAAGGATTGCTTTTACACCATTCCCTTAGACCCCAGGGACCGGGAAAGGTTCGCCTTTACGGTGCCGGTTGTGAACCACAGCGAGCCCACGCAGCGTTACGCGTGGAAATTTTTGCCACAGGGGATGCTCAATTCGCCCACCCTGTGCCAATTTTATGTTCACAACGCACTGGCAAAGTTTCAAAACCTTCATCCCACAGCCTTAGTATGCCATTTCATGGACGATATCTTGGTCGCAGTGCCGCAACTCGGCAGTGAAATGTTTACAGACCTCCAGGCCAGCCTGGGGGAGAAAGGGTTACTCATTGCCCCAGAGAAAGTGCAGAGAACCGAGCCCTTCTCATACTTGGGTCATTGGCTTCTCCGCTCTTTCGCAGCACCCGTTTTGCCCCAGATCAACTTAAAAGACTCAGTCACCTTGGTAGAATTGCAGCAGGTTTTAGGTAACATTAATTGGGCCAGACCGTATTTCAGATTGGATACGGATCTCTTAAAACCGCTCTTCTCGCTGCTAACGCTAGGTAAGCAGCCGGCAGACCAGATACAAATTCCTCGAGAAGCACGCTTGGCTCTCGAGAAGTCAACCAAATTCTCAGCCAAAGGTGGGTGGACAGGATTGCTCAGGGGCCATATGCCCCGATCCTGAACTTGTACATCGTTCGGGCCGGATCCATGTTCACCAGAGCCCTAGGAGTGGACTCTGAGAAAGGAGCGAGTATCGTGGAATGGGTGTACTTGCCGAACACTCTTCCCGAAATATCGTTCCTCCCCAAGAGTTGGTCTCCACGGTGGTTTACCGCGGGAGGCTGAGAGCTAGGGACATCTCAGGGCACGACTTAGCAAAAATCGTGGTCCCGTTCACCAAAGAGCAAATTCAACAGCTGATGCAGCTCGGTGACTCACTTCCAATTGCCTTGGAAGGATTCACCGGATGCTTGGCATACCACTTGCCAAAGGACCCCAGACTCGTCTCACTTCAAATGCAGACAGTCAGCTTGTATGAATTGATCTCGCTGGTTCCACTTCAGGGGGCCAGAACAGTTTTTACAGATGGGGTCGCACATACGGCGTATTAACTTGGCAGGAGGGCCAGGCTTGGCGCACGCTTCTAACTCTTCCACAGAAGTCCGCGCAGCGGGCAGAGTTGGCAGCGGTGAACCTTGCTTTGCGCACCTTCGCCAAAGAGTGCCTCAACATCATTACTGACAGTCAGTATGTTAGGAATTTGCTTCACAGTCTACCGGGAGCATACATCACTCCCGCGATAGACAAAAATTTGCTGAGTCTGTTCCTCACAGCTCAATTTCACTTGCGAAACCGCACGGAAGCGCTCTATATTGCCCACATCCGAAGTCACCAAGACCTCCCGGGTCCGATTTCCACGGGCAATATCAGAGCGGATGCGGCCGCGAAGGAAATTCAGCAACGATCAGTGTTAGGTGTTTCCACTACTCCAATTCAGAGTCATGCATTCTTTCATCAGAATGCCAAAGCGCTCGCCAGACAGTTTAACCTGCCACTTTCTCAAGCCCAAGGCATAGTTCGCTCTTGCCAGCATTGTGCAGGGGCACCGGGGGGGCCCTCGTGGGGGGTCAACCCACGAGGGACAGAGGCTAACCAGGTGTGGCAAATGGACGTCACACATGTCCCGCAGTTTGGCAGATGGCAGTACATGCACGTTTGCATTGATACCTTCTCGCAATTCGTTTGGGCCACAGCGCAAAAAGGGGAGACTGCTTCCCAGGTGGAGCAGCACCTCCTAGCCTGCTTCGCGGCGATGGGCAAACCTCGGCACGTGAAAACCGATAACGCCCCGTCCTACAGTTCTAGGCAGTTGGCTAACTTCATGGCCACCTGGGATATCAAGCATACCTTTGGCGTTCCTTACAATCCGCAGGGGCAAGCGATTGTGGAACGAGTCAATCGGATGCTCAAGTCCTATATTGACAAACAAACAGAAAGGGGGGAGCCACCAGCCCTCCCCAAGTCACAGGGTCAGGCACAGCATTGTCTGAATAAGGTATTGTTCACGTACAATCACCTTAATGTTTTTTCCGATTGCACGCCGCAGGAGAAACACTTCCGCCGTTCGGAAGCCTCACTTGGAACCACATGGCGTGGACCCAGACCGACCCAAGTCCGATCCTGGAGATGGAGGACCTCACCCTGACCGAGGGGACCCGGTGGGAGAGACAGCGGTCACAGAGGACAGCGCCGAAGATCACCTGGGGGATGGTCAAGGCCCTCTGCCATGAGGCCAAGGATGCCATCCAACGCGAGGAGTGGGAGCCGACACCAGAGAACCTCGTGGCTGCAGTCTTTGCCCAGATTACTGCCAACACCGTGGCGGTCACCATCATCCTGATCCTCTCCCTACTTGCGGGGGGAGGCGTTCAGGCGGCCTCACTGAAGGCCAACGATTTGATGCCAGGCGGAGATCTCTCTGCCCGGATGCACTACAACATATGGGAAAGGTTGGCGGGTCTCATCAACCAGTCCGATTTTTGCCTGAAGCAGGACATTGGTTCTGCCTCAATTCTGAGCACCTGTCTCATCCCAGTGTGCCACACTCCAGGCGCGCACCCCAGGGATGGCGACTGGCTCGTGAAATGGATTTTCAGACCATACCTCCCAGCAAGCTCCTCAGAATATGCCCGCTGGGAAATGCGGCTAACCATGACTTTGCTGGCTGATGCAGCCACTCTCCACACCCCGCGGATGGCGGTCAGCCCGAACTCTACTTGTGCTCGAATGACCGGCTGCTCTGCAGTCGGCCGTAGGCACCGTTGCCTCGAAGTCGGCAGCGGCAACTGGACTTGTAATAACCCACAGACACTTGGCGCAATGTATGCTCATGTTACCCTACCTTCAGGTTGGTTCTTTACATGCAATCAGTACACTTGGAACTACATTCCCGCAAATGTATCAGATTCCATATGTTGTATCAGTCGCTTGACATTGTTACTTCCCACTAGGGATATGGTTACCCCAAGCACAAATGTTTCCTCATCCATACGGCGCACTCGTGCCACCCAGTTAGACAGCTCATGTGATAGCAACATTAGGGTTCTGAGTCCAGCTGAATACGTCTCGCTGGCAGTCAGCATACTTGGCGTGCCAGGCTTAGCCGTCGGCAACGCTCGGAGAATTGGTCAATTGGCTTGCGGATTAGCAAAGGCCATTAACCATGCCTCCTCAGCGATAGCGCTGCCCAACCAGGAGCAGGCAGAGCTTCGCCATGCCATCCTAGACAATCAAGCAGCTATCGACTACCTCCTGTTGTTACATCATTTGGGTTGCGAATCTGTCCACGGCATGTGTTGCTTTAATCTCACAGATAATACCCGCAAGGTGCAGAGCCAGCTTACGGACCTCCACACCCTAGTCAAGAACATCAAGGAGGGTTCTTCATGGGATTGGTGGAACTCCTTGTGGTCATGGCTCCCATGGGGGTGGCTCCAGACAACGCTCAAAGTGATTGCGGGGGTGATAATACTAGGCATAGCAGGATGCTGTTTCATGCAATGTATTCCCTCGCTGCTATCGAGATGTCCCCCGTGGGGGGAACCCCGCAGTGTTGTTCCCATACACCAGTTGATGCCCATCTTACGCAGGGTCGCCTGTCAGGTCCAAAAATAACAAAACAAGGGGAGATATGGATTCCGCAAGCACAATTGGCATAATGCGGCGGCTGGCAGAGGCCACTCCGGTCGAGAAGGCTCCTGGTCCGCGGGCTCTGCGGACCCAGAAATTGGGGGAGCGGATTAATAGTAATAATCATAGGGTTTATTCACCCGCATCTGACCTGACCAGCGATTCTGCTGAGGAAGCGAATCACTAACCTCCGTTACGTATTAGGCAATTACTGACTCACAGATCAGCCCAAGCCGAAGTGCAAATAGAGGCCATATTTACCCTGGTGTAAACCCCAAACAATGGAGTTCCCCTGTCAGTGTTTGCCCTAGTTAATTAACTTCCCCAAGAGAGATTCCCCATTAACCCGAGTAAATGGGTGATATGATTTTCTGTCAGATGACGATTGTATCACACGCTGCCTTGAATTCCTATAAATGATGATGTCTTTTCCTCAATAAACCACTGGTCTTCGCTCCATCTTGTCTCGTGTCGTTCCTTTGACCAGTCTCCTCCGGGATCTTAAGGGCCTCCTCACGGCCCCAATCCAACATAGAACAAAATTGGCTAGAGCCCATTTGAAAGTCTACCTCATCGCAGTGATGCCAATGAAGAAATTATTCTCCTTTGGCATAATTACAACTGCAATATCAAAAAGAGCTTTCCTGGGAGGTTCACAGTCTGTTAAATTCTGACTCCTGAGAAGAAAATGTAGGGGCCCGGAAATCAATTTGAATAAGACTTTGTGAATAAATTTCTTGTTTCTATCATGACTTGAATGTCATAATGGGTACAAGACTGGTGGATCCAACTTTGGCTCCTTCCTTTCCAATTAGTATAATATTTTAACATTTGTGCAGTCCATGAGTGGGGGCAGCATCCAGGGGATGGTGAGGGTTCACATGGGTGAGTCTGAAATTTCTGATTTCTAAAACATTAAAGGGAAGATTCAGTGAGTGAGTTCAGGCTCACTCAGAATAGATTGCAATTCTAAAAATTAGGCTGATTGGGACTCTGTGGCCCTTGGCCAATTGTAATAGTCACCCACTCGTGGCCAGCTAGATAGTATTGGATTGCATAGTTTATTCATCAGTTTGCCTTCTATCCTCTTGTTCCAAATAATCTGGCCCCGCACTTGCTCCAGCTGTCACGACTGGAATCGGCCATGGACTCATTTATGGATGTATGACAGCTGTAAATAGCAGGGGCACAACCAGTCCTGCCCCCTCAACTGTTTGAGAGAGCATAACCCAGCCCCTGACTTTATAAGGTTGAGAACCCCTATGCTACAGGGATCCGATAGTCAACCATGATTCAGATAGATAGATTAGATAGGATAGATAGATAGATAGATAGATAGATAGATAGATAGATAGATAGATAGATAGATAGATAGATAGATAGATAGATAGATAGATAGATAGATAGATAGATAGATAGATAGATAGATAATGGCAGTTATAGTCCAAAATACCTGGAAAGCAACAAACCAGCTCCCTCTCCCCAACTTCATGTTCCTTAGGATTCCATCTTGTCCTCTATGCCATTTAACATACCTGTATGTGTTAAATGAAGGGAGAGTTTGTCCAAAATAGATTTGTCTTTCATACCACCAATATACTTGCTTTGGTGTATATTCTTGTTAACAGACTAGATAAGAGGGAGAGGGAGAGAGAAAAGTTAGTTCTCCTGATCAGTTTTGAAATGGGAAAGAGATCTAAGCACTGTAGGATAAAGACAATTTTTTTGCTGATTCTTTTTTGCAGCTTGCAAGTTCTCTGGCATCAAGTCGTTGACTTTGGAAACCCAAAGTCCAGTGATAACCAGAAACAGTGATGGTCCCCAAGTGGATTACATCCCACTTGAATCCATCTTGATGGAGGGCAGCACCTTCTTCAATACTGACCTGGGGCTGATGAGGACGTGGTATGCCAAAAGGGCTCAGGACCAGAAAGAGAATGACATAGTTGGACTATGTGTCCTAGGAACGAGAGAGGAAATCAACTTGTACAGTTCTGCAGAGAAGATCTAGTGATCACCAACACATGGTTTAAGCTGCCACCCAGATGACTTTACACTTGGAGGTCCCCTGCTGATAACCCAAACAATATTGTCAGGAATTAAAGAGACTTTGCTCTTATAAACAGAAGATTCTGTAACAGCTTCTTGTCAGCAAAGATGTCAGCATAATATTTCATCAGACCAGACTATCAAGGGATAACTTCCTGCTGGTCACAACTCGTTTTTCATTTGTTTCACTGCAGTGCTCTTCTGCTCCAGGTTCAACCAAAACTTTTCACAGTTGTGTCTTCCCATCTTTTGGGGGGCCTGCCAAGGGGTCTTGCCAAGAGGTCTTTGTCATAATGATCTACAGCAGATTATTAGGCACAAAATAAGAGCTGCAAAGGAAGCTTATATGACTGACAGATGTACTGGGATAGGGGAATACCAAAATAAGGATGATTTTTTTAACACACATAAAAAGATCAGGGAACTTATTGGCAAAAGACAACAGAAGACACATGCATTGTTAAAGGACAAGGACAGGAATCTCATGGTGGAAATAAGGGATAAGATCAATATATGGAAATGATAGGAGAGCTGTTTAGTGATGAACAGCCTGTTCAAAAATGGCAATATTGGACCACGAATACTGAAAAGTGAGATTGTAGGAGCTTTGCAAAGATCCAAAGATGGGAGAGCAAGAGGGCCAGATGGCATCGCGGCAAAATTTTTGAAACTTCTGTCTGAAGTTAACATCAACGAATTGACAGGCTTTTTCTACACCATTTATGACACAAGCAATTGGTTGCTATCACCCTTTGTTACATTGTTGAAGAAACCAAACACAAAGTCCTGTGAGGAGTACAGAATGATTAGCCTCATGAGTCATACTCTCAAGTTCTTTTTGAACATAATCCATAGTAGAATTTATAAGAAATGTGAAGAAAACACAGGTGAGTTGCAATTTGGCTTCCAGGAATTCAATGTGTACCAGAGAGCTACTGTTTACAATGCAGATCCTCATACAACGATAGAGAGACATGAGATGTGACCTGCATACATGTTTTATAGATTACGCAAAAGCCTTTGACAGATGCCAGCATAAGATGATCACAGCATTGAAGAAAATTGGTGTAGATGATAAGGGTATCAAAATCATCACCAACCTTTATTGGAATCAGACAGCTCAAGTCAGAGTTGAAGAGCAGATGGACAGAGCAGGTTCAAATTCCTTTTGGACAGAGGAAACAAGGCTCCAGGTACAGCTCCAAGGCAGTTCAACATGGTTGAGTCCATAGGGTTTGGTTAATATTTCAAGAACAGCCCAGTGGCCCCTCAAGTGGGTGGAGGACAGCCTCACTAAAAATTTGATGTTCTGTGAATTTTTCCCTCTGGTTGTGGCCATATAGCTCTCTGCTGGGTTTTGGCCCAAAGCTGCTTTTCATTTCTGGTGTGAAAACATAGGAGCATTACTGGTGGTCAACTGGCTTTCATCAAAAGTTGTCTAAGATGATGAAGTTAATCAGGGACCTTTGTAAGTAATGTTCATGGCCAAGCATGTACCAGGGCTTGATAATGGCATCACTGTCCTGCATGCAGTCACAGTATTTCAGGCAGATGGCTCCTAATGCATCAAAAAGCCCTGAAAACTTCCTAAATTGTGGCATGTTGGAGGAGTGAGCCTACGAGGGCCATGAAGTTAGCACAGCCCATCCTGTTTGCCAAGCTCATGTGGTTTTGTATTGCCTTATACAATAGAAGGCTGTTCCACAAAGCATTCAAGGTATGCTGACAGCTTTGGCATTTGAGGCATAACAAGAGGGAATGGTGGACATACTGTAAAGTGGATATTTTCATATCTCGAAGATGTTGGAAGCCTAGAGAGTGGGGTGCCATCTGACTATGGCACTTGACATCTTAAATGGTCTCAGGAGAGACTAGTCTACCACTTGTAGTTTCAGGATTGAAAGCCTGGTAGTAGTGAGCTCCAGATTGGGACCCTGCATAGGTCTCACAAATCATGGCCAGATAACACCCTCTAAAGCTGGTTCATGTTATGACCATATGTGCTTTAGGACATGGCTGTTTGAAAGGATGAATTCTCTGAAACTTTGGGCATTTTAGCAAATAAATATGTTGATTTAACTAACATCAATTAAATCCCCCTCTCTTGAACATATAGTATTGTGCAAAGGTCTACGGCTACCACCAGCTGGTTTGGAGAAAATTTAATTTAGGGAGCATAACATAGACAGTCAATTAGACACAATAAAATTGGAAAGTGCCTTCTACTGATTCTCCTCTCAATGATCTCCAAGTTTGGTGAAGTTTGGAGTTAAGGTGTCTGAGTTATGCCCCCCTCCAGCACTAATTGAATTTTCCCCAAACCAACTGGTCATGGCCTAAGACTTTTGCACACTACTGTACATCTTAGTGTAGAGATAGAATCTGAATGTGTTAGTGAAGCTGAGAACAATACTATCAGGAGGCTAGACTCCTAGCAGGATCACCCATAGCAGAATAGCCAAAGCTGAGACATGAGATTAAGACACTACTCCTCTTTAGGAATTAACACTTACATCAGAAGAATTGATAGTTATCATGGTGGGATGGGCAAATAAATTCTTGAAGGCAGCTCTTAGGCAGCAGCAGCATTGAAATTTGACACTGGGGGAGGATCTCTCATAGAGAAGAGCTGTGACACTCACGTACTGTGGAGAAGAAAGCAATGGTAAATAACTTCTGAATTATTTATACTTTAAACATCCTATGATTAGACAATAAAAAATGAAATAAAAGGTAGTGTTGGAAGATGAGATTTCTAGGTCAGAAGGCATGCAATCAGAAGACACATAATAACCAACTGAATCCATTCACGTGAAGAGAGTTCTTCCAATACTGTTTACACTAGCAACTGGCAAAATGATTGGTTGCTTTATGTATGTATGTATGTATGTATGTATGTATGTATGTATGTATGTATGTATGTATGTATGTATGTTGTGAAGCATATGTTACACAGGGGACTTTTTCCAACTGTAACTTATAAGAATGAGCTCCACACTTACTCTAAAATTCCTGAGTGTGAAGCTATCCAATCAGCAATGCTGCCAGCAATAATCTGATTATATGGTTGCATATTGTTTAACTCTGTGCTGCTCATCATTCAAAAACAGCAATCCTACCTTGAATAAGAGTAAAATCTGGTTTAATCCAGATTGCATATACCAGAAATTTGCTGTGTCCCAAGTGTTTTATTTCTCTGGTGTTATAAATTTGCATATAAAATGTATACTGTATTTCAGTCAGAAAAGTGCAGAGTTACCAGGTCTTGCATGAATAGTCTTGCAGGCAGCCTTTACTCATAAGGTTTATTTTACTGAATTGGGCAAGATGAACAGTCCAAGGGCACCCACAAAAGAAGGGAATGGTAATCCCTACATAACCCCGGACTATTCATTTTCTCTTAACTCATCCTTAGTCACAGGTGTCTCATGAGGATAAAAGTAGAGGAGAGACAGTCAAGTACACTCTCTTTAGCTCATTAGAGGTGAGGCAGAATAGAACTCTTAACAAATAAGCAATACATTGCTGTTGTTAGTGGAAAGGAACAGGATTTGATCATGTCTGATTGTGGCTTGATCATTGTACTTTGAAGGACTTGCATCTTAAAAAGGAGAGAGGACAAAATTTACTTAGGTTGCCCTGTAATATAAACCAATGTAAGAGCAACACTAGATCAGAGCGAAGTCTATCTAGTTCACTGTTACATTCCCACACTAGCAAAGTACTTCTTTGCAGGCGCACCCCCCAAAGAAAGACTCAGACACCAGTATATGGATAAAGGCATCGGGCCACTTTTATTGAATAATGCCCTAGTCCAAATTATAACTTTCAATTGGTGTAATCATCCAATTGTAATTCTTTAAGGCAAGCAGGCCGCAGTAACACTGGTAAGGTTCCTCCCAAAATGCCAATGCCAATTGGCTACATGTAACTATTTGTATCAATTTGTTTGTTGACACAAACAAATTGTTGACCGGAGTCAATAAACTATCTACTGACCCCACCCTATGACGTGTATCCGTTAAATATCAAGGTGATGCAGGCTGTGAAGCTCCTGACATCACCCCTTGCCTGGTTCGCCCTTGACCGGCCAAACCTATTTCCCCTGTACCTGTCTATGGGTTGGCCAGTCAATTGCGAACCTGCCAGATACCTATGGGTCATAAATCTTTACCTTACCAGTGCTAACCGCCACACGGGGAGGGGTCCATGATGACTCACCGTGCCCCCCCCCCCCAGACCGTCAGCTCAGTCACCAGGCCTGCTTGCATATCCTCAAGAAAGAGGTTCATACCTCTGGCCGACAAGT
Source organism: Bradypodion pumilum (assembly GCA_035047305.1). NCBI lineage: Eukaryota > Metazoa > Chordata > Lepidosauria > Squamata > Chamaeleonidae > Bradypodion > Bradypodion pumilum. Next base: position 181,612,973 of record JAWDJD010000004.1, on the reverse strand, counting down.
GGACCCCATCTCCTGCATAGAGATCGTAATTCTGCAAGCCTATCCTAGGATGCCGAATGGCTGTCCCCAAGCCCTTGTCTGCAAGGAACCGGGCAACAGCCCTGTTCACCGACCGGCGAATGCAGTAAAGGGCACGGAGGTCAATGCCTCCCCTGTAAGACTGTCGCGGCACAATGTCCGACCATAGCAGCCACGTGGACGGCCATACATAATGTAGATAGGCTAGGTCACTGCAAATCATGAATTTTAAAGAGAGGCCAGTGACCTGTGCGAGATCATTGCCACCGAGGTGCAGGACAAGGACATCAGGCGGTCCAGCATCCCTGATGGAAAACAGGAATGGCAACAGTTCCCGCCATCTCATGCCACGCTTACCGTTACCATCGCATACGTGCAGCTGCACGTAGCCCGAGATGGGGTCCCCACTCTGTCGCCGCAGCATACTGCGCTGCCCAGTGCACATAACTGTGGCCCACCAGCCATACTGCCACCGGTGTGCGTGGACACACAGGGTCTGCAAAAGAAGAAAAAGGAACAATGACATAACTGGTACTCATGCATGGAGGGGGCATACATATAATGCAAAGCGCATGGATCCCCATCAGCCCATCTGGCGTATATCAGCCTCAGAGTACCCAAATGCAGCCGCAGTGGATGCAGCGCCTATCCTAAATGAATGGGTGCCGTAACGAGCCCCAGGGAGGCCAACACTGTGAAGTGCCGTACCGGTCACCTTCCAAAACTGGAATTTAGTAAGGGGAGACCCATCCTGGTGGCAGAAAAATGGGCCAGGGTGCGTACCACGCACTGCCAAAAACTCATGTAGGGCACCAACAGGACAGATGTCTTCAATGAAACATCGTAGCAGTCTGTCTCCACTGCCTACGCCGTGCTGATCAACCTTTGAGGACCGTATCCTCAACTGAGCCCACTCATGTGTAACATAGACATCGTCGAGTTCCAGTGCCCTAAGAGACACATCCGCCTTAGACAATGGTACCAACTCACTGATGCGGAGCGCTCCAAAGAAGGCTACGGTGGTAGCTGCATGAAAAAGAGCCACCTCGTACCTATCATAACATAAGTTATGCCAGCCTCGTGCAAGGTGGGTAAGAATATCTGGTGAAATCGGGTGACATGTGTCCAGGCGGCGGCCATGTTCACGTGTCCACCCTTCCAAAACATGACGTATGCGGAAGTCATTCACGCAGTCAGCGAAGCCCCGTGCCTTGGCCATAAATGCCAGTGCCGAAAGCCTAGAGGCTATAGTACAGGGAGCCAACCCCTGATCGTGAAGATAAACCATGTATTGTAAAATCTGGTCTACTGGTATTGGCCACGCTTCAGGTAACTGTAGTTGCCCACAAAAGGCTCTAAATTGTATGAAAGCATGTTGGCACGCCCTACGCGTGCGAGGTGCCAAGGACATGCCGATCGCCCGGTTCACCTCTCCTCGCCAAATGTCCAAATCTCGGCTGGGAGTGGAGAGGGAAATTCCTCTGCTTCTGGAGCCAAGGCACGGAACCGGGAGATCTCCAGGCGGGATAAAGCATCGGCAATATCATTATTAATGTTTGGCACATGTCTGGCCCTGAACAGCACATTGAGGCGTAGGGTTCTCAAAACAAATTGACGAACCAATGCCATGACCCTAGGGGATTTGGACGTCTGGGCGTTAACAATGTGCACCACTGCCGCATTGTCACACTAAAAATGGACCACTGAATTGGCCCACATCGCCCCATAGCATTAGTGCCCCCAAAATGGGGGAAAATTCCAGGAAAGTAAGATCGCGTAGGCGATCCATGCCCTGCCATGCGTGAGGCCATCGGCCATATGCCCACTGCCCCTCAAAATAAATCCCATAACTCAGAGAGCCGGAGGCATCCGACTGTACTTGAAATTTAGGGCAGACCATAAGGTCTGATCTCCAAAAAGAGACCCCGTTGAAATCCTGGAGTAATGTGAGCCAAACCGAAAGGCCTGCCCGTATACCCCTGGTCAGCCGGACCCTGTGGTGGTGTTTTAATAGGCCAGCCATGGCGTCACACAGACGCCTGGCAAAAGCTCTGCCCGGGGTCACCACCCTGCAGGCAAAATTGAGGTGGCCGTGAAGGACCTGTAGCTCACGAAGAGACACTTTACGCTTGGCAATCAGTGCCAGAATCGCCGCGGAGATCTGAGTCACCTTATCCATGGGTAACCTGGATACCTGTGCGACAGTGTCAATTTCGATACCTAAAAAGGTGAGCATGGTGGCTGGGCCCTCAGTCTTTTCAGGCGCTAAGGGGACACCCAGTTCCCGCATAAGCACCTGAAATGTATTAAGGAGACGCATACATGTGTCCGAGCCCTGTTCACCCCCGAACAAAAAGTCATCGAGGTAGTGGGCTACAGACCGGGACCCTGACCTGCGAACAAAGGCCCATTGAAGGAAAGTGCTAAAGCATTCGAATGCCGAACATGAAATAGAACAGCCAAAAGGCATGGCCTTATCTACGTAGAACCTTCCTCGGAAACGAAAACCCAACAGCTCAAAGTCAGTGGGGTGCACTGGCAGTAATCGGAATGCCGATTTGATATCGCACTTAGCCAGGAGCGCCCCGGGACCGCAGGAGCGTACCATCTGTAGGGCCTGATCAAATGACGTATACCTGACCGAGCAAAGGTCATCAGGAATCGCATCATTGACCGAGGAACCCGCAGGGTAAGATAGATGGTGAATTAAACGAAATTCACCTGGGGTCTTTTTCGGGACTAGCCCCAGAGGAGAGACCTTCAAGTTAGGGAATGGTGGTTCAGTAAAGGGTCCAGCAACTCTCATAGCATTCACTTCCTTAGCTATGCTTTGTGCAGCGACCTCCTCATTACCCTTCAGAGAAAGTAAGTTCGGGGCATCCTGCGGTCCCCGAACACCCCTAAATGGTATAGGAAAACCAAACTGGAAACCTTCTAACAGGTACCTCGCATCATCCCGTCTAGGATAAGCGGAAAGCCATCGATCCAGCATAGGGATATTAATTGGGGAGGGGGCCTTTTGCGTGGCCAGCACCGTCAGAGGGAGCTCTGACCGTCCCCTGCCCACCCCTACCTCTGCCTCGTGATCCACCAGCCCACGGGCACGCAGAGGCGGCGTGAGGGCCAGAGCAAGAGGGACACTCGTGTCGGAAATGACACTGATGCTTGTTGCACACGCCGCTAGCTGAGAAGCTCCAACACAGCAGGCGGGCTGGAACCCCCTGCCCCGCCGGCTGGCGGGGAGCCTGCGTCGCAGCAGCCCGCTGCACAGCATGGCCACAATGGTACCTATCACCAGGCGCCGGCCGCGTGGGAGTCATATACAAGAGCCACAATTGCTGGCAGGGCTCATCCCACCTCATCTCAGGATGTAGGGCCACTCTCATCCTGAATTCTTCGTCGTAAGCCAACCACGATGGGCCGGGAAAATCAACCATCGCCCTATAAATATTGTCGAGGTATTGCACCATCGGAATGGCCAAATCAGCCCGGGCCCTCAGGTATACCGCCATATATATGAGGTATGCCGGCAACCAGTTGGCCCAGGTGCGCGGTGGCTTACGACGATGGGATAACTCCTTGTCCCTGTCATCCTGGCCCTCCCTCTTCCTTGGTGGGCTCACGATTCAAGAGGGAGAAAATATCAACATACTCCCCTCGCCAAATCTTTTTCCTCATGGCCTGTGATAGATGATCACCCAGGGGCAAGGAATAACCAGCCGTCGGCAGAGCTGTCATCGGCACGTTCTGGATGGAGGGTATGCGCAGCGGGCCCTGAATAGCCCCTGCAACACCTGGCATACCCACAAGGGCAGACACCCCTGCCCTAACCAGGGGGCCATTTGGCAACCATGAGTTAACAGGGCAGTGCGGATACAACTGCCCACCCACAGTAACCTGCCTCGGCCATGGCCACTGCACCCCCCAGTGTGACTGGACAGTGTCGCTGGTGCACTCAATTGAACCGGATACTCACTAGTCGCACCCCCGTGAGCCGCCCCCACTGGGGGTTCCGGCCCACAGTGGGCGTCGGAGCTCACGACAGGCCTCGAGCTCTGGGGCCACACCTGACCGGTCCCCACCGGCAAATCCGATCGTGTGGGGAGCTGCGAGGTGCCAGCTTGGGCTGGCCTGATGGCCTCGAGCAGCTCAACCCTGTTGCTGGAGAGGCACAGCCAACGTGTTGGCCGGGATCGACGAAAGGGCCGTAATTGAAGCGGTGGCTGAGCCCCCATCGGAAGGCGGTGGGGCAATGCCCATTGATGCCTCTAGCACTGAAATGCGTGTGAGAAGCGCATCAACGGTGTCAGAGCCCCCTGTAAAAGGTGGGCCGGACAGCCCGGACAGCCCATTGGGCAGTTGCTGAAGGGGAAACCCGAATGGGGATCCCGGGCCCGAATAGGGCCATGCCCAAAATTCCGGCCTGTGGCGGGCCCGGAGGAATGGTGGGGTGGAAACCCACACCAGGCCCACATGAGCCATCCTGTCCCGGGCCATGAAAAGGCCCTCCAGGGGCAGGGATCCCCGAGGGGCCAGCCTGTGCCAGCCCCGCCTGGAAGCTTGTGCCAGGCTGACAGGCGGAAGCCTGGTCAGCGACATTGGCGGCAGTGGGCAAAGCCATCCCACTGCCCTGCTGCGGGGGTGCCGCCTGAGCCCTCCGACCCCATGGCTGCCCCCCGGAGGAAGAGGGGGTAGGCAAAGCTTTGCGCTTGGGAGACATGTCACCCAAGCCAAAGATAAGCTGCCCCAAAATCGATCCCTGGCCAGGGATCTGAATCATGATCCTGTGCCCTGAGTACCGCAGTACCAAAGAGCAAAGGAACTCCGATTGGAAAGCTAAAGGTAAGCGAAGTGCAGAGAAAAACGCGGCGGAGCAAACTTCTCCGCTCCGTCGCATTCTAAAATGGCAGCTCAGCTGCCTCATGGCCACCCCTTTTATAGAGGAGTGGCCACGCCCCCTAACTACCTGGATGTCTGAGTCCGGGTTGGGGGGGGCGCAAAGAGCACGGCGGCCATTTTGGTGCCGCAGTTTCATTTGTTTTCTCCTGAACTTCCCACCATTCCATTTCTGTGATGGCATCATTCTGTGTATGTCTCCACATTCTTTTACTTGCCTTTTTCTAAGGTAAACAAACTCAGATTTTGTAAGCTCTACAGGGGAGCTGACCCAGTTTTTTATCATCTTTGGTGGCCATTTTCTGCAGCTTCCTTAACTATACAATATCGTTTTTGTGGGTGGTGACTAGGACTAAACACAGTATTCCATACTTAGTACAATCTGAATTTGATCCAGTCCTAATCAGATCACATTTGTCTAAATTAAACCCAATTTTAATCTTCCTAATCTTTACCTGTCACATTAGCTTTTCAATCCTTGTTTTAAATAAACAAATCCCCCTGCTTATAATTAGAAATCAGATGAATTAGCATGCCAAATAAACCTTTTAACAATGAGGGGGCAACTGCAAAGCCTGTAGCTTCTTAGGCAGAGTGCATAACTAATGATTAACTGATGAACATGGAAAAATCTCAGCATTAACTAAAATTATTGTGTTAGCACAAATCATTAAACTATGGGCACTTAGCCATTTCAAGCACCCCCTCCTGACAAAAGGTAAAGAAATTAAAAGTAATAAATCATTTGTAAGCGTTGTTCATGATCACTCTCAGTAGTTGGTCAAGTTCTCTGTTCATGATCATCCTCGAGTCCAGAGAATGATTTATGTCACTAGTCTTATATTACTTTGGGCAGCATGGTATGGGAATTCACTACAATTCTGTGGAGTCAGCCATTTTGCCTTATCTAACATACAGCATGATGTGGCCTCAAGGATGCCCTGTCTAGAGATGAATGTAGGCTACTAGTTTTCTCCATTCCAACAGGTTTCTCTTATACCCATTCTAACTATGTTTCCTCTTAAAACTAAGCATGCTGGTCCACCTCTTTCATTTTAATGCTTCAGATATCTTCTGGTGCATGCATTTCCCCCCTTGATCTCTTTGACTGCCTATCATGTTTCATTATAACTTATTTTTACCCCATACTTCTTTAGACACTGAGAAAGATTTTCACTTTAATTCCTTAGGAAAGATTCAACTTGAACACAGAATTTCCAAGATCCATTGTGTTTCCCCCAAAGGTTCAACTTAAAAGGTGTTCTGGAGGCTTTTTCATGTTAAACACTAGCAATTTAATGCCTTCCTGGTTCAAGTAGATGTTATCTCTTTTGTAAAAGCTTAGGTTAGCCTAAAGCTCTCCTACCCATGCCCAGGAAATCTAAATCTATCTATGCAGTTCCTTTTAATTTGTTGGTTGGATTGCCTGGAAAACTCTGTGAAAGGAGGGGAAAGGCTGATTGACCCATCCTCCATGTCCAGTTGTTAAACTCACCTTATTCCAGTGATACCTCACTACTTAAACTGATGTGATTCATCACTGAGAGCCTTGTCACCTTTGTGAACTAGGTTGCCTTATAAAACCATCTCCCTAATGTGAGCCTGGTGATTTCCCCCAACTGCTGCTGTGCCCGATTTGATTTGAAGGCTTCACTCCAGAAGAATGAGGGAGGTTTTAGGCTGACATCTATTCACTAATGGCCTCTAATAGACAGAATTATGCCAGAGCCCCTAATGAACAAGGATTTTTATCTAGGGAGAGAATGAAAGGGAAATGATATGGAGGCAGGAGGCCTAAAACAGGGCAACTGACAGATCTGCATGGGTGAAGCTTGACTTCAATGAGATGAATAACCTGCATGTTGATACCTGAATTCATTTTACCTTAGGTAGAATTTAAGACTGTACTTTGTTTTTCTGCAAATCAGAGTATATGTCATTCTATCACTTCTGGCCCATTTTTGAACCCCATGTTTTATTATCTTTGCCTGGTGGAGATTTCTGGAGAACTAGAAAGCTTGCATTTCTGGTAACTTCTTAGGGATTTAATAAAGCCATTGCCTAAGCCAAAACTTTGTTAAAATGAATGAATGGAAATATGTTCTTCATGTTGAAGAGAAGGAACACTAGAAAGATTTGGTGCCAATTACTGAGACCTAGAGGTAGGAGTGAAAACTATTTGTCTTGCTACCAGCTGGAGTGAAGAATCTCACAGTGCTTTAATGCTCCTAAGTCAGCACAATTTTTTTAATCCTGAGACAGCTTCAATTTATGAAAATTAGGGCATTTAAAGAATACTAGTGCCATCACCAAACTTGTCAAGTTACATTGGTTGTTATCACATCTGCCTGATGTGGTTGGGCTACAGTTGCTGTGTCTATATTTGATTGCTAATTGGGTTTAGTGGAACATGATGGGGGTGGCCTTTAGTCCACAAAAAACTTCACATTTGAGTGAACTAGCATGGAAAGAAATGTGGATTCCCTGACACTTTCCAAAGAGGTAGTGATTGTGATCTGTCCATCCATAAGGCCAAATCTAATTAGTCACTCGTTGGACCTTCTCAATGCATATCATGTTGACCAAGAAGTCCTAGAGCAGCGATGGCAAACTTTGGCACTCCAGGTGTCCTTGAACTTCAATTCCCAGAAGCCCAAGTCCTTGTGAATCCACACAAATGGGTTTACTGGCACTCCAACTGTTCTTGGTCTTCAGTTCCCAGAAGCCCAAGTCCCTGTGACACACTATTCCCCTCTATTACTGTGTACGTGCAGTAAACCCATTCGTGTGGATTCACAGGGACTTGGGCTTCTGGGAACTGAATTCCAAGAACAGCTGGAGTGTCAAGGTTCACCATCACTATCCTAGAGTGTCTCTGACAAGCTTCCCACCTTTGACATGAATGGTGAAGCTTCCCAGCAGTAAGAGCCTAGAAACCAATGTATCACTATCACAGCCTGCATAAAAGAGCAACTTTGGTGATATGGTAACAGAATCCTGCTCCATCCTGATTGCTCCATATGAGATATAAATCCAGTGGTGTAGGCCATAACACTAAAGCTAGAGTTAGTACTCTGAAGTGATTTTTATATTCTGTTTCTTTTTTTAGTTCATAAATATAAATTACATTTTTTTAAAGGAGCAATGTGGTTCCTATTAATTTGAAGTTTCCAATTAATACACATATACAATAATATGTCAACATCTATGAATTCAGTGTTTCAGATTCAAAGCTTCACAGCAGGTAGTCTGCACATGACAGTTCGTCAGTTTCTCTCTTCCATCCAGCAACAGCCTCTGTTGTCCTCAGACATAAGACCCTAAAATCCCAGGCTTTCCAGAGAAGCACACCATGAGTTTTTTTAAAAAAAAAATTGGGCCTGATACAAGAAGAACATTTCCTCATTATGATGTGTTTTTTCCCCTCTCTCTCATTCATAGGTTTTGCATCACAGCTCTTCTTTTTCTGTTCAAAATACTGATACAATAGAGTTTAGGATCCTGAAATACATCTTCTTAATTCACCAACTGCAACCTTAAATGATGAGTTACATGAGAATTGTTTACCATGGATGTAATCACATTCCCACCTAATCCCTGGAATGAAGAGATGAGACACAGTAACTGGAGAAAGCCATGGGCCACATTTATTTAAAATTAACCCTAATCTGGAGGGGACCCTGGTAGTGCTATACCTGGATCCCGAACAAGTGAAGCTAATCCACCCCTCTCAGGTCCAGATGAGCAAATCCTTGCCCCTGTGTAGTGCTGATCCTTGCCAGCCACTGCCCAGGCTGGCAGCCAGCCAGGGAGTCAACCAAGAGGATGTTATCAAGACAGTTCATGTGAACCAATGTTTGTTGTACCCCTAAGCTGTCTCATGGTGATCCACAGCATGCCCAACCAATTTGCACGAATCTGGCCAGGCAAGCTGAGCCACCTCGTCAAAAGATGCCCTAAGAATTCACCACTAACCCCATCCACCCAGCACTACCCGCCCAAAAATGTTACCTAATTACCGAAATACCCACCACCTCTAAGGCCAGCTAAATAAGCCAGAGTAGGATAGGCAAAAAACTACCCTGCTCCCACAGAGCCAATCAGGAAGCATAGGCTAAAAAATTCCTATTGGGGCCCATTAACAGCAACCCAAAAGGTACTCTGGTTAAAGGGAGGGTGGTTGGGACGTTGAAGCAGAGGCAGCCAAAGAGGCTGAGTCATGGGTCACAGCCAGCCTAAATTGGCTTCTCCCCTCCTCCTCTCACTCTGTGATGTCCCTAGAATGCATCACCCAGCATCTGCCTTCATCCCATTGTGGCATGGGAAAGGCAGCCCCTCATGCACCAGTTAAAGTGGTGTGCATAGACATTATGTTTTTATAACTTACTAGCATAGTTTGCCCGGCGGAGTCGGGCTTTTTAAAATTGTGTTGGCTAGTAAAGGGTTTTTTTGGGTTTTTTTGACAAATGGTGCTGTGTCGTTTTTCACGTTTTTTTTTAATTTTGGGTTTTTTTAAAGAGAAGATTGTCTATATTGTTATGTTTTTTTTGTTTTATGGTATAATAAAAAGTAGCTTACACGATGATTGTCATAATGAAATTTTTATTTGAACATTTTTTTAAAATAACACATTTATAAACATTTTTAAAGAAGGTAATTTTTTTAGAACTTTTCAAAATTATTTTATTGTTGTGTTACATATATTTGTATTGTTAGAAAAACAAACTTTTTAAATTTTTAACTAAGTAATTTTTTTAAACATTTTCATTCATTATATTTTTTAAAAATAATTTTGGATAAATCTTTAAATTTGTAAACATTTTTTTCTTATCCATGTTTTTTTAAACTTACATATAATCTTTTTTCCCCTCAGTACTCTAAATTGTGCTTCAAGTTTTTAAAATTTAAACTATCTACATTTTTTATCAAAGTTGTCCATGTTGCTTGGTGTCTTGTCTGTTTTTTGGGGATCTGTGGGAAAAAAATTATAGTTGTAGATATACATATATAAATTTTTGAGGCTTTCTTGTTATATTTACTCATGTTTCAGTCATCTTCCATTGCATGGGTGTTTATTCTATTGAGAAATGTTAGTATATACACACACACACACACACACACACATTTTTGAGGCTTTATTGTTAAATTTACTCACGTTTCAGTTGTCTTCCATTGCATGGGTGTTTATTCTGTTGAGAAAATGTTAGAAATGTATTTTAGATATTTGATTATAATGAATGTTTTTGTTTATACTTCTGTTGGATTTTAATGTGTATTAATAGTTAGTAATTGTTTTTTTACTTTTCATTTTTTTTTTGTGGTATGTTTCTGGTTGTTGGTTGATTTCATTTTCCTCTGTTGAACTTCTTGAATCTGTAAAATATAAATCGTTTTTTGTGTTTTTGTGTTACATTATTTGCTAATTGTTTTGAATAATAATTTTTATTTACCTGTTATTTGTTGTGTCTGCTTGTTCTTTAGTTGGAGGAAATGTTGTAACATTTCTAAGGCTAGTTGCATGTTGTATTGTGGTGGTGGATTCATCATAATATGGATCTGTCTTTGTATAATGAAGTCCATTGGGATGATTGGAATTTCTTGTTGTTTGGTTTTGTTGTATTCTTCTTCTTTATCATTTTCTGGACTTTCTTTGTTGTTTATTTTTTCTATTATTTGTTGTAATGTTTCATTGTGGCTGTTAGTTTGTGTTATTTGTTCTTTTTCATTTGGCTTGCTTTGCAAGGTTGGTTTGGTTATTTCTTTGTCTTCTTCCAGTTGTTCCTTTGAAATTTGGATTGTGTGGGCCATATATTTATTTGTTTTGTTATTTATTTTTTGAATTATTTCTTCCAATTCTTTATTTTGTTTCTCATATTCTTTGTCTTGGATTTTTGTGTTGTTTATTTTATCAATTACTTGTTGCAATTCTTCCTTTTGGCAATTAGCCTTTTTTTGTTGTTCTCCTATTTTTTGGGTTTGTGTAATTTTTCTTCTTACCACTGGATTGTTTTCTATGCTTGGTTTTGTTATTTCTTTCTCTTTTTCCTGATGTTCTTTTCCAAATTTGTTGTCATTGCCAATTTTTTCTGCTTTTGTGTACTTTGGGTCTATAATTATATTTGTATTCTCCCCCCCCCCAATTATTGCTTCCATATTGTTATTTTGTTTTTCATTTAGTTTTGTCTCATTGCCCTTATTTTTTTCTGGCTGAATAATTGTATTTGTGTCTATTGTGTTCTGTTTCCAGGGTAATAATTCTTTTTTGGATTGTTTAAGATTTTGCCGATGGTTAGATGGTGATGGATGTATATAGTAAATGGTACCTTGGTTGCTGTGGTCTGTTATATTTGGTTGACTGATTGCTCCATTTTTTTCTATCCTCTTTTGCTGTGTTTTGTTTATTTTTTCTATGTTAGTATTGTTATTATCTATTTGTTCTAGTTTGTATTAATTGGTTCTCCTAATGATCTTGGTTTCGGTGCTCTCCTTCTATTTTCCACGCTGCCGTCTGTTCTTCTCGTTCCTTCTTTATCCCTTTTATAGTGTTTTTTTTAACATTGTGTTCTTGCGTGAGTTGGGTAGCGTCTCTTTGTGTTTTTCGTTCGTGCGCCTAGACCTAGATTATCCTTTACTTAGGTTTTTTTGGATTGTCCTGCTGTCCTTTATTTTTGGAAATATATCTGCCTTGTGCATCCAAGTTTGTTACTCTCCATTTCTGTTTTTGGGGTAAGTTTTAATGTTTGTTGTTTATTGTACTCATTTTTTGAGTAATAATAAAGAGCGGCAATGTTTAATTATTTATTTGATTATTTCATTCTTCCCTGAGTTTTCTACCATTTGTTTTCTCTGTTAGTGTTGGCTACTTGTTTTGGCTATAGCCTCGTTTTCCTTTTATTGTGGATCTTCAGGTTCTAACTCTCAATTTTTGACGCGTTCTCCGTTCGCCGTGATTGGCTGTGTTTTTTCCCCTCGCGTAGGCTGTTTGGTTTTGTAGTGTAATTTTTCGTGGTGTTTTCCCTCTGTTTTCTAATAACGTCACGATTGCAGAGTACAGGTTAGTTAATTTGCACAAACACCTTATTTATGTATCATGTTTTCATTGTCTTTAAGGTTTTGTGTGGTGCGGCGAAGGAACGTTATTTTTTTCCTATGGGTTGATTTTCCATTCTATGCGCTCATTCTGTTCAGCTCCTTTAGCTGACATAGTAGAGGCACAAAGGACGCTGGGAAATGAAGTTCCATGTCTGCCTCTCGCCAACCCACAGTTGAATTTTTTTGCGGGAAGGAATGGCAGCGGCGGCGCGGTTGCCTTTCGTTTCCATGGGCTATGCTGGGTTGCCCGTGGGAACGAAGCGCAGCAGCAGCAGGGTTGCCTTTCATTTTCACGGGCCATGCTTGGTGGCCCGTTGAAAGGAAGATCAGCAGTGGCGGGTTCTGTGCGCTCATGGTGTGCCAGCTGCCTCAGCGTCCTGCGCGCTCATGGTGCGCAGGACGCTGGGGCTTGTAGTTTTGGCTGCACGAGTTTGCTTACTGCAATGGCTTTTTTCTGATTGGCTGCGGCGCATTTCCGAACGTTCCTTTTGCCGCGCCGCTCAGCCTGATTGGCTCTGGCGCGGCACGGCGCAAGGAACGTTGGGAATTGAAGTTCCCTTTTTTTGTTTGCGACTGGGGGGCTCCTGCCCCCGGGTTGAAAATTTCAACCCGACAGTTACCTGCGAACCGGGTTCGGGTGAGTGAACGGAGGCCCATTACAGGCTAGTGGGGCCTGGTGCAACATCCTTTGTCCCATTCCAACGGTTAATGCACCATTTTATAGGTATAGATGAAATACAAACAATTGAAAAGCTTATGTCAAATAAAACTTACTAGTTTTAAAGGTGCCCTGAAAATTTGTTGTCTTGTTTTTCCCTCATGCTGTCAATGCATAATATAGCTGTCAGTTGTGGAATAAATATAAATAATTTGATAGAGAAGGAAAAGGCTGATGCAGAGCTCCAGGAGGGTCTGGGAGACATCCCCCAGGAAGACCGGGAAAAGGGAGAGAAAGAAGAGCTGGCCAAAAGTCAAAACCCTGAGATTGAGGTAGAAGAGAGGGAAAGTGAAAAGAACCCAATGAGAAGAATTGGGTGGAAATGACAATGTGAATCTCATCAGACTCCATATATCCATTCTACCCCTGTGTCTTAAGTAGGGAATGGCTCTAATGCGCCCAAACCCTCCTACTGGGGAGAGAAATAACAAAGAGAACATCTTAGATGTCAGAGGTTGGTAAGGAGGTGTTGACTCTGTAGCAAGAACATCAATGCCAACAAGGTCTACAGCAGTGTTTCCCAACCTTTGGTTTTTGGACTTCAATTCCCAGAAGCCTAAGTCAACTCCCCAAAGCACTGGTCAGCCAATGGACTGACTTAGGCTTTTGGGCATTAAAGTCTCCCTGTGGGGTGTTGGGAACCACTGGTCTACAGCATCATATGAGGGATTTGGGCCTGATGATTAAGAATTTGCAAATGTCCCTGAATTTCCTTTTGGAAATTATGACTTTCAAGGGAAAGGACTGAAGACTGAGAAATGAGTACTTCTCCCTGTGAGGAAGGAGGGAGAGGGAAGTGCTGAAGAGTGTGAATAACTGTTAAATAACATGCCTTCTTTGTGGTTTTTACTGTAAATAGTTAACAGTTCTTCTTTCGTGTCTATGTCAGACTTTTAACTGCCAAAACAAAGCCACCTTTTGGTGGATTCATTCCATAGTTTTTTCCCCTGACCTAGTGTGAGAAAGATTAACTGGCAGATCAAGGTTGCCATTGCACCCAATTATGTTTCAGAAATACCACAGTCTTCAAGGATTGCGGATTCCGCATGCACAATTGGCACTAACGGCCTCTGGCAGAGGTTACACCGGCGAAGAAGGTTCCTGGTCACTGGCCCTTGCCAGCATGGAAATTGGGGGGGGGGGGGTGGATTAATAATCATAGGGTTGATTTAGGGTTATTTAACATATGACCTGACCAGCGATTCTGCTGAAGGAAGCAAATCGCTAACCTCCTGTTAGCGATTAGGCAATTACTCACTCACAGAAGAGCCTAAGCTCTAGTGCAAATAGTGGCCATGTTTACTCTTGAACAAGCCAGGAACAATGGTTTTCCCCTGTCAGTATTTGCCTTAGTTAATTAACTTCCCCAAGAGAGGTTCTCAATTAACCCGGGTAAATGGGTGATGTGATTCTCTGTCAGATGACGATTCTACCACACGCAGCCTTGAACATAATATATACTGATGATTTTCCCTCAATAAACCACTGGTCTTCACTCCATCTTGTCTCGTGTCGTTCCTTGACCAGTCTCCTCCGGGATCCTAAGGGCCTACTCACGGCCCCAATCCAACAAAGGATACACTCTCTGTGTACCCCAGTTAACAGTTAATAACAAAGTTTGTTTTGCAACAGTTCTGAGTTATAGACTTTATTTCGATAGGGTTAACTGGCTCCTGCCAGAGTTGGACATAGTAAGCAGGCAAGGACTGCAGGCCACCTTCCTGTGGGCTACTCCTGGGCACTGAGATGGGCCGAGGGGGAGAGCCATTCTCTAGCCTAGGGGTTTTCAACCTGTGGCCCGTGGGCTGGACCAGGACCCCAATGCCATACCATCTGGCCCATGGTGGCAACCCCAGAAGCAGGTGTGCAAATGCACCCACACATGCATAAATGCACCCACCACAGTTTACGGCAGTGTTTGTGGCAGAAGAACCATGTGTCTGGCCCGCTCAGCTGTCTGAGGGGGAGTTGTCCGGCCCATGGCATGAAATGGTTGAGAACCCCTGCTCTAACCAAACAAAAGAGGATAAAACAATACACTTCCACTTAAGGATGGAAAGAAGTCTTGCTAAATCCTTCATTCTCATTGATGTAGGCTGCTTCATCAGGATCTCCATCCAACAGCAAAGTAAAGAGGTTTTCCTTCATCCATGGTCTCTGTAATATGCATAAACTGACTCTAAATGTGCTTTGTCTGTGAGAAGCACATGTGCACACAAGCACACACAAACACAAAAAGGCAAGATAAAAGGGGGAGAGATTTAACCAATTCATCTAGTGCAGGGGTGGCCGAACTATGGCCCATAGGCCAGACGTGGCCCATGGCACCATTTTATGTGGTCTGCCGCCACAGTTGCCACTACCAGAAGCGGAAGCAGGCGCATTTACAACCGCTGTAAAATGTGTCCGCACATGCATAAACATGCCCATGCCTGCCCTAAACGCTACAGTAAATGCACCCACAGCTGTTGTAAATACATTTATGACAGCCGCAGGCAAATTTTACAGCAGCATTTACAGCAGGAGGAACCATATGATCGACCCACTCAGCTGATCAGGAGGTGTGGTAAGGCCCACGGCGTGAAAAGTTTGGGGACCCCTGATCTAGTGCACCAGTTTTTTAAATTAAGCACCAGACATCACAACTTTGTGCAGCCTGCAAAATTGATACAGTTGCAAAGATTATGAAAAGGAGGCAATGTTGCACATAATGGACTATTTTGTGTAAATGCAAAACATTTGTATTATTGTGAAAACTGTGTGCATACACTGCTAGGAAATTCCTCACCATCCTCACTGTTTGAGAACAGTCTTTAAATTTCTCATCCTTGGCTATGAGGGCAAGGCCCATAAAGATGTAGAGATCCTCCACACAAATGGAATTTTAAAGTTACCCAACCTTTTGTTGGGCAGTGAAGTTGGGAGGGAAAGTTTACTGAATTTCTCCAGAGGAAGAAGGAATTTTCCAGTGGTTTCTCAGAGATGGAACTTCCCATTCATAACAACACTAACCGGTCTGCTGCGGCACCTTGCTGCAAATAAGAGCCAGTGGCCAGAATCCTATTGGGTCTGCTCAGTATAATCCCTGAATTGTGTGAATGATGTATGAGATCATTCTGGCTAGCTATAGTCAATGCTAATATGTGCACAACAGATTCTTCCCCACCCAAAGTGCCAATTCCTTTTATGCATATGGTACAGTGGAACCTCATATAACAATCGTCCCGTATAACAATGAAATCATATAACAATTAGTTTTTTGGGGGGGAAATGGTGTCCCACTTAACAATTTTCTCTATGGAAAAAATCGTACAACAATTTTTAAATGGGAAAAACCACTTAGCGGAAAAAAAGTTGTATGATGCATCCTATAGGGAAAGTCGCTATACGATGCATGCATTGTATAGCAATTGTTTCGTACAACAACGAGACCCGTGGAATGGATTAAAATCATTGTATGATGTACCACTGTATTTCTCAATAGGATTGTGGCCAGTATGTGTAGAAAGATGTCAAACATTTGCATAGTATAGGTAGAAATGAATAAGATACTTACATATAACTCTCTACAAAAGATTTTGGGCTACTCTAGAGCAGGGATTCTCAACCTGTGGCCCGTGGCCCAGATGCAGCCCATGGCACCATTTCATGTGCCCCCCCCCCCACTGCCTCCACCGCACCAGGAAGTGCCATGTGGTGGAGGAAGGGCAAAATGGCCACCTGGCCCCCAAATCTGTCTGAGGGAGTGTGACCTGGCCCCTAGCTTTAAAAGGTTGAGAACTCCAGCTCTAGAGCCTATCACCTCAGTTGCTAAAGAACAGTCTCTAAAACACAATTACAGTATCACACCACCCCAGTATTTCATTTTAGCACAACACATGTATATTACCTAATGCCAATGATGTTGGGAAATGTAACAATCTCACATGCTTTCTAACAATGGATATAAATGGAGGAAGGGCTTTCAGAAGCTAAGATGGCTGTTTCTTACCATTAATCGTTTGACAGAGTTTTCCCCACCTCTGACATTTGAGGCAAGCCCCATCCTTCCACTGCCTCCTCCATTAGTTTTTTGAGGATTCCGCGTGCCCGGTTGGGCATCGGTGGCCTCTGGCAGAGGTTAAACCAGTGAGCAGACTCCTGGCCTCTGGCCTTTGTCGGCGAGCAAGGGGGGAGATTAATGGTAGGGATTAATCCGGCCGCTTATTGCCTGACCAGCGATTCTGCGAGGAGCTCATCTCGCTGACCCCAGTTACCCATTAGAGTAATGACTCATCTCTTACCCAAGGTTATGCCCGGTGCAAATAAGGGCTATGTTTGCCCCTGCCTAATCCCTGAACAATGGGACTCCTAAGTCCATGTTTGCCCCAGTCGATTAACTTCCCTTTGAGGTGTCCCCCATTAACCCGGGTACGTGGGTGAGGTAATTTTCCTGTCAGATGACGGTTCTGCCACCGTTGCGCTTTTTCCCCTATAAATGATGTTGCCTTTTCTCAATAAAGGACTGATCTGATCTCGCTCCGTTTGCCTCGTGTCGTTACTTGATCAGTCCTCCTCCGGGCTCCCCGGCCCCCCAGTGGCCCTGATTCCTTCATCTGGTGACCCCGACGTGATTTACTCGTGAGTAAAGGGACCCTGGAGAGGTCTACTCGCGAGTAACGATCCACGCGGTCCGGTTCTGCGCTTGAACTGCGACCTATCAGCTTGGAGGACAGCGCGGCGCTCTGGTCGGCAGCCAGCCGGACAGAGAGACGGCCAGCGGCGAGGCATTCCAAAGAGGCATTCCTACAGCTTGCTCCCAGCTTTCGGGGAGGCTTGCGCAAAGGGAAAAACGCGTTCCGCTCAGGGCAGGCTGTGAGCCCCTGACAGCGCAGAGGCCGCCGAGGGCCTGTGGCAGAAGGTCCACGCTCCGAGGTCTACCCCAGACACCCGACGCCCGAACCTGTTGCCTGCAAAGACGCGTCGATCTTCGTCCCGAGGAGGAAACTTCAGAGGACCATCGCAGGTAATATGGGGACTTGTTCTCATAGACCAAGTCCGTCCGCTAGCCAAAGAACTCGGGAGCAAGAGTTCAGAATCCTGGCCAGGGTATTTCAGTTACGATTTCACAGCAGGGAACTAGCGAGACTTTTGGCGTACCTCAGGGAACACTGCCTACTTTACCCAGAAGTAGGTACGTTAACCCTGCAGCTCTGGGATCAGATAGGAGACTGCATTCAGCAGCCCCCCAAAGCTCCAGGAGGGATAGTTCGTACTTGGAGGAAGTGTAGGAAGCTCTTAGAACAGATCGAGCCAGTCCGGATAGAGGCCAATGAACCCCCGTTAGAAAAGTCATCAGGCAGGCCAGTCGAGCCGACTGCGCCCACGGCGCTCTATCCGTCAATTAGCTATCAGCATAGTAGCGCAGGGAGCATTCCCGCGGTGACAGCTGCAGACGTCACCGAAGGAATGCAAGGAATGAGAAGCGCAGGCACTTCTCTGACAGCTCCAAGCTCCCTAGTCGTGAAGAGTGCCCTTCAGCGCACGGCAGAGATAGAACTCAAAAAGGGGGAATTGTCAGCGGAAGAACTAGCTGAGCTTAGACAGATATGCCCAATCCGAATGGAGATGGACGCGCTCACAGGCGCTCAGCAAATCGTCCATTCCCCAGTCCCGTACAAGCTTCTCATGGCTTTGCGGAAAGCAATCTCAGAGACAGGGCTCCAAAGCCGTTTTACCAGGGGCACGCTTCAGCAGGCGTGCGAGACCACCATGTGGATTCCCCATGACTGGAAAGCCGTCATGAGGATGATGCTAACCCCTAGCCAGTACATGATCTGGGACAGCGAGTATCGGCTCGAGGCTCAGGCCAGAGCCGCCAGGATGGGAGGCGCGGTAATTGCTGAACAGCTATATGGTTCAGGTGCCTTTGAGTCAATCAATGCTCAGATCAACCTGCCTCTCGCCACTCTCGAGATGTCAGCCGAGGCAGCCTTTAGGGCTTACTTCAAGATCCCAGCCACCGGCAAAGCGGCTAAAAATTACACCTCCATTAAGCAGGGAGCCCAGGAGCCCTACATGGACTTCATCAATCGCTTGGAAGAAGCAATCACCAGGCAGATTGATAATGAGCAAGCCCAGCAAGAGCTCATGATTAAGCTAGCCAAGGACAATGCCAACTTGGACTGCCGTAAGGTTTTGCAGTCGCTAGGCAATCGTCCTGACTTGACCTTAACGGACATGATCCGAGCATGTGCTGACGTTGGCACAGATTCCTATAAAATGGGTCTGCTAGCGGCAGCCGTGCAAGGGGGTAGAAGATCTCATCCTAATGGAAAGACCAAAGGGGCATGTCACACTTGTGGCAAGGTCGGCCACTTCGCTAGGGAGTGCCGATCCAAGGGAGGCGGACAAAAGTCCGGCCATTCCAAGGCTCCGAATACCCTCTGTCCGAAGTGCAAGAAAGGTTATCATTGGGCCAGGTTTTGTCCGAGTTCGGGAAACCGGAATCCGGGCACGTCTCTGGCCCCAGTCCAAACAGAGGCTTCCTCCACCCAGATCCAGAACTCCCCAGAACTAGACTAGATTCTAGGCACATTCCAGGCACTGCGAGGGCACAGGCCAGCCCCAAGGGTAGTACAGGGCTAGACTTGACTTGCCAGGCGGACGTTACATGCGACCTGCCAGGCACAGTCTATCTGGTCGATTCCCAGTACATGGGACCCCTGCCCAGAGGCTTTTTAGGTTTAGTTTTGCCCCGTAGTGTAGCTGGAGCACGCGGAATTTTCATAATTCCAGGAGTCATTGACTCAAATCTTTCAGGCGTTCTCCAAGTTCAGCTTTGGACACACCTGCCCCAAACCATTCACAAGGGAGACACCTTAGCGCAACTGATCATGGTTCCTTGTCACTCGTCAGCAGGCAGCCAGGGAAGGCTCAGTGACAGCGCAAGTGAGGCAGTGCAAGGATACCAGGTCTTAGCGACAGTGGAGACCAACATTGAGTGGAAACAGCGCCCCGTTATCGAGGTATTTTTGAACAAAAGAGTGTTCTCAGGGTTACTCGATACCGGAGCGGATGTGAGCGTGGTAAGCAGGAGTCAGTGGCCTAGGGAGTGGGCCATTGAGCCGGTCTCCGATGTGTGGGGGGGTAGGTGGAGTTCAGGAAGCGTTTAGGAGCCGAGAGTGGGTGGAAGTCACAATCCCAAAGGCTGAGGGCACCGCGGTAATTCGGCCGCACATTCTTGACGTGCACGTCAACCT
This sequence comes from Bradypodion pumilum, assembly GCA_035047305.1. NCBI lineage: Eukaryota > Metazoa > Chordata > Lepidosauria > Squamata > Chamaeleonidae > Bradypodion > Bradypodion pumilum. Next base: position 181,593,008 of record JAWDJD010000004.1, on the reverse strand, counting down.
TTGGGGGCGAGACATTCTCCAGCAGTACGGCGCCACCCTTACCTTCGGGTAATGGCGTTGCCACTTAAATGGCTCACCGATACTCCGGTCTGGGTAGAACAATGGCCGGTAGTGGGAGAGAAATTAGTTGCTCTCAAGCAGCTAGTGAAAGAACAGCTAGACGCAGGACATATAGAACAGTCCACGAGTCCTTGGAACTCGCCAATTTTTGTGATTAAGAAGAAGTCAGGGAAGTGGCGACTCCTCCATGATCTCAGGGAGATCAATAAATGTATTCAGCCGATGGGTCCGCTCCAATGCGGCATCCCTAATCCTAATATGATTCCCGAGGGGTGGGAGATTCTAGTCGTAGATCTCAAGGATTGCTTTTATACAATCCCCTTAGACCCCAGGGACCGGGAGAGGTTTGCCTTTACGGTGCCGGTCGTGAACCACAGTGAGCCCACGCTCCGTTACGCGTGGAAATTTTTGCCACAGGGCATGCTCAATTCGCCCACCCTGTGCCAAATATATGTTCACGACGCGCTGGAAAAGTTTCGAGGCCTTTACCCACAAGCCATAGTTTGTCACTTCATGGATGATATATTGGTAGCGTTGCCGCAGCTTGGCAGCGAAATGTTTTCAGACCTCCAGGCCAGCCTGGGGGACAAAGGTCTACTCATTGCCCCGGAAAAGGTGCAGAAGTCCGAGCCCTTCTCATACTTGGGTCATCGGCTTCTCCACTCTTTTGCAGCGCCAGTCTTGCCTCAGATAAACCTACAGGACTCAGTCACCCTCGTAGAATTACAGCAGATTTTAGGAAACATTAATTGGGCCAGACCGTATTTCCGATTGGATACGGATCTTCTAAAACCGCTCTTCTCGCTGCTAACTTTAGGTAAGCAGCCGGCAGACCGGATAAAAATCTCTCGAGACGCGCGCTTGGCGCTCGAGAAAGTGAACCAGGTTCTCAGCCAGAGGTGGGTGGATAGGATCGCCCAGGGGCCATATGCCCCGATCCTGAATTTGTACATCGTACGGTCAGGATCCATGTTCACTGGGGCGCTAGGAGTAGACTCAGAGAAGGGAGCGAAAATTGTGGAATGGGTCTACTTGCCTAATACATCTTCACGGAACATCGTCCCGCCTCAAGAACTGGTCTCCGCGGTGGTCTACCGCGGCAGGCTGAGAGCTAGGGACATTTCAGGAAATGATTTGGCCAAAATTGTGGTTCCGTTTATTAAGGAACAAATTCATCAGCTGATGCAGCTGGGTGACTCGCTCCCGATTGCTTTGGAAGGTTTCACCGGCAGTTTAGCATATCATTTGCCCAAAGACCCCAGACTCGTCTCACTGCAAACAGGAACAGTCAGCTTGTTCGAATTGCTCTCGCTGGTTCCCCTTCAGGGGGCCAGAACAGTTTTCTCTGATGGCGGTCGCACCTATGGTGTTCTGACCTGGCAGGAGGGCGAAGCTTGGCACACGCTGTTAACCCTTCCACAGAAGTCCGCTCAGCGGGTGGAGTTGGCGGCCGTGAACCTTGCCTTGCGCACCTTCGCCAAAGAACGGTTAAATATCATTACTGACAGTCTGTATGTAAGGAATTTGCTTCACAGTCTACCGGGAGCTTACATCACTCCCGCGATAGACAAAAATTTGCTTAGTCTGTTTCTCACCGCTCAATTTCACTTGCGAAACCGCACGGAGCCGCTCTATATCGCCCACATTCGAAGTCACCAAGACCTACCGGGTCCGATTTCCGCGGGCAATAGCAGAGCGGACGCGGCCGCAAAGGAAATTCAGCAGCGTTCAGTTTTGGGAGTTTTTACTACTCCAATCCAAAGTCATGCCTTTTTTCACCAAAACGCCAAAGCACTCGCCAGACAGGTCAATCTGCCACTTCCTCAAGCCCAAGGCATAGTTCGCTCTTGCCAGCATTGTGCAGGGGCACCGGGGGGGCCCTCGTGGGGGGTCAACCCACGAGGGACAGAGGCTAATCAGGTGTGGCAGATGGATGTCACGCATGTGCCACAATTTGGGAGGTGGCAATACATGCATGTCTGCATAGATACCTTTTCACAGTTTGTTTGGGCTACGGCGCAGAAGGGGGAAACTGCGACCCATGTGGAGCAGCACCTCCTTTCCTGCATAGCTGCCATGGGCAAACCACGGCACGTGAAAACGGACAACGCACCATCTTACAGCTCTAGGCAGTTGGCCGCCTTCATGGCAACATGGGACATCAAGCATACTTTTGGAATTCCCTACAATCCGCAAGGGCAAGCGATTGTAGAGCGGGTCAATCGGACGCTAAAGTCCTATATTGACAAACAAACAGAAAGGGGGGAGCCACCAGCCCTCCCCAAGTCACAGGGAGAAGCACAGATGTGCCTCAACAAGGTATTGTTCACTTACAATCACCTTAATGTTTTTTCGGATTGCACGCCGCAGGAGAGGCACTTCCGCCGTTCGGAAGCTCTCCCGCGACCTATGGTCCGGTACCGAGTGCCGCCAGACCCTTCTTGGAGGGGCCCGGTGCCGCTCATAACCTGGGGAAGAGGGTATGCTGCAGTTATGTCTCCTACAGGTGTCGTTTGGATTCCAGCCCGGTGCGTCAAGCCTCACTTGGAACCTCATGGCGTGGACCCAGACCGACCCGAGTCCGATCCCGGAGATGGAGGACCTCACTCTGATCGAGGAGACCCACCGGGAGACGCGGCGGCTGCGGACCCCGGCACAGAGGATCACCTGGGGGATGGTCAAGACCCTTTGCTGTGAGGCCCAGGACGCCCTCCAACGCGAGGGGAAGGAGCCGACGCCGGAGAACTTCGTTGCAGCTGTCTTTGCCCAGATTCACATCAATTCTGTGATCTACACCATCATGCTGGCCCTCCTCCTGCTTTTGGGGGGAGGCGTTCAGGCCGCTTCACTTCAGGCCAACGGCTTGCCGCCTGGTGAAGACCTCTCAGCACGGATGCGGTACAACTTGTGGGAAAGGTTGGCGGGTCTCGTCAACCAGTCTGATTTTTGCCTACAGCAGGACATTGGTTCTGCATCTATCCTCAGCACCTGTCTCATTCCCGTGTGCCACACTCTGGACGCGCGCACCAAGGATGGCGACTGGTTGCTGAAAGCGTTCTTTGGCCCACACACTCCTACCACCTTCTCAGCATATGCACGCTGGGGGGGATTGCGACTTGCACCAACCTTGCCGGCTGACGCCGCCACTCTTCATACCCCTCGAGTGGCGATCAGCCCGGACGCTGCTTGTACCCGAATGACCGGCTGCACCTCAGGCAGTCAGACTCGGCGCTGCTGCCTCGACCCCGGCAGCGGCAACTGGACTTGTAATAAACCAGAGACACTCGTTTCGCTGTACGCTCATGTCACCCTACCCTCAGGGTGGTTTTTCACCTGCAACCAGTACACATGGAACTATATCCCTGCGAACCTGTCGGACTCAATGTGTTGTATCAGTCGTTTGACACTGTTACTTCCTACCAAGGACATGATTGCCCCAAGTGTAAATGACACAAATGTGCCAAATGTTGATATTTCCCCACTCATACGACACACGCGCCCAACCCAGTTAGACAGCTCTTGTGACAGCAGCTTTAGGGTAATGAGTCCCGCTGAGTATGTATCTCTAGCAGTCAGCCTTGTCGGCGTGCCAGGCTTGGCCGTCGGCAACGCACGGAGGATTGGCCGCTTGGCTTGCGGTCTGGCCAAAGCCATTAACCATACCTCCACAGCGATAGCGCTCCTCAATCAGGAGCAGGCAGAACTTCGCCATGCTGTTCTTGACAATCGAGCGGCTATCGACTACCTCCTCTTGCTGCACCACCTGGGTTGCGAATCTTTTCATGGAATGTGTTGTTTCAATCTTACTGATAACTCCCGTAAGATCCAAAGCCAGATCACGAACCTCCACACCATAGTTGCAGGCATTACAGAAGGCTCCGCGTGGGGAGCTTGGTGGAGTTCCCTGTGGAATTGGATGTGGTCGTGGATTCCCTGGGGGTGGCTGCAAACGGTGCTTAAGGTAGTGGTGGGGATAGCCATACTAGGCATCACGATTTGTTGCCTTGCTCAGTGCATTCCCTCGCTGATCTCTAAGTGCCGCCCCAAAGAGAAACTCCGTGACGTCATTCACGCCCAACAGCTGATGCCGCTCTTGCGCGGGATCACCGGCCAGGCTCTTAAATTAAACAGAAAGGGGAGATGAGGATTCCGCGTGCCCGGTTGGGCATCGGTGGCCTCTGGCAGAGGTTAAACCAGTGAGCAGACTCCTGGCCTCTGGCCTTTGTCGGCGAGCAAGGGGGGAGATTAATGGTAGGGATTAATCCGGCCGCTTATTGCCTGACCAGCGATTCTGCGAGGAGCTCATCTCGCTGACCCCAGTTACCCATTAGAGTAATGACTCATCTCTTACCCAAGGTTATGCCCGGTGCAAATAAGGGCTATGTTTGCCCCTGCCTAATCCCTGAACAATGGGACTCCTAAGTCCATGTTTGCCCCAGTCGATTAACTTCCCTTTGAGGTGTCCCCCATTAACCCGGGTACGTGGGTGAGGTAATTTTCCTGTCAGATGACGGTTCTGCCACCGTTGCGCTTTTTTCCCTATAAATGATGTTGCCTTTTCTCAATAAAGGACTGATCTGATCTCGCTCCGTTTGCCTCGTGTCGTTACTTGATCAGTCCTCCTCCGGGCTCCCCGGCCCCCCAGTGGCCCTGATTCCTTCAGTTTTTGAGTGAGTGTTGTAGCAGTCTGAGTTGCAGTAGGTACAAGAAAGAAGACTACACCAGATTTAGTTTAAATCAAACTGGTATATTGTGGATTGCCCACTCACGCAATTGGCCTAAACTGTTCCTGCAGGGTCTGCTCGGCAGAGAAAACTGCCTCGAGAACCACCCTGACTCTTAGGGAACAGAAATCAGGTTCGGGCAATTATTTGATAGTGTTATTAATTCACTCATAAACCATGGCTGAATGACCTGGATAGAAGCAAGCAATCTCACAAGCTGGCAAACCCTGATAAGCACACACAATAGCATGACTCATGCCCACAGGTCGTGGGTAAGGTCAAACTGTAGTAAACATGATGACCTTAAGTTAGACCCGGAAGATCCCCAGATAATGGGAGAACAATAGTCCTCACCAATCCCAGTTGTCAGTGGCAACCGAACTTCCTGATGACGTACAAGCATCAGCATCTCAGGGCAGCCTCTGTGAATGTGGCTGGTCATTAAATTTCCACAGGGAAAAAGCCCTCTGAATGAGGTCATGGAAAACCCATGTGTACAAACTCCAGAGTAATAAATATCACAATCCAGACCTCAGTCGGGGCTGGACTTTTCACCATCTTCTGCCTCGTGTGCCTTCCTTGAGTCCAGCCACTCTGATCTCAGTGGGCCATTTCTGTGACCCAGCAGGCCATATCTGGCCCACTCCAACAGTATATTAACAACATTTACAGACAAAGTAAATTAGCATTACATCCAGCTCAGCTCTGTTCTGCTCTGTTCTGTTAAACAAACTCTGCAAGCAACTTCTATTTCTACAGCTAGGAAAATAATTAAGGTTACAATGTATCTTATTAACTGTCAATCACAGCAGAGCTGAGCTACGATGATTGCTTGCACCTGTTCCTTGTTAACTGACCTCAGCCTGTCCTTGACATTATCTCTGCACTTTGCCTCACTAACTAAATCAGTGATGGGCAGTCTTGGCCCTCCAGCTGTTCTTGAACTTCAATTCCCAGAAACCCTGACCAGCTCGTGTGTTGACTTGTGCTTCTGGGAACTGAAGTCCAAGAACACTTGGAGGGCCAAGACTGCCCATCACTGAACTAAATGCATATTACTGACATCCTCTTCTTTTTGCTTCCCTTGTTCTTTGTTAGTAGCTGCTATGTTCCTGACCATGATTCATGTGGTCAGGTGGCATCTCACCAGCCACATGGCTGAGATATTATTTCCTTTCTTTTACTTTTATTATTTCCTTGTAACTACTCATCAGAACTGTAAGTAAATAGCAATAGCAATTACTCTTATATACAACCCTATAATGGTTAGTGCACTCTATGGGTGTTTCACATGCTTCTAGAGATCTTTTGTCTTTCACTAATTTAAGTGCTAGCTAATGAAGGTACGTTTGGAGAACTTGTGGAACTTTTTTACACTTTCTCTGTTACTTTGTTGGTGCTTATTTGTTTTTTACTTTAATCTCTGTTAATTGAGAAACAAATTAACCAAAGTTCCTGCATATATACTTAATTCACAACAAATGATAGCCAAAGTATGGATAGCTGAATAACTACCAAATCAGTTAAGTGAAATTCCAGAAGACTGTCTTCCATGAGACAGCACAGACTACAGACTTTAGCCCAACATTTCTGTAAGCAGATGATAATATCAGTGATGACACATTCGCAACAATGTGAGTATAGTCACTATATAGAGAAATGAAAAAGGAATTAGGGGATGACACCCAAAATATGATTTGGATTTTTCAAACTCATACTTTGGAATCATACCATCAGGAAAGTGGCCATGCAGACTGTGCCAAGCCCATTTCACGTTGGCAAAAGGCAATGTAAAATGCACTGCTTTCATGTCAGTAATAACCAAAGTATCGATAAATTAAAGATGTGCCTTTGATTCAAGTTAAGCTCTATGTCCCACCTCAATTAGATCCCCTTTTAGACTGCTCCACATGTTCCCTACAATAATATGGCCTCTCTGAGTCTAACAGAACCAAAGATAAACCCAACCAGAATTTAATACATGCTTTGGATTTCAGAAGGACAGAAACCCATCCCACTTAATTCCTTTATCCTCCAGAAAAGAAACAGCACTGCTTGAATTAGTCTGCCTTATTTTATGAGGACCTCTCTGACAGCTAGCTCTGCAACATAGCAAGAATGGGACAGCAAGATGACTAAGCTATTCTTCCAGCTATTATTCACCACATTTCATTATTTTAATCCAAATTGGCAGTCTCGTGTAGCGAAGACTAATTGATTCATTGGGACTATTCTAGTTTGAGGCTACCAATTGGCTTGAGACCTTTAACTGGTTATGAAACATTATGTCTCCCTAACTTATGTTCACCTTCTAAAACTTTGCAGATTTCTTCCATAATGCCTGCTATTTTCATAAAACCTTTGTTAAATAGTGGGGGAGGGGTGTGGGTTCCACGCACATAATTGGCATAATGTCCCTGACAGAACCACGGCTTGGGGGAACACTCCTTAAAGCCTGGTTCCAAAGGGACAGACATTGGGGTGCGGATTAATAGTCATAGCTTAATTCGCCGATCGCTGACCTGGCAGGCAGTTCAGACAGTGGAAGGCAAAAGATGTTGGCAGGTCAGCAGTAAGAGACTTAAGTGCTGCACAACAGAATGAGCGCCCATCACCTGTCCCAGCTCCTGCCAACCTAGCAGTGTGAAAGCAAGAAATTGCAAGTAGATAAGTAGGTATTGCTTCGAGGAGAAAGGTAGCACTGTTCCATGCCTGCCACATGATCACAAAACCATCTGCAGACACATACAGCGCTGACTCTTTGGCTGAAATTGGAGATGAATACTGACCCCTAGAGTTGGACATGACTGGCTTTTGAGCAAGGGTGACCTTTACCGTTTAATTCCTTTCTAAACAGAATAAATGTTAAAGGTACGCAGCATAAAACTCTCTGTAAAATTTGTCATACTTTGGTAGATGTAATACAATATTATATGCATCTGTCTGCTTATAATTTGACAAGTGTATATGCTTTGCAAAGACTGCTATGTCTGAGCATGTCAGCCAATTGTTAAAGTCATTTTTTTAAATTCCAGTGATAGTCAATGGAGGCACAAACCTTTAGATTTCTGAGTCTTAACTCAGGGCCAAAACAAACAGGCAGCTTCACAATTGGAGGTAATAATGCATTAATCCCTCTAGAGATGGCACACTAATCCTTCTAGAGAAGGATCTTCAAAGCTGCCATGTTTGCAAAATCAATATGGAAACAGCGGCCTTTGTTTCCTCCCAGAGACCAATTGCCAGACAAAAACAAGATATTGGCTGCTTCAAAAGTTGTGGAAGCCTTTAGAGGAAAATCAGGCATGCTTTACTGAGAAGGCCAGGTCAACTTCCACTTGTGAAGTTGCTTATTGGCCTATTTTGGCCCTACGATTCAGGACACAAATCTGATGAAGACTGGCTCTAAATCAGTCTGAGTAGAAGCAAGTCATTTCCTTTTTTAAATTTTTTTTAATTAATGTTTCAAAAAGGAAAAGAAACAAAGAAAAATAACAAGACAAAGACAATAACAAAATACAATACACTCCATACAATACAAAATACTAAAATACTAAACAATACATAAATGAATACATAGATGAAAATAAATGAATCTATACCTATAAAATGGTGTGTTAACCGTTGGAATGTGACAAAAGATGTTGCACCAGGCCCCACTAGCCCCGTCCTAGCCTCTGTGCACTCGCCCGAATGGGGTTCGCAGGTAACTGTCGGGTTGAAATTTTCAGCTGGTGGCAGGAGCCCCCCGGACGCAAACAAAAAAGGGAACTTCAATTCTCAACGTTCCTTGCACCGTGCCGCACCAGAGCCAATCAGGCTGAGCGGCAAAAGGAACGTTCGGAAACATGCCACGACCCATCAAAAAAAAGCCACAGGAAAAAAACCACTGCAGTAACCAAACACGTGCAGGCAAAACTACAAGCCCCAGTGTCCTGCGCGCCATTAGCACACAGAACTCTGAGGCAGCCAGCACGCAAAAAATAAAATACCCCCGCTGCCGCTGCCCTTACTTTCAACGGGCCAGGGATCGAGCCTGGCCCGTGAAAAATAAGAGACCCCCCACCCTTTCCTTTGCATGGACCAGGCTTAGAGCCTGGCCTGTGAAAAAAAAAGAGACCCCCCCCACGCCCTTTCCTTTGCACAGGCCAGGCTTTGAGCCTGGCCCGTGAAAAAAGAGACCCCCCCCTGCCCTTTTCTTTCCACAGGCCAGGGATCGAGCCTGGCCCATGAGAAAAAAAGACCCCCCCCCCAAAAAAAAAGGACACACCAAAACATTCAAAAACAGTCACAAAAAAGTCAAAATGAAACACAAAAACATCACAAAGACCCTCCCAAAAAAACCAACACAACCCCCCCCCCAACAAACAAACAAACAGGGAGCTTACCAAGAGACGTCTTCACTCCATGACGACCGAAACTCAACTGAGAAAATGAAGAAAATACTTACCGGAAGCGACACCTAGAGGACAGAAGAGAAAAATTGTAGAGAGGAAGAAAAGCTCACCACCCCCACCCAGAGGCCACAAGAGAAAAAACATTCAAAAATATTGAAACTAATAAGATTATTTCCCAAATTAATCCAAAAAGTTATCAAAACATTCAAAAATATTCACACTAATCTCAAAAAATACCAAAAAAACCAGAAATCACTTTTCACTCAAAAAAACCAAAAAACCAAAACCAAAAAAATGCATAAAAATAAAGATTTAAAAAACCAAAATTAAATTTAAAATTTAAAAAATAATAATTTACATTAAATAAATTAGATTTAAATAACATTTGCATAAACATAAAACAAAAACCTTCCAAAACCAATTTAAAGAGCCTGGCACTGAGGAAGCCGGCGCACAAAAAATAAAAATAAAACACACACTGGGAGTGCAAGTCCACCACAGGCGGACGCAGCGCCTCGAAGCCACAAAATCACAAAACCTTTCAACACCATTTAAAACAGCCCATCACCATTGGTTCAAGAAAAAAATGAAACCCTTTACTATCCAACACAATTTTACAAAGGCCGGCACTGCCGGGCAAAATATGCTAGTACATAATAAAGATAACACTTATAATGCTCACTGTTTTCAACCAATCTCATTTTAACCCATTCATCAAATATATACTCCATTTATATATATATATCACTTATAATATATAACCACTTGTAAATTTACGTATATATTTCAATAAATTTATTATATTGATCCATAACCTTCTTATTATGTGAATGAGCACAAAACCATACTAACAATAATAACAAAATAATAATAGTATCACCCCATGATATGTACAAGTCCTGAAGATCACAGTTTGGCCACTACTCTAGCATTTCCAAAAATTCATATGGTCTGGTACTGGTTTATCTCCTTTATCTTTCACTAATGCATGTTCCACAAAAGGTCTCCATATTTCCCAAAACTTATTCTCCTTAATTATACATTTCTTTTTATTCAACTCCCATGTCAATTTATCGTTTAATGCAATTTCCCACATTTCTTTATACCATTCTTCCAATTTTAACACAGAATCATTTTTAAAGCTTTTATTAAGAACTGAAATAATACAAAAACAAATAATAAAAATAATACAAAAAATAATACAGTAACAAATCTATACATTATAAAAAATACCTAAAGCAATAAAACAATATAATCCGACCACCTGTGCTCTGTCGGGGGATGTCGGCAGGGGTTTCTTGACCATTTGCCTTCAATTCTATTTCCAAAATTGGATCATGTCAGGGCTTGGGTTAAACTTGTTATCACCTAATAAAGTGAAGTTGACAAAGGAACCCCAAATCTCCCAAAATGGTGTCTTTATTGGTAACCCCTTTTTCTGGTGAACTTGGATAGTTAATTTCTCATTGAGAGCCAATTGCCAAACATCTGCGTACCATCTAACTTTACTAATATTAGTTCCACTCTTCCATTCCTTGGCAATTAGCTGTCTGGCTACCATCAATAAAGATAACAATAATTCTTTTTTATTATTTTCCAGATGTAAATCATCCACTTGACCTAATAATACTATCTTTGGACTTAGCACTATTGTTATTTTTAATATTTTATTCAATTCCTCTTCTATAACATCCCAGAAATTCCTCATTTTATCACACAGCCACCACATATGAATGTAAGTCCCTTTAACTTTATTACATCTCCAGCATAAATCAGAGTTCTTATTATTTATTAAATGTAATTTGGCTGGAGTGAGATACCACCTCCAAAGCACTTTACAATTATGTTCTTTTTCCTTTATTGAAAGTGATTTCATACTTCTATGGGTCCATTTCTTTTTCCAGTTCTCATCTTTTATTATAATTCCCAAATCCTCCTCCCAATTTTTTTTAAGCCAATGCTGAGTATCTTCACTAGAATTTAACAACTGATAAATATTACCCATTAAACCTTTTAAATTCTTTTTACCATTCCTTACTTCAAGAGTCAGATTTTCGAAGGGGGTTGATGCCCGATTTTTTGTACTGTTTTCCCTCATCTTTCTATTCCACGCCTCCATCTGGAGTTCTTGCAGCCAATTTAAGCCTAACTCCACATAAATACTTTTTCTTTGGAAGATGGTATTACAATTATCAATCCAATCCGTGATTAATAGAGCTTTTTTGCGTGTTAAAATTTCTCTTGTACTTATTGTTACCTCTAAAGGACAATTTTGTTGGTCTAGAATTTCCATTATGGGTGAAGAATTTGGAGATAATATTGGTTTTAATCCTTTCCATATTCTAAATATATTCTTTAAAGAAAAGTTACAAAATTGGGGATTAGTTCTTATCTCACTTAAAAATAATTCACCCTTCCAATTTCTAAACTCTATATAATCTAATTCATACTTTTGCGCACAATTTTGACTTAATAGTTTAATAATTCTCTTTAAATTAAAAGCTCTGTAATAGAGTTTAACATTCGGGATATTTAGCCCTCCCAACTTTTTTTTTAAATACCATAAACTTTTATTAATTCTTGGCTTTTTTCCGTTATTACAGATTTCATTTATCAATTTCTGCCAGATTTTAAGCTCTGTTTCTTTTATTTGTATTGGTAAATTTTCAAATAAAAAGTTTAGTTTTGGCATAATTTTCATCCTGCACAAATTTATCATCCCAAACCATGATATTTTCAATGATTTCCATTGATCTTTAATTCTTTTTATTTCCTCTTTTAACTTATTAAAGTTGATCTTATACAAATCCTTAACTTCGTCTGACACCATTATTCCCAAATATCTCATTCTATCTCTTATTTTAAATTTATATTTCTCCATTACTTTCTTCTTTTCCCCCTCCGATAGATTACAAGTAATAGCTTCTGTTTTATTCCAATTTATTTTTAATCCTGTAACTTGCTCGAATAACTTCAGGTGATGTTGAATTTTATTAATATTTAGAAGAGGGTCCTTGACCACTAGCAAGGTGTCATCTGAAAATAGACTAATTTTTTTGTTTTTAACACCTGTCAAACTTTCATCTTGTCGAATACTTCTTGCTAACAACTCCATTGCTAGAATGAAAAGTGATGGGGAGAGCGGGCAGCCTTGTCGGGTACCAGCCTTAATCTCAATTTCCCCACTTAACCTATTATTCATTTTTATTCTTGTCACCGAATAATTATATAATTGATTAAATGCATGTTTAAATTTAGAACCAAACTCTAATCTGCAACATATTTCTTTAATAGTAGACCACTGAATAGAGTCAAATGCTTTGTAGATATCTAGTGCCAAAATACAAATTTTTTCCTTACTCTTTTTAACCAAATCTATAAAATTGACTAATCTACTTATCAGTCCCTCCATCTGCCTGCCCTTCAAAAAACCAGCTTGGTCCTCTCCTATATAAAAGCTTAAAAAGCTATTAAGTCTGTTATTCAATAAAGAGGTGAATATCTTAGCGTCCTGATTTAATAAGGAGATAGGGCGGTAGGCATCAATTTTTTCCCTATCTTTACCCGGTTTTACTCCAGGATTTTGGCATATTTCCCCCCTCTAATATATAATTATACAGTTTCTTTAATTTGGGAATCATTACTTCCTGACATTGTTTATATATTTCCGATGGAAAACCATCTTCACCTGGTGCTTTGTCATTTTTTAAGTTTTTAATCACTATTTCAATTTCTTTATCTTGAATTTCTTGCTCCATATAATCTGAGTGTTCTTTTTTTAATTTTATATTTAAATTTTGATCTAAAAAGTTCCTAAATTTGTCACATTAACAGACTTTTCTTTGTATAAATCCGCAAAGAACTTTTCTGCAATATGGAGTTCCCCCTCTAGTTTATGTACTATGAGACCATCCTCATCTGCCAGAGCTTCTATTTGTCTCTTGATCTTCTTATTTTTTGCTCTTTTTGCTAAAGTTTTCATATCCTTACTATTAAATTCAAAGTCATTTCTCTTTAGATATACCAAATCTTTTCTTGCTTTGTCAATTTCTAAACCTATTACCTCTTTTCTTAAAGACTGAAGTTTATTCCAATTCCTCTCATTACCATCCTCTGCATGTCTTCTTTCTAATTCTTTTAATTCTTGTTCTCTTTTAACTATTTTCCTATTTAATTCTCTATCAATAATAATTTTTTCCTGAATGCAGTCTCCCCTTAATACCGCTTTCATGGCATCCCATAAAATATGTGGTGCCACTTCACCCGTATCATTGATCTCCCATTTTTCTATCCATTTGTCCATCAATCTTTTCTTTATCACTTCATTATTTAGGAGTTTTATGTCAAACCTCCATATATTACTTTTTGAAACATCCTTTCCTAAATTAATTTCCAAAGTGATTGGGGTATGATCTGACAACTTAAACGTGCCTATTTTAAATTCTTCCAAATTGTGTGAAAGGTTCTCTGATACCATAAAATAATCTAATCTGGGGGTGTGGTGGAGTAGGAAGACGGGTTTCCCATTACTTGCTGAAGGGTGAGCCGTGAAGAACAAAAAAAGGAGTGGTGAATGCGAGCATGCAGACCAAATAAGATCTAATATCCTTTCTTTAAATATTTTACTATTGAATGATCAAACTTGGAGTGGTTAAAGGCTTAAGATTGCTTAGATCTCCAAAGGATTGTAAACGGTGGGTTTAAGGAGCCATCAGCATCCTGACGGAATATGGCGGAGTTGCGAAGATATTAGAGAGGAGAGACTGATTCCTCCCCCTCCATCCTTAAGGTTGAAGTTGGCTCGCACAGAGCCTCGGAGCCTCGGATCCCCCCAGACACAAAGAGATCTGGTAAGTTCAGATAGATTCGATCTGTCGGGGGGAATAGAGGTGGTGAAGACTAATTCAAGTGGTGGTCTGCAGGGATCGACCGACTGAAGGAAGCCTTTTTTTAAATATACCATCCTGGAAGTGTCACGGCTCTGAGAACTGAGAAAAATAAGAGACCAAGTCAGCAAAGTTACTGATCCAGCTTTGTTTAAACAAGGCTGCATAGTTTGGGTCAACAGAAGTGCTGACGAGCGGGGGAACTGGCTGGATTGATTGAAGAGACAGAGTGAGAGTTAAGGAGCAACCTGTGCCTGGATTCAAGGGAGAACTGTTCATGGACTGCACTATTTGGAGCTAATTTGTTCTAACGTGACAGAAAAGGAGAGAGATTGAAGATGTGTGTTCAGAGGGGAGAGGAAAGTTCCAGGGGCGGTTCTTGCCTGGTTTGAGTCAGCAACCTCCGATTCATTGATATCACAAGAAAGTTACAGTTTGGGCAAAACTTTGGTTACTATGGTGATATTGGATGCTATTTTTGTTATAAACTCATCTTAAAATTGGAGCTGGCAGCTGCGAGGAGACAGGGAATTACTCTGCAACATCAAGCGAGATAGTTTGTTTCATTATACTTTGAACAGCCGTCGGCAGCCTTTGTTATCAAAGTGGTGATTGGACTGCAGCCTCCCTCCCCTGCATTCCTTCACTTGGAGTTACAAGGTTACTGAGTGCTATTGGAGCAGACGACAAACTGTACTTTGACATTTTTTCCCCATTTCTATATAGCACTTAAAGTGGAAGAAGGAAAGGAAAGGAAAAAAAGTTGTAAAAAAGAACACAGAATCATTTTTCCAATTTCTTGCAATACATTGTCTTGCCACAGTTAACATTATAGGCAACAAATCTTTTTTATTTACATCCATATTAATATTATCTATTTCTGTCAATAAGCCAGCATTTGACTCCAACTTCAAATCAAACTCCAAAATTTCCAATATCTCTTTCTCCATTTTTGTCCAAAAAGTCATTGTCACTTTACAGTTCCACCACATGTGTTTATATGTCCTCAGGCTATCTTTACATCTCCAACAATTTTCAGTTTTAGAGTTATCCACTTGATGTAACTGAACCGGAGTCAAGTACCAACTCCATAACATTTTATAATTATGTTATTTTACCCTAACTGACAAACTTTTCATAATTCTTCTCCTTCATTTATTTTTCCAATTTGTTTCCAAAATTCTTATATGTAAATCCTGTTCCCATATTGTTCTCAATGTATCCTTTGACTTATCCTCATTTAAAATTTTATAAATCTTACTCACCAGACCCTTTATCACCATTTCCCCCTTTCTTATTTTACAAGTATCTCTTCAAATTCTGTCTTTCCTCTTCCTAAACTAGTAAAGGTAAAGGTTTCCCTTGCTCGAAAGCCAGTCGTATCCGACTCTAGGGTGCAGTGCTCATCTCTGTTTCTAAGCCGAAGAGCCAGCGCTGTCTACTTCTGCAGACTTTTCCGTGGTCATGTGGCAGGCATGACTAGACACCGGAGCGCACGGAACGCTGTTACCTTCCCACCGAAGTGGTCCCTATTTATCTACTTGCAATTTCTTGCTTTCGAACTGCTAGGTTGGCAGGAGCTGGGATGAAGACGGGAGCTCATTTCCGTCCTGCAGTACTCGGGAATCGAACTGCTGACCTTCCGCTTCCCAGTCAGCGTCTTAGCGACTTGAGCCACTGCAGTACACCTAAACTAGATTCTTCTTTATATCTTGCATTCCACTTATTTACTAACACAACTTGAAACCAATTTAGCTTCATCTGCTTATACATTTCTGCAATTTGTTCAATTTTATTACACATTTTTATCCAATCTTTCAACAGGAACACACTGTCTCTAAGAAGTATATCCTTTATCCTTCCATCTATTTTCACTGAAAACATCTTAACATCTTCCATATCAATAATTGGAGATACATCTGGAGCCAATTTTTTCCAAATTTTTCCAAACTTCTATCATTGTCTTTGTGGTCTTATTCTTTGCTTTTATTCTCACATCTTTATCTTTAAAAATTGCATTACCTAATGGTTGTAATTCTTTCATCTCAATTTCTTCCCAAATCACCTGTCTTTGTTAGGATCTCCATAATATTTTTTAATTGAAATGCTCTATAATAATTTTAAACATTTGGAAGTCCCAACCCACCTTCCTTCTGAGATAAATACCACAAACACTTTGCTACTCTTGGTCTTCCCCCCCCCCAATTACAGTAACTATTTAACATACTCTGAAAGGCAACTATCTCTTTCTCCTTGAGTTAGATTGGCAGGACATCAAACAAAATTTAATTTTGGTAATAATTTCATCTTACATTCTTTGATTTTCATAGTTTAATTTCCTAAGATCATCAATTTTATTTGAAATATTGATTCCCAAATATTTAATGCTACATTTAACCTGTATATTATACTTCTCCTTTATCTTCTTTTGTTCTTCTTCACTTACGTTACAAAATATTGCCTCCGATTTCTCCCAATCTACTTTTAATCTTGTCATTTCCTCAAATTAATCAAGATGTATCTGAACCCATTCCATAACTTTTATAGAATCTTTCATTATAATCAACATATCTGCATATAAAACTAATTTTTGCGCCTTCTATTCCCTCAATTTTTTTATCTTCCCTTATAGATCTCACCAATAACTCCATGGTCATTATAAATAATATCAGAGACATCGGAAACCTTGCCTAGTTCCCGCTTCAAGTCTTACATCATCCATAAATGCCTCATTTACTCTCATCTAGCATAGCCTTTCTGGTACAGCTGTTCAAAAACCATAATTTCTAATAATTTCTTTAATTGTGACCCATCGAAGTGAATCAAAAGCTTTAAAAATATCCAAAGAAAATAATCCAATCTTTTTTTTTATTTTGATCAGCTATAACCATCAAGTCTACCACTCTCCTTGTAAGGTCTGCCATATACCTACCCTTCAAAAATCCTGCTTGATCTTTATCTGTATAAACTATTCACAAAGCCATTTAATCTATTTGCCAATATTGCAGTAAAAATTTTGCCATCTTGATTTATAAGTGAAATTGGTCTATAAGCATCTACTTTTTCTGGATCCTTTCCAGGTTTTGGAATCAACGCAATCACTGACCTGTACCATGAAGATATTAACCCCCTTCTAATATGTAATTAAACAGCTTCAACAACCTTGGAATTACCACCTCTTTAAATTCTTTATAAAATACCACCTCCAAATTAATTTATACATTTTTAAAGACATACTTTTCAAAATGCTTTTACCCTAAAAGGGGTTCCACTCCTCATTTTCATTTTTGGAATAGTTTTTAGGAATTCTTTCAGACCTTAGGATTACTAATGCCAGCAAACATTATTGGGGAAACCTGAAATGAAATAACTCAAAAGAGGCAATCCATTTCATGTTAAATATTTTTATTTATTCATTCATTCATTCATTCATTCATTCATTCATTTAACTGGAATGTGAAAAACAGAAAACTAAAAGAGGTACCATTCCTGCCGCCTCCTCCTCCCCCCCCCAAAAAAAACCCACCCCATGAGGTAAAATAAAGATGAAAAGTTTTTGCTGTGTATATTTCTACTAGGGCTGGAATATTTTTTTAATTAAGGAACTCCCAATCCTATAATTTGGCAGGAACCAGCTCTCTCAGGCCAAATTAAGGGACTGGGAGATTTCAAATTGCCAGGAGGTAGAGGAGCCTTCTTGCCTCCATGCCATTCCTGCAAAACATTTCAAACTAAGACAAGTGCCTTGCTGCACCACAGGAGTGGTGATGATTCCCTTCAAAGAGAGAACAAGTTCTAAAGCCTCCTGTATTCTGCAGTAATCAGTCCACATCTATGTCTATGTCACATACTATGTCTAGTTTTGGACACCACACTTTAAGGAGGATGCCAACTAGTTCAAACAAGCTCAAAGGATGGCAACAAGTCCTTAGGGGACTGGAAACCATAATCTAAGAGGAAAGACCGAAGGAACTGAGCGTATTTAGCCTTGAGAAAAAGAGGGGGGGTTGGGGGGGGATATGATAGCACTCTCCAGATATTTGAAAAATAGTCATAAAGAGGAGGGACATGGCCTATTCTTGATCATCCCAGAGTGCAGGACAAGAGACTGAACCTGTAGGAAACCAGATATAGGCTGAATATCAGAGCACTGGGTCTTTGGCTATAAACAGAGATGGGCACTGAACCCTAGAGTCAGATATGACTGGCTTTCAAACAAAGCTGACCTTTACCTTTACCACATGAATAGGAGTTCACTTTTTGAATAATAAGAATTATATGTCATTGGGGGGGATCAGGATTTTAGAGATGTTTAGGTGGGGCATGGCCCAATTTTTTTTTTGGGGGGGAACCACTGCTCTAATGCCTGTCTGAGAGCTGGCAGGTCTTTTCCTCCAGCTGTTCTCTTACTTTGCTCCAAGTGGCCTCTTGCTGATGCACATGCCTATTGATTTGTCTTGTTTTGCTGCTCCCTCCTATGCTTCATAAATGTCAACTTTTTTCTTTTACACAGAATTTTTGTGGTAATGACTCTTTGTGCCTCTTCTAAATCCCCAATTACATAAGGAGCAGCAGTACAAAGCCATCACCCTTTGGTGGAAATCTCTGCATAATCCCTTTTCCAGAGACGCAGACTGCTAGTGACATGCTTCTAACTCTTTGTTTGTTCCTTTGGATCAAATCTAACTGATTGCCATGACTAATTAACTTTCGCTTTCCCCAGGCCTCTGTTGTCTTAATTAATTTTACAAATACTTCATTCCAAGCTCCCAGCCAAAAGACACTGCAAGTGCAAAGAATGAGCAGGAAGTGAAAGTATAATTCCTGGAATCTGTATGCCTGCACGGGATCTATCTTGTGCTGGGGCTTAGGGGAGCGGGGGGGTCCATTTCTTGCCGCTGGGGGGAAGTGTAACAGCCTCAGCAGAGGTGGAGCTGACTAATTGTCCACAACCCCTGAACTAGTTGACTAAGTAAATCTCCCCTCTTACCTTGAGGAGGATACTAAAGCAAAAGGAGGTTCAAGAATTGGCCTCCACAGCTTCCATTTGAATGCAAGTAGCAGCTTCAGAGAGGTGGTTTTTATGAAAAACATCTGGAAGAGAAAACGTTAAAATCTCTTCCCTGCCACCCTCCCACTTCATGGTTGAAAGGCTGCTCAGGCTTCATCACAGCTTCTGATTCCAAGCAAAGGCAGTGCCCATTTCATGTAACTTATGCTGCTCAGTTTCTAGATAAAGTAGTTAACAGACATGGAAGCTGTAATTCTTAATATTGCACTGTGTAAGCTATGGTCAGCTATGGTTGTGTAGGTCATGGTCAGCTATGTGAACATTTTGTTAATTATTTTCTTGGTCACCATTTTAATGCCAATAAAGGTTTAATAATAATAATAAATGTAACTTATGCCAGACCTAATTTGGACCCAATAGCCAGAAACAAATTAAAATGCATGTTTGTTTCATACTACATGTATGTGTGAGTCTGAAAGCATGAGAGAGAAAAGTCTTGCTGTCCCTGTTTGATACGTACAGAATGAAAGTATTAAACCCTATCTTCCCCAATCTTCAAATTTGTTACTTTACTTCTATGAGTTCTGCTTTCCCTGACCTTGCAGAGAGCTCCAAGGACCCATGTCATTTTTCTCCACGAGCCTCTACTCTTGCTCATGTGACCAAATTGACCTGTGTCTGATAAAGGGCACTAATAGCTTCAGAAAATGACAGCTGAATGCAGGTCCCTGCCCCATGTTGTCACTGCAGGAAGTGCATCTAATCTGTGCTTGGGGAAACTGAAGACATGCTGAAGCTGAAACAACTGCCTGCTTTCCTATACAAATGAATCACATGGGGGAATATGGCCCAGGCGCACAGCACCTAGTAGAGCTAGCAACTTGACAGTGTTGTTCCTGTGACATTTTTCAGTAAGAGTATATTCATTAGGAAAGTAGGAAGGAAGTATGTACTTGTAGTCTTTTTTGGATTCTGAAAAAATGTGTTAATTCCCAAAGTATTAAACAGTTAATGAGCAATAGTGAACGATTTCTGCCTACCAGATTGTCCCTGTATCAGACAATGGATGACCTTCCCTTTAGACACCAATGGTAACAGCCTATGGCAGTGATGGTGAACCTTGGTTGGCACTCCAGCTGTTCTTGAACTTTAATTCACAGAAGCCTTGATCAGCAGGAGTGCTGACTTGGGCTTCTGGTACATACCTGTCAAGTTTTGAACTTGAAAATAAGGGAAATTTTGGGCCCCACCCCCACCCCACCATGCCATGCCCCCTCCTCCCTACAATCCAGGCACATCCAAGAGCCTAGAAGAGGAGTGTTGGGCTCTCCCGGGTGGAGGAGGGAGCATCCCCTAGGCACCTTAGCACCACTGCTGACCCTCACTGGGAGCAATGCAGCAAGTTTCATTTTAAAAAAAACTGTTTAAGATAAGACCACCGAAATATCCTCTTTATGTTGTATGCAAATATACTTGCAGCCGATTGGCTCATTGTCTCTTCTCTCTCCTGGGAAAGAGGATGTTAAAGGGAAGAGGCAATGAGCCAATCGGCTTCAAGTATATTTGCATACAATATAAAGAGGATATTTCTGTGGTCTTGTCTTAAACACAGATTTTTTTAAAAATGAAATTGAGGTACACAAGGCTAAGACAGTAGACAATTAAGTGATATAAGTGTAAAAAACAGTTCCATGAAAAATCATCATATTATGAAATGCTGTGGGAGATAATGGGGAAAGTGATTTAAAATAGAATTATTACAGTATTTATCTCTTCCACTGCAGCTGAGGCTGGCCTGTTGGGGCTGGCCTGTTGCATTGCTCCCCATGAGGGGTAGCAGTGGTGCTAAGGTGAGTGCCTAGGGGGTGCTTCCTCCTCTACCTGGGGGAGCCCAACACTCCTCCTCACTGGCTCTGGTATGAGGAACATACCCCTATTATTATATATAATAATAATAAAAGAATAATAAAAAATAATACAGGAGAATTACAGGAAAATACTAATATGGGAGGGTGGCGGGAAAAAGGACACTTGACAGCTATGTTCTGGTAACTGAAGTCCAAGAGCAGCTGGAGTTCCAAGGTTCGCCACTAGAAGCCTATGGCATGGATTCTGTCTTATGTTCAATGTTCCTAGATCACATGACTGCAGATTCCCTAGCATGTCAATCACACTGATGAATGTTGCTGCATGGCACTGCACAATGACACCCATGATATCCTTGTTTGACATAAACACTCCAGCCCATTGTACAGATTTGTTCATGCAAATGATGCTATATCAGCTTAGTTAGACAATCATTTCCTAGATTTCTACAAACAGTGTGGTAGAAAATATTTATAGTCAAGCTACTGGGAGCACCTAATGTCATCTGACACTTGTAGTTTCTTCTGATGTCAATATGCTGCATCTCCGTAATTACCATCTGGATAGTTATTAAGGGTTCAAAGCTGGTCACTCCAGCTTCTAATAATGCCAACCAGGAAACTATCTCTTCTCATCCCACAGAGTCCCAATTCCCGCCATTATGCATAACACACTGTGTCATCTGAATTGAAAATAATGAGAGAAGTAATTTCCCTTAAACCAGAAAGATGGGAGTAGCACGGTCATTTCTCTTGAACATTACTGTCTCATTTCCCTTTAATCAACTTTGCACAAAATCATCTATTTTCTTTCAACATATTTTCAAAGCCTCATCTGTTTTTCTGTCTTTACCATCTTACTTCCCACAAGAGAACTGGAAGAAGATGGTCCAGTGCTACAGTGATATATCATAATATATGTCAGGTAAAGCTGGTTACTTGAATTGTACAATTATATTGAATTTTACAATTCAGGTTGTAGAATTACCCAAGATAACACTTGCCCCTTTGGCTTTCGGACACTGTTTACACAAATCTTTTCCCTCCTTCTTCATTTCCCTTCATTTATTCTTACCCTTTTGACATACTCTGTTTTTTCTTCTTCTATTGGTATAAAACTTTACAGTTGTCAAGTCTGAATTTATTTTTATTCTTCATTTTAGCTTTGATTTATCAAAAGTACATTTAATGCTAATCTTGTCTTACAGGGTTTACTCCTACCTCTTTCATTTTTCCTATGCAAAATTTTTATACTCATGCTCAAATCATTAATATAAATATCAAGCAGGTCTAGACCCAGGGTTGCCTTGATGCAGTCTTCTTTTTTTGACACTGATCCAGCCATAATTATTCTCTAAGTGTGAATACATATATATAATGTGTACCCAGAGTGATGGCAATATCTCCTTGAGTTTACTTATGAGACTGTTGTAAGAAACTGTGTCAAGAGCCTTGCTAAAGCCAAGGTACATTATGTGAAAACAAAGAGTGATTGTCGCTCTTATCACATGCTTCACCGAGCTTCCCAGCTTTCTTAAATTTCTTTAACTCATTGTTGTTGTTGCATCAGGGCCTTCTCCATTGAGTCCTCTCTTCTCATTTGGTGGCCAAGTACTTCAGCTTCAGCTTCAGTATTTGTCCTTCCAAGGAACAGTCAGTATTTATTTCCTTCAGGGTTGACTGATTTGATCTTCTTGTAGTCCAGGGATTCTCAAGAGTCTTCTCCAGCACCACAATTCAAAGGTGTCTATTCTTCTATGCTCAGCCTTCCTTATGGTCCAACTCTCACAGCCATTCATTACTACTGGGAATACAATTGCTTTGACTGTGTGAACCTTTGCTGGCAGGGTAATGTCTCTACTTTTTATTATGCTGCCTAGGTTTGCCATAGCTTTCCTCCCAAAAAGTAAGCACATTTTTTTTCATGGCTGCAGTCACCATCTGCAGTGAGCTTAGATCCCAAGAAGGTGATGTCCTTCACTGCTTATTTTTCCTACCCTTAGGGGCTGCGGTGGCTCATTGGTTAGCTGGAAAGCTGGTAAGTTGACAGTTCAAGACTCGGGTACTGCATGACAGATTGCGTGCTGGTCTCTGTCCCAGCTCTTGGAGCCTCATTTGGGTGTTCCCTGAGCAGAGTTTATTCTGCAAAAATCCTTTCAACACAGAATAATTTCTGACACATAATAATAATAATAATAATAATAATAATAATAATAATAATAATAATAATAATAATAATAATAATAATAATAATAATAATAATAATAATAATAATAATAATAATAATAATTATTATTATTATTATTATTATTATTATTATTATTATTATTATTATTATTATTATTATTATTATTATTATTATTATTACATTTCTATTTGCCAGGGAGTGATGAGGCAAGATGACATAATCTTAGTTTTTTTGATGTTGAATTTAAAGCCAGCTTTTGCACTCTCCTCTTTCACCGTTATCCAAAGGCTCTTTAGGTCTTCTTTACTTTCTGCCATTAGGGTAGCGTCATCTGATATTTCTGACAGCAGTTTTAAGCCTAGCCTGTGCTTCTTCCAGCCCTGCATTACGCATGATGTAATCTGCATATAAATTAAATAAGCAGGGTGACAATATACAGCCTTGCCATATTCCTTTTCCTATTGTAAACCAATCAGTTGTTCCATATCCTGTCCTAACTGCTGCTTCTTGACCCACGTACATAAGACAGGTGAAATGGTCTGGTACTCCAGTCTTTTAAGTACTTGCCAAGTTTATTGTGGTCCACACAATCAAAGGCTTTAGTGTAGTCAATGAAACAGAAGTAGACATTTTTCTGGTACTCCTTTGCTTTCTCCATGATCCAGTGAATGTTGGCAATTTGGTCTCTAGTTCCCCTACCTCTTCAGAATCCAGCTTGCGCTTCTAGAAGTTCTTGATCCATGTACTGCCGAAGCCTAGCTTGTAAGATCTTGAGCATGACCTTGCTAGCGTGTGAGATGAGTGCAATTGTATGATAATTTGGCATTGCCCTTCTTTGGAATTGGGACGTAGACTGACCTTTTCCAGTCCTGTGGCCACTGTTACATTTTCCAAATCTGCTGGCATACTGGGTGCAACACTGTAATGGCATCTTCTTTTAGTGCTTTAAATAGCTCAATTATATACTAACAAAATGCCTGTCATTATGTTATGTTTTTGTAAAGACTTCAGTGCAGTATAATGTTCTTCACTCTTCTGCCCACAACACCATATCAAGGTCACTTGGTGTTGTGTATGGAAACACTATATCCTTAAGAATAAATGTAAGAATGTAACCTTGCAATGAATACAATGTTTCTCAGCTGTAATGGAACACGAGCTAGCTACCCATAGAG
This sequence comes from Bradypodion pumilum, assembly GCA_035047305.1. NCBI lineage: Eukaryota > Metazoa > Chordata > Lepidosauria > Squamata > Chamaeleonidae > Bradypodion > Bradypodion pumilum. Next base: position 181,568,702 of record JAWDJD010000004.1, on the reverse strand, counting down.
GGCAGCTGTGAGTGTTCAGCTCACATGGTACTAATTCCCCAATTACTGTCAACCGCGGGAACATTCCCGCCACGGCTACACCTGGTGAAGAAGGGTGTGACTCAGAATGATGTCACACAGGCGGTGGACAATGGGCTACCGTGTATCCATATTTAAATGTATTGGCTGTACCTCCGCCATTGCCACATGTTCAGATTGCATACCACCAAATAAAGATGTGTTTAGCTTTGTAACTGCTGACTGCTGCGTATCAATCTGCCAACATCAAATTGGCGACGAAGGTGGGATCATGGCATCCCAGAAGGTACATGTACCTCTATTCAACATCAAGCACCCCGAAAAATGGGAGTTGTTCGAGATGCATTTTCGGCATGCAATGGACGTTGCCGACATCACCGACGAGGGAAAAAAGCGGTCGCATCTCCTCCCAAGTGTGGGGTTCCCCACGCTAGAACTCCTGGTAAACCTGCTAGCACCGAGGAAGGTGGAAACAGTTCCACTCAAACAGATCCTGGCGATGCTGCGGGAACATTTCCAGCCAACGGTGTCCATTTTTCCGGCCTGGGCAGCATTCCTGAGGAGAGACCAGCAACCGGGAGAGTCCGTGGCTGAATATGCGGTGGCCCTGCGACAGGCAGCAGGCCTGTGCAACTGGGAAACTTTGGAGATAATCCTTAGAGACCGGCTACTCTGAGGTCTGTGGGACAAGGAGACCCAGAGAAAGCTAATGACCCGGGGCTGCGACATGATGCTCCAAGACGTAATGAAGGAAGCTCAAGTGGCTGAGGCAGCGAGGAGCGGGGTCAAGATGTTTAAGGCACAACCCCCAGCTCTCAAAGGGCCAGCAGTCACAGTGAAGGCGGCCTGGCATACACCACGGCCCCCGAAGAGTCCGATATCCTCATCGGAGGCCTCTGCAACTGCGGGTTCGGGCTCCAGCGAAGACGACAATGTCCAAAACGTGCGGAAAAAGTCAGTGGAGAGTCACACTCATTCGAAAGGGAGCCACCGATGAGATGGCTGTGGAGCATCTCACGAGCGGTGAAGGTGCCCTTTTCGGAAAGCGGAGTGCCACAACTGCGGGTGGTAAGGCCACATCGCCAAGGTGTGCAGGCGATGGTGAACGGAGGACAAGGGCTCAGCAGAACAACCTCGACGGAAGGCGGCCGGGATCAGCAAGGTCTCCGATGTCGATGACGCGCCGGTGGTGAACTGCGTGTCCCTGGAGCACCAGCATTTTTTTGTTGAGGTACTGTTACAAGGGGTCCCGGTTAGGATGGAAATAGACTTGGGGTCATCCTACTCCATCCTTTCACAGAAGGAGTTCCTGCGCATTCCCCCTAATGCGCGGCCCAAGCTGAGGGCTTTGAAGTCAAACCTACGTACAGGGTTATGGGATCCCGGTGTTGAAGTTTAAAAGGTTCACGGAGAAAGTGCCCCTAGTAGTTCTTAAACAAGGATCTTGTTGCCTCCTGGGGACGCAGTGTTTTGCCCCCCTGGGAATTGAAATGCCTGGCATAAACACCATTGAGAATGACCCAACATGAGATGTGTGAAACGCACACCTGGCGGTTTTCAAAAAGGGGCTTGGGAAGTACAGGGGGCTCCCAGTTTCGTTTGACTTGGACCCAGAAATCCGACCCATACAGCTCAAGCCAAGAAGAATTCCCTTTGCCCTCAAGGACAAGATTGAGGTGGAATTGGACAAATTGGTGGGTATGGGGATTTTGGTTCCAGTGGATTCTGCGGAGTGGGAAATTCCAATTGTGACAGCATTGAAATCTAATGGGGAGGTTAGGATTTGTGCTTATAAGTGTACGATTAACAAGGCCATTTGGCCCAATGCATATCCGGTGCCGGTAGTTAGCCATTTACTAGCCACTTTACACGGGGGTAAATGTTTCGCTAAGCTAGATTTGGCGCAGGCGTGCCAGCAGCTCACTGTAACTCCAGCTGCCGCCGCTGCGCAAACCATCATCACGCACAAAGGTGCATTCAAGGTAACGCGCCTACAGTTCGGCGTAAATTCAGCCCCCGGGATTTTCCAGTCCCTCGTGGAACGCCTTTTAAAGGGGCTCCCAGGTGTTCTTCCCTACTTTGACGATGTTTTGATTACTTGGGGGAGCGAATCAGAACTAGCGAAAAGGCTAGACAAGGTCCTAACAGTATTCGAGAAAGCAGAACTGAGATTGAGAAGGGACAAATGTGTGTTTTTTGCGAGGGAGGTTGAGTTTCTTGGGTTCAAGATAACCCCCAATGGTATTAAGCCCTCCAAGTCAAAGGTTGCGGCTGTTGAAAATGCCCCTCGCCCCACTGCAAAACTGGAGCTGCAGTCATTTCTAGGGCTCCTAAATTTTTACCATTCCTTCTTGCCAAGGAAAGCATCCGTTGCAGAGTCACTGCACGGATTACTGAAGAAAGATGCAGTTTGGCGGTGGGGAGATACCCAGGATAAAGCGTTCAAAGAGCTCAAGAGGCTCCTGTCCTCAGATGCCGTTCGGACCCATTTTGACCCGAGGAAACCTATAGTCCTGGTCTGTGATGCCTCACCAGTGGGAGTGGGGGTCATGCTGTGCCATGTGTTGGAAAATGGGCGGGAAGCCCTGGTTGCCTTTTACTCCAGGTCACTTTCAAAGGCAGAACGCAATTATGCGCAAGCAAATAGAGAAGCCCTAGCCATAATAGCGGGGACGAAGAAGTTCCACGATTTCCTGTATGGTCGGCAGTTCACTATCATGACTGACCACAAGCCCCTTTTGGGGATTTTCACCACGGGCAAGCCCACACCACAGATTCTGTCTCCCAGAATGCTACGATGGGCCATCTTTCTCAATGTGTACCAATTTGCACTGGTCCACTGCCTGGGGATGGAAATCTCCCACGCAGATGCGCTTTCCCGGTCCCCCCCTCCCACAGCTGGGAGACCCTGATTGTGAGGTAGAACAGGAGCACCAGGTCCTGCTGATTCAGTCTCTCGACTCACCCCTCATAGTACCCGCAGACCTCACCACAGCCACAGCAGCGGACAAAGCCCTGTCCCTAGTCAGTTCCTGGGTTAAGAAAGGGTGGCCCACAACTCCCCCCGCGAAGGAGTTCAAAGCATTTTTCAAATGGAGGGTTGAGCTCTCCATAGAGAGGGGCTGCCTCCTCTGGGGCCAACGGGTGGTCATTCCCGAAAAGCTATGACCGAAAGTGTGCAAGCTACTGCACACCAGCCACCTGGTGATCGTACGCTCTAAAGCTCTGGCCAGAAGCTATATCTGGTGGCCCCAAATAGATGCTGATATCGAGTACATGGTGGGCACTTGTGAGAGTTGCCAGAGCTCTTGTCCCAAGGAGTCCCAGCTTCCCCACAGAGCATGGGACACGGCCCACGGCCCATGGTCCTGAGTGCACATTGACTTCGCTGGCCCATTCCGGGGTTCCCTTTTCCTGTTGATAGTAGATTCATACTCCAAGTGGTTGGAGGTCATTCCAATGTCCAACACCTCATCAGCTGCAACAATAAAGCAGTTGTGCAGGGTGTTTAGTTGTTTCTGTTTACCTGATGTGGTGGTCTCCGATAACGCCAGTACCTTCACGTCTGCCGAATTCAAGGCGTTCATCGAGAGGTACGCCATTCGGCACATCACCTCTGCTCCTTTCCACCCTGCCACAAATGGTCAGGTAGAATGCCAGGTGCTGATCACAAAGGATGCACTGCGGTGAATGGGCCCTGGGGATTTGAACCTCCAGCTTTGCCAGTTCCTAATCTGCTATAGGGCAACTCCCCTGGCATCCGGGCTCTCCCTTGCAGAGCTCCTAATGCGTAGGAAACCCGTAACACTTATGGTGGTCACCTTGGGTGTTGGAGTGCTAAGATCACCTTCAGTACCACCACCATCACCACCACCATCCTAGCCTAGTTGTCTTCTGCTGATTTGGTGCCTCCCCTTCTTCTTCCATTTCCCTCTTCTCACCCTTCATCCCACCAGAATGGTGGTGCCCAGAGTGAGGAGACAGATTATGCTTCGCTGCCCCCTTTTCCTTCATTTCTTTTCCAGGAAAGAGGAAGGAGCCATCTAGAACCTCCCTACTCTACAACATCCCAGACAGTTCTGCACCTCTAATTCTAGCCATTGTCATGGCTCCTGCTCTGCATAATATAACTGAATCATCTAGTCTGAAGAGATTTTGAGTCATCAACTGTGCCCTATCAAAATACTGCTATGTGAGAAAGGACAAAGTTCATGCATGTGTTTTTCTGAGAGTCTTTCCTCTACATCAGTGGTTCCCAATGTGGGCCCCAGGCCCCACAGGGGGATTTCAATTCCCAAAAGCCTCAGCCAGTACATTGGCTGATCAGTGCTTTGGGGAATTGACTTAAGCTTCTGGGAATTGAAGTCCAAAAACAAAAAGTTGGGAAACATTGCTCTACTTGATGGCTTTGCCAGGCTGGGACAATCTCTCCTGCCAACTAAAGCAGTAAGGAAATTAGCATTGCACTTCTCCTTCACTCTTTTCACTGTCACTGGCATCAGCCCAACCAGCCAACTGCCTTGTTCTTTTTTTGGGGGGGTGGGGGGTGGGAGGCTGTAGTGGTTGGCTGTGCAAATAGGGGGCCTCTGAGAACCCGCCTTATGCACTTGGACTGTTGACCGTAGTAGTATAAGCTCAGTGAAATAGCATAAAGTCTCCTGATGGGAGATGAGTAGCAAGAGTGTAGTAGGTCTGTTGCCTCCAGTACTCTACTGTCCAAAGCAAACACATCATAATCACCTCAAGGATAGCATGCCCTGCCTTTTGCAGAGAAAAAGGAGGCAGATGGGATTGAGTAAAACAGCAGAGGGGTGGGCTGCTATTGCATCTATCTTCCTTCACTCTGTATCAACAGTAGTACAGTGATACCTCATACAATGTCCAAACTTGGTTCCACAAGTTTGGACTTTACACGGATTTGGACTTTGTATGAGGCACGCAAAAACCTAGCTGCGATGCCTCATACAACATTCAAATCCTTGCTGCAATGCCTCGTACAACGTCGTTTCCATAGAGATACATTGTACTGTAACAGCACAGACTTCAGGGCAAAGTCAAGGAAACAGACAGGAAACTGACAGAACTTTAAGAAAACATTGTCTGAAGGCTAAATACATTACAAAAAACATGTCAAACAACCCTGATTGTCCAAGAACCTGAAGAATGCTGCAAAAATCCCAGGAATGCTTCTAAAAATTCTGATGAAATATTCAAAAAAATCCAAAATCGTGCTCAAAACCACTCCTAAACACTCTTTGCCTTGTGCAAAACCCACAAGAGCAATGCACGCATGTGTCCTGTCTTTTATACTGCCCAGGCACAATGCAACCTGGGGAAAACTGAATGCCTCATACAAAGGCGAGCGACTTTGTATGAGGTAATTTTTTTCAAGAAATTAGGCGATGTTGTATGAATTTGATGTTGTATGAAGCGGACTTTGTATGAGGTATTACTGTAATTGTATTTTTAAACACATACCCTATTTTTACAAATAATGTTATAATGAGAGCACTCTCTTCAAGAACTGCAGGCCACAGAGCAGAGACACAGGCTATTCCACCAAATAATTCCCTATGGTGACCCACAAAACTGACCAATCCAGACCAAAACCTTAGAGGCTGAATACAGCTTGGGCTCAGCTCACAGGATCTATCAATACCAATCATAAGAAGAATAAAAGCTCTTTTCATGTCAGTTCTGCTTCTGAGCTCTGTCCCTGGGCTCTCCCACCCCCAAATGCTGCTTCCTATACCCACCTTGTTTTTAACACCAAAAGGTTTCCAGCGATATGTTTTTAAAAAATCAATCTGCATAAAATCCTTTCCCTGGTATTCTGATGAACGTTTGTTGAATATTTAATATTTGGTTATCAGGATCAGACACATAATGGCATTCATTAATTAGCATCTGCATTCAATATCTGATGTTCCATGACTGCTGACAGCATTTGACAGTTTACAGACTATTTTATTTATGTGTTACATTTTTAATCCTGCCCTTCTTCCGAAGAGCTATGGGCAGCATTATCTCCCTAAAAGCTAGAAAAGGTAAGATCTGACTAATTCAAGGAAATGCATTCTTTTTTTTTATGAGCTTGGGTAAAAATAATTGTGCTTGCACCTCTATGGTAGAAGAAATCGATGTTAACAACATAATTGGAGCGTGAGCAGCACTAGTTAATTTCAGTAGCAAAAGCAGTGGATGGAATAGGCTGAGGGCAGAACAAAGTAACAACCAGTACATTCTACCAGAATTAGATCTAGGTCTTTTTCTCAGTACAATCTCATTATTGTCTAATCTCATCTTTAATTTCTCTCAGATATATCCAGTCATTTGCCCATTCTATCTCATTCTTTGATCTCTGTTCACTTTTTATTTTTTTTATTTTTTCATCAGTGACTATCACTAACAAGCTGTTTAAAAGAACTGTTTAGCTCATTTATGGGAGGGGAGGGAGAATAGTAAAGGCTTTAACATAAGAACATAAAAACATAAGAACATAAGAACATAAGAACAGCCTTGCTGGAACAGGCCACAGCCCATCCAGTCCAGCATTCTGTCTCACACAGTGGCTCACCATTTCCTTCAGGGTATTCCCAAGCAGATGCCTTCACCTGCTTAGGATTCCCTGGAAATGGCATTGAGAGATATCCTGCCTATCTCTCCAACCCCGAGGTTGTCCTTAAGTATCCATAATTATACCCATTGATACCCTTGTCCTCCATGAACTTGTCTAATCCTTTCTTAAAGCTGTCAAGACTGACAGCTGTCACCACTTCTTCTGGCAGGGAGTTCCATAGACCAGTATTCCTCTGGGTGAAAAAGTACTTTCTTTTATTTGTTTGAGAACTAGTACCCAAAGGTTTCATCGAGTGTCCCCTAGTTCTAGTGTTATGTGATAGGGAAAACAGTTTTTCCTTATCTACTTTGTCCACACCGTGCATGATTTTATAAACTTCAATCAGGTCACCTCTTAGACGCCGTCGTTCAAGAGTGAAAAGGCCCAACCGTTGCAGCCTCAGATGGTAAGGAAGGTGTTCCAGTCCCCTAATCATTTTGGTTGCCCTCCTCTGCACTTTTTCCAACTCCATCATATCCTTCTGGAGGTATGGCGACCAGAACTGTACACAGTATTCCAGATGGGGCCTCACCATAGATTTATAAAGAGGCAAAATGACACTTGCTGACTTATTTTCTATACCCTTCCTAATGATCCCTAGCATTGAGATTGCTTTTTTCACTGCTGAGGCACACTGGGTTGACACCTTCATTGAGTTGTCCACCAGGACACCAAGGTCCCTTTCCTGGTTTGTCGCAGAGAGTTCAGAACCCATCAGTTTATAAATGTAATTGGTTTTTTTTGCCCCAACATGCATCACTCTGCACTTACTAATGTGCCATTTGCCACTGTTTTGCCCACTCCCCCAGTGCCAAGAGATCCCTCTGGAGCTCCTCACAATCTCTCACAGTTTTCTCTACCCTGTATAATTTAGTGTCGTCAGCAAATTTGGCTACCTTGCTTTTTACTCCTACCTCTAGATCATTTATGAAGAGGTTGAAAAGCAGGGGTCCCAGTACTGAACCTTGGGGGACCCCACTTTTTACTTCCCTCCACTTGGAGAAGTGTCCATTTAGTGCTACCCTCTGTTTCCTGTCCCTTAGCCAGTTGCTGATCCAGGACAAGACCTGTCCCTTTATTCCATGACTGGTAAGTTTATTCAAGAGCCTTTGGTGTGGGACCTTGTCAAAAGCCTTCTGAAAGTCGAGATAAACAATGTCAACTGGATCCCCCTTATCCACATGCTTGTTGACACTCTCAAAAAATTCCAACAGATTAGTGAGGCATGATTTGCCCTTGTAAAAGCCATGTTGGCTCTCCTTTAGCAGCGCCTTCTCTTCTATGTGCCTATTAATTCTATCTTTTAGGATGGTTTCCATCTCTTTACCTGGGACACATGTCAAACTGACAGGTTGGTAATTTCCTGGATCACCCTTGGATCCTTTTTTGAAAATTGGTGTTACATTCGCTACCTATAAAGACGGGGAATAAGGAAACATTTGAAATAATGCAGAAATTAAAAAAGGAAATGGTAGGTAAAGATATTGAAAAAGTAAAAAGGAATGTAATATATTTAAAGAGGGGATATTTTAAATATAGTAATAAAAATTCAAAGTTATTGGCAAGATCGGCTAAGGAAAAAAGAGAAAAAAGAGATTGGAACTTTGATTTCTAAGGATGGTGTTAGATGTCATAGAATTAAGGATAAAATAGAAATAGTAAAGGAGTTTTATCAAGAATTGTATTCCAAAAAAGAGATAAATGTGGGGAAATTAAGAGATTTTTGGGAGAAATATATGAATAAAAGTTTGTTGCAGAACATAAAGATAAAATGGAAGATTTAATTTCTGAAAAAGAGATTAAAGAGGTTATATCTAATTTGAAATTGGATAAATCACCAAGTGAGGATGGGCTTTCTTCTGAGTTTTATAAGGAATTTGAAGATATAGTTACTCCAAGATTTTAAAAGTTGTTTAATTTTATATTGGAAGGAGGGTCAATCCCAATTTCATGGAGTAGATCTATAATAGTTTTGATACCTAAGCCAGGGAAATACCTGGAAAGGATTGAATCATTTAGGCCAATATCATTAATAAATCAAGACGCAAATTTTTTTACAAACATATTAGCAAATAGGTTGAATAGTTTTTGGGGAAACTACATAAATAAAGATGAGACTGGTTTTTTAAAGGGAAGACATATGGTGGATTTAACTAAGAGAGTTGTTGATTTGCTAGATATTGCTATAAATAGGAAAGAGAAGGTAGGAATGTTATCATTGGATATTTTCAAGGCCTTTGATTCTCTTTAATAGATAACAATAAAAGAGATAATTTCGTCTTTTGGTTTTGGGATAAAGTTTAGGAATGTCATAGAACAACTATATCAGCAAGGATCAGCAAAGGTTAGAATTAATGATGTTTATACTTGAAATATTAAATTAGAAGCAGGAACTAGGCAGGGATGTCCGATTTCACCAATTTTATTTTTAATGTCTATGGAATTGCTAGCGGAGGTTATTAGAAGAGATGATAATATTACGGGACTGAGAGGAAATAAAATAAGTGTATATGCAGATGATACTTTAGTTATTATGAAACATCCAGAGAAGGCATTGGATTCAAGATCACTTAAAAGATTTTGAGGATATGAGCGGATTAAAAATAAATTGGGAGATATCAGAAATGATAACTTGTAATGTGAGTAAAGATGAACAACAAGAAATATTTTGGAAATATAAAATACAGATTGAAGATAACTTAAAATATTTGGGAATTATTATAACAAATAAATTGGAAAATCTCAAAAAACTAAACCATGACAGACAATTTAAGGTGATTAAAGATGAGATCATACAATATAATAAATTGAATTTGTCATGGTTTGGTAGAGTGGCTCTCTGTAAGATGATGTTGTTACCTAAAATTATTTTTTTTTATTTGAAGCTTTACCAATTTATCTTAAGGCTAGAGATTTTGCCTCAGCGTCCTCCTCCATGGAGTTGGAGGGGGAGGAGAAGAAACCCCGCGCTGCCGCCGCCAGCCCTGAACAGAACACCTGCACTGGTGGCAGGCATAAAGGGGCCGGTGTGCTCTGCCCACCAGCCTCAGCATCCTCCTCCATGGAGTTGGAGGAGGAGGAGAAGAGACCCCGCGCTGCCGCCGCCAGCCCTAAACAGAACACCTGCACTGGCGGCAGGCATAAAGGGGACGGCATGCTCTGCCCACCAGCCTCAGAGTCCTCCTCCATGGAGTTGGAGGGGGAGGGGGAGGAGAAGAGACCCCGTGCTGCCACCGCCAGCCCTGAACAGAACACCTGTACTGGCGGCAGGCATAAAGGGGCCGGCGTGCTCTGCCCACCAGCCTGGGTGTCCTCCTTTGTGGATTCGGACTGGCGGGGGTTGGGGGTGGGGAGAGATGCCTGGCTGCCTGAGGCATTTACCATCAACTGGGTGGCCAGATGTGCCTTCAATGGCCCCGTTGCCTTTGCCGCCGGACCTGGCCTCATCCTCCCACATGGGGGTGAGAGAAGGAGGCAATTTGCTGTGGGGCGGCTTACCATTTCTGCTGCCGGAACCAAGGGGGAATTGTGGGTGGGGTAGGAAGAGAGGGAGCTGGTCCTGCCAGTCAGGAAAGAGGGGCATCATTTCGTCTAGGGGGGTTCCAGGGATCCTTATAGGTGTTGTGACGGGCATGGGGCGGTATGGCGGGTACCGAGGGGCGGGCCACCCTCGGGGAATGCGGGTCCGATGTTTAAGTGCTGTCCCTTGTTCCAGCCCCGCAGGTACATCTCTGGGCCCTGAGCAGCAGATCCAGAGTGACCCCGCCCTTAGGCTGCTGCTGGTGAATGTCAGATTGGTCTGTAATAAGGCCCCCCTGATTCAAGATTCTATCCAGGAGGGGCGGGCCGACCTGGCATGCATCACCAAAACCTGGCTGACACCTGAGGATGGAGTACCTCTTTCGGACATGTGTCCAGCCGGGTTCAGTATTTGGCACCAGCCTACAGGTGAGGGGAGGGGCGGTGGTGTTGCCATTGTTGCCAGAGAGTCATTGGGAGATGCTAGGGCCACTGCTCCACAAGTGTCTGGTTGTGAGGCCCTGCTTCTACGGTTGGGCCCTAAGGGTCAGTTAGGGATCTTACTCCTGTACCTGCCCCCTTGCAGGGTAAGGGATGCCCTGCCTGAGCTCCTCGAGGAGCTGGCGGGAGCGGGACGGGGGTTATCCATCCGTCCTTGCTCTTCTTGACCTCTCAGTGGCCTTCGATACCGTCGACCACGGTATCCTTCTGGAACGGCTCAAAGGACTGGGGATCCAGGGCACCGTGTTGTCCTGGTTTTCCTCTTTTCTGGAGGGCCGTACCCAGTCGGTGTGGTTAGAGAGTGAGAGGTCCAGCCCTAGGCTTCTCAAGTATGGGGTGCCTCAGGGTTCGGTGCTCTCTCCTCTCCTATTTAACATCTACATGAAGCCACTGGGTGAGATCATTTGATCCCACGGGGTGCGGTACCATCAGTACGTGGATGACACCCAGTTGTACATCTCGGCCAGTGGGGACCCCAGTGATGCTGTTGAAATCCTATCCGGATGCCTGGAGGCCATTGGGGTCTGGATGGGGGCCAATGGGCTTCGGCTGAATCCCAGCAAGACAGAGTGGCTGTGGATAAGGGGCCCCGTGTTATCCAGGGAGCTACCATCTTTGATACTGGATGGGGCTGTTTTGCCCCAGACAGACCCAGTGCACAACTTGGGGGTCCTTCTGGACTCGCGGCTGCTGCTAGAAGAACAGGTAGCGGCTGTGGCCAGGAGGGCTTTTGCCCAACTTCGGGTGATTCGCCAGTTGCGCACGCTCCTGGACCGGGGCTCCTTGCTTATGGTCACCCACGCTCTGGTCACTTCCCGACTAGATTATTGTAATGCACTCTACATAGGGTTGCACTTGACGACCATTCGGAGGCTGCAGCTGGTCCAGAATGCAGCAGCCCGGGTGGTGATGGGATGCGGATGATATGCCCGCGCCTCACCACTACTTCGGGAGCTGCACTGGTTACCAGTTTGTCTCCGGGTGCAATTCAAGGTGCTGGTTTTGACCTTTAAAGCCCTATATGGCAGTGGGCCAGGATACCTTAGAGACCGCATCGTCCCAAGAGTGTCTGCCCGTCCAACCAGAGCGGACCGGAGAGGCTCTCTAATAGTGTCATCAGCTAGGGGTGCACATCTATCCAGCACCCGAAGGAGGGCCTTCTCCGTGTCCGCACCAACCCTCTGGAACCTCCTGCCAACAGATCTAAGACTTCAAAGAGAATTGCTGCCCTTCAGGAAAGGATTGAAGACCTGGCTGGCAGGGCAGGTGTGGGGGCGGAATGGGAACACAGTCCCCGCCTGCTGGCTTATGTAAACAATTAAGAACTCTCTCTTCTTCTTTTTATAGTGGGTGGGATATGGGTCTTTTAAAGTGGGTGGGATATGGGTCTTTTAAAGTGTTTTTATGTGTTTTTAAAACTTGTTGTAATGCCGCCCTGAGTCGGGTTCTGCCTGAGTGGGCGGCATATATAATTAAATTAAATTAATAGAGTGATAAAGGAATTTCAAGATTTATTAAATAGGTTTTGTAATGGTGGGGGGAAAGTTAGAATTACTAAAAGGGAGTGGTAAATATCTCAAAAAGAAGGGGGACTTGGAATTCCGAATCTTAAAAATTATTACATGGCATTTCAAATTAGAAATATTGTTAAGATTTTGAAGAAGGAAAAAGTGATATGGGAGGATTTGGAGATGGAAGATCTTGAGAAAATTGGTAAAGCAGCCTTTCTAGTTAAAGAAATAGGTAAACCTAATATTAAAAATAGAATGTTAAAGTCAATGTGGGAGGTATGGAAGAAAATGAAGGAGAAATTAGTTCCTGGAACATCTCCACTAACAGAAATTGAAGACAAAAAAAGTTTTCTGATAAAAATAAATGGGGAGTTGAGATCAGTGTTGGTAGAAAATGTTGTGTGCCTGTTGAGTAATTGGATTCGAATATGTAATGATGAGGAGAAAAAATTTGTATTATATGAACAAATGAGATTAAATTGGTTACAAGTGATAAGGGTAAATAATTGCAATAAAATATTTAAAGGGATTAAGTTTGGAAAGGGTTAGGACAGATTTCGAAGAATTATTATTTAAAATAAAACATGGAGATATAGGATTAAAGGGGTTAGTGGCAAAAATTTGTAAGATATTAAATAAAGATTCTAACCAACAAGAGCTATTGAGAAAAATTTGGGAAGAGGATTTAAATATAAAGATATCAGAATTAAAATGGCGGTCTCTCTGGAAATGAAGGATAATGAGAACATTGTCGACTAGAGTTAAGGAACATAACTACAAAATATTATGGAGATGGTATTTGACCCTGGTGAGATTGAACCAGATTGATAGGACAAAAAATAATAAGTGTTGGAGATGTAATAAAAGTGTTGGAATTTATAATCATATATGGAAAGAGATTAGAGATTTCTGGAAAGAGATTGAGAAAGAGATAGTTGGTGAATTGGGAAATAGGATTAGGGTTGAAATAGGTGCTGCCATGCTTACAGATTTAGAAGGTTTAACATTAGTAAGTGCAGAGTGATCCATGTTGGGGCAAAGAACCCCAATTACATTTATAAACTGATGGGGTCTGAACTCTCTGCGACAAACCAGGAAAGGGACCTTGGTGTCCTGGTGGACAACTCAATGAAGGTGTCAACCCAGTGTGCCTCAGCAGTGAAAAAAGCAAACTCAATGCTAGGGATCATTAGGAAGGGTATAGAAAATAAGTCAGCAAGTGTCATTTTGCCTCTTTATAAATCTATGGTGAGGCCCCATCTGGAATACTGTGTACAGTTCTGATCGCCATACCTCCAGAAGGATATTGTGGAGCTGGAAAAAGTGCAGAGGAGGGCAACCAGAATGATTAGGGGACTGGAACACCTTCCTTACCATCTGAGGCTGCAACGGTTGGGCCTCTTCACTCTTGAACGACGACGTCTAAGAGGTGACCTGATTGAAGTTTATAAAATCATACACGGTGTGGACAAAGTAGATAAGGAAAAACTGTTTTCCCTATCGCATAACACTAGAACTAGGGGACACTCCATGAAACTTTTGGGTACTAGTTCTCAAACAAATAAGAGAAAGTACTTTTTCACCCAGAGGATTACTGGCCTATGGAACTCCCTGCCAGAAGAAGTGGTGACAGCTGTCAGTCTTGACAGCTTTAAGAAAGGATTAGACAAGTTCATGGAGGACAAGAGTATCAATGGCTATAATTATGGATACTTAAGGACAACCTCCGGGTTGGAGAGATAGGCAGGATATCTCTCAATATCATTTCCAGGGAATCCTAAGCAGGTGAAGGCATCTGCTTGGGAATACCCTGAAGGAAATGGTGAGCCACTGTGTGAGACAGAATGCTGGACTGGATGGGCTGTGGCCTGTTCCAGCAAGGCTGTTCTTATGTTAACATTAGATAAGGAGGAACAAGAATTGTTTGTGATTTTTATGTCTACAGGAAGACAGTGTATAACAAGAAAATGGAAGGATCTGATGAAATTGAATTTGGAAGACTGGTTTAAGGAAAATTGGCAGCTAGCCCTGAATGACAAATTAACATGGGAATTAAATGAAAAGAAAGGAATAGTTAAAGAAAATAAATTTTGGAAAATTTGGAAACCATATGTGGAATACTCATTTAAAAAATGGAGGACATAAGCCGGTACCGGAACAAATGAATTTTTGGAAATACTGATTTGTGACAAGACAGGCCGCATCCCTCTTTGGGTGATAATTACTGTTTGATTTTATGTTTTAAGTTTTAAGTTGAGAAAGAGATTTTAGGGTAGGGTGAGTTGGAATCAATTTAAATGTGATATTTGTTTAAGATCTTAATATAAGTAGGTTTATAGTTTGAAGTTACTTTTTCATCTTGATTTAATTTAGATATATTAATGTTACAAGTAATTTATCTCTTTTTCTTCTAAGTTTTATGTTTTTCTGTATATTAATCATTTATATGAGTTATGTTATACTGTTTTCTTTTTTTGATGTGTTCTTTTACCTTATGTATATTTGAAAAATCTTAATAAAAATTAAAAGAAGAAAAAAGACCAAACTTGCCTGTCATTCCATTTACTTTTTGATTTCCTGCTTTGGCATTCCAATCTCCTATGATAATGTGGACATCATTTTTTGGTGTCGGTACCAGGAGGAGTTGTAAGTCCTCATAATACTGGTCAACTGTGGCATCATCTGCACCAGTGGTTGGAGCGTATATTTAGATTACAGTGATATTGAATGGTGTGTCTTGGATTCTGACTGAAATCATTCTGTCATTTTAAAGATTATATCCCATTACTGCTTTTCTCTCTCTTTTATTTACAATTATGGCGACTCCATTTCTTCTGAGGTTTTCTTGTCCATAGTAGTAGATATTTTGCCATCAAGTCAATTCTGACTTATTGTAAACCTTTTCACAGTTTCCTAGATATAGAGTACTCAGAAATGATTTATCACTCCCTTCTTCTGGGGACACCTGTGATTGTGAAACTTGCACAAAAGAAACACAAACTCCCCTTTTCTCCCAGGAAACCTAGGAATTGAACTCCCAACCTCTGACTCACTGAACCACCCAGCTTTGCCTTCTATGCCTGGAAACAAACACAAAGCCAAGATTACTGAGGAGAAAGGAAGGAGCAACTTAGACTAATATATTTACGAACTTCTTAGTTGAGACAGACTTTCCTATCTGCCTGCAAGCAGAGGTATAATTCAAGATGCAAAATTCTGTTTCGCTTCTGTTGTATTTCTCTGTATCCCATGTGTATTGATTTCTTTTTTTGCTGGGTATCAGATTGCAAGATGGGAGATGAAATTTATGCATTATTCTGAATGTATTTATTTACACATTTTACTTAATATATACATTTCCCCATTGTTTAAAGAATATTTGCACAGTCTTTTCAAACCTGTGAGATTTAACATTCATATTTTATAAGGTGCATGTTGTTTTATATGTACTTTATTTCTCTGGAATGTTTTGTTAGGATTGCATATGTGCAAGTTCTTGAGTTAAAATAGGTTTTATTCTCTCCATAAGACTTATGAAGTTCAAAAAAAAAGTCAGCTTTTGTTGAAAGTCTTGGCTCTAAAAGAATTATTTTCCATCTCTAGCATCAGGTGAATCAGGGTCTCTACATAAAAATAACACTGAGGCACATTGCAGGCGCACCCCCCAAAAAAGACTCAGACACCGGTATATGGATAACGGCATTGGGCTACATTTATTGATTCATGCCCTAGTCCGAATTATAAATCTCAATTGGTACTCAGCCAATTATAATTCTTAAGGCAAGCAGGCCGCAGTAACACTGGTAAGGTTCCTCCCAAAATTGCCAATGGCAATTGGCTACAATGTATCCATTTGTATCCATTTGTTTGTTTACAACAAATTGTTGACCATAGTCAATAAACTATCTACTGACCCCACCCTCTGACGTGTATCCGTCAAATCATGGGGTGATGCATGCTGAAGAGCTCCTGCCATCACCCCATTGCCTGGTTCGTCGTTGACCGGTCAACGTTAACGAACTTGTACCTATCTAGTGTTGGCCAGTCAATTGCGAACCTGCCGGATACCTGTGGGTCATAAATATTTACCTTACCAGTGCTACCCGCCACACGGGGAGGCTTAATAAAGACTCACCGCCCCCCCCCCAGACCGTCAGCTCGGTCAAGAGGCCTGCTTGCAAATCTTCCAAAAAGAGGTTCATGCCTCTGGGCGACAGATTGACCCCATCCCCTGTGTAAAGATCGTAATTTTGGAGACTAACGTTGGGGTGTCGGATGACCCACCACAAACCCTTGTCAGCAAAGAACCGGGCAACCACCCTGTTCACCGAGCGACGAGTGCGGTCAAGGGCCTGGAGGTTGATACCCTCCCTGTAAGCGTGACACGGTATGATGTCCGACCATAGCAGCATTGTGGCAGGCCACACATAATACAAATAAGCTAGGTCGCTGCAGATCGTATGTTTTAAGGAAAGGCCAGTGACCTGGCCCAGGTCATTGCCCCCGAGGTGCAGCACCAAGACATCAGGCGGTTCAGCATCCCTGATGGAGAACAGGAATGGCAACAGTTCCCGCCATAACATTCCGTGCTTACCATACCACTTGATACATGCAGAGGCACGTAGTCCAAGCTGGGGTCCCCACTCTGTCGCCGCAGCGTACTGCGCTGCCCAGTGCACATAGCTATGGCCCACCAGCCATACTGCCACCGGTGTGCGGGGACACACAGGGTCTGTAAGATAAAAAAGATAGGACAGTGACTTATCTGGTACTCATACTTGAAGAGGGCGAACATATAATTCAAAACACTTCGATCCCCACCTCCCCATACGGCGTATATCAGCCTCAGAGTACCCAAATGCAGCCGCAGTAGAAGCAGCTCCTATTCTAAAAGAATGGGTGCCATAATGAGCCCCGGGGAGGCCAACACTGGACAGTGCCTTACCGGTCACCTTCCAAAATTGAAATTTAGTAAGGGGAGACCCATCTTGGTGGCAGAAAAACGGGCCAGGGTGCGTACCACGCACTGCAATGAACTCTTGTAGGGCACCAACCGGACAGATGTCTGCAATGGAACATCGTAGCAGTCTAACACCACTGCCTACACTGTGCTGATCAACTTTTGAGGACCGTATCCTCAACTGAGCCCACTCATTGGAGACATAGACATCTTCGAGTTCCAGTGCCCTATGAGCCGCATCCGCCTTAGACAGTAGCACCAACTCACTGATGCGGAGCGCTCCAAAAAAGGCCACCGTGGTAGCCGCATGAAACAGAGCTGCCTCATATCTGTCGAAACACAGGTCATGCCAGCCTCGTGCAAGGTGGGTAAGAACCCCTGGAGAAATAGGGTGGCGATTGTCCGGGCGGCATCCACGTTCCCGTGTCCACCCCTCCAAAACATGTCGTATACGGAAATCATTCGTGTTGTCAGCAGAACCCCTCACTTTGGCCATGAATGCCAGTGCTGACAGCCTGGATGCTATGGTGCGGGGAGCTAGGACCAGACTGTGTAGGTAGACCATAAATTGGAGAACGTGTTCAACTGGAATGGGCCACACCTCGGGCAACCTGAGTTGTGCACGAAAGTTTGTAAATTGACTGAATGCATGGTGATACGCCTTACGCGTGCGGGGCGCCAGTGACATGCCGATCACCCGATTCACCTCTCCTTGCCAAACGTCCAAATCTCGTCCGGGAGTGGCGAGGGGAATTCCTCTGCGTCCGGAGCCAAGGCGCGGAACCGGGGGATCTGCAGGCGGGATAAAGCATCAGCAATATCGTTATTAATACCTGGTACATGTCTGGCCCTGAACAGCACATTGAGGCGTAGGCTGCGCAACACGAACTGGCGAACTAACTCCATGACCTTGGGTGATTTAGATGTCTGGGAATTGACGATGTGCACTACCGCAGCATTGTCACACCAGAAATGAACCACTGAATTGGCCCACTCCTCACCCCATAGCATCAAAGCTCCCAGTATCGGGAAGAACTCAAGGAATGTAAGATCGCGTAGACGATCCGTGCCCCGCCATGCTGGAGGCCATCGGCCGTAGGCCCACCTCCCCTGAAAGTATATCCCATATCCCAGGGACCCCGAGGCATCCGACTGAACCTGGAACCTAGGGGAAACCAAAAGGTCAGATCTCCAAAATGACACCCTGTTGAAGTCCCTCAGGAACTTAAGCCAAACCAACATGTCAGCCCTCATGCCCTTGTTCAGTCAGACCCTGTGATAGCGCCTGGATAGCCCAGTCATGGCATCGCATAAGCGTCGAGCAAAAGCTCTGCCAGGCGTGACCACTCTGCAGGCGAAGTTAAGGTGACCATGTAGAACCTGGAGCTCACGAAGTGACACCTTGCGTTTGGCCAGTAAGGCCAAAATCAACGCGGTGATCCGGGTAACCTTATCCATGGGTAACCTGGATGCCTGCGAGACCGTGTCAATTTCAATACCCAGAAATGTGAGCTTAGTTGATGGGCCCTCGGTCTTTTCAGGCGCTAAAGGGACACCGAGTTCCTGCATTAGCATCTGAAATGTATTGAGGAGACGCATGCACGTGTCCCAGCCCCGTTCACCCCCGAACAAAAAATGATCGAGGTAATGGGCTACAGACCGGGACCCAGACCTGCGAACAAAGGCCCACTGAAGGAAAGTGCTAAAACGTTCAAATGCTGAACAGGAAATAGAGCAGCCAAAAGGCATGGCTTTATCAACATAAAATTTCCCTTGGAATTTAAAACCCAATAACTCAAAGTCACCCGGGTGCACTGGCAACAACCGGAATGCTGACTTAATGTCACATTTGGCCAGAAGTGCACCCGGGCCACAAGAGCGCACCATGCGCAGGGCCTGGTCAAATGACGATCCATGCCCCGCCATGCTGGAGGCCATCGGCCGTACCTGACAGAACAAAGGTCATCAGGAATGGCATCATTGACCGAATGGCCCGCCGGGTATGACAGATGGTGAATTAAATGAAACTCTCCAGGGGTCTTTTTGGGAACCAACCCTAAAGGGGAAACCTTCAGATTGGGAAAGGGGGGCATAGGAAAGGGGCCAGCAACCCTACCTGCATTAACCTCCTTAGCGATACTTAGGGCAGCCACCTCCTCCCTACCCTTCAGGGAAAGCAAATTAGGAGCATCTTGGGGGCACCGCTCCCCTTTGAATGGGATGCGAAAGCCCCGCTGGAAACCCTCGAAGAGATACCTAGCATCCTCCCTCCTCGCGTAAGTTGAGAGCCACCGCTCCAACATAGCTATGTTAACCGGGGAGGGGGCCTTTTGAGTGACCAGCTCCATCAATGGCAGGTCTGCCCGCTCCTTGTCCACCTCTACCTCTGCCCCGTGACCCACCGGCTCGCGGACACGCAGCGGCGGCGTGGGGCCAGCGCAAGAGGGACACTCATGTTTGTATCGGCACTGTTTTCTATTGCATACACCATTGGCCGAGAAACTCCAACACAGCAAGCGGGCTGGAACCCCCTGCTCCGCCAGCTGGCGGGGAGCCTGTGTTGGAGCAGCTCGCTGGACCGCATGGCCACAATGGTACCTCTCCCCAGGCGCCGGGCACGTGGGGGTCATGTATAAAAGCCACAATTTCTGACATGGCTCATCCCACCTCATCTCCGGGTGTAAGGGCACCCTCTTCTAAATTCCTCATCGTAAGCCAACCACGATGGGCCAGGAAAATCCACCATTGCCCTGTAAATATTGTCCAAATATTGGACCATAGGAATGGCCAGGTCAGGCCGAGCCCTAAGGTACACCGCCATATAAATGAGATATGCGGGTAACCAGTTGGCCCAGGTACGTGGTGGCTTGTGACGGCGAGACAGCTCTTTGTCCTTCTCATCCTGCCCCTCTTTTTCCTCCTTGGTGGGTTCCCGGTTCAATAGGGAGAAAATATCGACATACTCCCCCCGCCAAATCTTTTCCCTTGTGGCCTGGGACAAATGATCCCCGAGGGGCAAGGAATACCCGGCCATCGGCAATGCCGACACCGGCACAGTATTTACACGGGGTATCAGGAGAGGAGCCTGGACAGTCCCTGCGACACCCGGTATAGCCCCGGGGGCGGAACCCCCCCCCCCCCCGCCCAATGTTATGCCAGTATGGGACCAAGCTGCACCCGGGTAAGCTGGGAACTGATGCCCACCTGCCCCGACATTACGAGGCCATGGCCACTGAAACCTATCCCCGGAAGTGGAGTGTGATGTGGGGACATTAGCTTGAACCTGATACTCACTGGGTGCACCCCCGTGAGCCGCCCCCACTGGGGGTTCCGGCCCACGGCGGGCATCGGAGCTCGCGACCGCAATCGAGCTCTGAGGACCCATCCAACCACTTCCTGTCTGCAGTTCAGGATGTACGGGGAGCTGCGAGACCGCGGCGGGCACAGGCCTGCAGGCCTCAAGCAACTCAACCCGACTGGCCGCCTGCTGCAGAGTGGCGGCTGTCGTGGTAGCAGGCAGGCAAAAGGGGGCCCCAGATGGCAGTGAAGCCCCCCCAATGGGGTTATTGGTGATCCCTAGGGATGCCTCTAGCGCGGCTACGCGTGCCAGTAATGCATCCACTGTCGCAGATCCCCCTGCATAAAGGGGGCCAGGCGGGCCGGACGGCCCGCTGGGCAATGGTCCAGGGCCCCCGACTTGAGAGCCAGGTCCTGAATAGGGCCATGCCCAAAACTCCGGCCCATGAGGGGCCGGAGGTAAGCCCTGCTGTGCAACCGCACCAGGCCCTCCCCCGTGATCAAGGCCCATGGCCGGCAATTGCGGGCCGGGGGCCGAAGCCCCTGTAGGGCCAGTCTGACGCTGGAGAGCCGCCGGCCATGGCCTAAGCTGCCCCATCCCACCGGTCCCAGTGGGTGAATGCGATAAGGGGTCCTGTTGCGGGGGCGCAGTCGCGGTCCTCCGACCCGACTGCTGCCTCCCTTTCAGGTGCGCCTGAGTCACCGCAGCCTTCTTCTTGGGAGGCTGTTGTGTTCTGTAAAGCTGTGCCTTTAACAATGTACCTTTGCCATGTGTTACCAATGTAACCTTTCTGTGTGCAACATTATAACCATCAGCTGTATCAATGTAACCTAATAAGGGGACGCGAGCTAGTGACCACCAGAGGGCAGTAGCGAGCGTCCAGCTCTCATGGATCATAGTCACCTGGTTCAGCAACGCGGGAAGATTCCCCGCGACCTCCTCACCTGGTCAAGAAGGGCATGACCTCCTACGACGTCACGCAGGCAGCAACCAATAGTCTGTCGACGAGCCACATTCAAATGTATAGCCAGCTGTATATATTGAGCTACTCATCCGCCATTACCACATGTTCCTCCGGATCATCATGCAATAAACCTGTGTTAAGCCAACCCTTCGGCTGTTTCATTGTCTTTGGTCCCTTACACTAAATTGGCGACGAAGGTGGGATATGGCAGCCCACGGGACCAAGACATGCGCCGGTTTCGAAATCAGGAAACCGGGCGACTGGGAGATCTTCGAGATGGACTTCCAGGCCGCACTGATCGAGTCCGAAGTCACGGAAGAGGCGAAGAAGAGAGCCATCTTCACCAGAATGCTCGGACAAGAAACAAAAAGGACCTTGGTGGACCTGATTGCACCGAGGAGGGTGAGCGAATTCAAGGCCAAGGAACTCTTGCAGATGCTGCGTGAGCACGTCCGGCCCGCCACGGCGATGTTTCCCGCTCGGAGTGCGTTTTGGAGGTGAGTCCAAGCGCCCGGGGAGACGGTCGCCGCATTCGTGGCGGCCCTGCGGCTGGCGGCCGGCCCGTGCAAATGGGAGAATGCCGAAATTACCCTCCGGGACTGTGTGCTGTGCGCCCTGAACGACGCCGAGACCCAGCGCACATTAATGAACCAAGAGCCGCCTCCCACGTTGCAGGAGGTCGTCAGAGCGGCCCAGGCCGCAGAAGCTACGAAGGCCGGGGTCCAAGAACTTCAGGACTGGCGGCCAAAGTCGAGCAAGGCAGAGGCTCCGGTACAGGAGGTCGTCCGCAGAGAGCAGCGACGACGAGGACGTCCAGAGGGTCCGGAAGGAGAGCCGGCGATGCGACGGCTGTGGAGCGGCCCACGACCGCGTGAAATGCCCCTTCTGGAAGGCCGAGTGCCACAACTGCGGCCGCCGTGGGCACATCGCCAAGGTGTGCAGGAAGAAGCGCGAGACCCGGAGGAGCTCCGCAGACGGTTCCGCCGGACAAGACCGCCCAACGAGACCCAAGGACGGTGCCCAGGCCACGCGGAAGCAGGACGGCGTGGGCCGCATCGCCGACGGCAGCGAGGACGACGCCCCAGTGTTCAGCGTGTCTACTAGACACCCCCGCTACTTTGTTGAGGTACTAGTCCAAGGGGTCCCCATTAGGATGGAAATTGACTCGGGGTCCTCATATTCAATCATTTCCCAGAGGGAGTTTTTGGGAATTGCCCCCCACAAGCGACCCAAGCTCAAAGCATTGAGGTCCACACTACGGGACGTGCAAGGGAACAGTATTCCAGTGTTGGGGGTTGGAGAATTTCAGGTCAAATTCAAGGAGCACGCCGCGTCCCTTCCCCTAGTCGTGCTCAAGGGAGGAGATTGCAGCCTCCTCGGAACTCAATGGTTCCAGCCCCTGGGGTTGTTCATTGGGGGGGTGCACGCCGTTGGGATGCACGCCGTTGGGACTGATCCTATTCAGGAGGTGTGCGAGGCGCATCCCGAAGTCTTCAAAAAAGGACTGGGGAAATTCAAGGGGCCCCCAGTGACTTTCGACCTGGACCCGGAGGTCCGCCCAATTCGCCTAAAACCACGCCGAGTGCCGTTCGCACTCAAGGACAAGATAGAGGCGGAACTGGACAAATTGGTGGGTCAGGGGATTCTTGTGCCTGTAGATTCTGCGGAGTGGGAAACTCCAATTGTAACCGCTCTAAAGGCCAATGGGGAGGTCCGCATATGCGCCGACTACAAGTGCACCATCAACAAGGCGATCCACCCGAATGCATATCCGGTGCCGGTAGTCAGCCATCTGCTGGCCAGGTTACATGGGGGAAAGTGTTTCGCTAAGCTCGACTTAGCACAGGCCTACCAGCAGCTTACGGTGTCCCCTGCCGCAGCCGCTGCGCAGACCATAGTCACCCATAAGGGGGCATTCCAGGTGACACGCCTCCAATTCGGCGTGAATTCGGCGCCAGGAATTTTCCAGTCACTCGTGGAACGCCTCCTGAAGGGACTGGAGGGGGTGTTGCCTTATTTTGATGACGTGTTAATAACGGGGGGGGGGAGTCGGGCTGAATTGGCCAAGAGGTTGGGGAAGGTCCTGACGATATTCGAAAAGGCGGGGCTGAGGTTGCGGAAGGACAAATGCGTCTTCTTCGCAACAGAGGTTGAGTTCCTAGGGTTTTGTGTGACTCCTGAGGGAATAAAACCATCCAAGTCCAAGGTGGCAGCCATTAAGAAAGCCCCCCGCCCCACCTCCAAGCCTGAATTGCAGTCGTTCCTAGGGCTGCTCAACTTTTACCACTCCTTCCTCCACTGAAAGGCAGCGGTGGCTGAACCGCTACACAAGTTGCTAAAGAAAGACCAGGCATGGAAGTGGGGCGATGACCAAGAAAGGGCATTTAGCGAGCTGAAAAGCCTCCTGGCGTCCGACGCCATTCTAACCCACTTCGACCCCAAACGCCCAGTAGTTCTGATCTGTGATGCATCTCCAGTGGGGGTGGGGGCAGTGCTGTGCCACATGTTGGAAAACGGAAGGGAGGCCCCGATAGCGTTTTACTCCAGGTCCCTGTCCCAAGCAGAGAGAAACTACGCACAGACGGACAGGGAGGCACTAGCAATAGTCGCAGGGATGAAAAAATTTCACGATTTTCTGTACGGCCGCCACTTCACAATCGTAACGGACCACAAGCCCCTGCTAGGCATTTTTACCGCGGATAAGCCCACCCCTCAGATCCTGTCTCCGAGGATGCTCAGGTGGGCCATTTTTCTCAACGCGTATCAGCACGCGTTGGTCTACCGGCCCGGGAAAGAGATCAGCCATGCGGACGCCCTATCAAGGTCTCCCCTTCCCCTAACGCCCAGCCAGGTGAGCATGGGGGAGCGGGACCATCAGGTTCTCATGATAGAGGTGCGGGATTCGCCCTCCGTATTGCCCGCCGACATTGCCAAAGCGACAGAGAAGGACAAAACGTTGGCAGCAGTAAGCTCCTGGCTGCAGAAAGGGTGGCCCGCGTCCTCCCCAGCGGAGGAGTTCGCTCCATTTTTCAGAAAAAAGCTAGAACTGTCCCTAGAGAGGGGGTGTCTCTTGTGGGGGCAGCGGGTGGTGATTCCCACTTCCCTTCGGCCGCGGGTGCTCAAACTGCTTCATGTCAGCCACCCCGGCATCGTGCGATCCAAGGCGCTGGCCCGGAGTTACTTCTGGTGGCCCCAGCTAGACGCCGACATCGAGCACATGGTCGGCACTTGTGAAAGTTGCCAATGCTCCAGACCAGAGGAGGCCCGCCTTCCCCACAGGGAATGGGACGCGGCTAAGGGGCCGTGGTCCCGGGTGCATGTAGATTTCGCGGGCCCATTCAGAGGCACCCTGTTCATCCTTGTAGTGGACGCTTTCTCCAAATGGTTGGAGGTTATCCCAGTCACGAGCACCTCCTCGGCCCAGACCATTAGGCATTTGCGGAGGCTCTTTTCCACGTTTGGCATACCCGACACGTTAATTAGCGACAACGCTAGTTGTTTCACGTCCTCCGAGTTTAGGGCATTCATGGAGATTAACGCCGTTCGGCACATCACCTCCGCCCCTTTTCACCTGGCCACCAACGGCCAAGTAGAGCGCCTCGTCCGCACCACGAAGGACGCGTTGCGGCGCATGGGCCCAGGGGATCTGAACCTGCAAGTGTGTCAGTTTCTGCTAGGGTACAGGGTTACCCCATTGGCGTCAGGATACTCCCCCGCAGAGCTCTTAATGCGCAGGAAGCTGACCACCATCCTTACTAGGCTAGACCCCACGAGGGTAGAGGACAAAGGAAGGAACATCGGGCTAGAGGCTACAAAGCGTTTCAGTATAGGCGCCCCCGTGCATTGCAGGAATTACGCCAGCACGGGCCCAGCCTGGGTACCGGGCGTAGTCGTGGAGCAAACCGGCCCCGTGTCGTACCGCGTGGAAACCAGCACAGGGCTCCTATGGAGGCGGCACGCAGACCAGCTCCGACGCAGGGTCTCCGATGAGCAGGGCACGGATCAAGCAGGAAATAAGTCAGCGTTAGGGTTCTCCCCCACCCGTTCAGCCCAAGGGAGAGGAGAAGGGGACCGTGGGCCCCCACCAAGGGGGGAGGAGGATGTTCTCGTAGATATCCTAGGGGATCTTTCCGAGGAGGAGGAACCCGACCCCATACATATCTCGCGGAAAGTCCCCACAAATGCGGATACCCCTACCAACTTAGATTTTGATTTCCAGAACCGGGGGGGGGGTTTCGGAGTGGTCCCCCACCCGTCCAAGCGAGAAGAGGGGTTTTTCGTTAGCCCCGACGGCCCCCGGTCTGCCCACAATGGAGTTTTTCCCTTCCCCTAAGGCCGCCAGACAGCGGCAAGCCACTAACAAGTCTCCCTCTCCCATTTCAGGACAAGGGACCAGGGAGCAAAGAAGCAATAACGCCCCCGGGGGGGCAGCCCTCTTCACGGCCCAAACGCACATGCAACAAGCCATCTTGGCTGAGAGACTTCGTCTCATCCTAGGGGGGAGGGATGTTGTGTTCTGTAAAGCTGTGCCTTTAACAATGTACCTTTGCCATGTGTTACCAATGTAACCTTTCTGTGTGCAACATTATAACCATCAGCTGTATCAATGTAACCTAATAAGGGGACGCGAGCTAGTGACCACCAGAGGGCAGTAGCGAGCGTCCAGCTCTCATGGATCATAGTCACCTGGTTCAGTAGCGCGGGAAGATTCCCCGCGACCTCCTCACCTGGTCAAGAAGGGCGTGACCTCCTACGACGTCACGCAGGCAGCAACCAATAGTCTGTCGACGAGCCACATTCAAATGTATAGCCAGCTGTATATATTGAGCTACTCATCCGCCATTACCACATGTTCCTCCGGATCATCATGCAATAAACCTGTGTTAAGCCAACCCTTCGGCTGTTTCATTGTCTTTGGTCCCTTACACTAAAGAGGCATAATGAAAGAACGATCCCGTTCCGGGGATCAGCGCCAGATGGCTGAAAAGCCGAAGATTGAGAATCGGAATACCCGCTAAGGCTCTACAGCCAACTGCGTCTCTTAAAGAAATGAAGAGCGACGGAGAAAACTTCTCCTCTCCGTCGCTTTTCAAAAATGGCAGCTCGGCTGCCTCGTGGCCACCCCTTTTATAGAGGGGTGGCCACGCCCCCTAACTCACCCGGATGTCTGAGTCCGGGGGGGGCGCAAAGAGCGCGGCGGCCATTTTGGCACCGCGCTTTCACTAGAGGGTTCTGTATTATCATTCAGCTTCCACACACTGATGGAGAAGTGCCTACAGACACCCAAATCAAATGTTAGAGTTCAGGATTCCATAACTCAGTAACTGATTCTTTATACAATCTTCCAGTCATCATCTGGGCAAAAAAATTATAAATCTCCCATATTCTCATAAGTTTCTAAATGTTGGTGAATAGCACAGCCCAACAAAGTACAACAGTTCACATTTGCCCTTTTTACTCTTGAAAAATACCATACATTGTGCTGTACTGTGAACTCTCCCTGGCAGACCATTGGAGAAGGTGTTATAAAAATACAGACAAAATTCTGTCTCCTGTAAGACACACAACACTTCCTCCTCCAGTTCTACACACCACCCTTATCTCACTCTTTTGGACCTGTCACTTGTCTCTCTGCTGCCAGAGCTACGTGATAAACATTGCCAACTACAAGGTTTGATTCAGATGTCAAACTGGCAACTTTGGAAAACAACTCAGTTCAGCACTGACCAATTTTGACAGAGGTCCAAATCTGAATTTAGATTAGGAAATCCAGATTTCGATGTCTCCCCGCGGAAGGGGAGGCACCACTGCCAGCGAGGGGAATTTTTTATCCCAAAGGGCACACACCAAGTGGTGGTGGGGAGGAGTGAGAGTGAGGGAATTAAGAGGTGGCTCCCCCCCTCTCCCCAGTCTTACCAGGAATGAATGAATGGCCCTCCCTCCCTCCCTCCCTCAGGTAGCAGTGTGAGACTAGCTGGTTGCTTCAGGGCTTGATTGAAATTTTTGCACTCACCCTAGATTGGTGGAGGGGTGGGCGATGTTTTGCCTATTCCATACTGTTGCTGTAAGTGCCATGTAGGCTAATCCAGAGGGCCATATTAAATAGGTCACAACTGGTGGGTAGTGTGGGCCTAGTGAGCTCCCAGGGTAACCCAGGAGCATGTCACAAGGTGCCTAACATCTGGGATACTAGGATCTCAAGGTTCTGTGATGGGGGATGTACTTGTGGTACACTGATAGCACTGCCCAGCTAAAGTCCATCGCCCACCCGGCCAGAGGAGAAGAGGCAACAGCTGAGGAGGGCCGGTAGCTGATAAGAACTGTGCTGCTGTCGCCAGACCTCCATCCATCGCCTGCCCAGCTGAAGGAGAAGAGGAAACAGCTGTGGAAGGATAACGGCTGATAAAAACTGTGCCGCCATTGCCGCCACACCCCTGTCCATTGCCTGCCCGACTGGAGGGGAAGAGGCAACAGCTGTGGAGGGCTGGCAGCTGATAAGAACTGTGCTAACGCCACCACTCAGACCCCCATTCATTGCCCACCCGGCTGGAGGGGAAGAGGCAACAGCTGCGAAGGGATGGTGGCTGATAAGAACTGCATCACCATCACCACCAGACCCCGTCCATCGCCCACTTGGCCGAAGGGGAAGAGGCAACAGCTGTGGAAGAATGGCGGCTGTTTTTGCAATGTCTTATGATGTATACAGATGTTTTATGATGATATGATATTGTTGATGTATGTGCTGTATTTTACTGTATTGTATTCTATTATATTTTATTGTATTGTAATATTAGATGCTTTGTGGTTTCTGTGAGCCGTCCTGAGTCACGTTGTCGAGTGGTTGGCATACAAATCCAATAAATCAAATCAAGTCAAATCAACATCCTGAGGCTTGGGAGTGGGGGGTGGGTTTGGTCAAATCTGATCCAAATGGTGGCCAGGAATGGGCTACACTCTCGGGACTTTGGGACTCGCCTTCTGGGGAATTGGAGGAGGGGTAAGGAGAAATCCCCTGGCTCCATCCCAGGAACCCACACTACATAGAGAAAAGAGGGTGGTTTTTGCCAGTTAAAGTTAACAGTTAATAAAGTTGTGGCCTTTAGTTAAACTCCAACCATGGTGTCCATGTCTCTGCTCAGGGATGGGGTGGCAAAGAGTCATATCCTTCTCCTGCCCAGTAGGTTTCTGGTGAAATCACTGCTGTGCCCTCAGACATGACTCTCCTGTTGATGAATATCCACTCATTTGATGATGAAACCACACTCATCCATTTACTTCCATAACTGTGGATGGTATTTTTATTACCCAAGACCTGAGTGGATGAGTTAGCTAAAGTAGACCTGGCCCACTAAGCTATTCTGAACAGCATCAGACCAGATCAGGTATTCTCTTTAGTGTCAGAAGGTCGAGAAAAATCACTATGATTCATGAAAGTTTCATTTTGTTTTCCAAGGCCTCTCGACTCTGGCCCAGCTAACTGGCAAAAGAGACAGACTGGGAATGCTGCGAGTGGATCACTTACTTTGCTGTCTAATGCCTTCTTGACTGAATTAGCTAAAATGATCTTGTTTCTGGGAAACATCAACATTCACACTCACACATGATTTCACAGCTTCCATGATAGCTTGTCTCAGTTTGTCAGTGGTCCAATACATGTCATCAAGTCATTTTTGACATGTGTTAATCCTTCTCAGTAGTTCCTAGGTAAGAGAAAACACAGAAGTGGTTTACAGTTCCCTTCTTCAGGGGACATCCTGGGACTGCACTGCATGTCCATGAATACACAGGCTGATTTTTCTCCTAGGAGGTACATTGGGGAAATGAACTCACCTAAACCACTGAGTTATCCAGTCACTACATGTCCTTGATCTGACTTTTCTCTTAAAAATAAATGTGAAGTAGCAGTCCATTTATATCCCTCCTCCATCCAACAGACACAGGAAACCACGTCTCCACTTACAGCTCCTCCCAAATGGCTCCATTGAAGCCTTAGGCCTCAGTATCCTCCATTAGGAAATTGGGGGTGGGGGGAGATTTGGTTCACACACTAGGTATTCCCATTGTAGCCAATTCAAAGTCAATGTAAATATTACCTAGTGGCAGTGATGGGCACCGAATTTTTTTACTACCACACTGTGGGCATGGCCTAACTGGTGGGTGTGGCCTAACTGGTGGGTGTGGCCTAATCGGTGGGCATGTGACTGGGTGGCCAATCTAATGCCTGCCACATAGCCCATGAAAACATCTGCAAACACAGACAGCACTGGCTCTTTGACTGTAAATGGAGATGCGCACTGCACTCTAGAGTCAGATATGACTGGCTTTTAAGCAAGGGCAACCTTTACCTTTACCTATTGTTAGATCCAAAGCTGCCAGTCGTAACTGACTCTAGGGTTCAGTGCTCATCTATTTATAGCCAAAGAGTCAGCACTGTCTGTTTGTAGATGTTTCTGTGGACATGTGGCAGGCATGACTAGACCCCAGAATGTTGTTACCTTTCCCACCGAAATGGTTCCTATTTATCAACTTGCAGTTGCCATTTGCTGGGACAGAGACTGGAGCTCAAACGGTCATGTCGGCCTTCCAGCTAACAAGGCAAGCTTCTTAACCACTGAGCTCAAGTGGCTAAGGCTCTGACTGGAAGGTGGCAGGTCAGCAGTTGGAGACCCAAGTGCTGGATGTTGGAGTGAGCTCCCATCTCTGTCCCAGTTCCTGCCAACCTAGCAGTTTGAAAGCAAGAAATTGCAAGTGGATAAATAGGGACCACTTTGGTGGGAAGGTAAACAGCGTTCTGTGCACTCCGGTGTCTAGCCATGCCTGCCACATGACCATGGAAACGTCTACAAAAGCAGACAGTGCTGGCTCTTTGGCTTTGAAACAGAGATGAGCAACCTGAACCCTAGTGTGGGTTACGACTGGCTTTCAAGCAAGGTGAAGGTATCCCTTGCTTGAAAGCCAGTCATATCCAACTCTAGGGTTCTCTGTTTTACCGTGGAGTGCCCTGGGCCAGCTGCAGTCTACCTCGAAGCAGCAGCGAGTCTTTAAGGTGCCACAACATTTTTTTTTGTTTACTCTCTGATATGCTTGCACAGAATAAAATGGCACCAATTCTAAAGTTTTATTCTGTGCAAGCAGATCAGGAGGTAAACAAAACAAAAACACAAAAATGTTGTGGCACCTTAAAGACTCACTGCCACCCCCCCCAGGAAATTCCTTTAGCCTTTGCTCCCCTACACACACACACACACACACACACACACACACACACACACACACACACACACACACACACACACACACACACACACACACACACACACGGGGGGGGGAGTAAACAAAACAAAAAGACACAGGGGGGATGAAGGAGTACTCACGTGACGGCTTTGGCTTTCCCTCCTCCTTTAGTCCTCTAGGACCAGTGAGGCCAGCCATGCTGCTGCTTCCCGATTCCACCCACCTCCTCCCAGGAGAGCGACGACGGCTCTTCCTTCTCCAATCTCCTCCAGAGCGGCTGCTGCTGCGTGTGCATGCCTGGGGGAAAGGGAGGGGGAGCTGATGTCATGCCACCCAGAGCAGCTCGGACGCCCGCCCTGGGCACCCCCACCACCGCTCCCCTTGCCTCCTTCTAGCAACAGCAGCAGCACAACTTTCGCGATGCCTGGAGCTAGTCCTGCAGGAAGAGAACTTCCTGCAGGATGTCTGTCTGACTCTGGGCATTGCAAGAGTTGCCCTGCTTGCGCCATGCTGCCTGGACACTTCTCGCAATGCCCAGACAGACATCCTGCAGGATGGAAGTTCTCTTCCTGCAGGACTAGCTCCAGGCATTGCAAAAGTTGTGCTGCTGCTGCTGGAAGGAGGCAAGGAGTGGCGGCGCAGGGGCGCGGGGCGGGCAGGTGAGCTCCTCTGGGTGGTGCATGACATCAGCTCTCCCTCCCCTTCCCCCAGGGCCAGGCGCGCACATGCCACCACCTCCACCACCCCCTGCCCCCAGCAGCACCCGCAGCCTATTAAGGAGGCTGCAGCAGCCGCTCTGGAGGAGAAGGATTGGAAGAACTAATGCCATCAGGTCGCCCGCTCTCCTGGGAAGAGGTGGGCGGCGTGGGGTGGGGAGAGGGCGTGGTCAGCCAGGTCTGCTACCGGTCTGGTCAGACCGGGGCGGACCGGCTGATGCCCAGCACTGCCTAGTGGTTCAATCTGCAGTGACTTTGTTCCAATGTTAAAATGTCCATGCAGTTCAGGCAGCTATTCTTGGTATCCACAGATATAAAATGACCTGGTACATTGCATTTATTTTTAAGAATAGAGTTTGGCAAACACCATGCTGCAAAAATTTGGACTTTCATTGATGATTTCCCTACCTTTGCCTGAAGAAGTGATTTAAAATCACGAAAGCTTGCAATTTTTTATTTTATTTCAGTGATCCAAAAAAGGTATCGCCACCTTCTTCTACATTTGTTTTGTATATGGATCACACGGCTGATTTGTTTGTTTTATAGAATTAACGTGTTAAGATTAAATATATTACTTTGGTGGGAGGATGCTGAGAAAAGGTTCTTAGAATCTAATGTTCTGAAAATAACATTTACAACATCATGTTTTATGTGTTAATTTTTTTAGTTTTACCATGCTGTCTGTAGAGGGTTCATGCCAATCCATACTCCTTCTCTCTAAAGGAAGCTTTTCCCCACACTAAAAACTAAGTTTATACAAGATTCCCCAGACTTTGGCCCTGTAAATGTATTTGAACTACAAAACACAAAAGCATTTGCCATGAGCCTTTGCTATTTCTCAAGGCTTCTGATTGTCATGTTCCAAGACCATCAGAAGACCCACAGTTGGGACCATTGTTTTATAAACAACTGATTACTTCTAATTACACTTCAGTAACCTGACACTAGGGGCCATGGTGGCTTAGTGGTTTAAGACACTGAACTTGATGACTGGAAGGTTGGCAGGTCAGCAGTTCCAGACATGAGTGCTGCATGACAAAGTGAGCTCCTGTCTCTGTCTCAGCTCCTGCTAACCTAGCAGTTCAAAAGCAAGAAATGCAAGTAGGTTAGCTACCGCTTTGATGGGAAAGGTAACAGCATTCCATGCACTCTGGAATCTAGTCATGCCTTCCACATGACCATGGGAACATCTGCAGACACAGACACCACTTCCTCTTTGGCTGTAAATGAAGATGAGTACCGAACCCTAGAGTCAGATACAACTGGCTTTAGAGCAAGTGAGAAATTTACCTGGGAGGCGGAAGGTCAGCAGTTCGATTCCCGAGGACCATTTCGGTGGGAAGGTAACAGCATTCTGTGCACTCCGGTGTCTAGTCATGCCTGCCACATGACCATGGAAATGTCTGCAGAAGCAGACAGCGCTGGCTCTTCGGCTTTAAAACAGAGATGAGCACTGAACCCTGGAGTCAGAAGTGACTGGCTTTCGAGCAACGGAAACCTTTAACCTGCTACTGCAAGAAGATTTTACCAAAATGACAGTCATGGTTGGAGCATGGACAAGAGGGGTCATACAAAATCATTCCTGCTTCATCTTTGACAGAAGCTGTTCCTTCATGGTTTTGCTCCATTTATTTATTTATTTATTTTTCTGATTTATATTGCCACCCAACTCCGAAGACTCTGGGCGGCTCACAGAAAAGAAAACCAATATCATATTTTAAAACAAAAAAAACCATTAAAACTGCTACCAAAAATTACCCCAAACTCTACAGATTAAAAGAGATTAAAAGAGGGAGAGAGTGTTCTTACTAAATCAGCCAGCAGGCAGGGGTCACCACATTGCTGGTGCCCCACACCTGCTTTGCCAGCCAGGTTTTTAGCCCTTTCCTGAAGGGCAGCAACTCTGTCTGGAGATGCAGCTCAATTGGCAGGAGGTTCCATAGGGCCAGAGCAGACACTGAGAAGGCCCTGCTTCTGGTGCTGGAGAGGCTGCTCTGGTGGGATGGACAGATGTTCTCGGGGTGATGCGGTCTCTTAAGTATGCTGGCCCACTACCATGTAGGGCTTTAAAGGTCATTACCAGCACTTTGAATTTCACCCGGAGGCACATTAGCAACCAGTACAGCTCCCAAAGCAGTGGCAAGGCATGGGCATACCGCCCACACGCCATCACCACCTGAGCAGCTGCGTTCTGGATGAGTTGCAGCCTCCAAATGGTCATCATGGGCAGCCCATTGCAATAGTCAAGTCTGGAGGTGACCAGAGCGTGCATGACCATGAGCAAGGAGTCCCGATCTAGGAGCGGGGCGTAACTGGCGTATAACACAAAGTTGTGCAAAAGCCCTCCTGGCCACGACTGCCACCCAATCATCGAGCAGAAGTTGTGAGTCCAGGAGGACCCCCAGATTATGCACTATTAACAACACTATTAACTAGGATACTTCTATCTCAAAATAACTGAAAAAAAAGACAGATGTCTCTTCTCTTTTTCTCGCTTAATGTTGCATTCTAATTCCACTACCAGCACACATGGAACTGCAGTGCTTCAAATATCTCAGCTCCTACTCATAATATTGAAGCATATGACCCTACCCAACATCTTCCTGTTAAGGCAGGGGATTTCAGCATTCACCTGAGTTCTATCCAGTGTGTCTCAGGATTTACTGGCCTCACAGAAAACCATTGATCTTCTCCAACAAGAGATGAGTCACCTAATTTTGCATTAGCCCTCTATCTAAACCCTGAGAAACAACAACGACAATATACAATTATGGTCAGGAAGCATGAGCAAGAAAAGGAAATATCCCGTCAGCTCAGTTCCTTCCTAAAATAGCCAAGCATATTGTCTCCATAACGTGGCTCACATCTATACCTATAAAATGGTGCGTTAACCATTGGAATGTGACAAAGGATGTTGCACCAGGCCCCACTAGCCCGTAATGGGCCTCCGTTCACTCGCCCGAACCCAGTTCGCAGGTAACTGTCGGGTTGAAATTTTCAGGCTGAGCGGCGTGGCAAAAGGAACATTCGGAAACGCGCCGCAGCCAATCAAAAAAAGCCGCAGGAAAAAACCGCCACAGTAAGCAAACACGCGCAGGCAAAACTACAAGCCCCAGCATCCTGCACGCCATTAGCGCGCCGAACGCTGAGGCGGCCTGTGCTCAAAAAATAAAAAATAAATAAATAAACCCACCGCCGCTGCCCTTCTTCCCCACGGGCCTGCCAGCATGGCCCTCAGGGAAAAAAAGGAAACCCCCCACCGCCGCTGCCCTTCCTTCCCACGGGCCAGCCAGCATGGCCCGTGGGAAAGAAAGCCTCCCCGCCATTGCCCTTCCTTCCCATGGGCCAGCCAGCATGGCCTGCGGGAAAGAAAGCCACCACCACCCGAAAAAATAAAAACAACAACACAAACCAAAAACATTCAAAAACACACAAAAATCCAAAAATGAAACAAGAAAAAACACACAGACACCCCCCCCCAAAAAAAATCCCCCACCCACCCACTCCCCCAAAACCCCCAGAGAACTTACCAAAAGACGTCTTCCATCTATGGGGACCAGAACTCAAATGAGAAAAGAAAGAGAAAACTTACCGGAAGCGACACCCAGAGGACAGAAGAGAACACTGCCTGACCCTCTGGCCCGACATCGCCAGAGGACGAACAGGCATCAGCTGTGGCGGTCGGGCGGTGGAGTTCGGCTCCCGCCCTCCCTTCTCCGGGTCCTGCTTCCCCCGGAGAGGGATAAAAGACCGGCCGCAGCCCCGAAGACGCCGGGACGCGCTGCCTGACCCTCTGGCCCGACATCGCCAGAGGACGAACAGGCATCAGCTGTGGTGGTCGGGCGGTGGAGTTTGGCTCCCGCCCTCCCTTCTCCGGGTCCTGCTTCCCCCGGAGAGGGATAAAAGACCGGCCGCAGCCCCGAAGACGCCGGGACGTGTTGCCTCAACCCTCTGGCCCACAACATCGCCAGAGGATGTACTTTGAGTGTTGGTTCATTGGACTGTTTCGTTTAATTGTGTCGGCTTATTGTCCTAAGTGTTATGTATCTATTTTTATTGTATCTTTCACTTTCCTGCTGCTGGCTGCATTACAGTCAGCATGCACCAATGTTAACCGCTTAGAGTTTGCTTTGGTAAAGTGAAGCGGTATACAAGAATAAAGTGAAATGAAAAAAAGGAAACAATTGTAGAGAGGCAACAATTGTAGAGAGGCAGAAAAGCTCACCACCCCCACCCAGAGGCCAAAAGAGAAAAAACATTCAAAAATATTAAAACTAATAAGATTAATTCCAAAATTAATCAAATAAGTTATAAAAACATTCAAAAATAAAAACACTAATCACAAAAATTACCAAAAAAACAGATATCACTTTTCACTCCAAAAAACCAAAACAAAAAATAAAAATGCGTAAAAATAAACATTTTAAAAACCAAAATTAAATTTTAAACTAAATAATATTAAATTAAATTTAAAAAATTAAAATGAAATAAAATTTGCATAAACATAAAACAAAAACGTTCAAAAACCAATTTAAAGAGCCCGGCACTGAGGAAGCCAGCACGCAAAAAAAAAACCCAAAAAGGAACCAAAAAACAAACAAACCACTGGGAGCGCAAGTCCGCCGCAGGCGGGCACAGCACCTCGAAGCCACAAAATCACAAAACCTTACAACACCATTTAAAACAGCCCAGCACCATTGGTTCAAGAAAAAAAAATTAAACCCTTTACTATCCAACACAATTTTAAAAAGCCCGGCACTGCCGGGCAAAATATGCTAGTTTAACATAAGAGGAAATAACCTCAAACATTTACAAGCATCTGGAATAACCAAAAATGACCCAAGCTATGCAAACCATCTAAAACTAATTTCCAAAACTGTCTTCATGGTCATTATACTTCATAGTTCTAAGTGCAATGGATTCTGGTTTCTACTTAAAGAAGTAATTTCACTGGTAACATTTCAGGCTGCTCAAGAAGAGGAACCCCAAATTTGAGGAATTATTATTTAGCAATACAGATTAAAGAGGAAACCAAGATAATGACAGAAAAAGAAGTTACAGTAAATCCCTGGGTTACGATTGCCTGGTTTATGTTTGCTGCGGTTTACGACAGCAAATTTAATTAAATTAATACTTTGGTTTACTTTTTTTCAGTTTACAACCAAAAATCACACCATTTTAAACTCTAAAATGCCAGATGGCACATTTAGAGTTCAAAATGGCACCAGTCCCTCTGACAGAAGTCGCAATTCATCACTTACTGCTACGGAGGTGCTGACAGTGGAAGCATTGACATTTTTGCCGCTATTTCTGCACTATCTGCTGCCTCTAATGGGAGAGTCTGTGGACCTTAACCGCTTGGTCCTGACCTTCATCCGAGCTCCCTGGGCAGCACTACAGCCAGGAACATGCACCTCTCCCAGGCGCGTGCCTGGGGGAGGCATGTGTTTTTGGCTATAACGCTGCTCAGATTGCTTGGACGAAGGTTGGAACTGAGCAGATAAGGTCCCCAGAATCTCCCGCTGCCGGTAGGGGCAGAAAATCAGCTCCTCTGGTGGCTGGACAAACCACTCAGGAGGAAGCAGCAGTGTGGAAAAGGTAGGGAAATTACTCTGTCACTTTTGTTGTGGTGGGGGACAATCACATCTGGCATTTTTTGTTTTTTTCACGTGGTTTTTCGATTATTATTTTTTGGTCCGGTAGGGACTGTTTCCCTTTTGTGGGGGTTGGGGACAATCGCATATTTTTTGATGTTGATGTTGATGTTGATGTTGTTGCTGTTGTTGTTATTATTGGTCCAATCAGGACCTTTTTAAAATTTTCAATGTGTTCCTATGGAAAAACGTGCTTCGGTTTACATTTGTTTTGGTTTACGACGGAGGCTTTTGGAACAGACCTCTGTTGTAACCCAGGATTTTACTGTTTATGGAAAGATGTTGAGTTCAAAGAAATGAAGAGTATAGATAAGAATTCATTTTTACAAGAAATTAATCCCACAAATTTAAAATAAAGGAACTCCAGAATGCTGTGGGACACACTACCAGTGAAGCAGTGCCAGGCCCCATCCCTGGATATTCTCAAAAAACCATTAAAAACTTTCCTATTCATGGAAGCTTTTCAGAATGTTATCCCCTTAGCAATAAATTATCCAGTCAGTATTTTAGGATTCTCTATACGCATAGACACCAGTTATTTTATTTTAGGATGTATTTATTTGATCGGCTTATTTTTAATTTGTTGTGTGTTTTATTGTGTTATTTGATAGTTATATGTACACCACCCAGAATGGGAACTTTCCCAAATGGGCAGTATAAAAATGCAATAAATAAATAAATGAATGAATGAATGAATAAATAAATAAATAAATAAATAAATAAATAAATAGTCCCATACAGAGCCTGCTCTTTTTTGTCTAGCTCTTCTACCAGTGCTGCCCTCTAAAACTGTGTTTGTGATTATGTATTCTTTAATTTGCACGGATTCTCAAGCATTTCTCACTGCTCTTATATTTCCCAAAGATTCATTAATACTGGAATGCTCACACATCATTTCTGTGGCATTAGTGCTTACTATCTATATACTGTTTTTTTCTTCCTGAGGTAAAAGGATAAGATGCACAAAAGCTGACTGGTTAGGCAACTGAATCTTTCCTTGGCACTGACAAGGGTCCCACGGTCTACATATCACCTGAGAACATGAAGTTATCCTAAGAGATGTATGTTTCATGGCAATCTCATTCAGTACTGATGAAAGAAAATGACTGGGGAAGCTTGTAAGGAGCAGCCAAATGGACTGTTGATGCTGCCTCCATACATCTACTACCTGAGGTGTCTGCATCATTCTTTCAAATGAAAGAGCTAGTCTGTCTCTAGCTATTAAATGGCAATAAACCCCTAAATTTGTGACAACTGGTGTAATTTGTCTCTTTCTCACTCTAGCAGGGACCCTCAGATTGTAGTAAATCCCAAATCTAGGTAGTTATCTAACTTTTTTTTAATTAAAAAACACATTGCCACTTACTTTCTTTTTTTCTGAAAAGTAACTAAAACAACTACTTAGTTAATTTTAACAACACCTCCAACTACCTGGTTCTGGCCACATACAAAACACAGTCTCTTCTCTTCTGCCACCTTATCCCTTCAACACACACAGCAGGGCAAGAGGAAGCAGTGAGGGCCCCCAGCAGGCAACAGCACTTAAAACAGCAGGAAGTTTCTCTAAACAACAATCAGCTAGGTTTGTACACAGTTTTACGATGCAGTTTAGTAACCTAAATTTTAGTAAGCCTTTCTGTGCCATAAACCCAAAAAGTTGGATTTACAAGCAGTTTCAGACAAGGCTTTTAGCACAGTCGCTCCACAGGACATCATTCTTCAGGCAATTATGCACCTATGTGTCAGTATATTCTACATCCTTCAACATGTACCATGGAAGTTTGTGTGCCAGTTGCCCCAAATGTTTTTGATGTTGCCCAATAATGGGTGAACATTCTCTGAAACATTTATTAATGGCACATGGTGCTTCTGGGAGGAACAAAGAAAGGAAAAAATGCATTCATCCATAACCATCCCTTGCTTTTTCCCTGCTTTATCTTTTTTGGGGTTGTTGTGGGGAGGGGTTTCAGCACAGAAAATCAGTTCAGGGGAAAAAGATGGAAAATTTGTGTGATTTTTTTCAACCACTCTCATGAAGAGCCAACCATTTTGAAGGACTCTTTCTTTCCAGCTGTTTTTCTTGCCCTGCACTAAGGAGATATATTATCCTGTGGCAGGAGTTCTCAACCTTTTTAGCCAGGGGCCGGGACACACTCCTTCGGGGGCCAGACAGCCATTTTGCCCTTTCTCCACCATATGGCACTTCCTGGTGTGGTGGAGGTGGTGGGGGCCCCACAGGAAATGATGCCACAGGCCGCAGCTGACCCATGAGCTGCAGTTTGAGAATCCTTGTCCTACGGCATGAGATTTTTTTGCTTTAGGCTTACAAAATTAACCAGAACTTTGTATGAAAGCTATAGGGGATATGTAAGGTGCAGTGCTTTACCTGTGGTTATTCGACATTGAGCAATGCTGCTTCAGAGGAGTTTCCTGGAATTCTTCCACCAAAGAAGACCCTGGACATAGACAGACTTCATGGTTGAAGAACCTGAGAGACTGGTGTGGCACGTCCTCGAAAGAACTGTTCCAGGGAGTTAATAACAGGAAGACTATCGCCATGATGATAGCCAATATCCAGAATGGATACGGCAGCTGAAGAAGAAGAAGAAAGAAGACCCACTAGCATCATAGGACAAAGGCGGCAGCTTAACTGGGATTTAAAAAATGC
Organism: Bradypodion pumilum; assembly: GCA_035047305.1. Lineage (NCBI taxonomy): Eukaryota > Metazoa > Chordata > Lepidosauria > Squamata > Chamaeleonidae > Bradypodion > Bradypodion pumilum. The sequence goes on along the minus strand of JAWDJD010000004.1, from coordinate 181,529,040 downwards.
AACCTTACCGAAGCACAGAATTGCCTGACGTTGTCAGGGGTGACAGGATGGTTTTACTTTCCTTGCTAGGCCTTGGTAGTGCTTTTGAGTTACTTACACAAGTCGTTTATTTTAAAAAAAATCAGCAGAAGAGGAAGCTTTCACTTCCATTAAAACACACCAGTCTCTTTTTTGGGGTCTTGCTGTGGTGTCTCAGTTGTAATGGACTCACACTCAGCATGTGCTCCAGTGATGTTCTCCTCTAATATCAAGGCTGCACTTGTGTCTAACAATGTAAGTCGAATTGCCTCATGTGTATATTGACGGCACATAATTTCAGTGGGGTCTTATATCCAGGTAAACAAAGGGAAAACCAGATGTCATTGTATTATAGCATAGAGGTCATTTATCATTAACTTGCACTGGCTTTCTCAAATAAAGTGCTGTAATATCTTAGTAGTACAAAGTGAAAGCATATTTTGCTATCAGTACATAATCACAGAAAGGAGGGTGGGAATGCTCACTTGTGGATTCCCCGTGCCCCCATGGGCACGGAACGGCCCGGCAGAGGCCACTTCGGGAGAAAGGCTCCCTGGCCCGTGGGCTCTGCGAGCATCCAAATTAAGGGGGTGGATAAATTATAGGGTTTGATTCACCCAATTCCTTGACCTGACCTAAGACTCTGCCAAGTAAGCAGATCGCTAACTTCTGTAACATAATTAGGCAAACATTCATCTCCGAGCTTAGCGTAATTCCCTGGCGCAAATAGTGGCCACGTTTACCCAGCTCCTAAGCCCAAAACAATGGTGTTTTCCGAGTCAATGTTTGCCCGTACTAATTAACTTCCCCAAGAGAGATTCCCAATTAACCTGAGTAAATAGGTGATGTGATTTACTGTCGGGTGATGGTTTTTTCTACCTTGCCTTCTGATCTATAAAAGGTGATGTCTTTTCCTCAATAAACTACTGATCTTATCCTCCTCCATACTGCCTCGTATCGTTCTTTGATCAGTCTCCTCCGGGACCTACGGCCCTCAGCGGCCCCGATTCCTACACTCACTGAATGCTAAAAGCATTTCCCCCTCTCACTAGTTCCCCAGCTTGTTGCTACTGCAATAATATGATGGCCTCTTGAAAAACACAATTTCTTCTTTCTTTCTTTTTTGTTAACAACAAAACAAAATTAAAAAGAAAAAGGAGCGGTTCTTTTTCTTGGGGCGGTTCTACTGCGGGCGGTTTTTGTGTGGCTTCTGAAATGAGGTTTCCCTTTTGTTTGAAATGCCTTTGATCCTGTGTATTTTGATGTTTTTCTTAATTTGTAATTTGAATTGTAATTATTGATTGCTGATACTTTGATGTTGTGTTGAGACTTTGTACCATTGTGGATTTTTCTGATTATTTATTTGGTATCTGTGATTATGTGTATCATTATACTGTATTGTTGTAATTTGTATGTATATTAATTTGTTGTAGCCGCTCTGAGTCGGCCTTGTGTCTGAATAGAGCGGGGTATAAATCCAATAATAATAATAATAATAATAATAATAATAATAATAATAATAATAATAATAATAATAATAATAATAATAATAATAATAATAATAATAATAATAATAATAATAATAATAATAATAATAATAAAGCAACAATACAATAGCAGAAGCAAATTAGTCAAATTTATATACATCCCATATGTAAATTAAATCGAATAACACAAATAATATCTGCTAACACTCAAAAAGAAAAAAAACAGAGAAAGGGGAAATGAGAAAAAGATAAAAAAAGAAAAGTTCTTTATTTATACTAAACAAAATCTAGTTTGTCAAAAAAAAAGAAGAGGAGGAAAAAAAGTGAAGAACAACATACAAACAAAAACAAAAAACCTAACTACCTTAAAGGAACTTCCTTCAATACCCCCAGAGTATTAACTTCCATTTTAATCTCAACTTTTTTGCATCAATCCTAATAGTTTTGTTTCTTATTGTATCTTTTCTAATTTAAATGTCTAAAACTGGCACTCATATTACCTTCATTGTAATGTTCCCATGTGTATTTTTTGTCGGGAGTGACCCCAGCACGGGTCAGCGCCATTGCCCTCCACCCCACCCCCAGGTGCATCCCAGGTGCCGGGGGAGAAGAGAAGAGCAGGGCAGGGCAGCACCATTGCCCCCACCACCCCCAGGAGCATCCTAGGCACCAGGGGAGAAGAGGAGAGCAGCGTGTGCCAGCGCCATTGCCCCCACCACCCCGGGGACATCCCAGGCACCGGAGGTGAAGAGGAGGGCCACATGAGCCAGCACCATCGCTCGCAGCCACATCTGGAAAAGGAGTAGCTACATGAATAGGATAAGTAATTGATCTACAGTACTGTAGTTGACCTAATATAGTAACTTAATATAGTAACTGATATAGAGACTTTGCAAGTAACTTAATGACATAGTGACTGCAAATAGTGAACTTACAGTAGAGACTTTATATAGTGGACTTTCCTTTTCATACCAAGGTTTTAAAGATGATGACTAACGAGATAGTTGGCAACTCATGACTACATATATAACTTCTTACTTCACATATAATTTCTAACTTCATATATCCAGCACCAATTAGCTCAATTTATAGTCTGATACTGTGTTTTAAACTGTGATAATATGCATGATAATACTTTGTTTACTGTGTTTTAAACTGTGATAATATGCATGATAATACTTTGTTTACTGTGTTTTAAACTGTGATAATATGCATGATAATACTTTGTTTTAAACTGTGATAACATGGATGATGGGAGGATACTGGTGTAGAACCTGGCAAACCACGCCAGGAAGTTTTCCAAGAGAACTCTAGGGACTAAAGCAAAAGGCAAAACAAAGGGGCAAAATAGATGAAACAGGATGCCTAGCACATCAGATTAAGAGAAGGGGATAGGCAGGAAAGGTGGGAGGAGAAATACAGTGTTGTAAGGAACAATACTGTATAGGGACATGGAATGTAAGATCTATGGACTAAGGAAAGCTGTAAGTGGTAAAAAAGGAAATGGAAAGAATAAGCATTGACATCTTGTGAATCACTCAGTCAAAATGGACAGGGATGGGTGAATTCAGCTCTGGAAACCATCTTATCTACTACTATGGACAAGAAAACCTCAGAAAAAATGTAGCCATAATTGTCAACAAAAGAGTGAGAAAAGCAGTAATGGGATATAATCTGAAAAATGATAGGATGATGTCAGTCAGAATACAAGGCAAACCTTTCAATATCACTGTAATCCAAATATACGCACCAACCACTGGTGCAGATGAAGCCACAGTGGACCAGTTCTATGAGGACCTACAACACCTCATAGAACAGACACCAAGAAGTGATGTCTAAATTATTTTAGGAGATTGGAATGCCAAAGTAGGAAATCAAAAAGTAAATGGAATTACCACCCTAATGGCAGAAAGTGAGGAGGACCTAAAGAATCTCTTGATTGGGTTGAAGGAAGAGAGTGCAAAAGCTGACTTGAGACTCAATATCAAGAAAACCAAGATAATGGAAACAGGCCTGATCAGTCCCTGGAAAATAGATGGGGAAGAAGTAGAAGCCGTGACAGATTTTACGTACTTAGGATCTAAGATCACTGCAGATGGGGATTGCAGCCATGAAATCAAAAGGTGACTGATTCTTGGGAGACAAGCCATGAGAAACCTGGGTAACATAGTTAAAAGTAGAGACATCACTTTGCAAACAAAAGTCCGCATAGTCAAAGCAATGGTATTCCCGGTGGTAATGTCTTAAGACAGATGAGTACATATTCATAAGGTGATACCCTAAACCAGTGTGTCCCAATCTTTGGTTTTTGGACTTCAATTCCCAGAAGTCTAAGTCAATTCCCAAAAGCATTGATCAGCTAATGTACTGATTTAGGCTTCTGGGAATTAAAGTCCCACTCTGGAGCTTGTGCCAAAACATTGTGAACCACTGCTATAAGCCAAGGGACCTGACACATTCTCCTTCCAGTGACCCTTTGGCATAACATGATATTGCAGAGGTAGAGCCCATCACAAAATGCCAGTTCATAGAGATGGATGGAGTTTGGCACCATCTGATGACAATTATTAAAATAATAAAATGTTGATCGCTAACCCTTCTCCCTTGGAAACCACTTAATTCTTTGCCACTGTCATTTTCCTTTTATACATCTGAGTTGGTTGTGTGTGTGTGTGTGGGGGGGGCAATTATCACCATGTTTTGCCAACCCTGCAAACCCCTCTGAGATTTCTGGCAGATTGCTTGTAAACCGTACTACACACATCTTTTGTAAATCTTGCTACTCACATCTCTTCCTCCTTTTGAAAGGATGTTTGTAAACCTTGCAATTCATGAGCAAGGTATGTGTGGAACACACAGTTCAAAATCTGTATTACTCATACATATACAGATCTGAAGAGGGTAGGGGGAAGTGCTATAAAAGAAAAGCCATGACAGCTAGCCTTGAGTCCCATTGTTGGGAGAAAGGTGGCACAGAAATGCAATAAATAAATACATAAATAAATAATAAGGAGCTGTCCGTCCCTGAAAATATACTAGCTCAGTAGAGTGCAATTGAATATGAAGCTTCTTTTTTCTATCTTTGTCTCATGGTAGAACCATTGAAAGCGCGGTGCCAAAATGGCCGCCACGCTCTTTGCGCCCCCCCCCGGACTCAGACATCCGGGTGAGTTAGGGGGCGTGGCCACCCCTCTATAAAAGGGGTGGCCACGAGGCAGCCAAGCTGCCATTTTAGAATTGCGACGAAGAGGAGAAGTTCTCTCCGTCACGTTCTCCTTTTAGCTTTCCCAGCTGGGAAAAAGAAAAGACCTCCGTTTTAGATTTGCCTCTTTGCTCGAGGTACTCTAACGCAGGAGTTCGATCCCTGGATAGGGATCCTTTGCAGCATATTAATTTAGGGAGTCATAGCTCCCAAGCGAAAGGCTCCTGCATTGAAGCCGTGGCCAAGGGGAAGGGCTTTTACCGGCCCTTCATCGGATGGGGGCCAGCCTGTGGGTCGGAGGACCAGGGCTGCACCCCCACGACGGCGCAGTGACAGACCCTTGCCCACTGGTACCAGTGGGGCCGGTCAGGCTACCACTTGGCAGCCGGGTGCCAGCGTCATAGCTGGGCAGGTACAGGCTGGCCCCTCGGGGGCTTTGGCCCTGAGTGCCCCTTTGCAGGGCCCGGGACAGGTTGGCCCAGGGGGGCCTGGTGCGGGTGTCCGCCCCACAGCTCCTCCACCCCCCTCCCACGGGCCTGAGTTCTGGGCATGGCCCTATTCTGGCCCCAACTGCCTGGTGGGCCGGCCGGCCCACCCGGCCCACCTTACACTGGGGGCTCTGAGGCAGTGGATGCTTTGATCGCACGTATAGCAGTGCTGGAAGCATACTTGGGCATTGCCCAGCCACCTTCTGAGGGGGGTGCTACCGCTTCTTCGACAGGGGCCCCTTCGTCGACCCCGGCCAACTTGCCTGCCGGGATGCTTCAGCGGGTGGCCAACCGGGTTGAGCTGCTTGAGGCTGTACGGCCAACACCGGCTGGTGCCTCGCAGCTCCCCGTCCATCCCGATGTACAGGCTGGGAGCAGCCAGGGGTGGTCCCAGAGCTCGATTCCGGTCGCGAGTTCCGACGCTCACCATGGGCCGGAACCCCCGGTGGGGGCGGCTCACGGGGGTGCGACTAGTGAGTATCAGGTTCAATTTAGTGCACCACCAACACTGTCCACTTACACTGGGGGGGGGGGTGTTCAGTGGCCATGGCCGCGTCAACTTGATGCGGGTGGGCAGCAGTTATCACATTATCCCAATAACCCCTGGTTCCAAAATGGTCCCTCGTTGAGGGCGGGGGTGTCCGCCCCTGGGGCCGTGCCGAGCTTCACAGGGGCTGTCCAGGTCCCGCTGCGTATATCCGCTATACAGAATGTGCCGTCGATGGCTTTACCGACGGCTGGTTATTCTTTGCCCCTGGGTGATCATTTGTCACAGGTCACGAGGGATATGATTTGGCGAGGGGAGTACGTAGATATTTTCTCCCTATTGAACCGTGAGCCCACTAAGGAAGAGAGAGAGGGACAGGACGACAGAGACAAAGAGCTGTCCCGTCGTCATAAGCCACCGCGCACCTGGGCCAACTGGTTGCCGGCATACTTTATATATATGGTGGTATGCCTCAGGGCCCGGCCTGATTTGGCCATCCCGATGGTTCAATACCTTGATAATATTTACAGGGCGATGGTTGATTTCCTGGGCTCATCGTAGTTGGCTTACGATGAGGAATTTGGATGAGGGTGGCCCTACATCCTGGGATGAGGTGGGATGAGCCCTGCCAGCAATTGTGGCTCTTGTACATGACTCCCACGTGACTGGCGCCTGGTGATAGGTACCATTGTGGTCACGCTGTGCAGCGGGCTGCTGCAACACAGGTTCCCCAACAACCGATGGGGCAGGGGGTTCCGGCCCGCATGCTGTGTTGGACCTTCTCAGCTAGCGACATGTGTAATAAGCGCCAGTGTCATTCCCGACACGAGTGTCCCTTTTGCGCTGGCCCCCATGCCGCCTCCGCGTGCCCGCGGGCTGGTGGGTTACAGGGCAGAGGTAGGGGTTCACAGGGGGCGATCAGAGCTCCGTCTGATGGAACTAGCCAGGCAAAAGGCCCCCTCCCCAATTAGTGTACTCATGCTGGAGCGATGGCTCTCAGCTTATCCAAGAAGGGATGATGCGAGGTACCTGCTGGAGGGTTTCCAATGGGGCTTTCGTATTCCATTCAGGGGTGTTAAGGGCCCCTAAGATGCTACTAATTTAGTTCCCTTGAAAGGTAACAAGGAGGTTGCTGCCCTGAGCATAGCTATGGAAGTTGAGGCTATGAGAGTAGCGGGCCCCTTCTTGGAACCACCTTTCCCTAATTTGAAGGTCTCCCCTCTGGGGCTAGTACCGAAATAGAACCCGGGTGAATGTCGTCTAATCCTCCATCTAGCTTACCCTGCGGGTTCTTCGGTCAGTGATGCGATTCCTGATGACCTCTTTCAGTCAGGTACACTTCGTTTGTTCAGCCCCGACGGGTGGTACGCTCATGCGGTCCCGGTGCTTTCCTGGCACAGTGTGATATGCACTCGGCTTTCCGATTACTGCCAGTGCACCCAGGGGATTTTGAGCTATTGGGTTTTAGGTTCCAAGGGGAATTTTACTTAGATAAGGCCATGCCTTTTGACTGCTCTATTCCATGTTCGGCATTCAAACGATTCGGTACTTTCCTTCAGTGGGCCTTTGCTCGCAGGTCGGGGTCCCGGTCTCTAGCCCATTACCTCGATGACTTTTGGTTCGGGGGTGAACGGGGCTCAGACACGTGCACGCGTCTCCTCACTACATTTCAGACACTCATGCGGGAACTGGGTGTCCCCTTAGCGCCTGAAAAGACTGAGGGCCCAGCTACTAAGCCACATTTCTAGGCATTGAAATTGACTCTGTCGCACAGGCATCCGGGTTACCCATGGATAAGGTGGCTCGGATCTCCGCGGCGATTTTGGCATTGATTGCCAAATGTAAAGTGTCCCCTCGTGAGCTGCAGCTACTTCATGGCCACCTTAACTTTGCCTGCAGGGTGGTGACACCCGGCAGAGCATTGGCCAAGCGCCTGTGTGACGCCATGGCTGGCCTGTTAAAACGCCACCACAGGGTCCGGCTGACCAGGGGCATACGGGTGGACCTTTCAGTCTGGCTTAAATTCCTCCAGGGTTTTAACGGGGTCTCTTCCTGGAGATCAGACCTTATGGTCTGCCCTAGATTTCAAGTACGATCAGATGCCTCCGGCTCCCTGGGTTATGGGGGTTTACTCTGAGGGTAGGTGGACTTACGGCCGAGGGCCTCACGCATGGCTTGGCACGGATCGCCTCCACGATCTTACCTTCCTTGAGTTTCTTCCCAATTTGGGGAGCACTGATTTATTTATTTATTTATTTATTTAGTCGTATTTATATATGCCGGCCACTCAGGCAGAACCCGACTCAGGGCGGCATTACAACAAATTCTAAAAACATATAAAAACACTTTAAAAACCCCTTATCCCACCCATCCATCCCACCCACTCTAAAAAAGGAAGAGAGAGTTCTTAATTCTTTACGTAAGCCAGCAGGCGGGGACCGTGATCCCATTCGGGCCCCACACCTGCCCTGCCAGCCAGGTCTTCAATCCTTTCCTGAAGGGCAGCAATTCTCTTTGAAGTCTTAGATCTGTTGGCAGGAGGTTCCAGAGAGTTGGTGCGGCCACGGAGAAGGCCCTCCTTCGGGTGCTAGACAGATGTGCACCCCTAACTGATGGCACCATTAGAGAGCCCCTCCGGTCCACTCTAGTTGGACGGGCAGACACTCTTGGGACGATGCGGTCTCTAAGGTATCCTGGCCCACTGCCATATAGGGCTTTAAAGGTCAAAACCAGCACCTTGAATTGCACCCGGAGACAAACTGGTAACCAGTGCAGCTCCCGAAGTAGCGGTGAGGCATGGGCATATTGCCCACATCCCATCACCACCCGGGCTGCCGCATTCTGGACCAGCTGCAGCCTCCGAATGGTCGTCAAGGGCAGCCTCATGTAGAGCGCATTACAATAATCTAGTCGGGAAGTAACCAGAGCATGGGTGACCATAAGCAAGGAGCCCCAGTCCAGGAGCATGCGCAATTGGTGAATCACCCGAAGTTGGGCAAAAGCCCTCCTGGCCACAGCCGCCACTTGTTCTTCCAGCAGCAGCCGTGAATCCAGAAGGACCCCCAAGTTGGCCACTGGGTCTATCTGGGGCAAAACCGCCCCATCCAGTACCAAAGGTGGTAACTCCCTGGATAACACGGGGCCCCCCATCCATAGCCACTCTGTCTTTCTGGGATTCAGCCGAAGCCCATTGGCCCCCATCCAGACCCCAATGGCCTCCAGGCATCCGGATAGGATTTCAACAGCATCACTGGGGTCCCCACGGGCCGAGATATACAACTGGGTGTCATCCGCGTACTGATGGTACCGCACCCCGTGGGAACGAATGATCTCACCCAGTGGCTTCATGTAGATGTTAAATAAGAGGGGAGAAAGCACCGAGCCCTGAGGAACCCCATACTTGAGGGACCTAGGTCTGGACCTCTCACTCTCTAACCACACCGACTGGGTACGGCCCTCCAGAAAAGAGGAAAACCAGGACAACACAGTGCCCTGGATCCCCAATCCTTTGAGCCGTTCCAGAAGGATACCGTGGTCGACAGTATCGAAAGCCACTGAGAGGTCAAGAAGAGCAAGGATGGATGGATAACCCCCGTCCCGCTCCCGCCAGAGATCATCCATTAGTGTGACCAATGCCGTCTCCGTACCATACCCGGGCCTGAATCCTGATTGAAAGGGGTCTAGATAATCCGCTTCCTCCAGGACACTCTGCAGCTGGTGCGCCACCGCCTTCTCCAAAACCTTACCCAAAAAGGGCAGGTTGGAAACCGGCCTGTAATTGTTAAGGACAGCTGGGTCAAGGGATATTTTCTTCAGGAGCGGGTGCACCAAAGCATGTTTTAATGGTGCAGGAAATACCCCCTCCCGTAAGGATGCATTTATTATTGCCCCAACCCAGCCACCTGTCCCCACCCTGGAGGCTTTCACCAACCAGGTGGGACAGGGGTCCAAAGGACATGTAGTGGCACGTACAGCTGCAAGGAGCCTGTCCACTTCATCAGGGACAACAGGATCAAACTGATCCCAGATCGTACAGCAAGACTGTGCTCCGGCACCCCCCCCCCCGACCCTCCCCATCCACGCCGGGACTCAGTCCTGAACGAATCCGATCGATTTTCTCCACCAGATGGTCAGCAAAGTCCTCAGCCGAACCCTGCCAACCGGGCACCGATCTCCCCCTACCGAGGAGGGACCTGGTTACCCGGAACAGAGCGGCTGGGCGATTATCAGCGGAGGCAATAAGGGTGGTGAAGTATTGACGCCTCACCACCCCCATCGCCACTAGGTAGGCCCTAATAGCAGCTCTAGCCAGTGTCCAATCGGAGTCATCCCGGGTCTTCACCCAGCGGCGCTCTAGGCGTCTCTTTGCCCGTTTGAGATCCCGCAGTTCATCTGTGAACCACGGGGATGACCTAACCCCACGGGTGCGGAGAGGCCGCAGTGGCGCGATTTCATCCAAGGCTGCTGTTGCCATCCTGTTCCACAGGTCGACAAGTGCCTCGGGTGAATCGTGGAGCCGATCCAGAGGAACATCCCCTAGTTCCCTCTGGAATCCATCTGGATCCATTAGTCGCCGAGGGCGGGCCATTCTAATAGGCCCTGCCTCCCTACGATGAAGCGTCGCCCCCAGGAAGTCAAGAGTCACCAGATAGTGATCTGACCATGGCACAGGTGAGATGGCTAAATCCTGTAATCTCAGTTCACTCTGCCACTGCTCCGACAAGAAAACTAAGTCTGGCATGTGACCACTGCCCCTGGTCGGACCCCGCACTGCCTGAGTCAGGCCCATGGCTGCCATGCACTGATCCTATGGGGAGACGAGTGGGCCAGCTCAGTGGTCCATTTTTGGTGTGACAATGCGGCAGTGGTGCCCATTGTCAACACCCAGACGTGCAAATCCCCCAGGGTCATGGCATTGGTTCGTCAATTCTTTTTGAGAAGCCTACGCCTGAATGTGCTGTTCAGGGCCAGACATGTACCAGGTATTAATAACGATATTGCTGATGCTTTATCCCACCTGCAGATCTCCCGGTTCCGTGCCTTGCTCCGGAAGCAGAGGAATTCTACTCGCCACTCCCGGCCGATATTTGGACGTTTGGCAAGGAGAGGTGAACTGGGCATGTCATTGGCACGCGTAAGGCGTATCAACATGCTTTCATGCGATTTAGAACTTTTTGCAAGTAACTACAGTTACCTCAAGTGTGGTCAATACCAGTGGGCCAGGTTTTACAATACATGTTTATCTTCGCAGTCAGGGTTTGGCCCCCCGTACTATAGCCTTCAGGCTTTCGGCACTGGCATTTATGGCCAACGTGTGGGGGGGGGGGTTTCAATGACTGTGTGAGTTACTTCCGCATGCGTCGTGTTTTGGAGGGGTGGACACGTGAACATGTCCACCGTCCGGACACGCGTCACCCCAGTTCGCCAGAGTTTCTGACCCACCTTGCACGAGGCTGGCATAACCTATGTTAGGATAGGTGTGAGGTGGCTCTTGGTCACACAGCTACCACGGTAGCCTTTTTTGGAGCACTCCGCATCAGTGAGTTGGTGCCAGAGTTAGTACCATTGTGTAAGGCGGATGTGTCTCGTAGGGCACTGGAACTCGACGATGTCTATGTCACGCATGAGTGGGCTCAATTGGGGATACGGTCCTCAAAGGTTGTTTAGCATGGCATAGGCAGTGGAGTTAGACTGCTACGAGGTTTCATTGGAGACATCTGTCCGGTTGGTGCCCTACATGAATTTTGGCAGTGCCTGCTGCGCGCCCCAGCCTGTTTTTCTGCCACCAGGATGGGTCTACCCTTACCAAAGTAAAGTTACGGAGGGTGACCGGTGCCACGCTTTGCAGTGTGGGGCCCGTTTTGGCACCCGTTTATTTAGGAAAGGCGTCGCGTTGACAGCGGCTACGTTTGGGGTACTCGGAGGCAGATATATGTGTACGCGTAATTTCTTACATGTACGACCCCTCACTGTATGAGTACCTAGTTATGTCCTTCACCTCTTCTCCTCTTTTACAGATCCTGTGTGCCTCTGCACACTGGTGGCAGTGGGGCTGGTGGGCCGCAGCTATGTACACTGGGCAGCAGTATATGCTGCGGCGACAGAGTGTGGACCCCAACTTGGGCTGCGTGCATCCGCATGTATGCGATGGTATGGTATGCGCGGCACAAGGTGGCAGAAACTGTTGCCATTCCTGATGTCCGTCAGGGATGCTGGACCGCCCGACGTTCTTATTATGCACCTCGGCGGCAATGATCTTATACAGATCACTGCTATTCCTTAAACTGTCGAGGTGCAGTGACCTGGCGTTTTATATCATGTATGGCTTACACACAGTCGCTATGGTCTAACATCGTGCCGAGACACCAATTTAGGGGAGACGTGGATCTCTGTGGTTCGGACTGTTCCGGCAGTCAGTTGACAGGGCTGTTGCTCGGTCCCTTGCTGAGCATGGCTGGGAGACAGCCATTGGAAACCTGCGGATAGGCTTACAAAACTTTTTGCTGGTAGGCAGGATATGGGGTCCACCTGTCGGCTGGAGGTATGTACCTCTTTCTGGGCGAGGTGCAAGCAGGCCTGGCGACCGAGCTGACGGTCTGGGGGGGGGGGCGGGCGGTGAGTCATCATGGACGCCTCCCCGTGTGGCGGGTAGCACTGGTAAGGTAAAGATTTATGACCCATAGGTATCCGGCAGGTTCACAATTGACTGGTCAACACTTAGACAGGTACAGGGGTAATAGCTTTGGCCGGTCAACGACGAACCAGGCAAGGGGTGATGGCAGGAGCTTAACAGCCTGCATCACCTTGAGATTTAACGGATACACGTCATAGGGTGGGGTCAGTAGATAGTTGATTCCGGTCAACAATTTGTTTGTGTTAACAAACAAATTGATATAATTAGTTACATGTAGCCAATTGCCATTGGCATTTTGGGAGGAACCTTACCAGTGTTACTGCGGCCTGCTTGCCTTAAAGAATTACAATTGGATGATTACACCAATTGAAAGTTATAATTCGGACTAGGGCATTATTCAATAAAAGTGGCCCGATGCCTTTATCCATATACCGGTGTCTGAGTCTTTCTTTGGGGGGTGCGCCTGCAATGTATTCAGGTACAACTACCACTGAAAATGTATTAGAATCTATCCAGTTCCAACATAGTGCTGAAACTAAAACAAACAGTAGCAAAGCATATTGTATTATATTCACACTGCTCAAATAATGCACCTGTCAAGGATGTGATCTTTGATTTCTGCAGGCTTCTCAGATTTTGGAGACCGAGAAATCAGTTACATGGGAGATTATCCTGCTCTGTATCCCTTCTTGGGACCACTGTTTAAAATGTCAACTCTACAATGTTGTTACAGCATTCCAACTCTCCCCTATGGGTTTTATTCCAGAATGGTCTAAGGTGGGAGACTACTGTTTATTTGGAACAATTAAGAATTGTTCAAGATAGATAAGTTTTCTTGCTGCACAATCACCTAAATTGGAGCAGGGTCAATTTGTCAATATCAGGAAGTGGTTTAACAAGTGAGTCACTTCTGGATATCGGCAAGTTGTAAATTCTTCAAGTGTTGCTTTAATATTTTCTCTGGATCCTACATATTTTCTGGATAACTTTTTTTTTCAGACGACTCAGCCCATTCTATGCCCAAATTTCCCATGCAGTATTATTTTTAAAATTCAGCAGTACACCATATACTTCTAAGAGCCTGGTGCAGCAATGGAGTGGACTTCAACAACATGATTTCTGCCTGTTGAAATTGCAATCACCTTTCTTGTTGGCTCACTGCTGACCATCTATACAACAATTTGTCTGCAGCAGGACAATGCCCACTCATTTCCTTTTAAGTATTCATTCAGAGCAGTGATGAGGATGTCAGAAGCTGGTGGGTGGTATAGTCCCCTAATTACTTCTGTAGCTAGCCAAAACCACTTAGAAACACGTGACACCTCAGAACAGATTTCTGTGTTGGGAAGAGCCCTCAGTCTCAGTTTACCTAGAAAAAGAAACATTGTTTTTTTCTTCTCTTTATCCTTCTTATAGTTAGGCATTTAGACCTTTAATCTTCATAAACTTTCCATCTCTGCTCTTTTCAGGTTACAGAAGAACAACTGAGAAAGTCAAATAGATTCAAGCTACAAGAAGAAGGCACAGTATATGACTAATTTGGCTGTGTTTGTCTCTTTGTTCGCTATTAATTTATTTAATAATAATCATGTGCCCCTAAGTTAGTTCTGACTTATGACAACCTTGTTCAGGATTTTCCAGGTGCAGAATATTCAGAAGTGGTTTACCATTCCCTTGTACTTCAAAATTCTGGTTAACATGGAACATCATCATTTCAGATTGTATAAAATTATGATGTTAGAAACAGAATATCATAGTGTTGAAGAATAACCTCCATATTCAGTGGCACACTAACTGGTTTTAGCAAAACTGCACCTGCTATTAAATTCTGCCTTTCTATTTAACATGTAGGATTTTTAAAAAACAAACAGCATTCATAAAGGTAGGGCATAATTAACAGATTAAACTGGCCATGTAGGGGAAATGTAACTGTTTACACTTCAGGCACATCTCTATTTGGAAGCTGGTGCTAGTTTTCATATGGAAGCATACATGCGAGCAGCTGCTCATGAGGAATTTATCTTTCTCCCCCCTTCGAAAAGAACTTGGAAAAGTCTGGATTTTATACATCTTCTTGGTTCTACTGCAGTCCAAAAACATATTTTTCAGAGAAAGAAAGAACATACACAGTACTTCTTGTGAGAGCTGAACCATATTTAGTGAGAAATTGTGTGCCTTAAGAATCTTGTTGTATACCCCCATTATTGAAATTATCTCCATTTTTATTTCTGCTATATAATAGATATTTTATCGCCTCTAAGTTCATGGTGAGATTTGAGAATTTCACCTGAATTAAATAATTAAACATTTTTAAACAATTATATTTTGTTTGACTTTCAGTGCTAGTCATTCCAATTAGGCTGGAATCCCATGTAAATTTACCTTATAAGCCCCATTTAATGCTGTGGGACTTACTTCTAACTAAGGTAACACACACATGATTGTAATATTCACAAAACTGAGTGAAATCCCTCTTTGGTTTTGGCTTTCATATGGTATAACATACTCCTGATCCAAAATCATTTGTTCACTGGTTCACTTCTTAGATGCTAGATCTGAGGAATATTTACATGGAAACTCCTATTACTCTTGGGACTATTTTCATAGTAATGCTTTTAAGCTTTGTGATATCAAGTCTACAGAGAGCAGAGGTTACATAATCGTCCTCGCTCCACTGAAGTCAATTTTAGTATGTTCTCTTGTGCCTATGTCATATAATTGGGGTGTTGACTTTATAGAAGTAACTCTTCTAGAAATCCAAAGGTCAGCTGCTTCCACAACAAAGTTTTTCAGGAAAAGAGGGAGGGGGGGACATAACAAATATGCAACATGTTACATTCTCATCAAGCTGACACTGATTCTCTACTTTAACAATATTTATACAGTATTTTAGCAGATAAAATTGTACAGTTTGGTTATATTTATTAGATTTGCAAGGCAATTCTGTATCTATTCTCTCAGCAGTCAGACCCACTCTTCTTCACCTGGCAGGTTGATATCCCAGTGGCACATCCATACATTGCATACAAAAAGTCACAGGTAAAAATGGTCACATCTCTTCTCTCTGATACCAATCTCAAGCCTCCCTTTGCCTTGTCAAAATATGTTTTCTTTAATCATCTTCATTTATATCCTCTTCCCCCCCCCCACTGCCAACAACTTTCAGCTGCCCGCACATGTGTTTATTGTATCCTTTCCTTCAAGCCCTTATAACACAGTCAGCCCACAGGTATTGAATTCAGCACCATTCAGCTTGAAAAGAATTAGTAAGGTTTTTAAAATTAAAATAACAGTGTTCTTCTTCCATGTCTAAGCTAGACTTAAAACTGCCAAAATGAAGACATCTTTTGGTGAGTTCATTGTGCAATTCCTTTCACCTGATCTAGTGTGAGAAAGATTAGACAGCAACACAAGGTTGCCATTACGAAAGTATGCCCAAATGTGGTTCAAAAATACCACAATCTTCGAGGAGGGTCTAGGTTTTAAGTTAATTCGGCACACTTCTTTATTCAATCTTTCACATCTTTCTTCCCTCAATCTCTCTCAAACTGCTCTCGCTCTCTATTCTCCCCAACCTCTTTATCAGAACTTCAAACTTTTCTGCTCCAAACACTGCCCTTCTTTTGCTTGTTTCTCTCTCAGCTCATCAGAATCATTCCTACCAAAATCCTAGGCATCTCAATCCCTACATCTCATTGTACACATACCAACCACATGCATTTCAAACAATACATTTGCCATCAACTCTATTTAAATATAACCAGCCTTAACATCTCTGGGAAGGGGCAGGAAAAACTCCCTTCTGAAACTCTCCACAAATGCTACAAGTCACACTGACCAAAGGTATGACATCATTTATCTCCCAGCTAAGGACTGCAACCTCTGAAGTATACATGCTTTGTGCAAGCAGAACTCACACTATACTGTAACTAGAGAGAAAGCACTACATACTGCTGTGGCTTATATTACCCAGGGTAGTGATGCTACAGTTTAATAGAGAGGTGGAAATGTAAATTACAAAGGCAGGTCTGGTCAACAGATGCAGATGCAGGCTATTTTATTCTAGTGTCCCCAAACTAAATCAGAGCTCACCTGAAAAATGGCAAACAGAAATTCAGAACTTTTCAAGAAACAAGGGTTCTCATTTCTCATGACAATAACAACATTCTTCAGGTGCACACATGCGAATTGGATTTTACTGTTGCAGGTGTCTACAACTCTAGCATTACAATGATGTTATTTATATGCACCTCTTTCCCTAATGGTTGTTGTTGTTGTTCAGTCGCACAGTCGACTCCGACCCTTTGCGACCCCATGGACCATTTTCCTCCAGGCGCCTCTGTCCTCTACCATCCCCCTCAACCCTCCCAGCTCTGTGCCCATTGTGTCTATAATACCATCTAGCCATCTCATCCTTGGCCTCCCCCTTCTTCTTTTGCCCTCCACCTTTCCCAACATCAATGCCTTCTCAAGTGAATCCTCCCTTCTCATTTGATGTCCAAAGTACTTTAGCTTCATCTTTACTATTTGACCTTCCAATGAGCAGTCAGGGTTAATTTCTTCTAAGATTGACCTATTTGTTCTCCTCGCTGTCCAGGGGACTCTCAAAACCCTCCTCCAACACCACATTTCAAAGGCATCTATTCTTCTGCGTTCAGCCTTCCTAATTGTCCAGCTCTCACATCCATACATTACTACTGGGAAAACCATTGCTTTGACTATTCTAATTTTTGTTTGCAATGAAATGTCTCTGCTTTTCACTATGTTCCCCAGGTTTCTCATAGCTTGTCTCCCAAGAATCAGTCGCCTTTTTATTTCATGGCTGCAATCCCCATCTGCAGTGATCTTTGATCCTAAGAAAGTAAAATCTGTCACTGCTTCTACTTCTTCCCCGTCTATTTTCCAGGAACTGATGGGGCCTGTTGCCATTATCTTGGTTTTCTTGATATTGAGTCTCAAGCCAGCTTTTGCACTCTCCTCCTTCAGCCCAATCAAGAGATTCTTTAGGTCTTCCTCACTTTCTGCCATTAGGGTGGTATCGTCTGCATATCTCAGATTATTGATGTTTCTCCCAGTGATTGTAATCCCATATTGTGATTCCTCCATCCCTGCACTGCGCATTATGTGCTCTGTGTATAGGTTGAATAAGCATGGTGACAAAATGCAGCCTTCTTACTCCTTTTCCTATTCCAAACCACTCTGTTATTCCATGTTCTGTCCTAACTGTTGCTTCTTGGTTCATGTACAGATTTCTCAGGAGGCATATGAGGTGCTCTGGTATTCCCATCTCTTTAATTACTTGCCACATCTTGTTGTGGTCCACACAGTCAAATGCCTTAGTGTAGTCAATAAAACAAAAATAAACTTGTTTCTGGTATTCCTTTGTTTTCTCCATGATCCAGCGTATGTTGGCGATGTGGTCTCTAGTCCCCCTGCCTCTTCTGAAACCAGCCTGCACCTCTGGTAATTCTCTCTCCACATGCTGCTGAAGTCTGTCCTGTATTATCTTGAGCATCACCTTGCTGGCATGTGGGATGAGCGCAATTGTTCGATAATTTGAACATTCTTTGGCATTGCCCTTTTTTGGGATTGGGACGTATACTGATCTTTTCCAATCCTGTAGCCACTGTTTTGTTTTCCAAATATGCTGACATATTGAATGCAGTAATTTGACGCCATCATCTTTTAGCGCTTTGAAAAATTCAACTGGGATACCATCATCTCCACTAGCTTTGTTGTTTGCAGTGCTCTTTAGGGCCTTTATGACTTCGCTCTCCAGGATGTCTGGCTCAAGTTCAATTTCTTCATCATTGTGATTATCAGGAGTGTTGAGGTCCTTTTTGTAAAGTTCCTCTGTGTACTCTTTCCATCTTTTCTTAATTTCTTCTGCATCAGCTAGCTCCTTTCCGTCTTTGTCCCTTATCATGGTCATTTTTGCTTTAAATGTTCCCTTGATCTCCCCAATTTTTTTGAAAAGATCTCTGGTTCTGCCTCTTTTGTTGTTTTCCTCCATTTCTCTGCACTGTTCTTTTAGGTAATGGTTATAGACTGGTTATAGACTGTATAACCTAATGGTTATAGACTGTCTTTCCCATATTTTATAATTTGAATGAGCAAAAGCTACCCAGCATGATGTAGTGGATAGAATGATGGAGTAGGATTCCAGTAGACTTGAGTTTGAATCCCTACTCACTGTGGGAGAGGTACTAGTAAAATGATTTCTAAAATAGTTCATTTAACTGTCTGGATAGCTCAGCAGTTTAAATTTGTCATTCTGGAGTCAGATGTAGGGAGTTGGATTCACCACTATTCATCCTGTGAGATGTGCCAGCCTGTATAGGTTGTGTGCAAGCTGCATAGTCCCAGAATATTCCTGCAAGTAGAATGGTAAACCATTTCTGTGTATTCTCTACCTGGAAACCCCCAGAAAAGCCACCATAAGTCAGAATTGACTTGACAGCATGCAAATTATTATTGTTAAATATCTTCTTTACATTTAAAACCCTATCAATATCACAATAATTCAAATGTGACTTGATGACACATATCACATACAAGTACAGCCTCATCTTTAATAGCATTTAACCCATGTGAAAAGAGACAATATTTCATAAATTGTCACACACACACGCACACGCACACGCACACGCACACGCACACGCACACACACGCGCACGTGCGCGCGCGCGCGCACACACACACACACACACACACACACACACACACACACACTTTCCCTAGGCTTTAATCCACCCGAGATCTGGATGCCTCCACTATCCACATCTCTTGTGCTACACACATCTCTTGTGTAAAGGTAAAGGTCACCATTGCTCGAAAGCCAGTCATATCCGACTCTAGGATACAGTGCTCATCTCTGTTAATAGCCAAAGAGGCCACACTGTCTGCATTTGCAGATGTTTCTGTGGACATGTGGCAGACCTGCCCAGTCACCGAAGGGCACAGAACGCTGTAAATCTTCCCACCCAAGTGGTCCCTATTTATCTACTTGCAATTTCTTGCTTTTGAACTGCTAGTTTGGCAGGAGCTGGAACAGTAAACTCTTATATTTGAAAACAAAATCTCCTGCTTGATTTTCACAGAGACCTTCTAAGATATGAGCACCTACTTCTGTAATGATAACACTAAAGTGTTGTTCTGTGTCATCAAGTCTTAGCCAACATGATAGCTATCCTAACAGAGCTTTCAAGGCTAGCTAGCTATTTAAGGAGTGCCACATAGCCAATGCATTTCCATGTCCAAGCAGGGATTCAAACTCCAATTACTTCAGTCCTAGTCCACTAAGCTGTTCACTTCACCTCACTGGGTATATGATCTATGGCTCAGCCTGCCACTCCTCTCCCCTTTCCCTCTCACTTTGATCTTGCTTCCACATGTCTGCTTGCTCTCCTTCCTTTGTCTTCTGCTACCGGATGCCTCTTCCTCCTCCCTGTATGCACTGTCCCAAAGTGGCACTGCTGCTCAGTTCCAGTCTTCCCTAAGTAACTGATGGTGACAGCAAACCAGCCATGTAGTTGACCACCCTCCTCACTTTCTTATTTATTTCCTCCTCTCCCCCCCCCCCCTCTCTCACAAGCAAAGCACATGTTTACAAATCTTTGGATTGCTTTTGTTTTTTTGTTTTCCTTTTCCATTAATATGTCTGTTCTATCAATGCCCCTACAATTCTGTCTTATTTCTTTAATAGCAGCACATTTCCATTTTCATATATATCCTTCCCATATATGCTCTTTTTAAATATATTGCTTTAATATATACGTATTCTCTACATCCCATTCCTTAATAAGTAGGTTTTTGTAAGTAATTGTGGAGAAGAGAAACATATTAAAACATTTAAGGAATGAAAAATCTGAAGGATAACTGTGCTCTGCTTAGCATATTACTCCAGGAAGAGAGATTTGAGTCATTTCTTTTAAATATGCTAGAATCTGGTCCCCACATCATCTTAAATAAACCTCTACCTGGACTGAACCACTTAATTGTTAAAGTAGGTGCTCACATAACTGGATACAAAAATATATTGCTATATATGTTTGTGTATCTGTGCGCATGAATAGTACAGGAGCATTTTGCTTGTTTCAACTTTCTTTTCGCTGCCCATGGAAAGAAGGGTTGTTTGTGCTTTATTGTTTAGCCTGCCTCTCTCCCTCCAGCTCTGCTTTGTTTGAGTTCAAAGTACACGGACTGGCATCTCTTTCCTTGCTCTCAGCATCTCTCTGGGGAATTATTACTCCACACCCTGGGTGAAAGCAGGGGGAATATGTGCATATCTGACATTTCAGTTTTACATAATGCCATTAAAATATGATAAGAATGCCATTAACATTAATAATCCTTTTCATTGTATCATTTAGGGAGCACAACAAGCTATTAAGTATTATGGAGTCATTGGTGCTTTGATGGCTTTAGGGAGAGAAAAATATTTGGATGTATTTGTCTCCATGTTTCCTCCGCAGAAAAAACATTATCTCTGTAAATGATGCACTGTCTTCCTGCTGCGTCAAGGAGCCTGGCATGGCCCAAAGGGGCAACCTCTGGCTTTGTGGCTCAGTGGAGGGAGAGGAATGGCATAATAGGGAATGGTGCTGAGTGGAGGCCTGAGGAGATGGTAGGCTAAGACCTAAGGGTGCCTACTTAAAACCAGAAAGAGAAAGCAGCAGGCCTATCACACAAATTAAGGATGTTAAAATACAATTAACAAAATAAAATGGGGGAAATGCCACCCAGTTTATCAAGGGGTGGGTTTTTTAACTTTTAACTTTGTTTTATCATGTGTCTTTTTATGTATTTACTGTCCACTATGTAAACTGCCCTGAGTTGGGTTGTACCTGAGTGGGCGGTATATAAGCGTGAAAAATAAAAATAAATAAATAAATAAATAAAAAGTAGTTTTAAAAGCTTTCACATTTACTGAAGGCAGGGCCGTAGCCAGAACACACACACACACACACACACACACACACACACAGGCTACGCTTCGATGAGCATCTGCAAATTGTGAGCACAAGGGCCGGAGCAGTATGTAATGCATTGACAAGGATCATGCCAAATATTGGAGGCCCACGGCAGACTCTCTGAAGACTCCTCTCGAGTGTTGTTAGTTCCATGTTGCTGTATGCAGGCCCGATTTGGTCAGAAGCTACAGCAGACATCATACATCCGACTAATAAATTGAATATACCGTAAGAGTGCCCTGAGGGTGGCTCTGGCGTTTTGAACAGTCTCATACAATGCCGTGTGTGTCATTGCCGATATGATGCCGATCCATCTGATGGCAGAGGAACGGGCAGAGATCTACCTGCAGAGGCAAAAAAATCAGGTGATGGAACGATGCACAATTGCCAAGGAAGTCAGGATAGAGAAGACAGCACAATGGCAGCAGATCTGGGATACACCGACCAAGGGACGGTGGACTCATCACCTCATCCCAGACATTAATGCATTGTCAACAAGACAGCAAGAAGAGGTGGATCACTACCTCACACAGCTGTTGACGGAACATAGCTGCTTCACAGCCTACCAACACCACTTTAGGCTGGATGATGATGGTCCGTGCCCCGTCGTGCAGGAAGACGCGGAGCATGTGTTTTTTCACTGTCCACGCTTTGATGCAGAATGTGAAATTTTGCAGAGGCATCTTCAACTACAGTTGTTTCCAGAAGACATTATCGGTGAGATGTTGAGCAGGGAAACAACCTGGGTCGCGATGCCTAATATGTGGCCGGGGTCATCTTGGAACTCAGATGTGTGAAGAGACTGAGAAGAGGGCAGCCAGAGGCATAGAGGATGAGGGGAGTAGCCAAATTGGAGGAGTGTTTTTAACAGCCAGTCTGCCCCCCACGAAGTAATGCCTTACGGTGGTTCTGCAGGGTGGCAGGGCATAATGGGAGGTGGTTTTAGTGGGTAAAAATCCTACACATTGTGAAGCTTCTTAGGGCTGCTTTAGTGTAAGGGACGAAAGACAATGAAACAGCCGAAGGGTTGGCTTAACACAGGTTTATTGCATGATAATCCGGAGGAACATGTGGTAATGGCAGATGGGTAGCTCAATATATACAGCTGGCTATACATTTGAATGTGGCTCGTTGACAGACTATTGGTTGCTGCCTGTGTGACGTCG
Source organism: Bradypodion pumilum (assembly GCA_035047305.1). Classification (NCBI taxonomy): domain Eukaryota; kingdom Metazoa; phylum Chordata; class Lepidosauria; order Squamata; family Chamaeleonidae; genus Bradypodion; species Bradypodion pumilum. The sequence continues at coordinate 181,506,586 of JAWDJD010000004.1, read as the reverse complement.
TAGGAGGTCACGCCCTTCTTGACCAGGTGAGGAAGTCGCGGGGAATCTTCCCGCGCTGCTGAACCAGGTGGCTGATGATCCATTAGAGCTGGACGCTCGCTACTGCCCTCTGGTGGTCACTAGCTCACGTCCCCTTATTAGGCTTACATTGATACAGGTGATGGTTATAATGTTGCACACAGAAAGGTTACATTGATAACACATGGTACAGGTACATTGTTAAAGGCACTGCTTTACAGAACACAACATCCCTCCCCCCTAGGATGAGACGAAGTCTCTCAGCCAAGATGGCTTGTTGCATGTGCGTTTGGGCCGTGAAGAGGGCTGCCCCCCCCGGGGGCGTTATTGCTTCTTTGTTCCCTGGTCCCTTGTCCTGAAATGGGAGAGGGAGACTTGTTAGTGGCTTGCCGCTGTCTGGCGGTCTTAGGGGAAGGGAAAAACTCCATTGTGGGCAGACCGGGGGCCGTCGGGACTAACGGAAAACCCCTCTTCTCGCTTGGACGGGTGGGGGACCACTCCGAAAACCCCCCCCGGTTCTGAAAATCAAAATCTAAGTTGGTAGGGGTACCCGCATTCGTGGGGACTTTCCGCGAGATATGTATGGGGTCGGGTTCCTCCCCCTCGGAAAGATCCCCCAGGGTATCTACGAGGATATCCTCCTCCCCCCTTGGTGGGGGCCCACGGTCCCCTTCTCCTCCCCCTTGGGCTAAACGGGTGGGGGAGAACCCTAACGCTGACTTATTTCCTGTGTGAACCGAGTCCTGCTCATCGGAGACTCTTCGTCGGAGCTGGTCTGCGTGCCGCCTCCATAGGAGCCCTGTGCTGGTTTCCACGCGGTACGACACGGGGCCGGTTTGTTCCACGACTACGCCCGGCACCCAGGCTGGGCCTGTGCTGGCGTAATTCCTGCAATGCACGGGGGCGCCTATGCTGAAACTCTTTGTAACTTCCAGCCCGATGTTCCTTCCTTTGTCCTCTACCCTCGTGGGGTCTAGCCTAGTAAGGATGGTGGTCAGCTTCCTGCGCATTAAGAGCTCTGCGGGGGAGTACCCTGACGCCAACGGGGTCACCCTGTACCCTAGCAGAAACTGACACACTTGTAGGTTCAAATCCCCTGGGCCCATGCGCCGCAACGCGTCCTTCGTGGTGCGGACGAGGCGCTCTACTTGGCCGTTGGTGGCCGGGTGAAACGGGGCGGAGGTGATATGCCGAACGGCGTTAATCTCCATGAATGCCTTAAACTCGGAGGACGTAAAACAACTAGCGTTGTCGCTAATTAACGTGTCGGGTATGCCGAACGTGGAAAAGAGCCTCCACAAATGCCTAATGGTCTGGGCCGAGGAGGTGCTCGTGACTGGGATAACCTCCAACCATTTGGAGAAAGCGTCCACAACAAGGAGGAATAGGGTGCCTCTGAACGGGCCCGCGAAATCAACGTGCACCCGGGACCACGGCCCCTTAGCCGCGTCCCATTCCCTGTGGGGAAGGCGGGCCTCCTCCGGTCTGGAGCATTGGCAACTTTCGCAAGTGCCGACCATGTGCTCGATGTCGGCGTCTAGCTGGGGCCACCAGAAGTAACTCCGGGCCAGCGCCTTGGATCGCACGATGCCGGGGTGGCTGACGTGAAGCAGTTTGAGCACCCGCGGCCGAAGGGAAGTGGGAATCACCACCCGCTGCCCCCACAAGAGACACCCCCTCTCTAGGGACAGTTCTAGCTTTTTTCTGAAAAATGGAGCGAACTCCTCCGCTGGGGAGGACGCAGGCCACCCTTTCTGCAGCCAGGAGCTTACTGTCACTAACGTTTTGTCTTTCTCTGTCGCTTTGGCAATGTCGGCGGGCACTATGGGGGGCGAATCCAGCACCTCTATCATGAGAACCTGATGGTCCCGCTCCCCCATGCTCACCTGGCTGGGCGTTAGGGGAAGGGGAGACCTAGATAGGGCGTCCGCATGGCTGATCTCTTTCCCGGGCCGGTAGATCAACGCGTGCTGATACGCGTTGAGAAAAATGGCCCACCTGAGCATCCTTGGGGACAGGATTTGAGGGGTGGGCTTATCCGCGGTAAAAATGCCTAGCAGGGGTTTGTGGTCCGTCACAATAGTGAAGGGGCGGCCATACAGAAAATCGTGAATTTTTTTTGTCCCCGAGACTATCGCTAAGGCCTCCCTGTCCGTCTGTGCGTAGTTTCTCTCTGTTTGGGACAGGGACCTGGAGTAAAATGCTATCGGGGCCTCCCTTCCGTTCTCCAGCACGTGGCACAGCACCGCCCCCACCCCCACTGGAGATGCATCACAGATCAGAACTACTGGGCGTTTGGGGTCGAAGTGGGTCAGTATGGCGTCGGACGCCAGGAGGCTTTTCAGCTCACTAAATGCCCTCTCTTGGTCATCGCCCCACTTCCATGCCTGCTCTTTCTTTAGCAGCTTGTGTAGCGGGTCAGCCACCGCTGCCTTCCGGGGAAGGAAGGAGTGGTAAAAGTTGAGCAGCCCTAGGAACGACTGCAACTCGGGCTTGGAGGTGGGGCGGGGGGCTTTCTTGATGGCTGCCACCTTGGACTTGGATGGTTTTATCCCTTCAGGAGTCACACAAAACCCTAGGAATTCAACCTCGGTTGCGAAGAAGACGCATTTGTCCTTGCGCAACCTCAGCCCGCCTTTTCGAATATAGTCAGGACCTTCCCCAACCTCTTGGCCAATTCCGCCCGACTCCCCCCTGTTATTAACACGTCATCAAAATAAGGCAACACCCCCTCCAGACCCTTCAGGAGGCGTTCCACGAGTGACTGGAAAATTCCTGGCGCCGAGTTCACGCCGAATTGGAGGCGCGTCACCTGGAACGCCCCCTTATGGGTGACTATGGTCTGCGCAGCAGCTGCGGCGGGAGACACCGTGAGCTGCTGGTAGGCCTGTGCTAAGTCGAGCTTAGCGAAACATTTCCCCCCGTGTAACCTGGCCAGCAGATGGCTGACTACCGGCACCGGATATGCATTCGGGCGGATCGCCTTGTTGATGGTGCACTTGTAGTCGGCGCATATGCGAACCTCCCCATTGGACTTAAGAGCAGTTACAATTGGAGTTTCCCACTCCGCAGAATCTACAGGCACAAGAATCCCCTGACCCACCAATTTGTCCAGTTCCGCCTCTATCTTGTCCTTGAGTGCGAATGGCACCCGGCGTGGTTTTAGGCGAACAGGGCGGACCTCCGGGTCCAGGTCGAAAGTCACTGGGGGCCCCTTGAATTTCCCCAGTCCCATTTTGAAGACTTCGGGGTGCGCCTCGCACACCTCCTGAATTGGGTCAGTCCCAACAGCGTGCATCCCCACGGCATGCACCCCCCCCAATGAACAAACCCAGGGGCTGGAACCATTGAGTCCCGAGGAGGCTGCAATTTCCTCCCTTGAGCACGACCAGGGGAAGGGACGCGGCGTGCTCCTTGAATTTGACCTGAAATTCTCCAACCCCCAACACTGGAATACTGTTCCCTTGCACGTCCCGTAACGTGGCCCTCAATGCTTTGAGCTTGGGCCGCTTTTGGGGGGCTATTCCGAAAAACTCCCTCTGGGAAATGATTGAATATGAAGACCCCGAGTCAATTTCCATCCTAATGGGCACCCCTTGGACTAGTACCTCAACAAAGTAGCGGGGGTGTCCCGTAGACACGCTGAACACTGGGGCGTCGTCCTCGCTGCCGTCGGCGATGCGGCCCACGCCGTCCTGCTTCCGCATGGCCTGGGCGCCGTCTTTGGGTCTCGCTGGGCGGTCTCGTCCCGCGGAACAGTCTGGGGAGCTCCTCCGGGACTCGCGCTTCTTCCTGCACACCTTGGCGATGTGCCCGCGGCGGCCGCAGTTGTGGCACTCGGCCTTCCGGAAGGGGCATTTCACGCGGTCGTGGGCCGCGCCACAGCCGTCGCATCGTCGGCTCTCCTTCCGGACCCTCTGTACGTCCTCGTCGTCGCTGCTCTCTGTAGACGACCTCGAAGTTCGCTGGGCCGCCTGTACCGGAGCCTCTGCTTTGCTCGACTTTGGCCGCCAGTCCTGGAGTTCTTGGACCCCGGCCTTCGTAGCTTCTGCAGCCTGGGCCGCTCTGACAACCTCCTGCAGCGTGGGAGGCGGCTCTTGGTTCATTAATGTGCGCTGGGTTTCGGCATCGTTCAGGCCGCACAGCACACAGTCCCGGAGGGTGATTTCGACGTTTTCCCATTTGCACAGGCCGGCCGCCAGCCGCAGGGCTGCCACGAACGCAGCGACCGTCTCCCCGGGCGCTTGGACTCGCCTCCAAAACGCACTCCGAGCGGGAAACATCGCCGTGGCGGGCCGGACGTGCTCACGCAGCAACTGCATGAGTTCCTTGGCCTTGAATTCGCTCACCCTCCTCGGTGCAATCAGGTCCACCAAGGTCCTTTTTGTTTCTTGTCCGAGCATTCTGGTGAAGATGGCCCATTTCTTCGCCTCTTCCGTGACTTCGGACTCGATCAGTGCGGCCTGGAAGTCCATCTCGAAGATCTCCCAGTCGCCCGGTTTCCTGATTTCGAAACCGGCGCATGTCTTGGTCCCGTGGGCTGCCATCCCACCTTCGTCGCCAATTTAGTGTAAGGGACCAAAGACAATGAAACAGCCGAAGGGTTGGCTTAACACAGGTTTATTGCATGATGATCCGGAGGAACATGTGGTAATGGCGGATGGGTAGCTCAATATATACAGCTGGCTATACATTTGAATGTGGCTCGTTGACAGACTATTGGTTGCTGCCTGCGTGACGTCGTAGGAGGTCACGCCCTTCTTGACCAGGTGAGGAAGTCGCGGGGAATCTTCCCGCGCTGCTGAACCAGGTGGCTGATGATCCATTAGAGCTGGACGCTCGCTACTGCCCTCTGGTGGTCACTAGCTCGCGTCCCCTTATTAGGCTTACATTGATACAGGTGATGGTTATAATGTTGCACACAGAAAGGTTTCATTGATAACACATGGTACAGGTACATTGTTAAAGGCACTGCTTTACAGAACACAACAGCTGCACAGTGCCTTTTGAAGATTTGCACCTGCCCTAAACACACACACACACACACACACACACACACACACACACACACACACACACACACACCACCACCACCACCACCACCACCACCACCACCAACAACAACAACAACAACAACAACAACAACACACATACACACACACCATTTGAACTTTGCATAGGGTGGGGCTGTTAGCTCAAGGGGGGCTGATTTCTCTTCCCCCCCCCCCGCCACCCCCTGGCTATGGCCCTGAATGAAGATGCAGCTACATTAGGAGGTGTGTACAGAAAGAGCCTCTTCAAAGATTGTGGTATTATTGAACCAAAATGGGAGTACCCCGGGCAACAGTCACCTTGTGCCAGCTAATCTTTCTCACACAAGGTCAGGTGAAAGGAACTACGGAATGAGCTCGCCAAAAGGTGGCTTCATTTTTGTAGTTTCATGTCTGGCCTGGACACGGGAGGAGGAGGAGGAAGAAAAGAAGCAGCAGCACCCCCCTGAAGCAATCCAGCATGGGTTGCTTTGGATTGGTGAGGCTTGATTAGAATGATCCTGCCATTTTCGTATAAACTGTGGAGTTTGATTTATATCATTCTATTCAAGCCCCACCATTCCAGAGCCAATACTAGGAAGTGGCTTAATAAGTGAGCCACTTTTATATATTGGCAATAGAGGAAATGTTTTTTTTTTTAATTTGTGACTATAATAAATAAATAAATCATATCACATTTTATATGGCACCTATAAAAATACTTTTAAAATCTTTTCTTTGCCTCACTAGTCAACTAGTGAGGCAAATAAAAATAATTTTTATAACTGGCATATTACAACAGTGATAGTCTTTAAGAGGAAAAAAATTATTGAAGAATTTTCTGAAGGAAACATTTTCTTGAAGAATTTCCAAGTGTATATATTTTGTATATATTAAAGGAAAATGTGTGCTGTGATTTCTGGGTGTACAGGTTTTTCTTTAATCTAAAAATGTTGTAATAATATACCATGGACCCAAATTAGTCGAAGTGTTTGTGGGGGAAGGATGCAGGTAAGACAGAAAGTCCACTGCATACTTGCTGTGTTAAGATTCCACTGAATTTAATATAGTCTAATTTTGAGCATGACTAGAGGAGGGACTGCAGTGGCTCAAGTGGTTAAGATGCTTATTGGAAGGTCAGCAGGTCAGCAGTGCAAGACCTGAATACTGCATGCAAGACCTGAGTACTGCATGACCAAATGAGCTCCCATCTCTGTCCCAGCTCCTGCCAACCTAGCCATTCAAAAGCAAGAATTGCAAATAGATAAATAGGTACCACTTTAGTGGGAAGGTAAACAGTGTTCTGTGCACTGGTGCCTTCCACATGTCCATGGAAACGTCTGCACTTGTAGACAGCACTGGTTCTTTGGCTGTAAACAGAGATGAGCACAGAACCCTAGAGTTGGATATGACTGGCTTTCGAGCAAAGGCAACCTTTACCTTATGAGGGAAGGTGGAGTGACTTGGTTAATGCTTAAAAGGCTCTTATCTTCACTGTGATTTATTTTATCTCATGCGGGATCCGCGAGCACAATTGGCATAATACGGCCCCTGGGAGAGGTTAAACCAGTCGAGAAAGCTCCTGGCCACTGGCCCTTGCCAGTATGGAAATTGGGGAGCGGATTAATAATCATAGGGTTGATTCACCCACATCTGACCTGACCGACGGTTCTGCTGAGGGAAGCGAGATCGCTAACTTTGACTCTGCATGTGCTCTTAAGCAGAGCTGCTGCTGAGGAGAGCCAAACAAAGGAAGTGAGCACTGGTAAGTTTTGCAGTTGGAGTAGAGCTGCTTTAGAGGCCCGCGCCTCTAGTGGAGAGGCCTCCACTAATTTAAATTGATAATTTAAACTGCTGAGAGCCACCTCTGTTCAAACAGAGGAAGCAGTTTGAAGCTTCCAGAAGCAGGGGGCAGAGCCACACCAGGCCCTTCCCTGAACTGTGACTCATAGGGGCGGAGCCACACTAGCCTTTAAAAGCTCTGAGCTCTTTCAGGGTCAGCCCTTTTGACTCTGCATGTGCTCTTAAGCAGAGCTGCTGCTGAGGAGAGCCAAACAAAGGAAGTGAGCACTGGTAAGTTTTGCAGTTGGAGTAGAGCTGCTTTAGAGGCCCGCGCCTCTAGTGGAGAGGCCTCCACTAATTTAAATTGATAATTTAAACTGCTGAGAGCCACCTCTGTTCAAACAGAGGAAGCAGTTTGAAGCTTCCAGAAGCAGGGGGCAGAGCCACACCAGGCCCTTCCCTGAACTGTGACTCATAGGGGCGGAGCCACACTAGCCTTTAAAAGCTCTGAGCTCTTTCAAGGTCAGCCCTTTTGACTCTGCATGTGCTCTTAAGCAGAGCTGCTGCTGAGGAGAGCCAAACAAAGGAAGTGAGCACTGGTAAGTTTTGCAGTTGGAGTAGAGCTGCTTTAGAGGCCCGCGCCTCTAGTGGAGAGGCCTCCACTAATTTAAATTGATAATTTAAACTGCTGAGAGCCACCTCTGTTCAAACAGAGGAAGCAGTTTGAAGCTTCCAGAAGCAGGGGGCAGAGCCACACCAGGCCCTTCCCTGAACTGTGACTCATAGGGGCGGAGCCACACTAGCCTTTAAAAGCTCTGAGCTCTTTCAGGGTCAGCCCTTTTGACTCTGCATGTGCTCTTAAGCAGAGCTGCTGCTGAGGAGAGCCAAACAAAGGAAGTGAGCACTGGTAAGTTTTGCAGTTGGAGTAGAGCTGCTTTAGAGGCCCGCGCCTCTAGTGGAGAGGCCTCCACTAATTTAAATTGATAATTTAAACTGCTGAGAGCCACCTCTGTTCAAACAGAGGAAGCAGTTTGAAGCTTCCAGAAGCAGGGGGCAGAGCCACACCAGGCCCTTCCCTGAACTGTGACTCATAGGGGCGGAGCCACACTAGCCTTTAAAAGCTCTGAGCTCTTTCAAGGTCAGCCCTTTTGACTCTGCATGTGCTCTTAAGCAGAGCTGCTGCTGAGGAGAGCCAAACAAAGGAAGTGAGCACTGGTAAGTTTTGCAGTTGGAGTAGAGCTGCTTTAGAGGCCCGCGCCTCTAGTGGAGAGGCCTCCACTAATTTAAATTGATAATTTAAACTGCTGAGAGCCACCTCTGTTCAAACAGAGGAAGCAGTTTGAAGCTTCCAGAAGCAGGGGGCAGAGCCACACCAGGCCCTTCCCTGAACTGTGACTCATAGGGGCGGAGCCACACTAGCCTTTAAAAGCTCTGAGCTCTTTCAGGGTCAGCCCTTTTGACTCTGCATGTGCTCTTAAGCAGAGCTGCTGCTGAGGAGAGCCAAACAAAGGAAGTGAGCACTGGTAAGTTTCGCAGTTGGAGTAGAGCTGCTTTAGAGGCCCGCGCCTCTAGTGGAGAGGCCTCCACTAATTTAAATTGATAATTTAAACTGCTGAGAGCCACCTCTGTTCAAACAGAGGAAGCAGTTTGAAGCTTCCAGAAGCAGGGGGCAGAGCCACACCAGGCCCTTCCCTGAACTGTGACTCATAGGGGCGGAGCCACACTAGCCTTTAAAAGCTCTGAGCTCTTTCAGGGTCAGCCCTTTTGACTCTGCATGTGCTCTTAAGCAGAGCTGCTGCTGAGGAGAGCCAAACAAAGGAAGTGAGCACTGGTAAGTTTTGCAGTTGGAGTAGAGCTGCTTTAGAGGCCCGCGCCTCTAGTGGAGAGGCCTCCACTAATTTAAATTGATAATTTAAACTGCTGAGAGCCACCTCTGTTCAAACAGAGGAAGCAGTTTGAAGCTTCCAGAAGCAGGGGGCAGAGCCACACCAGGCCCTTCCCTGAACTGTGACTCATAGGGGCGGAGCCACACTAGCCTTTAAAAGCTCTGAGCTCTTTCAGGGTCAGCCCTTTTGACTCTGCATGTGCTCTTAAGCAGAGCTGCTGCTGAGGAGAGCCAAACAAAGGAAGTGAGCACTGGTAAGTTTTGCAGTTGGAGTAGAGCTGCTTTAGAGGCCCGCGCCTCTAGTGGAGAGGCCTCCACTAATTTAAATTGATAATTTAAACTGCTGAGAGCCACCTCTGTTCAAACAGAGGAAGCAGTTTGAAGCTTCCAGAAGCAGGGGGCAGAGCCACACCAGGCCCTTCCCTGAACTGTGACTCATAGGGGCGGAGCCACACTAGCCTTTAAAAGCTCTGAGCTCTTTCAGGGTCAGCCCTTTTGACTCTGCATGTGCTCTTAAGCAGAGCTGCTGCTGAGGAGAGCCAAACAAAGGAAGTGAGCACTGGTAAGTTTTGCAGTTGGAGTAGAGCTGCTTTAGAGGCCCGCGCCTCTAGTGGAGAGGCCTCCACTAATTTAAATTGATAATTTAAACTGCTGAGAGCCACCTCTGTTCAAACAGAGGAAGCAGTTTGAAGCTTCCAGAAGCAGGGGGCAGAGCCACACCAGGCCCTTCCCTGAACTGTGACTCATAGGGGCGGAGCCACACTAGCCTTTAAAAGCTCTGAGCTCTTTCAGGGTCAGCCCTTTTGACTCTGCATGTGCTCTTAAGCAGAGCTGCTGCTGAGGAGAGCCAAACAAAGGAAGTGAGCACTGGTAAGTTTTGCAGTTGGAGTAGAGCTGCTTTAGAGGCCCGCGCCTCTAGTGGAGAGGCCTCCACTAATTTAAATTGATAATTTAAACTGCTGAGAGCCACCTCTGTTCAAACAGAGGAAGCAGTTTGAAGCTTCCAGAAGCAGGGGGCAGAGCCACACCAGGCCCTTCCCTGAACTGTGACTCATAGGGGCGGAGCCACACTAGCCTTTAAAAGCTCTGAGCTCTTTCAGGGTCAGCCCTTTTGACTCTGCATGTGCTCTTAAGCAGAGCTGCTGCTGAGGAGAGCCAAACAAAGGAAGTGAGCACTGGTAAGTTTTGCAGTTGGAGTAGAGCTGCTTTAGAGGCCCGCGCCTCTAGTGGAGAGGCCTCCACTAATTTAAATTGATAATTTAAACTGCTGAGAGCCACCTCTGTTCAAACAGAGGAAGCAGTTTGAAGCTTCCAGAAGCAGGGGGCAGAGCCACACCAGGCCCTTCCCTGAACTGTGACTCATAGGGGCGGAGCCACACTAGCCTTTAAAAGCTCTGAGCTCTTTCAGGGTCAGCCCTTTTGACTCTGCATGTGCTCTTAAGCAGAGCTGCTGCTGAGGAGAGCCAAACAAAGGAAGTGAGCACTGGTAAGTTTTGCAGTTGGAGTAGAGCTGCTTTAGAGGCCCGCGCCTCTAGTGGAGAGGCCTCCACTAATTTAAATTGATAATTTAAACTGCTGAGAGCCACCTCTGTTCAAACAGAGGAAGCAGTTTGAAGCTTCCAGAAGCAGGGGGCAGAGCCACACCAGGCCCTTCCCTGAACTGTGACTCATAGGGGCGGAGCCACACTAGCCTTTAAAAGCTCTGAGCTCTTTCAGGGTCAGCCCTTTTGACTCTGCATGTGCTCTTAAGCAGAGCTGCTGCTGAGGAGAGCCAAACAAAGGAAGTGAGCACTGGTAAGTTTTGCAGTTGGAGTAGAGCTGCTTTAGAGGCCCGCGCCTCTAGTGGAGAGGCCTCCACTAATTTAAATTGATAATTTAAACTGCTGAGAGCCACCTCTGTTCAAACAGAGGAAGCAGTTTGAAGCTTCCAGAAGCAGGGGGCAGAGCCACACCAGGCCCTTCCCTGAACTGTGACTCATAGGGGCGGAGCCACACTAGCCTTTAAAAGCTCTGAGCTCTTTCAGGGTCAGCCCTTTTGACTCTGCATGTGCTCTTAAGCAGAGCTGCTGCTGAGGAGAGCCAAACAAAGGAAGTGAGCACTGGTAAGTTTTGCAGTTGGAGTAGAGCTGCTTTAGAGGCCCGCGCGCCTAACGGCGCGCGAGGTTGCAAACTAGTAACAAAAGAAGAATATAATTTTGCTAGGTAGAAAGGTAGTAAACGTGTACATTTTTGAGGCCCAGAACACTGCACTTGTTAAAATGGATTCTGAGGGAACCGTTGTAGTTACATGCAATACTTGTGCCATGTTTGTGTTCTTGCCAAAGCTTATGGAGAACTACACTTGCAGCAAGTGCAAGCTGGTTGCACTACTAGAAGAGAAGGTCCAGCAGCTAGAGGCCCGCATATCTAACCATCAACAAATTAAAGAGCTTGAGCTGTTCTTGGACAGAGCGGAGCAGACTATGCTGGACAAAGAAGAGACAGGGCACAGTTCTGAGGGAGAAGGCCCTTCACTAACTCAGGAGGGAGATGGTTGGAGGAATGTGACTCAAAGGAGGAGAAGAGTAGGGGATCACTCTGAGAGTCTGAAATTACAGAATAAATTTGAGGCTCTTTCCCTCATCACACCTGAGGAGGAACACACAGAGGAACAACTGGTTCCACCTGATGATCTCTCCTTCATCACACTTGATGAGATCCAGGAAGATGAACAACAGGAACAAACTGAGTTTCTCTCCCTTAATATTGTTGATGAGGTGCATGTAGATGAACAGATTGCAGGAGAAAGGCTCCTTGTACTAGGCGATTCAATAATTAGAAATACAGAGAAATGGATTTGTGATGCACATGATAACCGTATGGTGACTTGCCTGCCAGGTGCAAAAGTTGCAGACATCACAAGAAATCTAGATAGATTGTTAGAGAGAACTGGGAAAGAGCCAGTTGTCATGGTACACGTTGGTACCAATGATGTTGGGAAGGCCAAGCGGTCTGTCCTGGAAGCCAAATTCAGGTTGTTAGGAAGAAGATTGAAGTCCCGGACTTCCAAGGTAGCATTTTCAGAAGTGCTGCCTGTCCCTCGCGCAGGACCTACCAGGCAGGCAGAGCTCAGAAGCCTCAATGCGTGGATGAAGCGGTGGTGTCGAGAGGAGGGTTTCAGATTTGTCAGGAACTGGAGAACATTTTGGGACAAGCCAAATCTGTTCAGGAGGGATGGGTTGCATTTGAACCATGATGGGACCAGATTGCTGGCACTCAACATCAAAAAGGCTGCAGAGCAGCTTTTAAACTGATAACTGGGGGAAAGCCGACAGGAGCTGGGCAGCATCCGGTTCGGGAACGTGTGTACTTGGGTAGTGAGGAGGATGCAAAAATTACTGAGCAGAGCGAGGAGCTAGTCACTAGCATTCTAGCAGAAGGATGCAAGAGGCAGTCTAACAATGCAACTGGACACAAAAGACTGTGTCAGAAAAGCATATATAAATGCTTGTATACAAATGCCAGAAGCCTCCGGAACAAAATAGGGGAGCTGGAATACTTAGCAATAGATAAGAATATTGATATTATTGGTATCACTGAAACCTGGTGGACGGATGATAACCAATGGGATACAGTTATCCCAGGCTACAAACTGTACAGGAAGGATAGGAAGGGGCAAACGGGAGGTGGTGTAGCCTTGTATGTCAAAGAAGTGATAAAATTGTATGAATTGGAATATCTAGGTGATTTGGAGTCACCATTAGAAGCTCTGTGGGTAAGAGTACCAGGCCACAAGGATGGTCTAACAGTAGGCATATACTATCGGCCTCCGACCCAAACTCTTGAGGGAGACAGGCAGTTGGAGAATGTTGTAAAGGAGGCATCCAAGAAGGGAAGCGTGGTTATAATGGGGGACTTCAATTACCCTCACATAGACTGGGTGAACTGTTGTTCAGCACATGATAAAGAGATAAAGTTCCTAGATATGCTAAATGATTGTTCCCTGGGACAGATGGTTGAAGACCCAACTAGAGGTACAAGAATCCTTGACTTGATCCTGAGTAATACTCAGGATCTGGTGCAAGATGTTAATGTGACTGATCCAATAGGGAACAGTGACCACAACTCAATTATGTTTAACTTGATCATAGACCGCAAGTCACTGATAAAATCTAACACAGAGACCTTAAATTTTCAAAAAGGAAATTTCCCAAAGTTGAGGAAACTAGTAAAAAAGAAGCTGAAAGGGAAAATTGAGAGAGTCCAAACACTTCAAGAGGCATGGAGGCTGTTTACAAAAACAATAACAGAGGCCCAATTGGAATGCATACCCAAAAGGAAAAAGGGCACTACCAGGTCCAAGAGGACTCCAATGTGGCTTACAGGAGCTGTTCGGGAAGTGATCAAGAGCAAGAAAAGCTCATTTAGAAGATGGAAGGCTTGTCCGAATGAGGACAGCAGGCAGAAACATAAATTCTGGCAGAACAAATGCAAGGCAACAATCAGGAAAGCAAAGCAAGACTTTGAGGAGCGTATAGCTAAAAATACTCAGAGAAATAACAAATTCTTCTTTAAGTACATTAGAAGTAAGAACCCAACTAGGAAGGCCATTGGACCATTAGATGACAATGGAAGGCAAGGGGTTATTAAAGAGGAAACAGAGATTGCAGAGAGACTCAATGAATTCTTTGCTTCAGTATTCACTGAAGAAGACAGAGGCCACATGCCCAAAACAGAGCCTATCTTCGTAGGGAGGGAAACCGAAGAATTAAGCCAGATAGAAATAACCAGGGAGGAGGTCCTTGCATGTCTTGTTAAACTAAACACTAACAAATCACCAGGACCAGATGGCATCCATCCACGAGTTCTCAGGGAACTTAAAGATGAAATTGCTGATCTCCTAGCCAAAATATATAATCTTTCCCTCAAATCAGGCTTTGTGCCTGATGACTGGAAGGTAGCGAATGTAACACCAATTTTCAAAAAAGGATCCAGGGATGATCCAGGAAATTACCGACCTGTCAGTTTGACATGTGTCCCAGGTAAAGTGATGGAAACTATCCTAAAAGATAGAATTAATAGGCACATAGAAGAGAAGGCGCTGCTAAAGGAGAGCCAACATGGCTTTTGCAAGGGCAAATCATGCCTCACTAATCTGTTGGAATTTTTTGAGAGTGTCAACAAGCATGTGGATAAGGGGGATCCAGTTGACATTGTTTATCTGGACTTTCAGAAGGCTTTTGACAAGGTCCCACACCAAAGGCTCTTGAATAAACTTACCAGTCATGGAATAAAGGGACAGGTCTTGTCCTGGATCAGCAACTGGCTAAGGGACAGGAAACAGAGGGTAGCACTAAATGGACACTTCTCCAAGTGGAGGGAAGTAAAGAGTGGGGTCCCCCAAGGTTCAGTACTGGGACCCCTGCTTTTCAACCTCTTCATAAATGATCTAGAGGTAGGAGTAAAAAGCAAGGTAGTCAAATTTGCTGATGACACTAAATTATACAGGGTAGTGAAAACTGTGAGAGATTGTGAGGAGCTCCAGAGGGATCTCTCGACACTGGGGGAGTGGGCAAAACAGTGGCAAATGAGTTTCAACATTAGTAAGTGCAGAGTGATGCATGTTGGGGCAAAGAACCCCAATTACATTTATAAACTGATGGGGTCTGATCTCTCTGAGACAAACCAGGAAAGGGACCTTGGTGTCCTGGTGGACAACTCAATGAAGGTGTCAACCCAGTGTGCCTCAGCAGTGTTAGAAACATTCAAAGAGAACAGATATCACAAGATTAATATAGATCAGTTTCTCCTTCAAAAGGAAGCGTATTACATTCATCGCTTTAATACGCTGTCTCCACATGGGCTCAACACAGAGTGGGATCTTTCAGCGTTCTTGTAAGGATACTTAGATCCATTGCCATCGCATCGTAACTGTAGCTTTAAGAGATGTGGAGAGCTCAGTATCAGAAATCAGTACAATCTTAGTATGACTCAAACCACATGTCCCTCATTCCTTCTGATACTATAAACGGAGTCTACGTTCGTTAGTAAAGCAACGCGTGCACACAAGGAGAGAAACGCCAGTAGAGGTGCGATACGCGCAAGCAATTTAATTATGGGTATGTTACTCAGTCCGTTTATACTTCGACCCTTATTTACATAGATGCTTTTGTTAGATCTATTGATTTTGCATGCATTTTTGTATAACGTATCTTGCATCAGTAGGGTATTTTACACTATATATATCCATATCGTTGTAGAACTTGAGGAAGATATTCGAAATGTCCATATACCGGAAGGGCATCGTTGCTTGTGATCTTCGCAATATCAATTTACATCACGGTTGATTATCGTCATCCGGGTACCCCCGCCTGAAGCTGAATTTTGTCTTCCACTCCCCACGCTAATTTTGTGAATTGAACAGATTTCTTTTACCACGGACTCTTAAAGACTTTCTCTAGATTATCACATTTCACCATTCTTATTGTGATTGGATTCTACTTACCATCTTAGCGTTGGGGTTTAGGGTTTATTATCGGGGATCCCTACACGTGATGTTTTGTATGTTTGAGGTTCAGGTTTTATTAATTTATTTATGTATTGATAATAAGGTGTGCTCCGTGTATAGCATTATTGTTGTTACATGTATAAGGATGTTTGTCAGTATTGTATCATTGTCACGTTGAGCTACCCACTACAATATTGTGCCTGATTTACCTCAACATAGGACGTATATGTGAATTGTTCCTTCGAGTAAACCATTTTGTATTTTTCCACTTATACTGGTGGGAGTGTCGCTTTTCCTTCGCTTGTTACAACACCCCAGCCGTCTCACCCCCATATCGTTTAACTTACGGCATGACGGACAAAGGGTTTTCCTTTTCATCCGTGGAGAGGGACAGAATCCTAAACAGAGCTACTCCCTTGAACTTAGACACGAATACCAACAATGAGCACATGAACAAACTAGAATACCTTGAAAGAAAACGCATACGCATGGATCTGCACTCCTCGTTTTTGTTGGAGTACTATAAGGAGTCCATACTTCCCAGAGGTTTACGTATTCCTAAGGGTCCAACACTGTTCGCCAACAAGAAAGAATTTTTGGAAAAATGGACATCAATCTTAGATCGATGTTCATTTGACCTTATACTACTTATTATTGACCAGTGTCACCAGGAAATGGCTTCTATAGACAAGGACATTGATACTTTAAAAACTACATTGGCTACAAACTCAACAGGAGACTCTCATTCCGGATTAGGGGAGTTAGAAAATAAACTTAGCAACTTTAAGAACGAGATACTTGCATTTAAAAATAAAAAGCTTCAAAGAGACCGCAGTGACTACCACAACGAACGTGTGTATCGTTGGTTGTTTAACAAACAGAACACGCAGAAACAAGTCTCCTGGAAACAACCTGTTGATACCACGGATTTCGAGACCACTGACTCGGACGGACCCGAATCATCGACTGATGAAAGACGTAGGGACCCATATAACTTTCGGGCTAATAGATACAAGGCTGGTTCAACCAGGTCAGGTACATCTAAATCCAACAAACAAGCTGATTTTTTAGAACGGAGACCGCAGAAAAGGACAAGAAAGAAATAAACATCTCCCTCGTCTTCAACTTATCGGATCGTATACTTACGGTAAGAGAAAATCAGCTGTTAAACCTAGGTTTGGGCTTCGTTCCCACCCCCCACTACTCCCCTTTTAAAACCAAGATCGATATCTTCAAACTGGTTAGGTTGTTAAAATTACGAGCATTCTTTAAGGAAGATGGGGAGTCCACGCGTCCCCCTGAAGAATTCGCTCCACCTTCATCATTTACACCAAACATAGATAATCCCTCCATTGAGGTATTTAAAAGACTTATCATCCGCGATATCACATCTGCGGAATCTCAGTTTAATAGAAAATTCAACCTTTCTCGTAATGACATCCTATTACTGAAAGATCTAGGAGATGATCCGAATATTGTAATCAAACCTGCAGATAAAGGAGGAGGCATTGTTCTCCTCAACAGAAAAGACTATTTGGCGGCGGCACATTTCCAGTTGTCCAATAGGAACCATTATCGCAAGCTGGAGCATAATCCAACTACGCACGTTACTAATATAATCACAATAGTCCTGCAGGGAGGTTTAGCCATGGAAGAAATTAACGACAAAACTTACCGTTTCCTCCTAAACAGATTCCCTAGAGTTCCCATTTTTTACCTTCTACCGAAGGTACATAAATTATCAGGTGAAGACCATATTGTCCCGTGTAGACCTATAATTTCCGCTAACAGCTCCCTGTTAGAACCAGTGGCCAAGTTCATAGACCGCCACATAAGAATATTTGCTACTAACTCCCCATCATATGTCCAGGATTCCACACATTTCATCCGGATGGTTGAGAATTTTCACATTCCACAGGACGCAATACTCCTAACATTAGATGTTGCGTCCCTTTACACTAATATTCCGCTTGAAGAGGTCCGGACGTTGATCGCTTATCATTTAGACAGTCGTACTGAGAACCATCCATCCTCGTCATTTCTGTTGGACTTACTGGACATATGTTTCGAGAATAACTTTTTCAGATTCGAACATACCTTCTATTTGCAAACCCAGGGAGTGGCCATGGGTTCGAATTTTGCGCCCTCAGTGGCAAACATCTTCATGTGCCATTTTGACACGACTTTTATTTTGGATCCACGTGTTAATCCATTTTTTGCCAATATTTTATGTTACAAACGGTACATAGACGACCTGTTTTTTGTTTTCAGAGACCACACGGCTGTTGAGAATTTTTGCACTTGGATTAATACACAACACTCACACCTCAAATTCACACATGCTATAAATACCCGCTCTATTCCGTTTTTAGATTTGACGATCTTCATTGAAAATAACCGTTTAAAGACCAAACTATTTCATAAACCCACCGACCGGTGTGCCTACTTGCAGTATACATCCTTCCATCCCCACCACTTAAAGACCAATATTCCATACAGTTTACTGATCAGGGCCAAAAGGAATTCTTCTCGTACACATGACTATGTAGCAACAGCGGACGAAATTTCATCTATCCTTCATCGCAGAGGATACCCTCATGATGTAATCAGATCAGCCAAACACAGGACAGATTTGCGAAATAGGAACTCTCTACTTAATTACAATACCAATAGACAACGCACACGACCAGGGTTGTTCTGGTCGGTTGATTACACTCCCATGGCCCAACGTATTAAACAAGTAATTTTGAAACATTGGCACATTCTGGATTCCGTGCCGGGCTGCCAACATAAACCTACAATCGGATTTAGAAGAACTAAGACCATAGGTAATTTCATATCACGTACTGATATTACGAGCCCTAACCAAATAAAGCAGACCATTATTTGTGGTCACCATTCGTGTGGCCACTGTAAATACTGTGGCCACATGTGGACCACTAACAGGGTGAGAGTACCTAGTAGTAATTTCAGTCTCGATCTGCGAACCCATACAAATTGTAATTCTAAAGAAATCGTATACATGTTAGTCTGCAAATGTCAGCTTGCATATGTGGGACAGTCCAGGCGACCACTTAAGGTGCGCCTAGGCGAACACGTCTCCCGCATCAGAAATAAGATTGCCAATGCCCCGCTTGTCAACCATTTCCTACAAGAAAGACACACGATCAAGGACATGAAAGTAGTAGTGTTAGAAACATTCAAAGAGAACAGATATCACAAGATTAATATAGATCAGTTTCTCCTTCAAAAGGAAGCGTATTACATTCATCGCTTTAATACGCTGTCTCCACATGGGCTCAACACAGAGTGGGATCTTTCAGCGTTCTTGTAAGGATACTTAGATCCATTGCCATCGCATCGTAACTGTAGCTTTAAGAGATGTGGAGAGCTCAGTATCAGAAATCAGTACAATCTTAGTATGACTCAAACCACATGTCCCTCATTCCTTCTGATACTATAAACGGAGTCTACGTTCGTTAGTAAAGCAACGCGTGCACACAAGGAGAGAAACGCCAGTAGAGGTGCGATACGCGCAAGCAATTTAATTATGGGTATGTTACTCAGTCCGTTTATACTTCGACCCTTATTTACATAGATGCTTTTGTTAGATCTATTGATTTTGCATGCATTTTTGTATAACGTATCTTGCATCAGTAGGGTATTTTACACTATATATATCCATATCGTTGTAGAACTTGAGGAAGATATTCGAAATGTCCATATACCGGAAGGGCATCGTTGCTTGTGATCTTCGCAATATCAATTTACATCACGGTTGATTATCGTCATCCGGGTACCCCCGCCTGAAGCTGAATTTTGTCTTCCACTCCCCACGCTAATTTTGTGAATTGAACAGATTTCTTTTACCACGGACTCTTAAAGACTTTCTCTAGATTATCACATTTCACCATTCTTATTGTGATTGGATTCTACTTACCATCTTAGCGTTGGGGTTTAGGGTTTATTATCGGGGATCCCTACACGTGATGTTTTGTATGTTTGAGGTTCAGGTTTTATTAATTTATTTATGTATTGATAATAAGGTGTGCTCCGTGTATAGCATTATTGTTGTTACATGTATAAGGATGTTTGTCAGTATTGTATCATTGTCACGTTGAGCTACCCACTACAATATTGTGCCTGATTTACCTCAACATAGGACGTATATGTGAATTGTTCCTTCGAGTAAACCATTTTGTATTTTTCCATTTATACTGGTGGGAGTGTCGCTTTTCCTTCGCTCAGCAGTGAAAAAAGCAAACTCAATGCTAGGGATCATTAGGAAGGGTATAGAAAATAAGTCAGCAAGTGTCATTTTGCCTCTTTATAAATCTATGGTGAGGCCCCATCTGGAATACTGTGTACAGTTCTGGTCGCCATACCTCCAGAAGGATATTATGGAGCTGGAAAAAGTGCAGAGGAGGGAAACCAGAATGATTAGGGGACTGGAACACCTTCCTTACCATCTGAGGCTGCAACGGTTGGGCCTCTTCACTCTTGAACGACGACGTCTAAGAGGTGACCTGATTGAAGTTTATAAAATCATGCACGGTGTGGACAAAGTAGATAAGGAAAAACTGTTTTCCCTATCGCATAATACTAGAACTAGGGGACACTCCATGAAACTTTTGGGTACTAGTTCTCAAACAAATAAGAGAAAGTACTTTTTCACCCAGAGGATTACTGGTCTATGGAACTCCCTGCCAGAAGAAGTGGTGACAGCTGTCAGTCTTGACAGCTTTAAGAAAGGATTGGACAAGTTCATGGAGGACAAGGGTATCAATGGCTATAATTATGGATACTTAAGGACAACCTCCGGGTTGGAGAGATAGGCAGGATATCTCTCAATATCATTTCCAGGGAATCCTAAGCAGGTGAAGGCATCTGCTTGGGAATACCCTGAAGGAAATGGTGAGCCACTGTGTGAGACAGAATGCTGGACTGGATAGGCTGTGGCCTGTTCCAGCAAGGCTGTTCTTATGTTCTTATGTTCTTATAACTTCTGTTAGCGATTAGGCAATTACTCACCCACAGAAGAGCCCAAGCTCTAGTGCAAATAGTGGCCATGTTTACCCTGGTGTAAGCCACGAACAATGGATTTCCCCTGTCAGTGTTTGCCCTAGTTAATTAACTTCCCCAAGAGAGATTCCCCATTAACCCGGGTAAATGGGTGATGTGATTTTCTGTCAGATGACGATTCTATCACACGTTGCCTTCTATTCCTATATATGCTGATGCTTTTCCCTCAATAAACCACTGGTCTTCGCTCCATCTTGTCTCGTGTCATTCCTTTGACCAGTCTCCTCTGGGACCTCAAGGGCCACTTCACGGCCCCCATCCAACATCTGGTGACCCCGACGTGATCCTACTCGAGAGTAAGTGATCCACGCGGTCCGGTTCTACGCTAGAACCGTGTCCGACTCGTCCCGGAGGGCAGCGCCATCCGGCCAGCGTCACCGGCCAGGGTGACAGCTACGCGGCGAGGCATTCCAGAGATTCCTCCTACGGCTTGCATCGCGGAAACGCGTTCCGCTCAGGGGCAGGCTGTGAACCCTGATACCAGCGCAGAGGCCACCGAGGGCCCGTGGCAGTAGTCCACGCTCCGAGCGCCATCCCAGAGATTCGTCACGCTGAGACCTATTGCCTAAAAGGACGTGTCGAATTCGTCCCGAGAAGAAGCCCTTCGAAGGACCCGGCAGGTAATATGGGGACTTGTTCTCAGCGGCAATGTCCATCCGCTAACCAGATAATTCATATAATGGAATTCATGGCCCTGGCCAGGGTTTTTAAATTACGTCTTCACAGCGGGAAGTTAGCGGAACTCTTAGCGTACCTGGAGGCCAATTGTCCGCTTTACCCAGAAGCGGCCGTACTTGACCTCACACTTTGGGATCGGATAGGAGCCTGCATTCGGCAAGCACCAAAAGCTCCAGACAGCATAATTAGCACATGGAGCAAATGTAGGAAGCTCTTAGTAGAGGACGATCCAGTCCGGATAGAAGCCCAGAAACCTCCAGCGCAGGCAGAGCCATCATCCCCAACGGCTCTCTATCCGTCACTCCAGCTCAAGCAGAGTAGTGTAGGGAGCTTTCCCTCGGTGACAGCTGCAGACGTCACCGACGGAATGCGTAAGATGGGAAGCGCTGGCGCTTCACTGACAGATACGGGTTCCCTAGCTACCAAGAGCGTGGTTCAGCGCATGGCTGAGGCAGAAATCGGCAAGGGGGAATTGCCAGCAGAAGATCTAGCTGAGCTTAGGCAGCTATGCCCAGTTCGCATAGAGGTAGATGCCCTCACGGGCCAGCAGCAAGCAATTCATTCACCAGTTCCGTATAAGCTACTCATGGCCATACGGAAAGCCATCACAGAGACAGGACTCCAGAGCTGATTCACCAGGGGCACGCTTCAGCAAGTGTGCGAGACCATGATGCTCATTCCGTACAACTGGAAAGCCATCATGCGAATGATGCTCAACCCCAGCCAGTATCTGCTATGGGACAGCGAGTATCGTCTCGAAGCGCAGGCAAGGGCCGCCAGGATGGGCGGAGCGGTAATTCCTGACCAGCTATATGGTTCAGGTCCGTTCGAATCCGTTGATGCGCAAGTCACCCTGCCGCTCGCCACACTCCACATGGCAGCGGAGACAGCCTTCAAGGCTTATCTCAAGGTCCCGGCAGCTGGCAAAGCAGCCAAAAATTACACAGCGGTCAAACAGGGATCCCAGGAGTCCTACATGGACTTTATCAATGGTTAGAGGAAGCGATCAGTAGACAGATTGATAATGAGCTGGCCCAGCAAGAGCTCATGATGAAATTGGCCAAAGACAACGCCAATCTCGACTGCCGTAAGATCTTGCAGTCCCTGGGAAATCGTCCCGACCTGACTCTCACAGATATGATTAGGGCATGCGCGGACGTTGGCACAGATTTCTACAAAATGGGTCTGTTGGCAGCGGCGGTGCAAGGAGGCAGGAAACCCCGGCCCAAGGGAGCATGCCACAATTGTGGCAAGATCGGTCACTTCGCTAAGAAATGCCAATCCAGAGGCGGCGGCCAGCGCACCGGCCGTCCCAAGGCTCCAACCACCCCATGTCCAAAATGCAATAAGGGCCTTCACTGGGCCAGGAATTGTCCGAATTCGGGAAACCGGAACGCGGGCACGTCTCTGGCCCCGGTCCAAACAGAGGCTTCCCTCGCTCTGGACGCGCCAGAGCTGGATTAGATTCCAATCACATTCCAGGCATTGCGAAGGCGCAGGCCAGCCCCAAAGGTAGCACAGGGCTAGAATTGACTTGCCAGGCAGACATCACATGCGACTTGCCAGGCACAGTCTACCTGGTGGACTCCCAGTACATGGGACCCCTACCCAAAGGCTTCATAGGCTTAGTTTTGCCCCGTAGTGTCGCAGGAGCACGCGGAATTCTTGTAATTCCGGGAGTCATTGACTCCAATTTTTCGGGCATTCTCCAAGTTCAACTTTGGACGCACCTACCCCAGACCATTCACAAGGGAGACACGTTAGCACAACTGATTATGGTTCCTTGTAACTCGCCAGCAGATAGCCAGGGAAGGCTCAGGGGCAGCTCCGAGTTCGGGTCAGAAGACCGCTCGAGCGCAAGTGAGGCAGTGCAAGGATACCAGGTCTCAGCGACAGTGGAGACCAACATAGAATGGAAACAGTGGCCAGTTATTGAGGTATTTTTGAATAAAAAATCAATCTCAGGGTTGCTGGACACCGGAGCTGACGTCAGCATTATCAGCCGAAGTCAGTGGCTGAAGGAATGGGCTATTGAGCCGGTCTCCGATGTGTGGGGGGTAGGCGGCATCCAAGAAGCGTTTAGAAGCCGGGATTGGGTGGAAGTCACGATCCCTAAGGCTGACGGCACGGCGGTCATTCGGCCGCACATTCTGGACGTGCACATCAACCTTTGGGGGCGAGACATTTTGCAGCAATACCGTGCCACTCTTACCTTCGGGTAATGGCTCTACCACTTAAATGGCTTACCAACACGCCAGTCTGGGTGGAACAATGGCCGGTAGTGGGAGAGAAGTTAGTTGCCCTAAAGCAACTGGTTAAAGAACAGCTAGACGCAGGACACATAGAGCAGTCCACTAGTCCTTGGAATTCACCCATTTTTGTCATCAAGAAAAAGTCGGGGAAGTGGCGACTCCTCCACGATCTCAGAGAGATCAATAAGTGCATACAGCCAATGGGTCCGCTCCAATGCGGCATCCCAAATCCGAATATGATTCCCGAGGGGTGGGAGATCCTAGTTGTAGACCTCAAGGATTGTTTTTATACCATTCCCCTAGATCCGAGGGACCGGGAAAGGTTCGCCTTTACGGTGCCGGTTGTGAACCACAGTGAGCCCACACAGCGTTACGCGTGGAAGTATTTGCCACAGGGGATGCTCAATTCGCCCACCCTGTGCCAAATTTATGTTCACAACGCACTGGCAAAGTTTCGAAACCTTCACCCCGCAGCCTTAGTATGCCATTTCATGGACGATATCTTGGTCGCAGCGCCGCAACTCGGCAGTGAAATGTTTAAAGACCTCCAGGCCAGCCTGGGGGAGAAAGGGTTACTCATTGCCCCGGAGAAAGTGCAGAGAATCGAGCCCTTCTCATACTTGGGTCATCGGCTTCTCCGCTCTTTCGCAGCACCAGTTTTGCCCCAGATCAACTTAAAAGACTCAGTCACCATGGTAGAATTGCAGCAGGTTTTAGGTAACATTAATTGGGCCAGACCGTATTTCAGATTGGATACGGATCTTCTAAAGCCGCTCTTCTCGCTGCTAACGTTAGGCAAGCAGCCGACAGACCGGATACAAATTCCTCGAGAGGCACGCTTGGCTCTCGAGAAAGTCAACCAAATTCTCAGCCAAAGGTGGGTGGACAGGATTACTCAGGGGCCATATGCCCCGATCCTGAACTTGTACATCGTTCAGGCAGGATCTGTGTTCACCGGAGCCCTAGGAGTGGACTCCGAGAAAGGGGCGAGTACCGTGGAATGGGTGTATTTACCGAACACCTCTTCCCGAAACATCGTTCCTCCCCAAGAGTTGGTCTCCGCGGTGGTTTACCGCGGCAGGCTGAGAGCAAGGGACATTTCAGGGCATGACTTAGCAAAAATCGTGATCCCATTCACCAAAGAGCAGGTTCAGCAGCTGATGCAGCTCGGTGACTCACTTCCAATTGCCTTGGAGGGATTCACTGGATGCTTGGCATACCACTTGCCAAAGGACCCCAGACTTGTCTCGCTTCAAACGCAGACAATCACCTTGTATGAATTGATCTCACTGGTTCCACTTCAGGGGGCCAGAACAGTTTTTACTGATGGGGGTCGCACATATGGTGTCTTAACTTGGCAGGAGGGCCAGGCTTGGCGCACGCTGTTAACTCTTCCACAGAAGTCCGCACAGC
Organism: Bradypodion pumilum; assembly: GCA_035047305.1. Classification (NCBI taxonomy): domain Eukaryota; kingdom Metazoa; phylum Chordata; class Lepidosauria; order Squamata; family Chamaeleonidae; genus Bradypodion; species Bradypodion pumilum. The sequence continues at coordinate 181,481,959 of JAWDJD010000004.1, read as the reverse complement.
GGGCGGAGTTGGCAGCGGTGAACCTTGCTTTGCGCACCTTCGCCAAAGAGCGCCTCAACATTATTACCGACAGTCAGTATGTTAGGAATTTGCTTCACAGTCTACCGGGAGCGTACATCACTCCCGCGATAGACAAAAATTTGCTGAGTTTGTTCCTCACAGCTCAATTTCATTTGCGGAACCGCACGGAAGCGCTCTATATTGCCCACATCCGAAGTCACCAGGACCTACCGGGTCCGATTTCCACGGGCAATAGCAGAGCGGATGTGGCCGCAAAGGAAATTCAGCAACGATCAGTATTGGGTGTTTTCACTACTCCAATTCAGAGTCATGCATTCTTTCATCAAAATGCCAAAGCACTCGCCAGACAGTTTAATCTGCCACTTTCTCAAGCCCAAGGCATAGTTCGCTCGTGTCAGCATTGTGCAGGGGCACCGGGGGGGCCCTCGTGGGGGGTCAACCCACGAGGGACAGAGGCTAACCAGGTGTGGCAAATGGACGTCACCCATGTTCCGCAGTTTGGCAGATGGCGGTACATGCACATTTGCATTGATACCTTTTCACAATTCGTCTGGGCAACGGCACAAAAGGGGGAAACAGCTTCCCACGTGGAGCAGCATCTCCTCTCCTGCTTCACGGCGGTGGGCAAACCATGGCACGTGAAAACCGATAACGCCCCGTCCTACAGCTCCAGGCAGTTAGCCAACTTCATGGCCACCTGGGATATCAAGCATACCTTTGGCGTTCCTTACAATCCGCAGGGGCAAGCGATTGTGGAACGAGTCAATCGGATGCTCAAGTCCTACATTGACAAACAAACAGAAAGGGGGGAGCCACCAGCCCTCCCCAAGTCACAGGGTCAGGCACAGCATTGTCTGAACAAGGTGTTGTTCACGTACAATCACCTTAATGTTTTTCCGATTGCACGCCGCAGGAGAAACACTTCCGCCGTTCGGAAGCTCTCCTGCGGCCGCTGGTTTGTTACCAGGTGCCACCGGACCCTTCCTGGAGGGGCCTGGCGCCACTCGTAACCTGGGGAAGAGGGTATGCTGCAGTTATGTCTCCTACAGGTGTTATCTGGATTCCAGCCCTGTGCGTTAAGCCTCACTTGGAGCCACATGGCGTGGACCCAGACCGACCCGAGTCCGATCCCGGAGATGGAGGACCTCACCCTGACCGAAGGGACCCGGTGGGAGAAGCGGCGACCGCGGATGACAGCGCCGAAGATCACCTGGGGGATGGTCAAGACCCTTTGCAATGAGGCCCAGGACGTCATCCAATGCGAGGACAGGGAACCGACACCGGAGAACTTCGTGGCTGCAGTCTTTGCCCAGATCACTGCCAACACCGTGGCAGTCACCATCATCCGGACCCTCTCCCTACTTGCGGGGGGAGGCGTTCAGGCAGCCTCGCTAAAGGCCAGCGATCTGATGCCAGGCGGAGACCTCTCTGCCCGGATGCACTACAACCTATGGGAAAGGTTGGCGGGTCTCGTCAACCAGTCCGATTTTTGCCTGAAGCAGGACATCGGTTCTGCCTCAATTCTGAGCACCTGTCTCATCCCAGTGTGCCACACTCCAGACGCGCACACCAGGGATGGCGACTGGCAGGTGAGGCGGATTTTCAGTCCGTTCCTCCCAACAAGTTTCACAGCATACGCTCGCTGGGGAATGCAGCTGACCATGACTTTACCGGCTGATGCAGCCACTCTCCACACCCCTCGAGTGGCGGTCATCCCGAACTCTACTTGTGCTCGAATGACCGGCTGCTCCGCAGTCGGCCGGATTCGGCGCCGCTGCCTTGACGCTGGCAGTGGCAACTGGACTTGTAATAACCCAGAGACACTTGGTTCAATGTATGCTCATGTCACCCTACCTTCAGGTTGGTTCTTTACATGCAATCAGTACACTTGGAATTACATCCCCGCAAATGTATCAGATTCCATATGTTGTATCAGTCGCTTGACATTGTTACTCCCCACTAGGGATATGATTGTTCCAAGCACAAATGTTTCCACACCCTTATGGCGCACTCGCGCCACCTAGTTAGACAGCTCATGTGATAGCAACATTAGGGTTCTGAGTCCAGCTGAGTACGTCTCGTTAGCAGTCAGCATACTTGGCGTGCCAGGCTTAGCCGTCGGCAACGCTCGGAGAATCGGTCAATTGGCTTGCGGATTAGCAAAGGCCATTAACCATACCTCCTCAGCAATAGCGCTGTTCAACCAGGAGCAGCTATAGACTACCTTCTGTTGTTACATCATTTGGGTTGCGAATCTGTCCACAGCATGTGTTGCTTTAATCTCACAGATAATACCCGCAAAGTGCAGAGCCAGCTCACGGACCTCCACACTCTAGTCAAGAACATCAAGGAGGATTCTTCATGGGGATGGTGGGATTCGTTGTGGTCGTGGCTCCCGTGGGGGTGGCTCCAGACAACGCTCAAAGTGATCGTGGGAGTGACTATACTGAGCATAGCAGGATGTTGTTTCATGCAATGCATTCCCTCATTGCTATCGAGATGTCCCCCGTGGGGGGAGCCCCGAAACGTCATTCCCACACACCAGCTGATGCCCCTCTTGCGCAGGGCCATCTGTCAGGTCCAAAAATAACAGAAAAAGGGGGAGTGCGGGATCCGCGAGCACAATTGGCATAATACGGCCCCTGGCAGAGGTTAAACCAGTCGAGAAAGCTCCTGGCCACTGGCCCTTGCCAATATGGAAATTGGGGAGCGGATTAATAATCATAGGGTTGATTCACCCACATCTGACCTGACCGACGGTTCTGCTGAGGGAAGCGAGATCGCTAACTTCTGTTAGCGATTAGGCAATTACTCACCCACAGAAGAGCCCAAGCTCTAGTGCAAATAGTGGCCATGTTTACCCTGGTGTAAGCCACGAACAATGGATTTCCCCTGTCAGTGTTTGCCCTAGTTAATTAACTTCCCCAAGAGAGATTCCCCATTAACCCGGGTAAATGGGTGATGTGATTTTCTGTCAGATGACAATTCTATCGCATGTTGCCTTCTATTCCTATATATGCTGATGCTTTTCCCTCAATAAACCACTGGTCTTCGCTCCATCTTGTCTCGTGTCGTTCCTTTGACCAGTCTCCTCCGGGACCTCAAGGGCCGCTTCACGACCCCTATCCAACAATCTCACACTTGTGTGATCTTTTGATTCACATGGGGCACATTTCTTCTCCCATCAGGAGGATCCAGATAGCATTTCAGATTGCTCCAGTTTCCTCCCGTTTCAATTACTGATACTCCCTTCCCTGCCTTTTGCCACCCATAATCTGTGGATATATTTACACCTTTTTGTTTTTGTTCATTTTCTTCCCAATGAGTCAACACTGCATTAGATACAATGCAACTACTAAAAAGCTTTTCCAATGTTTCTAGAATTGTGCCATATCAGTTAGGAAAATATTTCTTTTTTAAAAAAAATTAGATAAGAAGAAAATAGAGGAGGTTTTTTCCCATCAATCCTTTTAATGGCACCCCCGAGAATAATGCCCATGGTAGTGGATTAATCAACTATATTGACTATTGAATGGAATGATCAGAAGAACTCCCAATTATACCAAATAAACTTCAGCCCTAGCACTGTTCCGGATAGGAGTGGAACATTTTGGGGAAATGGCAGGAAATACCACTATTACTGACAACAAATGTGGCTCCTGGAAAACAGAGGACCAAAATGTACCAAATGCAAGTGCGGCGCCAAAATGGCCGCCGCGCTCTTTGCGCTCCCCCCCGGACGCAGACATCCGGGTTAGTTAGGGGTGTTTGGCCACCTCTCTTTAAAAGGGGTGGCCACGAGGCAGCCACGCTGCCATTTTAGAAGTGATGGAGCGGAGAAGTTTTTCTCCGTCGCTTCCTTCCTGGCTTTGCCCCGCTTTTACTAGGAGGAATTTTCCTCCCCAAAAAAAGTGAACGCTTGGGTGGCCATGGCACCCAAGCGCAAGGCACCGGCCTCTAGGCCGCATAATAGGGGGAGGGCTCTGCCCACCCCCTCAACCTCTCGGGGGCTGCCGCCGGGCCGGAGGGCTCGGGCGGCACCCCCACAATTGGGTGGCAAGGCTTTGGTGCCCACTGCCACAAATGCGGGCGAGCTGGCTTCTGCCAACCCGCCCAGTCTGAGGACTAGGGCAGGGGCGGCAAGGGCCTGCCCCTTCGGGGTTTCTACCCGGCTCGGGGCATGGCAGCCCACCTGGGCTTGCTGCGGGTTCCCACCCCACCACTCTTCCGGCCCCTCATGGGCCGGATTACTGGGCATGGCCCTATGCGAGCCAGGGATCGCCATTTGGGCTCATCCCCCAGCAATTGCTTGGTGGGCCATGCGGCCCATCCAGCCCACCTTACCCAGGTGGGTCTGAAACTGTCGATGCTCTCCTCGCACGCATTTCAGTGCTGGAGGCATCGATGGGCATTGCTCTGCCACCTTTGGATGGTGGGCTTGCAAACCCTGCAGATCCGGCCCACACGTAGGCCACGGCTGTCCAGCGGGCCGCAAATAGGGTTGAGCTGCTCGAGGCCATCAGGCCAGCCCAAGCTGGCGCCTTGCAGCTCCCCGTTGGGCTATTGCAACAGGGCTTTCCGCCGGGGACCAGTCCTGCTCGGCAGGGGCGCAGGGGCACACAGAGCTCAATACCCATCGTGAGCTCCGACGCCCACCGTGGGCCGGAACCCCCAGTGGGGGCGGCCCATGGGGGTGCACCAAGTGAGTATACGGGTCAAGTTAGCATGCCAGGGACACTACCTAATACTGCTGGGGTGGTGCAGTGGCCATGGCCACAACAAATTACTGTGGGAGGACAGTTTTATCCATACTGTCCTGCTAATTCTTGGTTACCCAATTACTCCCCGGTTATGGCAGGGGTGACCACCCCTTTGGGTACGCCTAATGTTCCAGGGGTCCTACAGGGTCCACTGTGCGCACCCCCAATTCAATCCGTGCTGACGGCGGCCCTACCAACGGCCGGTTACTCCTTACCCCTGGGTGACCACTTATCCCAGGCTACGAGGGAGAAGATTTGGTGGGGGGAATATGTGGACATCTTCTCCCTTCTAAACCGTGAGCCCACTAAGGAGGAGAGGGAGGGTCAGGACGACAGGGACAAGGAGTTGTCCCGTTGTCGTAAGCCACCTCGCACTTGAGCCAATTGGTTGCCGGCCTATCTGATTTATATGGCGGTATACCTCACGGCCCGTCCTGATTTGGCCATTCCAATGGTCCAGTACCTGGACAATATTTACCGGGCTGTGGTTGATTTCCCTGGCCCGTCATGGTTGGCCTATGATGATGAGATTAGGATGAGGGTGGCCCTTCACCCTGAGATGAGGTGGGACGAGCCCTGCCAGCAGTTGTGGCTGCTGTATATGACCCCCACGCGGCCAGCGCCTGGTGACCGGTACCATTGTGGTCATGCCGTGCAGCGGGCTGCTACTTCACAGACTCCCCGCCAGCCGGCGGGGCAGGGGGTTCCAGCCCGCCTGCTGTGTTGGAGTTTCTCTGCCAACGGTGTGTGCAACAGACACCAGTGTTGGTTCAGGCACGAATGCCCTTCTTGTTCCGGCCCTCATGCTGCTGCCGCGTGCCTGCGGGCTGTTGGGTCACGAGGCAGAGGAAGGGGTGTGCAGGGGGCAGTCAGAGCTCCCTCTGATGGTGCTACCCATTCAAAAGGCCTCCTCCCCAATTAATATACCAGTGCTGGCACGATGGCTGCGCGCTTATCCTAGACAGGATGATGCGAGATACCTACTTGAGGGCTTTCAGTTTGGCTTCTGCATACCCTTTAAAGGTGTTCGCAGGCCTCAGGACGCCCCGAACTTACTCTCTCTCAGGGGTAATGAGGATATTGCTGCGGAGCAGATAGCCAAGGAGCTCAAGGCACAGAGGGTGGCGGGGCCATTTCTCGACCCACCATATCCTAACTTGAAGGTATCCCCTCTAGGTTTAGTCCCTAAGAAGTCCCCGGGTGAATTTCGCCTAATTCACCACCTTTCTTACCCGGTGGGCTCTTCGGTCAATGACGCTATACCTGATGACCTTTGCTCTGTCAGGTATACGTCCTTTGACGAGGCCTTACAGATGGTACGCTCGTGCGGTCCCGGGGCGCTACTGGCAAAGTGTGATATCAAATCGGCATTCCAATTGTTGCCAGTGCACCCGGATGACTTCGAGCTGTTAGGTTTTTGTTTTCGGGTCAATTTTTATGTGGACAAGGCCATGCCTTTCGGCTGTTCTATTTCATGTTCGGCCTTTGAATGATTTAGCACCTTCCTCCACTGGGCTTTTGTTTGTAGGTCAGGGTCTGTTGCCCACTACCTCAACGACTTTTTGTTTGGGGATGGACATGGCATGGGCACGTGTGCCCGTCTCCTCGCCACATTTCAGGACCTTATGCGGGAACTCGGCATCCCCCTAGCACCTGAAAACACTGAGGGACCAGCCACCACTCTCACCTTTTTAGGTATTGAAATTGACACCGTCGCTCAGACATCCAGGTTGCCCATGGAAAAGGTGACTCAGATCTCGGCTGCGATTTTGGCAATGCTTGCCAAGCGTAAGGTGTCGCTCCGAGAGTTGCAGGTGCTGCATGGCCACCTCAACTTTGCCTGTAGGGTAGTTACACCAGGCAGAGCCTTTGCCAGGCGTCTTTGTGATGCCATGGCAGGCCTTTTAAAAACGTCACCACAGGGTACGGCTGACCAGAGGTTTATGGGCAGACCTTACGGTTTGGCTCACATTCCTACAGGACTTTAATGGTGTCTCTTTCTGGAGATCGGAGCTTATGGTCAGCCCTCAGTTCCAAGTACAGTCGGATGCCTCCAGCTCCCTGGGTTATGGGATTTACTTTGAGGGATGGTGGGCCTATGGTCAATGGCCTCAGGCATGGCAAGGCATGGATCGCTTACGCGATCTTACTTTCCTAGAGTTTTTCCCCATCTTGGGGGCCCTAATGCTCTGGGGGGATAGGTAGGGTAATTCGGTGGTTCACTTTTGGCGTGACAATGCTGCAGTGGTGCACATTGTCAATGCCCAGACATCCAAATCCCCCAGAGTTATGGCATTAGTTCACCAATTTGTTTTGAGGTCCCTACGCCTTAATGTGCTCTTCAGGGCAAGACATGTGCCAGGCATTAATAATGATATTGCTGATGCTTTATCCCACCTGCAGATCTCCCAGTTCCGTGCCTTGGATCCAGACGCAGAGGAATTTCCCTCTCCACTCCCGGCCGAGATCTGGACATTTGGCGAGGAGAGGTGAACTGGGCGATCGGCATGTCTTTGGCACCTCGCACGCGTAAGGCGTATATAAATGCATTCCTCCAATTTAGAACCTTTTGCGGGCAAAGGCAGTTGCCCGAAGTGTGGCCGATACCAGTCGACCAGATTTTACAGTATATGGTCCACCTCCACGATCAAGGATTAGCCCCATGCACTATCACCACTAGGCTTTCAGCATTGGCATTTATGGCCAAGGCATGGGGCTTTACTGACTGCGTGAATGACTTCCACATACGACACGTATTAGAAGGGTGGACACGTGAGCGTGGCCGACGCCCGGACACACATCACCCCATTTCAATAGGTGTTCTGACCCACCTTGCACGGGGTTGGCATAGATTGTGTTACGATGGCTATGAGGAGGCCCTTTTTCATGCAGCTACCACTGTAGCTTTCTTTGGAGCTCTCCGTATCAGCGAGCTGGTCCCATTGTCAAAAGGGGACATGTCTCATAGGGCACTAGAGCTCGAAGATGTCTGTCTCAACCAGGAGTGGGCTCAGTTGAGGATTCAATCCTCAAAGGCTGATCAGCACGGAGTAGGCAGTGGTGTCAGACTGCTACGTTGTACAATTGATGACATCTGTCCGGTTGGTGCCCTACATGCATTTTTGGCAGTGCGTGGCACGCACTGCCACCAGGATGGGTCTCCCCTTACCAAATTTCAGTTCTGGAAGGTGACCGGAATGGCACTTCACAGTGTCGGCCTCCCTGGGGCTCGTTACGTCACCCATTCTTTCAGGATAGGCGCCGCTTCAACTGCGGCTGCGTTTGGGTACTCTGAGGCAGATATATGTCGGATGGGCAGGTGGGGGTCCACGTGTTTTTCCTTATATGTACGTCCCCTCACTGTATGAGTACTAGTTATGTCCTTAATTTCTTCTTCTTTTACAGACCCTGTGTGTCCACGCCCACCGGTGGCAGTATGGCTGGTGGGCCACAGTTACGTGCACTGGGCAGTGCTTTATGCTGCAGTGACAGAGTGGGGACCCCATCTTGGGCTGCGTGCATCCGCACGTATGCGATGGTATGGTATGCGCGGCATGAGATGGCGGGAACTGTTGCCATTCCTGATGTCCATCAGGGATGCTGGACCACCTGATGTCCTGATTCTGCACCTCGGCGGCAATGATCTCGCACAGATCACTGGCCTTTCTTTAAAAATGTCGGTGTGCAGCGACCTGGCATTCTTACATCATTTATGGCCATGCACACGGCTGCTATGGTCTGACATCGTGCCGAGACAATGCTATAGAGGAGGCATGGATCTCCATGGCTTGGACCGCGCTCGGCGGTCCATGAACAGGGCTGTTGCCCGGTTCCTTGTTGATAATGGCTTAGGGACAGCCATTCAACATACGAGAATAGGGCGTGTCAAGATGGAGAGCTGAGAGGAGTGAACCTTCTTCCGCTCAGAAAGGAGGGAAACGAAAGTGACTGTTAAAAGTGAGAATAGTTCCTGAGACCTGTAAAAAAATGGATTAGAACATCTATAAGAAAAAATAGTTGCGGAAATTACCTTGGTTGGTCCGAAGTCGTGCCGAGAAAGGGAGAAAACTGTGAGTTTCGATCTTGGAGAGAGCGGGAGATGGGCGGCCTTTAATGGCGCCGACTCAACAAAGTTTTTAGCTGAAGAACGGACGGTTTGGAAAACGGTGTGGAGATCGGTTCGCTGGCAAAGTTCGATAAAACGCAGGCAAACAGATAAGCGGATGATGGGATCGAAAAGGGTAAGCCCGGTGGGGATCCGAAAGGGGGAAGCTGAAGCGAGCCTCGCTCTGCCTCGCCGGTCCTTTCGACCAGAGCCGCGCGGAGCCTAGCAGAGCCTGAAAATTGCTTAAGCGGAGAAGTGGAGAAGCCTTGACGGTGAGCGAATTTGTAAAAATAGACGGGAAGGAGAAAAGGAGAAGAAAAGTGAAGTAATTGGGACCGGATCTTTTGTTTTTTTCACGTCAGTGGAGCGCAGATAAGTCAGGGCCAAGTAACGGCGATAATACCGGGATTTCTTGTTTCCTTTTTTTCCCTTTCCCTTCTTCGTTACTGTTTGAGTTTTGGACTTTGAAATTTGGGTATTAAAGAGAAAGAGAGGAAGAAGAAGAAGAAGTTGGACTTTTGGAGAATTGGATCTGGCTTTGTCTTGCATACTTTTTCCGAGGCTTAAAAAAAAGAACAAGATGGTGCTGGGGCCCTGAAATGTGCTGTGAGAGACAAAGTGTTGTTTCCTTTGAATCTTGGAGAGCAGACACTTGACCTTGTCTTTGCTTTTTGTTTTTTCTTCTCGTCCTGGAACAATATAAGAGTTATTTTTCCTTCTTTGTTTTTTAAGTTGGATAGTGTTTATAAGCTGCAACAGTAATATAAAGCAAGTTGATGGAAGAGGAATAAAATATCAGTTTTTTTGGTGGGACAAATATTGATGATTTTTTTCTTTTTACCTTCCTGCTGTGGTTTTTTTGGACTCCTTTTTCTCCCTTTCCTTATCTCCCTTCCCATTGGGAGATGAAGATTGAGGATTAAATAGGGAATAAAGTGGAAGAACAGTGTTCATTTTTTTTCTTTTCTTATTGATTAGGATTTTTGTTCCTTTATTTTCTCTTTCTTTTCTTCTCCCTTCTTTCTTTCTCCCTCTCCTTTTTTTGTTCATCCGGGGGTAAAATATTAAAATTTAAGAGGGAAATTAATTTGGTTTGAAATGGGATTTTTTTCTCATTTTTCCCCCATCTCTACATTGATTTGAACTTTGGTATATATACATATATTTGATAGAGGGGGAGGGGGAGGGGAGGATAAAGGTCTAATACTGTATTTGGAAATAAGTATATTAAAATTGGTTAGAGTCAATATATAAGGTAGACCTAAACAGTAAATTGTCTATGTAAATTGTTAAAGTCACGTAATTGGAAATACATTTGGATGAAACGGCAGGGGAGAGGGAGAGAGAAGGAGAAGAAATTGGCCTGGACAAGAGTAGAAAGACCAACCTCCTCGGACAGGAGTTTTAGAAGGCTTACAAGGTTGGAGGAGGAGGAGGACGAGATGAAGAAAACAACGCAACAAGAGATGAAGGATTTGGAGGAGCAAGAGACAGTGAAGAAGATAGCACAACAACTACAACAGCAACAGCAGCAGAAGACAATAACATCCCCAACTATGATTGCACCAACTGCGGTAAAAACAATTGTTATAACAACAGCAAAGGTGACAACAGCAACAACTGCTACAGCAACTGTAACAACTACAGCGGCAACAGCAGGGACAACACTGACAACGATTGCAACCACAGCTACAGTAACAACACGAACAACATTGGCAATGAAGGGGGGCAAGGACTTAAATCTGACTTTGAAAGATTTAATGAGAAGGTGGACAATCTGGAATATAAAATTGGGAATATGTTGGCTCAAGATAAACATGAATGAAAACAAGATATGCAAGATATGCTGGCAGACATTTTGAAGGGAATTGCTGGTTTAAAAAAGGACAAGATAAGCTTAAAAAGAACAAGAAGTTATTAAAAAAGAACAGGCAACGATTAAGGTGGAGGTCATGGAATTGAGAAAGAGAGAGAAAGAAAGAGAAAATTAGGTTGGAGATCATGAAAAGAGATTGGAAACCGTAGAAGAACATTTAAATGTCATAATTGCCAGAGAACTCCCCAGATAAATTAAAAGAAAGAATAGTGAAATGGCTGGACGAAATCATGGAAGATGGTTTTACACCGCAGGATGTTGTAAGTGTATTTAGGCTGGGTTCAAGAAGGGGTAAAACTGGGTCAAGGAATGTGTTGTTAAAATTTGCTAATGTGTCAGATAAACTGCGTTTAATGGCTCTTATACGGGAAAAAGGTGCAGAAGTGTTAAAAATGGAAGGCTTTGATATCGAAGTTTATAATGATATTCCAATTGAGGACCGCTTATGGAGACAATCGATGAAACCAATCACAAAGCGATTCCAGGATAAAGGAATAAGGTATAATTGGAAATTCCCACGACAATTAAGTTTCTTCTACCTGGGAAGACGTTATTTGATAAGCGAAGGTCCTAATGTTTTGGATGTAATGGTAGATGCAAAGTTATTGGAAGCAGGAACTAAAGAGTGGTTTGACTTGAAGGAAGAATTGATTATATCTGGTGGATATAAAAGGCGGGAGAACAACGGAAATGAGAACATGCCTAAAGGTGCGGAAGGAGGAATTGTTCTGGGTGGAGATTAGGTTCAGACCTCCTCGGGGCTCGTACAGTCTGTCGCACCTCCCCCCTCCCCCCTTTGTACTTCAGAGGCTATTTGTAAAAAATGGGGAGGGTTAGTAGTAGAATGTATAGTGTGTATTCTTTAGTTGTTGTTTTTTCTTTATTTGTTTAAGGTGAAGGAAGTGTTATATGTTAATCACATGCCTGTAGGAGGAAGCGGGAAATGTAAAAAATTATGGGAGGAAAATAATAGATGAGGAATATAAAAGTAATAACATGGAATGTGAAAGGTACTGGTTGTCAAGTGAAGAGAAGGAGATTAGAAGCAGCACTCAGAAAAGATAGACCGGATATAATCTTTCTGCAGGAAACCCATCAGAAATTGGAAGAAACCAACAAGCTATTTTTAGGATGGACTCAGTTTTATGAAAAAGCATATGGTACTTCAAAGGCTAGAGGGGTTGCAACTTTGATATCAAACAGGTTGGGATTCGAGATGGTAAAAAGTATCTCAGACCCAGAAGGTAGATATCTGATAGTAAAGGGGGAAATAGATGAGGAGGAAATAACGTTGGTGAATCTGTATGTGCCAAATGAACATCAAAATAGTTTTTTAGATAAGGTGTACCAAATATTGGAGAAAGAAAAAACAACAAAAATGATTGTAGCTGGAGATTTTAATTTAATAAGATCAAATATAGATAGTACAAACATAGCAAGATGTGTGGGAGGAAATAAAATGTATGTGTTAAATAATTGGTTGAAATCTCTAGGGTTGAAAGATACATGGAGGGAACTTAAAGGATTGGAAAGGGTTTATACATTTTTCTCACAAGTCTATAACACGTATTCCAGAATAGATTATATATTTGTTACTGATAATTTGATAAGAAATTTAGAAGACATAGAAATAGGAATTTTTAAAGAGTCTGATCATGCAAAAGTATTGTTGGAAATAAAAATAGACGCTACAAAGATTAGGAAAAATTGGAGATATAATGCTAAATTGTTCAGAGATATAAAGTGTAAAGAGCAAATGGTAGGAAAATGGGAAGAAAATTGGAAATGGAATGATACAGGGGATGTTAGATTTGGTATTGTATGGGATACAATGAAAGCAATATTCAGAGGAGATAGTATCAAGTTGGTAAACATTAAAAATAAACAGTTAAAAAGTAAGCAAGAAGAAATTGAAAAAGAGATTAAATGGCTGCAGGAGAAACATGCAATAACCAAGGATAGAAAAGTTTATGAAAGAATGCAGGGCTTAAAGAAGGAATTAATAGGAAAAGATATTGAAAAGGTGAAAAGAGATTTGGTGTATTTAAAAAGGGAATATTTCGAATACAGTAATAAAAATTCAAAACTTTTAGCAAGAGCGGCTAAGGAAAAAAGAAGTAGAAGAGAAATAGGGACTTTAGTAGATAAGGAAGGTACAAGATATAACAAGATTAAAGAGAAATGTAAGGTGGTTAGAGAATTTTATCAAGATTTATACTCTAAAAAGGAGGTAAATATAGATAAATTAAAAGATAAATTGGGAATGCAAATTAAAAATAAAATAAGTCAGGAACATAAACAAAAAATGGAAGAGTTAATAACTGAAAAAGAGATAAAAGAAGTAATAACTAAATTGAAAACAGATAAATCACCGGGAGAAGATGGATTATCTGCAGAATTTTATAAAGAGTTCAAGGATATAGTAACTCCAAAATTGTTAAAATTGTATAACGGTATACTTAATGGGGAACAAATACCACCATCATGGTATAGAACAATAATTGTCTTGTTACCAAAACCAGGAAAAGACCCAGAAAAGGTAGAGTCATATAGGCCCATCTCTCTGATAAATCAAGATTTTTACGGCGATACTGGCAAGTAGATTAAACAGTTTTATGGATAAATACATAAATAAAGATCAGGCTGGATTTGTGAAAGGTAGGCACATGGCAGATTTAGTAAGGAGAGTTGTAGACCTGATTGATGTTGCAGGGCAAAATAAGGAGAAAGTTGGATTACTATCATTAGATATCTTCAAGGCATTCGACTCCTTGCAATGGATAACAATTAACGAGATAATTAGAAGTTACGGATTTGGGGATAGGTTTATAAAAACAATAGAACAATTATATCAACAAGGATACGCCAATATTAGGGTTAATGACGGTCTCACAGAGGAAGTGAGATTAGAGGCTGGGACAAGACAAGGGTGCCCTTTATCACCAATATTATTTATTATGGCGATGGAAATATTAGCAAATGCAATAAGGGAAGATAAAAGTATAGAAGGAATAATGGAAAATAAAATTAGTTTATACGCGGATGATACTTTGATAATTATGAAACACCCTAGAAGGACTTTGGAAAGCATCCAAAAATACTTAAAGGAATTTGAACAAATAACAGGTCTGAAGATAAATTGGGTTAAATCTGAAATGATTTTAAGTAATATTGAAAAGGATGAGCAAGGGAAAATAAGGGATGAATTTAAACTACAGATTAAAGAGAGTCTGAAATATCTAGGGATAAATATCTCTAACAAATTGGATGATTTGAAAAGATTAAACTATGATAAACAAAAGAAAGAACTTAAAGATAAAATTTTGCAATACCAAAAATTAAGATTGTCTTGGTTCGGCAGAATAGCGTTGGCTAAAATGATGTTACTACCAAAATTAAATTTTTTGTTTGATGCCTTACCAATTCAACTGATGGATAAAGAAATTAAGGAATTTCAAAAATTATTAAATAATTATTGTAATGGGGGACACAGACCTAGAATTTCAAAGAGAATGTGGTATTTATCTCAAAAAGAAGGGGGTCTAGGAATTCCTAACTTAAAGAATTATTATAAAGCATTTCATATAAAGAATGTAGTTAAGATTTTAATGAAGGAGCCGGTAATTTGGGAGGAAATTGAAATGAAGGAATTAAAGGAAGTGGGTAAGAGCCTTTTCTTAGATAAGGAAACATGGAAAACACCAGTTAAAAATAGAATGCTGAGGTCAATGTTGGGAGCATGGAAGAAGGTTAAAATGAAATTAGTTCCGAATATTTCACCGATAATTGAATTAGAAGATTTGAAAACGTTTCCAATAAGAATGGACAATGAGATGAGAGAAATCTTGTTGACGAATGGGGTTTTCCTGCTGAAAGATTGGATACAAGTCTGCAAAGATAAAGTGATGAAACGAGAGCTATACACTCAGATGAAGTTGAATTGGTTTCAGATAGCGATGGTGAACAAGTGGAATAATAAATATTTGAGGGAACAGAGCTTGGAAAGACATAGGACAGAATTTGAGGAATTAGTGTGGAAGATAAGGAAGAAGGAAATTGGAATTAAAGGAATGGTTAGTAAAATTTATAAAATAATACAGAAGTTAACTCACAAGAAATATTAAGAAACACATGGGAACAAGATTTGAATATGAAGATAACAGAAAAGGAATGGCAAAATAAATGGAGAAAAAGAATTATGAGATCTTTGTCGGTCAGGGTAAAGGAACATAATTTTAAAATGTTATGGAAGTGGTATTTGACCCCTATGAGATTACATCAGATGGACAAAAAGAATAATAAAATGTGTTGGAGATGTAAAAATATGTTGGGCACATATGTCCATATGTGGTATGAATGCAAGGTGGTAGAAAATTTTGGGGCAAAAATCGAGAACGAGATTGATAAGATTATGGGATTGCGTCTCAAATTGGGGCCAAATAACATTTTGCTGACGGACGTAGACAATATGAATTTAGATAATGATAAGAAAGAATTGTTGTCCATGATGCTTGTAATAGCTAGAATGTGTATCGCAAAATGACTTAGTGTTAAAGGTGGAGGAGTGGTATAAGCAGATGTGGGATCTCACATTGAATGAAAAATTAACATGGGAGTTAAATTTTAAAAAAGGTATAATAAAAGAAAATAGATTTTGGAATATATGGTGACAATTTGTTGATTACTCATTGACGAGAGACGGAACAAATAAACTGCCACCAGACCAAATGAAATTTTGGGTACAATAGAAATTAATGGGAAATCCCACATCCTCCAGGGCAATGTACATAGCACAGGGTGATGATGTATGTAATGTGATGAGGTTGATATTGTTTTTGGAAAATACTTTGTAAATCTTAAAACGGAAGTATAATAGACCTTAGCAAGGTTGAAGAGGTTAATAAAAGTAAAGTATGGATATAAAAGTAGAGTTGAAAAATGTGGACTAGACTTGGAAGATAATGGTTAATAATAAGATAAAAGTATAGTGTGTAAGTAAGAATATTTTATACTGAAATAGAATTCAAGGTCATGACAGATTTTTTGTTCTTTCCTTATTTTTGATGTATATGTATTTTCATGTTTTTTTCTATATATATAGTTATTTTTATTGTGTT